>JAUMJK010000694.1:0-1251118 GCA_033558105.1 Coccyzus lansbergi
GGGGGCTGTGTCGGAATGGGGAGCGCGGGGGGAGCAGCGATGTGGGGCCCCCCCGCAGCCCCTCCCCCACCCGCTAGGAGGGAGCGGCCCGGGCCGCCCCGCCCCCCCCCGAGGTGTGGGCAGGGGGAGGGGGGGAGGGGAGCCTGTCCTGTGCCGGCCGAGAGCTCGTCTTTGGGCCGCCGAGCCCCGCGCTGCCATCCCCAACGGCAGAGGGAGATGGAGATGTTGGAACGGGCCCAGCGCAGGGCTACAAAGACGACCAGACGGATGGAGCGGCTCCCACACGAGGACAGGCTGAGAGAGTCGGGGTTGTTCAGCCTGGAAGGGAGAAGGCTCCGAGGAGATCTTATAGCGACCTTCCAGTACCTGAAGGGGCTGCAAGAAAGCTGGGGAGGGACTGTTTACAAAAGGCTTGTGGTGATGGGCCGAGGGGCAACGGGTATAAGCCGGAGAAGGGCAGATTTAAAGTAGACATAAGGAAGAATTTCTTCGCTCTGAGGGGGATGAGACCCTGGCCCAGGTTGCCCAGGGAAAGTGTGGCTGCCCCAACCCTGGAGGTGTTCTGGGCCAGGTTGGACAGGGCTTTGATCACGCTGATCCAGTGTGAGGTGTTCATAGAATCACAGAACAACCAGGTTGGAAGGGACCCATCGGATCTTCTAGTCCAACCATTCCTGTCTAACACTAAACCAAGTCCTTCAAGACCTCATCCACCCGTGCCTTAAACACCTCCAGGGAAGGGGACTCAACCACCTCCCTGGGCAGCCTATTCCAATGCCTAATGACCCTTTCTGTGAAAAACTTCCTCCTAATCTCCAACCTAAATCTCCCCTGGTGGAGCTTGAGGCCATTCCCTCTTGTCCTGTCCCCTGTCACTTGGCAGGAGTATTGGAATTGGATGGGCTTTATGACCCCTTCCAACCCAAACCATTCTGTCATTCTTCAAGGGTACATCAGGTGCCCAGGCACATTCAGTCCCCAATGACAAATGTGTCCTTGGAAGTGAGCAGCTCAGGCTCCCAATGTAACAATGGCACATTTTATATCTGAATCACTGAAACAGTCAATCGCCTGCCAGGCGTTTGTTGCCTTACAACATGGGCATCCCAGTAGTAACCGTGCCATTGTGCCTCACACTCCTGGATGTCCAAGTAAACAGAGGGCTAGGGGAAAAACCAACAACCTCCACCCAACGCAATGTCTGTATGTGTTATGTTAAATGTCAATGCAGACAACAATTAAAATAATGCCATATGCAGTCGTACCATTCCACAGGAATTCCAGAATGCAGTGGCATTCCTGGCATCCAATACTACTGCAGGAGTTACTGGCTGTGGCACAGCCGTGTACCAGAATACCTGAGAAGCAGCCAGCAGGTTTGCTGTAGGACACACAACTTCCGTACTGGGGTTTGTTGGATCCCAACAGTACTTTAATGGAAACATTTTTCCGTTTGATTTCCTTGGTTGTCTGAAGCAGGTATTTGGTAACCCGTTGCGTATGCAATATGCCATTTTAGCAGTCCTGGAGCCTGGAGTTCTGCTCAGCCACACGACGATGCACAATGCTGACAGCAGGGTGGGTTTGTCCATGCTGCTCACCTTATGCTCCTTGATTGGGTTCTGCAGAGAACGTGTCCAAGGACAGAGGTAGTTTTGTTTCCTTGCCCATTTGGTACCTAGCCTCTCTACTGGGACTGCAAGGCAGCAGAGTTTCAGTAAGATAATCTGTTTATGTAAACTGGTCAAAGTCTTGAAAAATGCCATTTTGCATGAACAATGGAACAGGAATGGAAAATTGTATGTCCCTGCCCCTGATTTTAGCAGACAACTAGATGTGAAACGTCCTTTAAAGCCTCACCAGTCCCTGAAAGTAATTCCACTTGATGTTTTTGGTTCAGGATCTTCAGTTGCTTCACCTAGTTTCTTATGGGGCTTTAGACGAAGCAGGTTTAGTCTTTAGCAAGAGAACACACTGTTTATGATATTTATTAAAGCCTCCTATATTTGACCATACTGCTGTTTATATAAAACTTCTTGTCTGTGTATGGGAATTCTATGTTCGTGTATCCAGTTTATATCCAGGTACAGAAAATGAGCATGCATTTCTACAGGAGTAATAATATTCGCATATTCTTTGAATTCTATGAATCCTCTCTCCATCTTTACAGAGCATACAGTCCTGTTTGAAGACCACACCTGTGCCTAGATTTAAATAATTAACCTAAATTAAATATAACCATCAGAATTTTTTAAAAGTAAAATTATTTATGTATGTCCCAAACATTAAATCATTTCCATTCTTCTTGTTCAGATAAGCAATTTTCTTATCAAATGAGTCAGCTTTGGACTAAGGCCAAGTATGAGAACTTCACTCCCACTGACAACAGATTGAGAATTTCTCACTGAAGTGCACTACACTAGCACTATAATAAAATTAGTGGCTTTTTTTTATCTCACACAAACAATTGATCATTCCTGTCTAATACCCAGTAATGTTTCTTTATCATAATTAACATGAATGGCTCTCCATACCTGATCCAGTCCCTCATGAACTCTTCAGGGCACTTCTTTTATGGGTGACTTATCACAGCTTTTAAAATGTAAAAATATTCATTGACGATGCTTACTGCAAATTGTGAGAAATTTATAGCAGCTGTTGCTCTCACGGTGATTCTGCTATAGTTGTAACATTTCAATCTAAGGTATTATTTCACTTACCATCTTAGCCGTCAAAAATAAAAGCCTAGCCAAGGTCTGCTGAAACTAGCTAGCTAGACTCACGGCTTCTGAAGACACTTTACATAGACAAGATACAACTGTCTATACAAACTAAGAAAATACCAGGAGTTATCCCAGGGATTTAAAACTGCTATAAATAACAAGACAGTATTTAGATTACAGCTTCAACAGTGTCCCCAGCAACATTAATTCCCAGAGTTGGTATCCCAGTTACCAAATAATTACAGATTAAGTGCACAAAGTACAAAATATAGAGTTACATAATGAGCCTTTCAAGTAGTTTGATGCAATTGATATCGTTGAAAGTTTAAACAAATTCTTTATGCACAATTTCACAGCAGATACCAAGCTCAGACTCCTCTCATTGAAATATCTATGTTTATATTTGAACAGGAACCCTAGTAAATACTGCAACAACGTGCAGCTAAATGAAAAGAACAGTTGGTGAAATACCCACCTTTAGGTTTCTCCCTTTCAAGAGTTCAATGATCTGAACAGAGGATACATAGGTTTTAAGACCAACAGAGTTTTATTGCAGCTTCTTCCATAGTAATACTACTGTTGCTCATGACATTTCATGTGTTTCCGCTTTTCCAAGAGCTAGACTGAAAGGCCTCCAGGGTGAGCGCTTCTGCTTATTAAATGCTCAGGTAGTGACTTGAATGGTGGATTTTAACTTGATTTGACTTGGGACTTCCAGACATCATTGCAATATAAATATTAAATAATAATTACTAGAAAAAATAACTGCCTGAAAGATATAAAGACACAGTAAGTAATTTTTTGTTTAAGAAGTATATATTAAAGTTTATTTTAGATACTTCATAATATAAAATCATACATCTTCCTTTCAAAATGTCTTACTGTAATATTTTCTGAATTGATCTGATCCACAACTGAATTATGCCACGTTTATGCTGGTGAAATCAACACAAAATTGGCATAATCCAGTGGTAATTAAGTCTTGGAAATATATTGTTATGAATTCTTAAATGCATAATGCCTTAGTGCTAAATTTAAAGAGAGGCTAAGAAACACACGCTGTTCTGTCTAACTTTGATACAATCCCAAATTTGCACTGGTTAAAAATTTCATTATGTCACACAAAGAAGTTTTCTCTGTATTTGGTTGCAATATTTTTCAAATAGTAAAATTAAAACAGAGTGATGAACATAAACATGACTATGTTTTGGACTATATGCAAGTGCCAGTATGCAGAAAAACTTTGTAACACCACAATCCATTTTGTATATGCTGTGTTCCAGAAATGGTTAGGAATGTTTTAGAGTTATTTTTAAACATTTTATTGTGACTTTTTGTTTGTATTTCTCTTCCTTGGTTACCATGGGTGAGCTTCTGAATTCTGACTGAGGAACACTTGGCACAGCATTTCAGATGGAGGAGGAAAGACAAAAAAGTGATGTTGAGGCACCTTTGTTCTTCCCTGATTTGGACTACTTTGCTCCTGGACAGTCTCCTTAACACTGACTTTAAGCTATCCTGCAGCCTCTTAGCCTAAGAGTCTGTTTTGACAGCTGATGACCCCACATAAATCTTGCTCTGGTCAAAACAAATGGAAAAGAATGAATGTGCAGCCATGCCATGTGAGGACACAAACATCTGTGAATCGTAACTGTCAGTATGTTGCTCGCAAGCTCCTGCAGAGCTGCCTCTGGAATCAAATCAGGGAAAGAGTTTAATGTGAAGTTGGCAGAAAGAGCCAACTATGAAATTGCCTAAAATAAGCTGTTTGCCTGGAATTTTCACAATGCACCAACAATGGTTTTGCAGTGCCTTTGGTAAAGCTCTTGCATCCAAAAAGGGTAACGATGCATGCTGGTGAGAACATTTGTGTCCAAAAAGCAATCTTAAATGGATACTGTACAAATAGCTTTTCTCTATGAAATCAGTTATCCTAGCTCTATAGTAGCTCTGTAGAAGCTTCATACTAGTAATGTCGCTCTGCCAAGGTGAGTAATCAGTGCTGCATCCTGTAGGAAAATTATTGCTCCTTCCTCTCTCCACTGGTAGGAAAGTAGAATTTCTGTGGCAAGTTTGTTTAAGACTAATTATGTCAGAAGAGATGCTGAGCAAAAAAAATGACCACGAGTGTTGCTGGGCCTCGGGAGCAAGAGTGCAGAGAGCTTTGATAACCAGCGAGCCTCCAGTCCCAGAAGAATCAACATCAACAGTGCCAAAAACAAGAAGGCATGAAAACAGTAGCAGTGGTCATGAGGAGCTTGGAAGAAGAACATGCTGTGGAAATTTTTATGAGGGACTTGCACGTCTGTTGTTGATATTTTCACTAAGGTATATATATGAGCTTATAACAATAAACTTGGTCTTAGCTTGAAATGAAAGCTGAGTCTGTGCTTCTTAATGCACCACAAATCATGTTGGGTTTTTTAAGCTGATGAAAACCCATGAGAATGTGTTCTGGACCAGCAAGTTGGTGAACAGGTGATAGGTAAATAGACACTGTAAATGTTCTTAAAAATATTATTCCAGAACTATTCTATATAGGCACATTTATGATAATGATACCCAGCATGCTAATTATTAAATAAAACCAGATTTCTCTAACTGCAGGATTAATTGCTTTTGGCTTACATTTTATGTCTTCCTTATCTGTTTTCTGAATACTTACTTCTCTTAAAAGGGGCTAATGCTGACAATACCAATGTCCTAGTTTTAGCAACTGCTGTATATGTGCATGTTTAATAAATTCCTTACTTCTTTCTTGTCACCTGTTTTCTCTGAATTACTTCAGTCACATAAAAAAAAAAAAAAAAGACTAACAGTATGTTAATTCCTAGCATCCGTGTGGGCTCAACGATATTTAGAGTTGAATTTCTTATGGACTGTCATATTTGGAACAACAGCTTAAGCCTTTCTGAAACAAGGAGATTCAGACAGTCCAGTGAGATGAATTATACTGTCTCTAGGCCTGTGACACTAATAGATTGTACTTGAAATAAAGAGGCTTTTATTTGTAGAAAAGCTATCATGGAACACTCTTAGGAGAGTTAAAAACCCAGTATTTTCAGTTGTCCTCCATCTCCAATATAGTTTTATTGCTAAGAAATGTTCCCTTTTTTTTAAGTATTCTATCTCTTCTCCTTCAAACAAACAAAATATAAAGGATTTACCTTGTATGAGGTAATAACTGAAAATTATTATAAGCATTTTTAATTTTCCATTGGGAAGAATGGTTTCAGAATAGCCTTACAAAATCTAAACTAAGCATGTTTTCAGTTGTGTTTGTCCAAAGTTCTAGAGCACTGTAGCTGCAAATTATAAAACTAAAGTAATATCTTATAATGTTTTAATTTGCAGGTTTCTTCTCCCAGTTTCATCCATCAAAAGGATATTTTAATACAAGCCTTATATGGCAGATAGGAGCAACATCCTACATCAGTACGCAGATATTGGCTTTGCAGGCCACAAAGGAAAAAAGTTGTGTACCAATTAATTTCTCTGCCTGCAAATGAGCAAAATCTCTCAAAAGAGAAAGTGGCTTTAACAACCACTCTGAGAACGGCACTTTAATCTAGAGCTGTAATTACTCGTCATTATGATTTCTATAAATCTTTTAAATATTTTTCTTTGTTTAACTAAGTTTATGAAAATGCATAGATTCTGATTAACCGTGCTACTAGCAACACAGAGTTTACAACTGAGCGTCGTGACAGCATCAACACATTTTCATGAACATATTTCAAAGTGTTGTGATTAGGCAGCATACATTTAGATTAAACAGACACACAACTTTGGCAAGAGAGCCTTCCTTTGAATTCACACAGAAAAGATTTCATCAAGAAAAAAACAGCCTTGTTGTTTACTAGTGGTGAGACAAATCCACTTGTATCCAAATGCAGGCACAGAAACCTATCAATTCATACTGAAGTATTCAATGTAATATAGTTGCTGTTATGAGGCCCTAAGGGCCCTGCTTTCCAACCTTCATATAGTGATATGTCTCCAGCTGAGGTCAAAATTTATTGTATTATTTCCCTTTTCCTCCCATACCCATTCCATTTGCTGTAAAAGTAGGAGAGAAGTGTTTAAATTAAAAATTTATCTCACTTCTGAGCATTTGAAGAGTGTAGTTATGATGCCCTGGCTATTATTCTTTGTGACAGAAGTGAGACAATATTTTTTTAAGAGGTGACATCTTTAATTAGACCAACTGTTAGAACTGGAGGAAAGAAAATTTGGACTTGACTGACATCAATTAATCAGATCTGACAAGCAGCAAAATTCAAACTACACACAGGTAGGACATGATTGTTCTTAGTTTAACAGATATATTTTCATCAGTTAAACAACTGGAAAGGAAAAAGCTGCTAATATGAATGCAGAGGGATGAATCAGCAAGAAAACTGTAAGCTTTAAAGAAAACCATGTTGCTACTGGGTCCACATTTTTTTATCCCCGGTTAAGAATTTAGTTCCCAGGATTATTTTTAAACATGACTTGTAGGTCCCCTCTGGGGACCTGGAACATGCAATAAATGGAATGTTTTCTTTATGAAACAAAAAAAAATCTCCTATCCTTTGCTGTGTTTTGTCCTTGATCATGTTATCTGTGTGAGTTTGTTGTGGTGAATAATGGTTGATTAGTTTTGTGCACATAGGTCTCATGAAAGTATGTGATATGCTTAGTATAGTAAATCACAGTTTTAAAAGTGGACAAATAAGAAACATGGACATTAATAGCTTGGGCACTTACATAAATTATGTTAAATGCATCAGTATTCATCAATTTTACATTTGCTGTGCCAGCAAGGTTTGGTTCAGATGGGTGTTTGTTAGCACAAGAGAAATTTGCTTTGGATTGTGTTGGGAAGTGTTGTTTGAAAAGACAAGTGGAAAAGAGGTCCAGGAAGAACTCTTCAGGGATGTGTTTTAATAGATGCTGTAATTGTTTAAAAATTTTGTGTATATATACCAGCACCAGGTATAGTAGGATGTAACAGACAGAAAGATACTGTCCAAGGATTTCCTTTTTGAATTATTAGAGTCGTAGATGGTATTTGGGTGGTTAATTCAAATACAGAGCCTGTTTCTTGTAGAGCAGTTATAGAGAATTTTATTCCTAGTCTGTGTATACAGGATAATTTGTATTGCCACTTTTTGTCAGGCATGCCATCTAAAAAGGTGATGTTCATATTATAGTACAAGAAGGGCAGTGAATATTGAATTAACAGTGTAATCAGTGGAGAAAATAAGGTAACAAAGATATGCATCTTTTTGATACAGAGTAGGTTTGGTGGTGCAGCTCTCTAACACCTTCTCATGAGTCGTTAATGAACAGGCTGGCATACTGGTATGAAGGACACATTATAAAATATTTTCAATCTTTGGCAGCCCCACCCTACTGATCTGCACAATTCTTTATGAACAGTAGCCACCTCCACCTGAAAACCACTGATTTATGAGAGCAACTATTGCACTGTTTTTCAATTATTCCATTACTTTCAACAGAAACCCTATTGAATTAAGCCACTGTAATACCAAGAGGCCTTTAAGAGGGAAATCCTCAAATACGTGAATATTCATAAACTGCTTTTTAAGACATTCACGTGTTAAATAACAGTGTCCTTGCCACATATATAGATATAGATATAGATATAGATACAGATATAGATACAGATATAGATATATAGATGCACCTGTCAATCTGCTAAAGCATAAAACCTGTTATTTGATGAGAGATATATGTATATAAATCATATATATGGCATACATATACAGAAATATTTAAGTGACAAGCATTCAGCCTTGTAGTGTAAAACATCTATAATGTAAATTTAATTATTCTTTACTTTTAGGGCCAAAAATGTCAATAAAAATGTACAGACATGAAAGCTGTGTGAATTGCACGTAAGTCCACTAGAAATGAGTGATGTCCCATAAAGTTAGATAATTTAATAGGCATGCTGCTACCACAAAGATTTAAAATTTAAGGATCAGCATTTTCAAATGCAGAGGTATTTTTCCTGCAAGTAAGCTTGTTGCCTGCACAGACATTGCTAATAGAAATAGAGTCATACATCCGTCTCTGTATCTGTGACCAAGGGCTTATTTACACTGAGTCAGAAAAGCACACTACATCTGCATAGGGTCAAACACTTCATTTCATGGGATACAATTTTAGTACTTGCCAGGTTTTGAGATAACTTAAAGCCTATATACCCATTTGAAGCTTATGAAATGAGACACACAATGTTTTACTGCCTTCCCTCCCTCCCCAAGCTAAGAATATGCAGGAGTCCGTAGAAAGGTAAGAGAGTCCCTAGTTGTCCCTGAATTCTGCTTCCTTATTACAGCACTGCAGGCTTAAGGCACAGCACTGCAAGCTCTTTTAATCTCCTTGCCCCACAGAAATCAGACACAGAGCTTCAGAGAGCACTTTTGGACCAGTTGCACCCTCGTGACAAATGCTGCCCTCATATAGCGCCATATGGAAGGAACTTAGATATTGTTGAAATCAGGATGACATTTGTCCTGCTGCTCTATTGCCATGCCAAGTGAAATACAATAATCCACTGCAGGAGAACAAAAAGTAGATAATCAGCAATTCTCCTTTCATCTGTGTATGTCAGGAAAAGCCTGACCATATCTTGCCATGGAAAAACTTTACAAGGTCTGTTTGCTGTAGATGGTATTGATGCTGGCACACACTGTTGTGGAGAAGACTCATATCAGACCACACAAAGCCAGGACCACTTTGACTAAGTGTCTAACCAACAGCCAGAGTGTTGGCTTCATCCAAGCAAGGGTTATAGGATGGGTATTCAATTTGCCCACCTTATATACTACTTGGGCTGACAACCCTAAGAAAGGAACATCAGCCAGCAGGTCTCCTTGCTTTGTCTGGTTAATATGCCCTTAATGTGAAAAACTGCAAAAGACAGCAGACTTGGCAGTTCTTGGGTTAGGGAGTAAGACCTGCAGTGTTGCTATGAGCGTGTTCAATTTCTCTGCTCCTAACAACCTGCTGTACCTTGCAGATCTCTATTTCTCTAACTGCTCATTTCAGTTGCTTTCATTTGTACATTCCAGGCAGTGATGAACCAGAAGTCTCAAGAGCTATTTAAAAATAATGATGCCTCAGCAAATATAACAGTTCACTTGCTCTCAGATGTTCAGTGGTAAACATTCTTTCTTTTCCTTCACCACACATATTTTCTCTTTCCTCACCTCCCCCTCAACTGCTTGAGCTTAGAAGGAAGAAGTCCTGAAATCTCAGTGTTGCAGCAAACAAGTCAAAGCTCTCTGCCATCACCCCTCACCAGTTAGAAAAATGGCACAAGCCATTGTTAGCTACTGAAATTCTGAACAACCAAGCTTAACTGGAAACTTTCTTAGGGAAAAAAACCCTTGAATTTAAGATGCCAAAATTATAGTTTTACAGCAGTTTTGTACCTCATTCCAACATTGAAACTGATGCCTTCCCAGTCATGCGTGACTATCTTTCAGAGGAGATTAAAACTGTTTCTATTCCACCACATATGGGAAATGTCCTATGTATTCCTTCTTCTTACATTATTTGCATGAAGACGGAAATCACTGGGAGTGCAGTGCTGCATCCTGTCTCCTATGTATATGACTGCAATAAAAAAGGGAGTGTTCAGCCACAGCTGAATATGAAAGACATTCCTTTGTTCCAGGAGCTGAACAAAATAGCTCATCTGACCTTTGTATAAGGACTGGTCTTTGACGGGTGGAAAACAGAGCGAATAAGGAGAGATGTTTTGGTTCCAGGTGAAGAAGAGTTTTGCCTTGGGAAGAGGAAAGTTAAGTCCAGGCAGACCATGACGGAATGAGTGGGACAAGAGGACACTTCCAACACATCCAAATTGCATGCAGGTGCCCCAACAGTTGCTTCACTTTTTCATGTGTGAACTAAATAAAAGTACTGGCAAAAAACCAGTAATGCTGCCTGTGGGTTGAGGCTTCTGGAAATGAAGAAGAAAAAGCAGATGTTAGTTCACTTGTAAAGAAAGGGTCAGAACTCTGAAAACGAAGTGAGTGATTCTTTGGGAAAGAAATGCAAGTAAAAATTTGGTTAAGAAGGCTACACTGTGGGGAAGAGCTGCTGACTCTGAGAAATATGAGGAATAGTACTTAGGAAGTAATACCTGTTGGTGACTACAGAGGAAATGGATGTGAGCAGTTGGTATGTACTCTCAAAGTGATGTACAACTGTGAAGAGATGAAGGAGATAAGTGAAGATAAATATTACCAAGTAGATCAGAAGGATAGCCTGTGGTCTTCTCAAAGCCTTAGGAAAACAGAAGCAGTTGAAAAAAGGAAATGAAAGGAGGTGAATTAATTTTCAGAATTAGCGTAGTCACATATGACTGGGAAAATACAGGCACTCTGCAAAACCCTTCTAAACAGGGAAATGCAACTGGGGTGAACACCATGCTGGGCAGAAAGCTGCCATGTCCACTTTCTTACCACAGTGGCAACAGTCACACCACCCTTTCATTAACGAGTCTCTCCCTGCAAGTTAATTTACTTCTTTCTCTTATGAGTTTACTGAAGAGCAGAAGTGATGCTGTAATGGAAAATGAGGTAAAATCAAATAAAGAAGTAGGAGAAGGGAGACTTAATAAAGTCTGTGGCTAAGGAAGACTACAAAGAAGAGGGAGATGAGTAATGTATAGGGTAGAGAGGAGGGAAGGGTAACGAGAGGACAGAAGAGGTGGAGAGGAAATTAAATACACACTCTCAGTCCAGCACATCACTCCAAAAACCTCAGACCTACGCAAATCTCTAACACTAATTAATTAAGTAAATGCAGATGTAACATGAAGTCTGGATTTTCTATCAAAAGATTTAAATGGGATTTCAGTACTTCCCCATCTTCTGCTCTGCCAGAGCCTTGTGGTTGTTTACAGCCACTTGAATATAAAAGACAGACTATGTATTACAGACTTTTGAACAAAAGGCTAGAACCTAGATCCAACAAATGCACTTTGCCATTTGTTTTAGTGGAAGTAATATTCCTTAATACTTCATCTGAAGTGGGCTGGATTTCTTGCTCACAAAAAGGGATGTTACAATGGAGATCCTAGGACTCTGCTGACTTATCCCACTCGATAATTCTCATCACAGGTGCAGGAAAAGTTAACTGTGCCAGTGGCAGAGTGCAGCAAACAAACCCCACCCAAAGTAATGATAATTTTGCTTGTCATGAATAAGATATACTCAGATATACTCTGTTAATCCATCTCTCAGTTTAAGGAATTAACCTGGAATATATTTTAGTGGTTCCCTAATGATTGAAATGAATTAGTCAGGTGCTAAATATAATTTAGTTTTGCTGAAAGGACAAAGCTGAGCCATCCAAATGAATTACACTGCACACAACTGTTTTTCTATCTGATTTGCAGCATTTTAAGTAACTTAAGTACTAAACATTTTCTAAGTATATACGAATACTTACACTTGACATTTTTATGGGTTTTGCATTTCTCCTTACTTGACTACTGAATAATAAAAAATGATGTTTAGTTTGTGTGAGATTTTCTGTCTAATTACTTGAAGAAATTACTTTCTATATATATGAAGGCATTTACTCACTGGTTGTTTTTAAACAAAAACATGTGGAACTATTCCTTCTTAGTTTTTTTTCCTTGTTTTTTTTAAGGAACATTTTCATCAATATTGAAGCTGATTTTTACGCTTTTTTTTTTAATAGAACAATATCTTTTTGAAGAAGGTTACTATCACTATATAGCTGGCACTATTGTAAAATCTATCTTTTATGCATACTCTGCGGTGACGTACTACCACTACTTGTTAAACCTCGTTGATAAAAACATGAAAAGTGTGCGTAAGTCACACTGCAGTTAAAAAAAAACCCCTGGAATAGTCTACACTTGTCTCACACATTTCCATCAGTGGTAACTTACATAACACGAACCTAAGTTAAAATGAATTCATTGTGCTGTTTTGCAAATAACACACAGAAATCCTTTCCAGTTTCCCTCTTCCACACTCAGATATTTTTGCCCAGATTTCAGATTTCAGCTACAAGAGGACAAAGTATACACAGCAGTGAATAAATGAGCTAGATCTAATCATGTTTAAATATAGCCTGTCCCTTTTTTTTCCCCCTACAATACACAATCATTGTTTTCCAGGTGGGATGTCCCACTGTAAAGAAACACAAGACACACTTCCTATCTGTATATTTATAATACACAAAACTAGCTTGAGAAAAAGACAGTGTTTCTAATCATAATGTTGTGTGAGGTCAATCTTCTGTTTATCTACAGAACAGACTGTTATTTCACAGAATGTGAAAAAGAAAGCTCTACATGTGCCAAATGAGCATAGAAAACAGCTACTGCCCTGTAGCACATGGAAAGCACAGGGAAAAAGAGGCAAAGGCAGAAGTTTAAAAGCTACCAGTTCAGCTAAACACACTACAACAAAGGTCAAAGATGAACTTTTCTTGTAAGTCTGCATTTCCTTCCTTAAAAATGTTCTCAAAAAAGTTCAAAAAACGTCAGCTAGATCTCATTAAGAAACAACTGCTCCTCCAACACAAATAGCTTCATATGGGAAAGGCGATAGGCTGAGCTACTCTATGACTGACACAAAGTCATCAGAAGATTCAGAATTTCCAAAATTTAGTTTAAAATGTTTTTTGACTTTCAAAATAAATTCACTGCATATTACATTAGTCTTCATACAGAAAACCAGTATGCCTTACACAGACATTAATTTAGCTTTTTATTTTAAATGCGAGATTTAAATAATTTTACCTTCTGTTTTCCAGTATTTAAGATTTTCTTTCACAAAAGGTGTTTTGGATTTTTCTGATTTAAAACATGGTCCTGAGATTCCGAGCAGCATCTATTAGGGCTGGGAATTTTCCGCTGACTTAGATCTCAAAATTAATTTAAGAATTATAGTAATAATAACTTATGTAATAAATAATAAGAATCCCTAAACCCCATTACTAGTTAGTAAGAGATAGGCTTATTTAGATTTCTTACTGAAAATTGATGTTTAACTTGTAAAGGAGTGACTTTCTTTAGGCTAGTAGAATGCACTTTTTTACTGTAATAAAGCTAAGCACAATACAGTGAAAGTATAATTATGTTTGTTTAGAGTAAAATACAGCCTAATCATTCAGAAGTTAGAAGTGCTAAATGATATGCCAAAAGAAGTGGAGGTAATTAATTCCTTTCTATTTGTAGTGGGTTTTACCCAAGATGCAGTACTATTTGCTCCAGTAAAATATTTTTCTGGATGTATACCATTTGAAAAATGCTTTATCTGAAGAAATTCAGAGATTAATCCTTAATATTCACTAAAGCACAGGTTTACAGCACACATGCTAGTGCAACTTGGGTAATATAGTAAGAGCAGGAATCCCTTTTTCAGGAATCCCTTTTTCAATCATCAGAAGAAATAAAGCAGAACAAGTGAGTTTTTGCAATTACAAGTAATCTGATTTCATAGGTCACTTAAAAAGAACTGTTTAGGACACAGGAAAGCAGGTTTTAAGATTACAATAAACAGATACATTTCTGTTCCAAATCTGAAGCCTTTACAGTAATCATTCCATGTTTCACTTGTGGAAAATGCTTTAAGGAATAGCATTATTATTCTGTAGCATTAAATTTAAAAGAGGATCTAGAATCTTCTTCTCAATTACTCAGTTCCATTAAAATATTGAAAGCTCACTTACAAATAAATTTTAATATTCAGTGGCTTAAAAAATCCTTATCAATTGTTTACTACTTCTCTTAAGCATCAGTTCAGCAAGGACTGTAGCACTAAAGCAGACAGGTCACCATTATTTTTATTACTCCTCTCTCTTTGTTCACTGATAATTGTAGTTTCTAAACAATTTTTCTGCTTGATTAACTGCTAGGTGGGATGGTACCATTTCCACCATTAACTCCAACAGAAAAAATGACAGATTTTTGCAGAGATATTTTTTTCCTTAGAAATTAAACACAAGACAGTCATAAACACTCAGGATTATTCAACCACAGTCAAACTATGACACATCTCAGTAGTGTATTTTGTTGCTTTTGAGGGGAAAAAGACCTCATAGAAGAGAGTGCACAAAAAGTCAGCGTTGACTAAGCGAAGACCCAGTCAGACAAGCAGAGTAATCTGATTGTATAATTAATACAGGAATGGAAGCACCTATAACATTTGTTTGAGTTAATGGAACACTTAGGAGTGTTGATGTTTGTTTTGCTAAAACACTCAGGAGGATGTGAATTTTCCAAATTCAAACTGGTAAATGTATATTTTCAGCACTCTTATCTATTTGTAATACTAATACATTGTTTCTTGCTAACATCAGTTACTAAATGTTCTTATACAAATTTATTATGAATCTTGAATGTATACTCATGTGCTAGATAATTTCAGGAACATATTTTTAACTACTTTAATTTGATAGCTAAGGGTAACAGTTTGTGAAATTCCTACTAAACTTTGGTCCTGGCATGTGTTCAGCTCTAAAAACCTTCAATTTAATATTTCTTTTATCTTTAAAATAACTAAGACTTTTCTTCCCAGTGTTTCTATGCTGAAAAGGACTGATATTAAGGCATGTTTAGACCAAAACATAACTGTCAGACAAATATGTAGGGTAATTTAAGATTTGGTGTTAATGCCATGTATAACAATGCTTTGGCAAAGAAGAAAAGAAATTTAATGCCAACAGATTATTCAGTCATGCAGAATCAAAGTCTCTCCATGCAAATAATTCTGTAATAGCATAATGAAATAAGACTTTAAAGGTCTATATGCTATATCACAATATTTGGCACAAAGACTTAGCTACAGTAGCAGAACCTGCATGCTAAAACACCCTGTGAAAACAAACAGAAACATTTCCAATCCCCGGGCACAGGCAGGCTCCGTGCACTGGGTGTGGTTACAGGAAGAAGAGCCTCTCACCTCCAGACTGGGACCAAGAGAACCGTCATTGCAATTTATACCCTAGGTTAACTGCGTTCCTGGGACACAGCAGGCAGAGGTGTTCCAGCTGCCAGGAGCAGGAGTGCCGCAGTGCTGCCACACAGCCAGATTCTCCAGCGTCACAGGGAAGCAACAGGCATTTTCTCCCCACTCCCAATCCAGACTGTGAGGTCAGCACTTTGGCTCTGATTAAGGCTTGGGCTGCAGCATAGCAAATAAGTAATATTTATTCTTGTTGTGAGTCAAAAGGCAGTGACAGAGGTGTCGAAAAAATGGATCTCAATGTGAAAATGGGAGTTCCTTACTCTAGGAATATGGTAACACTAGGAGGTGGCCATTAACCATCCGTACAGCTCTGCTTTTCCTCATCTTCATTGTCTGCCTTAGTTTTCCTGTAAATGCAAGTCACGCTAATAATCTAAATGCTCCAGCAATGCAGTACCCCAGAGCTGGGCTAGGATGGATTATCATTATCATTATGATTTAATTTTACTGGAAAGCATGGATGTTCTTTCCCAATATGACAAATACTGACGAGTACGCAGATCCAGTTCTGCAAACATGTTTTTCCACTGCTTATATTCTTAACACACAAATTTCAAGCAAGCATTTCTACAACTAGGACAAGTTTTCTCCCCTCCCTCCTCAAGGCCATACAGTGCAGGATAGGCAGCTCCTGCTGTGCTCAGAAATCAGTGTCTAGGGCTGAGGTGAAGCCTCTGACAGGGCCTGTTAAGGAGACACTGGGTGCACATATGAATAAAGCTCCTTCCATGCTGTGTACTGAATGATGTGACCAAAGCTTCCTAGTCTCTACCACAGGCTGAGTGCAAGTCCAGCCATATGGGAATAGTTGTTTTTGATACCACAATGAGCACTCAAGCGTTCACATGACAGTGTATGTTCCCTCAACATGTGTGCCAGGAGGGTATAGTGATGTTTGGTGCTAACACCCACCCACCCTCTGCATTCTGGGGCAAAGACAGAGCAGTCTGGGCACTTGTTCACACTGAGAGCTTTATCACCACACTGAAGTATGGCTGTGGTTTGAGTGAAATGTGTGGGAAGGAGCCAGATGGAGGCCGGATCCTAGAAGCATCCTCACACCTCTTAAGGAGATGCATGCACTGTGATTTACTCTGTTACACCAGCAAGAACCTGGACTCCGAGGAGCCACACTATTGCTCGGCTCTGAGCAAACTCTAAAAAATACAGAGGATACAAGTGGCAAGACTTGGAATAAATACAAGGAAGAAAGAAATGGATCTGTCCAGAAAAGAGGTGAAGGGGAAGGAATAGGGGAGAACCACCTCTGCTGCGTGAGAAGCTGGGGAAAATTTATGGCTGGATTTTTGTAAGAGATGAGCTAAAGTCTCTGTTGGATTCTGGGTTTCTTTGCCAAAGTACTATTTTAAATGTGAGGTTTGCCTGTCACTTTTTATTTCTCTGTGACAACAGATTGTTTTGGCCAATGTTCATCTAGTACTGCTTGTGCATAAAGGAATCCTTCATGCAGACAGGTTGTAAACATCAAAAAGAGTCTATATTAGAAATTCGGAGGCCAGCCTAAGTGCACAGTGACCAAGGTGGTACTTTTGCACTTGACCATCAGAGCTGTGGGTTATTTTCCTACTAGGTACACTGGCAATATAAAATATAAATGTTTTACTGATCCAGGTAATTTAACATAGTTCTGTGTGGGCTGTTGTTATCAAAAATCTCTCTCAATCTTATTTTCACAGGGAAAGGATAATCTCGTTAAATCGCTGATATGGGATTTAGAAGCTCTGAAATCTGTATCCCAGTCTGCCACAGACCATATGTAGCAGGAGTGCTGTAATCCCTCCAGCTTTGGATGGCGTGCAGCCCTGCAGAGAGAGCCTCCCTTATTTAGTATGTGCAGCATTCAGTATGGTATTGTAAGACAAATAATCGGTGCTGTAGTGTGAGAGGAACCTATCGAAGTCGTTGAACTCTTCTTGGTCACATGCCAGTGCCTGCTGAGCTGCCACAGGAAATGTGACTGAGAAGCAGTTTGGTTACCCGGCACAGGGCTTGGGCTCCAGCAGCAGCGGAGCCCAAATACCCCTCCTGCCAGCAGAGTTGACTGCTGGTCACTGTGATGTGACTGGCACCATGCAACTGTCCACAACGGGACAGGAACAGCCACACCTTCAGCTCTTGAAAGCGGATGCATGAGTGCCCCAGAACTGCTGGCTGCCCGCAGAGCTGCTCTCCTCCTTGCTGCTGAAAGCCCGAGGCAAACCACAAGACGCTTACACCTAGTAGGGAAGCAAGAAGAGATAAATCAAACTAAAAGGCAGTTCAGCTTGATAAACCAGATAAGTTTCTACAATTGCAGGCTCACGACATCCAAATGTAACGATAATAACTTACCAGTAGAATGGCAAAAAAAAGATTGTACATGTTTTCTTTAGCCATTCAAAACTCCTGAAGCCAGCACAGCCCCTGTGTGGACTTTGGCATGCCACCTGCCTTACAAAAGCTTGTGACGCTGTGCTTCATTGCTCAGGGGTGGTGAAGGGCCCAATATGGTCGTGTTTTGCTGTTTTCTTCCCTGCGAGCCAGCCTTGGGCCTACGAGAAACAAAATACTTTGCCAATTTAGCCTGCCAATAAGAGCAGGTGGTTGCACAGCTTCCTCTAAAAGGTGCAAAAAGCCATACAGCCAAGGAAGTATGAAAGGAATAAATAAACCAATGTGGGGACAAACTGAAGGGCAGAAGCAGCCCAGGTGAATGGTTTTGTCATCAGCACAGTACAGCTCCAGGGCCTTATTACTGAAGGCAGAAATTAAGGTAAATCCAGACATGGGAGACGCATTTCAGTGGGATATGAGCTGCAGCAGGATCTCTCTCATCTGTGATCTGTTGAAATAGCATTTACTGCTTTGTTTCTGCAAAGTAAACTTAAACATCAGAGCCAATATATGGAAACAGTTCTGCCACCCCACAGGCTTTTCCTCTTCACTAAAGGATATCCATACTTACTTTTCACACAATTCTCTCTCCTCTCCCTCTTGCTTTACCACTTTTTTTCCTTCATTCTCCTCTACTTCTGCTTCCTAAGAAGTCTGCTTTCAAATACAGAGATGTGGAATTAAGTCAGTCAAAATATTAAATATTTTGCATATATATTTTAAGTGTCAGGTGAACCAGAGCAGCCATCAATTTCTGTGATCCAGCAGACTGCAGGCTTGTGTTAGATTCCCCATCTCCAGACTGCAGTTTGCCCACTCCACACAATGCAGGTGAGGAAAAGTAGAGTATGTTATTGCATACCCGGAACAGGTTTTGTTCAGTTTTTCAGCTTCAGACCACTGTTGTTCGTGTATATCCCAATTAGGATAAACATCCTTCACTCTGATATTTCTTTACATAAGCATATGTAAGTATGCTACCCCTGATTTATCTTGGGTACTAAAAGTTCAGTAAATTTCTTTGTAAGGGAAATGTGGACAATGGTCTCTCTGCCAGTACATAAAATAGCATTATACACTGTCATTTGGCCTGTTGTTTTCTAGCTGTGGGGAAGACTGAGTTTTTGGAGGTGGGACATCAGGCTCTGCAGCTGGTCTGCTCAGATGCAGAGGCAGCTTTTTGTCTTTGCAGCTGTTGGGGTGCATAAAGATTCAGTTTTCTCATGTTTCTCTTCCCAGAAGATTTCTTTAATGCATTATGACAGAGACAAGAGAGTGAGACACCTCCCATGGTTTAGTCTAACTCCTACGGGGCTGAAACACTTGTCAGACAGATACATCCCACACGACAAATCACTCTGTATGTGACGTGCAACTACACAGGAAACACGGGAGTAACACCACGGCCCTTCAGCCCTGGGTGTAAGGACATTAGTAAAAGAACAATAAGCTGAATGAGGACAAGAAGACAGCACGAGATACCTTAGCTTCATACCATTGTCTCCATGTAAACACCTTATCGAACTCTGATACTCAAGAACATGGTTTGTTTCAGTAAGTGAAAGGATCTGAAGAAAGCAGAAGGACTTTCTCCTTTAAACATCCTGAGAAGAGAGTACGTCTTGCCCCTTCTCAATACCAGGACTGGCTATGGTTAGTAACCATGTCACCTGCCAGTAAAATAACAGCACTGCTGTACCAATGTTATTATCTTTATCCTGTCCCTGCCCCTGGGTTTGCTAACTTTCAAGCCTCCTTTTCATTTTCTAGAAAAGGCAGACCCACAATTGCATTTTATCAAATACATTAAGGGTTTTGTTGGACAGATGACAGCAGAGATTATAAAGTTGTGAGGTATCTCGCAGCATGAAAAAGCCCTATGAACTTAAATCAATCTTTCTTTGCTTGAAATTAGGGAAGATAAAACATGCCCACACATTAGCTGCCACTTGTTTTAGATTGGTAAAATTAGAAAACCAATCTTATGTCATAAAGGCAATGCCAATAGTAAAAGGAAATAAATGAAACAAATGCAAATATTTAAGGTCCTACATTTTCCCCAATCCTAAAAAATCTGTGTTCATCCTGTTCCTCCTTAAATTCTAAAGCATCATGTATTATTTTCTGACTTATGGATTATTCTCATTTATATCTTTTAAATAAACAGCATAGATATAATCTCACTGTAGATAGCAGACATGCTCAAGTGAAATTTAATATATATTGCAGAACTGAATAAACTTTATTTAAATTCAATAAAAAGAAACATATTAGATAACAAATAGTTTATTTTAAAATATATCAGTGCTTATCACAATAAAAAAACTTCTAGATGTTAGTATTTCCAGAAGCACAGGAAAGGAATTTTTGATACTACAAAATCCTTATGATTCTTATTGCATTGTTACATCATTTTTTTGAAATGCGCTATGGAGGCACCCATCCGTAAAGCCAAACATTTCACTCTCCATATCAAAATGCTCTTCTTGAAGGTTGTTTTGAACTCTGAAACTCACCCAGGCAGAAAACAGGATACCCTATGATCTTATGTACCATATGTACCTCAGAGCTTTCACTCCAGAGTACAAAAATGTCACGCTTGGTATTGCATGTGAATAACCAGCCACAAGAGTCTGGAATCCTGGCAGCTTCATAACGAAAATGTGAAAGATTCACATGTACAACACGTGGGGAAACACCAGGGTAAACGTGCTAAAAGCCTGAATACCTAGGAAGTCGCTGCAGCTGATGCAGCTCAAGTAAATTTAACGCTGACTCTAGGTCAATGTCATAAACTACTCCAAACACTGACTGTTTACAATTTCAGACACGTTCGGAGCGCTGGTGGGAATTTGTTTTTCAAAATGTGCCTAGCAGACAAGGCCCAGAAGTCAGGAAGTGGCAAAGCTGTTGTTCTCAGCCCAGGAGGCTGCAGGAAAAAAATAGTTGCTGAGTCAGACAGAAATTCCCCTGAGGGCTCTGGCTGCAGCCCAGCCTTTAGGAGACCTGCCAGCTCACCTAAGGGTAAAAATCAAAGCTTGTAAGCAGCCCATACATCTAACAAAGAGGGAAAATAATTTTTTTGTTGGTAGCTTTTTGATATTTTAAGTTAGATCTGTGGCAAATAAATCTCTGGAGTCTTGGGAAATTTGTACACACAGTCTGTGTAGTATCCTTCCAATTCCAGCCACCACTGACGTAGCCAAGAGCTCTGAGCCGTGCAGCTGAATACTGCTGTACCTGCTCCTGTTACCATGGAAATGGACACTGGCAAAAGGAGGATAAAAGCTTTAAAGTAATTACTAATATAATTAACACTCTCACCTTTTCGGAGATTGGTTCCCCCTAAGCCCCCCAGATAGTGAGACCATCCAATCGATACAGCAATTAGTGTTTAAAGAGGCATCAGTTAACATGATCAATGTGGGAATGACACAAGAAAGGAAGGCATTGTTGGAGCTGGGGAACAGTGAATTCCTGTGGCCTCCTTTGCTTATTACTAATAAGAAACTCTCCTCCTTTGCTATGAGTCACTGTTCCAGTTTCACCCTTAATTAATTCAGAGTCAAGAGAAAGGGCACACTAACATGAAGAGGAGCTCCCAGTGATGGCTCAATAAAGTTTGCAGAGGAGGGGGAGGGGAAAGAAGTCATTACAGTAACAAATCTCGAGATAATAGAGATGAAGAAACTTTAGACATGCTGTACAGCAGCTATCCTGGGAAATCTAAGTACCACTGTTGGGATTATTACACTGCAACTGTCTGAATGAAATCCATCAGACAATGCGATGCTCATCAGAGAAGAGCCGCTAGCCATCATGTGCACTGGGAATCTTTCACCCAGGCAGCAAGTGCATCCGTTAGTGCGCTGTGATAAGCATCAGTTCCTGCAACATTTCAGAAGCTACCAATGGCCTCTCACATTTCCCAGGAACATCTTTTTTTACCTACAGAGGAGTCAGAAGGTAAGTTAAGGTTCTGATACATGATTTTGCACTTTGCTGAAAATGCAAATACACAGCCTGTATTCAGGTTGGATACAGAACTCGTGTTCAGTGACCACTGAAGTGTCTGCTTACATAATTATTACAGCTTCTAACAGATGAGCAGGTTGAGGATTGTCAGGGAGTGTGAGAGGGAGACTGACCACTGGAACAACACCCTATGCTCCCTGTCTCAGACCCAACAGCCAGACAAACATTGTATGACAGAGGGCTCACCGTCTACTCTCCATTCAGCTGAGGAGAGAAATTCAGGAGATGGAGGGGAAAGGCAGCAGGTTTCAGCCCAGCACAGGAAGTGTGTCTCCCCTGTGTCTATCTCAGCCTCCCAGGTTCTCTTGCACAACACACATGAAGCTCTGAAAATGGAATCAAACCTCAATGAAGATGGTGGGTACCACATCTTAGAAATGTTCCCTAGGTTAAGACACCCTAAGTCATCTGTCAGAACAGTCTCTGTTAAGAATCAAAGACAATGGTCAATGTCACTGGGGACTCCCTTCTGATGGGAAGAAAAGGCCTAATAGGCAGGCTGGATCCATTCCATAGGGACTTCTGCTGCCTACCTGGGACCTCAGTTAGATATGTGGAAAGAAAACCTCTAGCTCTGGACAGGCCCATGGCTTATTATCCTCTATTGATTTTCCAAGCAGGCAATAATGAAATCTATCAAGAAATCCATCAAGAAATCCAAGGGCAATGAAAAGGGACTTCATGGCCTTGGGATATATACTGAGGGGATTGGGGGCACAGGCAGTGTTCTCCTCTGTCATTCCTGCTACAGGGAATGACAAGAGAAGGAATAGGAAGAGCTAAGAAATAAATGCCTGGCTCTGCAGCTGGTGTGAGGAGGAAATCTTTGGGTTCTTTGACTATGGGCTGTCCTGTATAACACCAGGTTTGCTGCCCAAGGATGGCATATACTTGTCCCCAAAGGGCAGAAAGATACTTACCAGAAGCTACTGGGGCCTATCACTAGAGCTTTAAACTAGTTGTGAGGGTAGGGGGTACACCAAAAAAGGCTTGCTAGGAAAAAACGCCTGGGAATGGCACTTCAGTGTCTGAGGAAGGGTGTGACCTTTGGCCACCTTAGAATGTGCCCTTAGTAAGTTTGCAGATGACAAGAAGCTGGGTGGAAGTGTCAATCTACTGGAGGGCAGGGAGGCCCCAAAGGGATCTGAACAGGCTGGACCGCTGGGCTGAGACCAACAACATGAGGTTTAACAAGGCCAAATGCCGGGTCCTGCACTTGGGGCACAACAACCCTATGCAGAGCTACAGACTGGAAGAAGTCTAGCT
The DNA here is from genome assembly GCA_033558105.1 of Coccyzus lansbergi. Classification (NCBI taxonomy): domain Eukaryota; kingdom Metazoa; phylum Chordata; class Aves; order Cuculiformes; family Coccyzidae; genus Coccyzus; species Coccyzus lansbergi. The sequence continues at coordinate 23,453 of JAUMJK010000694.1, forward strand.
ACAAGGCTGCCTGGAGGAGAAGGACCTGGGGCTGTTGGTCGACAGCCGACTGAACATGAGCCAGCAGTGTGCCCAGGTGGCCAAGAAGGTCAATGGCATCTTGGGTTGGATCAGAAATGTCGTGACCAGCAGGTCTAGGAAGTGATTCTGCCCCTGTGCTCAGGGTGGAGGGGAGAAACTGTATCCTAGTTGTAGAAATGCTTGCTTGAAATTTATGTGTTAAGAATATAACCAGCTTGCAGAGCTGGATCTGCATTCCCATCAGTATTTGTCACATTGGGAAAGAACATCCACGCTTTCCAGTAAAATTAAATCATAATGATAATGATAATCCGTCCTAGCCCAGCTCTGGGGTACTGCATTGCTGGATCATTTAGATTATTAGCATGACTTGCATTTACAGGAAAACTAAGGCAGATAATGAAGATGAGGAAAAGCAGAGCTCTACGGATGGTTAATGGCCATCTCCCAGTGTTACCATATTCCTAGAGTAAGGAACTCCCATTTTCCCATTGAGATCCACTTTTAGGTGTTTAAATTCACATTTATATTGTGTAATACGATTAATTTTCCCTGATAATCTATTTATAATTTACCTGTATGAAATCTGCTGTGGGCTGAACTCAGAAATACACAATATTCAGACTGCCTTACAAATATCCTTGTCTGGGAAGCAATTTTAGATTTGCAAATCATCCTACTGCCCTCAGCACATGACTGCATGTCTTGCAGCATCTGGCTCCAGCAGAGTGGTTATCACATATCAGCACTCCCCTGGGGAGGCCGTACCTCGAATCCTGTGTTCAGTTTTGAATCCTTTACTACACTCACTACAAGAAAGACATTGAGGTGCTGGAGTGTGTCCAGAGAAGGGCAATGAAGCTGGTGAAGGGCCTGGAGAACAAGTGTTATGAGAGGTGGCTGAGGGAACTGGGGTTGTTTTGCCTAGAGAAGAGGAGGCTGAGAGGAACCTTTATCACTTCTACAACTACCAGAAAAGTGTTTGTAGAGAAGTGGGTGTTATTCTCTTCTCCCAAGTGACAGGACAAGAGGGAACGGCCTCAAGCTGCACCAGGGCAGGTTCAGATTGGACATCAGAAGAAGATTCCTCACAAAAAGGTTTATAAAACACTGGCACAGGCTGCCTACGGAGGAGAGTGAATCACTACCCCTGGAAGTATTTAAAAGATGGGTAGATAAAGTGCTTAGGGATATGATTTAGTAGTGGACAGGTATGGTTGGACTTGATGATCTCAAAGGTCTTTTCCAACCTAAGGATTCTATGATTTTAACATTTGGCTGGGTGCAGCCTGAAAGGTTTTGTCTATGGTTATTCAACAGAATGAGATCCACTTTCAGAAGAAACTGATGAATGCTCTGAAGAAAGTTAGGGCAAGACAACAGGTGAAATTTTGTAGTACATTTCTTGGTTTGCTAGTGGACTACAACAATTTCTAAACACAATGTACTTAAATAAATGATGCTATTATTAATTACTTCTGTTCATCTCATACTATTCTTTCAGAGACTGTGGACTGTGTAGTAGGTCTAGGCTGGGCAGCAGAACCAAGCTGCAAGTAGAGACATCTGAAATGAAGCTACATCCCTAGGGATGTCTTTTGTGCAAGTCCTACTTGCTACTGCATACACGTCCCCCAGCCTGTTCCCTCTGGAGTGTCTTATTACTTAAACATTGTCACACAGCCATGTCACTGCAGAGCAGAGGAAATAAAGCTTCTTTGTACCTCTCACCCCCATTAAATGTCAGTAAGATCTGGCAGGACTAGATGATCTTCAACTTTGTTAGCTAAATACTGGGGTGGGGGGTTGCTTCAAGCTATGTTTTGAACAGTTGTTCCTCCTGCATCTAGATTTTCAGGACCCTCTAAGATGACAAGTAATTTTCTCTTAGTTATTCAGTGCAGGAAATTTTGCTAAAAGACACTGAAATTTGATCTTGCTGTTAATAGTCTTTAGACATCTGGATGCATTTGTCATAGTCTATCTCCCTCCCTACTGCTGTTAGGTGTTATTCTTTATCTGAGTGTAAGGGTTAGGCTAAGTTGTTCCATTAAGGGCAAAACACCACTGTGGGTGGAACACCTCTCTGCTTTCACGATGACGACATAGATCTAACTGGCTGAACATCTTCCTTCCAGTAAGAGCCCTTGAGACATTTGTGCATGCGAGACACATTTCATCATGGCTTGTTTCTGAGAAGGGAGGGTTTCCCCCAAATAAAAGTAGGTAGTGGTAAGAGTGGTGAAGAGCATCCAGGTGGAGAGTGCTGGAGCTATGTGTCATGCCACGTGACTCTGGCAGGAGGTACTGTTGCTGCTAGACACCGTGTTTTCCTCCAACACACAGTCTGGACAATTTCCAAAACAGTACTGCCTGCTCCAGACACTCTGAGAAGCTTCCAAGATTCCTCAGCTCCCTAGCTAATACTCTGATTGCTCACAAATAGCTCTCACTCCCCATAAAAAGAAGACAAAGCTCTCAGAAACAGGTTTACTCTCTTCAAAGTCCACTGCCGATTTTCTTCACTAACTAGGTAAAAAAGTGAAACATACAGAAAAACCACTGATGCTTGCACTAACCAAGTAACTGACTTTAGCAATAAGCAGGTCACAGCTCATACATCCATGGTATGTTTCATCAGAGCTACATCAGAGTGAGCTCCAAGGAAGTCAGGAGGTGCTATAATTAAGGTATGTAAGGTTGGGGGTGTATAATTACATTCAACCATAATTATACCCACTGGTGACTGTACTTTGTGATATAGGCTTCAATTACATGACCATCTTCTTTCTTCTCTTCCCTATGGAATCTCTGTCTGTGTCAAGACCATCTCTCAGGTTGCACCAGGGGAGGTTCAGTTTAGACAAGAGAAAAAATTTATTCTCCAAAAGGGTTATTGGAAACTGGAATGGGCTGCCAAGGGAGGTGGTTGAATCACCATACCTGGAGGTATTTAAAACGAGTAGATGAAGTGTTTAAGGATATGGTTTAGTAGTGGACAGCTACAGTTGTACTCTGGTCTCAAAGGTATTTTCCATGCAAGCAAATCTATGATGATTCTTATGATTCCACGGTGCAGTGCTGCAGAATTGCCCAACCACCATTCAACATGCTGTTTAGGACATTGGAAAGAGCAGTAGTATTTGCACTGTACTATGTCCAGGACAATTAGCTATTGTGTAGAGTAGGCTCACAATAGAGATGTCTGAGATATAGGAAGCCTGAGCTCACAGCCTAAAATGCTCTCATGCAGGTTTGCAAAAAATGTACAGATTTGCATGTCTGGCTTGCGTATTGTTAAAGTCTGCACTGAAAAATTCTGCTGCTTTGCACATCTTTATGAGCTGCTTTCTTAACTACAGAATAAGAAACTACTTACCAGGAACAAACTCCTTCCGCACAGAAGACCTTACACAGTCTCTGTTTCTGTGGCAAAATTCTTATTGACGAGAAGGGGAGCAGGATCATTCCTCTGCTATCTGCTGTTCTGCCTGCTCTCAAGAAAGCATTGCTCGGTTTACACAAACCAACAGGAAAAAACCTGCAAAAGACCTTTTTTATTCCATAGCACAAATATACGCACATGGCATGACAGACTGAAAGGCTGTTACTGTTGCTAACACTAGGAAAGTGAGCTGGGTTTTTTGGTTTTTTTCTTTTTTTCATATATACCTGGCAAATATACACCTGTACATGCTGAAAGGCAGAATGGAGCATTCATCTTTTACAGGCACTCACATGTCAGCATCATGAAGAAATATTTACATTGTGAGCAGCATTTACATTGTGAGCAGCTAATAGCAGTCTTTCGCAATTGCTGCTTATTAATATCTCCATACTTTTGAAGCACGGTGGCATCATCGTTTCAGTGATACTTTTGAAATAACTAAAGCATTGGCAATACAGAAATTTCATAATCTTGGTCTGTCTGCCTGGAATGAATGCAAATCATCTAGATAGCAATTACATTGGTGGTACTAAAACACAGTTCCAAACCACAGGTTAACCTAAACCTTATTTTTACGAAGGTATTATTAAACTATACATTTCCATATAGCGTAAAACTAGACAACTAAATCATGGAGCTATGATACAAGCATACCCGAAAATTCAAGATTACATGTACCGGGGGAAGCATATGAAGACCTTATTTTGGTTTAATTAGCAGTGTAATTATCTAACCACTGAAATAAGAAGAACTGAAAAAGAAGCCCAGAATATGCATCAATCAGACAAAAGAGGTACAAACTTTCTAAGGGAGTCCAAACAAGGATACCACGGATTTCGGAATTTATTTTTTAATTTGTTGTGACCAACTTAGGAAACCACTCTATGAATGGTGATGGAACCTGCCTGCCTGCAACAGACCACATGACACACCAGTCTTGTTCAGCATCTCAAAATTCCATCAAAATCTCAGTGAGATTTTTGGCAGCAGGAACAGAACTATTTCTACCTTCCTTTAATTTCACTGGACAACTCAGAGTTGTTCAGTGCCACTGAAACAACTGGAGATGGTCATCACATGTATTACATTACACCAAGATAAATAAGATTAGAGATCTTACATGTCTGGAAACAAGTGTTTCAATAAAGTTGTACTCCCTTCCTCTACCCTCCCACAGCAATAAGCACTTTTAACCTCAATCTCTAATTTATAGCCCTTTTATAATCTTGCCAGTATCTCCTTTACTCTATGTCACGCTCTTGGTGATATCCTTTCACGTTTCCACTTTTAAAAGTTAAAACATCATGATATCCTATTTCACTATCAAGGAAGGATTAACTCTGAAATTGAAGATTACAGTCACCTTCCCAATTGCTCCTGTAATTACTCCTCACTCGTCATCTTGCTTTCAGTTTCAACACATCTTCCAATGAAGTACACATTGCAGTTATTTGGCAAGTAGCTTTCCTGCCCTTTGCTCCTTTCCTAGTGTGTAACATCTAGCTATGCATCTGTTAGTCGGACATCCTTTTATACACGTCTCCAACTGTTAGACACAGAGGAGAAGCCATGTGGATATCTATTCCATTTGACTTGCAGCAACAGCATCCTTGTCGATAGCTGTTCTCATCTTTTAGCAGACCTGTATCAGTGAACCTTTGCTGAAAATTCATTTCCATTCAGCAGCCACCTAAAACACATCTTACGCATCTTAGAGTAAAACTTAACTCTAAACCTGACCATTCTATAAAACCTCTGCTTCCTACAGAATGAAATACTTCTCTAAGTGTCTTAATTAAAAAATAAATAATTTTCTCCACTAATATTTCAGTGAAAAGTCTTATGGAATTTTTCAGCAAGTCCTCCTACTGACCAAAACCTAAATTTTAAAAAAAAAAAATCTGATGAAATAAATGTTGGGGGTGTGTGAGGGGAGAAATCATGTTACTGAAATCCAGAGCTCCAATGAAAAATATATGTCAACATTAAAAATAATTAAAACATTTTAATCAGTACTAACTCTGACAAACTATACCAACAGATTCCTTCTGCAGCTACTTCTATAACTTATCATCTTACACTTAAAAGTTACTTTATACATGTGATAGTAGACCAACCTGCAATTTAGGTTGCCCAACACTTTCTATTACGATGACCTATTTTCAATTGCATTTAAATCTGCCAAACTAACTCTTTGAGATTAAATTCTCTATGTTGAATATATTCCCTAGGCTGCTCTCGGTTAGGAAAATTTCAGCTGGATTATTTTGGCTGCTTCTGAAATCAAAGCAAGGTATTTTGCATATTAGTTAGATCATTATAAGCATCTGGTATCCCTAGTTTAGAGTAAGATTTGTTTTGAAACGCCCTCTTTGCTGTTCTCATGAAGATGTACCTACATTTACCCAGATCATATACCTCTAAGAATACGTAGTTCAGTGAAAGCTTGCTGTGGTTATATACCTAAAAATCTAAGAAAACCCTTGAAATGTTTGAACTGTTCACAGCCCAGAGCAGGCTCAAATGCAGACGAGCTGTTTTATCCCACACAAGAGCTCCCTCCAGGCCACAACCACAGGGCCGAAGCTGGGCAGACTATAATAACAGCTGCTAACCAGCTCAGGCTGTAGCAAGATAAACCAGCAAAAAGTGCAGCTTGTCTTTCCATGTGCCCTCAGTAACCAATTTCCTGGCAGAAGATAGGAGTGAGTTCCCTGACGCTAATCTGCAAAGGGACAGAATGAACATTTTTTCCTAGATCTTAAATCTAAGACATAAACTGTGGACTGTGAGCTACAGTAACCAGTTGTACATAAATTACTGTTGTAGAAAAGAAAATCTAGATAGTATCTCACTATTTCCTTCTATGTTCTTAGTGGACTGTGCATATATAATCAAAAACCAAAACGTACTTACTGTCCTGTGCTTCCTAGTGTAACTTAATCACTATGTCCTTGTGAAACATATTTGAAATGGATACCTGACTTTCCAAGTCAGGCAAAGTTTTTTTTCCCCCAAACTTGATGATCAGCCCCTTACCAGCAACAGCAGCACCAACACCTAAGATCTGTGAAACTAAGAGACTGTGTGACTGTAACGTCCAGCATACAGGGCCCCAACTCTCTTTGCTCAAGCCCATCAGTTTCTTTGTTATAAGAAAACCCAGTACCAAAAGCAATGAATGAAAGGCAATGAATTAAAGGCTCTTTAATCAGCTGAGCATTTGCTCAAGTGCTCTCAAATTAGGGTGGACTTGGAACATAGAGTTGGCATGGGTGTTGAATCAAGCAGAGAACATGCAAAGTAGTATTTTTCACAGCAGTTCCTTTTACGCCTATTTGTCACTGAAGGTGTGGTGGTCAGCATAAAAGAACACAAAATTCTGCTACTTCCCCTATATGAAAATTACTCCAGTACTTTACCTGCCTCTTTTTTTAAGATACTAAATACAGACCCTTAATCTTATATTTTTTGTGTACATAACGTATGATGCATTCATATTTGTGTTTTCTGGTGAGAAGTTACAGTTATACAGTTCTTCTAGTGAAGGGAAATTTTATGATCACATTATTGATCTCTCTCTATTCGTATTCATATCTCCTGCAGCCAGAATAACTATCTTCTACTTCTCTGGTTGAATATTTTTTTCCCATCCAATTAAATAATTTATGGTGCTAAAATACAGGCTTCCTAAAGGAAATGGAGATGTCATCATCCCCAGTAAATACAGCAAGAGGAAACAGGCATCCTTGCTTACATTTTCAAATCTGAGAGATTGACTCACTGATGGTTGCCAAAATACTCACCTTCCCTAGTCTCTCTTTTTTTAAATGTAGAAAGGGATATTCTTATCCTAGCTATCCAGTCTGTAAAATGCATTAGACAAACAACAGTTAGTAAGAAGAGGATAAAAAATAATTGGTGTCAGGCAAGTTTCTATCATATGATTTTAAGCTCCCTTTACAGTGGCTCTCATTCAGTTCAATACTTCCTCATCCTCTGAAAATCACCTTCACTAAAAAGCTAACCTTAAGCTCTGCATTTTAAGATGTAAAATTGTAGCCATAAATTGCTGCTAATAAATATAGGTTACATATATAGGACTAATATGCACGGGGAAAGGTAAAGTAGTTATTTAGATTCACTCCTTCCTCTTTTGCCAGCAGAATAAATGTACAGAGGTACTTAAAAATGTAAAATACTTCAAGGTGGAAATAGCTGCAACACAGGTAAAGAGGTTTCACAGAGGCATGACTGCTTCCAGAAGACAAGACAAGACATAGTCAGTACTTAAGAAAAGACAGGAGAAGAACTTGTAACCTTCATGCTCAACCTGTATGTAAGAAGATTCAGGTTCTCTAATGACAAATCTGATTAGAAGTGAGTAACAGAAATGTTACTTTATTCTACATTCTAAGTCTCTTTTACATGTATTAAAGACGCATCAAGAGAATCATACATTATTGAAAGATGTGCTATTGTTTATAGTGAGGTATCAATTTGTAAGTCACATACAGGAAGTTTTCTAACACTGATGGAACTGTTTCAGAATGAACTAGCCTGAACTCATTATTGATAAATTATTGATAAATCCATGCAACAGCCAAATCTTATTAAACATCAATAACTGGGCGGCGGCGTGGCCCAGAGGAGGGGGGGCAGTGGGGGAGTAGAGCAGGGCAGGGCCAAGAGGGGCACCGCGTCCCAGTTCGTGGTGGTGCTGATACGTGAAGGAGCTGCTGTTATAAAAAGGGGAATATCTTTAATTTAAACTAAAGCAGACTGAAGTTTCATCTAAGTGACTTTGTTCTTTGAAAGTCAGGCAGAATGTGTGTTCTGGGCCCCTCATCACAAGAAGGATGTTGAGGTTCTGGAGCAAGTCCAGAGCAGAGCAATGAAGCTGTTGAAGGGTCTGGAGAACAGGCCTTATGAGGAATGGCTGAGAGAGCTGGGGTTGTTTAGCCTGGAGAAGAGGAGGCTGAGAGGAGACCTTATAGCTCTCTACAACTCCCTGGAAGGAGGTTGTGGAGAGGAGGGAGCTGGTCTCTTCTCCAGAGTGATAGGGGACAGGATGAGAGGGAATGACCTCAAGCTCCACCAGGGGAGGTTCAGGTTGAACATTAGGAAAAAATTTTTCACAGAAAGGGTCATTGGGCACTGGAATAGGCTGCCCAGGTAGGTGGTTGATTCACCTTCCCTGGAGGTGTTTAAGGCACAGGTAGAGGAGGTTGTAAGGGTTATGGTTTAGTGATTAATAAGAATTGTTGGACTCGATGATCCGGTGGGTCTCTTCCAACCTGGTGATTCTATGATTCTAAGAACAATATGGAACTCTGTTGTATTTTATTTTAAAGTAAGGCAATTCTTTTCCATCAAGTCTGTAAAATAAAATTAGGTGTCTGTTATTTCCTTAGATATCTAGTTGATTTTTATTTCTATGGCTGATAACTTTATTTGCAAAATATTGCTATTTGCACTATTTAACACTCAACAATCTTTCTTAGCCAAAATTTCTCCTTAGATAACAAGCAGCCTAAATCAGAAAAACCCAATATAAAATGTTTCATGTCTCAAAAGTAGGTATCATCATACCAGTTAGATGCTAAGCTCTGGGATAAAATCCTGTGTGAGGCACTCAACTCTAGAAATGATTGAGAGATTTTTTTCTTATATCTAAAATTTTGCTTATGAAAATTCCAATATTGCTGCTGCCTAAATTTATGAACCTTTATTTTTATGTCAAATTCTACCTTCTTATCATAATGTTCCTCCAACAAAACCAAAGTTGTCTTCTTTTTAGTGAGGCCAGCAATGTAGTTACAGCTTCAGTGAAACTTTCCATTTGAATTAATGCTGCACATAATTAAGCAATGGGAAAATTATATCAGCAACTGAAATATCTTTGTTATCATGAGAAAGCAATCTAGACAGGCATCATTGTTGCTACAATGTTGGCCAGCAGTAATAATAAAAAGGTTTCAGTATAAATGTTCAATATTTTATTAATTTTGTTGATAACTAAAGAAATGCTACTCTAGTAGATGTATTAGGGATTTATTTGGCAGACCATTCTACAGTGGCATAAGAAGTCACAACTGCACACATTCCCAGCGCATGAAGTTAGTGAACCGAGCCCATGTTAATCAAATATGTGTATCAGACATGTAGGATTTCTACTCTCCAAGGCTTCTCCAGCTCAGAAAGCACTTAGAGAAGCTTGAATTGTCTCTTTTCCTCTTTTGACTTTAAGCTACTTGGTCTCAGCTTTGGGTATTGACTGTCCAAAGTAAAAAAAAAATTGACAACATAGAGCTACTTTGTTGCCTGTTAAAGATCAGGGGACCCTATCACCTTTGAACATCAACAAGAAATCGCACCCTTCTGCTGCAGAACCAACCCTGGACCTCAACAGCCATCTAATTTCAACATGCTTACGTAGATAATATGTGATATAGCAAATATCTCACCCTTCCGGTCTGGGCAAGTGCAATCATTGCTGAATTTATAATGCTCAGACCCTGCCCCAAGCTTTAAATGTGCTTTTGCAGAACCCTGGTAGGATCTTACACAAGAAGTGGCTTTTTTTGCCTCGAAACCTATGTATAGGTTATACTATATCTGCTTCTGCCCAGGAGAAAGTCCATGAGACAACCATGTTATGTGACTAAACTGAGTGGATTTTCCTCTGCAATTAAGTCCTCTTTCTTTGTCATCCTAGATCATGTCTTGGTATTCCTTACCCAGTTCTCTGCATTTCCACAGTGATTACCATTAGATTTTTCTCAAGACTGAAGATGGGTTTTAGTCGGCCTATCTGACAAAGTGTTTTGAATTTTGTTTTCACACACCTCTAGGGGAACAACCACTTGAGTATCGTGTCAATTCTCCACACAGGAAGCTTACCTTTGTACACTAAATTTATGTTTTACCTAAGGAAGGGTATCACTCCCCTTAAAAAAACCTGACCCACTGCATTCTAATCCTGTGACAGGATTATCTTTCTATTCAGGCTGAACAGACCAGTTAGGAAGACCCCTTCCCTTTTTGTCTTCATGGCAGACAGGCTTCTAGGTACAGTTCTACTGAGAGCTTGCCACACTAGATAGCAGATGGTGCAACAGAGATGCTAAACTGAAAAAAATTTGTGATTTAAGCAATTTCCATCAGTACTCAAGCAAAGTCAATGTCACCCCTAGAGGAATGAGAAAGATGAAAGCCAACCACCTTAGACTTAATCCATGTTTTTACCATCCTCTCAAAGCACAATGTGCCATATACACATGCTTTGAGACATTTCTCACTTATGTTTTAGGTAAAAACTCTTTCACATTTAGAACATCGACTCAATTAATCCTTATACAAACTTTCTATTACTGACAAGACTCTTAACATTTTAGACATTATATGGTTGCATAAAACTGACTAGATTTTTTTAATCTTTTGCCAGATATTGTTGTAATTTATCTTGGATGTTGAGATATGACCAGTTCTTAGCAAATAGTTTAAAAAAACAATAAAGAGAAACACAAATTTCTCAGTTCCTGTTGATTCTCCCAGCCTTAGAGCATACATTTCAGCTGCTGGGTTGAGTAAATTACTGAAGAGAACAACACTTTAACGGAAAGGTGTGGGAGAGGCAAGGGTTATAGGATAAGGTTTTGGCTTGATAGAGAGTCCTATTGGAAAGTTTTAGCTCTCCAAAAAAGAAGTAATAATTTGTAAAAGTCAAACTGAAATCTGGAAATCCAAAGGAGGCAAGAAAGAGAAAGAAACTAACTTTAGCTAGTCAAAAACCCTATTTGTAGCAAAAAATTAGGAATACTTTTCAGTTTTTACTTTCTCAGAGAAAAATACTACCTTCTTCAACCAGAAATCAAAGTGTAAGTTTATCCTCTGTCGTGTGGAATAATATTTGTCTGCTCAGTTTTCTTATAAAAGCTTGCAAATCTCACAATTGTACACTTAAAGAAAACTATTTCAGGTTAAGATGTCCACTTAATTTAAGAGTACTTTCTCCATTTGCTTTTGCTTTCCATTAGTGGTTTAAAAGGCAAGAGGTCCTTGACAGTAAATTACATGGGGTAGTTTTATACCTCTGTCCTGCATAAAAAGGGAACAAACTTTTCTGCTAAGATTATGTAATTGTAGAATTCTAACGAGAAAAAGGCCCATGAAGTCAATCTGATTTGCACACCAACAGCCGTTCCATTCCACCCAGTTACTCTGAATTACTTGAATACATTGCACTTGGCAAAAGCACATCTCCTAGAAGAGCTTTCACTTGTCTTGATTTGATGACATTAACAACTGACAACACCAATTTTCTGGGTAGTGCAGCCCAACGGTCTCCTTCACTGTTAAAAATACTCTTTGAAATGACTGTCCTCAACTTTTTTGTGACATTCTCATAATAAAAAGCCTTTAATATATAATGACAATGCATAGAGGCTATAATTAAGTTGTCACAGAATCAGTTTTTGTTTAACTGAAAAGATAAACATGTTACCTCGAAAGTTCTCCAGCTCTCAGATAAGCTCTGCAGCAGCTCTCTTCTGCTCTTTCTCCAGTTTCTACTCCATATCAAACAGCAGGTTGATCTGATACAGTATCCTGTATCTAGCTACAAACAGATGCTTAAAGAAGTATAAACAGGGCTGCCACATATATGTCCTTCGATATTCTGATCTCCACTCTCTACTTTGTCAGGACTTCTTGAACACAAAAAGTACTCTTTGTACCCTCCATTGGCTTCTCTTCTAAGTCTGGAACATGCTGAGTCTTACTCTGAATCTATGCAAACCTATTGATGGTACCACATCCTTGGCAAGGAGTTCCACAGCTTTTACATACAGAACCACTTGTGTTTACTTGAAATAACAAGTCCTACTAGCCCCAGTTAAAAATCAGGACACCAAAACTGCACACAATTGCTGTGGCCATTCTGCTGCTATGCTATACAAAAATAGCATCAGTGACCTGCTTTTAAGTAATATTCTTGCACTCATTCATCATGACCGGTAACCAGTTTTACTACTGTCTCCTAATAATTCAGATTGAACTGACTACTATAACCAGCCCCTAGATACTTTCACAGGTCAGTACTTGCTAGAATACAGTCCACCATACTGTAGTTTTAATCTACATTTTAAATTACCATAGGCATACTACAGAATTTTTTAGGCTGAACGCCCAAAGCTTTCAAACAATTCAAAGAAATGTGTGTGACTGCTTTCCCTGGTCTCCTGTTTACAAATTCTATCCCCAGTGATTTCATATTACTGTCCTCTAGTGATCCCTGAAACACAGTACCTGGTTTAATTGCAATTCTACACCAACAAGCACTCTCTGAGAACAGTCAGCTGTTCGAATCCATTTTACATATTCTCTGACGATACTGTATAGTGCTATTTCAGATGAGAATACACAGCACAAAGTCAAATACCCCTTAGATCCTTCATCAAGCCTGTAATGGCTATAACTGATTACATCAGGCTTGTCTGACAAAACTTGGTTTTTTGTTACATCACTTACACTGAATTACACACAATGTTTAATTCTCCATATTTGTTCTTTCCTACTGTTTCACTGAAGAATGAAATCAAGGTGTGCGACCAACAGTCACCTATCTGCTCTTTTTGAACACTGGTATTCATTAGTGCTGTTCTAGTACAACAGCATATGCCTTGTATCCCTAGATTAACAGTGTTGGGAAAAGAATCCCAACACCCTCCCCATCACCAGTTCCTGTACATTTGTAGAGTGCACGTTATTCAATACTACTCATGTAAAAATGTTTATTCTTAGAAAGTGTTAATTAATATCCTCACTTAACAGCGGACTGGAAAGTACTCCACTGTCCTCACATGATATGAATATATTATGCTGCTTCTTTATAAATGCAGAAGAGAAACAGTAATCAAAAATTGTGGTCTTTTGTCACTTGCAATATTAGCATTTTCATCTACTACAGGGTCTGTAACAGAAATGGGATTTATTATAGCTTAATACATTAAGTTACACAAGTTACTGACTATACTCTTTTCACCTCTGGACTGGGATTTTTGTTGTGACAGTCCTAGCCTTATCATTTTTAACACTTAAAAATTCATCATTTTGCCACTATTTCCTCCTCCTGATGCTTGACTTCCATTTTGTTTATTTTAGATTGCTGTTTCTACTTGTGAATAGATTGGTACTTAGTCAGATTTGTTGTCAAAAATTTTTAAGTTGTAAAATTGTGGGATTTTGGTCACTTAAATTTTAAATACACCATTCTCATTCACAATTTTTCTTCCAATGATTTTACTCATTTATCTTAGACTGATATCTTTAGCCTTTTTAGTTCATCAGGAGTACAGTGCAAGCAAGAATACTACCTATTGATAGTTGAGTCTATCCTCTGTTAATCAATACTGAACAAAATTAGGTCATGATTATTGGTTTCTAGGCAACCAGTAACTTCCAATTAATTTAATTCATTTGTCTTTATCTATCCTAATTATGTCTAAAGTAGATTGATTGTTGTTTGGTACTGTATCTTCTGCATCTTCTTCACTTGCTACAGTGGCTAATGAAGATTAGCTGCAGAGAATTTGCAGCATAACCCCCACAAACTGAACTTCACCCCAAAATTAGACTTTTATACTTCCATCACAGGAAACTATTATTTAAAATATACTCATGATGCAAATAGTGGTAAAACAAAAATTAACCTCTCAATATTATAGAGAGGCACAAGTACTCAACTAACATGCTCGTGCATAATCTCATGTTCTTTCACATGCAAATAAAGAGATAAGAAATGTATTCTTAAACAAGCATTTGTCATTTTTAATTCATAAAAAACCGAAAAGCATTCAGTAGCCTTTTATAATTTAGCATGCATTAAGCTACTGTCTTCTTCCTGCTAGCTGCCTCTGACATTCACTCCAACTCTTCTACAACTATTGTCAAAACTTTCTTTTCCAACTTCATCCTTCAACTTACTGCTTTCCTTTTTCTTTCGACTTGCAATGCCAGATAAGATCCTAATGTCTTGCCTGTCTAATGCCCATCAGTAACCACATGCTATGCAAGCAATTCTATACTTCTGGAAAACCCCTTCAAGCTTCTCACTACCTCTGAAGTAATTTGGAAATTAGTTCATTTTTCAGAGAGGAAGCTGAGATCCTGACCTTGTGATTCACTTCTTGTTGCAGTAATTTTACTTCTCCCATACCAAATGACTACAAGCCAGTAGAATTACTTGCTGCCTGATTATCTCTTAAAAGAGGGTTTCATAAAGTTGTCAAAGGTCAGCAGTTGACTGACCTTGATTACTGATTAAAATGAGGACGTTTGGGTTTTTTTTCCTGTGACGCTGTAATATTAATAACATAGAACAGTTATTAATTTTATTAATTATTTGTATAGTAAAATCAAGTGTAGCAGTATTAGAGGCACAAGTGACAACCAATATTCCACCTGTCTCTACAAGCAAACTGCCTACGTGTTAATGACAACTGATAGCCACTACAGCCCAGAAAGCAAAGCTTAAACCTGTCCTTCAGACTCTTTTTACCATTTAGGTTTGACCACATGACATGCAAGTAACACAGAGACAGCCTATATGATGGAATGATGTCACATAACTAGGTGTAAGGGCTGCTGAGAAGGTCACCTAGCCATCTTGTAACCCTGCGGGTGGCCAACCTATTCTATCTTTTGCAGTGAAGCAGCAGATTGACAAAGCCATTGCCTATGCATTGTTGCCATCACCCTTTCCCAGGTCTTCCCCCTTCACCCTTTCCCTTTCATCTGAAGCTTGTTTTGTGAAGTCCAATATGAATTTTTGACAGAAGGAAAAAAATGATCCTAAATACAACAAAATCATAAAAAGATACATTACTAATGTGAAAAGGCAGCTGTTTGTTACCAAGGTTACAAGTTACTACTTTATTTATTAGAGCAAATACTTGCAGTTAGGTTGGAATAAACACAGGTTTTTGCTGTTATAAAATTTAATTCATTGGAATAATGTGCCTAGAATAGGCTGGGGTTTTCCAGATACCATTTTTGGCAAACTTGAATGTATGGGGTTGTTTCTGTGCAGTGTCAAAGTAATTAATTCTTGTTTCCAAAGCAGAAGAAGTGTTCTCTGTTTTCTATGGGGACTTGTACGTCACAGCCTTGAAAGAGTGTTAGAGTAAGTTGTTTCCTATCCAGACCAAGTTTCATGCCTACTATGGAGACCTGCAAAACTAGAAAATATCTCTTTCTCCAGGCTATCTTTTCTATTCCAAGATTAGGTGTTGACAATGAAAGATATGAATATGAATTTCACAGAATCATAGGATAGTTTGGATTGGAAGATACCTTTAAGTATCACCTAGTCCAACCCCAATTTGATTCAAAGGGCTTCATGAAGCCAATACAAAAATTTGCAGACAAGTTTGATACGTTACCGCATTAAGATGTTTCACAAGCACTTCAGAATACACTCATTAGTCTTCTCTGTTGAGTGCAGTTTTAGCTAAGATGACCTGCCTTAATTATTATCTGATGCAGACTGAGGGAACTGACTTGTACAACAACAAATGACAAAAAACCCCTTATTATTTGGGAGAAGTATAGAACATAACACTTTCATTTACGGTCACAATGTGGTTTAGGTTTTTTCCCTCCCTACACACATGGATATAAAGGTGATGTACAACTGTACAATCACACAGGGATTTTCACATATATCTAATACCAGAGATTCTCCCACACTTCAGTATCTTAATTACTATGAATTTTATATCACACACACTCTAAAGAAAAGAAATATGTCAAATTATCATATTTAGCACCAGTACTGTCCTAAACCTAACTTTTAAATTATCACATAACTTCTTATCATCATGTAGTTTTGTTTATAATTACTACATTTGCAATTATCTACCTTGATCTGAGACTGCTGGTTTATGCAGAGAAAGGTCTCCCTCATGTGGAAATCTGCCTACTAGCTGTAAAACAAAACCTACAGTTTGTTTCTTAATAAAGGTTCTATTGTTTGGAATTGCATATAGATTTGCAAAGAGTATCAGGTTTTTTATCCAAAGTGAATCCTTTCAGTTTTCTTTTGCTAGAAAAAAGAGGAAGTCTTTTGAGTTGACTGAGCACATTTTCTTACTTCACAGTTAAATAAACAAATAAAAAATACCAATGGCATTTGTAGTTATGGTTCATTCATCTAAAACATAACAGCTAGGAAACAAAACTAAAGTTTGTTCACATACGTGTTGTAATACCAAAACCAATGTAAGGTGTGATATCAAAAGACAAGAAAAGTGCACCTGGCTTAGCAGTTTTATTTGGGTGGTGTGGAGTTGGCTTGTAAGACTCACTTTCATGATCTAGCAGAAAAAACTGCAAAATAATTCCTTAATTAACTTCACACTATCATAGCTGAAATCATTAGACCTATGAAGCACTTCCTTGTAGCACTTGTGCATGGAACATTGTAAAGGAATAGGAGAATCACAGATTGACTTTTTAGCATTCCCACCAAAGATGTTTTTTCTCTTCCTTCTTTAAATGCATCTCAAGCTACTTCACAAACCACCTGAAATCATTATAATTGCTTAAGCATAACTTTTCAGTGCTAGTGTTGATCTAATTTGGAAAACAAAGATGTAATTTGTCATCATTAGCAGAAAAGAAAATTGTGAAAGAATTGCCAAGGTCACATATTTTGGCTGGTTTTCCTCAATGAAGGCAAGGAAATGATAGCTCAAGCAGTAGTTGGTTTTTGTCCTTTTTAGAGATAGAGTACAAGCTTGCAAATTATACAAGAATTTAACATGCACCACAATGAAATCTTAAAGTATCACACAAGTATCTCAGCTATTCAGCTGTGTGGGCAGGTTCTCAGTCTTGAAATTCATCAGGAAGCTAAACTAAACCCAAACAACGATGAAATCAAACACTCTTCCTCTCCATCAATGACATTTGTGAGCCATCAAAACAACAGAAGAATATGGAGTAAGAATGCATCTGTTTCTTTTATTGCTGGTAGTGTCCTTTATCCCCTTCCAGTTTTAAATTGCATTCACAAGACATAGTTTAAGTGCATCTATTCATAGAGAAACATGGTATCAGATCCCCATACTGATTAGTATTATTTGATAATAATTAAAAAAGTTACCATCCAAATTCTTCAGCTTCTGCACTTCTAATTTTTTAACCCAATGTGCTTAATTTTGCAGTCCTATGCAACTTTGAAAAGTCACACTTTTATTTATACAATTAAAAAAAACATCAAAAAGTGACCCAGTTTCCCTAGAGTGATACATAGTTAAGGTGTGAGATACATGACATTTCCAGCTCTTTCCATGCTTCATGCCATTACAAAGGAACCGTAATTTTACTGAACACACAATCCCTTACTTAACAGGAAAGATCTCTGGCTTGGTTTACGCTCCAAGAAATTTTGTAGCATATCCATCCCATCCAAAGATCCTCCAGGTTTCAAAATGAGGTTTCTGTATTTCATCCCAGCCTGACAGAAGGTAAAGCAGAATATTAGGATTTCTGTTTTGTGAAATGCCTTTTTTCTGCATTTGTTGCACATTTTAAAATCTAATCATGATTAGACACCTTCTCTCCTTCCAGATTTGCTTAATAGTAAATCAGGACATACCACATGTATGACTTAGATCTGTTAAAAGAACTCAAGAAATCAAAAAATTAATCTACTCTTGAAGAAATGCTTTTTCTTGTGGCTTTACACTGTTTTGCAAGTTACAATCACAAATTGCATCAAAGACATTCTATAAAGCATTAACACATCCACAAGCTTCAGACAGACTTCAGTGATGGATTATCCCTATGGAATAACACTGGCAGGAAAAGGGAACCTAACATCCATTCTCTCTCAGATAAATCTGACTGATTTATCTTTCTTTACTCTCTGTTTAGAGAAGAGTTAGACAGACATAGCATTGAGGAATGACATGGCACATATACATATACTATATAAACACTGATACATATATATACATATATATAAACTATATATACTAACACATCCAACTCCCCTAATAAAGTATCTTCAAGTAACGGAGACTTAACTCAGGTTTTATTTACAGGAAGAAACATTATTACTTCAGAAGGAATGGATTGCCTTGAAAAGAATGAACCAAGCTCCTGAGAAAACAGCAAGTAATGCAGACTTTCTCAGCAAGTAGTCACTCTTTAAAGAATGTATCTGGAAAATTTTGGGCTTCTGAGATGTGATTATCCATGAGAAAATATCAGTTGGCATGCAGAAGACTCAGAAGCTTTTCTGGCACTGAAGAAAAAAAAACATTCTTCCTTTTAGTCACTGTATATACTTCCCACACGCATCAGAGCTATGACATTACAAGAGTATACTGCTTCCGGATAGCTGTAAAGACCAAGCACAGGTCTTTTTAACTGACGGACTTCCAAGACTCAACTGCATTACCGACTGCATTGTCTAAATTAACAGTCAGAAAAAAACCCAAAAACATATGCACTGAAGCATTGCTGATTCTTCACTATTGCTGTTAGTTTCCTGAAGATTATTAGCAAATGAAGACATTGTTCCCTGTAGTTTAAAAGTGTTATCTGAGTAGACAGCTCTTTGTTGTTGTCTCTCCAGAGCTAGCACATTGTTTACCTACAGGGGGACTAGAGATTATCTCAAGTAATGTGCTAGAGCTGAGTAGTGTGACAACCAATGAAGTGAGAGTTAAGTGTTCGGAGAAGAATTTTTATAAATACAGTCTCTGAAACTAGTTTCTATAACTGTTGCTGAAAACAGGAAGAGAGGTTTCACTGTAACAGGAAGAGGTAAGTCAGATTTCTAAAACCCTAGTCATAATACCATTAACTATTTTCTGTTATTCCAAAGACTAGTCTAAATCGACATATAATAAAATATAGCCACAAAAATCATACTGGTATTTAGTGTTTGTTTATTACACTTACATAAGGAAGAGTTGAAAAAAGAACTAGTTTGAGAAGATAGCTCTGAAGAGGGAAGGATAATCTCCACCTACCCCTGAAGTTATATCAGCATTCAAGTAAAGTGTGTGCACACACATGCTAGAAAGTGAGTGACACACACAATATTTTTCCTTATTTCTTAGCGTGGATAGCAGGCTTCATATTCAAAGAAGCATCAGTCACCTTTTACCTGGACCACAACAAATATTCACTTCTAGTATAATTAAATTATTCCTAAAGCCTTCTTTATACAGACAAAGAAAATAAAAATCCCCATCCAAAAAATCAGAATAAAAGGCGCTTTCAGTCCTCAGGAGAATCAAAGGTCACAGAGCAATTCTGGCAAACTATAGCTTGTGGTTTGACTATACAATCCCTCAGAATTGGGTTTTAAGAGCAGGGACTAAAGCTAACAGAGGAAAAGGGCCTCTGATGAGGCTGGAGGGGTGTGCATCTTCCAGATCAGGGAACTGATACAACGTTTACAGGTCTGGCATCAGCAATCTTGTCCATCTGCCCTAGTTCCAAGCAGTTAAAAAGCCCCAGGAAGTCTGATCCCTCCCCAAATGCTATTTTTAAGAGTAATTTGAAAAACATTTTAATAAAAAATTACTTTATTCCCTCATTTAACTAGCCATTTCTACTCTCCTGTTCTTATTTACAAGTGAAAACATTCCCATATTCTTGCATGTGTCTGCCATCAATCCCTTGTATTTCAAAACCAACCTTGACCTCCAAACCTCTCATCACATCTCCTCTCAGTATTCAGTTTGCTGCTTTTCTTCACAAACCCCTTTCTTGGTTTCATTGGTTAACCATTGCCTCACTTTTCTAACTCCGACCCCACCTCCTCTCATTGTCTAGGTCAAAGTCTAATCTTATTTTCTTTCTCCACCCTTCAGAGGTGCCAATTGCTGTGATAAGGAAAGAGAGGAATGAAGGTACAATTCAGGAGAGGAACAGTAAGGTCAAGCACTTTCTACTCGCTCCTTTACTTCTCTCTTGTATACATTTGCCATAGGGAAGAACTGGCTGCTGAATCCAGAAGACGGGTAAGAGGATTGGGAAAACCAAAAGGTTCCCATGTTAGAACTGCAGCACCTCAACTCACACATCTTGTAACTGAAAAATAAAGTTGCCAGAATTGGCAAGAGTACTAACCACATAACTACTCTTTTTGACTGCTAGAGGCACAAGAGGGTGAAGAATTACAAAAGGGAAAAAAAAAAAGCACAGTAAATCTAAAACCTGGCAATGATTTGGACTTCAAAAGCCACTTGGGAGCAAAACTAAAGAGAAAAAAAATGAAAGTTATGATGTGCTGTGAAAGGAAAGATTAAAATAAATTTATTTTCCTAAATAACAACTATATAAAACTACCAGATACTTGAGGTACTATTAATGGAAACAGAGTACCATTATCATACAGCTTTTATATATATATAACATATATATATATATATATATATATATATATAACACATATATTTTTTAGTGATCAAAGAATATTAGTCAATGTGACACAGTGTCTTTAAAATGTCAGAACATAATATTAAATATATGACCATACAAGAATTGTATTAAATTTTAAGTGCTGTCGGAAATTTTAATATTATTTTCTAAAGTAAGCTCTACATTTTTTTGGTTGATCCGAACTTGTCAGGTACAGAAGAAGTATCTGTGAATACCTATGAATCATGATTGTAATACATGTGGTTTCAGAGACAAAGTACAACAAAAGTTTTAAGTAAAAAGCATTCATCACCTACCTTTGGATTCATTATTCCTTCTTGTTTAAAGCAGCTATGAAAAATATCCATGGAAAACACTTCACTCCACAGGTAACCATAGTACTGACCATCATAACCACCTGCTAGATGTCCAAAAGTAGCTGGCATGTTTGTTCCTTGAAAAGCAGATTAATGTTAATTTATTTAAATCAAGTGCAGTTATTAATTAAATGTATAAAGTAATTCAACTATAAGTATAAATTAATAAGGAATTCATATAATCTACTTCAAAATTTCTAACATAAAGGGTCTGAGTACAACTCTAGAAGAATTGCCCAGCCTACAAAGGAAACTCAAATCACCCATTTTAGACTAGGTGCACATCCAGCATAGATGCAACAGAACACCTAAGGTCATATTAACACCACATCATTCTAAAATATAACCTACAAAAGGTTAAATTTTGTATTCACCTTCATCTTCCTTCAGCAGAGATCATGAAGATCAGTCCAAGTTTCAAAGTAATTATTTCAGCTTCATAAAGCAGATTCTTTATTAACAACTTGGGTTTTTTGTATGCCAAGGATTATTTGGCAATAAAGGCATGTTTAGTCAAACAATTTAGACATGCTATTGCCACAGTTTAGTCCCTCCTCCCAACATGGCTGGCAGGTAAATAAAAGCCGTTGTGGCCCCAATCCACACCCACTCAGGGCAACAGGAAAAGTTTCATACTGACATACCTGGGGTGGCAGGAATCCCTAGAATCTCCATACAGTATTTGGCATATTCCTCTGCTGGGTCAACAGATGGCTTTGTATGCAATGCTTGGTCAACTTTACTCAAAACAATCTGACGGAGGGTTAAAAAGCCTAATTGGGCAAGAACATTTAATTATCAGCAAAGTAGCTTAAGCATCTTTCATACAATGTTCTCAATATATATCCTGAATTATAAGAATTCTAACTATGGAAAATAATTGAAATTATGTAATTTCCATCTTAAATACACAGGGTGGTGCAAGGTGTGGAAGATGACAGTTGGCACCTTAGTTTGGGAAGGCAATATATCTACTGGGAAGACAGAAAACATGGACTTCAGCTTCTGGACTGACAATTTAAGAGGTTAACAGGAAGTGTTCAAAGCCAGGCTTGACGGGGCTTTGGGCAGCCTGATCTAGTGGCAGGTATCCTTGCCCATGGCAGGGAAATTGGAATTAGATGATCTTTAAGGTCTGTTCTAACCCAAACTAGTCTATGATTCTATGATTCCATCTGAGCAATGCAGGACTACACCTCTTCTGTATAGGACACACTATGTACATTCAATAAATCTGCAAACAACTTTCATGTCTGTCAATGTAATGGGCAAATTACACATGTAGAAATCTGATACTGCACTAATGCACAGTGCCTGCCCTGGGCTATGAGAAAACAAACAGCAGAAAACCCAGGACCTTCGCCCACACCCTCAAATTTTAAATGAGCAAAGTAGGTAAAAAAGACCCATGGAGAGGAATGCAAAGGTATTTTAGTCTAGAAGATCACAGCTGCTACTGTTACTGCAGAAGAGCTGTCATCAGAGCATTCACTAATGATGGTACCCACACAAATAAACCCAGAAAGATAGCAATAAATGTACACACAGAAGAAACGTAATGGGCTTGTTATATTTGTCTTTAATGTTTCCCACCAGTTTCTTTAAACAATTTTTTTTAGTACCTATATATACTGGCAGGACAGAAAGGAGAGAGATACCTGTATTAGCCAGTCTAGAGGCAGCAAGTTTCTGAAGGAGAGCATCTGCAACACAGCTCTCATCTTTATAATGTCTTGACATTTGCTGTAGTGGTTCTTTTTCCCACACCCAATTCTCAAACATTTGTGAGGGTACCTCTACGAAGTCTGTTTCCACATTAGTTCCACTAAACCTAGCAAAATCAGTCTGAAAGAGAAAGCCACTGTATTAAATGAAAATAGAAGCCAGGATTTCTAGCACAATAAAAACTTTCAGATCCCCAAATTTCTCTGTTATTCACAGCCAAAGGAATTTTAACAGACTAATAATAATAATATTTTTTATTTTTTTAAAAGAAAGGAGGGCAAAAATTCAGATATATACTATCACTAAATAAACAAAACAGATCACTCAGTAGTCAGTTACTGTATTCTCTACTGGTGTGAAACAGTACTTTAGTTTTCTTAATATTGTTGATTTTTACCTTTTAGGTTATGGCAGTAATATGAATGTTTCTATGCTGTCTTATGACAATGATACAGTTTGCAAATTGTTACACAATTTTGTTATATTGACCTAAAGCAAAATAATAGACTCCAATTAAACACTTTTAAAGTTACTTATTTTATTAGAGTATACTGCACTAATTCAAATATTTTACTTGACCAACTTATCCAATCAAGCTTTGTCCTAACTACCTTAATTTATAAAGCATATGGTTAACATATAGCACATTTCTTTTAGCCAGTAATACATGGCCTCAAATAAATGAATCCTAGAAACTTGATCCATGAAAGATCTCAAGGTCTGACAATCCATTACTAATAATAGAAGAATCTTCCTTCTGAAAGCCAAGCACATTAGAGCTTTTTATTTTTAACTTTCATATTTAAAAAGAACCCACCAGATACTAATTTTGAAGAAAAGTTTTGTATTAAGATACTTCACTTTCCAGCAGGCCTCCAGTACATTACAAGGAGTAACAGTCTCTAAAAGGTGACTTTTACTAGCAGCTCACAAATTCCCACCCAGTTCGATGCCGGCATAGCCATCAAATGTCAAGTTTTGACATGCTTAAAAAAATCATCATATGAAACAAGGTAGTGCTTTGCACATGCAAGTTCCAGAAGACAGGGTATTTTCAAATGGGACCTGCAAGTCATTTGCAGGTATATAAAAAGCAATTTATATAAAATATAACAGTAACAAGCATGGTAGCACATAGAAACCACCTCAGCGGTGGGAGAGGCAAACTGGAAAGCAGACCTCCCTGACCTGTGTGCAATTCCACAACAAGTGATGTACATAAGCATTGGAATTGTTGGCTTCAGATGCTCAGAAGGGACTCTGCAACACACAGACACATCTTCATGAGTTATCAAACTGTTGCAGTCAGTTTTATATTAACGCTGAATGTGTCTCATTTATAGACACATTCTAGATGGTTGAAAAGAAAGAACAGGTTTTGGTTTTCCATTTCTGAGCTCAGGAACGCCTGTCTTAGGGAGGATACTATCATATAATCCTTATATTTCTACCTTCAGCACGATGCAAAAACACCTAAGCAAGTCTTGCAATTGTTTCTGAAGTTTGCTTGAATATAATTTATTTCTGTTTTTAGTGTACACGTTTCTATTACTTTGTTTCACATTTCCCTGATTTTATTATTTGGTACTTGTTTATAAGGAAGATGAAAGCAGCGATGCATAAAGTCTAGATTTCTAGATAATCATGGAAATTCATTGGTGAATTAATACTGAGATTTGTCTCTTTGTTAAAGAATCTGTCCAGATGGTGGGTAGTTTTAGGTTTGTTTTATTCACGACTCAGAGTTAGGCCATCACTTCAGTGAGTGGCAATGACCCACGAAATTCAGCAACTATATATATGCTTTTGCACGACATCATACAACTGATCTTTGGAGAAGTTCTTGGTGTGAGTCCATCTTGGTCATCTGTCTAAGCTGTTCCTTATTGTCTCAAATCAGTTCTCCTTCAGAAGTGATGCTTCAGCAGGTCACACTCACACTCTGGTCATAAAAGTCACTTACCTTTTCTTGGAACAAGTTTTCATTTCTGCCTACCTTTTCACTTCAAAGAAAACCCTCAGGTTGGTCCATTAACCTATACTTAATCTCTGTCCAGACTTAAAATTAAGTAATCTTCTCAGGCACAATGTGTTTTATGCTTTTGATGTTGAGAGTGACAGCTCTCAAGAGTACTAAATGCCAAAATGCTGAAGGTGATCTGATTTCATGTGCCATTTGCATTCCTAGGTACAGCAACCTTTTTTCACTTCTAGTATCTGGCATGGTACTAGAAGTAACACAAAGCCCTCTGACAGCTGTAACAGAAGCCACCACTGAGCACCTTCATCACCCTACACACTCATCACAGGCATCTGCATGGTACCAGTAAAAAATATATGTTCCTGTGAAAATGTTTTTCATAAGAAGGTGTATTCGTTGCTGTAGTTTTAAATAAAAATTAGAAACAAAATTAAACCCCAGTCCGCCACTTTGCAAAATAATGAAAAACTGCATGTGTAGCTTACTAGAATTAAAAGCCACCAAAATGGACTCAGATCTTGCTTTGAGACAGTGGAGAAAGAAGTAAGTTTTACGCTAACTGAAACTTCACTAACCTGAGCACATATTTGATGCATTACATGACCAAATTCATGGAAGTAAGTCTTTACTTCATCATGTCTCAGCAATGATGGTCGATCTGATGTTGGTTTTGTGAAGTTGGTTACCAGAGCAGCTACAGACATCATTCTGCTGCCATCAGAGAGGAGACAGCCAGGCTGGAGACCAAAGCATGCTGCATGACCATACTTCCCCTCTCTGTACAAGAAAATATATTGGACACTGTCTTCAAACCACAAGTGTACACACAAGGATGGCAAAGCCTATTCAAGAACAGGGACAGTCAGTGTATCCTTAAAGCTTTACACAAAGAAATTACAGCTTTTCATGACTTCTAATACTCAGTAAGTTTAAAACCCTGTTAAGAGCATAAGGGGAAAAGACCTGCAATACTTCTATCTCTCCAGTTTAATATTCACAGCAGCATTTACAAGAAACTGATTTTTTACTCAAATACTGAAAGTATATATAACTTAGGCATTAATTCTATTTTAATCTGCTACTGTAACAGAAAGGACTAGATTATGTCCTTTGAAGCAATATTTTTTCTTTTGCTACAGAAGACAAAAGAATACAGTTTACTGCACTTTCGGTGTGATCCAAAGTTTACAAGAAACATTTTGAATTTTTCTACCATAAACCTGATTTAAAAGACGTGGGTAAAGTCAGAAGAGTCTTACTAACAAATAGCTTCAGCAATTCACATGATACGCAGAAAGGATGGAATGGGCAATCAGGTTAAGGAAATAACACATGACTATCTTAAAAAGAATACTAAGAAGCTCTAAATCAATATATACTAAAAATATATTCAGCCAATTCATAAACTGCTAAAGAATAATTTAAAAAAAGCAGTGAGAAATGGTCAAAAAGGACTAGCTTAAGAATAAATACTGTTAAATCAGTCTAGTCTTCATCTGACAGAACAGAGATAGCTACAAAGAGAGTCGTAGAGCAAGAGATCAACCTGGAAATACATTTCAAGGTGTGCTCAATGGCAATCTGTTCTTGGTCTTGATCTACTTCATGCTTTCTTCAACAGCCTGGACAACACGATATAAAATACACATATATTGTGTAAAAATGGACTGGGAGAAAGTAAAGACACTTGGCACAGAGGAACATAATTGATCTGAACAGACTGGAGTAATAGTTCAACATAAATGAAAAGCAGAACACAGTATTGCCATGAGGGAGAAGTACATAGAGGCAAACAGTTATGGACAACTGACTAGACGACAATACTACAGGAAAATGAACAAAGCAGTAATATTTCACAAACCGAATACAAGCATGAAACACTGTAAAAAAAAAAAAAGTGTAAATAATCTGAAAACAATCCAGATTGAGTGAACAAAGTAATGGTCTTGTCAGTGAGATAAATACCTCCAAATACATTTAATTTCAACTGCAGTCGTTACCCACTAAGATGAATTCCATTTAACACAGAAGTAAAACACTAAGTCATAATTACCTGGGGTAAAGGTCCAAATAGAACTGCCCTAATATTTCTCCCGTTGAACTATCCTTTACTGTATAAAGAGTAACACTGTCATGCCAGACATGAGCACCTTCTACTTGCTCAAATACAAGTCCGAGCAGCTTCTGGTAAATATTCAGTAAGCCTTCCGTAACTGCCTCAATTGGGAAGTATTCTTTCAGCTTTTCTTGATCTATGGAATACTTCAGTTCCTCTGTTTTTTTCATATAATAATGAAGATCCCATGCATTGATTCTTCCATCATAATTGTAGTTTCTTTCTTTACACTCCTTCTCCTTCAAATCTAGAATGAATTCCCTTTCTTCCTCAACCAATGGCTTTAGCTTCTTGCTCAAATCATCTGAAACAAAGACAATGTTGGAATCAGCTTCTGTGTTCCTTACTGTAACATGCACACGTATAAAATACACTCATAAGTTAGAGCACATTTTCCAAGAGCAGATGTCACAGTTTTCCACGTGTTGACTAACAGCAAGCAAACTGTCTGCTTTCTTAAAATTTAATTGCAGGCATACTATAAATAATACACATAGGCCTAGCAGTACCTTTGAAGGTTTTTCATAAATTTAGACTTTTCCAAAGACCAGAAAGGAAAGCAACACTAGACAGTTATGCTTGAAGCCTTTGATTCTACCTGATGTAATCTCTTGATACGTTTCTGCAGAAACAATCACAGACTACAACTACTATTAGTTACTGGAAGTGCAACAAAAAATTCAAACACTACTTTTCCTTCCAACACTTT
Organism: Coccyzus lansbergi; assembly: GCA_033558105.1. Taxonomy (NCBI): domain Eukaryota; kingdom Metazoa; phylum Chordata; class Aves; order Cuculiformes; family Coccyzidae; genus Coccyzus; species Coccyzus lansbergi. The sequence continues at coordinate 51,275 of JAUMJK010000694.1, forward strand.
TCAAAACTGGCTATTACCTACTTCTAGCTAAAGTCCTGCATAAGAAGAAACTCAGTAGTTCTTGCCCATACAATGACTAGCTTCTAAATTATCCAGTGGCTTTGGTAGTCACCTATATAATCCAAATATCTTTTTAATATAGACAAACACTATGAATCCAGCATATTGAACAGAAAATACTGAAGCTTATTGAAACTCCCATAAAGTACATATTGTACTTATTCTCTTGTAGGTATTTCTAGGCTACTAGAGACCATTTTCCTCCTTAGGAATTCAGGTTCATGTTCATTAATGGTACCTAAACTGTAAAATTTAGAGATTGTCACTCCTGTTTCTATGTAGGCTGTAAGACTCTGTATGCACTTAACATGACTGAAATACTTTTGGTAGCTCATATTATGCTCAATTCAGAATATGTCACAGGAGAGAATGGTTTTCTTCCTAGACATCAGATTGGCTTATGAATACTGATTTGAAACATGAATATATATATATATATAATATATATATAATATATGCTTCTAGCTGAGGTTCTATCAAAACAACTAAAATTAAGTCAACAATTTTATAAATATTCTCCCTCTATAAGAATTACCATGAAACATGATATTTAGAAGCAGAAAAGTATACGATCTCATACTGTAAAGAGTTAAAGTCACAACAATTAGTACTATATTATGACATGTCACCTGCAAAACAAACAAAAGCCACAGCATTATGTAAGTCCCTTTAGAATCACTAAAATATAATGGAAAGAGACCAAACTACTATAGATACACTTTAAAAAAATAGTTAATTATAACATTTAATCATAAAGAAAAATTAAGTGTAGGTTCATTTACAAATATATAGATAATTGGTATTGTCTAAAATCGAGCAGAGCTCACTTTATAACAGGAGAAACACAATAGAATTACAGGTGAAGGAAGAGGCACATTTGAACCTCACTGATAGAAAAACACAAAAACCCACTATCACCAAAAAGGCTTTGTTAGTGTACTTAATTATTTTGGGGTGTTTATCTAAACAATACCTAAATATACAATCCTAAGCAGTGTTAGGACACATTAATAAAGCCACACATACTATTCTGTGGAACTACATAATTCCATAACTCTGCATAAAAGAGTAGGTCCACAGAGGTCAACAGGATAACCATAAATTCATAATCTGCTCAGTTTCGAATTTTTAAGATACTTCTCTTTTCCAATAAAATTCCATTAGAGGGCTTGAATTCCAAATTTAATCTGCCATTGTAGATTTAATTTTCTAATTCAGCTCATGGAAATGCATCATCACACATATTGTAATCTTGCATTGCAGTTGTGTCAGAAAAAGACACTAAGGCCATAGAGACACAAAAAACGGAAAAGATTCAACTGTAACACAGCCTCTTGAACTAATAATATTGCTTAGGCTGCATGTGTTATTGTGGTTCTAAATTAGGATGACTGTATTTTAGGGCAGAGAAATGCACAACTGCTTGCCTATATTTGTTGTCACAAATAAGTTATTTTCAGTTTTTTGTCTTGTGCTTCCCTGTTTTGGAGCAGTTGCATTTGTACAGCTATGGTCCAGAAAAAAAAAAAAATGACAGGACAGAGACAATGGAGTTCCTTTTCTACTTTAACATGATGGACACTGTGGCCCAATTATGTATGTAAATTTATTTTGGCTGAGAAGTTATTTTGCTACCCCAATAATAAAAATATGGTTTTTAAGTAAAGACAAACCTAAGAAGGCTGCAACATTATCTGTGCTCTTTGCAGTGTTTACCTCCAGGACAAAGTTGGCATGTGTATTATAACCAAGAAGCTCTGCTACTTTTGCCCTCAGTGGAAGCAATTCCTGAAGAATTTTTGCGTTCTCCTGAAAAAAGAAAGGAAGCAAATTTACGAAGTGAAACCAGAAAGTGCATGTTATCAAGACAATCACACAAACAAAATCTGTAATCACGTGAAACAGCAAACATTTTAAATGAAACAATCTAATATATATAGACAAATTTACATTTAGCTAGATTCTTGGGTTTTGTCACATGATTTGATTGCAGCTAGCTCATTTTCTAGTCAATCTGAACAATTACTCTCCCTATGATAATATATCTGTGTTAATTAATCAAAAGATATACCATTTCCTTTTAGGATAACAACAAGTCTTCAACTGTTGCAAAGAGTTTTCCATTATCAGTCATCTAAATGTGAAAGATAACAGGGAACTGACTAACAGCAGGCTTAATTGCTTGTTAGTGGTGAAGACAGACTGCAAAACTATCCTGCCAACATTCTAAGCCTGTCACTCTGACTACAGTAGTCAGAGAAAGAGATTTGAAACACAGAAGCCTTAGACCTTGACCTAAATGTGGTGGTCGATCATTGAGAAGTTGAAAATGTAACTCAATCTCCAGTTTTGGAAAAGTGAGGTTTCTCAAGGAAAATAAAAAAATCAAGCACTTGGTTTGAAGATCGTCCCCAGTTTTAACAACAAATCCCTTTAAGTGTGCTGTCTTGCAGAGTGTTCAGTTCTTGGCACCATTTTATCTTATCTTGCACTCATCACACTTCCCAGCACTTCATGTATAAAATCTCAACTCTGCCATTGTCCTCTAATGAATGGTTGGTACAACTGCCTGAGTAACACTTCTGGCCTTTCTACCCTTTTCATTATGGCATCTCAGTGCCTGCTCTCACCAGTATCAAACAAATAATTTGTGAAATTATTTCTTCTTTTCATAAGGCATGATTCCCACTATTTTTCACACAACTAAATTAATATTTTATAAAAATTATTGTAATTTTTATCATCTAATTAAAATTCTCATCAATATGCAGTGCATTAATTTCACATTTAGTCACCTGTATTTCATAATTAAACTGTGTGCTTAAGTAACCCCTCTTATTCTGAAGAATCCCAAAGTACTACAGAAGCTACAATCAGACATCCTTGTCTGGAAGCAAAGTGCCAGCAGTAGCTGCTGAACACTGTTGGAAAGTTTGGCCAAAGAGCAAAATCTGTTAACGGCACCACTGAAACTTCAAGATATATATACACACAGGCACACAGACACACGCACATAGGCACACAGACACAGAGTCTGATCATCAACTTCTAAGGCCTTTAGACATTAGAGTAAACCGGAGCAAGAAGCTGTTAGAGTTCAAATTGGCAAATGCTGATTTCATAGTACTTGACAATATATACAACTCAAATCTAACATTTAAATATCTACTCCATTTTCCAGCTCTGTCAATATACTGTAGAACAGTCAATACACAACATACCTCTTTGCATCTTGAGTTAAAGGCAGATTCCATTTTTCTCCTGGTTTCTGAAATGCAGCAATTCTTCATGACAGGAAAATACTGGGGATACTTTAAAGTAATTTTATATTTGTCTTCCTCGGTCTTCTCTAAACTCTTAATAAAGTCATCAGGAAGGCCTTCTATAGATCACAATTTAATAAACAATGTTTACCAGAATTGCCTACTCCCATCTTTTAATTTATTTTTTTTTTGTGAGAAGGTTGTGTTTTGCTGCAATCTAATTTGACATCAGATACCTCCATGGAAATATAACCCTTCTTGTAAAAATATTAGCTGATTTTTTTTTAAAATCAAAATCAAGCAAAAAAATATTTAAAAAAATTGGAACAGTTGTTGGCAAAAGAGAAATACATGTAAGGCTACCAGATAAAACCTGTATATGACAAAAATCCCTGGTGTTATGAGAGCACATTTTATGCCATGTCCTTCAGATCATGAACCCCCCAAATTCCGTCACATGAAGATTTCTGGATCAGTTTAAATGATCAAAGTAGCTAGAATATATTGTTGCACAAGTGAGCTTTTTCAATTAACTGCAATAAAAATAACACATGAGGGATTGCCTGATGATGGAGAATGGAGAAAAGAAGCAGAGAAGCAAAAAAGTTACGGGAAAAGAAACATAGTATAGGTACATAGACTTGATGCAAGGCAAACCCTTCGAAAAGCACAAGTCTTTGAAGAAATCACGAGTACCCACAACAAGTAATTATAAACTAACTTTGAGGAAGGATTAACAAAGAAACAGAGAAGACTAAAAATCTGCCAGAATTTCACTTGACCTTACCATCATTCAGTGGGTCAAAAAAGATTTCTCCAGCAGAACTGGAAGGCTGAAGAAATGGAAAGAGTGAGCACACTACTCACCAAGTTCTTCTTTAGAAAATACAAGAAATGTGTTTTCCTCATTCAGGTTTTTGTTAAAGTCTATACACAGCTCACTCACTTTTTTCTTCATTGCCTTTATTTCCTGTATTGGGAATGAATTGAACTTAGTGGAAAAAGCAAATAACAGACTTGACAACTACAATCTTCCACAGGAATAGTATTCACTTTTTCCAGCTAGGCTATTTACTGTTAACTAACAGTGAATACCAGCACTGATTAAGTAACACACTGTAGGTAGTGTCACACTTCACCATCCCACAGCCTTATCTTTTAATCTTTCTTTTGGTCCCGAGCAATATTGTTGCAAATGAACTTGGGGTTAGGATTATGGTTTCAACATTTAAAATGTGTCTTCAGATCAGAGAGGACCAAACACAAACACCTTCTCTGAACAGCCTTACAGTCTAATATTCAATTACTTTATTTTATTTGAAAAGCCTACAATTCTAAGTGTAAACATACCTACTAAAATCAGTGAGAATTAAGGGAGTAAAAATGAGCATAACCTATTAAAAACCACTCCTTTGGAAGTGTAAAGGTATGACAGAAAGAAGACTGCTCACACAAGACCAAAGCATTCCAAAAATCTTTTTAAAATACTTGGTATTCACCCACCTGAAACATTTTCTAGTACATCTCATAGCATGTCTCTACCCCTCACTGTCAAGTCCACAACACAATAGTGACCAGCAGAAAAACACATACCAAATGCAAAACTTGGCAGACTATCATTACTCAATCTTTTACTTAAGTGTGATTCAACTATTGTCACCTTGTAAAGTATTTCAAAATTCCTTTAGAGGCATGAGTTGCCGTAAAGCAAAGCAAATACACATGAAAGTGTTCCCACTAACTGAAGGATGTAGATGAAGAATGATTATTTTCTACAAAGGAGGAAGTCAATTAAAGAGTCATAAATAGAGATTACATTCCAAAGGATGTTGTGTAACAATGAGAAGTTTGCTTAATGATTTTCAAAAGTGACAAGTGCTTTTTATATGCTTTATTAAAACCTCCCTTAAGGGGGCCAGAATTTTCAGCATGGCTTGTACTCCCTTTACACCGTCTCAAGTTTTTTTCAGTCAAAATGCTAAAGTCTTCCATGCATTTTATAACACTGGATAATAATTAAATTAAAATAGCTGTGGTTTTGTAACAATTACACATACTTCTGAAGCTTTGAGTCACAAATAACATTTCAGAGAGCTCTCTTGGCTAGAATCAATCTAATTCAGGCATTCTCTATATGAAACTCTGATATCACAAATAATGCAATTCTTGCAGGTAGGCTTCTTTTACTGTGGAAGGCTCAGAGGTGATGCATACCACCTCTCTCCAGCAAAGTGCCATGACTGTCCAACACATTAATTTTAAAAAATTTAGGGTGACGGAAGTCTAAAGGATAGATCTGTAACTAAGAACAGTTAAGATCTGAGCAGTATTAAAGCAAGTCCAAAAGAACAAAGTTTAAATATATGCTTACTACAGCTTTACAATCATAATCTCATCCCTTTGACAGTTTGCCACCTTTGCTTTATAAACCAGTAGTCAAATATTTACATTCTGCACTTCTTTAGGAAGATGGAGTCCATTTCTTTTTCCCACTTGAACTGATTTCTCTAGATATCGCTTTGTTTCAGGTTTTACATCTTCCAGGTTGCAGGTTTGCTGAAACAACAGAATTTACAACACAGTATAAGAAACACAGCAAGCATTAGAAGGGTCTGAGCAGAGTGGTTCTTTAGAGTACCACTGAAATAAAAAAGAAACTTCTCAGATTTCATGTGAAGGATTTCTCAGAAACAGTTACCTTACACAATAGCATTCTGAAGGTGAGGTAGCATGGTTTTATTTTCCTCTACCAAGTACCTCAGCACATTTACATGCCACTACAAAGGCAAGCCCTTCTAGTTCAGTGCACTTGAGTTTTTTCTGTAGAGAAAGCTTTCTTATCTCCTGAAGAAAATTAGAAAATGAGCTCTACCTTAAAATTTACAGGGGTTAAAAACACCCAGAAGGTTTGATGTGTCACTGAAGGTTATCAAATGGTATAAAACTTGGGCATCTCTTCTCCTTCAAAACAATTCAATCAGTGACAACAAATAACACATTATTTATATGTATGGTTATGTCTTTATGAAGATTCTTGACAGCTCATTTCCTAAGTTAATTAATATTAAAGCACAAGATACTCATAATAGAACACCGATCGGTCTTGTTAGGGTCTTCCTTCAAACTGATGACAGCATAACTGTTTAATTTGGTGACTTGCCATTTTCTCCTAAATTGAAATTAACATCATACACTTTATAAATATTTAAAAAAGGTGTCAACTCAATAGTTCCTCTTAAAAAGGACATATTCTATTTAAGTTCATCTTCAAATATGAAGCTGTTGAAATGAGCTCTGACTTGTCTTAACAGCTCTTTTGTCAGCTTACCTACGTACAATTAATTCCTGACTAGCACTTCTGAAAAATAAAGATGTTGAAACATGCAAAGTTTGAGTTACACAACAGCATTCAGCTGTCAACTAATGATCTGTCAATGCAAATAACCTCTCTTCCTTAAATAGAAAAAACAAGACAGGAACCTATTCCAAGCTAAAACAAATAAAAAAATAAAGTGAAACATTGTTTTTCCAACTATAATTTAAAAATAATCCGCACAATACACACAATGTCTACTCCCATGAGTGCTCACTAAATAGGATTAAAACTGTAGTGAAGATTGTTTTTTAGAATCATGAAAGAGTTTAGAACAGTTGAGCTTTATTTCCAGTCTGCAAAGAACCACAAGTCCCAGTGCAGCAGGGCTGCTCAGCATTAGTACAATTGTGCCTAAAAACCTTACACGTATACCAATAGCCTATACACAAGAATTTCTAGAGTCCAGTGAAAATCAGATATCAATTACTTCGCTTTGTTATAAACTAATTTTTCTGAAGCAACAGGCAGATTTATTTTAGTTTACCAATACTGACATATGACGAATAATAAATGTTTTTTCTTTTTCCTATTATCTGTTTACAGGTCATTTTTAAAAGCAGCCATAGAAAGGATGATCTAACTACTATAGGTCACCACACAGCACAAGTCAATGATGATTGAGCCATGTGATTGTATGACCGACTCAGCCATTGATTATTCATTTGTTTGTTTTTAAATAAAAGGATGTAAATGGTGGATCTCTCCTTTGTGTCGGAAAAGAAGTGAAGAAAACCATGTCCTTTGTCATCTCCAAGTCAAACCTCACATCTCCCTCCTCACTGATGACAAATGCAGAAGGCAAGCCACACAGAGTATTTCTAAACACAAAGGAGAAAAAAAACTGCTATTACCCTACTTCGTGCAATATGTGGGCTTCTCGCTCTGCTTCTGGCAAAGAATACTTCCCAAAATTCTGCACAAAATTTATCTGTGTCACAGGCATGCTTAATGTAAAGATGATAAACATTCAAAAAGACCTGTCAGGTCTTTAAGGATAAGCAAGCACATAAATCCTCACAGATACAGGATCCAAGGGTGCTCTGTGTTCATCTCTGAACTTAGGCCTGGCCACAGTGGTCTATGATGTCCCATATTTTCTTGAAGAGCAAACTCCACAACAGAACAGCTAACTTCAAATATAATACCCACATGAAATTTTGGAACTTTCCAGAAGTTTTAGAATAGTCATGGTTGATGATTTTACATACCTTTTTATGTACTATTTCATACTTGTTTTGGGCAACCATGCTGCCTTATTCCATGAAGAAATCTTCAGGTAGCATAAGAAACAAAACCTACTTAGAATGTCATGAACAAAAGCTGCAGCAGCTGTCTACATCAGGCTGAGTTTCCTGAAGGCATGTAGGTGGAGAAGATCTGCAACATTCTTAAGCATGCCTCTGCTAGCCAACATGTGCAGATGTTTAAAGTAATAAAATGGTAGTTTTAGTACTGAATTAACCTTTACTCCAAGTTTCCTCAAAGACCAAGATCTCAAAATAAAAGTTTTCTAAAGAATAGAATCTGGAACATACTCAACAACATAAATTTATTCAGGAATTTTCCCCTCTGCTGTATGGGGCAAAGGAAGACAGCAGATTATTTTCAGTTGCTTTTAACTTTAAATAAAAAAAACCTCGTACATCTTTCACCATTAGCAGTTCTTAAATAAAGCTGACTTTAGGAATAAGAAACTTAGAAAAGTTTAGACCTTTTTAAGGGGAGCAAAACCATTCAGGACGTCATTGAGACAAAGCAGATTTACTTATCTTTTAGTAGACTAACAGTATTATAAATAATATTGGAGTGTGAGAGCCCTCAGCCTCCTCACCACATTTTAATCCGGCCTTTGTGCAGGATTATTTAATTGAACTCATAGCTGACCTATTGAATTCTCAGTTAAACCATTAAAAATTGATTTAACCACAATGTTTTATTGGGTTATCTAAACTGATATGGTTATTTCAGCGTAACATCTTGGTCCGTGGAAGGTCTCTTTTCTATGCCTCTGGAACCTGACTTTTTAACTAAGAGTTTCTAAGAAGAGAAGACATTAGAAATGGAGCAAAATATTAACAAGTACTTGTGGTTTGGAAATAATAAGACTTGATCAGTATGGCACTACTGGCAATTTCACATCTGTTCTACTGCAAAAACTGCTACTACTTTCAGTTATGTAGCTGACATTTGCTCAGAGACAACATCTCTCAAAAACTACTACTAAAACATGTACGCTACAGATAAGCTAAGAAAAATCTCTAAAAAATTAATGGAGATTTAAGAAGCAGTTGTAACTGTTACAAAAGCCAAGTATTGATGCAAAGGAAAACGAAGCTGGAAAACACCAAATGAAAGTGTTTTTAAAAGACAGATTATAAGAAAGTAAAACTAGCGAATAACAGCACTTTTCACTAACTCCTATCAGAAATTACTGTAAATTAGAAGTAGATAGATGTAGTAGCAGAAACATAGTAGATAGTAGTAGATATACACAGATGTGGCAGATTAGACCTGAATGTATCTATGTATATTATACTAGAGGGTGAGGAAAATAGCAGCAATTATTAAATATAGAATAAACAATCAAATTAATAGCAAGAGAATGGAAGGGGGGAATCAGCATAAGGCATAGAGGGGAAAAAATATCAACGCAAGACACTATCTACCAACATTGAACAGAATACCCTCAAAATAGACTATTAATTACTTCCACAATCACATAAACAATACCTAGCTAAAGGAGAATACTTCATAACATAGAATCACAGAATCACAGAACAACCAGGTTGGAAGGGACCCATTGGATCTTCTAGTCCAACCATTCCTATCTAACTCTAAACCAAGTCCCTCAAGACCTCATCCACCCGTGCCTTAAACACCTCCAGGGAAGGTGAATCAACCACCTCCCTGAGCAGCCTATTCCAATGCCCAATGACCCTCTGTGTGAAAAACCTCCTCCTAATCTCCAGTCTAAATCTACCCTGGCGGAGCTTGAGGCCATTCCCTCTCGTCCTGTCCCCTGTCACTTGGGAGAAGAGCCCAGCTCCCTCCTCTCTACAACCTCCTTTCGGGTAGTTGTAGAGAGTAATGAGGTCTCCTCTCAGCCTCCTCTTCTCCAGGCTAAACAACCCCAGCTCTCTCAGCCGCTCCTCACAGGGTCTGTGCTCCAGCCCCTTCACCAGCTTTGTGGCTCTTCTCTGGACTTGCTCCAGAGCCTCAACATCCTTCTTGTGGTGAGGGGCCCAGAACTGGACACAGTATTCAACATGCCTAGAAAACACAGCAATATAAGACAATGGTATTGGAAGGCATGTTATAAGGTGCTCCAAATACTAATCTGGTTGCCAGTCAATGCTGCAAAAAGCACAAATAATGACTCCAAGAAACATATTATCGGCATCACAAGAAAGTAAAAAATCGGTGGGGTTGAAAGTGAAGATTCCCATCTGACAACAGAGAAATGTGTATACATATGTTTATTTTTCACATGAGATAGATTCCATGCACTATCTTTAAATTACACATTTGGAAAATTAGTACTAAATGGCACTGGATGCATTTGAACAAAATAAATGGTCTTCCTGTCTCAGCTACAAAATGAAAGAGTACAAATCAAGAATACAAGATACTTGTTGTTGCTTGATTAGAAGAAAAGCTAAATAGAACCATAAAAGGGATAAAACCTAGTTCAACAGTAAATTTGGTTTTGACTTAGTTTATTTTTGACGTTCAAGCTACATACAAGGAGAAGCATACTCTGCAGCTGTCTATAATTAGGAGATCAAATCAGTATTTTTGGAGGCTACTCCCAATTATATGTTCTTATTCACTTTTATAACTTAGAACTCAATTTCAAAACACAATTTTGGATGCAAATTCAAAAGCAGTATAAGTCAACCTGCATATATTACTATATTGCATTTTTGTTTCCTCCTCCCTTGGTGATGGTCTGGGCAAATCAATTCAAGGAGCTTTGCCATCAGAAAACTATGAATTCTATTTTTCCTGATGGATTTCCTTCTGCTAGTTAAGCTTCTTTGTCCTGGCTCATTGGAAGATTATACAAAAGTCAAAGCTGTTGCAATGGAGAGAGAAGGATACAGACAAGAGAAGCCAAGAATAGGAACATAAAGTTACACTGGATTTTGTGGAACCACAGTCTTCCTGTATAGCTATGTCCCATCAGAAAGATTTCACTGAATGGACACAGAGAAAACACACACATTGATGGGGATCAATAGAAATGCTGTGGATACTAACTCCTTTATGGAAAAGATTTTCACTTTGGAATTTTATCTACATCGCCAAAAGTTATGCAGATACCATTGTTATTTACCTGCAAATAAACAATCTTCTGAAACACATCTTCTCTCATGCTCATCTCCACATCAAAATTTGAAAGCTTTTTGTCAGCTTCTGTACTTGCTAAGCGTACCTCTTTGTCAGGTGAGACATGCTGGGGAAAATCCAACATGCTTCGTTCCACTGTTTAAAGAAAAGGCAACGAACACTTACACAGAAGGCTAAAAATACTTTAAGGACAAGAAATTTCCCCCTTTCTGATATTTATTGAAGACATGAGAAACAAGCACACAAAGTAATCTGACACTTCAGATCGGGCTTGAAGCAAATAAGGCAGTTACAGATAATGTAAAAATGAATAAGTGAAAGGACAAAACTGTGCACTACACAGCAGTTTTACAGAAATTACCCAAGCCTAATTATCTCACCACCTTCTACAGCATCGACTGAAAGGTGTGTAAATAGCATACACAGCTGTTGAAAGAGGAATCATTTGTGAATGAAGATCGACATTGTTTCATAGCTGGCACAGATTTAAAGTGAAAAGCTCTAAATCTTTCAAACAGGACCATCTGTGTTGAAGTTATTTTTAAACCGTTAAGAGAACAGTATAAAATCCCAATTTTCTCTTCTATGTTTAAGGAGAAACAACAAAGCAGACACAGAAGATGCTGTCTATGCATTGTGAACTTCTAGAGATCAAAGATGAGCAATACTACTTTTTTCAAACACTGCACTAAGATTAAATGTATTTGCTTATTAAAGGAACGTAGCATCTTACAAATGACATTGAAGAGAATGAATAGTACTGACCAGTTCAATTAACTTAATTAAAAACCAATTATAATTTCAGTCTTCTCTACCTCTCCCAAAGTACATTTTGGAGTAACAACAATTTTAGGATGATTTAAAACTTTGTAATTTTATGTAATCTGAAGCTGTGTAATAAAACTCAGAGATACCCTCAGCTCTTAGAATGCAAACACGGGCATTTTATTCTTCTTGAAGCCCACAAGAAACTTTCATGTTCCTCCCTCCTGTCCTCATGCCGAGATGTTTCAAAATGATAAAGTGAGTTTTGGCATGTTCCAAGTGAGATGTGAGACCTGCTGTCAACTGTGCCTTTCAGATAAGTTCCAATTACTGGAGTAAGTGCTTCATGTAGATGTGAAAAGGACACACAGGACTTAAAATTCCAAGGTTTTAATGGAAGTCTTGCTGTGGTAATACATCCTTTTTACATGCCATGGACTGTGTCACTAGTAAGTCATGTTAATTTCATGTACAATATTACCATTAAAAGCTTAAATGTGATGCACTACTGCAATAGGATGTAGAAGAAAAAAGTATATCTTGGAAGATGCAAGTTTTGGTGGCTATGCTGAGAAGCTGACGGCAAATATTTACTCAGTTTTAATTCTAACTTAGTTTGGAGCAGAGAGTTTTATGTGTGGGTGAAAAAAGCTTACAACAATTATACCAAATACATTGGCACAATTAAAACTGAATCTGACAGGAAGCTGCTTGGAATAAGATTAGTCAGCCTTTCTGCCAGCACTGATTCGTGTCAATTCACTGGATGTGCCTAAACTGTAATTCTAAGTAATGTGAAAACCAGTCTGATATTACAGTACAATCATTTTAGCTGCAGGCTGCTTTTTTTTTTCTTTTTTTTTTTTTTTCCCCTCCAAGTTAAGGTGGCTGTTTTCAGTACTTCCCTTCCCACTGTAGATTTTTTAGAGGATTTAAGAGAATTTCACATTTTATTACACTCACTATTTTAAGAGCAGCTACCATGTGATAGATTTTTTAAAACAAAGCCAGCCATGACGTGTTTATTTTCTCCATGTCCTCTGACTGACAATTATTAACAAATTAACTGAGTGACCTTTGCTTGACCATTACAGTCATGTATTAGCATGTCTTGTTAATTCATTCAGAATAATCTGGATGTGACTGCATGACCAATACCTCTCTCTGGATCCTTCAAGGCCTTGCATGATATAATATAAAAATAAGTAAAGCAGTCCAGAAAAGCATTCAAAAATTTCCCCATACTCAACCATCACATCTTATCAATCTTTCCACTGTTCAATTTGCCTTGCTTGTCTCAGGTTTTGCAGTGCTTTAAGGAAGCACTGTTTGTCAGATTTGAGTGTACCATGTTTACCTTAGACACAACAGAGCTGCTGCACATTGTTGCCTAGCAACTGTACACAGCTGGGAAAGAAAATCTAACTCTGTGGAGTCTCCCATGTCAAAACAGAACAGGTGACCAAAGCAGTTCTCTGGATGTGTCAACGAGATCAACAGCACAATTTTGCTTATTATTAGTTTTGTTTCTCCAATAAAACAACAGAACTGTGTAGCTGATCATGTCACTGGACTGAGAGGTCCTGAAAGACTATTAGCATCTGAGGACCACTGAGAGGTCTTTACACAAGAACAGCATGCACCAGAATTGTAAGCAACAATTACCTTTTCTCAACATTTCTTTATGTGCAGAAGGAATATCCTATGGAAACAACCACAGAGAATACACTGACCTGCATACTCCACTTCTAAATCGGCCAAGGCTCGAACAGTGTTTTCATGTGTTACTTCTCCAGTATCAAGCATTCCAATGCGGTCATATACGTGCTTTGTCCTCCTGATTAGTTCTTCTGTTCTTGTTCTAATTTGCTCCGGAGACAGGTCCCATCTCAAAAGGTTTCGGCCTGGTGCAATGTACGAAGAAGCCTTGAGTTGGCTAGTAATTTCTGCTCCTAATGTCATTCTCAATAGAAGCCGTGGCCCAATGGACCTGAAAGTACACAAATGATCTTTTCATAGTAAGATTCCAGTTCAAGAGGTAGTATACTGTAAACATTAAAGCAGAAATTAATAATTACAGCATATTTTTAGAAGTAAGAATATCATACTTTTTAAAGCCAGAGCTTGTCTAAAAGGACCATACACAGATGTTGCCCTTATCAGGTAAGTCTAACTTTAAAAACGTCAGAGGTTTGCCTTCGACATTTTTCATCTGAATGATGACTAAGCCTGGACAACGATAAGAACTTCGGTATTGACCAGACAGATTAAGTTACTATTCAGTCTAACAAAAACAGAATTACAGCTCTTGAAACTCTACAGAAACAGACAGGCTGCACATCTGAAATAATACAGTGATTTGTAGATAATGAAGACCAGGAACTGGAAAGATGCACAAAAGACACAGAAAAAAGGTAATTTGGTCATATTCATATAGCAAATAATTTTATATTTATAGGGCATGTATGCCACGTAAGCAACCATGGGAGGAAAGATAGTTGTTACTCACTTGATAATTTATTTCTTGAATTATTGTGGATTTTAAATAGACAGATTTAGTCTGTTGCCAGAAATAATACATAAATTTACCACAATTCAAATACTATTAATTAATCCTGATTATATAAATCAATCATATTTCAGCTTTAGCTAGCATAAATGTTTACATACATAACCAATATTAGTATGCTGTCTTTTTGGTTATCTTTTAGAAAACATTAAAAAAAGTTACTCAGAGCAATGAATCCGAATACAATTTAACAAGATATTAGCTTCAGAAATAGAGCCTTCTCCTCTCCCACTCCAACAAATAGGAACAATAGGAATGGCTGGACTCAATGATCCGGTAGGTATCTTCCAACCTGTTGATTCTATGATTCTATGAAATCAACATTGAACCTGGTATATAAAAGAAAAGAATTAAAGATTTTTGCAACTGACTGAAACGGGCCTAGTAGAAACCCACACGGTCAACAGGATGGCCACCTAAAACCCACATTAGTAGCTCAGTTATATATGAAGGGGGTGTTGAGGGAGATAATTTGATAGCAATTAAAAGATAACTTGCATTCAAGAAGCAAAACTTGCTGCAAAGTTTAGCATCACAAAGACAATCACAGGAGCATCAGAGGAGGATCTCTGGCTGGCAGAAACTTACTATCTTCCTCCTTCTTCCAGATGCATAATTTAAAAAAAAAAAAAAAAGCCACACATGTTGTTATGGTAATAATTACATTTTCAACCACAACTAAAGACATATAAGAACACACACAGAGCTTGCTACTAAAAAGGATGTTTACATAACACTATTTTATAGCAAACACGTTAATGCTAGCTACTGCACTAGTATTCATTTTATTGCAAAACCAGTTGTATGTGTGTAAGTGCTCAGATATGTTTTGGCATACAATGCAGGGATCATGCATAACAGGACAGGCAATTTTAGCCTGAAGGAAAAAAAAACACAAAGCAGAAGAACAATAATGCCAACAATTTGAGAAGAGCTACATGGAGGACTTCTGTTTGAAAGCAAGGTTTTTTATTACATAAAATTCAATTAAATAAAAAGTCTCACTTGTCTGTAAGAGGAACTGTCTATAAGCAGCCTGGACAAAATTATTTTTATGCAAGACAAAAATGAAAAACAAAATTTCTATTTACCCCCTAATGCTGAGATTTTCCCCCATTGTGTTACCACAGTTTATTCAACCCCTTGCAAACCCATGCAGACAAGATGTTTACTTTTCCCTTTTATTGGCATATAGAAACACTGAAGTCCAGCATACGAATGCTATAACCCTGAAAATGAACCACAGTGTGCAGGGGAGAGAGGGGTGGAAGAGAGGGAGGGAGGGGGAAGAAGGAGAGAAGAGAAGGAGGAGGGAGAGAAGAGAAGAGGAGGAGGGAGGCAAGGAGGGAGGGAGGAAAAGGAAAGAAGAGAAGGGAGAGAAAGGATGCAGGGGAAAGGGGGAGTGAGGAAAGAGAAGGAGAGAGGGGGAGGAAGAAAGGAGTGATGGAAGAGCCTGGAGAAGAGGAGGCTGAGAGGAGACCTCATTACTCTCTACAAGTACCTGAAAGGAGGTTGTAGAGAGGAGGGAGCTGGCCTCTTCTCCCAAGTCACAGGGGACAGGACAAGAGGGAATGGCCTCAAGCTCTGCCAGGGGAGATTTAGGCTGGAGATTAGGAAGAAGTTTTTCACAGAAAGGGTCATTGGGCATTGGAACAGGCTGCCCAGGGAGGTGGTTGATTCACCTTCCCTGGAGGTGTTTAAGGCATGGGTGGATGAGGTCCTGAGGGACATGGTTTAGTGTTTGATAGGAATGGTTGGACTCGATGATCTGATGGGTCCCTTCCAACCTGGTTGTTCTATGATTCTATGAATGAAGACTATTCCTTCTGTCTGTTCTGTCTCTCTGATAACAACTCATTTTCATTCCACTTACTTACATTACAATACGCAATACCCGGATCTCAAAGTAACTGACAGCTTTGCTAAAGGAGTTTCACAAATGTAATCAAATATATGTCTACGAAACTGACTGCACAACCATGGCAGAAACTTAAATTTTAAGAGATTAACTCTGTTACTCATTCCATGTGACAAAGGGAACACCTGAACTTCACCAGTTTCAGGGTATAATATATACTGAACTGCCCCATGTCTGATTTTTCACACACAGCTAGTGCAGCTCTGGTACAATCTCATGGGAGCGGAAGGGGATCCTGGTCAAAAGTTAAGCTCAAGGCTTTGATCCCCACTCCACCCTTCAAGAAAATCAGAAAGAATATGAAATGTGCCAAATTAAGGGCAAAATAGAAGTGAAACAGAATCAAAGGAAAACACGAGACTGAACAACAGAATAGATGGTTACTATGTTAAATTGCAGGATATGAAGCAGATTTTTTTTTTTCAAAGGGAACCTACAGCTTTTTGTCATTTGTTACCTTCACCTAGACATGTAGAAAATAGCCCTGTTACTGACCAGCTATGTGTTACCAGAGACAAACATTCAAAGAGTCTCAGAACCAACAGATTATTTTAATTTCAATCTGTTCAACAATTTTAATTAATAATTAAAGTTGGACTGATTTAATGAATTTGAATGCAGGGTCCCTGGTTACTGCAGAGCACTACTTTCAAATACGAAAAGGAGATGGCACCTGATTATCTTAGCATGTTAGCTAATGGCATTGAGGAATACACATGTAAGTCTGACAGCTGCATAAGTGATTACCGTGAATGCCCACTGTTGTCATCTATCTGTTAAAGGACAGCAAAACACAGAAGTGCCTAGTTTTGAAATGCTGATAAAAGTAAGCGATCTCTTACCTAAACCAACAAAAGCAAAAAATATTCAGAAAGACCTCTAAGTCTTTCTAATTGATCAAACGAAGGTGAGCCTTCAACCACATGCAACTCCTCAAACAATCATTTATAGACATGTGTTTTTATCTTGCTGCAAGTCAATCAAATTGTAACTAGTCAATGTTACTGATATCAGATTAACAAAAAACAATACACAAGTAAAAATCTATGCACAGGTGAAATCTTGGCCATTCCTTTCATGCTTCAGTATTTCATATTCTTTGACTGCAAAAAACCTATAAATAAATAAATTCCCCAAACTCCATTTAGCATACAGCAATAAAATGAATAATCTATTACTTTATCTTATTTGTTCAAACAATTAACAAATAATCCACGCTAAAACTAAAGACTGAATAGACTATCAAGAAACAAGAAAGAATAGTATAGCTATAATAGCATGACTGTCTCAAAAATGCTCTGTAAATACACTTGTCGTGTTATTAGTGAGAAAATGTTACACTAAGTCATATCACTGAGGGAAATCAACTTCTCAGAGATAAACTGGAAAATAAATTATATTCAAATCCAGTAGGAACCAGATTCAAGAGCAAAACAGCTTTCTTCAAATAGCAACTGAACAAACAAGATGCAGTTCTTATTTTAGGCTTGCTTTTGGAAAATGGTAGCAACATTATAGAAGAGCCAACCATTGCTTGGACTAAGCAATCAGAAGTCTATTCAGTTTAAATAAGACAGAAGGATAAGCAAATGTGGGTCTGTAAATAATGTTATGCATGTACTATGATCACCCCTTGTGGCCATTCGTAGGTTTTTGCCAATGCCTGAACTGACCAGCTCTACCTGCTTCAGATATTACACAAATTTTCAGCAGTGTAGTACAGAATGGTAGACAAATGTAAACAAGCCTGGGTTAAGGATAAGATTCACATCCAGCAGCAGTATTGCCTTAAAATGTCTTTTTTCCTTTCTGTGCTGCTCATTTCTGTCCCAGTACATCAACCCATCAATGATGCCAGTATAACTGTTGGCAGGGTAACACTCCAAAGAGCCGGGGTGCACACAGGTTAAAAATAAAGTGAACCAAAAAATGGAGAGGAACAGGTTTTTCAGCTTAACAGTGCCATCATCTGTTTGATGTGTGACTTCAAAACAATTAGGCTGTCCTAGACAAAAGATCAAAAGCATCAATGGCCACTTAAGCCTACAGTACTGCTAGAAACACATATGAAATGCATTGATTTAGTTTAGAAAAAAAAGGCTGAAGATTGTCTGTCATTGAGCATACCATTTTAAGTCCCTCAAAGTGAAAAGAGCTATTGATACCAAGAGGCAATACTGACATAAGAACAAAACAAAAGAAATTTGTCAGGAATACTTGTAAACTAGACTTTTCACAGACATTTGTAACTATTAGGACAGTCAAGATTCTGAAACGGTTACCCAACAAGCACCAGGAAGTAGAAAAACCTTTATTTATAACATGGAGCTGGACTGCCTTACAAAATGGATTATATTTCTTGGTTACCTAAGGCAGCATAGGACTAGATTTGATCACCCTAATTGTCCCTTCTAATTCTCATGTTCCTGTGAGATTCTACAAAATTAGAGCACCTTTATTTACATTGCATTTTTACTATGAACATCTAAATGTCCTCTGTTAGCAACCTGTACTGTTCTCTTGTTCAGTAGCCAAGGGGGTGGCTGATGGCTGTCCCCAAGGTGAAAACTGTTAACTGAAATGATACTGAGGGATATGGTTTATTTTTTTTATAGGAATGGTTGGACTCAATGATCCGGTGGGTCTTTTCCAACCTGGTGATTCTATGATTCTTTCTTTGATCAGTCTTACAGCATCTAGTAACATCAGTGGAATGACAGACAGGGCAGCTTGAAATATATTATGCATCTGTGCAGTGCTTCATCAGTCAGAAGTTCACAAGGAAAGGCAAAGGAAGTCTGGTTTGGATGTTCAGCTACAATGACGAGTGTGACAGAAGCAGCTGTTTTCTGAAATTATATTATTAATCTGACAATCCCAAAGGCAGTAAGAATGATAATTCCTATCATAAGCAGTGTACGCTGAATAACAACTTAAAAGCTTAGCAACTACTTCTAAAAGAATTTTTAAAAAGAAAGCAAAGCTTCTAAGCTACAGACTGCAATCATTGCTGATTTTTCTACAATGACAGGTAATTTGTTTTACCAACAAATCTACAATTTGATTACTTGCTGCTTCTGGAAAATACAAATTTGATTTCATTTTAGACAAGAGGAGGACCTTTACATTACTTCATTATAGCAACACTGTGGCAAACATAACTGCTCCTAAGGAAAAAAAAACATTAGAATTCACACTTTTAATTTGTGCAGTAAGTATTTTAAACATATTAAATGTTTATGTAAGCCTGATTTTATTTAGAAACATTTTCTGTGACTAGGAATTGCCAAGTAACCCTTTGTTGACATGTTTCACTAATGCTACTGAAATAAACCAAGAAAGCCACAATCTATACACCAGAAGCAGCACTGGTTAGTATCAGCTTTAGAAAATACAAACACAAAAGCTTGCAAGCTTGTCAACAACATTCTCCTACTACTGATAATCACTTCATAATATGGTCAAGATTTAAGCCTTCTGTCTCATTTAACTCTGGCGAAATATGTATAGGTATGACTCTACCCAAAGACTCTTTAATGGTACTTCCAGTTCTTAATCTTCATCTAAACAGTAGTAGTTACAGTAACAAGTAACATTTTATAGAATAAAATGCATTAATATATACACAGATTAGTTTATTGAACTTGCTAATAGACCCAACAGTTTCATGTAGCTACACAAAAGTCAGCTTCACATAGGATGGAAAACCATATTCCTTGCTGACAAAAGGCCTGGAAAAACAGCTTTAGTGGTAAAGAAAAGAAAGATAGAGCGAAGGTTCTCAAATTCAGACTATTCAGTTGTCTAGTTTTTGAATACTCTCATGGCAAACAAATACAACTGAGTTTTTCTTGCATCTTCTGTATACTTATGGGGACACTGTTAAGGACCTAAATAAGAGCAGATTTGTAAATCACAATGCGCACAATGAACTTTTTCAATCAATAATCAACTGCCAATTTAAAATTAAGAACAACAGTAATAACGTTTTAGTCCTTATCTTTTGAAACAGCAGGTCTTGGTTAAACAATACTCCCTAGTCTTACAGGTTGAAGGAGAAAGGGTACTACACGCTGGAAGCCAGCAGCGTGCGTTAGTCCTTTTCATCGGGTACCTGCAACCCCAGTGTTTTGACTCCACCTAGTGGCCTTGTTAAAAAATAAACAAACAAACTGACAGATTGCCTCAGGACACATTATTTCATACTTAAATACTATGTCACATGTTAGCATTTCCTTGAAAATAAGACCCAAATGCTACCAAACTCATAAATGATAGCAGACAGGCGTGGATTAAGCAAAGCTTCTTAACAGTCAAGCCTCCTATGGAATGGAAAACTTTTCTTTAAATGGAGAAGTTTAAAAGCATTTCAGAAAATACCTACAATGAGTATTCAGCATCATCTGATAAAATGTAAGATACATAGCATTGCAGTTGGTCTGTATTCTCAGGATGGATCTTAAGACAGAAATTCAATAGCGTAAAATCTCTATAATAGAGATAAACATTTCTTGCTTGAACTTTAAATATATCTCCATATTGTTTCACTTTTGACTTACCATTTCAGACAAGTAATTGCATCTTTTGTAGCAAAGGAAGGATAAAAATCAAGCAAAGTAAGCAGAGAACTGAGTAAGCCAAGGCAAAACTGTGGGGGTAAGTGGGGCATAGTTCAAGACATAACAAGAAAAGTACAGTTAAATAGCTCAAAGCTAATTGCAGGGCAACATTATTTCAGTAGAGCTAAAGGAATGAGACTATGGCCTCACAATATAAGTAATAACTTTTTCCTACTGGACAAACATATTTAAAGTCCTTCTTATACTTTGCTTCTCAGTCCTTTGTTCTGTTCAGCTCGTGACAGTGAATACATTGGACTTCAGTAAAGCCTTTGACACAATTTCTCACAACATTCTGCTATGGAAACTGTCAGCCTCTGGCCTGGACAGACGCACACTCTCCTGGGTAGAAAACTGGCTGGATGGCCGGGCCCAGAGAGTGGTGGGAAATGGTGTTAAGTCCACCTGGAGGCCAGTGACAAGTGGTGTTCCCCAGGGCTCAGTGCTAGGTCCAGTCCTGTTCAATGTCTTCATCAATGACCTGGATGAGGGCATTGAGGGTACCCTTAGCAAGTCTGCAGATGACACAAAGCTGTGTGCAAGTGTTGATCTGCTGGAGGGCAGGGAGGCTCTGCAAGGGGACCTAAACAGGCTGGACTGCTGGGCAGTGTCCAACGGCATGAGGTTTAACACGGGCAAATGCCGGGTCCTGCACTTGAGGCACAACAACCCTATGCAGAACTACAGACTGGGAGAAGCCTGGCTGGAAAACTGCCAGGAGGAGAGGGACCTGGGGGTGTTGGTCGACAGCCGACTGAACACGAGCCAACAGTGTGCCCAGGTGGCCAAGAAGGCCAATGGCATCCTGCCTTGTATCAGAAATGGTGTGACCAGCAGGTCCAGGCAGGCGATTCTCCCTCTGTATTCAGCACTGGTGAATATTGTGTCCAGTTCTGGGTCCCTTACCACAAGAAGAATGTTGAGGCTCTGGAGCAAGTCCAGAGAAGAGCAACGAGGCTGGTGAAGGGGCTGGAGAACAGACCCTATGAGGAGCGGCTGAGAGAGCTGGGGTTGTTTAGCCTAGAGAAGAGGAGGCTGAGAGGAGACCTCATTACTCTCTACAAGTACCTGAAAGGAGGTT
Source organism: Coccyzus lansbergi (assembly GCA_033558105.1). NCBI lineage: Eukaryota > Metazoa > Chordata > Aves > Cuculiformes > Coccyzidae > Coccyzus > Coccyzus lansbergi. Next base: position 73,276 of record JAUMJK010000694.1, read on the forward strand.
GTAGAGAGGAGGGAGCTGGCCTCTTCTCCCAAGTCACAGGGGACAGGACAAGAGGGAATGGCCTCAAGCTCCGCCAGGGTAGATTTAGACTGGAGATTAGGAGGAGGTTTTTCACACAGAGGGTCATTGGGTACTGGCAGAGGCTGCCCAGGGAGGTGGTTGATTCTCCTTCCCTGGAGATGTTTAAGGCACGGGTGGATGAGGTCTTGAGGGACTTGGTTTAGAGTTAGATAGGAATGGTTGGACTAGAAGATCCGATGGGTCCCTTCCAACCTGGTTGTTCTGTGATTCTGTGATTTTAGCCTACATCAGATACAACCTGGAGACTGGGTCCTTGTGAAATCCTGGAAGGAAAATACTGTAGCCCCAATGTGGGAAGGACCTTTCCTAGTACTTCTGATGACAGAAGCAGCCATAAGGGCTCAAGCTACCAGAGTGAAGGGACCAGTGGCCCCACCTTCCAGAGAGTGGACTGTGAAACCAGGAGATGACCCTCTGAAGCTAACATTTAGGCAATAAGTCAGCAAAAATTGGCAAAATCTGTAAGGACATTTACCTATGTTACTGCTTTTAAGAAACCAGATAAACTGAATTAACCTCAAGAGAGGCTGGTGGTACTGTGGAGTGTGTTGGAAGTGGCAGCCTGTGAAAGCTTAAAAGGTGATTTCAGGTATCACTAAGCCAAGGGCAAGAGTGGGTTAGCCTCTGTATTTGCTGCCAAGAATCTAAAAACTCCGCTGCTGGCTGCAATCCAGTAGGCGTTGAGTGGCGGAGATATATGCTACACCAGACCTTGGCTTATGATGTCTGCCTGGACCTTTCTACTTCGGGTTGTGCTCACCTCCAGTTGTACCCCAGGATCTCTAAATGAACGTTCTATATATGTCTACATATTAGAGGAGCTTCCAGTCTTAATTACCACACTCACATAAATAGGTATTGCTATGACTCATGATGTTTAACCACTTGTAACTTGGGGAAAATACAATTGTGGGTAGGAAGAAACTTAAGAAAAAGAGGAATAAGGATGGGAATAGGCTGTCCTAAGGGAGAAGAATGGATATGTCTCACCAAGGAAGGACATTGGGAAAAAAACAGGAAACCCTTCCAGGGACTGGTGGAGATCTGTGGTAAAAGAGCTTATTCGAAGCTACCTGAAAACTGGGAAGGGAACTGTACCTTGGGGATAATTCAGCCAGGATTTTTTATGTTGCCCTTGAAGGAAGGGGATGAGTTAGGAATTCCCTTGATTGAGAACTTAAAAAGGGAAAAGAGGTCAGACACAGAAATCAGAGAAACTCAAACCTGGGGAGAAGATGAATGGCCCCCAGAAAGAATTATCCAGACATATAGACCAGCCACTTGAGCACAAGATGGAAGTTAGGGCTATTGCACACCTATTTACATGTTGAATAGAATAATCAGATTACAGGCAGTAGTAGAATTAATCACTAATCGGACAGCAGCTGGCCTCCAGTTGTTGGCTAAACAGCAAACACAGATGAGGGGAGCAATATATCAGAATAGATTTGCTTTAGACTATTTATTGGCAGAAGAAGGAGGCATGTGTGGAAAATGGAACACTTCTGATTGTTGCCTTAAAATAGATGATAATGGTCAAGCAGTAATGAACCTTGCAACTGAAATTCAAAAAACTGCACATGTTCCAGTGCAGAAATGGAATTCTATGTTAGATTCTGGATGGGGGTATCTTTTAGGGGTAGCTTGGTCGAAGAAAGTAGTTTTCTTTTTATTATGTTCATTAGCTGGGTTACTCTTTCTACCATATCTTGTACTGTGTTTTATAAGATTGATTTTCAGTGTAGTTGAAGGAATGCAGATAACCAGCTTGCCGACAAGTCCAAGGTTGGTAGCCACAAACCAGAGTGAGATGACCCAGAAAATTATTGGAAGAAAGACGAACAATATAAGAAATTACAAACAATATTGTGTGAATTAGAGCAAAGCTATGGGCTTCAGCAAAAAATGTAATAAGTAAAAGGGGGTGAATTTTGAGAATTGATTGATGGATTTTTGCTGGAGCTGGGTTGTGTGCTTTTGTGATGTGGATCCGTCTCGCCTCAGGAGATGTTGTGTCAGGAGATGTTGTGTAGACAATCTTACCTAAATGAATATTCTTTTGACCATTCTTTGCCTGAAACTAGTATGCAAATCCTGGCCCAAGGAGGGAGGTGACTGTAACAGGAATTTCACTTGTTTAACAGGGCAGACTCGAACCCACTGGGAGGAGACGGCGAGGAAGGAAATACGATAAAGACACAAAGGACTGTGATAATGGGTGGTCTCAAAATCTGTTGAAAATGTATATTTATACATATATAAGTATAAAACTTCCGTGGCCAGCCTTTGAAGTGTGCCTTCTTTAGAAGGGCATCCGATTCAGTGCTGAATTGTGAAATAAAAATATTATTATCTTTGCTTCAAAGACTTTGTCCTTTTTCATATTTTTAGCAGTGAAAGAATGTTTCTCACAGTGACATGTGTAATTCCCCTCATCCTCACCTTACCTTTCCTAATATAACCTATACTGTGAAAGAGAAGCAAAGACCTTTGAGGTCAAGTACAACCACACCTGTCCACTACTAAACCATATCCCTAAGCACATCATCTACCAGTCTTTCAAATACCTCCAGGGATGGTGACTCAGCCACCTCCCTGGGCAGCCTCTGCCAGTACCAAATAATTCTTTCGGTGAAGAAATTTTTCATGATGTCTAATCTGGACACAACTTGAGGCCATTCCCTCTCGTCCTGTCACCTCCCACAAGGAAGAAGAGACCAGCACCCACCTCGCTACAACCTCCTTTTAGATACTTGTATGTTGGTAATTGTTTCTTTAGGTGCTCTGGCAGGGTGGAATTGGGAAAGTCACAGAAGTGCTAAGTGACTTTGTTGTGTTATGTTAATGAAATAACTTGCAGATGGGGGCAGGAGTTTGCAAGCTAGATGTGTGATGGCCGGTTGCCAAAAAGGCTGGTTGCTAAGGCAGAAGTGACCAATCAATGTTTACCGCATGTTTTGGCCTGCTCGGTCTATATAAACAGTGAGTTAACCTATAACAAAGAACTTCATCTGAAATCATAATGATTTGTCGTGGGGTTCACTAGCCCCTGCTGTGTTACTTGTAGACAGTGATATGCTCTCTCCTTAGCCTTCTTTTCTCAAGGCTAAACAACCCAGTTCCCTCAGCTGCTCCTCGTAAGACTTGTTCTCCAGCCCCTTCACCAGCTTCGTTGCCCTCTGGATATGCTCCAGCACCTCAACATCTTTCTTGTAGTAAGGGGCACAAAATTGAACATGGTATCTAAATTACAGCCTCACCAGTACAGTGAGTACAGGGGAACAATCACTTTCCTAGTCCTGCTGCCCATGCTGCTTCAGATATAAGTCAAGATGTTATTGGTCTTTTGGCCACCTGGGCACACTGCTGGCTCATGTTCAGTCAGCTGTTAACTAACACCCCCAGGTCCTTCTCTGCAAGGCAGCTTTCCAGCCACTCTTCCCCAAGCCTGTAGCACTGCGCAGAGTTATTGCATCCCAAATGCTGAACTCAGCACTTGGCCTCATTAAACTTCATACTTTTGGTCTCAGCCCATCAGTCCAGCCTAAACAGATTCCCCTGTAGAGCCTCCCTACCGCCAAACAGATCAACACTTAATCCCAGCTTCATGTCATACATAAACTTAGTAAGGGCTCACTCAATCCCCTCATCCACATTGACAGAGATATTGAATAGAACTGGACTCAACACTCAGCCCTCGGGAACACCGCCTGTCACCGGCCTCCAACTGGACTCTCAAATCCACTGGAATTCCTTGAAGAAGTCAAAATAGACAGAGATCAGTCAAGATAATCCATTTGATTTCCAAATCTGCTGATCAAAAAGTCATAAGGAAACCATGCTGCCGTGAGATAAGAAGGGAGATCTTATGGATAAATGGCTAAAGCTAGGAAAGAATCAGAAATGGCTACTCATTTTCATGAATGGAACCAGATGACTATGGAGCCCTGCAGGATTCAGCGCTGGACTCTTATTCTTTACCTCATGTACAAAAAGTTGGGATTAATGAAGTGACAAAATTTACTGATGACAACATACTGATGATAATGCCATGTAATATGACAGAATGCCACAACAGTGAGAAAAGCTTAAAAACACTAACAAAATGAATTTCAGTCTGAATAAACATGAAATGACACACAATTCTAACGTTGCATACACAGTGATGAGCTGTGAAATGATCTAATCATTCTGGAGACACAGTATTTTAATGAAAACATCAGCCAAGAAGCAGCTGAGAAAAAGTCATAGTATTTAGTAGAGGTGGAACAGAGAACAAAACACAATGATTCATTATACTACTCTGTACTAATAGGAAGCACAACACACTACGTGCAGTTCTGATCCTTCCAACAGTTATAAACTCTGCCGTCTTCTGTTCTTCCACCTGGCAAAACTTTTGCCTATTCTATGAAATCATGATGAACAAGTAATAACCAGCTGCAGTGAGGAATGGAATCCATTGGAAAAACAACTATCTGGATTGGGATTCTTCAGATTAGAGAAAAAAAGAAAAAACATAAAGTACTTTATCATGAAGAGGACAGAGAGAATGAACACGGATCAATTTTTCCCCTACTGCTTCTAGCATAACTCCAGAAGACATCAGACACAGTTTTAGGAGGCAATTATAATACCAAAAAAGTTCCTATTGGACAATTTTTTGTACCACACCATGAGTCAGTTGGTTTTGTGCTGGGAAGGCCTCAATTCCTAGACTGTTCTGAAAAGTTAGTACTCATTGTTCATCCTAATTTACGTGCTTTTTGAGGTACGTGATCCCTGCTTCTGTCAAAGAAAGCATAGACTTTTGAACTAACCCAAGCCATTTAAAAGAAATCATTCAAAGCCAGGTACTTCTTCCTTTTTTTAGAGAGAATGTTATAATAGGTGTGTCCTGAAAAGACATTAATTGCATTGCTTAGCATGGTCCAGTCAGTGTTCCAAGGATTATATTCTGTCCAGAAAATGCTTCCATGCACAAAATCTTTGTCTGTCAGTCCAGGGAACAATTTCGTTCTGCAAAGTCTAATAGACAAATTGTTCTTCTGTAGCCTGATTAGAAAGGTGGCAGCTGTTGCTGAGAACTTTTGCTATTCAAGCCCTCTGTGACCAATGCTTAAGTTCTGAAAGTTAGAGGTCACTATCACTCAAGAGCACTCTCTTTCATGAAACAATTAGAATATTTGGGCACACTGAAATGACAAACAGGAAAAACAACTTTTACAATTAAAGTGCAGTGATCACTCCTGCTGTAAGTACAAAAAGTGATGAAAAATAAAATTAATACCTAATACTTTACTGTTACTTCGGACGGAGAGATATCTAGTTTTCAACCCTAATTTGCAAACAAAGACAGAGTTTTTAATCTTTTTTCTGAACTAAAACCTTCCCTCCCTACCCTCCTCTTCTCCTTTTCATGAGGATAAAAGATCCTGGAACTTATTTTCTAGCTGCTGGTATCCCTCAATCCTAACTTGAGCTGAACAAAGGCTGTGATATAGCACAAAACTGGTACAGTTTATGCAGTTAGCACACACTTGTCATTTCTCAAGAGCCCACAAGAGGTATCCATCTTCCTTCTACACTCACATTCAGCCTCATTCTCACCGCCACAATGCAAGTGCAATGATACTATTCCCATGTTTCCTATTATATTTGGTCCTTTGCTTCTATTCTTCTGCCTTCTCCACTTCCTTGGTGACGCTCGTTTGCTTCGTGCACCCTGAACTGCCTGCAATTCCTCCTCGATGTCAATTTTTTGGGTCCATTCACAACAATTTTTTTGGGTCCCGTTTGGGCACTGGCACAGGCTGCCCAGGGAGGTGGTTGAGTCATCTTCCCTGGAGGAGTTTAAAAGATGGGTGGATGAAGTGCTGAGGGGCATGGGTTAGAGATTGATAGGAATGGTTGGGCTTGGTGATCCAGTGGCTCCTTTCCAACCCAGTGATTCTATGAATGACAATACTTCACATTACCACTCCTCACTGGATGGTTGATACATGTTTAAGGTGAAATGCGCTGTGCTTGGTATCTGTGATGATTAAACAAAAGACTGGCTTCCAAAGAAACAGAAGCCAAATAAATCTTCTATCAAGATCACATCTGTTGACTCACGAGAAAAATGATTCAGAACTAGCGTTCCAGTTCACTGCGTTTATGGAAAAAAAAAAAAATAAACCACCATATATGCACTTATTTGAATATTTTACCGTGTTCTGGAGAAATAATATTTTCATACTACTCCCCCAATATGTCTGGACTAGGTGGGTGGGAAGGGACCTTAAAGCCCCCCGAGTTCCAACCCTACTCCTGCCAGGGGTTGCACGAGGGCATTAAGAAAAGAGATCCTATTTCTTACCCATCGCCAAAGGCCGCCTAGGATTGCCAAGAGAAGTCGCGCGGAAGAAAACGGCCACGGGGAAAACCACTAACCCCTCATTTCGCGAGCTCCCGCCGCGCCCCTCACCTACCCGAGAAGGCACGGTCCGCGCCTCACCGAGCGCCCCGAGGGGTACCTCGGGGTTCAGACCCCATCCCCGTCCCTACCTGGGAGCGGCGCAGCGGGCGAGCATGAGGCGGCTGAGGAGGCGGAGGGGGGTGCGGGGGGTGTGGGCGGTGCCGCCTCCGCCGCCGCCGCTCCCCGCGCTGCGCGCACACCCCACACCCACCGCCTTTCCCCAGCGCGCGCGCGCGCACGCGCCTCCCGCCGCGCGCCTCCTCCTCCCGCCCTCGCGCCCGCGGGAGGCGGCGCTGCTGTCGCCGGCGAGGGAGGGGGGCGGAGGCGCCGCTGCGGCTCGCACGGTAAGAGAGCTGTCCCCCGAGGTGGCGGCGACACCGGGCGACGTCCCCGTGATAGGGCGGGGATGGGGGGGAGAGGGTCCGCCGGGACGAGGGGTTGACCGCTGGGACGGTGCCCGAAGCCGCCGGTCAGGCCGCCGCCTCCCGCCCTGCGTTTGTGCGAGGAGAAAATCGGCCTCCGAGGCTTAGCCTGCGTCTCGCCGTCCCTTTAAACGCCCTTTCGTGCGGTCGGAGAATGGTTTGGGTCAGAAGGAACCCCAGAGATCATCCAGTTCCACCCCTGTGACTGGGTGGGGTCGCGCCTGTGAGAATTACCAATAAGTTTCGCTGCAGCAGGTTTGCGTGTTTATGGCCTCAAGCTCTGCCAGGGGAGATTAGGAGGTGGTTTTTCACACAGAGGGTCACTGGGCATTGGAATAGGCTGCCCAGGGAGGTGGTTGATTCACCTTCCCTGGAGGTGTTTAAGGCACGGGTGGATGAGCTCTTGAGGGACTTGGTTTAGTGTTAGTGGATAGGAGTGGTTGGACTAGAAGATCCGATGGGTCCCTTCCAACCTGGTTGTTCTATGATTCTATGATTATCTTGTCATATAAATCCGTCCTGTATCAATAAATAATATGCAGGCGGTCTCCGGGTGTGGATGAATAACCTGAGAGGATCAACACCGTTTTACAGATGCAAGGATTTATTGATATGCTTAATTGTCTTCTGAGATTTCCCTGTCTTAGGTCAGGAGATAACCTGAAGGGAGTTGCCAGGCATGGTCATTAACCTAAAAATATAAACGTTCTTCAGGGACTTGCATGGTTCTTTGCCTAAAACTAATATATATACCTCCTGCTTTTGTAAGATGGAATGCCTTCTTTAGAAGGGCAACTGATTTAGCACTGAATTGTAAAATAAAAATAAAGCTGTCTTTCCTTCAAAGACTTTGTTCTATTCAATATTTAGCCAGTGAATAAGTGTTTCTCACGTGCCTTGTTAGATCTAAGTGGTCTAGGGAAAAATAAGTCAGAAAGTTGGGGCTCAGATTTTTCCCTGGAGTTATGTAACTCCCAGCTGATGCAGAATGTGAATCAGACTGAGGCAGTAGTGTCACTGATGGCAAATGTGCACTTGAGGTCATGGTGTTCCATTTTTTTGTCCAAAGTGAGTACAAGCAGTTCAGCAGGACGATGTTGGAGAGCAGAATGCCTTCTGTTAGAGTGTGCTTCTTCATGTCACTGTATTTATAGATGTGGCTGTTTAATTGATTTTGAATGAAGCACATGCTTCTGCTCCCAAGGAGAAATGAAATCCAAACTATACAGAAAATGAAAATTAATTGAAAAATTATTTTAGCCTTGATGAGCTGCCCCACAGGAATGAATCTGTGGAAATCTATGCCCTTTTGCTCACAGTTAGACCAGATGATTGCAGGCTTTTTTTCAAGGCGTCACTTTATTGGGCATTCTGGTAAAGGGTAAGTTTTAGCGTATTGTGTGTACTTCCTACTAGGGTCAATGAGAAGTTGAAGTACTTAATCTTTCAGAAATAAGAGATGTTTTTCTTTTTAGGTCATAGGAGAAACTAATCGATTTCAAAATGTCATCAGTCAAACACTTGGTTTATGCAGTCATCCATTTCTTGAGAGAGCAGAGTCAGATGGATACTTTTACTCCAGATGAACAAGAAAGCTTGGAAGGTGAGTTGCTAATATATTTATGTATAATACCTACCCATGTTTTAAATTCCTTCATGTATGTTATCGTAGAAGGTAACTGGAGTGACATAAGTGAAACTGCCACCAAATATGATCTGTGAATAAGATTGTGGTCTTAGTTATTTCTGACATGATGAATTTTAAAACATCTCTCATTTTGAAAATGGTCTAGATTTACAAAATGTGTAGAACTTTAATTTTGTGCAGCAGGTACTTTGAATCATGTCAAGTTAAGCAGTGCTATATTACAGACTATGGTAAGAATTTGTATATACATCCCACAACTTTTTACCTGCTGATTCTTTTTCTCTTTCTCTTTAGCTTTATGTTTGGTTTCTTTTGCAATTCTCTAACTGAGAGCAGCTGTACTGGCCATGAAGATAGTTAAACCATTATCTTATTTGGCTTGGTATATGGGAAGAACTTCTCTTTGGTACTTAGAAGAATTCAGTCTATTTTATGAGGAAAGGCTCTCTTTCTCATTTGAATGGTGATTCCGAAGAGCACACAGCAGTGAATATTTTCAGTATAGTATAGTTTCTGTTATACAGCAAAGTCCATCTATCTGTAGATGTGGCTATTCAAGGATGCACTTCTGTGTGGATTCCTCTGTCGACAGACATTGATTGAGTCTTTGTTGCTTTATAGTGTCTGTGCTTCTCCTTCGTTCTTCTCTTATTCCTTTTGCCTAATTCCTTGAGACTTCATGTCAGGTGGAATCACAATGTGGAAGTAAGCAAGAGAAGAACAAAAAATCTTAGTTCTGAAATGAACTTTACATACCATCTATTTAATGTACCTTTTCATGGTTTCAAGCAGTCTTTGGTTGCATGACTCAAGTAGATGAGGAGTTTGGAGGTAAGAGAGGGGAAGTCTAGTGCAATAAACCACATCCAGGCAGTTGATAACTGAGTTACCTTTAGTCTGAGGTGTGGAGAGCAGACTTACCTGAGGTTCAAAGCAAGTCCTGCTTCTCAGAGGCATGAACTTAAAAAGATAAAGCTGGAGTGTGCCTCCTTCCAGCGTCTATTGGTTTTACAGTGTAGGTGTTCACTACTGTAAGGAAGAAAGAAACATTTGAATCACAATATTCAAAGGATGCTCCCAAAAGAAAAAATAGTCAAAAGATTTGGTTTTCTGTCAGCTTTTCTGTGGAGCACTTTTTACATGTAAAATGTGGGAGTCATTTATGAATTTAACCTCTGTCAGGTTATGATGGTGTTCAGCCAGTGAAAGGAAGCCGTGCTTTTGGAAATGATGTAGGGAGAGATAAAGAGCATTCCTTTTGGTTTTATAATAGAGACAATAAACATTGGGTTATGGCAGAATTTACCTGATAACATCTCATAGGGCAGCCTTAGCCAATGTCTCTGTGAAGGAATCAGCTATTTTAAGGTTTTGGTTTTGGAACAAAAAATATTACAAAACCTTGGTTGTGGTTAAATGCTGATGTAAAATTTACAATTTTAATAAGGATATGAAATCCTAATTTTAGAGCTGTACCCTGCCAAAAGCATGCTGCCATATGCTATGTGTTAGGGGATAGGAGGCGGGCGTTCTGAATAATTGGCTCATTTTAGTTGTGCAGAATATCTGTAGTGCATGTGGAGTAGCAATAGCTCAAGTCCCATCCATTGAAGTGCTTAATATTAGTTGGAGACATCGGGGTTGACAGATATTTGACTGATGTTTTTTATTGGTACCTTACGTACCTGCTTGATGTCTGTGAAAAGATAAAACATGGTAAGATTAAGTGTCTGTGCCAATAAGTAATTTGAACAGTTTCTGTTCCACACAAAACAACAAAAAGAGCTAGAATATTATAAATCAAATAGTGACTTTATCAAAACATATGTCTAGCCTATATTCAGATTCCATATACATTGGTAACCTGCATCGTGTTTGCATTATTTAGCAATCTCAATGTCATTGGAAACTTCCTCTGGCCAAATTTTTATTTGCATGATGAATAAAAATACCTTATTTTGAGAAAGCAGAGTAATGGGAAGATGGACTGGAGGGATATATTCCCTGCAGCCAAGGATCTAGAACAATGATAGAGATCTGATGGTTACTGCTTAACGCTATTGTATGAACTAGAAACTTTGCTTCTTTCAAGTTACATTTTACATGGTATGTTTGTATGCAGTTATTTCCTTTCTCATCTTTAAAACTTTCTTCTCTGTTGCATCTATTTCTGTGGGATTAAAGCAGAGACTCTGCAATGTGCACATGGCTTTTTCTTTTTTTTAAATTTACATCCAAGATCAATGTATGGTGATGAATTTCTCTAAGGCAGTGTTTCTGAAACAGTGGAATGCATCCCTTAAGGCAAGGCATGTGTGTAATATTTGAGTTTGGAAAGGTTATATGTAAGATGAAACAAGACACAAGACTACTAAAGGGGCCTCAGCTGGCCAGTTAATATTCGTTATTCAGTGATCAATAGTCTGCACGTCTGTGGTGAGGCCTGGATGTTGTTTGCAGCTTGTGCTTGGACAGCAAAAGAATCCTGGAGCTATGTAGTACTGGGGGCAATGAGCTGGACTCCAGCATAGCCCAAGTGCTCCTGCTGCCAAGCAGGTGTTTGTGTGAGCCCCAGCTATTCAACAGGGAATTAGATCTCTGTATGGGTTTACAAAGTAGTCAGTGCAAGCTTCAGCAACTGCCTGGGCCTCTGAAAGTGTGTGATGAGGGAGGTAATAAGGAGAACATTAATTTTGGCCTTTGAAATCAGACACGGGAAAATCTTAGAGCTTGTGGCAGTTTACAGTGCCTCACTTTAATAATGGCATAGTGAGATGCTGTCAGTCCAGTCTCTTGATGCTTTTCAGACAAAACCATGTTTTCACTCCTTTGACTTTACTGGGGTCGGGTTTTTACATCACATTAAAACAGGGTAGTTACTGAACTCACCACAGCTTAATACATCTTCTGATTTGGAAAAGTTTCTGCTTTGGCTGTATTTAGTTTTACAGAGGTTTCTGTTGTTAACCAGTGTTTAAACTAAGGACTCATCTGATAAGAGTTCCTAACTTTGTACCTGTGATGGATAGATTAGAAGGATTACAAATTCCATTTTTTCAGGTAAAGGAGAAATGTGGAAGTTTGCTTTAGCAACTGATTATTTAATCAAAATGCTTACTGGCAGTGCTACTGTTCTCGAGATTATTTTGTTTAAGCACAGTTTGCACTGCTGCACTTTGCAAAGTCTTTGTGTATGACAGAGAGTTGGTGTCACAGACATAATGCCTTTAAAAAGATAAGGGAAGAGGTTGTATTTTAAATTTACACAAAATTGCAAACGAGTTGTTTTGTATAAATTGAATTCAGAAGAGTAATTCAGAAAAGTGAATGCCATTAGGTGAAAATAAGTTAGAGGGGAAAACTGTTAAGTATACTATAGCAAGAGGCTTCCTATTAAGTCATATAAGGAAAAATAAGTTATAATTCCACTGATTTTATGACAGGCCTGATAATAAAGCATATGTAGGGTACTAATAGTATCAATGTATCATTGAGAATTCAATATAATCAGTGGTTACTTTACAAGAATTAAGTTTTATTTACATAGCAGGGGACAACGGAATTTAACCCAAATCCTTAAGCACTCTTGTTGGGTACTTCAGAACCTGACAAATGGGTTCATTTTTAGCATTTATAGGTTATAGGAGAAAGTTATATGCATGTTTAGCGATGTCTTCAATAGTTGCATATTATCAACACTGATTTTGTATCACACTTGGCTTTTTCTGAATAATTTGTATTGTACATTACCAGATTGTTTTGAAAAAATCCCTGTCATGTGTGATGTAGAAAATAGACTTCCCAAACTAGACTTACTGTAGTTAAATCCTGGTAGTTTTACTTCTCTAATTTTGAGTCAGTGTTCAGGTTCATTATAATGCAAATAAGAATTCAAGTTGCATTTATTATATTAACATTGGACAGAAATTCAGTTTAAATCTAAGATGCAGTTTTTACTGATATTTAGTTTGAATTGAGCTGTTCCTGGTAGTAGCTATTCTATAGTTCAAATTTTAAAAGTTATTTTTCTGTGAAAACTAGACTTTATGAATACTCCTCTTTGTTCCTTGTCGGTTTCCAGTTTAAACATTTAGATGATATACCTTAATAAAATCATTCTACTAAGATTCTCAAGATGACAGGGAAAATAATGTTATAATTCGAGACACTGTAATTAACAGAATACACAAACACACACATATATATATATACACACACATAGAGAATTGTATATAGCAGTTGCCGTTGACCTGTTCCCTAATGTGATCATCTTTTGCCTAGGATGTGAGCCCTTTCAAAACTCCATATAGGTATTTAGCTGTACTTTATTTTTAGACTTGCTTATTTTGAATGTATTTTCATTATTGTGGATTTGGGAGGGCCATTTAATCACACAATATGTGAAAGGATACTGCAGTTATATATTTTTATAGGATAAAAGCTTGTGATTAATAGAATGTCTTAGTAATAAACAGTGTCTTCAAATTAATATATTTTGTTCAAAAAATATAGGTGGGAGGTATTTTGCCTTTATTCTTCACAGTAAAGATGAACCATTTTCTTCCAGTTATGCCACACAAATATATGGCAGCTGTGGTATTTTGAAGTGGAGGGTGTGACACGCGTAGTTATGTTATGAATTGTGGTGCTTTTGTTAAATTCATGTTTGGGTTTTTATTTAAAAAAGAAGACATTGAATAATGGAGAGTATTGAAATGGCAGTTTTAAATTTGATATGAATAATGGCTAAACTGTGTGGATTCTGTGTGGCTTGTACTGTTTTTCAGCATGTCAGTTCTGCGTTGATGAGGTTCCCTCTTTATTTTATGATATGTTCTAAAGAGCTGTTTTTACTAGCTGAATAAGGAGGTGAATCACAGCTTTATAATTAAGTTAATGAAGATACATTTCTATTGAGAAACAGGTAACTTTACTTTTATTTTCTTTTAAGTTGCAATTCAGTGTCTGGAGACTGTGTTTAAGATTAACTTGGAAGATACTCATCTGGCACCTCCACAGCATTTAATAGAAATGTTCACAAATTCTTTTCACAAGGTAAGAATTTAATTTAGATTCTAGAGTTCCTTTGCGAAGATGTTTGCTAAGATTTCATATTGCTTACAAAACCTTAAAACGCTGTATATACCAAGAAGATGTGGAAACTTAAGGAAAATGTGAAAAAAGTTATATTTCCATAAAGGCTAGCAGAATGAGATTCTTATGGGGCAATGGGAGGAATTAATTTCAGCTAGACAAGGACGATTCCATATAAAAAAATTACTAAATGGTGGATGTCTCATTCTTACTTGAAGAATTTTGTCCTTCAGTTAAGTGTTGTGCATTTCCCACAGGTAGATGTCTGTGAAGTGCTTCAGGTCATTCGTAGTTTACTGATGGTTCTCACTCTGTTCTGGAAGTAATGTAGTTATTCAGTTTTAAAAACACTTCTGTGAATACTAACCTTAAAATGGGAACTTCAAAAATGTGTGCTAATAATACTTTTTACCTGAGATCTTACAGGAAGCACAAGAACCACCAGGATGACAAGTAGGAGAGTCAGAAGTAACAAAACCAAGACTGTTTAGACAAATCAGTTCTCTTCTCTTGCTGTCTTCCTTAAAATGTGTGGTGAACCATAAATTTTTTTCAATAGTAAAAGTAAGCTATATTTCTGTTCTAAGGCTGTTCAGTTCTTGCACACGTTGTGTGCACTAAAGGAAACCTGGTTGCTTGTTGATACAATGCTGCCTGGAATACAAGAAGGTTTTAATAAAATCAGGGCTTTTACTTTAATGAAAAAAATCTTGGTTTGTTTACATACAGAATGACATGCTGCCTCTCTCAGATTCCTTGCCAGAGGATGTTGAAAAGGCTGACCAACTGAAGGATGAAGGTTTGTAATAAACAGAGGAATAAACATCTTACACGTTTTTTTTAAGATTTTTAGGTTATGAATAGTGATATTATAGCAGCTAGGCACCACACATTCCACAAAAATCCTTAAGTTGATGTTCTCTGATGATTGTTATCTTGTAAGAGGACTAAGTGATTTCCTCCATCTGGGGTTTAAGAAAACATAGTCTATTTTCTCCCTTGCTGAGGAGGTTGCTTAAAAACTAAGGATTACATGTGAAGTCCTGGACAGCATTGCTGAGCAGCAGAAGCTTTAAGCAATGAACAGTTACTACATGGTGTATTACAGATTTCTGTTTGTCTACAGAATTGCTATACTTTATTTTGAAAAGGTTGTGTGATGTCAAGGTTTATGTGTTAGCTATGGTAAAAGGCTGACTCAGCTGAGGCCAATGGAAAAATATCTTGTGAACTTACTAGACTTAGTATTTCACATGTGTGAAATAATTTGTGTGCTCTATAAAACTTGCAAAAAGCCAGTTATTTATTTACCCTTTGAGGAAAAGCAGCTGTATTGTAGAATTCTTCACTAATGCTTCCGAAGAAAGAACCAGTTTCATTTCCCTCAAAGAGAAGGGGGGGTGAAGACATGTCGCAGTAATGACTGATAAAAATTGTTATGAGGTAGATTGATGCTGTATAAATCACATTTTTCATGACCTGTTGGATTTTCAGACATTTAAAATTTCTAGAAAAAATAAGCAAGTTTATAATTGCATGGCAGATGTAATCCTTTCAAAAATTTCAAGCTAATGATGTGAAAAAAGTTCTGCTGTTTTGAGGATGACTTCTATATCTGCTCGAACAAGATTAGGTCACAAGTTAAAATTGGGTTTTAAGTTGGGACATACCTGCTGTTGCACATTGAATTTTCAGTTTGCTGTCTGTTACTGATAGCTCATGGGAAGTGAAGAATATCTGTAGCTTTCAGTGTGCTTGTTGGACTGTGGGGATGTTCAGCGCTTTCCAGGTGAATGTTTCAGCAGTATATGTTTTAAGTCTGTGAATTCTGTCTTGCCATTTGTCAGCCCACAGAGGTTTGTGAAATAGGCTGAGGAAATATGTGCTACATATTAGTCTTTGTGTAGTGTTACTAAAGGAATTCATTGTCTCCACTGGAAAATGTGAAGGGCCTAAACTTTGACAAAAGGCCATTTAAAGTTTCAGCTATTGGGGGCATTAGTAAACAGTCTGGAACTGCTTGAAATGCCTATGGTTCATTTTCCATAATAAAATTAAGACTTCTGTTCTGTCTTCTAATGTTGCTCTGTTGTATTAATCCTCATTGTCAAACAAGCATTATCTATGATCACTATTGCTCTTTTCAAGCCTTGAGTTAGGGAGGTAATAACATAGGGAAGTCCATTTGACCCACACCTTCTACAATATTGTAGTTCTTCAACTGTAATTTCTTTGTTTTTATCTGTATGTTCTTAACAATGGAATAACTTCCCTCAAATTACTTCCCTCACCCTTGTGGCCCCCAGCCTGCTCCTTCTCTGCTCTCAAACCAGCCCTAGTACCCATACAAAGTGGCTAGTGAATGGCAGAATAAAATTGGATGGCTCAGTTGTCCTTCTTTGTCGTTATAAAACCAGAAAGTAACATACCCTCCAGACTAATAAATACTTGAATGTATTTGCCTACCTTTGTATGTGACTTGACATTTTGGTTTATTGTAAGCTGTATAAGAAGACGTTATGTGCAGGTTTGTGTAGTGTAACAATAGCTCCATCTTAAAAAAATCTGGGTATTACCACACCATAAATTATAACAAAAGGTAGTATTTTCATTATTTCTATTCTTTTGTTTTCATTAAAGGACATGCATTCAAAAGTATAACCATTTTTGGGGAGTTTGTTGTTAAGAAATTTTGTCTGGCATTAAAATAAAATATTACAGTTGCTTTTCCTTTTGTCCTGAATTGCTTAATCTCAGCAGAAATAGTAGGTCTAGCTAATTTTCTTGTCTCCCTTAGCCAGTTTGGAGTGGGGAAGAGAGAAAGCACAAGGCAAGTACCCACTGATACTAGCTCCAATCTAGCCTTGTACCCCAGATCATGTTTAGTTCAGGACAGTATCAGGAATTCCAACTTTGAATGTCATTGATGACAGATTTGTTTTAGAGGAATGTTAACTGCTGTGATCTCATTGAGTGCAGCTGACTTGCAAGTCTTGTATCTGACAACAAGATTTAGTGCACAGTCCTTTATTTTAGATCAAAGGAAAGACGTGTAGATGGTGGGCCTGTAGAAATGAGACAGTAAGTTTACATTCTACATGTATTTTGAAGGTATACTTGCAATTGTCGTTTCCATTTTTCTTCTCAATGGCAAGGATTGCTAACTATAATTATGGTCTGGTATATTGCTATTGAGAAGAAGTGATTTTGTACTACTTCGGTGATACTTACTTATATCTGTTTATTAAATTCTCTGCATTCACAAATAAATGTAATTGTTCCCAGTTAGTACAGGCGCCTAGGACTGATTGCTCCACTGTCTTTTGGTTGCTGTCAGAGACAAAATGGTGCACTGCCTGAACTTATCCAGCCTTTGCCTGTGCAGATATATACATCTGTAGTAACCTGTTCACCTATCCATTCCCGTACTTAGTTTGGTAAAGGGTAGAAATATGTTGCCAAAATACAAGGAATTCACTGGAAGTCTATACCTGACAAATTCATGACATTGCTGGGAAACCAAATTTTCTGTAGGATCTAACAGGCTAAAGCTCTGTAGTCACAGAACCAGGGACAATCTTAAGCTTGGCCACTCTGAACTAGGACTTTTTCTCCATTATGCCATGAGGAAAGGAAGAATCTGCCAGAACTGCCCTGTGTTGGGGAGGAAAGGATGTGTAAGATCTTTCGTTTTGAAAGCCCTTACTCAGATATTTTTTTCTATAGAAAAGTCATATATTTTTCTAATTTTTCACTGATATTAAATATATGCAACATGAAGCTTCACATTAGAGAAGTTCAGAGCTTTATCAGTGGGAAATTTTACCTCTGAATAATTTTAGGTTGTGCTATACGTAGTTTTCAGTATCTTAAAGAACATAATGACAAAAGTGGGAGTTCTGTGTGTAGTTTTGCTTTTTTGATTTTTCATGTTATGTGAATAGTTAAAACCAAGTTGTTGGGACATGTGAGAAAATTAGACCAAAAAGGAATTAACGTATAGCCTATTGGATTATGAAGCTTACAAAGGTAGTTAATACTGACGAATGTATATTAGAGTGGAACTGCAATTACAGTTTTACTTCTCAACAAAGTGATCTTTGCTTGACAGCAGAAACTAGCTGAAAAGTGTGAAATAGCACACTGAATTAGGGAAAGTTTGTATGGTAGACTAAAATGTGCAGAATAAATTTTACAGCCATAGTAGATACTTTTTTCTGCATTATTTCATGGTAGTTCAATTTAAAAGGTTGTATCTCAAAAAAGTGCAGTCATTACTACCTTAGATAGATGTCATAATGTGGCTTCTCTATTTCTTTCAAACACAGCACTGTATCTTTTAAGTACTTAAGAGCTTTTTACAATTTATTTCAGGTAATAATCATATGAAAGAAGAAAACTATAGTGCTGCAGTGGATTGCTATACTAGGGCTATAAAACTGGATCCAAACAACGCAGTGTATTACTGCAACAGGTAAAAAGAAAATAATACGGACTTTTCATTCCTGAATTTCATTAACATTATTTTAAAGGTAAACTGTGAGGTAGATCAAGACAATGTGAGGACAGAAGACTCCACTTTTCAGAAATTTAACATGTTAAATGTGTAGAAACTAAAGCAAAAGTGAGCTCAGTCAGCATATCTCTATCAGTTAAATATGTAATATGGGCTTTAAAATTATTTGTAATACTTGAGATTATTTTTTTGTGAATGAGGATGTTTCTATTAAATCGTAACGTAGGCTGTAATTCTTAGTCTGTTGAGAGTAGCAAGAGCCTTTTTCTCCCTGGTATTTTAATGATTAAGTTGCCATCTCCATCTCCCCTAGTATTTACTCCCCCTGGAGAAATTATCACCAATGTGGGAATACCATTTTTGAGATTTCAAACATTGTATAAATGTTCAGCATTTCTATGAATGACCTGTTGAGAAATTACAAGGCTGTTGCTGTAGTTTCACTTTATAACCTATTCTTCACCATAGTGGGAGCAGACTAAGTCCATAAAGACATGTTAATGCAGCAGCAGAACTATGCTCTTTTAGTGTATTGCCCTGAAGAGCAAAGGCAGTATAGTCTGAGCCCTTCTGGAACTATCCTGGCTCTAGAGCTACTGCTCTGCTCTACACTATTCAGTGTCTCTGTTACCAGAAGGATGTATTAACTTAAATGCTGTCAATCTCGTGTTGTGATACTGTACCCAGTGGATTTTCCTATTTTTGGAACTGTGCTTCTGTTAGTTCACAGTTCAGTTTGATAAATACAAAAGGAAGATTCAGTGTTTTGTGGCAAACGTAAAGAGAGAGGACATGCACAGTTTACTAATATTTCCCATCTTTAGGATGACAGTTTAAATACAAAATAATTTATTTTTTGAGGAATAAAATGTTCCTGTAAGACCAGATTTGGAAACCTTCCAAAGTCATTGAAAGTTTCCTTGATTGAATGGGTTTAAGTACCAAATCTGTAATTGGCAAGAGTAGAATGTGTCATCTTATATATCATCACATATCGAATTTGTGGGGACCAAAATGAATCTTTATGCCAATAATCACAGTATTGTTTGAAGTTATTTAAATGAAGAGAAGTGGTTACAATCATAGAATCATAGAACAACCAGGTTGGAAGGGACCCATCGGATCTTCTAGTCCAACCATTCCTATCAAACACTTAGAGTGCTTAGAGTTTTGTGGGTGATGCAGTATCTGAATAAATATAAGATTTATCTTTCTTCAGCTAGTTTGGTAGAAATGGAGACATACTGTCTTCAACAGTATTGCATTTTACTCACAGCAGTGAGAAAAAGAGAGAAACCTTGAATTTTAACTGGCTGTATAATTTTTTGTAAAGAGGGGAAACATTTTTTTCTGTTCAAACATGAGAGACTAAGCATTGTCCCCAGCCTTTATCCTTACATCTTTACTGGCATCTGTAGAGTTGGTCAATTGTTAAGCAGCCTAGATACTTAGAATGCATACATAGTCCCATTCAGAAGACATTTGCACTGAAGTCAGAAAGAACTTACAACAGGAGAAAGGATGTCACAGGAGAAAGGATGGAATATAGTGGTGACTGTAGTGTCTAGCATTCCTATATAAATGAAGAATGCTTTATGCAATGGAAATACTGTCATTTCTACTATAGTTCTTTTATCTAGAAAGAAAAAATTAGTGTGTTTTGTGACCTTTCAAAGTGGGGATGTTTTGATTATTAGTCTGTTCCAATGTCCTTTTTAATTTGGGCTAGTCTTCGGTCCTATTATATAAGTGTCCAGAACATTCAGTATTTCTCTTGTATAGAGATGCTATTATAGTTTAGTAATTGAGAGACTTAGGAGAAATGTTGTCCTGATTTACCTGCAAACGCGAGGTTCCTGTTAAAAAACTGCGCAAGGAAAAAAATCATTCCTTTGAATGGCAGTAAAACTACTTCTTGCTGTAAAATGCCAGTTGTATAAAATATTTCTGCTTGATGATTCTATGTAAACTATTACTTGAGAGTTTCACTTCTTGTAATAGGCTTTATTAGGTATTTTGTGTATAAACATATGCTGGATCTAAACCAGTTCATTAGAGTTATTTATGCTTTGTGTCCTCAAAGGTGAGTGCATGTTCTCCAAAGCCCTAGTCTAGCATTACACTTTAGCACATACTTGAGAACATTTGCTCATCCTATGTAATTGAGGAAAATTGAGGCATTGCCTAAATAGTGAATGAAAAGTCAGTAAAATTAAACTAGTCTTAAAATCAGTCATAGACATGTGAATATCTAAGTTTATTTTTTTGACAAAGCTCTTTCCCTTCCCTCCTGTCTTCCTTTTAGAGCTGCTGCTCAAAGTAAGCTCAACAATTACAGTGAAGCAATAAAAGACTGTGAGAGAGCCATAGCAATAGATCCAAAGTACAGCAAAGCATATGGAAGAATGGGGTAAGCTAATGCAAACCTGAGTAAACACTGAAGACCCAAGTGTAAATCACGATAGCTTCTGAAATAAGTGCAGCTAGGTTGTTTTACTTGGCTGACAATTCTTGTCCTGAAAGTGTGGCAATTTTCTGAAGATGACTATCAGGCTGTCAACTTTTAAGTTTTATACATGTGATTGATCTCAGCATTTTTCTGAGATTTGCAGTGTTTTTCTTTCAATTACAAATTTGCAAGTTTAGTTTAGAAAGTCATGATGTGTTATTTCTACCTCCTATTTACCTAATGAATAATAAAAATTCCACAGTTGGAACAGTGAATCAGTTAACAATGCTGTCGGACAACAGAATCCTAAAAGTACTGGGGTTTCACAGTAGCCAGAATAGAGGCTTAATTTTTCTGTTGAATAGCTCTTTGGAAGCACATCTTACCGAGACCAAGCTATATTCCTTTGGTAGTTTTTCTCAGTCATGACCAAGGAATTAACAGTATAACGTCTATAGGTACTGGGTCTGATTAAGTGCTTCCTGAATGGGTTATCTACTTGAATGAAGAACCATTCTTCCAAGAGGAGTTGCTTTGCATTTTCAATAATGGAACATACTTAGTATGGGGGCTGAAGACTGCATAAAGTTTTTGAGGTTGTATATATATAGTAAATTAAAAAAATGCTTCAGATTGTTCATTGGGTCAGCTGGCACAACATGGTCTGTGTCAATGTTATTAAAATCTGGTTTGCAGTATGGAGTTGCCACATCCAAACTGTCTTCTGCAAAATTGTGTTGACCTGTGTTGAATGCTGAACCATGTCCCAGAATTGTCTGAGATAATGGTTGTTGACCTGGAACAAAACCATACCAGCAGCATTTATTTAAGATTGAAGTTGATTGGATTCTGTCACTTGAAAACTTCCTCTGATGCCATTTATTTTCCTAATACAAATGTAACCTGTAAATCAGAGGTTATTTTATAGTTTTTGGTGTAAGACCAGTGTGCCTTGTGATACATTCTCAGGCAATCGAGCTGTCTGTTTTCTGATTGGCTGGTTATTTTGATAGAGGATCTATTTTGAGCTACAAGCCATTGCTTAACTGAGGAGATGGGTATAATAATTTCAGCCTAGACTGAACAAGGAAACAGTGCTTGTTTGCTAATAACTGGAAAAAACAAGTGCAGAAACCACCTTCTTAACAAAAAATCCTTATGAGAAAACTGTTTGCTAACTGCATTATGCAGGCATATCAGTTTTTCTCAGGATTTGACAGAAATTCTTACTATGTCATAGAAAGGTGCAGAAGTGCCACAGGAATATGCAGAAGTGGGAGCCATGTAGACAGTTCATAACGCTGAAAGAGCACTTGTCTGGATAGGAATTATGAGCAAAGGAACTGTTGCTTGCTATTCCTACTTGTACTGTGTAACAAAAAGCAGAATTGTACATACTTTCTCTGTAAAAAAACACAGTTGCATCACAGAAGCACTGGATTGCATTTCTTGTCTGGTCAGAAACTATTTTCACAAGTTAACGGGCCAAATGGGAGAATGTTTTTTATGGTAGTAGCTGTGGTAAGAGAGAAAACGTTAATATTGTATGGGTTCCTCCAGGATCATTACTGGAAACTGCTTGAGTTTCATACTATTATTAAGCTTGTTATCACCGAGAGTGATGACTGTGACAGATAATGTCTAACACACTGGACTTCTTTGCTGAGATGAGGCTAAGGTCTGTTCGTGGATGTTAGCACAGGCTTACCAACCCTGCCTGTGTAGCATACCAAAGTGGGACTGGCATACTAAGTAGCTGAAGTGGGTTATGCAGATCTTTCACAAAATGTGGATAAGATCAATTGAGTTTTGTGGTCAGTATAAATTGAAAATACCGTAGAAGACAGAATTGAAGCTGCAACCACATGGACTTCTGGAATAGCTCAAAGAAAGATGATATTTTAAATGTAGTAGCTAATTGAATTTGAAAACACTTTTTCAAAAGTAGTAGGTCTGTCTTGTGCTCTCCTGAGCTGCTAAAGAATTATCTTTGTCAAAACATTAAGCAGGCTTCCCTGATACAAGGTTTTCTTAAAGCATCTTACAGATATTACTGCTATCCTGTATAACCCATTTGTCAAGCTGTTGAAGATCCAAAAGGACAACCTTGCATTTATCCCAAGACAAAAATTTATCCTGCTGGAACTTGTGGTTATAGTATTTGTTTTCTGGAAGCTACAGAATTCACAGTATTATCATTCTTAGCATGTACTCTTCTGAATAATCTCTTGGATCAACGGGACAGGAGGAAACACTTAGATGAACTCCTGGGCTAATGCAAAAAAGTGACAGAAGCTCTAGCCAGGTTGTGCTCTCAAATACAGACTAAATCACTTGATGATGCCAAGGAGTTTTCAATTAAACTTGTCTGTATATGGCACACAAAATGTAAGATGAATTCCTGAGGGATCTTCTCTTCCCCAAAAAGAAGAGTTCATGCTAAGCCGTAATATCACAATAACAAAACTTACTTTAACTCAATGCCCAAACTATAAATTAGCTGTGAGATACTATTTTACTTAGAATAGGAAGTGTATAATTATCTTTTGATGCTTGTCTGTGTTCTACCTAGGATTTCTTTATTTCACATTAGGTTGGCTCTGACCTCAGTGAATAAATATGAAGAAGCAGTTACCAGTTACCAGAAAGCACTGGATCTTGATCCAGAGAATGACTCTTATAAATCAAATTTGAAAATAGCTGAACAGAAACTAAGAGACATGTCCAGTCCTGTAAGTTAGCTCTGTATCTGTTTATTTACAATAGTTTTAACTGGGTTTTGGTAGGTAAACTTACTTATGGTTGCAATTTGGTTTTAGACTGGAACTGGACTGAGTTTTGATATGGCCAGCTTGATAAACAATCCTGCTTTCATTAGTATGGTGAGTATATTTCAAGTTTTACAGTATACTTACTCTTTCAAGTTATCCCTGACATCCTTAAGCATGAACTCCACAAGGTGTGCAGACAGTGAATATAAGTAACATATAGTGCATTCCTTCATTTCCAGTACAATGGCAAATTGTGGGTTTGTCCCTCAAGTAGTTTTTCTCCAAGCATGGCTTTCTTAGCTAAATGGTATTAATTGACTTTGGAGAAAAAAATGCCAAAAATACTTATTTCCTTTGAGAACTCAGTTAAAATTTTACTGCCTCTCTGATAGGTTCATTAGAATAGGGCATTTCAAACAGTGCTTGCTTCCACTTGGAAGAAACCTGCTTGCAAGACAGATCAATACATCTTGTCTGATATTAAAGTCCAGATAATAGAGATAGTAGGCAAGGAAGAAGTGAATGAGTTCTCCAGTGGCATCCCTGATTAAATAGCACTGGAACTCCGTGTATCACTTCACTGGCCGCATGATGTACTCAGACAGTCTGCATCTGTTTAGAGTCAAAGATATACTCTTCAATATGAAGCTAACTATGAGGAATGGGGTTTTTTTGCATAATTTCCAGAAGATGCATGGTCAAGTAGATAGAACACGGGGCATTTAGCCAAGAATGAATGAATATTTCCTGTGCTGTAGGTTTTTTGTTTTGTTTTTAAGGAAAAAAAATGACTCTCTGTCTGACCTTGATAAAGTTATTTCTAGCCTGCATTTTGGGTCCCTAACCTAGATCAGACTTGTTAGAGATGGAAGATCCTAAGTTACCCATAGAATTGATGTGAATTTAGAATTTTACATTCAACTGTAGACAACAGAAAATGGGTTTTTGTGGGGTTTTTTTTTTATTTTTTATATATAAATACATTGATCAATAGTAAAATGAATATTGTATGTTTTTGTAATACTTTTAATAAGATAGTGAATAAACCTATTGGTCTTGTATTCATACAGGGACTGATTTCTGTAGGAATTATGCTACTAGCTCTAAAACATCACCTGTTTTATTCTGTAGTTTTTGTCCATATACATCCTTACACTATGGTAAACCTAATATAATTCTTGAAGTATCTTATGAACGTGAAAATTAAATGACCTTATTTGCTTACTCCAAAGTCAGAAGATGCACAATTACTGTAGAAGATACATTTTGCCACAAAACCATGGTACAAAATACGTCCATGCATTGGTTTACTCTGCAGTCTTTTGTGGCCATAATCTTAACAGTTTTTTATACCCTGTCAGAACAGTAGTTATGAAACTGATTTGGTACAGGTGTTTCACCATGAAACTCTGTAGAAAACCGTTGTTCTTTGAAGTCTTAAGGGTGTTCTTGGTAGTTTTCTGGTACTGGGTGTCAATGTCTTCTTGTCATATTTTCACGTCTGAGTCTATGAACCAGTATTATTTTATCTAATGTGTAACAAAATGTCTGTTTCATATCCTTGAAATACATTACTATAATGTTTCTTCTTGTTATAGACCATACATCTCTGTGCACATAAATTAGCTTAGTTTTGTAATAAAACAGAATATACCATGTGGCGTTTTGTTTTTCTTTTTCCTCCCCCACATTTTCCTCAGTGATATGTAAGTAATAAATGAATTATATTTTCAGCTATATATTGTCTGTTCTAGGCTGCAAGCTTAATGCAGAATCCTCAAGTTCAACAATTGTAAGTATTAAAATGGAGTACCAATGAAACCATTGTCTTCAGGAGTTTGAAATAATAAGAGAAGAGGTAGATAAGTGCTGTATTCCAAAAAATGTAATTTTATATTTGCTTATTGTCAATAGAATATTTTTCCTCTAGCAGTTTATTTCCTCAGAGCAATTCAAAATAAATTTATAGTTTATTGCTTACTGTAAATACTTGCTCCAATGCTAACACTGTTAACTGTTCCAGGATGTCGGGGATGATGTCAAATGCCATTGGTGGACCTGCTGCAGGTGTTGGTGGCCTGTCAGATTTGTCCAGCTTGATCCATGCGTAAGTGCTAAAAATTTCATAGTTGTAATTTATATCTGTAGAAGCATGATTGTGCAACATCAATTTAAAGGAAATAGTGTCAACCTAATTATACTGTGGCCTGTCCCCATTGTCTGCATGATTATTATTAAAAGAGAGAACTTGAAGACTTATTTTCCATTACCTTGTTTGTTTGCTTGGTACATTTCCATTAGCTGGAGTGACTGAACATGCTCAGTTTTACTTTCTTGTTCTCATACAGTTTGCTTTCTAAATGTCACTTACTGAAAATGCTGCTTCAAACTTTTATGTGCTAAAACAGATGCTTTCAAGTTGTGCTGATGAATTACTACCTGACATGTGAGACATGAGTTGGAAAAGCTACAGATTTTCTTAGCACAGGTTGTGACACATTCTGCTCTGGCATCTCTCCATTTAGAACAGGAAGGATTCAGGGGACTCAGTATAATGAGTATCAGCTTTTAGAAAAACACAGGACCAAGTCTTTTATAATGTAATACTGATAATCCATCTAGAAGAGTCTACACAAGAGCATGTGTGTGTTCTTACAAATGCTGCTGGACAGGTTTTTTCACTTACCGATTTTACTTAAAACTGTTCAATGCAGGGGGCAGCAGTTTGCACAACAGATACAGCAGCAGAATCCAGAGCTCATAGAACAACTAAGAAATCACGTCCGGAGCAGATCTTTCAGTGGCAGTACTGAAGAGCATTCCTGACTTAAAGGAGGCATTTGAATTGGAATAATATATAACCCCAAAATGCATACCATAGTTAGTAGCAAAAGCACCATTGTAACTCTTCTGCTTGAATAGAAGACAGAAAATTCTTCATGTGTGTTTGCAAGCAAGAACAAATCTGTTAAACAGATCTTTTGCACATAACTTGGAACATATCGTTTATGTATTGTAACTCCTTGGAAAATTAATACACTAAATAGGTGGTTTATTAAAATCCCTAAGAACAGGTTGGTTTCAATACCTGCATTAGATTGATCTCCAAGGCTGTCGAGTGGGGGGAGTTTTGTAGTGGGCTGATCTTGCATAACACCCTAATGATAAAATCCTAGTGTAAAAGGCACATTATTATTACGGTGAAAATCATTATGGTGGTATTCTGTCAAATATTGAAACAACAGACCCATTTGATTTGCCCTTTTATAACTGGCATTAAGTCAGTGTCGGACTATGAAATGTACTTGGAATTAATGCTTGAAAACTGTTTCTTTAAGCCTGTGGAGGGGCCATCCTTAGTAACATGAAATAAATTTCCAGTTCATTGGGCAGGAGAGAGGGAGATGGTTGCATATGAAGGAGTACCACAAAATGTAGAGAAAGAAAAGAAATGCAAAGAAACTAAACTGGCTGGGAAAGGAAAAGAGTATTAAGTTTTAGGTTTTTCTACTGCCATGTGCACCCTCAAATAATGGTAGCCCTGGAGGTCAGCATTCTGGCACTATTTTCTAGGCATGGCAAACTGTATGACATTCCATATGTATGCAGTATTTAATATCAGCTTGAAATTCTTAACTATAATAAGCTAAAATTGATCCTGTGATTGTACAAATAACTAAAATTTCTCAAAAAATAACTGCCTTAGAAAGAACAATTCTCTTTCTGTTCTTCTGTGGTACATTACTGGCCTAATTAAACTTTTTTTTTTTAAGTTTCATTACACATATCTCATTTTATATGGCTAAGTTAAAGTTATTATTCTGTAGTATTTTCTTGCTTGATTAATCTCTTTCAGACCTCACTGCTTTTCTGTATTTTTATGTCAGTATTTTTTCTTCTGCTTGTTCACTCTGCTTTCTGGTACAAGGGACACTTGTTTATACTCCAGGGAGATTCTCAGCACAAAATTTCCTCTTTATATATCAAAACCAATTTGAGGAGCCTGCTTTGATACCTAAGAGAAAGTGACCTCTGCTGGCCAGTTGGACCAGAGAAGGTAGATGGAGCGGAGGAGTAAACAGTAGACTCCCAAATAGAGAAATACAGAGGAACTCCTGGATCTCAGACACTATGTCCAATTCATCTTGTAGTCAAAAAAAAGCACTTTAAGTAGAAACAAGTGCAAAATTTGGGGATAAGTCATGTGCTTGATTAACAAATGCTACCAGTTCATATATTTACTGTTCATATACCAGTAAAACAGGAAGAAAAATGCAGCTGGATCCAAAAATGCAAAGGACCGGAGAAAACACAACTGTAGGAAATCTGTAGTACCATCTGTTGAATAATGTGGTAAAGCTTAATAGAGCAACTTAAACAACTGTAAGGACATTCCATAGTTTATTCAATAGAGCTTGCCTACACACAGCATTAAGATACTTTTTGAAATTCTCTATGTAAGTTGCTATAGCTGCTTTTCTGAGGTTGTAGAAATACTTAGGCTTTACATTAAATACATTTTCCATTCAGATCCCGAATATAATCCATTCAATAAAACTGCTACTTCAGTTAAGTTTTGTAACATAGGATACTGTTTACAAAAAAGATAGGGGGATAAAACTGCTGTACAAACATTGTTTGCAGTAGTGTATTGTGTCAGGAGAGAAACATTGCTTCTAGCATACCTTCTGTTAAACGTGACAGTTCCTCTTGGCATTCCCTGCTCAAGGTGAGTTTTACTGTGATAAGGGGAACCAGTAATTCCATAATGGGTTGGACAGCACTGCACTATCAGACACATTCAATTTATCCATACTGTGTGACAGCAATATTTATGCAGTCAGTTATCTTTCTACTTAAACACTAGTGTCAAGAACCTCTTGTGAGTTTTTTAAGAGCTACAAAATATGACAATATTTAAGACTGGCTGTAGAAGTTCTGTCATCAAATACAAGCCCTGTAGCTTACTGGATTTATGGGAAAACTGTCCTCATGCTTAAATGGAACGAAGCATTGATTAGTTATCTGAAAACTACGCTTGAATTGATCTTTACAGAGCAGTAACTTTAATTTCACATACCACAATATTGTCATGTTAAGCTTTTTATTCCAATATATATATTCTGTAACCAAAGTATTTATTGAATCTTTGATGGCATTCGCTAGCCCTTTAGAAATGTGCTACAACTGCCACAATACTTAACTTGTAAACATTCATTGTTTCTTGTATATTAACAAAAAGGGCTTTATAGCCCAAGAGAAAAACAGTGAAACCAATAACAGGAGCTGTCATTACATGCTTTTCCATTGAAGCCAGGAACAGAGGGATCACATTTATGCTATAATGTATTTTGCCTTGAAGAGAATAGATTGTTTCAGAGAGTCATGCAATATGTCTTAATCACAGGGTGAGGAAGGAATCTTTTCCTGTGTAATAACTGCACTTTATTTTGCACTAAAATTTTTCATCCTGCTAGATCAAGTGGTAAACCATAGTCTTCATAAATGCTGCTTTAATTCAAGATCAATTGCAGTTTATCATTCAACAGAGCCAATTGCATTCAACACTGAATTAGTTTTGTATCATAACTGTTCCATCAGCATATAAGTGCTAATTGTTAGCCAATAAAATGTTTTGCACTTATATTGTAAAATCCTGGATCACGTTTGCATGGAAATATATTCTTCTAAATATGCCTGACCATAATAACTCCTGATGAAATATTCAGGTTAGGAATTGTTTTAGTTGCACTTTTGGTTTTGTAACAAGTAAAATCATTCATCCATACTGAGAAAGAACTAAGTCTACAGCTTTGGATTCATATTGTGTTTCAGGGCTACAGAAAGCCCTACTTGGCAAAATGCAACTTGTCCACCATTTCTGTATCTCTCCTACCTCTTAATTACCATATGGTTACATTTCTTTCAACTTGTGTCAGTTTAACTTGAAAACAGAGTATAAATAAAGTTATTTACATTTTTCTGTGTAGTTTGTTGATGTATCTAAAGTAACAAGTAAACTGCATTCTTTAAAATACCTCTTTATGGTGGTTGCTCTGCATTTTATAAGATGCGTGAGATGTACTTTTTATTTATTTTTTCTGTGTATGGAATCAATCTCTCAACTTAGTAAGCTGGTCCTAAATTTTAAAATTGAGTTCTAAACTTAAAGATTTTACACACAGGAAAGTTGTAAGTAAAATACTGTCAAAACTAACTAAGAGTCCTAAGTGGTAGCTGAGAAGTCTGACAAGCCACTAAGCAGAATCTTTAACACTACTGTAACTAGTATTGAACTAGGAAAGCCAGTCATCATCATCTGTATTCTCAAAACAAAGATAGGGGAAGTACATTTCTGTACTTAAGCAGGTCCTGAATTCCTTCCCACATGTGCTTTGGAGAACTTGATCAAAGGCTACCAGGCAGAGTTTTGCTTATTTTCATAAAAATCTACTAAAATGCTTCTGGCAGGGGAAGAATAATTTGTATTGCCTCAGTTTACCACCACCAAATACCCCCATTCTGCTATTTCAGTTTCTGGTTTCCTACTAACGGGGAAGTAATGTACCTGTCACAGCATGCCCTATATTGCAGGGACACTGCAGATGAGGGGGACAGATCTGCTATATTTGACTCCTTTTCAAAGACTGCACCACAAACAGCACATGCTTTGGCCTGTACTCTACACCTCAGCAGTGCCAGCTGCAGTCTCTCATCTCATGCCTTTATTGGACTCTACTTTTACAGCTGTGCATGTACCGTGTAAATACGCTGCCATGCCAGGTAACCCAAAACATTTCTTTGAGGGGGTTGGATTCCAGGAACTTGCCTGGAAAAGGCTAGTTCCTTCCAAGGGAAGCAGTTCTGTAAAAGTTACAATTTTACAACTGTTTAAATATTTTAAAACTAATTACAATAACAAAAAATAAGTATGATTTCATACTAATCTCACCCCCCTGCCCCAAGGTGTTAATGCAACATAAGTTGCTAGATCTACACATTTTTCAAAGGCTTTATTTTCAGGAGATAAAAATGCATACACATGTTTTTAAAGATTAATTTTAGAACATTCATAAAATGCTTAGAGTAACTAAATAAGCATAGTTACACATTTATAAATATCTAAGGATTTGCATTTGTTTGTACACACTTTAATATTATTTGGTTGCACAAACATCAACAAGTTGGTCCAAAAAAATCCCCAGGAGAAATACAGATTTTTTTAATTTCAGCTTTGTTTGACTTCTGAAGAAACTACACAGACTTGTGCAATATCGTCATACTCATATGTTCTCTTCAAAAACGTATCTGTAAGTCTTAAGCCAGAGACACTCTAGAAATGAAAAATATTTGAGTTGTTAACAGAAAGAATTACTAAGCTTATAAACCAGCTGTTTTATAATAAAGACCTATGTGATAGAAGACTTACTTGCAATCCCTGCACTGATGACAACAACGTAAGTGCAAGATGGAGAGATGAACTTGGGTGCAGCTTTCCAAGTTGCCTTCCTGAAACTCCACACCAGTGGATGGAATTAGTATTGCACATTTCTAAAACCAGATCCATAGTCCTTTCACTGCTAGAAGGAATTGAAAAATGAGAATAAACCTGTAGGCTCCTTCTAAGCATTCAAGGACTGCTGACGTGCAAGAGCTTAACATTTATCCAGGTTATCATTAGTCAAGCATTTATAAACGTAAGGCAAAAAGCAAGATTTACTGTAATGTGCAGTAATTTTGTTCATATAGCTTTGTCTAAAATGAGCATCCTGCCACAGGTTTAGCAATATTGAACAACACAAATCTGCTCACAGCTTGTATTACACTTTATTTAAATGTCACTCTTGCAACACTTGTTTGTAAAGGGCTACCGTAAATCCTAGAGTAACCACAAATGCAAATCAAAACATGGATAAAGACATACAAAAGACTACAGTGACAGTGTTTATCAGGCATTCTAGCAGCAGTACAGAACTAGTGGTAAAATCAGACTGGAGACAAATGGCATCATTTATTCTGGTAAAGTTACTTGTAGTTTTAAAAAATCCTATATATGTACTAATTTTATTATTAGACAAGCTAAGATGATGTGTGATTTAAGTATGGTTATTCT
The DNA here is from genome assembly GCA_033558105.1 of Coccyzus lansbergi. NCBI lineage: Eukaryota > Metazoa > Chordata > Aves > Cuculiformes > Coccyzidae > Coccyzus > Coccyzus lansbergi. The sequence goes on from JAUMJK010000694.1 coordinate 104,830, forward strand.
ATGATTCTGTGATTGCTGTCTTAAATGACATGGCAGCTTGATCCACGGAATTCCACTACAGACTTTTGGCAATCTCCTAGTTCCAACAGTATAACAGATAACAACAGAAGGGGTATTTTTTGTTTGTTTCTTTGGGGTTCTTTACAATCATTGTAATCCAAAAGATGTGTTTCATAGAATCATAGAATCACCAGGTTGGAAGAGACCCACCAGATCAATGAGTCCAACCATTCCTATCAAACCATGTCCCTCAGCGCCTCATCCACCTGTCCCTTAAACACCTTCAGGGAAGGTGAATCAACCACCTCCCTGGGCAGCCTCTGCCAGTGACCAATGACCCTTTCTGTGAAAAATTGTTTTCTGATGTCCAGCCTGAACCTCCCCTGGTGGAGCTTAAGGCCATTCCCTCTTGTCCTGTCCCCTGTCACTTGGGAGAATAAGACCAGTAGTTTTGTGTTGCTAAAACTCACAGGTTTGAGTTGTTTCAGGAGAAAGTATTGAAAAATGAAACAAAAGACAGCCACAAAAAGCAAAAGAATCACATGATGTCATTACCTGCAATTTGTTATTTTACATGTAATGTCAAAAGGTTCTTCCAAATTTACAGTGTCTGGTATTGTCTCTAAGGAAAGCCTTACGTCGCCGTAACCAGGAGCCTGAGAAGGTACAACAATGCATATTCTCAGATGCTGTACAGTAACCTTGAAGTTTTTACTACTCAAGTTTTCATTTATAGCAACAATATTAGAACAAGAGAAGGTTAAAGAAAGAAGATTGATTCTTCATGCCTTTGATTTGTACCCAAATAACAGATGTGCTCTATCCACTACCAGTGACCTCCTTAATAGATTTAACAATTCATTAGGGAAGGATAATGTTGGGGTTTTGGGGTTTTTTTTTAAGTTTTTCAGGTAGTTCACGTACTTAAAATTGCACATATAGTTCCTGAGAATACTAGCTTTAAGACCACTGTGAGGCAGATAACGGATATTCTACGGACAAAGTAAGCATAGTTTTCCTCCACAAGCCCAATACTATTCCTCATCCCGAGAAACACAAGACTGTTTGCTCTCCTTGCCATTTCAATCCTCTGGGCTTCTGCCAAAATAATTAATTGCACACCAGTCAGATCCATACGTGGTATGAATGGATATCAACTATCGGACTCTGTCAAAAGTCAAACACATTTCATACAGTCTGCTAACAAACCTGTGATAGATACCCCAGTTACTAAAGCACATGGCTGATTCAAGGTAATCTACAAATAGAAAAGCTATAGATTTTTAATCCTCACCAAAGATAGATAGTAAGGGGAAAAAAAAAAAAGGGAGAAATTTGTCCTGCCTGACAAGCCCCAGTTGCAATACATGCTCCAATTTTGCTGATAGAAAGATGCAATAGTAGAAGTTACCTTTACACCTTGATTAATAGATATTCCTGAAGACATCCAGAAAGCCAGTGGCTGACAGGTTAGGAACAACTCTTAGTTATATAAAGTTCATCACAGACTGAAGATGATATGGTAGAAAGCATATTGAACTAGACATTAGAGTGAGCAAAGGGATGTCAAACCAGCGGGTATTTCAGACAAGTCAAGCAACATAATTAAGTCTGGAACCTTTCAAAAAGAGGAAGTAATTTTATCCAACACTGGAAAAAGGCACGCCCTTTAGGCTGTTACTATTTGACAGGAAAGAATCTTCTAGAAAAATATCCAATTCCATAAACAATAGGTGGTTTGCCATAACATTAGACTCTTAAGGGAGCTCTATTAAAAAATAAGCAGACAAATAACATAAAAGCAGAATTTTATAGAATAAGCTTAATGACTAAATCAGGACAGGATCAGAGAAAATGAGAAGGTCTAAACTAGCACATACCTGTTGGCCTTAATAATGAGATATCTGCAAAATTTAAAGGCGTTACAATAACGCCAAAACCAGAAATTTAGTTTTCATTCATAAGAGATAATTGCTCAGAGTATGGAAGCAACCAGACAATTCCTTGATGGTGCTACTCAAGAATAATGTTTAACTTTGGACCTGTTCTAGTCTAGTCCTGAACTGAGTGCCTGTGAGCACCTGTGGTATCCTGTGGATATGCACCTGTCTGGTTTAATGTCACCCAGAAACAATATAGTTATGAATTCCAATACCACTGCACCAGCCCCTCCCAACAAATTACTAACATGAGGGGGATCCAGGATACTTGGTTTTATAAGCACATTCCTCCTGTAAGTCAAAATGACAGAGAGGTACAAGAATAAATAAGATTATGGGCCAGGTCTGTCAGGGAAACAGTGGTTATGGGGCTAGTAAATGAGCTGGAAGGAAAACGATGGAAGGTGACAGGAGCCTAGAGATTAAATAATCTAATAGCACTTCAAAGGTGAGAAGAAAAGAGGGAACTGCACTGCAACTCAAAGGTTGGCGGCAGGAGGTTTGCTGCTTCTCCAAAGAGAGATGTTGCTAAAAATAGCTCATGTTTCTCTGTGACTCACTAGGACAAAAAGTGATGGTTCCTAAAATTAATCCTGCAGTGTGGAGTTGTGTTAATCACCACTGTGTTTTAAGTGCAGTTCTAAAAGGTTCAACAAGAAGAAATATTGATGTAGGGAAGCGAAAAAATCCATTTTTAAATAAGAATAACAGAAATAGTTAGTTGAGAATGAAATAGTTTGTCAAAACAAGCAAAAAGTGTAAATTAACAGGAGGAACTAAGTTTAGAAAACAAGGCAATTTCTAATTTGAGGGGCTCATACAGATAAACTTAATGCCTCCGTTAAAAACAAAGAGAAGTTTTAATGACTTAGCTGTAAATTTCCAGGATCCAAATTTCCCTACAGAATTGTTTGATTTTCTAGATGTTTGGGCCAGGAGAGGTAGGGGCAGAAACACAAGCGGAAATACAATTACAATTAGAAGCTTTGTAAACTCGGATTGAGATTCAACTGTTGAAGTTTTTTTCTTCTTTCCCACAGTACACCATCCTCAGTTCAAAAGGCTTAGGCATTAGACAGGCTCTGCAGCTGATTTAAACAAGCTGGTGATTACAACTTAAAATTCCTGAACAATTTATAAATCAACCAGAACAGAATCAAAACCGTTGACATAAAAGATAAATAATATCATCCTATACATAAAAATTGTTATTACTAAAAGAAGCTAAAATGTCTATATGAAATGGGGAGCAGACTTCAGTGTCAACAGTTGGCACACTCAAAGAAGTTATTTTGTCAGTGCTTTTCAGTCTGTGCCAGATAGAATCCAAGGAGTTAGAATAAAATTAATGTATTTTGCCCCATAGGTTACTTGATTCTGGCAATTCAAGAGCACAATCCATTGAGTCATACGCTCAGTGCTGTGAAAAAAAGAAAAAGGTTAACTACATACCAAAACCCACATCTTCCAAGAAAACAAAAAATGTTGCCATTCACATGACCAAAAGGAACAACAATGCTTTTGTTCAACCACAGTCCCTCAGAACAGTGTTTTTAACAGCCTTCACTCACCATGTGTTAAATACATTTCTCAAATACATATGGAAACATGAATTAAGAATAAGGTCCTTTAAGTAAGCAGCCTGCAGTTTTCCTTCAAGTCATTAAATTGTTCATTGAGTTGCCTTAAAGATAGACATTAAGTTAAACTGACACTTAAGTTAAACTTACCATTCTTTGAAGCTGGCTAGTTTGCAGCCTTCCTCGTTCACCCAGGTTAGTTTTCCATACAATATCTAGTTTACCAATCACTGTCACTCCTTTTATTACTCCAGCTTTCTCTGCAAATTCTTGCTTTGGTTTTAGGCAGTATAAGTACTGACGTGTATCCAAAGGTTGTAAATAAGTCCTTGAGCCAAAAGTAGACTCACTAAGAGACAAAAACACTGGAGCTTAATTTTAACAGTTATTTATACAATTTAAGTACCCAACCATTTTTCCCATCCCTCACTAGCCTTACTTTTTGTGTGCATGTATTTTATTCATATCAAAACATGTAGAATATTTTAGTTTTTACACAACAGAATACAATCTAAATTTATGTAGCATCGAGGACTAAGGGAGAAAAAAAACACTGATTCATCTGAGCCAGAGAGAAGTGACATAGAAATCTACTTTGCTACATTATAATTTATTATCTGGCATCTTAGCACTTAAACAATAATGCTGGTAATTTTTCTGCTGCTCAGTTCCCTCCTAACAAATCTCAGTGTCGTGAGCCTAAGATTTCCATTCAAGGCAAGAACCATTACTGCGGCAGCACTCTGCAAGAACAATGCTGCACCTGAATTCTATGATTCTATGAAAAACCCAAGCAACTACAAAGCAAAAAAAGGCAAAGTTAACTCATGCCCAGACATTACAAGCTTTTGTACCCACCAGCTTATTGAGCCCAGGAGATAATTCCTTTGGTATTTTACTAATTGACACTAAATAGCATTTAATTTATTTCAGCATGACAAATTCTTACATTCTAAGATCCTATAGGGGCATTCCACTGATTCACCTTAGATTTTGATTCACCTGCTAGATCTTGAATTATACCAATGGAAAACAGTTACTAGTCTACTAGAAGGAAGCAAGAACAAGTCAGATGGGTCCTATAAGGTTAACTATATACACATAGATGAAGTCAGAACCAAATGTGGGTGAAATTTTATGAAAGAAATATGAAGAAGTAGGATGTTTTCATATTACCATGTCATCCTTATGTGAGGACTAACCTGGGGATTTCTCCACTATGTGGAATAGAAGAACTTAGAAATTCTAAGAATAGATTTTATAAACAGAAAATTGTGACACATTTTCCAGAAACTTGATCCTTTGATCAAACAAGTAAGTACAATCCTGCTGTTACAGACAACTCACTCACTGTAATGCTTACATCTCATGAAATTGTAATACAAATATGCCAAACCTGAACATACCTTTCCCCCGTCAAGTCAACTGTGTTCAATTCTGCAACATTGTACATCATAGATGGCTCTAAAGAAACCTTCTCCATAAACATTGGAGAGGTAGTGATATTCTGAATCTGAGCTTCCAGAAACACCTCATCTGTCTGAAAAAAGCCAAAGTGCAAGTTCATGAAAATGGCATCAGAGTCACTAAAAAGAGAAGGTAGTCCTATTGTTAAAAAAAAAGTCACGTGTTTAGTTCATGCCTGCAAATCAAAGTAATTAATGCAAGAAAAAACCTTAATCCCAGTGACAACAGGAGCAGAAGTGTTAGTCAACATGTATCTTGCCAAACAATGGATGTGGGATAATGTTGCTGTGTTCTAGGTATCACTTATATGTAATGCATCAGATCACCGCTTCCTGAGACTTTTACCAACTCAATAGCAACTCAAATTTTAATCCAAATTATTTGAAAAGAAAAAATACAATAACTGGTAAGGAATTGCAGTGCACAACAGCATGCCATGCCAGATTACTAGTGCATCAAGCTGTAGGGGGAAAAAAAAAATTAAAAGTACATGTGTGTTTCTCTTTAACTGAAGTAAAATACTTCAGGTACATGCTTCGAGATTTTATTGTTATTCTGAAACACTAGAATAATAGTGGCTAAAGTAAAAAAACAGCCTCCTCTCTCTCAGCTGCATTGTGCCAATGGTCACTAATATTATATGCATTCATCAGTTTAACTGGTGCTCTACTTTCAAGACATCCTACAGGACATATCTTTTAAATGAAGCTAATGCCAGAAGATGGTATGTAAGGACTAATTCTAGTACTGGAATGAAAGCTAAAGAATGTTTAACTTCAGAAGCTGAAAAAACATGGAACTAGAGGTGGTTTTGCCTTCCTGCTTCTATGGAGCTGCAGACCAGTAAAATCACTTTGCAGCTCTAGAATCTTGGAATTACAGAGGGCTCAGACCACGAGAGGTATGAGCCTCTGAGAAATGAAAACCAGAACAAAAGGAGTGCCAATTAATTACAGAAAAATGAGGGAGCATGGTTACCAAATGTGCATTTACAACAGAGTTATTGATTCAGGTAGTTGGATTAGATGATCATTGTAGGTCTCTTCCAACTGTAATATTCTACTCTATAAATTCAATATGAAGCAGCTTACGTATTTTGTAATGGTAATTTTTTTACAAAGACGTATTTTTATGGGGAAAGTTGGAAGGAAGCTTCCAGCTCCTTTTTGCTCCATGTAAATAAATAACTTCATTATACAAATGGAGTCCTGCTTGTAAATTACAAAACAGAAGTGGGACAAAAATACTCAATTTTCTTTTTTTGTCTGAAAAGGCATTGTGTTAGAAGGAGAAATGGTATTGGAACTACTTGTTGTGCCTTAGAAACATGTTAAACACAGACCAGATGATTATATATAGTAAGGAAAACTGTTCAAGCGTCTTGGGTTACGGACAGACCTCACACTCGCAAAAGTAGCTGGAATTACCTCCAAATAAAGCATGGCTCTCAGTAATCATTACTATTACCACCTGACTGTCACTTAACCTGTTTATATCCCATAAATCCATTGCTCAAAGTGTCCATTTACCAAAATTTTAGTTGTTTCCAATGCAGCAACCATAAGCAGAAATTTAGAAAAAGCTAATTCCAAAGGAAAAGAAAAAACAAGCAGCATAATGAAAAAGCAAGTTAGTTTTGTGTTATTCCTATACTGGATTAATATCATGTTATTAAAAAAAATCCTCAAGTACTACAGAAGTCTGTAGTTTATTTAAATACAAGGCACGCCTTAAAGTGAAACCAGACTGCAGAAGTATCATACTAATTCATCAACTGTTACATGCAGTTAGAAGTTGGAAAGCACAGTTCCATCTAGCAGAAGGAAGAACATCCAGCTGCTGCTCTCTCCTCAAACCCACTGTCTCCACCAACCAGGCATGAAAAGTTCTGTCACAGCTTACATAATGTGCTGTAGAAACACCTACATTTCTATGGGCCAAAAGCAGGACAATTTTGGAAGGCATTTCAAATAATAAGTCTAGTCACATTTTGGTGAGGTATTTTATAGGAAGACCCCCACATGCAAGAGTTTGCAACAATAAGCTTTCAGTTTCAACAATGGGTATTAAAGAAAGAGCCATCCATTTTGATTAGCTGCACATACAAAGATGAGAACACATCAGTTCATGATATGCAGGACAAACATTGCTTTTTCATTATGTCTTTAAAAGAATGTCAATAACAAGCACAGAGACAGATAGGCAATTAAAAAAGCATACGTATTTATAAAAAAATAAATAAAAATTACCACAGAACTGAGGTCACTCTAATGGGAAAATAAAAAAAGAACACATTAGAGAAATTAGGGTTAAATGTTGAAGAAAAAGGAGGCTAACTTTCAAACAAAATGCATTTCTGCATTTTTTTTTGCACCATCTACACAAGATAGCATTAGTAAGACAGAAATGTAAATAAAAATGGATGCAAATGAAGATGATAACTACATTTCTAATAAGTTATAGCTAGCATGGTTACATGGTTTACTAGCTTTGCTTCAGAACCAATCCAAAGTAAAGCCCAAGGCATACAAGTCACAGATAAGATATGGTACAATAAACTGACCCCCAAAAGAGAGTTAGTTTTTGAGCAAGTTTAAAGTTTGTCCTGAATTTAAATCCATGCAATGGGTTGTATATGAAATGGACAAACAGTCTTTGTCATTTTACAGATAATTTGAAGTATCCACAGATACAACGTCTCAAAGTAAAAAGTAATGTGTTGCAGCAAAGCTACAAAACTGCAGCTTATAACAAATATTGGCATTGCATAATCAGGAAAAACTCTTTTTTGAATATCAGTCATTCAAAAAACCCAACTTTAATGGTAAACTTTGTTTTCTTAAGTGTCTCCCTATGTATGTTTGCAGGAACAGAACCTTTTTACAAGGCACACCGAAGTCAGTGAGAGACTTTCTATAGACTGGGGCAGGTAATTCAGTCTCAGGATTGCAGCAGGTTAGGGTGGCAAGGCATGCGTTCTGTGCATGAATTTCAGCGATCAACTTGATTTGGATGCTACTGCAATATGAGCAACAAGCAAGAAAATTAAGGTTCAGCATCAATCCCTCTCTTGGAAAAAACAGAATTATGGATTAGAATTGCTAGTAGAAAATTATTTTAGTGACAGTCTTTATGACTAGGTAAATCACATCTGTAACATTAACAGTAACAGCTTAACTTGTTAGCCTGTAACTCCCATATATCACTGTTTTTTTAACTCCACTGCTGCCATGGGTAACAGTCTTAGCATTCAGAATGAAGATCTTGGTGTTATGACAGCAATGCAGTATTACATGCACACAACATCTAACTAAAGATTTCTTTCTAGGAATTTTTATTTTTATTTGACATCTGTAGTCATAACACATAGCAGCCCTTCATATCCTGTCAGAAATGAAATCTGAATGGTACTGTATCAGCTTGCTAGGTAAATTGCTCAGTTAGTATGATCCAAAATCTTAAGAACTTTCTTTCACTCAATCACATGGATATTTATGGTAATAGGAATGGCATAAATTCTTAATCAGGAAGAACAAAAGACATCAAATCAGCCTTTTAAAAACCTCTACAGTTGGGGGGGGGGAGGGGAGAACCAAACCAAAAACCCCACAAGTACCAGCTCAGATCAAAGCTCCTCAGAGATCTTTATCATAAGGCGCCGGTGGTTAATTAAGAAAGTGAAATATTTCACTAGGTCCTTTTTTAAGACCAGTGAGTAAAACAATGCTTTAAGAATACTTCTGACTTGTGTCAAAAATTTGCCCAGAATTTACCTTAAAAACTTTATTTCCATTTATGAAGTGTTTCAGCAAAACCCAAAATTTACATGCCAAGTAGAGAGAAACAGCAGTACTCCATTTAAGATATCTGTCCCTTTTCTCCCTACCACATATTTTCTGAAACAACAATCAAATCCATACACAAAATAGAGGTTTATTTTGTTCCCAGAGGAATTTACCTAGTTTCTTAGGATTACTTCTGTTTTTAAATCTCAGCAGGACACATCTCCAGACTTTCCTATTTAGAGGTAACACTGGTTCTATAAAGCACTTGACCAACAGTATGTGCTTACATTCTGACATTATTCAGTTATCTCACCTGGTCACCCTGAGGATTGAAGCCTGTGGCCAGGATACAAATAACGAAGTATTTTTAGGAAAATGTTTCTCTTTTCCTCTGTACTATGATATTTGAGTCACTTACCACCTATGCCCTGATTTATCCTCCCTCTCAGTAAATTACACATTGTATATTAAATAGCTCATAATTTACATGTTATTTCTTCAGAGCAGAGAGAAAATGATTATGGAAAGTTTCCTGTGTGAGTATGAACAAGACAGATCTTTGCATCTGGAGTCTTCATTTGTAAAGCAAAAATTCTTTTCTATTATTTCTCCCTTTGTTTTCTCTATTGATACTGTCAGGAATAGAAAGAAATATATCTTTCACATCTCTATAGTCATAATCTTGCATGATGAAATCCAGGTGTGAATATGATGGAGATAAATAATTAGAACAATAGATTTGTATTCTCTGTTTTTTTACATGCAAATCCATACCACACATCTGCTTCATCAAGAACAAACAGGTGAAGCAAAATATTTTCTACTTAGCTTAACTCAAGTTATTTTTAAAACTGCCAAAATTGCATATATTTTCTTCTCCTCCCACTGGCACTTCGGTCTTTTTTTCCTCCCAGCTACTATTCAGTGTAACATAAAACACCTACAACCTCACTCTATTTTTCAAAGTTATTTCAAACAAAATATTTAAGAAGGTTAATGAAGGTATCCAAGCAAATGACTAGCAGTGTAATGGCTGACCCCATTTAAGGGGTTATGGAAAGAGTTTAATACTCATCATCAATGCTCTCAAACTATCTTTGCAAGTATCATACAAACAATACAGAACACAATGCTCACAAAATTAAGCTACTTGCTCACTAGCATGAATGTGATAATTATGGAAACAAATGTGCTAACTTCCTATGTAATGAGATCTTGTGGAAGTTTAAACTCTACAATATAACCTATATGACATATCCACAGGGACATCTACAAATAAAAAGAATGTTTTATGTAATTTTTAAGAGCTCCCACTATCTGCATCCTTCCACTTTTAGTTAAAATTCTGCCTGTAAGTAGCCAGAAACAGGTGCCTAATGGTGTACAAATAAACACACAAGGCATATAAAAGGTTGTTTTTGAAGCACCATTTACAATTACCACAAACCTAAAAATTAAATTACTGAACAGGAGGGTCATATTTATATTGGTGAATATGACCCCTCTGTTCAAGAATTTAAATTTAAATATCCCTGGTCTGGTAAACTGTTATCTTCTTTGTGAACAATCTCTCTTACAGTAAGTACTCTATCAGCCTAAATATACAAGCAATAACTGAAAGTATTTGAGTTCATGGGAAAGCAGCAAATATGCAAAATTGTCCGTCAACCGCACTAAGGTACTGACACGTCTGCCTTAGTTACTACCTCTGACCCCTCTTAAACAAACACATATCTATTTTTAAATTAAGCGCTATAAACCCATCACCTAATTTTATTCCCTTGAGAACTCATCATCTTTCCCAGAAACACGTACTTAAGAAGGTCTTTGAATTTAACTACCTAATGTGAAGTAATAAATCCAGCACACCCAAACAAACCCACATACACACAGCTCTTACTTACCTCAGCATTGTAGAATTTGGTCTTCACATCTAGTGGTTTAAGAACCTGAATGAAATGGGAAAAAGAATGACTGGTTTCTTAGACAACTTTAGCAGCACAAATGGCTTGTAAGTACTAGGTTCTTTCATACCGTACTATTTTTCTTTTCTGTCTTACACAGAACAGGTGCACAATGGAATATATGAAACAATCAACTCAGTTAAAACCTCACAACTCACAGTATTGACTCACTGCTTCTTATTTGCACACTCAACTGCTCCACTACTAAGCAGTTTTCTCAGACTGAAAACAGATACTTCCCCACCTAAGCACCTGCCTCTTATGAAACCAAATCCAGAGCACTAAGTAGATCTATGTCTTGAAAATAACATTAGAGCCATCTTGTACCCTGAAGTGCTCTGCCCTCGATTTCAAGTGTAAGCAAGAACCATGTCCTTCAGTGGTCTGCAGCAAACAGAAGTTGGTGAGGGCTCCTCTAAAATGCAACAGAGAACTATTCATGTGATTAGTGTAAGCAATCCATTACTAAGCTTCACTTCCTTCATAAAAATGCAACTGTTGTGAGAACTAAAAAAGCCTGTAAATCATTGTAATTGAAATAGATTAAATCAGCAACAGAAAATAATTTGATGATATAAAAGGTGATAATAAAGTGCTATATTTTAAGTTCTCAAATTTTGTGGGTAAAGACACTACAAGTTAACACATTCATATATGAAATGGATATACAATGATGTGACTGAAAGAAATATTCTCCTATTATATGGAAACAAATTTAAATTATCTTGCTGAAGACATTTATTTCCCTTTACACAAAGAACCTTTTCTTTTGATTACATATAAAGATACTAACACACTCAGAGACCTATAAAATGTTTTAATCCTGAATTATTCAAGATTAAAAAGTAGTCTTTGCAGAGATTTTTGCATTATAACAGTCATAACATTCAAATCTCTCAAGTAATCATAACTCTCTCTCTAGTCAGGAAAATAAAGTCAAGATTTTAGTGTAGGTGTTTGTTGGCTGAGTGGGTTTTTTTTCAACTTAATATGTTGTTGCAATGAGCTCCTTATTAATTTGATAGAATGACAGAATGGTTTAGGTTGGAAGGAACCTTAAAAATCATCTAATTCCAACTCCCTTGCCACATCCCACTAGATCAGGCTGTTCAAGGCCCCATCCAACTTCTCCCTGAAATCCTCCAGGGATGAGGCATCTACAACTTCCCTGGGCAAGCTGTGCCACTGCCTCACCACCCTCACTGTGAAGAATTTCTTCCTTATGTCAAGTCTAAATCTTCCCCTCTCCAATTTAAAGCCATCCCCCTTGTCCTATTACTACATGCCTTTGTAAGAAGTCCCTCCCCAGCTCTCTTAATAGGTCCCCTTCAGGTACTGGAAGGTTGCTTTAAGGTCTCCTTGGAGCCTTCTCTTCCCCTGGCTGAACAACCCGAACACTCTCAGCCTGTCCTGGGAAGTATTCTATTCCATTTATCATCCTTGCAGCGCTCCTGTGGACCCATTCCAACAGCTCCATATCCTTCTTATGTTGATGATTCCAGAATACTCCAGGTGGGCTTTCACAAGACGGGAATAGAGGGGTAGAATCACTTCCCTCAACCTGCTGGCCACGCTTATTTTGGTGCAGCCCAGGACATGGCCTTCTGGACTGTGCGTGCACACTTCTGGCTCATGTCATGCTTTTCTTCAACCAGTACAAAGTCCTTCTCTGTGGGGTAGATCTCAATCACAACATCCGCCATCATGTACTGAAATTGGCGATGTTGTGATCTCAATCACAACATCCGCCATCATGTACCCAGGAGCAGGAACTTGCACTTGGGCTTGTTGAACCTCATGAAGTTCTCAGAGTCCCACTTCTGCAGCTTGTCCAGGTCCCTCTGGATAATATCCTGTCCTTCCAGCGTGGCAACTATACCACTCAGCTTGGTGTCATCTTCAAACTTGCTGAGGATGCACTTGATACCACTGTCTATATAACTGAAATATTAATATTAATGAAATATTAAACAGCACAGACCCGAGGGACAGCACTTGTCATGGATCCACATCTGAACACTGAGCCATTGACAACTACTCTCTGAATGAGAAAATCCAACAAATTCTTTATCCACCGAACAGTCCACCCATCAAATTAATCTCTCTCCAATCTGGAGAGAAGGATGTTGTGGGGGACTGTGTTCATATAGAAGTCCAGATGGATCACGCCTATTGCTTTTCCTGTGTCCAATGATGTGGTTACCCCATCACAGAAAGCCATAAGACTGGCCAGAAAGGATCTGCCCTTTGTGAAGCCATGACAAAGTGACTCATCTACTGGACAAGGGAAAAGCTGTGGATGTATCTTCTTAAATTTCAGTAAAGCCTTTGATACAGCTTCTCACAGCATTCTGCTTCAGAAACTGTCAGCCTCTGGCCTGGACAGGTGAACACTCTCCTGGGTGGAAAACTGGTTGGCTGGCCAGGCCCAGAGAATGGTGGGAAATGGCACTAAATCCATCTGGAGGCCAGTGACAAGTGGGGTTCCCCAGGGCTCAGTGCTGGGCCCAGCCCTGTTCAATGTCTTCATCAATGACCTGGATGAAGGCATTGAGGGTACCCTTAGCAAGGTTGCGGATGACACTAAGCTGGGTGGAAGTGTGGATCTGCTGGAGGGTAGGGAAGCTCTGCAAAGGGATCTGAACAGGCTGCACCGCTGGGCTGTGTCCAATGGCATGAGGTTTAACACGGCCAAAGGCCGGGTCCTGCACTTGGGGCACAATAACCCTATGCAGAGCTACAGACTAAGGAAGTCTGTCTAGAAAGCTACCTGGAAGAGAAGGACCTGGGGGTGTTTGTTGACACCCAACTGAACATGATCCAGCAGTGTGCCCAGGGCACCAAGAAGGCCAATGGCATCCTGCCTTGTATCAGAAACAGCGTGACCAGCAGGTCCAGGGAGGTTATTCTCCCTCTGTACTTGGCACGGGGGAGACCACACCTCAAATCCTGTGTTCCGGTCTGGGCCCCTCACCACAAGAAGGATGTTGAGGCTCTGGAGTAAGTCCAGAGAAGAGCCACGAGGCTGGTGGAGGGGCTGAAGAACAGGCCTTATGAGGAGTGCCTGACGGAGCTGGGGTTGTTTAGCCTGGAGAAGAGGAGGTTGAGAGGGGACGTCATTGCTCTCTACAACTAGCTGAAAAGAGGCTGAGGAGAGAAGGGTGCTGGCCTCTTCTCCCAAGTGACAGGGGACAGGACAAGAGGGAATGGCCTCAAGGTCCACCAGGGAAAGTTCAGGTTGGACATCAGGAAAAAATTTTTCATGAAAAGGGTCACTGGGCACTGGAACAGGCTGCCCAGGGAGGTGGCTGTGTCACCCTCCCTGGAGATGTTTAAATGACGGGTGGATGAGGTGCTGAGTGGCATGGTTTAGTGATCAATAGGAATGGCTGGACTCAATGATCCAGTGGGTCTTTTCTAACCTGGTGATTCTGTAACAGCAGTTCAACTTAAAAGATCCTAGAAAGCATAACTGGAAAAGTTTAGAGTCTGTCAAAGAGATTTTTTTTTTGTTATAAAATAGCTGGTGGCACCTTGATTACTAGCAGCCATCAATTCCCACTGTAAAGACATTGTTCAGTTTTCTGTACAATTTTTGTTTGTTCTTGTATTTTCTACTGGTTTCTCCACGTCAAATTTTAAAAAATAACAACCAAAATTACTCAGTAAAGTGTTTTTCTTATAACGAATCAGAGAGTATTTATAGAATGGTGTTAGAGTATATACATAGTTTTTGAGAAGTTCTTATGCTTCCTCCTTGGAAATTTGACAGATAGCTGGCCTTAGCTATTTGACATAAAACTTGCCTGTTGTATTCAGTTAAAAAACCATATTATTTACCATATGCAGGTAGATGCCTGAGAAATGTACATACAAGTTTCTATACCAAATCTAAATGAGAAAAACTGACATCGTTAACAAGGCCCTGGCAAGAACGAGGGTAGGGAAGGAAGAGATGATGATAACTGGAAGCTTGCGGATGCATATGTTAGCAACCTGAGAAAGCCTGGAGGGGATTAGGGCAGAGTGCTTAACTCTGTGGGACAAAGAATGGAGAAACTGGAAGGAAAACAGTTTCACAAGGAGAATAACACAAAACATGAAGACAGAAATCAGCTTCAATAAAGAAACACTGCAGGGTTTCTGGGTTCAGAGAACTGTGTGTGGAAACACCTTTGACTAATCAGTACCTGCCACTACAAAGTCCATAAGTACTAACAGCACTTGGGTGTTTCTTGTATGTAGCACATGGCAATTTAGCCTTCTAAAGACTGAATTTCCTTTTTTTCCCAAGTACCAAGATAGAATACTTGGGAAAGAGCAAAATGAAATAATTTGCAACTTGCAAAAGATGCAGGCTTTAATTACATAATGCTCTTTCTATTACAGTATCTAAAAATCAATTCAGCAAAGTGATTATCCACATCTCAGATTACTTAATGGATTTTTTTAATGA
Source organism: Coccyzus lansbergi (assembly GCA_033558105.1). Classification (NCBI taxonomy): domain Eukaryota; kingdom Metazoa; phylum Chordata; class Aves; order Cuculiformes; family Coccyzidae; genus Coccyzus; species Coccyzus lansbergi. The sequence goes on from JAUMJK010000694.1 coordinate 120,022, forward strand.
AATAAACACTTAAAATAGGCTCTTCCCTACCAGAAGCAGTCCACGTAAAAATAATTTTCTGCTTTCCTTATTTACTCTAATCTCAAGTCTTGAAATTTGTGCAGTGGAATAAAAAGATTCAAATCTATCAATTAGAGTTATGGATACTAGTCAGATGTCACACATTAGACTTTCGGTTTAACTTCCTGCAAATAGACAAACCACTAAGTTACAATTTAGAAAATTTTATACACACTAGAAGAAAAATTTGAATTTTACAATCTAAACTCAAAGGTTAGATGCATCAAAGCCTAAATGAACAGTACTTGCTCTTTTGAAAAATAACAATAAAGCTTGGTTGCTATAAAAGGGATTTTTTTAAGAGTGGATTTTTCCTAACTGTATAATAAATAGAAACCACCTGCTTATGTTTTTTATTGGTTCATGTTTAAAGTCAAACAAATTGTCAGTATGGAAACTGTTTTTGATGTATCAATTATTTTAAAATGGGTTTTCCAGATTCATGCACTTATTAAAATTAGAGGAGAATACTGTGTGCAATACCTGAAATTTGAAGAACTTTCTGAAGTACATCTTCTCTCCTGTCTGAGTAGTGTAACTTACTGCACAAACTAAGCTGAAAGAAACAATTTAAAGAAACAATTTTATTTATTTTAAATGTTGTGCCTGTACCAAAGCATTAATAGAATATCATGCATGTGCTGCCACTTGATTTAAACTCATTCAATCACAGAAAAAATTAAAACCTTACATGTGAGTTCCTATCTCCTTTACTTCATGATGGATCACATCATCAATGCAACAGTCAGGTTTAAGTTCTGCCACTGCAGCACTAGAAGCTGAAAGGTTTAAGCGCTGAGAACTTGTCTGAAGATCAGCCTAGGGACAGAAAGCAAAGAATTTGTCAGAATTGCAGCTGCTTAAAGCAATCTATAGAAAAATACCACGTAATAAAGTACAAGGTTTCAGTGAACTTTTGTACCCTATGTGCTTTTATACATATAACTAAGATACGTTAACATGATGAGATACTTGTAAAAGCTAAAGACAAGTTCTAAAATATACATAAATGGTCCAATTCTTTAAAATGCTGCTTATAAAATCTCTATTTAACTTTTACATTGAGTTCCACAATGAATTATGGAATTTCTATTCTCAAAATTTTATTTGCTCACCAAAAAAAGAAGCACTAGAAAGAACTAATTCAAAATAAGCAAAACACAAGTCAATGCATGCTTTACAGAGACTTACTTTAATGACCTCATTGAAAGTGCAACTACATAACTCAAATTTTTTAGCTGAGGAAGTTATGCTATGCCAATTCTCCAGAGAAGCTTTATGTGACAGGTATTTCCTAAAATCTATATATTAGCATTAAACACACATGAAATTGTCAAAAATCATACTTGACTTTTTTTTTACATATCCAGCAAGTAGATTTATCTTAACGTACCTTCACAAGTATGTCCTTGACAACTTGATTACTATCATTGTGTACACTAATGTAACTGGAAAACGTCTCTCCCAGAAATATATTCCTGTGTTTAAAAAAAAATAGGTTTAGTAACAGTCATTTAAAAAATATAGAACATTTCACTAAAACAACCTTTAAGTTCTAACTAAAAAATATGTATGAATACACATGTGCACACGTCTTTGCCATGTGAAATCCTTAAAATCCATTGGCAATTTCACAGCTGTATTTCTCAATGTCACTTTTCTATGAGAAGCAACTTCAAAAGAGAACAAACAAATCAAATCTCTTTTCTATATAAAAATCTGACCAGATGTAGGAGATGGCTTACAGTTCCCAAAAAAAACAGTGCAGTAAGCTCTGGAAACGGGTTATAGTTGTGAATTACATTAGAAATTGACCTACAACTGCAAACTGCTTTTAACTTTCAATCCTTATTACTTTCAGAATCAGGCTACAGATACAGAACATCAGGCAGTACACAGTTATATCATGTTATAAACCACATCACAGATTATTTTTAAAAGATTGAACAACTAATTGCTTAACAATGATGTTCAAAAAGAAAGAAAACAAACAAACACGTTATTGTTAAATGAATCCTAACTGTTACATGTTGCAGACATATTAACCCATGCTTACCCAAAATTTTGAGGCAAAGTCAGCATCTCTCCTAGCGTCAACGTTTCTGCGCCCTTTACAGTAGAGGGATCATCTTTCATGAGCTGGTTAAATAGATTACCTGTAGAGATATCAAATTACTAGCTTCTATATATTTTTTACATCTAAAGCTTCATCTATATTTATTTTGATGTTACTTATTTTAAACATATTATCAACTTGGTTAGGAATGAAATACTCGTATGTTTAACTATAACTTACTTGCAGGCACTTGTGTTTGACATGTCATACATTACACACACCAAAGGGCACAATCACAAGGGTATTACTCAAATTAACAGTAAACTCCAAGAGAAATTCTGCCCACGTAAAGCTTATTACTTAACAGAATTAACCCAATTATGCCTTCTTCCCATGCTTGCTTTGTATTTCCACTCAATTCTCTCTTCTTGGGTCTTTCCACTGCCTCTTTCTTATACTGACTTCTAGACTACAAGTATTACTGGGGTACAGCCCAGGGATTTCCATTTTATGACCATAAACCAAGCATGACACAATTCAAAAGCAGCAATTCTTGCAAAACGATTTTCTATAGATCATTCATGTGTTGGTACTAATTATCAGGTCATTTGCTCCACATAACTACAGTAATTCCAGACTTACTACAATATACATTTCTCTCTCAGAACTGCCTTCCATCTTGTTTGTTAGTTTCTCAGACTTTAAGGCCATGCCTCTGCACTATCATCACCAATCTTTCAAAGCTTTAGGTTAAGAGTTGTAGAGTGTATCTTGGTATTTTCCCATACCCATTACCAAACTCAAGTTATATTGCTGTGTCAGATTACTGCCAATGGGATGTTGTAGGACTCCTCTGACATCTAAGTCTCAGATGTTTACATTGCTTAAACCTCATGCTATCTCTTAATAATCTGTCAGCAGAAAAAACATACCTGGCAAATCTCTTTCTTCACAAGTCACTGGAATATTAGTGAATAAAGTAGGTTTGGTTAGCCTCATCACTGCAAAAATCAGAAAATAAACCATTGGTTAATGAAACAATTATATTTTAATTTATTTTGGTTTTAATTATAATTTGGTATTGCTCCCATTCCACCAAAAAACCCCACAGCCACCAAATCTTAGCCTGAAAAAGGGTAACGCTTTATGATCTCTTGGCCAGCAAAAACATCACTGAAAAAAAATCAGAAACACACATACACAAACCCCTATTTTATAGATAATGACAAATTAAAATCATTCAAGTTTTGCTGTTAAAAACCCTCTACCTCAATAAAGTGCTAATCTCAAAGTCCAGTTTAAATAATAATATTACAGATACATGAAGTTTTTTCCTAAAAGATTTCCACCCTATTCCTATAAATCAGTGGCCCTAATCTCACATATAACTTCTCATTAAAACATTCACATAGAATCATAGAATCACCAGGTTGGAAGAGACCCATCAGATCATCGAGTCCAACCATTCCTAGGTAGAGAGTAATGAGGTCTCCTCTCAACCTCCTCTTCTCCAGGCTAAACAACCCCAGCTCTCTCAGCCGCTCCTCATAGGGCCTGTTCTCCAGACCCTCCACCAGCCTCGTGGCTCTTCTTTAGACTCGCTCCAGAGCCTCAACATCCTTCTTGTGGTGAGGGGCCCAGAACTGAACACGGATTCTAGGTGCAGTCTCCCCAGTGCCGAGTACAGAGGGAGAATAACCTCCCTGGACCTGCTGGTCACGCTGTTTCTGATACAAGGCAGGATGCCATTGGCCTTCTTGGCGCCCTGGGCACACTGCTGGATCATGTTCAGTTGGGTGTCAACAAACACCCCCAGGTCCTTCTCCTCCAGGTAGCTTTCTAGACAGACTTCCTTAGTCTGTAGCTCTGCATAGGGTTGTTGTGCCCCAAGTGCATGACCCGGCCTTTGGTCGTGTTAAACCTCATGCCATTAGACTCAGCCCAGTGGTCCAGCCTGTTTAGATCCCTTTGCAGAGCCTCCCTACCCTCCAGCAGATTCACACTTCCACCCAGTTTAGTGTCACATGAAACAAAGCTGAGCAGTTGTAATTGTGCGTGTTGCCCTGAGTATGTAAAAGTCACTGATTTATTTTACTTTGAAACTTAAAAATCATAAAATCATAAACATAAAAATATAAATAATACAAAAGTATCATAAAATAAAACACAATGACTTCCCCTGCCTGTAACATGTCAATCAATACCCTTGCACTGACACACGTATTGTGCTTTTGCCTTTACTGTACTTTTGCACATGTTATATGTCTGGTCAGCACTGAGTATTTCCAGTTCTGTAAAACATGAAATTATTTTGATACACATTTAGGTTCAGTGGGCTGTCTTAGTCTACAACAACTTGCACTACCATACAGCAGGCCTATGCAAGTTAGCATCGACACAAGTAAATCTCGGTTTTCACATACATTCTATTCTCTTTGTTACACAGTGAGAAGTTAAAACCATAACATCTGAAGGCTTAGAATCATGAGGTAAAGAAAATGCCCCAAAGTATACAAAGAAAGTAAACAGAGAAAGAGTAAATATCAAAAATGGGAAAGAAAAAAGAAATACTGACTTATACATGCATATGAACTAAGATATCTAGGATTAGTTCAAAATGAAAGTCTTGATTTCAGCTTGTACAGTGGTGCTACTGGGACTGTAAGAGTTCTGTAGAGAAAACAAATGTAGTGCTCATTTTTTATTTTGTGACCGTTATCCAGCTGAGGTGCTCAGAGCTAGCAGTGTATGAGCTGACACAAAGCAGCAGAAAGCTGATGGCTACCACTGAACGGTGACAGCATTTTCTCCTTCTCTCCAGAAGACAGTTTGTTTAGCTCTGTTGTCAGTATCTTAAATAATTATAGTGGCACTGTGTTATAATTTTACTCCATTTTACAGCAAGCACATGTAAACTAATACTAGCCAACTGTTTCTAACGGAACAGGTACACATCGAGTCACATTTAAGAAAATAAATAAATACATAGATCACAGAATTAAGTAAATCCACAAATAAATTAAGATATGTAGATTATCACATTTTTTGGAACTGCTAAATTAGTATTAGAAAATATTGTATCTTTACAGGGCAACCTGCCATCCATTTTCTCCTAAGATCCTAGACACAAAATACAATCTTAACTAAAACTCAAATCATGCTGTTGTGCTTAGAAAAAAATTCAGTGAAATAACTCTGCTATAGGTGCTTTAGAACAAATAGTGACCCTCAGCTACCCTAGAAAGCATTTTACATCAATTTTGATAAGTGGTGATATTAAATGTCATGAACACCCCAAACTTCAACGTAACTTCCGTTTAACATTCAGTCAGACTTTACAAATAGATGTTAATGATTCTACTTGAGCAGTGTACTTAATTTTAAACTACAAAAATATATGTATAGTAAAATATAAGTATTACAACATAAGGATGTCATCAAATGAAATATAAGTAAAAGACCAATGGGATTTTTTTTTTAGTTTCTAAGTGCAGCATCTCCATTATGCTTATGTGCAGTTTTATTACAGTGTTAATGATAATCTAATAATCTACAAATACCATTCACATTTTCTGCCTTTTTCAGATGGGACAGACCTTGACCTCCAGCTACAGTGAAACTACCTAGACAGAGTAAGGGTCAGAAATACGTAACCCTGTGGTCATATTGATCTCCGTTTAACTGCTCTGACTGCCAAACACTGACCTGAGCAAGGACAGCATGACCTTAGAATATTTTATTCTTTCAGGTGACTAAAAGTCATGCTGAATTCAGTCTTTAACTGCAGTAAATCACTTTGAAATAATCAGAGATCTCTACCCTCCATAAAGACAATAAACAGAGGTTTACACAGATAGAAGTCTGATTTCATAGTTTCCTGACCCAGAGGTGGAAGTAGTGCCTTCTTGTTCCCCAATATAATTACAGACTGAAGACTAGAAACACTGGGAGGGGTGAACTTATTGCCAAAGTTATAAACCAGTAAATGCTAAATTGTTCATTATTTTTCACTGAAGCTTTTATTAGTAATTCTGGAAAAATATGGATAACATAACTAAAACAGCATATATACACAGTCGGTATTAAGTTTGTATTTCATGAATTTCACAAGGGCTTTGCCTTCATTAAGGAAAATCAGATCTTGAAAAAAACAAAATCAGATCAGAAAATAATCAGACCTTGAAAGTCTCGGTGTCAAAAATAATTACAGATCCTTATACCAACTATATTTTCCTCCTCCTGATTTCAAACAAAGAAAAACAATGATGTACTTTGCTTGACTGAAAGCATAGATTTTATTATCTGACACAGCTTGCCATAACAGGTATTTTTATTTTAACTTTTTCCTTTAAAACACTGAGCTAGGAAAAGCTACAAAATGCATTACTAAGCCAAACATACTTATCTTTACAGAACCATTTGCAAGTCTCCTGGTAAAACAAAGTTAAATAGATATAATAATACCATTATAGCTAAAAAATGACAGGAAGAAAATATTAAGTAGCTTTCAGCTCGTTATTTCATCAGTTGTTCTAAAGTATGTATATTCTACTTAAAATCTCTAGTCCTTCAGACAGCAAGTTTATTATGACACTATCTTACAATTATAAGCTAAATATAATTCCAAATTTATGTACAAGCAAATTCATTTTATCAGTAAGGCTTAGCTTTTCCCTAAGAATATTTCTAACGTATTCACAGTATAATATATCACAGAAAATCCATATCTCTCCCACAGATCTTTGGAAAGTAGCATTGCAAGATGGTAATTCATTATGCTTGATGAGTCTATTCAATTTTATCCAGATGTCCTCCAAATTCTGATTATTACAAGCAGACTGTTCAATTGTCCACTTCGCTCTATGAAACGCATGTAGCTTTAGTCTTTCCAAATTATTTTGCAGTTCTTGAGATAAAGGAAGAATCTTTTCTTTAACCTTAGGGCTAGGGAGAGAGACACTCCAAGACCTTTTCAATTTTTGTTTTCCATTAGGTGGTGGTTCTCCTTCTTTCTCCGGCTTAATCGGTTTGTGAAGCATTTGTGCTTCTATTAAAGTCTGCCCATGTTTCATGTTATACTGAAACTCAAGGAGATTTTTTGTGCAGTCATAATCAGAAGATCCTGTAACATATTCTGAAGGTGTAGAAAGTTGTTTCAATTCTTCTGCTTCCTCACAAGAAATAACAGGCGGCGGCTTTTTTGGTTTGAGGGGAAGTTTGTATAAATCATTTGGAAACCAAGGTGCAAATCTTGGTAACTGACGAACGGGAAACTCCTTCACTGCTGCTTCTGCAAATTTCTGCAGTTCTACTAGATCTCTCTGATATGGTCGATAATGCAAGACCACTTCCATGCTTGTACAGGAGCAATCCAGTTATTCTTAAGAACAGTCTCTTGATTAGGATTATCAAATCTAGACTGAGACATCTTATTTACAAGAATTTCCTTGCCCCATGCTGCAAAGATCAGTGGAAAACAGGACCTAAAGCAGAAGTATTATAAAAAATAAGATTCTACCACATAAAGAAAAACATTGCTAGGGTATTTTACAAAAACCCCAACATATAGTAAAAATAATCTAGATATATATCAGAAGATTCTACTTTATTCAAGCTGAACATTAGTGGCTGTATTCCATCACCACCAGTGTAACTTCAGTACACTGAACATTTCTTGTATGCCTGCAGTGTACTCAATACTGCCCCACCCCAAGAGTAGTCTTCTTCTGTCACCATCTCTTACTTGCCATCCACCACTCTTGCTCTACTGCTGCGATGCATATTAGAACACCTACAATTACTACTGCCCATTTCTTCAAAGTTATCAAACAATTCTATTTTCTTTGAAAGCATTTTCCTCCTACACTTCAACCGTTTAAGCCAAGGCACATAAAGCAACTAGAAAATATGTTTTACAACCCCCTTCCCGAAACAGTGCTGAGCAATACAGTGGGTTTTAAAGTCACAGGATAAAATGGAAGTCCTGTAGGCAAATTCATCTTTTTTCCATTTTGTATCAGAACTGCACATTTAGTTTTAGTCTCAAAGCTTCCGAGCAATACATGCAGCCATCTTCCATTCCTTAAGGACCTGGTAACTTCTGATTATTCCTTTAGACTAACTGAAGGACTCTTTAAGTCCCTAGAGACTTTATACTTTTATACATCTTTGCCTTCTTTCACACTAAGATTGTACATACACTACACTAAAACATAACACACACTCTCTTGCTCTCCTGTTTTTCCCTTTTAAAAGGTCTGCAATCACTTCAGACTCGATTTCAGACTCTTTGGCAGAGATCAGCAATACACAATAGTAATAAAATCAATTAAATCTAGAATTACTAATCATTATGCTGTCAAGATTTTGTTTAAAATAGCCACAATTCAAAGAAATCCCAATACCTTTCTGCTGCAAAACCTACAACCCGGACATTGCACCAAATTCAATAAAAGCCCAATGATTCCACTGGTTTCTTACAAAAGAAAAATGATAAAACGTTAAAGCTTTTGGTTTGAAGTAAAAACTATCAAAATATTTTTGTACTGTCAGCTTATGCTGTTTCATGTTCTCAGCTTTTTGCCTTTATTGTGTGTGTGTACATGTGAGAACAGGCTAGTTGATCATTGTATTATAGTTAACATATTTTACTGTGGCAAGCAGACACCTTTACAAACTCTACAAAAGTGCTGTAGAAGTAATAAATGGGCAGACCATGAGCTCCGAAACCATTTATGGACATGTACTACTCTACCTATCTGAGAAGCCTCACTGATGCAGAGTGCTTGTAGAATCGAGGCTTTAATCAACTGCTTATTACTCCTACTCAACTAGCAGTATTTCTTTTATAAAGAGGCACGGCTGTAAGAAAACAAAGCAGACACTGTTGACTGAAATTAGGTGAAAGTACGTTCGGCCTTTCAGTGTTTCAGCTGCCAACATACTGGTACCCACTGCCAGCAAAAACAAGTCCTTCACAGAGAAACTGCAAAGTGTAGGAGCGACACCAGCATTTTTATTTTCGCTATTCACGATTCACGAATCCAGGATGCAAAACCAGCGGTCGAGCATTAAGATTGAGAATAAAGGGGCAAAGGGGGAAAAACAACGGAACAACAGCACGGCGGCAGGGAATGAGAAAGGAAATTTCCAAGAAGGCTTTCTTGCCGCTGCCAAAAGCCTCGTATCTGAGGCCAGCGCCTGGAGCGGCCCCGGCGGCCGCGGAGCCGTGCGCACGGCCCGTTCCTGCAGGGCTCCCGCGCGGCCTCCATCCCCGACCCCACCGCTCCCACCGGGACGGTACCTTTCAGAGCCAGCAGGTGCTCCTGCTTAGGCTGGTTGACGTCCATGGCGCCTGCCCTCAGCCCTGCAGGGCGACGGGACAGGAGGCAGCCGGGGCTGACCGGAGGGCGAGGCTGCGCGCCCAGCGCCGACGACCCGGAAGCCGCTATCCCAGCGTGCCCCACGGCGGGGCGGCCGGAACTACCGCCCCCAGCATGCACAGCGGCGAGGCCTGGCAGAGATACGGCCCCCAGAGAACATAGCTATCCCAACGTGCACCACGGCGGCGAGGGGAACGTGGGGCGGGCGGAACTTACAACCCCCCCCAGCATCGCCTCCTCCGCTGTGCATGCTGGGACGTGTAGTCCTTCTCAAACAAAGAGGCGCCCGCGCGGCGCGCCCGGAACCGGCTCTGGGTGAGGCGGGACGGGGCGCTCTCGTCAACTTCCGGCCGGCCGCCCCGCCCCCAGCATGGCGGCCACGGGCGCAGGCAGGGCCGGGTCCGGGGTCGGGGCTGGTGGGGGCCGCGGCCCGGCCGGCGCCGCCGTGAAGGTGAGGCGGGGGCGGGAGGCTAGCGAGGAGGTCGTCGCTGCTGCCTCTCGGTTTGTCGGGTGGGGTGCCGGTCTCCTTTTCTAAACGAAGATCGATTTTGCTTCCTCTCCGCGCTCTGAGCCGCCCAGGCCTTTGCCGGTTGTTGCGTGTGTCTCTTCCAACTTCGGTGGGTCTCTTCTAACCTGGTTATTCTATGATTGTACGATTCTATGTTCCGGCTGCGAGGAGGGCCCCCAGCCCTCTTCACGGAATCGTAGAATCACCCGGTTAGAAAAGACCTCTTGGATCGTCGAGTCTAACCATTCCTATCTGCCACTAAACCATGTCCTTGGAAGATCCTCCGGGTCCTTCTCCCGACAGGGCTTACTTAGTTCTGCAGCTTGACCCCTGGGCCTTTCTTGTGGCAGAAGGTTAAACGAAGTGAGTGAGAACCAATGGTGATAGGTTTGGACGCTGAAAATTTAAAATATTTTGTTTGCGTGTGCCCATTACTTTTTTAAATGTCATTCTTATGATTGTTGTTCACGTGTGCAAAGCAAAATTAATGATCTGGCTTATCTGCTGTGATGGTGGCAACTTCTGTAAAATAAACTGTCGTGTGGCTTAGTGTATGAAGTTTTGCTTTATTATCAGCTAACACAAAACAAAATGGTCTCTTTTTTAAAATTACAGGTTCTTGAGTGTGGAGTCTGTGAAGATGTGTTTTCTTTGCAAGGTGACAAAGTTCCCAGGCTGCTTTTGTGTGGCCACACTGTCTGTCATGACTGTCTAACCCGGCTTCCCCTTCATGGCAGAGCAGTTCGTTGTCCTTTTGATCGCCAGGTTACTGAACTAGGTAAGAAAACCTAAGTCTGAAGTTCTTAAAACCGTCAACCAAGGGTATACATATGCATACATGTATGTATGGATTCTTGTTGCTTTACTATGTGATTATATTTCTAAATAATGAAATGCAGTGTTCTTTTTCATTCAGAGAAGCTCATAGTACTATTAAGCACTAGTAAAATAAATATTTATTAAAAAGTCTGGATCTTATATTCTTGGACCTGGACTTGTAAACTTTATACCTTAAAATCTCTTTGTTACACCCATGTATATGAAGGGACTGCTTTACTTCAAGTTAGTGTCTAAGGGTTTCTGAATGGATGTGAGTTTCCTGGTGCCCTAAACACTAAATGAACCTTGCAATTACATATGTAGTTCCTTTAACAGTTTTGTCTAGATTCATGACAAAGTGATACAGAGGGGAGTACCAATGATAACAGACCTGTTTTCCAAAATGTGAAGTAATTCTATATATGAAATAACTGATGATGGCAGGCTATCAACAAGGATTCCCCTGCTGTAGGACTATCTGCAGACAGTATTTGGAAGGCTAAGATACAGCTTTAGTCCAGCAATGAGAGTTTTTATTAGGCAAAAGATGACACACACGTGCAGTTCCTTCAGGACAGAAGTTGCCTGTTCAGCATAGGGCTGCAGAGATATTATCAGAATAATTTGTGCTGAGACCTTGTTAATGGAGCTGGCTTTAACAGTTTTGAATAACACAGGAGAAAAAAGCTGTTGAAGACATCACATCTAGTAATCCATGAAATAAGTGTTTGTACATCAAACTAACTTGAGTAAGAAATTATTTTGCAGTAAGAGAACCCAAGAGCATATCCCAAACTTAAGAGGAGTATTAAGGCATCTGTGGGATGCTTTCATTGAAACAGAAGTCAGGAAGAGAAATATCTGACGTGAAAGAGGGTTTTGTTTTCTGGAGGGAGGGGATGGTGAACATTAGAATCATGAATGGTTGCTTGTCTTGAAGATGTGGTTAAGAGTCACAGTTTGGTTTACCTCTTATCTATTACTGTATAGTGGCATGAGATTCTTTGAAGGGGGAGGATGCTAAAGCACAAGACTCAATCCTGCTGTTGCAAAACATTCTGTCCAAGACCATGGCTCCTGTTTTGTAAAGTAAAATTAGCATTTTTAGTACTATAGGGAACTTGTCACTTCTTAGTGTTAATTATGCTTTTTTTTTCCAGGCATCTGGAACTTTCCTAATGTACTTTATTGTAGTAAAATTTACAAAATTGTAATAAAATTTACCAAAAATACAGTTTATTGTAATAAATTGTATTTATTTGAGTTCAAGAAAAATGAAACTTTATAAAAGTATTTAAAGTTTTGCATCCTGCTGGCTAGTACTGGAAAGCTGTGATCAGCAGTTGTTCCAAAAACAGATAGATAGAAAATTTTACCAAAACAGTTTGAATATAAAAATACTTTCGTGAATAAAAATGTTCTATCTGTGGATTTGGGGCAGAAGAGGGCCATAGTTGCTTTTGAGCTTGCCAGATCCATAAGAACTGTCTTAAATATATTGCCTAGAACATGTAAAAATGGGGTGTTTTGTGGAGTGCAGCTAGTCATGGCTACTCTTTGAGGCATCTGTGCTTTGTTGTCTCGCTCTTATCATCTAGTAGTTACTGCTGTTGGTGAAATCTGCTGTGCTTGTAGTTCCTTTTCCTTCTGGGAGCTCAGGAGTGAAGCTGGGAAAGAGGCATGCCAGTCTGGGCCCAGGGAACTTACCAGCCTTCCCTCCTCTCTGAGAGCAAGTATGAAAGCAGGCTGCAATTTAATGAAGTAGTCTCAGGAAGCTGTTCAGTAGGTAATGAGATCACTGCCAAGAAAAAACTCTTTTGAAAGAAAAGCTGTATAATCAGGATGTAAAGCTGCCTGTATTGAACAAAGTTCCTTCATCAGTAACTGTGGATTTTACAGATGCTTTTAGTTGGTCGTTTAATATGTACAGTTTAGCAGATAGACTTGCTTGTTTTCCTTTGCTCTTAGTACTAAATCACTTAATTCTATATTTTTCCAAATTTTCTTAGGAACTTCTCGAAAGAAATACTTGAGCATCTGCGTATATATTCATGCAGCTGTATTTTCTCCCATCTGAGGCAGAAACTTGGTTTACATTTACAGGCCTGTCCCTTCTCAATGTTTACATAACTGTATGGGAAGGCAGGATTAGAAGTATTTTGTCAAACAGGATGTCTAGAAATATGGAATCTGCAAGTGAAAATTGACAGCATGCCATTCACATGCTTAGTAAAATGTTCTAATAGTTCCTAAAAATTTTACTACAAGAGAGAATATTTAATAATTAACTTAGGCCTGCCTAAACGATATTATTTTGTCAAGTAGACTAAACAGATTTTTTTGGAGGGCAAGGGGATATGTGGGATGTTGAGATTTCTTTAATCATGTTGCCAGTGATTAATCTTGTAGTGGTGAATTTTTCCTTAGTATGTACACGTTGAAGATATGTGAGATATCTAGCAGTTATTTTGAACTGGAATATCATTCTTTAGCTAAAAAAGATGTGATAGAAAAGGTTTTAGAATTATGACATTTTTTGAAGCCCTGTATTCTGGAGAGTATGTTGAGACCAGCAGTACACTTAGGGGAAAAAATCTATAAACGGTCTTTGTAGAAGAGACTCCTTTTAAAACCTTTTCCTTAAATGTCTTGATTTGGGAGGTGAGTAATTTCTTGCAGGCTGATTTTTCTCGTCTTCCTGTGTTGGATTAGTGAGTTCATAGGACTGTTTGATTTTTTTGGTTTGTGTTTGTTTGTTGTTTTTTTTTTTTTAATACATGTTGGGAACTGTTGGGAAGGATGTGCTTATGTAGCAGCTTTGGAGGCTCTGGAGGCTCTGACTTTTTACGTTAAAAGTTAATGGCTTGGGTGAACTCTCCCAACCATCTTCAAGTTACAGAGCTGAAGCTGTTGTCTGTCATTAGGACTTGTTGAACTGATATACGGAGGTGTTGGCATGGAATCCACCCCCTCGGTGTAGTTTACATTTATATATTCTTTTGCTAGTACTTGAGTGCCAAGCTATAACTTCAAAACCTTGTGCAAGAAAATACAGCCATAACATAACATTATTTTTCTTTTGCTCAGGCATTTAGACAATAGTTGTTCCTTCATTCCTTGCATTATTTATGATCATTTTGCAGACAAACTTCATGGTTTTGAAAATGACATTTGTGTTGTTGCCTGGAGTTGTTTTTAATATCTTCTCTCTGTCACTATCTCATTCCTGGCTGACACATTTACTGCTATTCATGCCTTATTCTTCTTTTGAGAAGAGGCAGTCAGATTGCATAGTGGTTTTGTAATGGGCACAAACATCCCTTGTAGGCACAAGGATGAGATCACTAAGCTTTCTAGCATTTGTGACTGAAGCAGGATTTGAGCTTGAGTCCAGAAGACTGAATGTATTTACACAACTCGACTGTTTTAAAATATGAATTAAACTTTCTATCAAATACAATTAAAATATGTGGTGTGTTTCATCACTGTGGTCTCTCAGAACTGCACGCTGCTTATAGTAGTCATTGTCTGTTCATTTAGAACAGTGCTTTCATTTTAATGATACATCAGTATCTATGGAGTGTTTGATACATTTCAGTACTGAAGAGGGAAGACTTAATGTTTGTATAGTATCAGTGGGATGACATTTGAATTCCAAAAGAATGCAGAGGAGCTATGCCTACCAGACCACCATAGGGCAACATAATTTAGGAGTTATGAAACAATAGTCAGGAGAAGCAGAAACTCAGGTAGCCTGGGATTTCTCTTCAGGAAAAATCAGGGGTACAGTTTCTGTGAGTCCATGCCAGATGCAGATTTCTGTCAGACACTAAATATGTGGACTGAAAATGTCAAGAGTTTTTAGGTATCGTCCGGATCCCACCTCAGGCTGCAGTTGCTAGTTCTGCTAGTCTTTGCATCTGTGTTATGAGAGGCAGCCCGACTTTTTTCTGTATCTGTTCTTGTTTTCCAAAATTATGTTTTTAAGGTCATGCTTGAAGCAAAGCATAAATTGAATAAAACAGTTACTTGAATTTGATAAAGAACTATAGTATGTGGGGTTTTTTTTACAGTGGATAGCAGAAGACCACTAAAAGTTTGACTCATACTCTTAGATTGGTATGTTTGCATGAAATACAAATTAAGTTATTGAATTACAAAAGTAGCATGCACTTCAGAAGTGTGTTTGATAAAATAGGTGAGTCAATTTTCAGATTCTGTTAACGTACAAGGTGGCATTTGCAGGCATCTTCTTAGCTGCATAAATGGCATCTGTCACTATTCTGTCACTACTACTGGTAATGTGTCTTTTATCGTCCTACTCAAAGCTGGCAACTCCTGTCCTGTTTCTTGTCCTGAAGTTAGTAGCTTCTGCACACTTATATAGACATCTGAAAGATATAAGGGCAATGTCATGTGATGGAACTACTGTCCACATCTTTCCTTCCTTTCAGTGCATCAAAGAGGTGCCCTGTTAGTGTTCAGCAGAAATGTTAAATATAATTAAGTAATTTCTTGAGCTTGTCTTTGTTCTCAGACTTGTTTCAAAAGCCAGCAAAAATAATCTTACAAGGTCATACACGTTCACGGGTTAACTCTGTGATATTTGTGAGGAAAACAGAGTGTTCACAATGAAGATTGCTTTATATATCTGTAGTCTACCAATTTTGGTGAACAAATTATAATAAAATTCCTGTGACAATCACAGAAAAGCTTGTCATAGCATTAAGGCTGGAGGAGCAGCAGATGCATTTCTTTACCTGTCACTTCCAAGTTAGGAATTGTTTGCAAGTAATTGCACGCTTCAACTGGACTGACATGTATTGATGCTGTATATGAACAACCCTGCTAGCATCAATTAGGAGTTAAACTGATTTTGAACTGTACACTAATGAGGATTTGGGCAGTCAACAACTTCAAACGTTGATCTGCCTCTGATTTGAATGAAGAAAATTAAAAAACCGAAAAACCTACCCACAGAAGCAACAGTGATTCTTGAAGTTTGTAGTGAATTAAACACTAAGCTCCATTAAATACACCTCTGTATTCCCAGGTTGTCCTTCTGTAATTGGTTGTTCCTGATTTCCGAAAGTGTATGGATGTGATTCAGCAATAATAGTCTATTGCAGTTAATCAATTACAGCTTTCTAGATGTTGTATACTGAGAAGAACCTCAGATTCTGTATATTCAGTCCTGGAAAATGGTAAACGTCCCATGATAAGGTCTCCCCTAAGCCTTCTCTTAAGGCTGAAAACCCACAGTTCTCTCAGACTTTCTTCATATGGCAGGCTTCCCAGTCCTTTGATCACCTTCGTGACCCTTCTCTCAACCCTCTCCAGCTTCTCCTTGTCTTTTTTGTATAGTGGAGACCAAAGCTGAACATAGTATTTGAGGCATGGCCTGGTAAATGCCCAGTAGAGAAGGATAATGTCTTCCTTGCCAATGATGGCCTAGTTGATGCAGACTAGCATCTTGTTGGCTTTCTTTGCTGTAGTAGCGTACTGTTTACTCTTGTTGAGCTTGTTCTGTATCGGGACCCCTAAGTGCAAGTACTTTTCCACAGAGCTGCCAAGTAGATCCCATCCTCTGCAGTCCTCCTGGGCTGTGCTTTCCCAGGTATAAGGTCTTACTTTGAACTTAGGAAATTCTTGTTTGTCCTCTCTTCCAGCCTATCTACGTCTTCATGCCAGCTGGCTCTCCCTTCTGAAATGTCCACTTCTTCACTCATTTTGGTATCATTGGCCAATTTCATCAGGGTACACTTGATCCAGATCACTTATTAAGATATAAAACAGTTCTCCACCCATTGCAGAGACCACATGTCTAGGTCATAACACATCAGCTTTTCCAGGAGATGGCTATGCAAGGTCCTACACCTGAGTTGGGGCAATCTGTGGTTTCAGTACAGGATGGGGGATGATGTGACTGAGAATAGCCCTGCAGAGAAGAACTTGAGGGTGCTGGTTGAATGAGAAGCTTGACATGAGCTGGCAATGTAAGCTTGCAGCTCAGAAGGCCAACTGTATCCTGGGCTGCATCAAAAGAAGCATGTCCAGCAGGTTGAGGGAAGTGATTCTGCCCCTCGACTTTGCTCTTGGGAGGCCTCACCTAGAGTATTGTGTCTAATTCTGGAATCCTCAACATAAGAAGGATATGAGGATGTGCTGAGAGAGTTGGGCTTGCTCATCGTGGAGAAGGCTCTGACAAGAAATCTGGTGTGGTGCCCTTAAAAGGGCATGTAGTGATAGGGGGAATGGCTTTAAATTGAAAGGGGAAAGATTTAGATCATACATTAGGAAGAAATTCTTCACGGTGAGTGTGGTGAGATGCTGAAACAGGTTTCCCATCCCTAGGAGTGTTCAAGGCCAGGTTGACTGGAGCCTTGAGCAACCTGGTATAGTGGCAGGTGGATTGAAACTAGGTGAACTTTAAAGTCCCTTCCAACCCAAACCATTCTATGATCTCTGGCCAATTTTAATTTGAGCTGAGCTTTTGCATTTCTGCCTGCATTTTTGCATATGGTGGCAATGCCCTTGTAGTTCTCAATGGATGTATGTTTGTTTTTCCATCTCTTGTACAGAGATGCAACAGGAGTATCAGAGATAGCATTGGTCTGTTTTTTCATGTGGTTGGTCACCTTACAAATAAGTAAGTAGACAAAGCAGAGATGTTTAGTCATGGGCTTATCCTGGATAAACTGAGGACAAGAGGCTGGACGGCAGCCCTGCAGAAAGGCATCTAGATATTTCAGTTGGCAAGTTGAATGTGAGTCAGCAGTGTGCCCTGGTGGCCAAAAGGGCCAACGATGTCTCAGGGTGCACCAAGCACAGTACAGTTGCCTGCTAAGGGAGATGGTGGTCCCACTGTGGTTTTGCATCTTATGGCATTGCTTCATGTAACTGCTACAAAGTAAGGATTATACAGGAGTAGAAGTGCACTTCTGCTTTGCTCTAGGGTGTATGAGAGGTTGTCTTTTTTTTGCTCTGTCAGGTAGTTTTGTATGCGGGTCTTTATTTCTGCATGCTTTTTTGACTGCTAATTAGGTTTTTATTGGACTCAGATCTGCTATAGGTCTTGCGATTTAGGGAATTTGAGGTTTGTCAGTGAATTCTTTGCAGCTTCTCTTTGTACAATAGAAATGTTGACTGTACGTAGTTATGCAGTAGTTTAGTTTTTATGATAGACATGGGAGTTAGTGTGTTCCTTGTAGTCTTTAATTGTTAGCTATTGTGGATTATTTTGCAAGTGTTTCTGCTGAGTTTTTGTAAATTTTTTATGATCTTGAAATGTTTTAAGATGGGAAAATCTGCACGAGGGAGGGAAGAGGATGGAAAGGTACTGTGAATTTATATAGAATATATGGTAATTGCATCTCACTCTAGTTAATATCACTATAGTTGATGCACTTTTAATATTTGTCAAAATCTCAGCTGTGGTTTGCAGAACTTCTCATGGTGGTATTTGCTTGAGGTTTTTCTTCCTTTCTTCCCCTTCATTTAACTTTTCCTCAAAAATAGGAGATTCTGGTGTCTGGGGATTGAAAAAGAATTTTGCTTTGTTGGAACTCTTGGAACGGTTACAGAATGGACCTGCTGGGCAGTGTGGGACAGCAGAAGAAGCCATTGGTCTATCTGGAGAGGTACTGAGTTTTTTAAAAAAGCCAAACGTTTGTTAAAGTTGCTTAAAGTTATCACTTGATAGAAAAAAATTGAAAGTCAGTTTTCTGCCAAATTTAATTTCAGTAATAACACTACTGTATCTAGTATTAAGGCTTCAATTAATTGCTTCATAATTAAATGCCAATTTGTACTGACTAAAGCAAAAAAAAAAAAGTATTACTAAGCATGCACTCTGTTCCCCATTTTTAGGCTTTTAAGATTTTTAGGAAAGGTTACTTACTTGGATCTCAAAGTTGCAGTGATTTAAGGACAGTTTTCTTTAACTCCAGAGCTCTTCCTAAAGACATTAAGTCTCTGAAGTTGCCTTCTATAGTCATTTGCTATCATTGCATCGTGTGATGGTTAATCCTTGTCAAAACTAGCTTCTTTAATCATTTCAGTATTAACAGCTGGTATGCAAAAAATATCATGCAGTGCCATTCTAGGAATAGAAAAATCTTTCTAAGTGCCAGTTTTTCCATTAATTTTTTGTCCGTGTGTAACTTTGTAGTTCTGCATTCTGTAATGACTGCTTTGGATAAAATGATTGGAGCCTGAATTATTATAGGCTCCAAATCTTTACAACTTACACTGATGCTTGGATTCATAAAATCACTGTACACGTCTAGAATAAAGGAAACTGACATTTATTTTTTTTAAATTTATTAAGAACTTAACATGAAGCTTTTAAAGTAGTCCAAGTATTTATTAGCGTGTTACTTTTAAGGAAAGTCTGTTTTCAGGGTTATATTGGAGGCAAGTCTTCTGATTTTCTTCAGTTATTGGGATTGAATGTCAACAACTTCAGTTTTGTCTTTTTTTTTTTTTTTTTTTTAAGAGTATCATTCGTTGTGACGAAGATGAAGCACATGTTGCATCTGTATATTGCACTGTTTGTGCCACTCACCTGTGTGCAGATTGTTCCCAGCTTACTCATTCTACAAAGACACTAGCAAAACACAGGCGTGTACCTCTTGCTGATAAGCCTCATGAGAAGACTATGTGCTCCCAACACCAAGTGCATGCTATTGAGTTTGTTTGTTTAGAAGAGGGCTGCCAGGCAAGTCCTCTTATGTGTTGTGTCTGCAAAGAATACGGGAAGCATCAAGGTCACAAGGTACTGCTAATAATCCATTTCTAGTTAATGCCATAGGTGACTTGCATAATTATTTCTCCAATTAAAGTACAAGAGGTTATCAAGAAAGGAGGGTCAGTTCTTGATATGTCTTTACAGAAGTAACTTCACACTGTTCTTTCATTTTCCCTTCATTTCAGGTAATTGCCATGGTAAAATGACAATTAAAAAATGCATTAGTTCATGGACCACAACAAGTTATTTATATATTATTATCAACAGTCTTTTTATCTGATTATTTTCTGAACTTCTTACAGCATTGAGTCAGAAGTTCTGAAAATTGTTTTCTTTATGCAGATACAAGGTTCACCCAGCCTGGTACAGTCCAACCACCTTTTTTATTTTCTAATTGACTTTTCGTAAACGGACCAAGTTTGTATGCTTACTGGTGTAATTGTTGGGTGCCCATCTTAGTCAGCATTGTCTGTAATTCCTGGTTGCATTTTAAATTGCAAGATGATTTTAAATTCTTACTTGCTTTCCCTACGCATGCACGTGCGCACACACATGCATGCACAGAAGGACACACAAACACATACACATAGAATGTGTAGTAAATCAGAAGAAATTATTAAGGAAGATACTTATGACTGATCTGTTATATGTTGCTTTCAATTAATAGCATTCTGTCTTGGAACCAGAAGCAAACCAGATTCGTGCATCTATTTTGGACATGGCCCACTGTATAAGAACTTTTACAGAAGAAATCTCAGATTACTCCAGAAAATTAGTTGGAATTGTTCAGCATATAGAAGGAGGAGAACAAATAGTTGAAGATGGAGTTGGAATGGCACATACTGAACACGTATGCTTGTTTTCTCCTCACTTGCACAAATATTTGTTTTTTGCAAAAACTGAGATAAGGTTTTTTTTGAAAATTATACATAGATTTTATAATTTATCAAGTTGTTACTGAGGATTAAGACAACAGACAGGGGAACTTGTAGTCTGTTACAATATTCTTAGGCTATGTGAAAATAAGAAGGCAGTGGGGAAAGCTAGTACAGCATTGAAGTACTGTGATAAATTCCATCTGTTCTCAGGTGCTGTGGTAATATTGAGGCTTTTTTCTTTTTTAGTAAGATGCATATACATACAAATAAGCTACTTAATTATTGGACTGACTTCTTGGAGGTTCTTTGTCTTAGCACTGATAAACTTTTTTGTATAACTAGCACTTGAATTGTGATGTAGCCAAGCAGGTATGAATTTAAGTTCGAAACTGAACTGAAATGAAAAATGTACTTCTGGCATCAACTGGTGTCCTTAATCCTCTGGATCTCCTGACTGCAACACTGTAGGTACCCGGGACTGCAGAGAACGCCCGCTCATGTGTCCGAGCCTATTTTTCTGATCTTCATGAAACCCTCTGTCGTCAGGAGGAAATGGCTCTTAGTGTTGTCGATGCTCATGTGAGAGAGAAGTTGATCTGGCTTAGGCAACAGCAAGAAGACATGACCATCCTCTTGTCACAGGTTTCAACGGCTTGCCTTCATTGTGAAAAGACTTTACAACAGGTAGGTTGGCAAGTGAGCTGTAACATACGGCCAGATAAATTTAGCAGCAAAAGAAAAGGTTAGATGGCACTGTGCATTTTTATTTCCTTTACAATCTTAAAACAATAATATCACATGAGATTGAAATACTCATTACAAGGGGGTGTTAACCAATGATAATCAGTACAAATTATCAGAAGTCCTCCAGTTGCTGGAAATTCTGTGACAAGATGCTCTTGTCTGGAATATTTTCTGGTTGTTTCTGAGGTTAGTGGGAAGGAGGGAAGCAAAAAAAACCCTGCAAGATTTATGTGAAGGGCAGTTGCAGTTACCAGGATAAGTTTTTGAAGACAGTTGTCTATAAGGCTGGTAGGAAAAAACGTTTCAGGACTAAACAATTTGTAATACCAGTACTTCAGCATAGTGAATGTGTGAAGAAAGTGGCAGTATGGTCGTATCTGGTTTGTCCATTATTCACCAGATGTAGTGACATGAAGAAGTAAATTGCGCATGCAGTGAACAGTAAACAAAGTTTGAAAAAATAATTAATGTAATATTTGTACTTTTTTTTGTGAAAACATACATGGTGATAAAAATAAATAGGGGGTAAAAAAGGTTGTTTAGAAGTAGTGTCTGGTTGCTTAGTCAGTTGTGCTTTTAACTGCACAATTGTTCTTATCATTAATGGCTGGATATTAGTCTTTTTCTGTTGTGTTGCTATAGGCTGCAAAGCAGCTGCTCTATTCCAACTGTGGAATATTTTTCGAATGATAAAAATATTCCTTGTATATTACATCACTGTCTCTTATAATTTGTATTCTTATTCCTACAGGACTAAGAGAGGTCAAAGAAAGTTATTTTAAAACTGCATATTTAATATCTATTAGTACTAAGGAAGAATGACAAGGCCTTCACATTTGTATTGGAATTCTAAATAAATCTGTTTTGTAAATGTGAGTTCATTTAAATGGAGTATTTCTATTTAAAATACTTTATTTCCAGCCATTATATTTAGATTAAGTTTGGTTATTTTAATCAAGTTACTAAAGAAAAGAAATACTTTTGTTTTCTTTGTCTGTTTAGGATGACTGCAGAGTAGTGTTGGCCAAACAGGAAATTACAAGATTTCTGGAGACATTACAGAAACAGCAGCAGCAATTTACAGAACTTGCAGATCACATACAGCTGGATGCTAGCATACCTGTCACTTTTACAAAGGTATTTTTAGTCTCTTGAAAGTACAGCTATCCGCTTTGTGAAGTCTCAAATGGAATGTAGAAGAAAGCAGGACTAACATGTTCATTTTGATTATCTACTTGTTGCACAAAATTTAGGCAGTTCAATATCAGTGCCACAGCGCCACATATCATGCTGTCCAGTGTTTGAAAAACAGAACCACTGTACTGTTATAATTGCTGTGAGAAACATTTGTTTGAGATAGACAAAGCTCCCCATGTAGTCTAAATATCAGTTGCTTTCTTCTAAGTATGCAAGATAGTACACACTAATCATAGAAACACCATAATTTGGAAACACTCCTGTTTTGTTGTACATTCGACTCAGACCAGAAATCTACCCTTTGTTTTTCCATGCATTTTTGGCTTTTTCTTGAGAACAGCATAACTTCTGCAAAATGTTTTATTTTAATTTCAGAAAATTACATGCCTGCTTAAATGCAGTAAGGCTACTATAACTTTCATTTTATAATATTAAAAATAAGATAACTCTTTCAATTCATTAAATGATAATTTGTCTCACAGTTGCTTTGCATTCACCTGTATTTTAGACACAGTCCATCTTCTAAGTAGGTTTTTTTTATTGCTTTAGTGTTGTTTCGACACCACCTATTCTTTGATAGGGATAAACTTATTTGGAGTTTTATAATGGTGATACTTCATAGGAAAGTAAATAAGTTTGAAATGCTAAAGAACAAGGAATACTTTGATTTCTGTTTTTTTTACTCTGAATGAATGAAAGAGGAGTAATAGCTATTGTTACTGAGATAAAACAAAGGTTTAACTGTTGCTGTTGAAGCCTTTACTATGAGAAAATGGTTGCTTCCATGGGGAATCTCTCCCAGTCCTTGTTGACATCAGAAATTTTATTTCTTCCAGGAAATTTGTTTTGTAAATTCAGTATATTTGAATTTCTGTATAACAGCTGCTTTGTCCGATCAGTAAATGCAACATTTCCACTTATGCCCCTTCCTTCCCTACTCAACGGAGACCAGTGTTAGTTCGGTCAGGGAGCCTTCTTCTGCAAACCCTCATTGTTCCATGGGCAAGGCAGTATTCACATGTCACAGGTGATGAATTGTTGAGCCTTTGTTGATGCTGCCGTCTCACAAGGCTGAATCAGAGAGGCATTTGAGGTGCCTGGTTTTGCCTTTAGGAGCTGTCAGTCTGTCTCAGAAAACTTTTAATTGCAAATTTCTGAGCATTTGGAAAAGGAATGGTTGCAGCCAGCTGTAATAGGAGATCTAAAAAAGGCCTTGGCTTGAGGGACCCAGAAGTCTTCCAGTGTCTCTCTGTACCTCAGCTTTCTCTAGGAAGAAATGGGGGTTCATTTGTTTTTCTTCTGTGACAAATAGATATTTTTATGAAATCTTCCAAAGCTTAGATTCTGAATTTAAAAGGTGCCAAAGAAAATGTCATTTTTCACAAAAGCATTAGCAGTAATGAAAAAATAAGGTGAAAATGATTACTTCAGTCTCTTAATTCTTACGTTTCCTCACTTCTGACAAAGTTTAAAGCTCTTTTTCTACACAGTGTTTTTTAGAATTCTGTCATGCTGGTGGCTGCTGTTGTGACTTCTAGTGAATATATCACTGGAAAGGTCTTTCTCAGGAACTCCTGTATGCTGAAGGCTGAATCTATTATTAAATTTAAAAAGCATTTCAAAATCTACCAGATCAGAGGAGCATTCTATGTCCAGTGAAAGTTATGGAGGCTTAAAAGGGGAGGGAGAAGTCTGTTTTGCTAATGAAAGTGAATCGATTTTTAGTGAAACTTTTGTTTCACTAAATCACTAATTTCACTTGTTTCGCTAAATCACTAATGATGTGAAGAACATGGATAGAGCTATTTCCTCCTCCTAAATCCTCAAGAGGAAATGCCAAATATAAGGCTCTGAAGGAACGATTTGGAGAATTCCAGGGCAAGATACTGAAAATCTTTCAACAAACATGTCAGTATATAATATTTTTTTCTCAAATATTGTTAATATATTGTTACCAACAGATCCTTGTTTACCTATGTACTTATGAGGACTTGGACTAGGTAAGGTCAAGATGTGTTCATGTATGTAGATTGTTGGCAAGGAAATATCTCTGCATCCAGGATTGTGATCCTTACTTGAAGAGAGGAATTGCTGTTTTGTCCTGGTCAAATGAGGAATAGCTGTAAGATTATCACTTACAGGAATAGCAGTTGGTCATCCTAAATACTTTTGTATACATATAGGGGAAAGGGAATGATTTAAGAAAACAGTATCTGAGATAGTAAAGAACGCTTATCTATCAATGTTGAAGCAAGTATGGGAAGCTGCTAACCCTTTCCAACATGGGCAGTAACAAATTTGTTAACAAAGACAAAAGACAAAGACAGAAGCCAAGGGATCACAGTTGTGTGAGTCTTAGTTCTGCACTTTCTGTACCGAGATTCAAGGACACACCAAGTTTAACTTGAACAGAAGTCAAAGACTGCCTGTTTTTAAGTATGCTATAAACATGCCAGAAACACAGACATGAAGGAGTTTTACTGGGCAGAGTTTTGTAAGTAACATTTTTGTTTAAAGGTGCTGATACAGTTGATGGCAGAGAGATATTTTTGATCTGTCAGTTTCTAGCTGTGATCATCAATAGGCCATTATTTTTGACCTGCATTACAGGTGCTCTTTGTTGCTTCCTGAGTAAGAACTTCTCTTGCAAAGTTCTTTCTCAAGTAACAGGACTGCCCACAGAAAAAGAAGAGATTCGGTGTTCATCACAGATTGCATTTTGATTCTTTCTGTCAGAGGACGTACATACTCAGCACAACCTGTTCTCACTCTCAATCTTACATAAAGCAAAATGCATAAGGAAAATGGAGTTGCATGTCATGACATATATCCAGCTGTATAATGGATTCTCTGTATGTGTATGTAGTCACGTGATGTAGACGTTTATAGACCTGGTCACACTGGTGCATGTTGGCATCATACCAGGAGAGGTTGTAGCATTTTTGCATTCAGTAAATAGCATTTCTAGTGCAAAAAGAAATAAAAAGCTGTGTGTGTTGCTTGCCAAGCATAGTGCTCTCTGGATTTTACAGTTTATTTTTTTTTACAAATGTATTGCCACATAGTTCTGGTGACTGAAACTGCAGTGTTTCACCAAGATATGTCTTCACCACCGTTCTAGGACACCGTTTCTAAGGACTTCAAAATGTGTTTCAGGGATACATAGTAATATTAGCCTGTCTTGTTTATTTTACGTTTATGGTTTGCTTCTTTGTGCAAGTAATATTGCTTAATTGCATTGCTAGCTTCACTGCATTTGATACTCATGGTAGCTTGGTCTACACTACAAATAGGAAGTTGATTCTCTTTCTTCCAAGTAAGACTTGCATTTTTTTAGTTTTTCTTCACTATTTCTGATGACTGCTTAATGCTAATCATGTTGATGTTAAAATGTGGTAAAGGATTAGAAGTGGCTTGAGGTGAAGAGATGTAGCTGTGGAGCCTCCAGCAAGGAATTAATTCTGTAGATGGGGGCATTAGTAGTGTGGCAAAACGTAGTGGAAAAGCTACAAAGCCAATGGAGAGTTCTCTGGTTAGAGAATTCTGCCTGATTGCTATGAACAATTCCTCCTTTAGTCAGTACTGGTGGAAGAATTTTAAATTTTATCAAATACAGCAGTACTAACGTGAGATTGGCTGTCTTTCTAAGAGTCATGTGATAACTTAGGTAGAAGTTACAGGTCAGCTATACAGATTATTGGATATTTAGGTTTATATTATTGCTGGAGATGGTTGGTGGTTGTGCCTTCTGTTTTTGGAGTTTATCCGCTTAATCACTTTACAAATAATGGCAAGGTAAGTATCTTAAACGTAAGGATTTTCCCATTTGAATTTCCTGAACTTGCTTTTGTTTTGTCTGTGTTGTTTCTTCCAGGACAACAGGGTACATATTGGACCAAAAATGGAAATTCGAGTTGTCACTCTAGGATTAGATGGAGCTGGCAAAACAACTATTTTGTTTAAGTTAAAACAAGACGAATTCATGCAGCCAATTCCAACGATTGGTTAGTAGCAACAATTTAAATATAAAGACTTTTCTGAATGTTTGGCTGATCTGTAGAACGTGGTTATTTTGTATTCATACAGAACAAGACTATAAAACGGTAATATTTTTATTCTAGGTTTTAATGTTGAAACAGTGGAATACAAGAATCTGAAGTTTACCATTTGGGATGTAGGAGGGAAGCACAAATTGAGGCCCTTATGGAAACATTATTATCTAAATACACAAGGTGAGACTAATACCACTTTTAAACTGTATGCTGTCTTCTAGCTTGTATTTCAGAGCCAAAAAGATTATTAATAAACATAATGTATAACTGTAGAAAATTGTTCATCTAATGCAAAGTACGGCTTCAAGATTCATGAGCTAAGAAATTTTAATCTGGTTGGCCATAGTGTCTGCTGCCTGGTAAAGATGCATTCTCCATAAATCCATCAGACAGTTCATGGAGCCAAACAGAATTAGAATCTCTGTTAAACTGGTTCTAGCTGACAACAGAAAAGGTACAGCGTCCCAGAGTTTGCATAGTGAGAAGTAGTACTTGCCAGGTATGAAATTTAAATAGCACTCAAATTTAAATTAGTCTTTAGAAACATTTAGTTGGCAACTGAACACATTCTACTAAGTTCTGTAGCTTTTTCTGCGGTATTCCAGTGCAATATCTTGTCATAGACTAGATAACGGATGCTGAAAACATTAATCTAAATGGCGCCAACCTAGAAATTCATGCTGTCCTGTAAATCCTCCATAGTTTATTTCCAATTTAGAAAGAGGTTCCTCTTCATTAATTAATTCAGAATTATCTGAAATAGTTAGACAGGACAAACATCAATTTATGTGCTCTACTTTGTGCATTATTTCAGCCTTCATCTCAAACATCGTTTTAAATTGTTCGTCTTTACATATTTTTAAAAATTGTATTTTGAGATTTCTGTTGTCCTCTTAAAGCTTACCATGTAAACACCAGTAGCATGGAATCGTGTCTCCTTGAAGAGTTGTATGTTGGAGAGAAAGTCTAAGCAGTTAACCTGGCGTATACCTGCACTAAGTTTTGTTTAGTTTTGGTGCTGGGATTTTTTTCATTGCAAAATTGTGTCTGCAAACTCCACCTCCCTGACTCTCCCGTCTTTCTAGCATTTTGGTTACTCTCTAGTGGATGGTAAAATGTACTGCTGCTATATTGGGTCCACAGCGATCTTCTCTGGATTGTGTAGTCTGTAGCTGATGGAAACTGATTTGGCTGAACCTGTAGATTTTACGGGCAGTGAAGGGAAACTGGAACAGTCATGTGGGAGTTGATTGGGCATAAATGGAACATTGACTGATAGCAGCAGCCAGGTTGTTAGTTCAGGGCAGAAAACATGCTCTGTGGTGCAAGGGAAACCCCCAGTAGGGACTGGGGGCATCCGGCCCCTCTTTTATGGTCACAGCAGCTGCCACGGGGCTGATGATGTGAGGGGCAGTCCTGTAAGCAGCCACAGGAAATTTAAACGGCCTCTTAGGGGCACAGTGACCAGAGAGTGTAAATGGGGGCAGGCCTCATTAGAAGGGTGAGCTTGACAGTTTGTGAGAACAGTTTGCAAGGGCAGGGCACGCAGGAAAGGCTTACTCTTCATACTTAGGAGTGAGTTTGGTTGTTGAGAGGGAGCCCAGCCGTGGTGTCCATCTAGCAGGAGGCTGCATCCTCTGCACCCGCCAGAAGGAATGCGTCAGCTGAGACTGAGCTCCCAGGAAAATCTGCAGCTGTCCGGGTCTCTGGCTGCAGGGAGTGCCACCAGCTTGCACTGAAAACAGAGGGCAGCAGGGGCAACAGCTGTGTAAGGTGAGAGCAGGGGAAATATCAACTTAGCCTGGTGGCAAAGCTGCAGGATGAATTAGAGAGGCTAAGAAGCATCAGGAAGTCAGAGCTAGAAATAGACTGCTGGAGCCACACCCTGAGCTCCCTGAGAGAGGAATGGAGACAGCCACCAGAAAAAAATCCTGATCAAAGGGATTTGGTATCCTCCCCTCACTGGAATGTAGGCAGGAACTTAAAGGGAAATAGTGAGTGGAAGCAAGACTACCAACAGGGCAGAAAACTATTCCCCTCCTTGCCCATAACTCCCCAGGTACACAACAGATACAAGGCTCTAGCTGTGGAAGACTGACCTGAGGAAGATGAGGGTGATGACTTGTCTACATCAGAGAAAGGGCCAAGACCAGAACAACACCCTCCCTGTGTTACTACCACTGCCACAAGGAGAGAAAGGCGAGTTACAGTTGTAGGAGACTCCCTCCTGAGGGGTACGGAGGGTCCAATATGTCAAGCAGACCCTGCTCACAGGGAAGTCTGCTGCCTCCCAGGAGCCCAGGTGAGGGATACCACTAGGACATTCCCCAGGCTGGTAAGGCCCTCAGACTAGTACCCATTACTGCTTCTCTACGTGGGAGGTGACGAAGCTGCAGTATGTAGCCCAGGGGTGATTAAAAGAGATTTGGGGACCTTGGGACAGCTAGTGAGGGAATCTAGGGCCCAGGTGATTCTTTTCTTCTTCCTTTCAGTTACAGGGTTTTAAAATAGATTGAAGGGGAGTGCAATAATATCAGGCTTGCCTATGACAAGCTGCGGGAAGTCACACAGTGGTTGGAAGGATGGGGTGCTGGTATGGGCCCTCCATCTGCTACCCTAGCGTGTTCTGGGGATGCCTTTACACAGCTGAAGTCTTGTGGTTGGTGTGTACTACAGGCCACCTGATCAAGGAGAGCCAAATGATGAAGCCCTTCCTCCAGCTACAGGAGGCTTCGTGCTCACAAGCTCTCACCCTAGTGGGGAACTTCAGCCACCCTGATACATGCTGGAAAAGTAGCATGGGAAGCTGTAGGCAATCCAGGGGACTCATAGAGTACATCAGAGATAATTTCTTAGCCCAGGAAATAGACAGCCCCACTGTACTGAACCTGATGATCACCAGTACATCCTAGAGATTGGAATTAGATGATCTAAACCAGGGTACTCAGTCCACACGTAGTATATCTGATTTTATACCAAAGTAGCTAAAATGTCACAGGCTAGGCAAAAAACATCAGACTTGTTTTTCCGTTTTAGGATAAATTCTAGATTTTTGTCAAAAGTATAGAGTTATGCAAGGTATTTCTCAGTCCTCCTGGATTTGAAATAGAAGTGGCGCACTGCTGAGAATCTTCACACAGAAGACTGTTAGAAAAGAAAGAGTTCTGTAATTTGAAAGTTAATTTTACAGAGTTAATATTTGAGTGTGTATGAAACCTTTCTTTTTTTCTTTCTTTCATAGCGGTGGTGTTCGTTGTTGATAGCAGTCACAGAGACAGGATCAGTGAAGCACACAGTGAACTTGCAAAATTATTAACAGAGAAGGAATTGCGGGATGCCTTGCTCTTGATCTTTGCTAATAAACAGGTACTTGTGATTTTTGTTCACTCTTTTTCTCTTTCCCTCAGTTTGTGTCAAATTCCAACTTTCTGAACCCTCTGCTGTGCGTAGGGAATGGTAATGTGGAAAGGATAAAATTAGTAAGTTTTCTTTAGTGCTGGTATAATACGTGATGCTACAGTGCTTAGTAGATGGAGCAACCATTATTTTGTTTTATGGTAATGAGAAGTAAATACATAACTGTTGTATTTGGCTTTTGTGTTTCAAAGGCTTTTATATGGTCAATAGCTTCAGTCTAAACCATCAGTTGAAAATAAAATGCTTGGAACATTAGACAGAAGAATAACTGAGTCTTTGTATCTGATTCTGTTGCAGGATGTAGCAGGTGCACTTTCAGTGGAAGAAATCACAGAATTGCTCAGTCTCCACAAACTCTGCTGTGGCCGTAGCTGGTATATTCAAGGTTGTGATGCCCGAAGTGGCACAGGACTTTATGAAGGACTGGACTGGCTTTCAAGGCAGTTAGTGGCTGCAGGTGTCCTGGATGTGGCTTAATTCTACAGCAACTGTAATTTAAGGTTGTCGTGTATTGTTTTGTTTGCACAATTTAGGATGTTGTAGCCATGTCTGCTTCTGAGGAGGGGACTTGTGTAACGTGATGGCTATGGAAAAGTATAAGCCTTTATCCTAGACTGGGGAACTGTTTCAGTAAACTTGTGCAGTTTTAGTTGCTTTGAAATTTGATACAAGTGGTGGAATGCAGTTGTTAAAAGTGTGCCTTGAAATTCTTTTTGGTGAAATTATGTTGTTGCAATTTAAAATTCTTCCCTGATAAAGTATACATTGGAGTTCATCTAATAAGGTTACAGTAGTTAAATGATGCTTTCATGTAAAGGTGGCATTGAAAATTACATGGAAGTACACCACAAAAAGAAAATTTTTCCCTCATCGTTTATTTTCTTTCCTGCTTATTACCAGACGTCTGCATTACTGGGCAAAGAAAACTGAGAATGGGAAACAGTGTTGTGGGGCTGTGGCATTGTTTAGCTCCTCATTTTCTATTCTGGAGGGGGAGGATAGTTGTTTGGTGGGGTTTTTTGTTAATTGTGCACATGCTAAATTATTTGTGGACAGACTATAGTGATAATGATGTGAAAGTGTTTTGTGCATGCTTGAGGACATAATCTGCCTTTAGAGATTAATTTTACTCCTCAAGAAGTGAAATGAAGTTAAAAAAAAAAACAACTTAAAGAAGGTAGCGTAGTGTAATGTCAATCCAGCTATGTAATCATGTAGAAGTCATGCTTTCAGATTAAGGTAGTGGCCTTAAAATGCTAAATAATATGATGTGAAAGCAGAGTACACTGATTACAACTCCTAGTTAGAAGAGCAGGTGATAAAATGTGACATAAACTTTCCATAATTAGATGTCCAATTCTTACTGTATCTTTGGCTTGGAGCTGTCTCACCAATGCCTCTATTTTCAAAGATTACTCATTCATAAACCCCTTAAATATGAGTGTAGTGCTGTTCATATATATAGAAGGTTGCAGTGACTTAGTGATGTCTCCTTTTGTGCTACACATAAAACTCAGCTAACAATTTTAGCTGTCTGGTATGTGCACCAGAACCTTCTGGCCTCCTTTCTAACAGCACAGCCATTGCCAACTGAAGAAACCTTGCTGCGGATCTCTTCATGTTGCTAGAGGAGCTCTGAAAAGCACAGCCAATAGATCAAAATTCCTCATTATCAGTTTTCTTACTAGAGTAGAGGTGAATCAGGACAGTGAATCAGGAGAACTGGATTTAAGTGAGCAGCGTTGTTTCATAGATGGGGAGATATTTTTGCCACACAGAAAACTGTGTACCTGTGAGAGCTCTGAACCACAACTAGCAAAGAGTATGTATACCATTATCTGTGGCTATGGCTTTCACTGTAATACTGTTGATTTTATGATGTTTTCCCACTACATACCTTAGGTAAAACCAAGAATGTATAAACAAATAATTAGTACATTTGCACTTTTCTTCACGTGGAACCAGTTTAAGTTTCTTCTTCATAACAACACTTATTTGTAGCTGGGTCATTCATGTTGATGTGCTTGAGGGCAAGAAGCCTCTACAATGAGATGTGGACAGGATGGATTATGGGCCAAGGTCAATTGGGTTCAAAAAGGCAGAATACTGGGGCTAGCACTTCAGTCACAACTGCCCCACGAATCACTGCAGGGCTGGGAAAGAGCTGCAGGAAAGCTGCCTGGTGGAAAAGCACCTGGTGGTGCAGGTCAACAGTGGCTGAGCATGAGGCAGCAGGGGCCCCAGTGGCCAAGACAGCCAAAAGCACCCCGGCGTGGGCCAGAAACAGCACGGCCAGCAAGAGCAGGGAGGTTGTTCTCCCTCTGTACTCGGCACTGGTGAGACCGCTCCT
Organism: Coccyzus lansbergi; assembly: GCA_033558105.1. Taxonomy (NCBI): domain Eukaryota; kingdom Metazoa; phylum Chordata; class Aves; order Cuculiformes; family Coccyzidae; genus Coccyzus; species Coccyzus lansbergi. Next base: position 152,234 of record JAUMJK010000694.1, read on the forward strand.
TGAATCCCGTGTTCAGTTCTGGGCCCCTCACCACAAGAAGGATGTTGAGGCTCTGGAGTGAGTCCAGAGAAGAGCAATGAAGCTGGTGAAGGGGCTGGAGAACAGGCCTTATGAGGAACAGCTGAGAAAGCTGAGGTTGTTTAGCCTGGAGAAGGGGAGACTGAGGGGAGACCTCATTGCTCTCTCCAACTACTTGAAAGGAGGTTGTGGAGAGGAGGGTGCTTACCTCTTCTCCCAAGTGACAGGGGACAGGATGAGGGGGAATGGCCTCAAGCTGCACCAGTGGAGGTTCAGGCTGGACATCAGGAAGAAAATTTTCATGGAAAGGGTCATTGGGCACTGGCAGAGGCTGCCCAGGGAGGTGGTTGATTCACCTTCCCTGGAGATGTTTAAGGCACGGATGGACAAGGTGCTAAAGGGCATGGTTTAGTGTTTGATAGCAGTGGTTGGACTTGATGATCTGGTGGGTCTCTTCTGACCTGGTGATTCTATGATTCTATAACAACACTTCTTTGTAGCTTTCTCTTGTTACTTAAATTTTATGAAAATAGTGTTAACACAGCTTCAGTTTCAGCAAGTCTAATGACTTGGATAGCAGCTGAGAGAACACTAAGCTTTAAAGTAGTTAAATGTTTGTGAAATGGGCTTCAATGCCTACATATGTACATAGGTACTGAAAAGGGGTATTTACTTTCTTCACACAATCTGATCAATTTGGAAATAGTCTGCAGCAAGGTAAAGGGTGTTTTCTTGCACCTACCAAACTAAAAATAGTTCATTCTTCCCAGCCTGTAACTTCTTGCACACCAGACAGTTGGCTGTTCTGACTTGAGCATCTGCTTTAGCCTCTGCTGCAGAGCAGTTCCAGACCTTGTTAGGGCCGACCACGCTGTCACAGCTCTTTTTAAAGTATGAACAAGTTTTGCTAAGTGTGGTAGATGCATTTTCCTGGAATATTTTTAATGGAGAAGACACACATTCTTGAGAAAAATCCTGATTCTGTAATTTTACTTTAGCTGGCTTATGCTTCAGTTTTATGTGCCTCTTCATGTAGTTCTTCTACTTGAAAATGTTCAAGGTGACCAGTTTGGATTTTATTTAACATTGTGTTTGAGTGCAGAGGACAAACTCTCACTCATGCCTATTTTTGACTATAAAGGATTGCTTGTGACACATGGAATGCTACCGTAGAAGTGTTTTTAAGTGGATTTTATTTAAGATGACTTGAAGTAACTGTGAAAGTGTTGCATTCTTCTGTGAATTCTTCAGTGTAAACAAGTACACTAAGAGGTTTATTTGTGTTATAACTTAATACTACATATAAACTGCTTCAGTCACAAATTTAAGCTTGTTGTACCAGTTATACTGAACTTTAGTTTTGAGTGTACTGACTTATGTGATATATAAATGGAATATTTCTTCAACTAGAACTCACTCAAGCATTACTATGGGGATTATTTGAAAAGACTGAGTAACTTTTCGTAGAATTTTGACTTGATTATGACATTGAGTAAATACAACATCCAGTGACTGTGTTGTGGCTTTCTTTAAAGAATCTCAGCTCAAGAATAGTATGCCTAGGCTAACTGAAAAATAATGTTTTAACACTTGATATGGTCTTATTGTATATTGCCTTCCGATTTATTGTGGACTGTGGTACATGAGGGTTTTATTCTGAGATAGTTCTTATTCCGAACTGTTTTAGTTGCTGTGGCTGTTATGTAAATACTTCTTAAAAGAAAGGGCTCTATTAGTGGAAGCAATTCATGAGCTGCTGCAATTTGAGTTGTCCAGAAAATGAATTCTTTTCAATAAAATTATCTAAAACTTTGAGAATGAATTTTAATTAACTTGTGGGGGGTTTTTTATAGTTATCTCAGAACAGAGCTGTGCTACGTTTAAATTACTATGTTTCTGATAGACCCCTGAAAATATCCCTTTATCCCACTAGAGGTAGCTTCCTGGCAAGTAGCAGCTTTTATGGGACTGAATTTGATTAGCATGCATTACATCTCGTTTCATGAAACTACCTGTTGACAGTAGCATCACAGAATCAAATGCATAGATCAATGTGATCAGCGAGCATTCACTTTATTGACCTTAGCTGTTTCTTTATAAACCCTTTTTGGTTACATAACTGTGTGCCCACGAGGGTATCTGCAGTGTATTATTGACTAAAGGTAGCTGTCCATAAAGCTATTACTAACATATTGGCTAAACTACTGCACATGCTAAGAAACCAAGTTACACTAAAATTAACGATGGTGATAGTTCTCTTCCATTGTATTCCTTTCAGCTGGCCTTTGTTTATCTTTCAGCTCTCTGTTTCAAGGCCTTGTTAGAATTGTTCAGTATAAATCTGTCCCACAGCATCCAGGCTTTCTTTTCTGTAAAATGTTCCCACAGCTACCAGCACTGTAAACCCCTGTTGCTTATGTGAGTGCAGTTGTGTTATATGAACATGAACGGTGAAAGCTGATGTTATGGTATTCAGAGTAGACTCAAGATGTTGGACAGTTAACAGGATAGTATCTAGCCACAGGTTCACAACAGTTTTAGAAGCTGCCTGAACTTTCTTGGAGCACTGCAGAAGAAACACCTGACATAAGCTTAGCTGAGATGAGTACTATAATTTATTTTCAACTAAGTATTTTCAGTAGAAGTAGTAATGGTTGCAAGACTTTGGTAAAAATGAAGCCAGAAACAGACTCCCTAGGCTAAAATAATGAGAAAGCAAACATTGAAAGAAAAAAACATTATTGGCAATGCCAAACAAGTTGCATAGGATTTTATGCAATGGCATTCCAAGAGATCATTAATGCTGTTGGACAGAGGAGACATGTATACAACCATTTAAAGGACAGAGGCAGATTGGTATGACAAGGTATACAAACAGTAGGGTAGCTTAATCTAACTTTTGATGCATGTACGTATGACTGAAGACTTTGCTCAGCTTAGGATTTCTGATTTTTTCCTCCACCAAAGATTTCAGTACCGTGAAAAGGATTAATGAGAGATGAAAGATGCAACTAATTATGAAAAACTTACAAACTATACACAGTTGCTATTATAAAAAGCATCATGAGACACAGTATGGGGTTTTATCTAAAGTGTTCCATCAAAGGGATGCAAGAAAAACACCAGACTTGGTAAGAAACATGCAGATATTTTTACTTTAAAAAAACAAACGTACTAGAAATACAGACTTAGGGCACTTTAGGTACGTTAAAAATTGTAGAACTGGTGATTGCTATGTCCTGGTGCTTCTTACAGATGTAGAAATTATCAAAAAGAATTATCAAAAATGTTTTTTATAGGTCCCTTTTTCGGTCCCACAGTGATAAGTTTTTTTCTGCTTAAGCTGGAACTTTCAAGTCTTTGGTTACTTCACTGTGATATTAATGATGCTGATATCCTCATAGGGCTTGTCAGTTTTGGGATTGACTTTTACGTTTGAGATTCTTTGAACGACTTCCATTCCTTTAGTCACCCGTCCAAACACGCTATGCTTGTTGTCTAACCATGGCTGTTTGAGGGCACAAGAGGAGAAAGAAAAAGCTTATTAAAATAGAAAGCAGCACGTAGGCAAGGTACCAAACCAGAAACGGACTGACTTAGAATAAGTGAACATGGATCCATTTTATATGTTCAGACTATGAAACATAAAACCGTGCAAACACTGGCATATAAGTACCAAGGTATGGGTAGTATTTATATGCATTTACACTCATGTTTTCAGTTGTTTTCCTAAAGTACAGTTCACAGATATCATGTTTCAGCCTCTGTTTAAAGGTATTCTCACAACTGAATTTTAAGTGCCCGTCCAAAATACTACATCCATACAGTATGCCAAATTGCAATCTGAATGGGCACTGCTACAACTTAATAAGCTTCAAAATTAGGGTTAATGGGTGTGGTTTTTAAAAAAAGATACATGGTTTTGGAATAAGTGCTAGAAGAATGTTACTTTAAAGGATCTGGTTTATATCTGTTAGATTCACATACCAAAGTTTCTTTGGCTCTGAAATTGTACACAAATCAAAGGAAATCTCCAAATCTGAATACTGGTTTCTTTCAATAGCTAGAATTAGGCAATATTAAGGGCACCATATCAGAAAACTTCAAGCAATTTAAGCAATAGCTTGATTTCCATCAAGTTTAAACTTGTTAATAAATGCTCCAGTAACACACAATTCCAAACATGTCTGACTTACTAGGAATTTGATACCCAATTAAAGCCTAAACACCTCCTGATCACAACTCATCCAAATATTTTTCCATTTCTTAAAGGATTGTTTCACATCATTGTGTACACCATTTATTTGCAAAATAACCTGTTGGATAGCACTGTGCCTGGATGGCTGTGTTCCTTTTTCCATCAGAAAAGAATATATATTTTTACCGTCTGGTTAAAATCTCGTGTCTTAAATCGAGCTTTTAATATTACTTACAGTTGGCACTACTGTTATGAAAAACTGGGACCCATTGGTATTTGGTCCTGCATTCGCCATGCTGAGTGTGTATGGTCTGTCGTGTCGTAACGTTGAATGAAACTCATCTTCAAATTCTCCTCCCCAGATACTTTCACCTCCCATCCCTGTACCAGTTGGGTCACCAGTCTGAATCATGAAACCCTGCATAGAAATTAAATGTTTTAAAGTCACTGCAGTGAATAAATAAGCAATAAAGTTCTAAGCCACGTGACGTTTTTCTTCAAACTTAGTTCAGACCTCTCAACAAAACGTGTTAAAATGCTGTGGTAAGGAACCAAGCATTCAGGGTTTCTTTAAGTAATAAGTGAGTGCTTGTGAAAATACAAAATTACTCACTATTCCTGCTAGTGAAGGACACTGCCCCCTGCAAGCACTTAGCCTGTATTAGTGCGATTCTGGTGCAACAGAAATGAGGGGCCTAGCAAGAAATGCCTTCTGACATGAAAAGAATTCAGGCAGGATTGCTGAATTGACCTTCCTCTCAGTTATCGTATTTCTTCCACCTGTCAGTTGCAGAACAACTATTAAACAACTTCAGTAAAGTGATAAAGCTGCTTAGAACCTCAGACTTATTCAGAATTTACAGAGAACTAAGAAGCCATTTCAGAAATACTTTGTGCAAAATGTAAATGAAAGGCTTAACAGGAAGTCCTGACCAGAAAGGTACATGGTCTAAACCCACAAAAATTTAACTTTTTACAAGTTACCTTGATGATGCGATGAAAAATGTGTCCGTTGTAATAACCATTTCTGCTGTGCACACAGAAGTTTTCCACTGTTTTGGGGCATCTAAAATCATGTAACGGAAAATACAATTAAGTATTTATTGTAGCCTGTACGTGGCAAGGCCATAAAGATTTCAGCTGAGACTGTGATCCTGTTTTACTGAGCAGTGTTTCAGCATGCTGTAGAAATGGCTTTTACCAAATAAGGAAAAAAAATCAAGTCCTCACCTCTTCAAAGAAAACTTGAAAGGAGTATGAAGTTGCCCAATTACCCAGGAAGGCAGCAGCAATGTTGATAACACACCTGTATTTCAGCTATTGCTGCGCAGTGCGTGCATAGCACCAAGGCCTCTTCTTGCTCCCCACACCACTCCACATGCTGGGGTGCAGTATAGGGGTTCATGGGAAGCTGGGAGGGAACACAGAGGGGACAGGTGGTCCTAACTGACCACAGGGATAACATCTCATACCACACGAAAGTGCTCAGCTGATAAAGCTGGGCAAGAATAATGAAGAAGGGCAGGTTCTTATTTTCAGATTTATGATGTTTTAACCATCGTGTGTGACAGAGCTCAGCTTCCCTGGAGATAGGTGAACACCTGCCTGTTGATGGGAAGTAGTGAATTAATTCCTTGTTTTGCTTTGCTTGCAACTTTTGCTTTACCTATTGAAGAGTCTTTATCTCAGCTCACAAGTTTTCTCACTTTTACCTTTCCAATTGTACCAAATCTATCTCCTCAAAGCCTAGTTCAAGGCACCACTGATTAGATGTTCCTTCTCCAGTTCTCTAGGTACATATTGTTTATTTTAGAACATCAGTTATCAAGCTCATGCCCCATAAGCAGAAATTTGTTTGCTCTTTTACCTCTACAGTTCTTTTAAGTGATAATGTAAGGTGCCCACTGTTATATACAAGAAGCAAAATCTAAGAATTCAATGTTGTAATATTACGGAAATTACAGTCATGAAAGTCAGTTATCCTCTTCTGAAATGACTCACAAACATTGTTTGTAAGCAGGGTGAGAAGGAGAAATAATGATGGAATAGAAAGGAAAAAAACAAACCACCTCTTCACCTTTGTGACTTGTTGTTTTACTTCATAAAGATTTGCTGCTACAGTAAAAAATCTTTGTGGTAGCTCTTCCACTAGTTCTATAAAATGAATTAATAGCCAGAGTAGATCTACACGGACAGGTTTACACTATCACACACTTATTCCCAGCAAATAAGAAAATAGCCAAGTTGAGTCCATAGCTGTAGAATTACTTCAGCTGTTACAAGGAACATTAGGTTGAGCTTAGGATATTCTAAACCATCATACGAAACAGAGAGCCAGAGACATAACTAAGGCAGCAGACAAGATCATAGTCCCATCTCCTGCTGTGCAGTACACAGTCACAACTCTTCCACAAACCCATGTCCAAAGATTTGGAGGGCACACAAACCATATCCTATATGCTCTTCTTTAATTTTTCAATCACATTCATCTTAAAGAGGTTTTAAATTAAAAGCTCAGATGGGAGGAAATACTACAAGGATGACCTAACAATAGCAAAGCCTGCTAATACTAAATTTGATTTTAAATTGCATAGAAAACATTGCAGTGAAGCACCTAGCAATACTATGCAAGCAAATACAGTGGCACACTGGCATGAGAACTAGAAAGTCAGAAATCATGTAGCTTTGCCTGCTACTTGCTGATAAGGGATGTACTACCACAACAACCCATATGCTACAAATATTAATTGCAGAAACTAGGGACTGATGCGAGGACACACTGGTGAAGAAGGCAGTAATTGATTTGGAGAAGCACAGACTATCCTTTAATATATTGCAACACAATATATAAATTTACTGCTTCATTACAAAATCTTTGCACATGTTAATAAGACAAAGAAGAGGTGCTACCACCATCAGTTCAGCAAGTGTCATGCATAAAACTCTTTTTCAATTACATGTGTGGTTTTGGGTAAACAGAGATGGTACAAACTTTATGATGCTCTTGAAAGAGCAACCGTAACATAAAAAGCAGGACAATGGCCACATGTGGAAGTTGCAAACTGCACTATTCCTCTGGCTTACACAGACCTACTACCAAGTCTACAGCTGCTGCCAACATCAACGTTCTGTTTCAAGATAAAATCAAAGATCATTGCCTTACATAATATGTAGCTTACACAGAAAGGATCATGACCAACCCACATCTGTGGTTTAGACAAAGAATAAAACTTTAGAAAGGAGTAACACCCCTACCCTCCAGAAAAATAACTAAATTAAAGCAAATATCATAAAAAGAGCCGTTCTGCCCCAAATATTATTTAGACCTATTTTTATCCTACTTTGTCAAGTGTCACACTCATAGATTGATGTATTAAGAAACTGTCAGGAAACAAGGACAGTAGAACAAAGGCAAGAAAGGAATTGCTCCCAGCTTGAAATGTAAGTCATGGATACTGCCACCAAAAAAACACATAAGGAAGAAAAAAAATAACAAAGACTACGAAATACATACTCAACAGGAAAAAGCTTGATGTGGATATCTCCCATGCTTGTGTGGATGATGGCGCTATCTGAAACTCTTTTGGGACCTTCTGCCTGAGTGGCAGCCATTACCTCTTCTTTAGAAGGTTTCTCATTAAATACATCTCTGTCAGAATCTGCACTCTTTGTGTCTTCTGGTTCACGTTTAGTAAACTGAAGAACAAAAGAACACAAGGATAAGTTAAGTTTTCTCTTTTTAGCTCTTATCTTATACAATACGCTGCACCCAAGATATCAATGGGATTATTCAACCTGTTCAACATCTGACTAGGTTTGAAATGTAGAAAGAGAATTCATAATCTATCCTTGCATTTAAGTGTTGTGTATTACAAGCATTTCCAGTCACAAATTCCAGTACGTGCAAATCCAAATAACTTTTTATAATCTGTTATCTTTAAACTTCCTCCCCTTTTCAGAGAACTCACGGTAGTTCAGCATCTTTTCCATGCATATGATAATGCTTTCTATAACAGGGAGTAACATTTCCAGATTTTATCTAATATTTCCTCCTCACTTCTAAAACTGTTCATAGTAGTATATTCCATATTGTACTATGTATTAACCATACAAAGGTTTAGAAATTACCCTATCTTGCTCCAACAGAAATTCAAACGCAAGTAATAACAGACAGACCGATCTCTCACTTCTGTGGTGAACACATTCCAGATGTGCAAGTAACCTTTTTGGAATTGCTCGTCTGTTTGGCTTTTTTCATTGCACCCCACCTAACACCTAAATTGCAAATAGGAAGATTACTTGCATCTTTGTTAGTTCCCCATAACATACTTCGTGATACTGAATCCTGATGCTGTTCTGGATATAATTATTTTTCATTACATATTTTATACATAGTTAATTACTGTTTATCAGTACATGATCTGGTTAGGTTTTTTAAATGTTCCTAAGCAAACTGTGTTCTTTTTTCCCCACCAGAACAAAGCCATATAACCTTCCCAGAGAATTATAACTCAGCGAGCTCAAACCACCCAAGTTCATAGAACTGCTTAAGCAATAATGAACAAAAAAAAAAGCTGTTTCTAGTCAATTTGTAGCCAGTTCAAGGCAAAAATTTTAGACTATACTTGCAATATAAAGGGACTCCTCTGGAAAAGTGGTTTCCAGATACTTAAGACAAAAAATTCTGGAAAGGTACAGGGAGAAAAAATTTTGAAAAAAGCATAATAACTATCAATACAAAAATGGAGCTATTTAAACAGAAACCACACACACCATATAAAATCTGTTTTTTTTAAAAGCTGTGCAGATTACTGTTGGATCAGCCTGGATATTCTGGAGAACAGGATTTTCAGATGCCTTCATCTCTATAGTGATTGCAGCACGATGTTTCTTTGCTACTCCTTGGAACAACGCTAGTTGCATCACTCTGATATTTTCTTGTTTACCCAAGATACGAATACACCTGCAGTACAAGATGTAAAAAAGTATAACTACTATGAGCTTCTCAATCAGAGAATGCCTTCGTTCTGACTGCAAGACCCAAAGCAAAATTGCAAAACCCTTTCGAAGTAATTTTTTAACTAATTGTTTTTATAATGATTTTCTATTCAGACTTTCCACATAATTTACCAGTGAACCTCCTTATGCAACAAAATCCCAGCTGCATGATACCCATTTACCTTATCACATTCATTAGTCAGAGATCAAATTATTGCACATTTTTAATTCAAATAAACTTGCCATATTTTCTCTTTGTTCTGCTAAGCTTTAAACTGCTTTACTGAGCACAGGAGTCTCTAACATAAGGCTCCCAAATGACAAGAACGACAAGCAATTAGAGATTTCCACATTCATATCAAGTTTTAAATATACTATAAATTTGACTGAATATAGACTTTGAAACAAACATATGTATCTCAACATCTGTCACTGGAACTTACCTATTAGTCTCTACATTTATGACCTTAATGCCCAACATTGTTCCATAGAGAACGAAGTGTCCAGTTTCATCAAAAATTATATTAATTAATCTTGCTGCATCCACTTTCTCCAGCTCACGCTCAACTGCCATGCGTCGGCCAAACTCCATATCTGGTAGCTGCTGTCTCATCTGCTGAAGTTCAGTAAACATCTATGGAAAAACAAGGGAAAACATTATTACATGAACATAATTTAAACATTCGATCCAGTAAAACTCTGATCCATATGCTAAGAAAATACAGAATTCAACTGGGAGTACTCCAATCAAACTGAACTGAAGAAATAAAATAAACACAAGTAGTACTCTGCTTATATTAATGATTCAATATGTATATTGTAATACTAAGCTTAAGCAAAGAAACAGAAACATGCAGCTGTCTAGTCAAGTTTTTAGAAGATAACATTTAACTAATTATTTTGATGTTATCTGAAATACACATTTTCATAACTGCCTTCCACTAAAAAAAAAAATCTATCAGTATGAAAACAGATGAAAATCAACACCCCAATTTCATTGCATAACTAACGTAAACCAGTAAGAATTAATTCTAGGGCAAAGCAACACAACAGGTAAGGAAGAATAAAGAAAACCTTTTCAGTAAGAAAAATACAGTTATGAAGCTCAGCTATAGAAACAGATAACTTAACTGAATATGCTGCTAAATAAATTCAAATAAGTAGATAAAAAGCCTCAAAAAATACTCACACTCAGAGATTCATCAAAGACTCTCATGAGCTTCCCCGTCAGAAAACGGAAAATTCTAACTTTTCTGTCAGACCCAAGAGTGGCCATTTTCTTGCCATCAGGTGAAAAGCTTACACTTGATGGGTAAGCCTTGCACTTAGCAAACTCATATAGATCAGTATCTGTCTTATACTCCCAGTTCACATTCTTGGGAAATTTATATTCGTGAGGAGTACCAGTCCAGTACTCGATCATTCCCGATTTGTCAGAAGACACTACTACTTTGTATACAGGGTTCAGCCGTATCTGAGTAAGAGAGGATGTATGGAGTTTATCAAAGACATGAAGTGGCTGGTTATTTCCTCGTCCGTCATATATGAATATTTTTCCTGTGCTCTTCTCAGATATTGCAACAGAAGATATGGCATCTCCAGGACAGTATACCCATTCACATTGACCAGGGTAGTAGCTGCAACAGAGAGTGAAAGAGGAAAAAATAAATACATAGATAAGGACTGATGTTACTCAGACAAGAAACGAGTTATGCTATAAACTTGATTTCAAGTATCAGAAGCAAATCTTGAACTTCATTTACCAGTCTTGCTAGCATCTGTCTTGCTAAAATTCGGGAGTGTTATCATCAAATGTTTCCAAGCAACACAACTCAGTGGATGGCCTGGCCAATCCCTATTGCTCCCACATATACAAAAAGGCAGCGATAGAAAGCAAAGGTAGAAGTTGGGATCAAAGAAGAATAAGAAACAGAAACACAGCTAAATAGCACCAGTAGCATTAATGATTACTACTCAACTTTTATGACTTTGTAGCATTTATCTTCCATCTTTTAAGTGATTAATGCTTCAGTGGAAATGAAGGCAATGGTATCTTTGCCATACACTTACAGAACAGTTCAGCTAGGTCTTGCCAAACAACCAACCACTCTATATTCAATAAGCATTCCGAATACATTTAAGAAGGAACCTGCTACTACCAAAAACACACTCAGCAAATAAAGTGAGCCAGAGATATGGTCAATAATAAAAGCTATGTCTGTTTCTCAGAAAGTCTGTAACCAAAGATTTTGAGAACCAGAACTCAGAAACTAAATGAGACACCACAAATAAATTATAGTCTCTGTACAAAAGTCATATATTTAGTATCTTTTCATGAATCAAATCAACAGATACTGAAGGACTGACAAATGACAGACACTAACAATTTCAGTTTTGAATGCCTGTCTGGTAAGGATTCTTATAAAGAAAAACATAATCAGAAGTCTGCCTCAGATTTACTAGAAAGAAGACAATCAAATAGACAGACATGAATAAATATGATGTCCCTTAGATCTATGCGTCATTATCTGATTTTTCTGCAGAAACAGCCACCCTTCTCTAGATCATTGATGTAAGCATAAAGCACAGGAATCTGCAGATAGACACAGTGTATGCATCACTCAGAAGTGAAAGGATCTGAATAAATTGAGACAAAGCACTACAAGACAATATGAGCTGAAAGACCACACAGAACGTATGATTCTGTATTAACCATGGCAAGCTTGAGCAAAGAGCCATGAAAAATATTCTCAGGCACATCAACAGAAACTATCTGCTTGATAAACAGTAATGGAGAAGGTAAAGCAATAAACTAAGTTTTAAAAGGTTATTCAAGACAAAGTTTACATTACAGCTCTATACTGTTTTCCTCTTCATTAAAGAGTTCATTTCAGTTAAATCCCAGTATCTCTGTAAAAAAGTATACAGAGAGAGGAGGATCTTGAATAGTGAAGCTGAAAAAAATCTATTTAAAGATAAATCAGAGAGAATACTATAGAAAAACATTAAAGGTAGGATCCTGAGGGTATCCCAACAAAATGGATTTAATTTTTACCTCAATTTCCCCTGAATTCTTAAACATGAAAAAGTACCATCTCTTGCAACATCAAATTAAGTTTTTCCTAGTATTAAATTCTTTTTTTTTTTCATCCTATAATTTTCCCAGTTTTGAAGTTGCAATACAGGGCTGCTAAGTAGAAAAGACTAAGGCTAACTGGAATTTTTCTAGAGCAGATAGACAAGGGGTAATTAAGTCTACCACCCTTCGTACAGCACTCAAAAATCCTCCAATCCTCCACACCCACCCTTCTAACAGTGTGGGGTTTGTCCTTCCTCACAGAAGGAGGAAAATTTTATCCCTATGACAACAAATTAGACCGTACAAACAGGCCAAATTCCTTTTCTACTAGATTATTTGGCTAAAGTTTTTAAATTCAGTGACGTACAACAGCAAAAAAATTATGCCTAGCCAAGTATTTGGAGAAACACCACATCTTTGTGCTTAACATTTGACAGAGAGTAAAGGCACAGACCTACTCCACTCACATACTGTGCATATAGAGTCCATTTTTTTTCTATTCAGTCATGCAGTCCCCAGCCACTGGATACATTTTGGATAACGCAAATTACTCAGCTTCAGTGGACCAGGGGGAAAAAAACTGATAAACCCAAGTTAACTTACCTCTTAGCAAAACATCCTACATTTATAAAACAAACAAACATTTTCAAGAACTCAGTAACTTACCCAAGTTTCAGCATGTTGATCATATCAAAGTTGACTACATCAAACACCTTCATTGCTTTGTCATCTCCAACAGAACAGAATAATGCCCCCTCCGAACTAACAGCAATACTCTCAATAACACCTATTGAAAAGGTTAATATACTATTAAGACACAGGAAAGAGACATCCTTCATTTTAATACTCCACAGGAGAAAATCTGCAGAGTTTTAAACCTGCATCTCAGCTGTTTCTCCAATTTTTGACTTAAAAAAACTAATTGACTTAAACAACCTAACTGACTTAAACAAAACAAACAAAACAAACAAAAACAAAACAGAAATACACTTTCCATCCTATCACTTTTTGTCACTGTTTGGAATCAGGTACTTGACAGCAAACTACTTACAACATAATCAAAGATATTGCCGTAATTTTCATTTAAAACATTATTTTAAAAGAACTGAAAACAACATTATGATATGGCAAAAAATTACATGCTTGTCAGCTTTCTCAAACCAGAAAAAGCAGCAGGACTCTATAAACTACAACAGCCCTGCTATTAACACACATAGTACTCAAAATGACTCTGGAACTGAGCTGTCCATAAGTTTTTCACAATATTTTTGCTTGGCAGGCTTTGTTCTCATTTTGTTTTTGTAAATAATCACTAGTAGTTAATATAAAGAACCCACTATAACATTTTTTTCTAACTCTAAAAAGAACCAGTACATTTAGTATCTATGATTACATATTTGTCATAGTTGCACATATTACTTGTAATAGTCTGCATATCAAACTTTTTTCCATCAGGCAAATTATAACTTCTAATAGCAGTGAGAACCTTCCTTTCTGTCCAGTATAGTTAAAACTTAGTAGAGTACGGAACATTAATTACTTCTCAGTTGCGATTCAGCTAACAATCATGGCAGTGATGCAAAATTTACTCTACAGCTGCAATAATTCCAGATGCAAATAATTTTGTTGCCTATCACAGGGAAAAAAAGAAAAAGCTAAGGGATGAGGGTGACTTTATTTAAAGTAACGCCTCTTTAGACACCTCTAGACTTCATAAACTGTGTTGTGAACTTGGTTCTCTTATTTTTTCAGCAGACAGATCTTCATGTCTTAGACATTCACTCCACTGGCTGGGAATAAGGCAATGCAAAGGACAAAGACGACCTGTTTTACCCTGACCCTATCCATCCTGCAGCATGGGAGCAAAACAAAACAGGACAGGCAAATGAAGCAAGACAGGTACATATAATTTAACCCCTGACTACAGTAAATGTATCCCAGAACACCTCTCCTCTTTATTTGCTCAGCCTATTCAAGTGAATGAGAGCAAGGGAGAGGAAAAAGCGAGGTCCTTCAGAGACGAAAAAGCAACTTCTTACCTAGGTGACTTCGGAAGTGTTTCACAAACTCAATCCCTTCCTCTATTTTTTTCCAGAATTTTACATGTCCATCATGACTGGCCGTTATGATAAAATCCGTCCTACAGATTTACAAGAGAAAAATTAAAAATCAAGAAAAACCAGAGAAGTACACACATTATGCCCTTTCACATTAGGTAGTAATTTTCACTGTTGTTAACACTGTATAGAGAATGAACTTAAAACACTTACTGTGTCAGTCTGTCTGAATGGGTACTATAACTCCCACAAAAGCAAACTAGTATTTTAATGTCCCCTAGACTATGAAAAGTCAACAGAAGAAACCTATTAAAAAGTCTTTTTTGACTAGTCCTATTAGGGGTCTGGTTTCACTGCAGTTACTATTTACTGATGTGTGCGTGTATATATCATAGAATCACAGAATCACTTGGTTGGAAAAGACCTTTGGGATTGTAGAGTCCAACTGTACATATAAATATACAGTAAATATATCTAAATATACAGTACGTATATAAATATACAGAATATATTTTTATATTTTTAGTATATACTTGTATTTAAAGAGAAGAAAGTTCTCTCTTCAATTGTGCAGCTCTGCTGAATTATGTTTTATTCAGATACAGTCAGTTTGTTATTCCTGTATACACTGCACATTGCAATAAAGATTTGAAGATTCACTTTTAGTCTATTTAAACAATTTTTTCCTTGCTTCTCAGTATGCCTTTTCCTGCACACTTAAGTTTCAAAAAAACCCTCCTGAAGTACCACTTTTAGGCATAGTAACTTTCCATTATTAAACTTCTACACTGACAACTGCCTAGCATATATAAAAATACACCTCTGATGAGATACAGTGGAAAAAAGATACTTACTTAGTACATGCCACATGTGTAATGACATCTCTGTGCATGTAACTGCGTTCATACATCGAAGCACATGGCAGATTTTCAAGATAAACATGTTCAAATTCAAGAACTGAACAGAATAAAGAGAAAAATCAGAAGTATTATTTTTTCCATAAAGGTTCATCTATCTTCTGTTCTCCCTTCCTTATGCTTGCAAAGCTTACTCCTATTTTTGACAAGACTATGTGAGGTTTTTGTGCAAACATAATAAGAGGTTCCCACCACTGTGGCTTTGTACTAAGACTTAGAGATTCTTGGTACACTAATGCCACTCAAACCGCGATTTAACCTGTACCTTTTATATAACCATGCCCCCTTTTAAAGCAACTCTGACAGTCTAAATGCACACACAAAAAAACTTTTATAACAACTTTTAAGTTACTGCCAGAAACCCATCTGCACCTCATTTTCATAGACTCATAGAATAGTTTGGGTAGGAAGGGTCCTTAAAGACCATCCAGTTCCAACTGAGGACACCTTCCACTAGATCACATTGCTCAAAGCCTCATCCAACCCAGCCTTAAAAGCCTTCAGAAATGGGGCATCCACAGTTTCTCTGGGAAACCTGTTCCAGTACGTCACCACTTGCACAGTAAAAAATTTCTTCCTAAAATCTGACCTAAATCTACCCTTTTACTGCTTAAAACCATTACCCCTCATCCTATCACTGCACTCCCTCATAAAGACACCCTCCTCAGCTCTCTTGTGGGCTTCCTTGAAGGACAAGAACGTCTCCCAGAAGCCTTCTCTTCTTCAGGCCAAACCACCCCAATTCTCTCAGCCTGTCCTCATATGAGTGGTGCTCCAGCCCTCTGATAATCTTTGTGGCCTTCCTCTGGACTCTCTCTAACAGGTCCATGTCCTTCCTGTGCTAAGGACTCCAAAACTGAACACATTGCTCCAAGTGAGTTCTCACCAGAGTGGAACAGAGAGGCAGAATCACCTCCCTCGACCTGCTGCCTACACTTCTTTCAATGCAACCCAGGATACGGTTGGCTTTCTGGGCTGCAAGCGCACATTACTGGCTCATGTTGAGCTTTTCATCTACCAGCACCCCAAAGTCCTTCTCAACAGAGCTGTGCTTGGGATTGCCCCAAGCCATGTACAGGACCTTGCAGTTGGACTTCTTGAACTTCATGAGGGTCATACAGGCTCACTTCTCAAGTCTGTCAAGGTCCCTCTGGATGGTGTTCCTTCCCTCCACTGTATCGACCATGACACACAGCTTCGTGTCATTGGCAAATTCCTGAGGGTGCCCTCAATCCCACCATCCATGTCTGTTACAAAGATGTAAAACAACACCAGTCCCAATACTAACCCCTAACAAATACCACTCATCACCAGTCTCCACTTAAGACATTTACAACTCTTTCAAGTGTGACCATCCAGCCAATTTCTCATCCATTCAGTGGTCCATTCTTCAAACACATATCTCTCCAATTTAAAGATTAGAATGTCACACAGGACAGTTTTGTACAGTCTGCACAAGTCCAGGTAGATAACATCAGCTACTGTTCCTTATCTGCCAATTCCACAGCCCCATCACAGAAAGCCATCAAATTCATCAGGCACCATCTACCCATGTGAAGCTACGTTGGTTGTCAGCAATCACCTCCTCAACCACGTGCCTCAGCAGAGTTTCCAGGAAGATCTGTTCCATGATCTTTCCAGGCTCTAACCACCTTGTAGTTCCCTGGGTCTTCCTTTTTTAAAAATGGGAGTTACGTTTCCCCTTTTCTAGTCAGTGGGAATTTCACCAGACTGACATGATTTCTCAAATATGATGGACAGTAGCTTAGGAACTTCAACTGCCAATATCTTCAGGACCTGCAGATATATCACATCAGGTCCTTCTGCACCTTCAGACTCCTTAAGTGATCTCACATCTGATCCTCTCCTACAGTGGGCAGTTCTTCAATTTCCCAGTCCGTGTCTTTACCTTCTGCGACTTGGGCTGTGTGGCTTGAGCTCTTGCCAGTGAAGACTGAGGGAAAAATGTTTTCTTCCAAAACCAAATTTACCCGTGTTGTTTTTAAGGGATTCCAGGTCTCATGCAGGTATCATTGCTTAAATTCTAAGTGCTGGCACCTGCTTATTTCACTGTTTAACTAGTTCACCTAAAATAATCCGATTTCCAATTTCAACATCCAAGCAGCTAATACAGAATCATAAAGGTCAGAAAAGACCTCAATTAAGAGCATCAAGTCCAACCACCAGTACAACACCAGCATGCCTACTAAACCAGGTCCTGAAGTGCCACAGCTACACATTTTTGAACACCTTTCAAGGACAGTGACTCCACCACATCCCTGGGCATCCTCTTCCAATGCTTCATCACTCTTTCTGTGAATATTTTTTTCCCAATATCCAATCTAAATCTCCCCTAGTGCAACCTGAGGGTGTTTCCTTTTGTCTCACCATCTAAGCCTCCCCTAGTGCAACTTGAGGGTGTTTCCTTTTGCCCTATCATTTGGTACTTGGGAGAAGAGATCAACACCTATTTCACCACCACCTCCTTTCAGGCAGCTGTGGAGAGCAAGATCATTCCTCAGCTTCCCATTTTCCAGGCAAAACAGCCCAAGTTTGCTGCTCAGTTGCACACTGGCTCAGTTGCACAGTGGCTCAGCTGCACAGTGGCACATGTCACTGAACACCACTCAGCTACTGTTTGCACGACACAGACATGTAGCCAGCTGCAAGCTCTGGACACTCCAGCATCCTGTGCCACAGTGTACCTGGGAGGCTCCCAGGGCAGTCAGCCCCTGTGTTGCAGCCCACAGCTCCACCATCCCAAGCAGCACCTCCTGGCCCAGGGTTGATTCCCAAAAGAACAGAAATGTGGCATCCCCCATGGGGCCTCTCCTGAGCCAGCTTGCTTCACCTAATAATAGTAAAAATGCAGTCAAATAATCCCTCTAAGACTTGTTTTGGAGTTTTAAAAAGCAAGAGTCTTTCATCAGGCCAGGGCAACAGGAGGGAGTGATCTCTGTCAATCCTGTACAGCCAGACAAGAGTTGAGGATATAATGTATTTCCCACTTACATGCATATGGATAAACTTTCACAGAAATCTTACGCATAGTCTATCATTTTCCAATTACTAATTTGATGTTCTTATGAAATTCACAGCAGTCAAAACTCTTGTTAATTTGGAGCTCTGGAGACAGCTCTGCTTGACTTTGGCTTTGCAATAGGGAAAGGCTGCAAACAGAGGTGATCACAGAAGACAACACACATGCTCAGCACAGATCATACTGCACATAAGACATTATCATCTCTAAAGAATGAGCAATGCCTGAAAATACCCACTGCTCAAAAGTCACAAGTCTTTTGAGGAGCGGCTGAGGGAGCTGGGGTTGTTTAGCCTGGAGAAGAGGAGGCTGAGAGGACACCTCATTGCTCTCTACAACTACCTGAAAGGAGTTTGTGGAGAGGAAGGAGCTGGCCTCTTCTCCCAAGTGACAGGGGACAGGACAAGAGGGAATGGCCTCAAGCTCCACCAGGGGAGGTTTAGGCTGGAGATTAGGAAGAAGTTTTTCACAGAAAGGGTCATTGGGTATTGGAAGAGGCTGCCCAGGGAGGTGGTTAATTTCCCATTCCTGGAGGTGTTTAAAAGACACGAGGTGCTCAGGGACACGGTTTAGCTGCAGATAAGAATGGTTTGACTCGATGACCCAATAGGTCTTTTCCAATCTATGAAAGAAAACATTCTGTCAGAGGGTCATTTTATCTAACTTACAAAAAATACAGTGACTTCGATGAAACTTTACTTCAGCTAAAATGAAACTGAGGGGAAGGGAGGGGCGGGATGGATGGGGGGGTCGCGCCCCGCCCGCCATTACCTCTCCTCTTCTTGGCCTGCGCGGCCTCCCCGGGCAGCGGCCCGACCCAGCGCTCCTCATTCTCCTCTTCCTCGTCCGCCGCCGCCTTCTCCTCCTTCTCCTCCTCCTCCTCTCCGTCCCCGCTCAGCTTTCGCTTGCGCTCAGGCTCGGGCGCCGCCATACCGCGTCGCGTCACTGCGCTGCGCCGGGCGCCTGATGATGACGTCGTAGCGAGCGCGCGGCGGTGGGTCGGTGCGAGCGGGAAGCGGAACCGCCATGGTAACGGTCGAGCCGGAGCGGGGGCTGCTCCCTGCCCGCCTTTCCTTTACTCTCCTGCCCTTGTTCACCCTCCCTCAGCCCTCCTCCCGCTCTTGTTTCTCCGTTCCCCCCTCCTCCCCCCGCCCCCAGCTTTCCCGCCGCTGCGCTTTCTTTCCTTTCTCATCTCGGAATGTCTTACAGCAGTTGCTTGTTTTGTATTTGTTGGCGTGAAGCGTCCCCCTAAAGCTCCCCGGGCTGGCAGGGCCCGCGGTGTGCGCTCGCCCTGCTGTGTGTTTTACCTAGTCGTGTAGCTCTGAGTATGAGGTGAGGACGCTCATACGCTCTGAGTATTGAGGAGCGGCTGAGAGAGCTGGGGTTGTTTAGCCTGGAGAAGAGGAGGCTGAGAGGAGACCTCATTACTCTCTACAACTACCTGAAAGAAGGTTGTAGAGAGGAGGGAGCTGGCCTCTTCTCCCAAGTGACAGGGGACAAGACAAGAGGAAAAGGCCTCACGCTCCACCAGGGGAGATTTAGGCTGGAGATTAGGAATAAGTTTTTCACGCAGAGGGTCATTGGGCATTGGAATAGGCTGCCCAGGGAGGTGGTTGATTCCCCTTCCCTGGAGGTGTTTAAGGCACGGGTGGATGAGGTCTTGAGAGACTTGGTTTAGTGTTAGATAGGAATGGTTGGACTAGAAGATCCGATGGGTCCCTTCCAACCTGGTTGTTCTGTGATTCTGTGACTAACTAGAATCATAGAACAGTTTAGGTTGGAAGGGATCTGAAAGATCATCTGGTTCCAACCCCTCTGCCGAGGGCAGGGACACCTCCCACCAGATGAAGCTGCTCAAGGCCTCATCCAACCTGGCCCTGAACACCTCCAGGGATGGGGCAGTCACAGCTTCCCTGGGCTACGAGTCGAAATTGGGATACATTAGTATGAACGACCTGGCAAAAAAAGCCTTTGATTTTTGTGTATGATGTATACGGAAAAATAAGGAAGGCTGTAAGTTACAGGGAAAGATATCTTAACGTGACACATCAGTGTATATACATAATAAGTTATTAACAGCATGGTATTAGGAGCAAAAGTCGGTTTGGCTTGCAGTACAGAGGTCTATAGTATCTCCTTGTGATATGTACATTTTGGAACTTTGTGTGAAATCAATCATGGAAATTTGGGACGTGAACAATGATAAAAATATTCATTTAAATGTTCTGGATACTTTTTTGGTATGTACTCAAGAGATTTATTTCATGTTGATGGATTATATTATTGTAGGAGGACACAGGAGAAAGGACTTTTAATTCCACCTCAAGGCCCCTTTCATGTTTCCCAAGATTATATCTTCCTTCCTCCTCCACATCCTTTTTTCTTTCCTCATTAGGGCCTCTTAACTCTGGTGCTGAACCTTTTTGCCCTGATGAAAACTATCTGTTCAGGCTTTTTTGTTTGCCTCCTTGAAAGTTTTTGTTTCATCTCAAGACTGCTTAGTTCCTTTATTATTAGCCTTCCGTGGGGGACTTTGCTGTAGACGTTTCTGTAAATCTTAAAAAATTATGATACAGAGATATTCCAAGACTCTTAAGAACATAAAGATTTTCCTCTGCAAAAACTGTGCTCATTAGACCTTATCAGATCGTGGGAATCCGGATTTTCTAGTGTTCTGGTTTTAATTATTGATACAACAAATTTGCCAGGAAGGCTTAATAGAAGTATTGCTACCTTTCAGTTGCCTAGAACACTTCCAGTGTTCACACAGATGTTCTGATTTTTTTTTTCTTAGCCCCACTGCTGTGGCATATTTGAGCTTCAGAAACAATAATTCAATATTTCACTCTTTTTAAATTATTCAAGTTTTCAATATCACTTTTTTGACATTGGTGTTTCATTCTGAAGGCGAATAAAAGATTAAGTTAGAAATTTGTGTGTTGTTCAGAAGGCAGAGATTTTCTTTAGATCTCCATCTTTTTAAACAACTCTTTAATCTCTAAATATTTGGTGGGCTTAGTGATACTTTGAGTATTTTTAAAGGCTTTCTGCATCTTGTACATCTAAGAAATTTCTGTTGGTTATTCTATCTTAAAAAAAACATTCTCTTTGAGTACCGTTTTGGCCTTTCTTTTTTTTTTCCCCCTTAATTACTGCTGATGTTCATCTGTCTCTTTATAGATTTAACCAATATTAAAGTTCTGGTTTTAATTCTGATTTTATGTGTTTGTATCTGATCCGACAGTTTCTCAAACGTTTTTATTTACGTTGGGTTGGGTTTTTTTTTCCCCTGATGCCCTCTTCCCTTGGTTGCCTACAAAGGTTTCAAGTTTGTGTTTGTTTTTCTAGCGATCTCCAGGATACTTAATTTGTTATTCAAAAAGTTTCTGAAATCAAGCTGTGATAAGGAGAAATAGATTACAGCATTCCTTGAAAGGCAGAGCAAAAGTGACTGTGCTTAAGAACATCACATATGTAAGGTAGAAAAGCATGGATTTGTAGGTGAGAGGTTCTCTTACTATTGCTTTGAAGTAGTCACAATATAAAATATTCCAATGCAAAGATTCATAGCAGTTTTGAAAATTCAGGACGTTGATTCAATTTTAAAACCTGTTATTATAAGACCAAGTGCCAGGTCCTGCACTTGGGCACAACAACCCTGTGCAGTGCTACAGACTGGGAGAAGCCTGGCTGGAAAGCTGTGTGGAGGAGAAAGACCTGGGGGTGTTGGTTGTCAGTGACTGAACGTGAGCCAGCAGTATACCCAGGTGGCCAAGAAGGCCAACAGCATCTTGGCCTCTATCAGAAACAGTGTGACCAGCAGGTCCAAGGAGGTTATTCTCCCTCTGTACTTGACACTGGTGAGACCACACCTCAAATCCTGTGTTCAGTTCTGGGCCCCTCACCACAAGAAGGATGTTGAGGCCCTGGAGTGCGTCCAGAGAAGAGCAATGAAGCTGGTGAAGGGGCTGGAGAACAGGCCTTATGAGGAACAGCTGAGAGAGCTGGGGTTGTTTAGCCTGGAGAAGAGGAGGCTGAGGGGAGACCTCATTGCTCTCTTCAACTACCTGAGGGGAGGTTGTAGAGAGGAGGGTGCTTGCCTCTTCTCCCAAGGAACAGGGGGACAGGGCAAGAGGAAATGGCCTCAAGCTCCACCAGGGGAGGTTCAGGTTGGATATCAGGTAAAACTTTCACAGAAAGGGTCATTGGGCACTGGCAGAGGCAACCCAGGGAGGTGGTTGATTCACCTTCCCTGGAGGTGTTTAAGGCATGGGTGGACGAGGTGCTGAGGGGTATGGTTTAAAGTTTGATAGGAATGGTTGGACTTGATGATCTGGTGGGTCTCTTCCAACCTGGTTATTCTATGGTTCTATGACTCTGATTAGTATCTTCAAGTTTTGTGGTTAGTTGATTTCTCTGAATGAGAGTGTACTACCTAGAAATATAGGGGAGTTAACTGAAAACTTTGGATTCAGAAGGATTACTCTGTTATACACTTGACCTGAAGCAGCAGGTATGGTTTGGTAACCTTTTAATAATTATTGTGGACCTATAGGACCTAACTGTTCTATTTTCTTTTTAATAGGCTGCATGTTTATCAAATGTCACCCTGCCAGCTCTTTTTCGAAGAGGAAGTGAGCCCCAGGAAGAAAACTTGGATGACTGTAACCAGGTGAAACAGATATACACATTGCAAACAATAGACTAGATCTGTTATAGACTTCCCTCTGCCTTTTTTGTTCATCTCCCCATGCTCTACTGCTTGCTTACCTCGTTCCCTGCAAAGAGCTACTGCAAAACACAAAAAAACAGGGCCGTGGGAGATCTTCAGAAAGACCAAAAGTGAAAGTGCTGGCAAGGCTGAAGAATGTTTTGTAGTGTCCAGGGTTTTTTTTAGAGTGTGCTGCCATTATGATATAGTTAAGTGGAGTGGGAATATATGTTTCAACCAGGGAAAATGAAACAATTATTGTTGTTCTCTTAGTACCAGAACACTAAGAATTAAGATCCATCTCTTTAGCCTTTTGTGAGATGGGATTCAACTGCTGTTTACAAGTGCTTTGGATCTTAAAGGAGGGAGTGACTGGGAGGAGAAAGGCTTGGAAGGACAATGACATTACTGGGTGCTCATGCAAACTGACAATAACATCCTCAAGAAGAAAATTTCCCTCTCTTGATATCTGGTCCAGTTTGTTAATGGTAACATCTTAGAGCGAGTTATTTTTATTTACAGGAATGCAGGAAAGAAACTTCCAACAGTTCTTGAGAATGCTGTGCATCCTGTAAGATTCTGCTGAGTCTGATGAAAATTCATGTTCTTTATTGTTTTTTGAGAGCCTTAAATGCTACACTCATTTTTTTTGTGGTATTTATTTGCTAATTTCTTGAGCTGTACTTCCAAAGCATTGAAAGTATGCAAAACCAAAGTGCTTCGAAACTCAAAGCACAATAAATTATATGCAACCCACAGTGCAGTAGTTTTACGGAATTGCATTTTATTGTTAGTGTGATTTTATTTGTTGTTACTTGTAAACTTTATCTTAATATTGAGCAAGTGATAGGGAGTCCTATGTCAAAGTTTCTGAAGTACTGTAATAAGTAATCAAGAAAAGTTTTTTTGGCACCACTTCAGAGGTTGTGAACTTCCTTTGAAATTTTCAGATTAGGAGGGAAGTTAGAATGTGTATTAGTTTGAATTTTATTGAAAATCTTTGATATCTCATTCCCAACATCCTCAAAGCAATACAGGAAATGACAAGATGTGTTATTTTTGGAAACTGATTAAAAAGAGTAGGATTTCTGTTACTCTGACTGTTGTGTCCTAGATGCATGTACTTTTTAGCCAAAAAAAAAAAAAGTAAACAACAGTAGTTATTGAATTAGCTCCTAGGTTTTATGGTTTATGAAGTAAAAGTCTAACTGACTGACCGTCTGTCAGTGTTACCAGTTTTTATTGGACGAATCCTGTATTGTGGTTTGGCTCCAAGATGTTAACAGCAAGGTTTAAAGTACTGTGCTTAGGAGCATACATCCTGCCCTGTCACAGGGCTTCCCACTGCAGTCATGGGAGCTGATATAATTCTCTTCTGAAAATCAGATCAGTTCAGAAGTATACTGTATATTGCCTACATAAATTAAAACTAAAAGTATGTATTATAATGCAATTACTTCCTTATTCAGCTTTGTCTGTGGTGCCCTCTTCCCAGTTTCTCGTGTTCTTCATCTGTTCAATGTCTTTCCCCATATCAACTCTTCCCTTATAATTTGCCTTTTTCATCAAATCACACATCTTTTGTTAGCTGCCACTTTTCAATTAATTGAAGTTCTACTTCTTTTCTGTGGTATGATTTCAAAATGTTTCTTAATTTCCTGTTCTTAATTTTCTGTCACATTCTGAGGAATGTGGTAGAAGCCAGGTCAAACTCTCTTCTATATTAAACTGTTTTCTATTAAAATTTCTGAGTATTGTACTTCAACATTGTTTTGTTTGTTTGTTTCCTACCAAGTCCCAGTGCAAATCAGTGCTCCTAGGAGAAGAAGCAAAGCCAAAATTGGAAACCAAGGTAAGACAGTGGTTTTTGGTTTTTTTTTAATTCTCCATGAAAATACTTCATTTTCTGTAAAAATAGGGAGTGTTTCCAAAAATAAGGAAAGTCATTTATCTTCACTAACTTTCTAAAGCTGACACTTTTATTCTTAATACTTTGAAGCTGTATTCTAAAGTATGTGTCTAGCAAATACTGAAAAGTTTAATTTACGTATAGCGAAAAGGTTACATGCGATCCTGTCACTCAGCTGATGGGTGGCTAACATTTGGAGCAAACTGGAGGGCTGTGTAACTTTACTACCCACTTGGACTGTTTTCTGATCAACGTACATGTAATCTGTGAAACTCTGTAGGTCCATTTAGATTTACCCTAGAACTCTGTTTTTTGCAATCTGCAGTTGCTTACCACTTGTAGTTATCATTAGGAAACTGATGTACTTGAATTAGAAATTAACAGAATAATGCTGACTGCATGAACATGAGTTTCTGTATTCCTCAGATTTTGAGGAACGTGCAAGAAGGCAACTGCTTCACTGTTTAGTTATTTGTAATTTCTAAACAGTCTCTTTTAATATGTCTCTCCTTGCCGCTTCTCTAACAGAATGTATTCCTATCCTGGATTACAGTAAGGGCAGCAGCTAGCAGCTGTGCTTGATAGGCAAACGATCCCTGCTGTTGTTGTAGGAGTTTTCAGACTGCACCATATCTTTCTAAATTTGTTATTAAGATTTTTTGTCACAGATTGCAAAATTAAGGCTTCTGTAACTACTCTGTTGTTTACCTGCTTGTTGAGCACATCCTTCAGTCTATCTATAAACACCATATACGGGTCATGCCTGTCTCAGCTTTCCAACATCCAGTATCTTTGTAAGTGTTTGATAAACCAAAAAGCTGCATCTGTTATAAAATTGCATTATTTAAACTGTCTTGATTCTTGAACTGCTACCAACATTGTTTAATTGAGCCATTTCTTATTGTATCTGTTAACAGTCCATTCTGTAATGCCGAAACTGCTTGGGTTTTGCAGTGGCGAGTGGCCCTCCTTCAGCCCAGGGCAGTGGCCCCCCCCAGCGGTGGTAGTGGAGAAGCTAGTACTTTCTGATTCTCTCAGCCCTTCAAAGTCCCAAAGGACCCTCCTGAGGGCGCTGTGAATGCCCAGGGCTGCTGCAGCCGCTCCAGTCGGGACCGTGAGAGCTGCGGGAGCAGGGTTGGGGGTCAGTGTGTGGAAACCCTCAGCCAGGCAGCTCAGCTCCAGAGCAGTTAGTACGTTCTCTTTTGCAGCTTTTGGAATCTCATTTGTCACTTTGTCATTAATTAGCTCCCAGCGCAGACTGCTGTCCTGCACACAGATCACAGGAAAAGCTTGCAATATTTCAACTTTCGTGCCTCCTTCCTGGCTTGTGCCCCTCAGTCTGAGGAACAGGGGGGAGGTGGATCAGACTCGGATCGAAGGGATTGTCAGTCCCCCCGTTGGGGGGTGCAGAGGCAAGCACAGCCAGTTTAGAGGTATGGGGGGATTAGTGCAGTTGTTGACGATCCTGCACTTTGCTCGGAATTATTGCTTTGCTTTTTAGAGTTGACATGCACCTTCAACGCTTCAAAAACTTTCCACCAGGAACCAATCAACTTAGTAGCTGTTTTATCTGACTGTGTTGCTTTATCCCATAGTTGAACCCCTATATCTTTCCAAGTAGTTTGGTGAAATGCTAAACCGACATCAGGAATAAATCCCCTATCTCTGCTCCATTTCAATAGCTCAATTAAACAATTCTTGTCATATTTAATCCCTCTTTTGGAGAAGATATGTTGGAGGATTTTCACCACTGCCTCTTCATCCTTAGAGACTGTGGACC
Organism: Coccyzus lansbergi; assembly: GCA_033558105.1. Lineage (NCBI taxonomy): Eukaryota > Metazoa > Chordata > Aves > Cuculiformes > Coccyzidae > Coccyzus > Coccyzus lansbergi. The sequence goes on from JAUMJK010000694.1 coordinate 178,941, forward strand.
CCATTCCTCCCTGACCACCGCGTACACTTGCCTGTAGCAGATCCTTGAAGTTTTCCTAATTTCTTTACTGGGACACATCCTTTTATCTGCCTCAATCTTCAGCACTGGGGCAGTGCCAGAACATTTTCGGCTGGTCTTTCGACCCTCTACTGCATCTTCAGTCGTTTTGAGCAACTTTGGCAGGTAATCCAAGGGTCCCTGTTCAGTCTCCCAGCATCCAGGCTTTCTTCTCTGTAAAATGTTCCCACAGTGCACCTGGTCAAGAACCAGCTGGATGGCAGGGCTCAAACAGCTATGGGAATGGGTCTGCAACTGGTCTCCAGTAGTGCTCCTCAGCAAATTATTATAGGGCCGTCCTGTTCAATGCCTTTATCAACAATCTGGATGCAGGAGCTGAACATACCATTAGCAAGTTTGCTGATGGTGCTGCTGACATTCTTGAGGGACAGAAGGCCTCACAGAGGGATAGATAGGTTGGAACATTGGGCTGTGATTAGTGGGATGAAGTCCACATGCCAATTTCTGCACCTCGGATGGAGTAACACTGGGCACAATTATAAACTGGGAGAGGAGTGGCTGGAGAGCAGCCCTGCAGAAAGAGATCTGGGGGTGTGGGTTGGCAGCAGGCTCAACGCCAGTCAGCAGTGCTCTGACAGCCAGGAGGACAAACAGCATCCTTGGATGCATTAGGTACGGCACAGCCAGCTGGACAAGACGGGATTGTCCTGCTGTATTCAGCATTAGTGCAGCCTCAACCTGAATTCTGTGTGCAGATCAAGGCCTCGCAGTACTAGTGCAGCCTCAACCTGAATTCTGTGTGCAAATCAAGGCCCTGCAGTTTAAGGAGGATGTGAAGACCCTTGAATGCATCCAGAGGAGGGCAACAAAGCTGGTAAAAGAGCTGCAAATGTGTCCTACAAGCTGCTGAGGACTATGGGTTTGTCTAGTTTGGAGAGGAGGTTAAGAGGCCTCCTCATTGCTCTCTACAGCTTCCTGAGGAGGGGATGTGAGGAAGTTGATGCCAGTCTCTTCTCCCTCATATCCAGTGACAAGATACATGGGAAAGGTTCAAAACTGTTCCAGTGTGGGTTTAGACTACACTGGGAAGCATTTCTTTACCAAGACGGTTGTCAGACACTGGAGCAGGCTTCCTAAAGAGGTGGTCAATTGCCCAAGTCTGTCAGAGTTTAAGAGGAATTTTGACAATGCCTTTAATAACATGTTTTAACTTTTGGTCAGCCCTGAAGTGGTTAGGTAGTTGGACTTGATTTTCTTGTAGGCCCCTTCCAAGCAAACTATTCTGTTGTATTTTCATTGTAGCTGGCAAAGAAGCTATAGTTTTCTTCCTTGCTGTTGACCTTGTTGCTACTGTTCATTCTTTAATGTATATAGAGCATGGAAAAGAGACATCTCATATACATATTGGCTCTATGTATTTGTTCAAAAATATGGTCCTCAATTTAAGGTTGCTGAATGGTAGTGTTAATTTGTATGAAGGATTTTGTCTATTTACTGGAATATTCAGAATGTTTCAAACATCCTTTTCTGTCAAGTTTAAAGGAACAGAGAATGAGCCAGTGGCACTGTCAAGAGTAGTTCTTCATTCCAAAAGAGATAACTTTTCTTAATCTTGAAAATAAGTGTTTATATGGTGATTATTTTTTCTGGCTTGGCTTTACAAAATTATTTTGAGTAGTGAATATCTAAGTATAAATTCTCAGTTCTTGATATTGGAAGCACTTGGCAGCTATTTCTTAGCGTATTTTTCTCTTTTTAGTTGTTGGAAAGTCAAGTGTGATTACTTGTAATCTGATATCTTTATGTAATTTACAACATATTTAAAATAAATTTACAGGTGTAGTTATAGAATCATAGAATACCAGGTTGTAAGGGACTCTAAGGATCATCTTATCCAACCATTTTAGTTGATCTACAGTTTAAAAGAGATGGCCCAGGACCCTGTCAAGCTGATCCTTAAAAGTGTCCAGCACAGAGGAATCTACCACTCCCCTGGGGAGATTATTCCAGCATTTAACTGTTCTCATGGTGGAAAATTTTCTTCTTTTCTTCATGGTGGAAAATTGGAATCTGCCCAAGAGAGATTTATCCTCATTACCCCTTGTTTCTCCCATGTGAGTCCTCATAAAAAGGGAGTCTCCATCCTCTTGTTAGACACCCTTTATTTACTGATATGTGGTCATAAAGTCTCCCCTAAGCCTTCTCCTTTCAGGTCTGAACAGCCTCAGTTCTCTCAGCCTTACTTCACATGGTAGGTTTCCTAGTCTTCTGATCATCTTGGTGGCCCTCCTCTGGACCCTTTCCAGCCTGTTCACGTCTTTTTTTTTATAGCAGGGACCAAAAATGAACGGAGCACTGCAGGTGCAGTCTGACAAGCACTGAGTAGATTGGGATAATGACTTCCTTATCTCTGCAGGTGATGAGAGCCTTCTTCATGCACCCCAGCATCCTGTTGGCCACCTTTGCTGCTGCAACATACTGTTCACTCATGTTGAGTCTGTTGTCCTCCAAGACCGCCTAGGTTTTTCTCCCCAGAGCTGCTCTCCAGTCAGGTCAGGTGGAACCTAGACTGAGCTGCACTCCAGGGTTATATATTCCCAGGTGCATGATCTTACACTTACCGCCATTGAACTTCAGATGATTTCTGCTAGCCCACTCTTCCCACCTGTCCAGATGTTCCTCAAAAGTAGCACTTCCCTCTCAACTTGGTGGCATCTTCAAACTTTATCAGGGTGCTCTTGATCCCAACATTCAGTTCACTTATTAAGTGAAAACTGCCAAGCCTGTCACACCATGATGGAGACAGAGTTGGACCTAGAACTGCCCTTAAACAATTAGTTTATTAACTATAATGTTACAATTCTAAGTCAAGAGTACAAGGTGAAGTCTAGACCAGTATTAATGTCCTATAAGGGTTTGTCAGGGACTATACAACCTGTCTGGAGCTCAGTGATAAAGCCTTTATAGATATTTCCATGAGGCTACTGCAGGTGAAGTTTTAGCAGATGCTCCTCTGGTGTAGGGTTTGATTCCATGATGTTGTGTTGATGTTAGGGGGGATCCCTACACTGCACCATCCTGAAATGACCATCAAAACATACTCCAAGAAAAAGGAGAGGAGAGTGACTGTCTTGGGGGATTCCCTTCTAAAGGGAACAGAGGGACCTATCTTCTGACTGAATCCACTCCACACGGAGGTCTGCTGCCTGCCCAGCGCCTCAGTGAGGGACATCACTAGAAAACTTCCTTCCTTGGTGAAAGGCACAGATTATTACCCTCTGCTAGTATTTCAAATTGGCAACAATGACAAACAGCGCAGGAAGCTGAGAGCAATTAAGAGAGACTTCAGGGTTCTGGGGAAAACGATGGAGTGCTCTGGGGCACAATTAGTGTCCATTCCAACACTAAGGAATGATGAGCAAGAGATCCAAACCTGGTGTGAGGAGCAAAACTTTGTCTTCTTTGATCATGGACTGGCCCATACACCTCCAGGCTTCCTTACTAGGGATGAGGCACGGTTGTCTCCTACGGGTACTAAAATCCTCACTAAAAATCTAGCAGGGCTCATAAGTAGAGCTTTAAACTAGATGTGAAGGGGAGAGGGGATGAGGCCAGGCTAGTCAGGAGTGAGCCTGATAGTGGAACTCCAGTGCCTGAGAGATGGTGTGCTGGCAAGGACCACCAGTATGTCACCACAGAGCAAGTAGGGGCGAGTACATCTGGTGACAGAAAGGATGGAACTGGCACTGAGGGGTTAGATATTCCAAGGACCAGTCAATTGAGAACGAACACTATTCCCTTTTTGAGGGCTGAGGGTTCACCAGCTCAGCTAAAGTGCATTTACACCAGTACACGCAGCATGGGCAATAAACAAGAGGAGCTGGAAGCTGCCGTAGGGCAAGGAGACTATGATGTAGTTGCCATCTTGGAAAGGTGGTGGGATGATTCATATAACTGGAGTTCAGCTATGGTGGGGTATAAACTCTTCAGGTGGGACAGGAAGGGTAGGAGAGGAGGCGCAGTAGCCCTCTGTGTTAGTGAATGCTTTGATAGCCTCAAGCTCAATTATGGTGAGGATGGTACTGAGTGCCTGTGGGTTAAAATCAGGAGCGCACAAAAAGGCAGATAATGTGCTGGGAGGTTGTTATCGACCACCCAGCCAAGAAGAAGAAGCTGATGAGCTCTTCTATAAACAACTGGAGATAGTCTTAAGATCGATACCTCTTGTCCTCATGGGAGACTTCAGTCTTCTGGGTATCTCATGGAAGTACAATACAGCAGAAAGGAAGCAGTCTAGGAGGTTCCTGGAGTGTGTGGAAGACAACTTCCTCACACCACTAGTGAGTGAATTGACAAGGGAAGGCGCCCTTCTGAACCTGCTGTTTGTGAACAGACAGGGCCTTGTTGGGGGTGTCATGGTCAGAGGACTCCTGGGACAAAGTCATCATGAGATGATAAGTTGAGTTGAAGAGGGGGACTAGCAGAACAGTAACATTAAACTTCCAGAGGGCAGCCTTGGGACTGTTCAGAAGACTGGTTGGCAAAGTCCCATGGGAGACAGTCCTTAAGGGCAAGGGAGCCCACGAAGGCTGGGAGGCCTTCAAAAAGGGGATCCTAGGAAGCCATTCCCATGTTCCGGAAATGGAGCTGGATAAAGGCATCGAGTGCACCCTTAGCAAGTTAGCAGACAATACTAAACTGAGTGGAAGTGTCAGTCTGCTGGAGGATAGGGAGGCTCTGCAAAGGGATCTGAACAGGCTAGACCACTGGACAGAGACCAACAGCATGAGGTTTAACAAGACCAAATGCCAGGTCCTGCAGTTGGGGCACAATAACCCTATGCAGTGATACAAACTGGGAGAAGTCTGGCTGGAAAACTGCCAGGAGGAGAAGGACCTGGGGGTGTTGGTCGACAGCCGACTGAACATGAGCCAGCAGTGTGCCCAGGTGGCCAAGAAGGCCAATGGCGTCCTGGCTTGTATCAGAAACAGCGTGACTAGCAGGTCCAGGGAGGTTATTCTCCCTCTGTACTCAGCACTGGTGAGACCACACCTCGAATCCTGTGTTCAGTTCTGGGCCCCTCAGCACAAGAAGGATGTTGAGGCTCTGGAGCGAGTCCAGAGAAGAGCAACAAAGCTGGTGGAGGGTCTGGAGAACAGGCCCTATGAGGAACGGCTGAGAGAGCTGGGGTTGTTTAGCCTGGAGAAGAGGAGGCTGAGGGGAGACCTCATTGCTTTCTACAACTACCTGAAGGAAGGTTGTAGAGAGGAGGGAGCTGGCCTCTTCTCCCAAGGGACAGGGGGACAGGACAAGAGGAAAAGGCCTCACGCTCCGCCAGGGGAGATTTAGGCTGGACATTAGGGAAAAATTTTTCACAGAAAGGGTCATAGGGCACTGGCAGAGGCTACCCAGGGAGGGGGTTGAGTCACCATCCCTGGAGTTTATTTAAAAGACTGGTGGGTTAGGTGCTGAGAGGAATGGTTTAGTACTTGGTAGGAATGGTTGGATTCTATGATCCATTGGGTCTTTTCCAATCTAGTGGTTCTGTGATTCTGTTTTACCATTTACATTATTAAAAATTCCAGTGTAGTTTATTCAGTGGCCAGATCTTGCACCCTTTTGTATGATATTTTTCCACTCCTCTGCTTTAAACAACTCACAAAAATTTCTAGGTATTCCCTCCCCAGTTTAGGTTTTATCTTGTTGGTTTATTTGAAGGTACACGTAGCATTGGGATATTGAATCCCCTGCAAAGATACAGGATTAGTCTTTGCAATTTGCTACAGTGAAGGGGCAGTAAATGGAGTCAAAACAGCTGAGGCAATGAGAAAGAAGATGAGAAAGAAAAAAGGCAGTTAAGATAACACCCACACAGCTGCCTCTGTCTGCATTGCATAGGGATAACAGAGTGATAAGCACATAGAAGAGAGAGAAATGGTGTGTGACACCTTAATCAATTCACTCCAAATTGCTGCAGCTAAAGGTTTATATTTTTATTTTTGTATAATGTAGCTAAAAGGTGCATTTCTGTTAGTGAAAGCTCTTTGAGGTGGCCACTGTCAGAACTTGTTAAACATCTTGACATAATTGTCTGCTTTTGTTTTTCTTTAAAAGGCCTGCTATACCACATTTTTTTCCCCCAATATGACAGCTAAAGGGAGTCCCCTTCTCAATGATGTGTCTGTTTCTTATGTTACGTGCCCTGTGGGCTGATCGGTCTGCACACATTGATAAAGCTGAACAGCTGTAGTGGAGCAAAGGGTCATGTACCCTGCATCTTGGATTGCCAGACTCAAACTGGCGCCTTTTTGGTCTCTATGTCAGAGTTTAAACTCTTGCTCTCTGTGTCTTTCCAGTCCAGAGGTCACAGGTGAATTCACCTGTCTGCCAGCAAGTGGACATTTGATCTGGGAGGATCTGGATACATCTTGGGAACCCATCTGGGTTGTATCACAGAGTCTATTTATGACAGCCTGGACTGAGTGCCTCCAAAGGAGCAAGGTCCTAGAACTGAAGAACTTGCATGCAGTTACACAGTTTACAATTTAAGCTACCAGCCCCGCTGTATTCTTCTCATCCTGTCCATGCAAAGGTTAATTCAGTAGCTGTCTTTTTTATTTTTAATTATCTTCTGTCCCAAATTAGTTCCTTCTGCAACTCAGTAAAAGTTAAACACAAACCCATATTTTCAGGCCTGTATTTTCAGTTGTAATAAACAATGATTTGGTCAGAGTTTTGTTTCTCTCCAAGACCCATCTGGTACACAATTTAAAGGTAACAGCATTGTACCAATGTCTATAAAAATTCTACTTTCCATTCACTACTTTCATCCCTGGGCATGGATCTGATAAGGGATGTTAGAATGACCGTCTGCTTTCTCACCAGGAAAGCCCTTAGTATCGGATGTTTTGCATGTTGTTTTTTCTTTGCTAAGTAGTCAGATTGCACAACTGGGCTGAGGGCACGATGCCATGGGAGAGAGAGATCATCATCACCATTATCATGCCAGATGCCTTCATTCCATATTTTGGCACCTGAATTTATCTGTCTGAGACTGAGGAAGGCATTTGGCTTAATAAAACATCTGGGCTTGAGGTTGCCTAACTTAAATTCTTAAGCAATTTAAATTCCTCTCCTTTTGAGAGTCTAAGGATGCTTTCAACATCTTGGTCTCTGACTTAAAGGCCATGCTGCCTTTGCCTTTTGTTGGGGAAAGGGCAGTCATTAGTTGTGTTGGTTTCCCTTCTTATGCAAGAAAGTGTGGGGGTTTTTTTCTTTTTTTCTCTTTTACCTTCTGTATTCTTTGTGTCAGAGATACAGACCACAGAGGAGAAGCTGTGGTAGTCCATCGGTCAGTAAACAGTCCTGGTCTTGTAAGAGTCACTAGACTTGCACTCACAAGCTTTGCGATTGTCTTTAGAAAGATGGCCTCTCTTTTTCGAGTCTTATCAAAGGCAACCTAGCTGGGTTTACTAAACTGTGTGGATAAGAGCTTGGGGGAGGGCATGTTAATAGCTGTCCACCTCACCACTCATTTCAGAATACTTTGAGGCCCATTCTTTTCCTGCAGGGGAGAATCACAAGTCACGAGTCAGAATCTGGTTACCTGTGAGAGTCTGGTACTCACAGGGTTAATACATGTGGTCCTCAAACAGGACAGCCAGCAACTCCCTAGAGCAAAGTGGGTCAGAGAGACAATTTCACACTGCTGGAGGCAGTAAGTAGTTTAATTCAAGTGACAGATTAAAAGAAATTTGAGATTGCTGTCATGAATTTACTACTGTGTTCATGCTTAAACACTTACAACTGGTTAACGCTTAGCATGTATATATATTTGTTATATATAATAGCAGCCAAAAAAAACCCCAAAACAAACTTGGGTTATTAGCTATTTTCCTGGAGAAATACCTGACAGAGTTAGGGGTGCCATTCTTACTGAGACATTTCTTCTTGGTGAAGTTACTCAGTGAGTGAGACAATTTTGTATGTATAATGACGTTGAAAAATTGACCTCCCAGGTTTGCTGTGAAAAATTCCCTTTATGGGATAAAATGCCAGAAGTCGATTTAGCTAGGTGCAATTGGGTTTTCAAGACCTGTTTGGTTAGGTGCAATCCTCCTTGCATTCCATCAATCCTCAGGAATTAGCCTAGGATGCTGGTCGTGACTGAAATTGTACCTAGAGCAACGCCCAATTAAGCAGAAACAGTCAAAATAAAACAGCACAGTCAAATCTAGATATTTTTCTCTTTTCTTTAATAAGACATAATGAACATGAAGACTGCTATACTAAACAGACCAGAAAATAGATTTGGGTAAGAGACTGTATTACTTACCCAGTAAAACCCAAACCCATATACTGTCCATACAGTCCCAAGGTTGCATGGTAGAATCTGCCTCCCTTGGATAGATTCAGAATGATCAGTTTTGATGAAGGTAAACTATCTAAGGTAAACACCGAGCAACTGTCCCTGCAGTAAAGCGTGCCTTAACCAAGAAAAGAAAACGTAAAGCACTGTGCTAATAATTACATAATCCTACTGGCTACACAATATTTTCTGTCACCCCCTGATGGAGACAGAGTCCCAGAACTGCATTTTAACAGTTAGTTTATTACCTATCATAGAATAGAATCATAGAATCATAGAACAACCAGGTTGGCAGGGACCCATCGGATCTTCTAGTCCAACCATTCCTATCTAACACTAAACCAAGTCCCTCAAGACCTCATCCACCTGTGCCTTAAACACCTCCAGGGAAGGTGACTCAACCACCTCCCTGGGCAGCCTATTCCAATGCCCAGTGACCCTTTCTGTGAAAAACTTCCTCCTAATCTCCAGCCTAAATCTCCTCCGGCGGAGCTTGAGGCCATTCCCTCTTGTCCTGTACAAGCTTAAGTCTAGACCAGTATTAATGCCCTACACAAGTTTGTGAGGGACTGTATGACTTGTCTGGAGTTCAGTGATAAAGGCCCTATAGATATTTTCATGAGGCTGCTCCAGGTGACATTTTTGCAGATGTTCTGCTGGTGTAGGGTTTGGATCCAAGATGTTATGTTGACATTGGTAGGGGTCTCAGACAGGCTGAGAGGAAACTTGTTATGACCTGCTCCTCTTATCCTCTTATAGTCCATACTGGAGTGGTAACATCTGGGCTATCAGTCAGCCCAGCTCCTTATCTGATTGGCGGGGGGAGTGTTGCTTTAGCCCTTTTGCCTGTGCAAATTCCACCAGACTATAAGGATCCAAAACATTCCAGGGTTGTACATCAAGCAATTTCCAACACATAAAACACACGGTTTCCACATCCATAAGTCACCTAAGTACAACATATATGGGGTTCTAGTCATAAATCTTATTGATACTTCTCCTTTCAGGATCACCTCCAATTCTTTGTTCTTTGGCTATGGTGTAACTCTGCTATATGTGCATACTTGCATTGGAGGGGGTGACCAGGGGCCAGTTTGGTCATCCTGATAGGCACATGAGTGCTGAAGACCTAATGGCTAGCTCATTCTCCCCCACTCATCAAGAACATAAACCTTATTGCACACATGGGCTTTGATGTGGCTACTGATGTGGTGTGGCCACCAGACCTTCATCTCACTCCCCTCCACCCTGCGACTCAGCAAAGCAGTAGCCTCTTCAGCAGCTTTACAGGTGAGTATTATGTCAAGGCCCAGTACTGAACCCTGGTGAAATACACTTGTGACTCGTTGCCAGTTTGAGAAAGAACTATGTACCACTGCCTCAAGCTCTGCCAGACCAAGTTGAGGCTTGACATCAGGAAAAAAATTTTCACAGAACAGGTCATTGGGCACAGGCAGAGGCTGCCCAGGGAGGGAGTTGAGTCACCTGCCGTGGAGGTGTTTAAGGTATGGGTGGACAAGATGCTGAGGGACATGGTTTAGTGTTTGATAGGAATGGTTGGACTCGATGATCTGGTGGGTCTCTTCCAACCTGGTTATAATAATTCTATGAAGTGCAGGACCTGGCTTTTGGCCTTGTTAAACCTCATGCCATTGGACTCAGCCCAGCGGTCCAGGCTGTTCAGGTCCCTTTGCAGAGATCCTCCCTACCTTCCAGGAGATCGACACTTCCACCCAGCTTTGTGTCATCCACAAACTTGCTAAGGGTACCCTCAATGCCTTCATCCAGGTCATTGATGAAGACATGAAGACATTGAACAGGGCTAGACCCAGAACTAAGTCCTGGGGACACCACTTGGAACTGGCCTCCAGCTGGATTTAACACCATTTCCCACCACTCTCTGGGCCCGGCCATCCAACCAGTTTTCCACCCAGGAGAATGTGTGCCTGTCCAGGCCAGAGGCTGACAGTTTCCGAAGCAGAATGCTGTGAGAAACTATGTCAAAGACTTTGCCAAAGTCCAGGAAGATACATCCCCAGTCTTTCCCTCATCCAGCAGCCAGGTCACTTTGTCATAGAAGGCTATCAGGTCAGTTTGGCAAGACCTGCCTTTTGTAAACCCAAGTTGGCTGGGCCTGATCACCTGATTCTCTTGCATGTGCTTCACTCAAGATCACCTATTCCCTGACTTTCCCTGGCACTGAGGTCAGACTGACAGGCCTATAGTTCCCTGGATCCTTCCTGCGACCCTTCTTGTAGATGGGCACAACATCAGCCAGCCTCCAGTCCAGTGGAACTTCCCCAGTCTTCCAGGACTGTTAGAAGATGATGGAAAGGGGTTTGGCCAGCACATCTGTTGGTTGTTGTTGGGGCATAAAACCCTATGCAGAGCTACAGACTAGGAGAAGTCTGTCTAGAAAGCTGCCTGGAGGAGAAAGACCTGGGGGTGTTGGTTGACACCCAACTGAACATGAGCCAGCAGTGTGCCCAGGTGGCCAAGAAGGCCAATGGCATCCTGCCTTGTATCAGAAACAGCGTGACCAGCAGGTCCAGGGAGGTTATTCTCCTTCTGCACTCGGTACTGGTGAGACCACACCTCGAATCCTGTGTTCCGTTCTGGGCCCCTCAGCACAAGAAGGATGTTGAGGCTCTGGAGCGAGTCCAGAGAAGAGCAACAAAGCTGGTGGAGGGTCTGGAGAACAGGCCCTATGAGGAGCAGCTGAGAGAGCTGGGGTTGTTTAGCCTGGAGAAGAGGAGGCTGAGGGGAGACCTCGTTAATCTCTACAACTACCTGAAAGGAGGTTGTAGAGAGGAGGGAGCTGGCTTCTTCTCCCAAGTGACAGGGGACAGGACAAGAGGGAAAGGCCTCACGCTCCACCAGGGGAGATTTAGGCTGGACATTAGGGAAAAATTTTTCACAGAAAGGGTCATAGGGCACTGGCAGAGGCTGCCCAGGGAGGTGTTTGATTCACCTTCCCTGGAGGTGTGTAAGGTATGCGTGGATGAGGTGTTGAGGGGCATGGTTTAGTGTTTGATAGGAATGGTTGGACTCGATGATCTGGTGGGTCTCTTCCAACCTGGTTATTCTATGATTCTATGATTCTTGGGTGGATGGGATGTAGTCCTCAGTTTTACAAAGTGGAGTAGTATTAAATTATTATTTCTTGAGAACATAGTTAAATATTAAAATAAGTGCATTTATGGTTGTTTATTTTGGGGGTTTTTAAGAGAGACAGTGCGCTGGAACACTGGTTCTAAAGCATTTTTTTCTTGAGTTAACAGATGTGATCTTGATAGAAGATTTATTTGACTTCTGTTTCTTTGGAACCCAGTCTTTTGTTTAATCGTCACAGATATCAAGCACAGTGTATTTAACCTTAAATGTGTATCAGCCATCCAGTGAGGAGTATTGTCATGTGAAGTACTGTCATTGTTTCTAGTGGCTCCTCTTCAGTTGTAGTCTGCAGTTGCCTTGGAGAGGGAAGTTATGGACAACCAGTATGATTGATAAACATGCTTCAACTTTATTAGCAGGTTTTGACTAGGTTATATAGTTTCTTAACAAGGCAAAGGTGTTTACTTTACAATAGACTTCTAACTGGCTGCTTGCTTAAAGGTTATGATTACGTAGTTCTTCTACGTGCAGCTACAGCTATAGGAAAGTTTTTCAGTTCCCAGGCTCATTCCCAGGCTCGGTAACTCTTTATTTCCCAGGGTCAGTAACTCTTGTTTTGCATCCTGTTCTGGTACAATTTGTGCCTCAAGAGCATCTTGTCCCTGCGATGTTACATATAGTGAGATACAAAATTGCTACACAGGGGAGTTATTGATTAACTGTTCCAGGGAGCCGTGGCCTTGGTCGTGCAACCATTCTCCCACAGTGGTCGTTGTCTGACATTGCAGAGAAAATTAGGGGAAAAATACCAACTCTGACTACTTGTCATTTCCGCTTTTTTAATAAAGAAGAAAATTGTTTCTTGATCCCTGCAATGGCTTTTAGACTCTTTTAAACAAATAAAGGGTCTGTCATAATAGATGACTATTCTGTTTCTGCTGTATAAAATGTAACTCAACACAATTCAGGAAATGCTTCTTTTCATGTTTTACAGCTTTCCTTGTTAATGAGGCGAGTGAAAGCTCTAATGGATGAATATGTTGAATGGCAAAGAAGTAGTCCTGAAGGTAAGTAATTGCTTCCATGTAAGGTCTATTCAAAGTTCTACAAAGTCTTTCTTCTAGGCACCCTAAACTGTGTATGTATCAAATGACTGCTGGTTGTATTTTCATATTATAACTACTTAAAAATTAAAATAAATACTTCCCATAGTAACACGTTTTTAATTTTTTTGCATGTTTGTTCTAAGTGAACTTAGAATTCGAAGTGAATTTTATTATAACTTAATCTTATGATTCTGGACAAATAAATGCTTGATTCATATCACCATGAATCAGCTAAATGGAAAAATAACTGCTAGCAGGTCTCCTAACAAAGTAACAGAAGTTCATTATGCTGTTACCTGTCTTCAGGTTTCTCTTCTCTGTGATTTTTTCTTCTCCATCTTTCATTTATATTTCCTTTTTTAGGACAGACCTGCTTTGAAAAATAGTTTTGTCTTCATTTCTTCTTTTAAGAAGCTATCTTTGCACATATTGTTAATAAATTAGCAATAATTTACCAATACATCTGTTTGAAATTTTTTGTTGTTGTAACACTTCACAACAGTATGATGTATTATGATATACTAGCTGAAACTTTGAATAAAACCTTTAGTGGTAAGCCCATTATGCACATTCCTAGCTTGAGTTTAACAGGGGTCAGAGTTCAGGTCAAGAAAAGGTGATAAATGATACTTTAGTTTATTTTAACAACAGGTATCCAGCTCACTTATTGATCCTGAGATGTTCAAACCACTAAGAGTGGTGGTAGCTCTTGTATTTGTTAGGCATTATCAGTCAGAAGTTATAAATTCCTCCATTTTTCAAAATGGGGAGCAAGTCTTGGATCACATATCCTATGAGGAGTGGTTAAGAGAACTGAGATTGTTTAGTCTGGAGAAAAGGAGGCCAAAAGGTGGCTGTAGTGAGGCAGGCATTGGTCTCTTCTCTCAGGTAACAAGTGTTAGGACAAGAGGAAATGGCCTCAAGCTGTGCCAGGGAGGTTTAGATTGAATGGTAGGAAAAATGCCTTCACCAAAAGGGTTGTCAAGCATTGGAACAGGCTGCACAGAGAAGTGGTTGAGTCACCACTCTTGGAGCTATTTAAAGGACATGTATATGTGGTGCTAGGGGACATGGTTTAGTGGTGAACTTGGCTATGTTTGATTTATGGTTGGACTTGATGTTAAAGGTCTTTTCCAGCAGCTGGTGTGTCCAGATACTGAAAACCATTCAGAATCCAAGTGTGAGTTAAGTAATCTTAGTTTTGCAGGTCTCTCATTTGGAGTCTTGTAAACAGTTCCCACATTATCATTAGCATTCCAGGAGCACTCACTGTTACGTCTCTTGTCAAGGACCTGTTAGCACCTTTCAACCTGGTAAAACTCATTAATTAATCTTTAAGTGGATACATTAACTCATTTGAGTATTATTTTTATGCCAGAACAGGGTTGAGGCTTTTTAGTGTTTACAAAATGATAGGAATGTGTTTTAGACAGCAAATGGTGATTTCCAGTGTTTTGTCAATAGTCCAAATTGGAATTCATTTTCAAGTGAACATTAAAGTCACTTCTTCAGCTTCTTTGAAAGTTCATGTACTTTCTATACATGGAGGGCCAAATAACAGCAGCTGGGAAAAATAACCTTTCTTATAAATATTGTTGCTCATTTCATAGTTCACATGCTTTGTAAGCCAGTCGCTATGAATGGTCAGACTCAAATGCTTCTTAGAGGCATGTAGACCAAAAGTATGGTATTGAGTGAATTTGGGAAATACTAGTTCTTGGCTGCTGCTCATGAATAAACTGCTGGCTTACAGCAAATTGATTGAAAGCACTTACACTTTTTATCTGGTTAAACTACCTTGGAGACGTTAGGTTTCCTTACTAAAATATGTAATTATTTTAAACTTTAAACTATGCGCTTAAAAATATTCTTGGGGTTTTTTCCTGTTTTTATTGGCTTGCTGACTTGCTTTGCTCAACCATTCTTACTTGTTCTCAGGTGATAAGATTTATTATTAGAAGTCTTAATTCTCTACTAGAGAAATGATCTATGCATATTATAATGCAAATAATATTTTGCCGCCAAAGCTTTGCCTTTCTGGCTACCTTTTTGAGGGAAGAAAGAAGAAATTGCTGCTAAGTATTTGAGTAGAGTTATAGTGCTTGTATGAAAATTTCTCTACTGTGCATACATCTTCTCTCTCCAGTTTGGCTCCTTTCTACCTGCTGTTTGTTTTGAAGCAAAATTTTACTTAACTGAAAACACTGTCTGAATTTAATCTCTTGTTCTTTTTAAACTTCTGGTACTATTTATGTAGCTGCTAAATCAGCTGAATTAAAGCTTTTAAACAAGCATTTGGCTCATAAAAACATAATTTAACTTTTACCTTGCAAAATAAGGAAGCAACCGTACTTTAAACCTTATAAATCAATTCTAGTCTCTGCATAATTTCTATTTTTCTTTGCAAAATATCAGCATTCTGCCAAATTCCTCTTATTCCAATAGGAGTTTCTATATAAACATGTGCATAGTAGCTGGTTTTACATTCCTAGCATCTGGTAGTATTTTTCGTAGCCATTGTACTATATGTCACTATGCAATTCTGTTTGACATTTCATTTTGCAAGTGTCGTGATTCACAACTAAAAGCTTTGCCTGACAGTAAATAGAGAAACTGTTCTTTACAGTAGCAGCTGCCATGAATGTTTTGCCTCACTGTCTAAGAGCTGCACTGTTCTTTCACAAAATTAGGGTTAGTGATTTCTTTCCTAGAGCAATGTGGAATTCTATTCTGATGCTCACACAATGTGAATATTGAATGGGAAGCACATACTCAGGACTGGATATGTAAAAATGAAGTTTTAGAAACCAGTAGTAGAAATTGATAATTCCAGCTAGCGAGAGTTCATAATAATCATGATGGAGGACATGGCAGGGGAAGAGTATGCATTTTTTCAAACAAGCTAGTGAATATGAATAAAATCATACCAATGAATTTTATCACATGTGTGTAGGATATTTGTGTCATTAAAGAAATCCTGCTCTAATAATAGCACAGACCACTTCATCTTACAGCTCTTAAACATAAGCTTAATTCATGAGCACTCTACTTAAATTTTACGTCAAGGTTTAGAGACAGTAACTCTCAAAGTAAAAGGGATTTTTATTTTGAACTCAGTAGTTTTGCTGATTTTCAACTTGGAACAAGCACTGCCATTAGAACTACTAATCTAAGGATTCTCAAAATTTATGGAGATAAAACTATAAAATTACTTTACCAGAAATGTACATTTATAAAATTTCTGAAATCAATTGTACTGTATTTAGGAGATATTTAGTACTTTTATGAGAGAGTTAAGGGTTTTCCCTTTTGTTAAAGTAAAAGCTTTATTGAAGTAATTATTTTTAAGATTGGAGACTTGGAGCCCAAACTTGGACAAAAAATATCCCTTTCATAGTAAGGTCTAAATCTGTTAGAGTAACTTTCATTTCTCCTGTTAATAGATTCAAATGCTTAACTTCTGGAAAAGTTATACATTTTTCCGGGTGCTGCAAGTTGACATGGAACTGAGAATTGGTTGGAGTCCATTGAAGGCTATCGAATACAGCAGTTCACTTTTTATTCAGAAAATCCATAAGCCATAAATCACATTTGCAGAAGCCTTCTGTGGAAGCATTACCACATCCTTGAATAGTACTGTACTTTCCTTTAAGTACTGACTGCTGTTTCTCAGGATTGGAGTTAGGATATTTGCCTTGCTGGGCCTTTCATCTCCATACACGTAGCTGTTCTTGTGAATACTAAGGGCATGCTTTTAAAGTTCTTTAAATCTGATAGGTTTTACAACCCCAATCAAGGATTTGGGAGGCTGTTTAACAAGAAGAATTGGAAGATTGGAAGAATTAACCAACACTGGTGATGGTGACTAGATCCCTTCCACTGAAAAAATCAGGCTTACTTATCTCAAAGAATGACTATATTTCACATTTCACATTTCAGTATTATGTACCTAAGCTAGCTGAGGTATAAAGTAGTGCAGAAACACTGACACCACATTTTATCAGTCTAATTTAACTTGTGGGGAAGTTACATTAGGTGTGCCCAGCTAGACACATCCAAATGTGGTTAAACTGCTGATGACAGCCAAGCTAATTTTTTTTAGAGACTACTCAAGTTTCTATGTAGACAGGCTGCTTTTCAATATAAACAGGGCTATATCATGCATTGCAAACAATTAATTTTATTTTTCAGTGCTTTCCGTCAGTTCAGATGTACTGAAAACATTGGGAAAAGAAGAGGTAAGTCTTTGTGTTTTAAGAGAGGAGGGGAAAAGGACTTGTATACAGTTGCTGCATTTTCCTATGACTTCTCCTGTTGTGGACTACTGCTACTATACTGCGTGTGTTTCTTCAGATGTTGTTGTTCTAATGTGTTTATTCTGCTGTATTATAACTACAGTTCCCTTCTTTTAAAGAAGTTCTTACATATTGCACTTCATCCTTAATATAAAATAATGTAACACGTTGCATAGTTGAGTCACTATCCTTAAATCTAGAGTTACATGACAGTAATTTGCAAATAATTTGTTGAGTTCTTCTAGCCTTGGAAGGAAGAGCATATGAAGAATTTCAAAGGGGTAGCATTATTGTACAGTGATTGGAAATGGATGTGCAACATTTTGTGATAATATTCCTGTGGCTATGGCTTAAGAAAAAAATACTTCTTGGCTTTCTTCTTCTTAGCATCTTTCTTCCCTTTAGTATCACTCACAACAGGGAACCCTACTGTGCTTAAGAGTCAATATTAACAACTTGTTTGGTTGCACATTTTTCATTTGAGTGTCAGTATGGCATGTTTGATCTTATATCCCATTATGTGGCCTATTTTGTTGAGGATTCCTGGTTTTTATCAAGTGATGCATATATAGAGAATATTTGTTTCTGTAAAATATTTTCACAGTTTTTATTTCTTTGAGCTAAATATAAAAGTTTGCCTAGTTTGTATGGGAGGAGACAAAATACATCCAAATCTTAGGATGTAAGGGATATAGTCCTAGTTTGTTGGAGGACTACATATATTAATAGCTTCTGGCTGCAGTAGTTTTATTTCTCCCTCTTTTGTCTCCCACGAATGTTAGTATCACTTAGGACCATTTAAATAATGAATAGATTTGATTGAAACATATTCATTGAAAACTAATGAATTAGCTTTTCTTTGCAGCATCACTGTTTTCTGAGTGCTGTACTTTTTATGTTGGTGCAATTAGTGTGGATTCATTCTTGCAAGCAGCTGCGATGTTTTAGACAATGCAGCCCTGGTGCTATAGATATTGTCTTCTCAGTCTGTCATCAGATGAGCAGTTTGTGTGGGTGCTTCATAATATGCTCCAGGTAAAATCAACTATGTTGTCTTGCAGACCTTCAGTAAGACACTAGTGGTGAAAATAACACTTTATATAGCTCCAACTGGATTTTAAAATAGTGCATCTTTCTGTAGCCATATTTCTTAAGAAATTACAGGTAATTTTGTCTCACTACCGGATTTATAGATGTAACCTTACATAGAATAAATACTGCAAACTGGGCTATCTGCAAACTGTAGGTTTATTTTTACTTTTTTCTAGCTGCAGAAAGTAAAGAATAATCTTGAAATAGCACTGGCAATGGTTCAGTTAAAGAATAAACAACTGGAAGAAGATTTGGAAAGGTAATATAATTTTGACTTACAAATGCTGTAAGCATTTTCTACCACTTTTTTTTTCTTCTTTTTTTCCCTTTTTAACTGTCCAGGAAATCTATTTATCTGTTGTGCCTTTTCCTGTTTTTCATGTTTCAGAGAAAGGCAGTGGCATGTGAAGCAGGAGAATACACTTACCAGAATAGAAGAAAAGGCAAAAATCCAAGCCTCCAGAAAGAGGTATTTTACAGTCTTGAGGATTTTATGTTGAAGAATTCAAATATGAACAGGAGAAAATGAGCAAGCAAATTCTTAAAACCTATTCCCTGTTTTGTTAAATAGCTCAAATAATAATAACTTAGTAATCCATATCTGAAACATGGAAAATATTGTTACTATATGTTTTTATCTTGTGTTGAGCCTATAACAATAGAAAATAGTGGAAATTTTTGTTTAAGAACTTTTTTATCATTTTATTGAATTTCATATTCTGTTACTCTGGTTTTGCAATTAGTTTAAGGGATGCTGCAGTTCATGATCAGGAAAAAAAAATATTACAACTAAAGGGGTATAACGAAGAAATCTGGACTGCTCTGGGTAAATTCCTGGAAGAACAATTTCCTCTCCCAAAGAAAGGTGGAAGTTCTCAGAGAGGGAAGGTAAGATTTTTCTTAATAACCATTATATTTGGAATGTTCCATTTCTATGCAGTATCATTGTAAAGTCACTTGCATAGAATCTGCAGTTATATTTTGAAATAAGTATAGTTCTTACAGCTGATCCTTTAGGTTTAATTGATATTTTTCAGGTTGGTTTTTATTATTTAAGGCTGCTCCCAGCTGGATATTTTCTCTTTCAATGCATATTTTCCTTACCCAGTGAGATGCATAGCAATGTATTGTATTTCTTACTGAACTGCAAGCTGTGCCAAATCTGAAAATGTTGAGGGGTTCACTCAAAATTGTTCCATCTTCTTTTTTGCTGGACTAGGCAAGTGGATTCATATTTTTGTTGGCAAAGCAAATTCTAATTGTCTAACAATGTTTTTGGAACAATAATAAGGACAAGTGTTTATAATTACAGTGCAGTTTGGAATGTTAACCATGAGTTTCTGTTCAAGCAAACTGGGCCAAAATTACCTTAAATCTTCAGCGAAAATAGGCAATCAGGGAGTATTTTGCATAATAAATTCAAAGTCTGCAATAAAAATAAGTCTTTTACCATTACTATTTGAAAGAATAGTTACAAAAAAGGTGGGGTTTGGTTTTGATTTCAGGCTTACTTAAGAATACAGAAATAGAAAGGATTTCTTTAATCCAGTTCTCTGTTATTTCAGACAACCACATAATATAACTTCTTTAATGTTATCATGAGCTCCGTTTTAAAACTAGTTATTTTTGTTACTACTGTTTCTACTGGGGTTTGTTTTAGTACCTTAAAGCTCTGGTTAGAAACTGTCTCCTAACTTCCAGTCTAAATTTATTCATGTCTAACACAGATCCATATATTCTTAACACCAATATTGTCCTTAGAATAGCTCTTTTTCTTGTCTTTATTCCTTCTGATATGTTAATACACAGCAATCTTATACCCTCTCATTCTTTGCTTTGTTAATTGTACTGGCAAAGCTTTCTTGTTCTCCTATGACATAATTTTTTTCAATTCCATGGCTTATCCTAGTAGTACCCATTTTCTATATTTGATGCTACTGGGATTTGTCTTTTCTGGAACCTAGTAAAAAAATCAATATTAGAAACAAAACTAGTAGCTCGCAGTCTTCACAAAAGCAACGAATTATACCCTTGCCTTTTTCTTCCTGTTATTTCCAAGTGATAGAACCCTGGGCTTTTAATAAAAAAAAATTCTACTTTTGCACAGAAGTACATATGTTTGCACATAAAAATACCAAACAAAGCCTTCAGGCAAGATGTCCAATTTCAAAGTCTTATTCAACCACCTTCAAACATCTTATTCCATTATATCTTGGTTCTTCTGCATATCAATGCCTTTCAGTTTCTTGCTGCTATTAGATATGATATATTTTGATCCAACATTGAGAAATTAAATCTTCAGGGATTTAATTAACAGTCATCTTTCAATCATATATTTCATTATTTCAGTCTAATATGTAATTTCTCTAATGCTGGTCATTCTTCATCTTACAGTTGGTCTAGGACAGGGCTCTCCAAACACTAATGACTTTCCCAGATTCATTTTAAGCAATTGCCCATTTTCCCTACATATATCATTATTATTTCCTTAGAAATATATTTCCTATGATGAGATATACCAATTTATTGGCTCACATTTATATGATGTCATAGAAAACTATAGACTGGAATTGACGTCTGGAGGTCTTCCTTTCCAACATCATCATCAAGGTAGTGCCAATGTCAAGGTTGGATTGAGTTGCTCATGGTCATATCCAGCTGTGTTTTAAATATAAGAAACAGTGAATTCATTTGTGTATTTCAGAATTCTGAGGAAAATTTCATGTAAAGTTTCCCACCCCAGAGCAAAATCAACTGAATTTTCTCGGCCTCTGTTGTACTGTCAGATGTTCTTATTAGCTATCCTGCCTTCATCTTTCTGCCATGCAATTCTTCTTCTTAAAGTCTAAAGAATAAATTCATTGCCCAAGGTGTCTGGGCTCCCCTGTCTCCTCCTTCCATCCTGCTCACAGAAGCTCACCTTCTAACCTTTGTTTTTATTTTACTTGATTGTAAAATGTATTTTGATCAATTTCCAAACAAGGTCTTGTCTTGTCTTAGTTTAAATTTTATTTATGCATTTTCTGAACTCTTAAACACAGTTTGGTTTTTGAAGTCTTTTTCTTTCCTTACATTCCTTTTGAATGCACAGTTGCTTCTATACATACTGGACGTCAGTGGCTGAACTGCAGATGCCCTGTATTCTGTGTTTAACTGATGAACTGTGAAAGCAGAGGAGACAGCCATTTTCACGTCGATTGTTTTCTTTATTGTGTCAGAAATACAAATTGTTGGTATCAGCAATGAAACTGGCTGCTGCATTGATTTGGAGGAGCTCTTTGTTCACATCTATTACCAGTTTGGTTCAACACTCTGGAAGTACTTAACTGTACATCAGTAGTTTTACTTCATTTCATAGAAGTTTCTTGTGTTCTCAGTAGTTCTGTCAGAGGGCAAATGCATGGGGCTGGTGTCTGTAGGGCTGTGCTCCAGAGAAGGCTGAACTGCTCCAAGCCCACTCTGTGGTTCCACCTGTCTCTTGCCAGTCTGCTGCGTCTGGGTTTGGGAGAGAGAGGGAAGACTGAATCACAGCAACCTAAGTTTGCTTCTGTTGCTGTGGCCCAATACCTTTAGTATTTGATGGGGGTAATAATTACCATGCATTTTAAATCTCAGATAAAAAAAGATGCATTTTTTCCTAGGAATAAGAGAAGTCATATGTTGAGGGGTATTCTTTTATATCAGTGGTATGGAAAGGAGAAGATGCCGTTGGGGTTAAAAAAAGTGCCGAGCATCCTGCTTAAAAGTGACTTTATAAGCATTAGATGTAGTTATTGTATTAGTGACACTTAAAATATGTAAGCAATATAACTTAAAAGAACAACATGCGCAATGCATGTTATAAGTCTACCAAAGCAAGTTTGCTAGTTTCCTGAGAGTGCAAACTTCTTTACACTGACATGCTTGAGAGTTTATTGTTTGTGTATCAGTTTTAGTAGTTACTGAAGTCATAGCCTAATTTCATCTTAGAAACATAAATATTGAACCCTTACAAAGTAACATTCTTGGCTAGAGAAATACAACAGTCAAAACTACAAAGTATCTTCATGATTGCCCCAAGCAACCTTTTGTAGCTCCTTGATGTAGATTCCATTTCCTGCAGACAGTATCAAGATAAGGGCACCATCACAGGCATTTTTGAGCTGTAGCACCAGGGTTTCTGGGGGTTTCCATTAAGCTGACAGTATGTCCCCCGTGTGGCTTTCTGAAAGTGAGAATATTAAGAACTGTGACTGGAAAAAAGGAGCCAAACCTTGCCTTTCACAAATTCTTTGTTACTTTTATTCTTCTGTTCCAGAATTTGTGTTTGTACAAGGTGCTGCACGTCTGTTGGTATCTTAGGACTTAAGTTGACATGCTTAACAGCAGTGCTGAGTAAGCAGCCACCAGGGCTATATCATCTCCCCTTTTTTGTTGAATGTGAAGTGCATTGGGGAAAAGCATAAAATTGAACCTGTTTCATTATGCAACAGCAACAAGCAGTTGGCCTGCAACAAAAGAAAACAAGTAATTTCCTAATGTTGTTTATCAAGGACTTTTTTTCCCCAAGAATTTTAATGATTCTAGTTCTCAAGCTTGGTTTGTTTTTTTTTTTTAGTTATGTCAGAGTAAGACTAAACTGATGCTTCATTGGGAAGTCATGAAAAAATATTATGGTGCTATGAATGGAAGACTTGAGCTGTGTCAAATTTACAATGTAAACATTTTTCTAAAGTTTACAAACTTTTTTTTTAACATCCTATTCATAGAATGCTTTGCACAGTTTTACATTATAAAAGTGATGTACTTGGTTTTATTTAAGTGCAGACCCAGGTAGGTATACAGTGATAATAATTTAATAAGTAATTAATTAATTAATTTAAAAATTATTTCAAGAAATGTTACACCTAAAAAGTGTATCATGTAGAACTCATAGGTGCATGATTAAAATACTACCTTGTATTGCCATCATTACTAAATCTGAAACACTTCATCTGTTAGTATACTATGCAATGAAATAATTGTGTGGTTATTTTTGTTTGTCAGTGAACATTTTTCCTGAGTTTTGGGTGTGGTTAACTTGGTTGGTGGGTGGTTATCTTTGCAGGAGTCTTCAAAACAGCCAGATGTAAAACTCATGCCGATGAAGAAAATTTTAGAGGTAAGATAGTTTTGTTATGTAGAGATTTAGATGATTTTCCAACACTCAGATCTGATCATAATGTATTGGTAAGATAAATAACAGTACATGACATAAAGTTAACACAGTTAATTGAAAAATAGAATGTTTAACAATGTTATGTCAGGTATCTATTTTATTCCCTGTCAACTTAAACCCCTATTTTTTTACAAGAAATATGGCAATAACTTCAGTTTAAGCTGGAGAATGATTATCCCTTGTTTCTTAATTTTATAATGAATATTTTAAAGAAGTTTTATGAGCCTTAGTGGCTCATTTTAGGAGAGATGTGCTTGCTTGAAAAACCAAGTTCCGTTTCATGCAATGATTTTTACTGTTTCAATAAATGTGATTCTGAAATATAATACCCTAACAGTTGTAGAAGGACCAGTTAATATGTGGTCTTATATATTGACTGGATCATCTTCTTATATAAGGAAATAAATTAATCAGATTTCTAACCAATTTTATGCCAGCATTGCTGAGCGTTTTTTTTTAGTTCATTGCAGTGCAAGTTATGAATTTGAAGTTCAAAGCATAATTTTGAAGCAGTATTACAAATCATGTCACTGGCATTGTTCCTTGTCTTAAATGTAATGCTTGAAGTTAAACTCCCCTCTTCACTCTTCTGACAGCTGTAAGCATCTCTGTGTAAGACCTCCCTGAGAAAAATTTGATGAATAACAACTTTTTAGTATTAAGATGCTATGATGTGGTCACTATGACATTGTGGTACTTTAGTTTAGAACCTAGACTTCAGGCTTATATCATCAAAATAATTTTTTAAGCTTCAAGTACTTTGGCATGTTTATTAATGCCAGATTAGGCAGACCTTGAAAACAAATTGGAATTTGGGGTAGCCACATTCCCTTTGAAATTAAAAATTTAAAGCACTTTTAAAGCTTCAGAATTGCCCTTCATATTTTTATGATATTATTAATCTCAAAATATGAACATATGCAAGTTACGTCTGATTTCCACCTGGAAGAACACGCTACTTCTAAAAATTCAGGCTAATTGTAATTGTCTTGTTATAAATTGTCAGTGTCCTTGTCTTTTGGTTTATGGTTTTTTTGGTGGAGTTACTTGGTTCTACCTTCAAGTGTCTCTTAAATTTCAGAAGGGTTTCCTTAAATAGAGGTAATAGTATCTTAAAAAGACAAATGCAGCATCATATTTTGATTATAGTTACAGATTTAGAATTTGCTGTTGTACAAATGTGTTCCTAAACATGCTTCCTGAATCTCCTCTGTGTGTTTAAATAGTGAAAGTGTACATTTTTAATAAATCCACTTTGGACAAGCTAGGTGTATACATTTATATTATTTTCATTAAATTAGCTTAAGAGTTTACTGCTTGCTTACTACTTTTCTGATGTAAGCATCAGAATTTTTATTGTACTACTTTTTGTTTCAGTAATGAGCTGTAATTTTTTACAAAGGTAGTAGTTCTTTTAAACAGTTCAATTATTCCTTTCTGATTGAGAATTTAGTGAACTGGTTTAAGATTTGAAAGATGGTTTACAATAAAAATGTATGTAAAGTCACACCCATAAGGACAATTTTGGAATAAGAAATGCCAGGAAAAACTATGGAACAGTCCATCAAAAAAAAAAAAATTTGGAGTAATCACTCAGAGTTGGGCCGTACAAAAGGTCAACTGGAACAACTTTTCAGAATGTTATGAAAAGTGTTTGGGTTTTTTTAAATAGCAATGGGTGAAAATAAGAATAAGGTCTGGTAGTAAGATTTTTTAGCTTTGTTTGAGCAGCAAAGAGGCAGAAAGAATATTTCGATAATCTATTTATGAGGTGAGCAAGAAGATGCAATGTGTAAGCTAAAGCAGGACTATAATGTTTAACTTCTCCCAGGTGCAAACTTATTTCTAACCATAAAGAAGAACCTAGCATTTAGGAAAATATTGTTTCCAATCTGAGACGGATTTCTTTTTTAGAGTATTAGCAAAATGAAATTTTAAGATGGACGATCTCTGCTAAAATCTGAAAGAGTAAGGGAGGAATTTGTTGACAGTAAGTCATAATATTTTTGATGCAAGTGATTCCTGAAAATCTAGCTTTCTGTATCTGATCTAGCTTTTCTTCTCCCAGGTAACAGGGGACAGGACAAGAGGGAACGGCCTCAAGATCCACCAGGGGAGATTTAGGCTGGAGATTAGAAGGAAGTTTTTCAGGCAGAGGGTCATTGGGCATTGGAATAGGCTGCCCAGGGAGGTGGTTGATTCACCTTCCCTGGAGGTGTTTAAGGCACGGGTAGACGAGGTCCTGAGGGACATGGTTTAGTGTTTGATAGGAATGGTTGTACTTGATGATCCGACGGGTCTCTTCCAACCTGGTGATTCTATGATTCTATTTAATGCTTTTTATCTTAAATTAACAGATACCAATTAAAAGATTCATTATAAGGATTTGCCACCTTCCTGTTCACATCTTTTAGTCATTTACAGTTCCCCTATCTAAAATCCACTGATAATTTTTGACAGATGGTAAAAAAAATTAGCACGGATAAAATTATTTAGTATGGATAAAATTCTAGTTCTAAGTTTTACATCAAAAAAAGATGTAATTAATCTAATTAGAAGTTCTTCATTTCTACCTTGAAGAGGTCTTGTATTTCTCCTTTAGCTTTGTGTTTCTTACGTGTTTCATTAACCAAATCTATGCAAATTATTGTAAAAGAGATACAGATCTAGCGGTTTTGATCATTTCCTCATCCTTTTTTGTCTTCCAGCTTCTTATAAATAAATTAGTGGAAACCCCACATGAACCTTATGTAGAAGTCAATGACTCATTTTGGCCACCTTACGTTGAGCTGCTGCTGCGATATGGAATTGCCCTAAGACATCCGGAAGATCCGAACAGACTGCGCCTGGAAAGCTTTCACATGTAGCATGACCTACATGTTTTAAACATAAGAAATCACTAGTACTTTTTACTTGGGGCATAAGACATACTTCAGTCTATTTTTTTTATATTAGCATCCTCCTGAGTGATTTTATATTTTTTTTTTATCACTGGCTGCTTTTAATCTCTTATTATTGGATAACACAGCTCCTCCTTGCAAACATTTTATATCAAAAATAAAGGATCATCTCCTGATTGTGGGGACTTTTTTTCAGAGCTATTGCAAACCAGTTTATTTGCTTTAAGATAAACGTGTAGGAGATGTGACATCTTTCTGTGCAAATGGCTGCAGATGTTGAATGTGCAACTCTACAATGCTTCCTAAACAGCCCATATTGCATTATGCTATATTGCCTAGAAGTATTTGTATTCATTTTGTCAGATCTTGTTTATCAAGATGTTCTGTTGATTTCTACAGTTTAAGTCATGTAAATTGACAGTTACCTTTTGAATAAATGCTGGCACCATGTGTTATCCTAATTTGCTTTTCTGTAGCTGTCGTTATTGTAGTACATGGGTACACAAAATTCTGCTCTTGTTATCTGTAGTGAATATAACCTTGGGAAATAAAATATGCCTTTTATTAATGAGATTTCAGTTTACTGAGGTAGGAACTTTGTAATTTTTCAGTTCATAGAAAAATACAGGATTGCACACAATCTTAGAATGGTTTGGGTTGAAAGGGACCTTAAAGACCAGTTCCAATACCTCTGCCATGGGCAGGGATACCTGCCACTTCATCAGGGGGCTCAGTCTCATCCAACCTGGCTTTGAATGTGTCCAGGGAGGGGCATCCACAACTTCTGTGAGCCACCTGTGCCAGTGTCTCAGCCTCTGATTGTCATGTGGCATGTCTGGTTCATGCTGGGGGCCCCACAGCTGAAGGTCTCACCAGAGTGGAGCAGAGAGAGGCAGAATCACCTCTGTAGTCCTCCATGAACATCTCCAGCACAGGTCCTTTCCATGGTGTGCAGTCCCTCAGGAACAGGCTGTTCTAGCGTGGTCACAAGTCCTGCCAGCAGACCTGCTGCCATGAGGGCTCCTCTCATCTTGGGTCTGCAGGTCCTGGCAGGGGCCTGCTCCAGTGTGAACTTGACACAGGGACACAGCTTATTCTGGGCACACCGCCCTGCTCTGTCATGGGAGCATCTCCATGGACTGCAGGGGAATCTCTCCTCCAGTGCCTGGAACACCTCCTCCTTCTGCACTGACCCTAGTGTTCATAGAGTTATTTCTCTCACGTATTATGATTTCTCTCTCCTGGCTACTGTTCCCCAGCAGGTTCTTTTCCCCCCTCCTTAGATGTGCTGTCACAGAGGTGCTACCACAGTCATTGACTGGCTTGGCCATGGCCAGCAGTGGGTCTGTCTTGGAGCTGGCTGGTGTTAGCTCTGTCAGGTGCGCAGGAACATTCTAGCAGCTTTTTGCAGAAACTGCTCCTGTAGCCCCCCAGTACCAAAACTTTGCTACACAAACCAAACACCTCATCAGGGTGCATGGACACGTTCACATTCAGGTTCCTTGGACAATCCTAAACCTGTTCTTTGGTGGGTAGTGCTCCGTTGTCCCAGCCCCCGCCTTTGGAGTCAGTGAATTGGGTGGCATGGTTAGAGCACTTGCTGGTGAAGACTGAGGCAAAGAAATGAGTATCTCAGCCATCTCCATGTATATTGTAACCAGGCTTTTTTTTTGTTTTGCTCATCATGGGGAGGGTACAGTTTCTTTCATCTTCCTTTGCACCTGAAGAAACCCTTCTCATTATTTTTCACATCTCTAGCCAAGTTCAGCTCTAGCTGTGCTTTAACTTTACTGATGCCCTCCCTACACTCTCAGGCCATAACACTACAATCTCCCCAAGACATAATCTCTGTGCCCATTGCCAATGTTTCAGTTTAGCTAAGAGGTCTAAACTTAGCCCCTCTGGCCTCCTGTGTCCCATGCCTGACCCTGACTTATTGCACATGGAGACTCGGAGCTCTTCTGCCTAGCTCTCATTTGCTCCTTTGCCTCTGAAGGATTCTACACACTAGCACTTTTCTGGGATTTAGTGTCCTGAATCTACTTTTTACCCATCCTGTACACCTAAAGACTGAGAATTCAACCAGGGCATAACCACTGCAGCCCAGTGACCACCAGTCTTGACTTGCCCAATAAGTTCTTCTGCATTAGTGAGCCCCTTCTGGTGGGGCTCTCCATCACCTGTACTAGGAAGTTGTCCTCAGCTTCCAAGATAAACTAAATGGAATGACTGAAAATGGGATATTTTTTTGTAATTAGGTCTTACAGCTACTAAGAATTACTATGAAAGTCCTGAACAGGCCTCAACAGAGTATTTCCCACGATGACTTTACAAGATAATATGAAGATACTTGGGGGAGGAAGGGCAGGCCAAGACAATATAAGTTCTAGCCTAGTTGCCTTTTTTAGCCCTATTAAATGCTGAACAAAAAAAGTCATTACACCTTGTGTGGCTTTGAGCACATGCTGTCCATCTTACCCACACAACTGGTGATTTAGGTGTGCATTCAGATCCCAGTGTATGCTGTTGTGCATGCAGACTGCCTTCTATTTGTTTCAAACTACTTGTGCAACTGTTCTCCATTATTCAAAGTGTAGCTTTAATGTCTGATTAATCTATACACATTTACCTTAATGTAATTAATTATTCAAATAGTGAAGTTTCTTGGCTTTGCTTTCTTGCATTGCCTCATTAGATTTTTTTCTTCATATGTTTTTAAATGCATTGTATTCTGCTATCCTCTCATCTTATTGCTAATATTACAAAGCTCAATTACTTCATTGACCCTGGATGCCTGCTTCTGTAGTGACATTGGTAAGTTGTATTAAAATTGTTAAACACTAAGTACCTTCTTTAGTTAAAAAAAAAAGCCACCTGGCCCCCCTAAGAAAACAAACTGCTGAGGAGACAGGATAGGCTATAAATGAGGGCTCTAGAGAAGATGAATATTCATTACTTTTCATAGCACTAAATCATATCCAAATATATTATCACAATAGATGTAAAACAAAGCAATTCTATTAAACTTTATATTAAATTATGGAACTCACTGCCAAAAACTGTGTTGTAAAGGTGAAGTACAAATTTATAAAAAAATGCAAGTTTATAGAATTTACATTCATGAGCGATTATTGAAGAAAACTGGCAGTCAGTTGTTTTGGAAATCCCTGTCCTGCTAATTATTGGACCCTGCGATGATATACATAGATATTTTTCAACACTCTCCTGCAGCTCCAGAGTATCTTATTGCATTCCACAAAGCCTTGGGACATGCTCAAACCCCAGAACTTTAATATAGGAGCTTTTTCTTTAGGCTCGATTAAGTCACTTAATACAGCAAAATAAAAGCTGTAGAAAAATGTAATCCAATTTCTCTCATGACCCAAAATGCATTATCAGATTTTAAAGGAAACTGGTTCAGACTGAAACAGAGGTAGCTGGAAGCTGTTGCTCCTAGAAAAATCCTGGCAAGTAAATGGAAAAAGTCTAAGGCAGTAATGAAGAACAGATCTTCCTTCTGAGAAAATCCTGGAACGGGATCTTGCACGAGTACTATCAACAGTCAGGAAGGCTGGGGAGTACCTCTAAAGAGAGAGCAGGGTAACTTCTCCATTCATTTTTTTTTTCTCCCTGCGTGTCTAATTGACAGTTGTTTAATTGGAATTTACTACCAAAAATGTTAATACTGGGATTCTACCCATGTGCTTTCTAAGAAATAAGGATTTGTTTAGTTTAACGTAAGTTTGTAACTTTACAAAGCTAACATTAAAAAGATCTTGGAAGTTCAATGATCATTCAAAGCTATCAGTCCCAAGTAAGATGAAAATTTCATGGAACCCACAGTCATCCTTCCTTTGATTGTGACCTTTTAGTGGGTAGTGAGAGCACGGATAGTTACACGTTCTCTTAGGGGAAAGAAAGTGATAGGTTCAGTTTGCTGGGAGTCTCTGTCACTTTGCTTGGCCTCAGTCAAGGAAGGACCAACAATGAGCACCCTGCATTCACTTTCTATAGTTGAGTGTTTCAAATACATCGCTAGCCTATAAATTAATACACCGTTATAAAACCCTTCACTGAGAAAAACCTACAAAGGATCAGAGGAGAGATAAGCTTTCTACCCAGGGCAAAGCTCTGGCATTTATTATCCATTGTGTTGTTGAGTTGTAAGAATGAGCCTATGTGTATGATTTCAGCTGCATGAGCCAGAGAAAGGGCCAAGTCTTTTTATAATTACCAACTTGGAATCCTTAACTAAGATTCTTATACATTTGTGTAATCACTTTTTAAATCCACGTACTTTTTTTAATATCCAACATGTGCTTGTGGCAAGCAGTTTCACAGTTGAACTACCTATGATGTGAAGTAGAGTATCCAGTTGTTTTCCAGATATGATACTGACCAGTCCTGGATGATATCAATAAAACTTATTCTGTTACAACACATTTTCACAAAGATGAATCACCCTTAGCAACTTGCTGTATAGAGGTCTGCACAGTAGACCTGCTTCAGGGTGCATTTTCATACTCCTTTGTTTCCGACATACCACTGGTAACAAAGGCCACATATCCCATTCTTCCCTCACCAGTGTCCCCCAGGCTTCTGTTCTCATTTCCTACTACTTAGGATAAATTGTCTTGGTGATGAGAAAACTCAGTAGAAAGGGGAAAACCTGTACAGTGGGTTAAAATATAACACTGAGTATTAAAACTGTCACCACTTCATGGAAAAGATTTCTATTTTGCATGTGGTTCAGCACCAATTTCCATTGTGTATACCTTTGTACCCCAAGTATGCAAGTGCATAAACTCTTGAATAGCTTTATTTTTCTTAGAGATATATATATACACACACACACCTTGTAGGTTAGTGCAAAGGAAAAGTCAGGATAGCACTGAAACTTTCCCTCTTATTGCTAAAGGCACGATCATAGTCTGGATTAGTATAAGTTCAAATCCTACCTTTGAAGAAAAAAGAAATGACCGTTTCTTTCATAACCACTTTTTTTCTTAGTATGTTAGACCCTCACTGGTCTGAATACGCTAGAGACCACTGATACATTGACAGGGACATTCCTATCCACTCCTATCCCTTGCCTTCAGCTATTGATAATGACTGAAATTAGTCTGTTATTATTGTTTCAGATCATTAATTAGCAAATACAGCAGGTACATCTTCTGACTGGGAAAGTACACATCCCTGACAAATGCTAAGCAATTGCTTGTGGTCTCTTTCACCCAGCACGTGTTATTTGGCTATTTTTACCTGTTACCACCCTTCAGCCAAAATTTAAGAAGCTTTAACAGTTACCCTTACTTCAAAATAAGACATGTGGAATCCCAAGGGGAAAAAAATATAAAAAACATTGTGACCATTTATACCAGTATGTTTGCAACAAGCTGCACCTTGGAGTCTATGATTGCAATATGGTGTGTTAGGATGGACAAATATGGCAGTAGAAATCACAAAATGGAAATCCAGAAAGCATCCTATAGAGAGGTCCAAAGCATGAGTGATGGCAAGCAGACCACCTGTAGATTGCCGTAAATGCTGAAATTTTGCCCTATT
The DNA here is from genome assembly GCA_033558105.1 of Coccyzus lansbergi. NCBI lineage: Eukaryota > Metazoa > Chordata > Aves > Cuculiformes > Coccyzidae > Coccyzus > Coccyzus lansbergi. Next base: position 210,596 of record JAUMJK010000694.1, read on the forward strand.
GAAGTCCTGAAGCTCTGACACACATCTTGGAAAAACACAACACGGTTCCCATCACCTAGATGTGATATTTACTCATGTAGTTTTTATTGTATTTAGAGGAATCTCTTCCTGGAGATAATTATGGCTCAGGAGAAGATCTATTCCTTCCCATCTTTTAAGAGAATTCAGTCTGTCAGGTTGCTGACAACCTACAGGTCTTCTAAAACTGGTTCTTGAGAATAATTTAGGACTTAAAATTAAGGCTACAGTGATCCAAGAGAATGTACCCAGGTTATTTATGTCTTTATCATCAGCTCTTTGGTTTTCATATGGATGGTCTGTGTAATGAAAGAGTTTTTAGCATGCTTGACCCATGGCTGCAGGAGTCACAATTCAGACACCTATTTAAAGGTGTCTGGGATTCCAGCTGCCGACAGTATCTTATCTGTCTGTTCTTAAAAGAATTGATTGCCTAGTCTGTACCTTCATGACATGAGCATGAATCACATTAAAACTATCCTGGAAATTACTTTTGGAAACCTAGGTTCCACTGGACATGATCAGAGGCTACAGCTTAAAGTCAAACAGCAGACACTCAGCAATGACAAACATCTCATTTCACACTTGGATGGCAACTTTTGCACATCAATCTTCAGTAACTCTTATAAGAAGAAGTGGTTGCTTTGATTTACCTCATAGTTGTAGAAAAGAGTAAGAAGTATAAGTTGAAATTCTTGTTTTCTTTTTCTGAAGAGAAGGAAAATTCATAATATCAGAGAATCACAGAATCACTAGGTGAGAAAAGACTCACAGGATTGAGTCCAACCATTCCCACCAATCTCTAAATCATGTCCCTCAGCACCTCATCCACCTGTGCCTTAATCACCTCCAGGGAAGGTGAATCAACCACCTCCCTGGGAAGCTTCTGCCAGTGCCCTATGACCCTTCTCACAATTTTTTTTTTCTTAATGCCCAGTCTGAACCTTCCCTGGTGGAGCTTGAGGTCATTCCCTCTTGTCCTGTCCCCTGTCACTTGGGAGAAGAGGTCAGCATCCTCCTCTCCACAACCGCCTTTCAGGTAGTTGTAGAGACCAATGAGGTCTCCTCTCAACTTCCTCTTCTCCAGGCTAAACAACCCCAGCTCCATCCAGCCACTCCTTGTAAAACTTGTCCTCCAGCCCCTTCACTAGCTTTGTTGCTCTTCTCTGGACTCGCTCCAGAGCCTCAACATCCTTCTTGTGGTGAGGGGCCCAGAACTGGACACAATATTCAAGGAGCGGCCTCACCAGTGCTGAATACAGAGGGAGAATCACCTCCCTGGACCTGCTGGTCATACCGTTTCTGATACAAGGCAGGATGCCATTGGCCTTCTTGGCCACCTGGGCACACTGCTGGATCATGTTCAGTCGGCTGTCGACCAACACCCCCAGGTCCCTCTCCTCCTGGCAGCTTTCCAGCCAGACTTCTAGACCGTAGCTGCACAGGGTTATTGTGCCCCAAGTGCAGGACCTGGCATATGGCCTTGTTGAACCTCATTCCACTGGTCTCAGCCCAGCAGTCCAGCCTGTTCAGATCCCTTTGCAGAGCCTCCCTACCCTCCAGCAGATCAACACTTGCACCCAGCTTAGTGTCATCCGCAAACTTGCTAAGGGTACCCTCAATGCCTTCATCCAGGTCATTGACGAAGACATTGAACAGGGCTGGACCCAGCACTGAGCCCTGGGGAACCCCACTTGTCACTGTCCTCCAGCTGGATTTAACATCATTTCCCATCACTCTCTGGGCCTGGTCATCCAACCAGTTTTCCACCCAGGAGAGTGTGCGTCTGTCCAGGCCAGAGGCTGACAGTTTCCGTAGCAGAATGCTGTGAGAAACTGTGTCAAAGGCTTTGCTGAAGTCCAGGAAGATACATCCACAGCCTTTCCCTCATTCAGCAGCCAAGTCACTTTGTCGTAGAAGGCAATCTGGTTAGTTTGGTAAGACCTGCCTTTTGTGAACCCATGTTGACTGGGCCTGATCACCCAGTTCTCTTATATGTGCTTCATGATAGTACTCAAGATCCCCTGTTGCCCGACTTTCCCTGGCACTGAGGTCAGACTGACAGGCCTGTAGTTCCCTGGATCCTCCCTGTGACCCTTCTTGCAGATCTATCCTAGATCAAACAGAACACTCCCTATGTTGCCATGGCTTCTGAAAAGCAAACTAATTTCTGTCATTTCAGAGTTATGTTCTTGAAGTAGCAGATGTTTATATCATATTGCTATCCACCTGAGCTATGAGAAATGTATCTGAGATTCACACCTAAGCCAGATTTACCAGCACACAGAACTGCACTTAGGATCTGAGACCTTGCCTCTCAGTTCATATGAAGGCAACTGGCTGATGATTACTGAATAAAGTACTATTGGGCTTGGCTGGGTTTATGTGATTATGCTGGTATCATTGGTGTATTGATGCTGCTTAAAACTACAGCTCTGATTCTGCTAAGCATCAGATAAGCAGGAGGATTCTCCATCTAACCCATATCATACTCTCCTGGTATAGAACTGCTGGCTTTAATATGGTCACATCCCTGACACCAGCTAGGAAATAATTCATGAATCACCCACTTTACCAGTGGCCAAATCCAGAGGAACAGTGCTTTCAGCTGTGACTGATCTAGTAGGAAATCTCAGCCTGTCAGAGTACTAACTGCCATTCAGATTTGATGGGATTCAAAGGGGCACAAATGGAAAGGAAAAGATCATTCATTCTGCAGCAGTGATTCTTACACTGTGCACACTGTGCAGAACCTCTGACTCCTAGTTTTTAGAATACATAGGTACAGCAAATTTTATATTGTATGAAAGCTGAACTAGCAACATGAGCAACTCCTTCTGAGTAATACTGCAAGATTAGAGGGAAAAGCAGACCACATTTGTCCTCACTAACTCAACTGCAAAGGATTGCAAGTAGTCCAAACTTACTGATGTAATTTCCTAGTGAATTAACTAAATTGTTGGGCAGATAGGTTTTCAACTTTTGCTGGTGGCATAAAATTAACTGTTGTATTTGTCTGGATTTTGCTGCAGATAAAAGAGTTGTGGTTTTGAAAGGCTGGCATAGGAGATTCTGGGTAGAAAGTTTTGGCAGAAATATACAACCTCTTGTTTGTGTTTTTGAGAGAGAGAACAGGTGGTGTGAATGAAGACTACTATGGCTAGTTGCAGGTATAAAACCTTGGAAAAACAAATGTCTCAAAAACTTGGATATTCTTTAGTATTTTGGTACTATACTACATTTTCTGTATCTTCTGTTGTATTTGAAGCTTTTATTTTTAAAAAATTTAAATATAAAATGAGAAGTCAAATAAACTGCATATAAAATAGTCTGGGAAGGTATTGCCACCTTGTGCCTGTTTCCTTTAAGTCTGCAATTCATCCACCACGAGTTATATCTACAAGATAGTCAACCCATAAACTTTGTGAGAGAAAGTTCTGATTTCCAGTCTTTTGGACTGATTCATGGGGTTTGATCTACTGGGTTGGATTTTATTTCTCTTGCTTATTTATTCATTTTGCTTCAAATTGTTTTACCATAACAACTTTTTGATCACAATGCTTTCACTTACTCCCAAAAGTGAAATTCTAGTGATTAAGCCAGTGAGACTCTTTATTTTGTGCATATTCTCAGGCAATACTAACACTATGTTTAAGTTCAGATTGCTTCCAGGTTAAACAATGAGCATTCCAAGGTACCTCAGCAGTGCTGAACTACTCGTAATTATAATCAGCCATGGTTACAAGAAGTTCTTTGTTCTGCAAACGTTTTAAATTCTGTACTTTAGAAAATTTATTGTGTCAAATGAAACATAATCTTGCCTCCCCTATTTGGCAACAATTGCTTCTTGCAGGTGCTTCCAAATGAGCTTTTGCATTATAGTTAGCCAAGACAAATGTAATTTTGGTGGTATTCCTATTCTAATTGTAATTTAGGTTGCATTTAAATGAGTTACTGGAGACAGTTTCAGGCAGAAAGACTTGAAATACAAATTAAACTAGATTAATGTTGCAGTTTACTTGAGAAAGTCTTCTACTATTTATAATAAATCACTTCCCCGACAATTGGTTACTCAAGTTACCTTAAGATTATAAAGTGCTTTTATTTTGTTTAACAGGACACTGGGGAATTTTGATTGTTGACGAGGCAAGCCATTATTCTTGGTGTCATGATCTGGAGACATCTTTGCCAGAATTCCAAATTATCCACAAAAACAAATTAATGCTTAAAATTGATAGCTCTTAAAATACTTCCTTGGCACTTCTTTATTTAACAGAACTGTTGGGTTTATGTCTAGTTGCACTGCCTGTAAAACTTTAAGGGTTAACTTATTAATTTATATTTATAAATGTTGCCAAAGAACAAGTGCAAGCTTACAACACAGCTGTGTATGCATAAACTGATGCAGTTGCATCTAGGTTTTTATCTGAACTCACAGCATGCTTTTATTTCAGTACCATGCCTCTTTGGGCTTGTGTCTATTTGATTATCAGAGGTTTTTGTTTTGTGCAAGTCATTGCATTGAATGTTGTATTTTGATTAGGTCCAGGAATGTCTTGGTTATAGTACTTCAACACTAAACAGCAACATTGGAAAACTAGGTAACAAATCCATTGTATTTAAGAGAAGAATCCAAAGACTGAGGTCAATAGGAATGAAGCAGCTTAATAGAAAGGGAGCTGATCTGTGTTTCATCACAGAAAGGTGAAACAGTTCAGCTGCACTGAATTTAAAGTTACTCTGTTCAGAACAGTCCTCCTACCTGTTTTGCAAAATAAAATTTCAACCAGACTTTATCAGGTAATTCCCAGATGGCTCTAACTTTGCAGAGCAACTCCTGACTGCAAACAGGAGCCTAGTTTTTATGCTCTCTGCATATGAAGTTTAAGGCTGCACAGTCAATACATTCTTTGCCTGACTGGGTGCAAGCTTGACAAAAATGGTGTAACCTGATCAAAGTCCCTTGCACATGACAGGATTCTGGCAACATTGCTCATAGTCTGTTACTTGGGAAGATGAAATATTGTAGAACTGGCAAAGGCATAAAAATAACGTGAGGGTCTCAGCAGAATTCTGCTAAGAGCAACACACAAATTCAAGTGTAACTTTCCTCCTACAGCTAGGACTGAAGTAGGCAGTAACAACACAGATGAATTTAAAAAACTTTTGGAAGTCTCTGGGCTGCTGACTTTGAGGCGATTAACTTAGAAGGAAAGCTCTCACATATGGGTCACAGTTCAGGAACACTGAAGCTGAGAATAACAACTGTGTCTTGACTGCGTTAGTCCAACAATTGCTGTTCTATGTCAAGAAAAGTGTAACTGCAGCAGCATTCAAACTTTTTTAATGTAACACAGACACCAATTTTATGAAATATTACATCTCTACATCACCTGTAAATTACTGCAAGAGAAGCACCACTTTTGAGGGAGCCAAGAGTCACGTAAACCATATGCAATTGGAAGAGGACAGATAGAGCTCAAGAAGGGTGCATGATAGGTATAGTACAATGAGAAGTCTCCTGTACCATGCCAGAAACATCCTAAAACAAATCAGCTAACTCTATATAGAACTTTCAGGAGTTAGATACAAAACTTCACTCTAAATCAAGATTTATATTACTTAGATAAATTAATTCCTGCTGCAGTTCTTTTCCAGTAGAGATAGGGCTGCCCGTGGAGCTACACTCACCATGAAACTGTCCTGCTGGATTCCGCAGCATTTTACAAAGTGTTATTCTCGTGCTTGCCGAACAAAGGTATGTTTGCAACACTTTAGCAAGGTTGTTTTCAAGCTGCTATAAGGAAAAAAAAAGCAGTCTGGAAGGTAGAAAACATGCAGATATTTCTGCAAAAAGACACAAACCCAGTTCCAATTTTGAAAAGTAGGAATACCTATCAAAAAATTAGAGACTGAAATAATCAAACTGAAGTTGATGTATTTCATTTTTGAACTTCTAAGTTGTGGGAGCAGTTCAATTTGACTAAGTTCAAGAAGTAAATAATATTGAAATAATATTACTGATTTTAAAAAAAAATGCATATCTATGTTGGAGAACAGACTATGGAGAAAAAACATTGTCAGATATGGATGTGTAGCACATTATTAACAAATTACACAACTGCCCATAAGCAACAGATCAGTCTTAATCAGACCAAACAGAATATTTTTAGTATATTAATTAGTGTTAAATTTTCCCATTAAAAAGTTTGGTTTCCACAATTTATGCCTGCTAAAGTATGGTAAGTAAATAAATAAATAAATCTAAATAAATAAATTTGCATAAATTTACTGACAATAATATTAATGTTCAAAATCTCATTGTTCATTAACAGTGTTTCAGCAAAACTTAAGCAGTAACTAATCACTGCAATTAGTAATGTTCTATATGGCACCTAGAAATTAAATTAGAAAATTTTTTTGTTTATCATCACCATTCCTTTCAAAACACTTGAATTGAAGGATTAAGTAAGCTGGGAACAGTTTTATAGACCTGCTTTCCCATTTTGTCATGATATAAAATGAAGTACAAATAGCATGCTAATTCTTTTAGACTACTCAATATACAAAGTACCTACATATCCTTTATTAGCCTAAAATATTTTCTTTAAAAAAGTTATGTTGTATGCTATGATGTTAAAATATGAGTCCATGTATTGCACACAGTGTAATCATAGAGTAAGAACTACCACTTTATTTTGGAAAACATGACACTTCTTGTTTTGCTTCTACCATGTTCTCACCATCAGTTCACATCGTCCAAAAAGATCTTATGACAGATTTCCTTGAGAGATTTTTTTGTCTGTTTCTGTCTTCCTCCCTTCACTTTTTAAGTTTCCTTTCTTTGTATTTTGTTCGTGACTTTCTCTTTAATGTTGTATATTTCCTTTCTTCTTCCATTTTTCCTTCCAAAACTAGTACCTTCTAGGTCAAGCAGTATTCACAATGGGTTGTTACCTAACCCTTGTAACTCAAAACAGACCTGTCTTTGGCTCTGAACCTTTATCTAGTTTCTTTCTCTGTGGCACAGAGGTCTCTAAAATTTTTCTCTTCAAAGTTAACATATTAAAAAAACATTTTCACTTGGCTTCTGAGGTGTCTCTTTTTTTTCTTAAAGAAGTGTTCTGAGCAAATTAAAGAAAGTTACCAGATCCAGAATTTTAGCTGCTTTGTGAGCAGGGCACAGCCTGCTGTTGTTCTTTGTTTAAATTAATGAAAAATTATCAGTTCAGAACATGTTTTTCATTTTTAGACTTTTCAAAAAACTTCCCTATAAACATGAGATTATTAGTACACACATCATTTCTCAGTAACAAAAGAGTGAATAACCCAATATACTACCGAACTGTGAAATAAAATTAGCAGAATCACACTGAATCATCTTAGAAGGACAAGCTCTGATATGGAAAATAAAAACAAGGAGTCTAGATCCTTCCCAACACATTAGAACATATATGGGAAGAACATCCTCCTCCAGCAGCTGAGTATGTCGTGTCTTAGCCAGCAGAAAAGTTGTCAGCCTTGTAATAGACCATCAGATACAGTGAATTATCTTGGGTCTTCACGTGCCTTTTTGTTCTCGGCAGCTATTCTTCATTTGACCAAGGTACTGCTGCAAAAACCAAGGTGATAAAATACTTTCAGAGAAGGGTAGATGTATCCCCCTTACACTTCCAGCTTCCAAGAGACCTGGAGGTTTCCTCTCCTTATGGAGGAATAAACCATTGCATTTCATGCAACTACAAAGTCTGTAAAATGATCCAGAAACCATACCAATACCTGGGAAAGCAGTTCTTAAGTCTATCAAGCTGTCACTTGTTACTGATTCCAGAGAATCAAGTCCTCAGCACAAACAGCAAAATCTATGACGGGTGCACATCTGAGCTGCTGAAGTGACAAAGAGGAGTTGTAGATAGAGAAGACATACAGATAGCTTGGTCAGCTCTGTGACTCTTCCAGTCATCCCTTTCCCATCTTCAGTGGGACACTTGTCAGAAGATTAGCATATGAAACTGATAGAGCAGAAGATATTTATTGTTAGACCGAAAATCTTTGGTTTCGTACATCAACATGAAGAAAGGTAAGGTACGACTGACCCTAGTAATCATGAACCTGTACAGGTACAGGAATGTGGAACCTATGAGGGAAGCCTGAAATTGTTGTGAGTGAACCTGCCTGGTCCAGATCAAAAATGCTAAAATACTACACAAATTAATCCCACAAAAGAAAACTGTGAGCCTCTCTTCTCAGTGTCCTCAGATTCTTTAATGCTTTCCTTCCTATTAGCCTACTGTCTGCTGCCAGGCCATTGACAGTCACAGTATTTCAAAAAATCATTGCACAAACAGGCTATAAGGATCCAGGTCACAGCTTTTATTTGGCCTTCCAGCCCTTTGTTCCCAGAACATAAGAATTTATTTCCATCGGAAAAGGATGTCATTTTCTCAATAACAGAATTTGGTAGAGGCAAACTGCTACACACAAAACTGAGGAGCTGGAAAAAAGAACTACATCACAAAAACAAATGACATTTTGTTGGAAGAAGCTGACGAGCAGCATTTATAAATTAATGCCGTGCACTTAGATCTGTATTTAGTCTCTAGTCTAAATGACCAGATATTTAAGCCTGTTGAATGTTCCATTGCACTTCATAAAATAGGAAAAGTGTTGATCAAAGATCATACACATGCTAGGTACTACATTTCTATTTGCTGTTTATTCCTGCTGCATATCCTTACTTATTTAAAAAAACCAAACCCTCTACAAGTTCAAGTTTGAAAGAGAGCATCTTTTCTTTACAAAGATTTTGCAGGTTTCGTCCTTTGCTTGCTGATTGCTGACATTCTTCAGTCCTGGCAAATCAATTTATAGCAGCATAAACCAAATCGTGCTCCCTCTCTGAAGGTTTATGAAAAGTTAAAAAGATGTGGAAAAGAACAACTTTTCAAACATTGAATTTAGAACAAGTTCCTGTAAACATAATGCTGTATCAGTTGGAAATCTTTCAGTGTAAGGTATGACATTTAATCAGGTTTGTTTTTCTCATCATAGTTATACACTGTTGTATGTGGAATGAATAATTTTGTTTTGTTTGTTTGTCACCTCTACAAAAACAAAAAAGAGAAAGAGTGACACCTAAGCTATTAATATAAGCTCCTAACTAGAACATGTAAAACGTTTGGGGAAAGCAAAAGAGAAGCCTGATTTGTGTTACTGAATGTCAGGACAACAAACCAATCTACGAGACAGGCATAGATCCCTCCCTGTTTTTATGATAATCAATTCCAGTTACTCTAAATACTGATGTATTTGAAGCAGGGTCACAAAAGTGGACCTCTCGCATGTCAGCTAATTTCTCCGCATGTACAGTTTAACATAAGATTGTGGTTTGTCTCATTGTTAAATAGGAAGATGCATTAATTATTTTTTATTGGATAAACTACTTCCTTCTCAACTTCACCATTACCATTCCTAAACTCTAAAGAAAGGAGATGAAAACTGTGGCCATTGTAAGAGAATAACCATGGGTGTGTATAAGCCCAAGGATTTGATCACAGGTGGCTAAGGCCAAATTTGAACAGTCTTTACAGTCCCAAACACAAATGGTGTAATGGAGAGGAATGAAACAGCAGTAGAGACAGTGCAACGTTTGGCCTAAGTAGACTCTTTTCTGCTAAAGTGTTACTGTATGCAAGAAAAAATGGCTCTTACTTAGTATGGGATAGATAGTAGAATATGAATGTCACACAGAAAAGAATCCCAGAGTTCTTGGTCTAAAAACACAGTGGAAAAATTCTCTTTATTTTCTACTGAATTTCATGCATCTGCATAAGGATTCTGAACATCAGATAATAATTTTATTTTTCTGTCAAGTTAGTATATATTCATCTCAATGTTAGTTTACATACTAAGGTTATCCATAAAATGTTTTAAAGGGCCGTTCCATCTTACTTTGACACAACAAAGTTTTGTAGGAATAATGGAAACTGGATACAGTTAGAGTTCTATGCGTCAAAATTAGATTAGTAAAAATACGGAAGATAGATCTACTTGCATTGAAACCAGACAAAACTACCGTGACTTAATTGTTTACAAAATCAGAGAATTGTGCTTCTGCTTCTGTAACAGTTGAAAGTTGTTGATATTTTTTCATCTCCCATCCTGTACCCATCAGGATTACAACACATATATCAGGTCTACAACATAATCTAAACTGAGATAAAGACAATAATTCTGCAATTAAATTTTCTCAACAACAAATGGACATCACAGAACTCATAAACATATGGATTAAATAATTGTCTGCTGCATGACACAGCCAAAGTTTGTTCACTTTAGTGATACTTATTTTAAACAATCACAAGAGATGGATACAATGATTCTTCCATACATTGTTGGATGAATCTCAAGTAGTCTCAGGAACAGTTGAGAATCCAAATTAAATTTGTTTTCATTAAGTGGAAGTGACTATTCAGACAATATTCCTCTTTGATTCCTTCCTAGAAAATCTGCATTCAGCTCAGACTCACTGGTTAAACATGCATATTGCTGCAGATGACAGTAATTCAGGACAGACGCAAAACAGTGCAATTAGATGCGGACTGGTAGAGGTAGCAGCCAAAATGATTGTTGATGGCATGTTAGGTTGGCTGTATCTGCCACTTTTTCCACCTCACTGGAACTTCCTTTTAGTACTATGAAGGAAAGGAAAGCAAAGCGTCATTTTCAGTAAATTTGGCTAAGATCCCTTTCTGAATCCAAGCTGGCCAAATCATAGGAGTTCAGTGTTGAACCAGATAGAAAGCTTAGTATATAGAGGAGGGAGGAATTTAAATTTAGTAGCTGCTGTGTGCCAAGTATAGAGTCATTTTTCTTCAGGGAATTGGTTGAATCCAGCACATTGGCAATGGGTAAGGGGAAATCTATTTTTCTTCCATCTGGCCAGTCTACAGCTCTATAGCTCAGGGTTTTAAAGTATTATGCTGCCTGATGTGGGACGATTGCCTGATGACCAAGTGTGAAGCTGGGAAATACAAATTACCTACTCTGACAGAGCTGTAGTATTTGTAGAGATATTCTGACCTTGTTACAAGTATTATGAAGAAATGTTTAAGTATGTTTATTTTAGTAAAATAACAGGAAGAAAGAAGGATAAAAAGTATATCCAAAATCAACTGTATTTTTAAAAGGCAGATTATTTTTAATTACTTTCATTTTTTTCCCAAAGGGTAAAAAGCCACGTTTATTAGTAATACAAATTATCTTCTAACTATATGGGTAATTAGTGCAAGTTAAATTTGTCTGTGTTTAAAAATAAATAATTTGTGTAATCTACACTACTTTTATTCAGCCTCAAAAGCAGACCTAATTGCTTTGAGAGCTTGTGTGCCTGTCTGAAAATGTAAAGCTAACCCAGATAATCAGAAACAGAGAAAGGAGAGCCCTTTTCCCATTCTCAGCTCTGAGAACTTATTTGTACATCTACAGTAGGTATTCACTACTGTCAAATCACCTGAATGTTTCAAATGAATTTTCTGATTAAACAAATCCATATTTAAATCTACATAGATTTGAATAAAAGTCACTAAGCCTTGTAAACCTTGTAAGCCTTGTGACCTTGTAAACTAACATACAGTAAATGTTTTAATTTAGGAAAAGTTGTTTAATAAGCTAAGAGATATTAATCACTGGATTGTGCACCTTTATCATTAATATTGCATATAATTTCTGGACTTCAGTAAAGCCTTTGACACAGTTTCTCACAGCATTCTGCTATGGAAACTGTCAGACTCTGGCCTGGACAGACACACACTCTCCTGGGTAGAAAACTGGCTGGATGGCCAGGCCCAGAGAGTGGTGGGAAATGGTGTTAAGTCCAGCTGGAGGCCAGTGACAAGTGGGGTTCCCCAGGGCTCAGTGCTAGGTCCAGTCCTGTTCAATGTCTTCATCAATGACCTGGATGAGGGCATTGAGGGCACCCTTAGCAAGTTTGCAGATGACACAAAGCTGTGTGCAAGTGTTGATCTGCTCGAGGGTAGGGAGGCTCTGCAAAGGGACCTAAACAGGCTGGACCGCTGGGCAGTGTCCAACGGTATGAGGTTTAACACGGTCAAATGCCAGGTCCTGCACTTGGGGCACAACAACCCTATGCAGAGCTACAGACTGGGAGAAGCCTGGCTGGAAAACTGCCAGGAGGAGAGGGACCTGGGGGTGTTGGTCGACAGCCGACTGAACATGAGCCAGCAGTGTGCCCAGGTGGCCAAGAAGGCCGATGGCATCCTGGCTTGGATCAGAAACGGTGTGACCAGCAGGTCCAGGGAGGTGATTCTCCCTCTGTATTCAGCACTGGTGAGGCCGCTCCTTGAATCCTGTGTCCAGTTCTGGGCCCCTCAGCACAAAAAGGATGTTGAGGCTCTGGAGCAAGTCCAGAGAAGAGCCACAAAGCTGGTGAAGAGGCTGGAGAACAGACCCTATGAGGAGCGGCTGAGAGAGCTGGGGTTGTTTAGCCTGGAGAAGAGGAGGTTGAGAGGAGACCTCATTACTCTCTACAACTACCGGAAAGGAGGTTGTAGAGAGGAGGGAGCTGGCCTCTTCTCCCAAGTCACAGGGGACAGGACAAGAGGGAATGGCCTCAAGCTCTGCCAGGGGAGATTTAGGCTGGAGATTAGGAGGAGGTTTTTCACACGGAGGGTCATTGGGCATTGGAATAAGCTGCCCAGGGAGGTGGTTGATTCACCTTCCCTGGAGGTGTTTAAGGCACGGGTGGATGAGGTCTTGAGGGACTTGGTTTAGTGTTAGATAGGAATGGTTGGACTAGAAGATCCGATGGGTCCCTTCCAACCTGGTTGTTCCGTGATTCTGTGATTCTGTGAATTTTCATTAATATTCTTAATGCATCTCAGAGATCGGGACAGAATTCACTTTCTCCCTGAACAATAGCAGAGAGTTTAATGGATTTAGGATAGCCCTGATACACTGTTAATCCCATTGTTGGTGGTAGTTAGTCTTTGATGGACAAGGCACAGCATTCATTACTATTGATTACAGTGCTATTGTCTCACCTGAAAACATCATAAGATTCAATAACTGCATATTGCATACTTAAGTGCATCACAAAGGAGAAACCATAAAAAAGTCTCAATTATTGTCTCTTCCTACAGCTTTTTCGTATTGAGCCATACAAGATTCAACCCCCATGTTCCACAGAAAATATGTACATGAAACAACTGAAAGAATTTCTGAGATGCTCAAAGGCCTAAATGTTAGCAAGGGGCAGAAGATGCTTTGGTAGCAATCTGTCCACCCATGCACATTTACGAGGACATATGTCATGTTTGATAGCACAAGCATTGAGGGGCTTTTTTGAGGGGAAAAAAAAAAAAAAAGTTGTGACATCTAATGATACTTTCTTATAGACAATACAGGAATTTTGTCACACAGAATTCTGTTCTCAAGATGAAAAAAATCCTTCTCTACACATCACATTTAATTGAATTTCTCAATTTTTGAACAGATAAAAAGCATTTATTTTCTGTCCTTCTTAGTTAGAGAGCAGTGATTAAACAAACAAGCACAAAACTTTTTCTCTTTGAAACTACCGTTTACGCTCTATCTTTGGTAGGAAACCATGAAGCTGATAAGAGATTTGTGTGCAGTTTTACTGTGGACCAGTGAGCCTGCAATGCTGAGCTGCTCTGCCTGTTCTGAAAGTTTTGCATCAGGCATTTTAAGCTTCTGAATTTCCTTTTTTCCCTTGGAGTCTCAGGAAAAGCGTTAGTACACAAAGTGAATTCCCTGCTATTCTTTTGCAGTTGATTTGTTTCATCCCCCAAAAGAAAGACCCCAATAGAAGAGTACCCATTCATGTGCAAAGCTGAGAACCTGAGGCAGAACAAGAGCAAAGGTTACCCCTGCACCCTCCCCCAAGCCTATTCAGAGAGAATCCCGATTCTGTTTCTCACCTCTGAAAGTCAGACATTGTATCTGGCGACAGAAAAAGAGAAGGGTCCAGGCACAGCTGTTAGAAAGTGAGAAATAATAATGCTCTGTGTCTAGACTTTAATTAGAAATGACAGGCTATACCCTCAGGTGATGCATAAAATTAACTATACTTTAGATGAGGTATGAGCCTAGGCTGGGGTGGTAGGGGCAATAGGGAGTCTTGCAATAGTGGAAGTAGCTGTAAAATATCTCGTTTACATAGTTACTGAAATGTACTTTGGCCTAATTAAAAATTTGTACCAGCTGAACGGAAGGTGTGATGCAGCACAACTATCTGAATTTAAGATACTTAAATTATGGGGTAATTAAATGCTTATTCACATCTAGGTCCCTGGTAGTCCCATTTGATCCCTTAGCAAATACCAGCCATATCTGGTAAAACGCATAACTAAACTTTTGGCTTCTTCCCGACTCGTGATAAGCATTAAATGGCTTAGGAAACATGCAAACCTTTAAGTTCTTCTTTTAAAGACAGCAGAAGAAATTCACCACAGATACAGACCTTCAGGTGGGATATCTCCATTTATTTGGTTCTCGTTATGTGTGTACCTGTCCACACACCATTAAATTAAGATGGCTGTAGGTAATGACTGTTGCCTAAACTTTATACAGACTAACAGTACTGCAAGAGTTATGTTTATAATTAAATCTGTGCAGAAAATTGTTCATGCAATAATTTACATGGCAGCCTCCCTATTTATTGCAAGATAACCTAATCTGCTGTTGAAATTGTGTGATTTATAGATGGCTACAATTGTGGATGCAATGAACTAAAAATAGATGTCCATGATTTTTCTGCAAGCTTGTCTATTTCTTTAGCTACTTTTTTTTGAGCACTTTTATTTTGGCTTACAAATCTCTTAATATACTATCAATTACAAAGTTTACAAAAATAATACAAATAATACCACTACTTGAGTTTCAGGTACGGTGGGAATACAGAGAGTGTTTTCTGGGTTTTGGTTGTTGTTTCTGTGGTTTTGTATGTTTGTTTGTTTTTTTTTAAAAAAAATAAATCCAAAAGTTAGGAAAAGTTAAGTATTTCAGGAGCTCCTAGAACCTGCTTAAATCTGTTTCAGAGTTTCCAGCAATGACCAGATGGAAGATGAGGGCTTTTTTGATCTTGGCTCATCATATAAGTACAAACACAGGGAGAAGTTGCTTTTCCCTCCTCCTTTGCCCTCAAACATCTGTGAGCAGCCACACACCATCATCTTCATATCCCGGTGTGGTTTTATGGTTATTTTAAGTTAGAATGCAAAACTGATAGCAAATACTGTACCAGTCTGTTGAACCACAACACTAAGCATCCTGAAAATTTCTGAGAAAAAAGCAAATCTCACCCTTTTCCAGTATAGCTTGCATATTGATGAAAATAAATAATTACTTAATGGCTATAGCAGGATCAGAAGTATGCTAAACCCAGTTCATATTTCAGTTCACAGACTGTGCCCAGAATATAGGCCTGCAACTAAGATATGTAATCTTTTGACTCCTTAGAAACAAAAAGTTTTTTGTGATTTCAATGTGCTGCTGAGTTTTCTGCAAAACATGAAAAAAACACTTTTAGTGCTGGAAAACTTCTGTTGTGACCTTTGATCTTTTAATAAAGTCCTTTATTTTAGTTTTATCTTTAGAATGTAATGGCACCCTTTTAACAAAGAACAGAAGATCCATAGGACTAAGTCCTGTGAAAGGTTTCTCGAAATTTCAGACAATGTGGTATTTGCTCTTGCTCCCAGGCTTTGTGTAAGTGGCAGAAGGCTTCGAAAGGTTCATTCCATGTATCATCATAGTAATGACTAAAGGAACAGTAACTGCTCTTCTTCAGCACACCTTTTTATTACTGTTCTTTCACAGATCATAGAGCACAATGCAGTGTAATGGATGCTCCTGAGCAACTGGTTCCTAACTCCTGTGAGCGTCAGTTGATTACAATAAAAATCAGTGGGAACTGAGCAGTGCTTTTAAGTTAAACCACTTACAACTTGTACAACTTGTAGCTGAAGACTGCTCCTAACATAAAACCAGTTGATGGGTAATACTAAAAGATTCACCTCACCCTGGATTTTGTCCCCAAGAGTGGCTACAAGGGGATAACTAGAGTTATCTGTGCAAAGAACAGAGCAAGTATATTTTGCAGCCCCTCTTTGTATTCTATAGTGTCTAACCAGTTCCAGGTTAGGGACATATATGAGGGCCAGAGCCCTTACTGCTGCACAAACTATCTTCATGCAAAACCAGCCAATCCTAAAAACATTGGAAAGGGGAAATGCTCGGCTTTTTAAAGGGGTCTTTAAAAACCCTTTCAAAGCAGAACACCGTCTTCCCTAAGCAAGGACTTATTAGTGCTACAATAGACCTGTAAGAAAATCAATAATAAAGTTACTTATGAGATAAGAGGAAAGAAATGTATTTACTAACCACATTCACATAACAACTTACTACATTCACTGCAAGTCTTTGCATTTTGGAGGAATACCTAAAAATTACAAGGGGAGAGGTAAGCATTGCTTTTTATTTTCAATTCTTCTTCACAACATTGACTTTACAGCTTTTACTAAAGATAGTTCCATTTCTAAGCTGCTACAAGAACTGTGGTAGAAAGAATGCCAGAAAACCATCTAAATTAGACAGTTGTAATCTGTGTCCAAACCAGTATGCATCGTGCACTCTAGAGTTTTTAATAAATCTTTTCCAGCTATACAGTCCAGGAATATGGAAAAGAAAGTCCAATTTTTTCCATTCAAAATAAATCTGTGCTCATTTCATGATCCAATTTTACAGTCTCTAACATTAATGTATGTGTTCGTGCTTTTATATGAAGAATACCAAGAAAAGGGGAATCACCACACAGTTCAGCAAATGCTAAATGAGAAGTCCGTGATGCTCATCAGTATGACTACTGTAATTCTCTTCCAATTCAGACACCAAACAAGTCACTCAGGCACCTGAGACCAAGAAGCCAAATTCTGCAATAGGAGTGTCATTCCTACAGCTGAGTGCCAGACTGCAAAATGCTGCAGTGTTCTGCAAGGTAATAGCCAAGTCTTCTTGTGAGCTAATTCCAGATTTTTTCATTCTAAAATCAAAGTAACTGAATTCTTATGTATTTGCTAAGATTTTCTGCATTGCTTTTATATGTTTCTGTGTATACTAATATTTGAGGAATAACATTTGCCAAATTTTTCCATGGAGATTTTCCATACACTTTTCAACATATTGTACAATTTGTCTCAGCTTTGCTTTCTGTAAGCCTTACAGATTATTCAGAACTTAGGAGCTTTCTCTATAAATAGGAAAATAACAATACAAGGATACACAGAAAAAGCTGTAAGTATAGCTGGAGCGAACTGTTAAACCTACCTAGTCTTCTTTCTGGTAGCTATCTCTTCACTATGAAACCTGTAAATATATAAAGCAGGAAAAATTACTTTGACATAAAACTACCTCATCTGAGATACCTCTCTTCTGCTTACCACTACTCCTGTACCTATGTGGCAAATTATTGTGGTTTTTTTTCTAAGCTCTTTACTTTAATCTTAATAAAGATAGGATCAGTTCCTTCTTATTTGCCCGTAAAATTTGAGTCTAATATCCATTCTGCTATAGAGACTCCCTAATCAGCTTGAGTAATCCAAGATTCCTCATCGCAGTTTTACTAGAGAGGCATTTAATCTTACTTCTCCCACTGTCCACCTCTCCCACATTTTGAGCAAGGCTCTGAGTGTTATTTTCACCACATCCATATTCTCTGATCTCTCTGCCCTGCCTCATCTGTGTTCCACCAGGGAGGAAACTGGCCGGGACATGCTGGAGAATGCCAAGCTTACATAAAGTTTTCCAGTTGAATTTCCAAATTTTATACTAAAATAATCGGATTGGCCAGGTCCACAGGGTCTTACAGAAACAAGAAGGCTTGGGTAACGATAAGCTCCACATCAGCACAGCACAAATAGCTGCCTGCAGGGAATATCCTAGAAAACATGGTCTACCATCCTGCCTTTGGTAAGGCTCTTCATATTTAAATGAAGACATTCTTGGCAATACCTCCTTCCTGGGCAGGAGTAGCCTCACAGCCATATTTGAAACCCAATGCATAGCTATGAATTTTGTTTTAGAGGGCCATTAAGGACAGCTCAGCTCAATTTTCCAATTGAAAGCACACTCTTATGTGCATTCTTTCTCTGAAATACAACTGTACCAGGCACCATGGTTTCTGCTTCTGATGGCAAGTGGTTGGTATTAAGCTGAAACGCAGGTCCCTGGGTTATTTCCTGAGTTGCTTATAGATCACTTCCGGCAAAGGGTATGAGATCTGCAAGCAATCTGAATTCAGGCTATTTACAAGGAAACACTGGATCTCCACAGCACCATTACCTTCAAGCAACCCTAGAATCCTGTAGTTCATGGAACTAAAGATGAAGCCCTTATGCACATTAAGACCTTTCCTCCTCATAAGCACAGAACCTATAGTACATATAGATGCAAGATTATCACGTTTGGGTTTCTTTCAAACTATATGGTCAACCAAAATATTTCAGCAAGCATATTTATGTAATTTCTAACATAATTTTATATTTAATTTTTAAAAATTATTCTTCCCTCCCCAGACACTGGTAGGATATCTCTAAATATGATAGGTTATTACTCAAAAGTCTTCACTGACCAGGGAGAAAAAATATATCCTGAAAAACACCTCATACGTTCAAGCAAGTCTATCCAAATGCACAAGTAACAATCTCATTTTACACTTGCTCACCAAAGACTGGTAGCTTTTTTTTCTATATAAATTTCAGTCAAAAGCAAGATTCCTGGAATCAGTCCTAAATACCTCTGAATGTATCTAGCAATGTTAAATTGAAGTTTAATGTAAATACTATTTAAACAAAAAAAAAAGTGTGCTTGACAATCTTATCAAATGTTGACTGACATATTAAAGGATTCAAATGCCTAAAGTAAAGCCAAGAGTGCTTTAGCTAACTCCTTTCATGGTCAGCAAAACCTAACAAACTGGTTAAGACACGGGTAATACGGTCTGTGCTTAATAAATGTGTAATCCTGTCCAGAGTTCCTGAGGCACAGCTGTCCCAATGGTTTACACATATTATCAGAATTCACAGTATGATTCCTATCCCTGCTATAAAGAGTTCTACTTCCAGAGAAGAAAAAATTATGCCAAGAATCAGCATAGTACTTCCTATGCAAGTTTCTTTTCTAAAAAGTTGCAGACCATAGGAAAAATGTACACAGATATTATTTGGGCTGACAAAACAAAAAAAAGTTTATCAAATAAGATCACTATTTTTATCTGAACATGTTTCCCCCTGAAAAATTATTTTATGCACTAAAGCTGAACAGGTAAGCCAAACTGTACTGGGAATTCTGTCAGAAATTCTAATCACAGATGGTCAGGAATTTTTTGAGTGGAGCCAAGGCTTTTCCTGGTAATATACCAGTTTTGACAAAATTGCTATTGGAAACATTTTCTCAGCTCCAGCAGTGAGTACAGTGTGCAAGAAAATGTAGTTATGTGGGACTGGGAATAAATAACTTGCCGGTCTGAGCAAGCAGCTAGGTTTTGCAGAGACCGTGTATCTTTGCTTTTCTTGATTTAGAGCAGGGAGTTAAACCCATGTGAGGGCCCTAACCAGACAGTGATAAGCTGTCTTTCTTTTTAGCTTGATGAGTATTTAACGAGTTATACACCGTGGAGCAGCTCCAGCCTGGAGAGGCCAGTCTCTCACACCAGAATAGACCCCAGCCTCACCGCCAGACAGCAACGTGAGCGTATCCAAGTCTGATTTGGGCAGGGTCTGATTTGAAGACAGGTCTCCCAAATCCCATGAGGATACCATCAGCATGAGGCAATTGGCTGTGATATGTGCCTGTCTGTCCAAAAGGTTATTTTTGGTCCTGATGCAGAACAGGGGGAAAAAAAGTCTCTCTTCACAACCTGTCCTTTCAAAAGGGTAGGTGCTCCCCGTTCCCGATATTTCCCAGAGTTTGCTGATAAGGTGGAGCAGAACCTGTCACAATGCCTGTCTATGGAGACAGATGACACAGCTAAGGTGCATCTGCGGAGCTCACCTGGAGAGCGTGATTTATCCACACAATCATAGAATCATAGAACAACCAGGCTGGAAGGGACCCATTGGATCTCCTAGTCCAACCATTCCTATCAAACGCTAAACCAAGTCCCTCAAGACCTCACCCACCCGTGCCTTAAACACCTCCAGGGAAGGTGACTCAACCACCTCCCTGGGCAGCCTATTCCAATGCCCAATGACCCTCTGTGTGAAAAATCACCTGATACGTTAGCACACTGCAAACGCAGGGAATTCGGATTATTAACCCAGAAGACTCGTCCCAACACCAGAGATAGATCCGTGTTTTGATTAAGCAGGACTTCCCAGATGTACAACAATCGCTGCAAAAGCAGCTTCCCGAGGCTACAATGACCGAGGACGGGACGGAAGGCGCTCCCGACACGGGATGGCGCCCTCGGCACGAGCAATTATCCCGGGGGGAGCGGGACAAGAACGCGTGTCTCCCGAACGGCCGCCTTCGGCGAGGACCGTCCCCACACGATCCTCGCCCTGCCGAGCCCGAGCCTCGGAGCCTGGGATCGGCAGGGACTCCCTCCCTGCTCTGTGGATATCTGGAACGAGCTGGGCGGCTCGAGCATTACCAGGTTGGAAGAAACTCACAGCATCATCGACTCCAACCATTCCTATCAAACACTAAACCGTGTCCCTCAGCAACCTCGTGTCTTTCAAGCACCTCCAGGGAAGGTGACTCGACAACCTCCCTGGGCAGCCTCTGCCAGTGCCCAGTGAGCCTTTCCATGAAAATCTTTTTCCTAATGTGTCCAGCCTAAATCTCACCTGGCAGAGCTTGAGGCCATTCATAGAATCACAGAACAACCAGGTTGGAAGGGACCCATCAGATCTTCTAGTCCAACCATTCCTATCAAACGCTAAACCAAGTCCCTCAAGACCTCATCCACTCGTGCCTTAAACACCTCCAGGGAAGGTGAACCAACCACCTCCCTGGGCAGCCTATTCCAATGCCCAATGACCCTTTCCGTGAAAAACTTCCTTCTAATCTCCAGCCTAAATCTCCCCTGGCAGAGCTTAGAGGCCATTCCCTCTTGTGACTTGGGAGAAGAGGCCAGCTCCCTCCTCTCCACAACCACCTTTCAGGTACTTGTAGAGAGTAATGAGGTCTCCTCTCAGCCTCCTCTTCTCCAGGATAAACAACCCCCGCTCCATCAGCCCCAACTCCTTGTAAAACTTGTCCTCCAGCCCCTTCACCAGCTTCGCTGCTCTTCTCTGGACTCACTCCAGAGCCTCAACGTCCTTCTTGTGGTGAGGGGCCCAGAAATGAACACAGGACTCGAGGTGCAGCCTCACCAGTGCTGAGTACAGAGGGAGAATCACCTCCCTGGACCTGCTGGTCACACCGTTTCTGACCCAAGCCAGGATGCCATTGGCCTTCTTGTCCCCCCGGGGCACACTGCTGGCTCACGTTCAGCCGGCTGTCGGCCAGCAACCCCACGTCCCTCTCCTCCGGTCAGCCCCCCCCTCCCCGCTGCCGGGCTCGCTGTGCCCGGGACGCCGTTCCCGCCATTCGCACCCCCCCCCCCATCCCGGCTCTCGCTCCCCTGACCGGACCCCCGCGCTCCCCCCGCCCCCCCCCGCAGCTCTTCCCTTGCCGCCACGTGACGCGCGGCGCAGGCGCGGGCGCGCGGGCCCATCTGCAGGCTGACGTCAGCGGGCTCCGCGCCGGCCCCCGGGCGAGGCTGCCAAGCCCGCCTGCTGCCGCCGCGCTCGGCTTGGCCGGGGGCCGGCAGCCAGAGGAGGTCTGGGGCTACTTCAACCAAATTTTCCGGAGTCCTTCCTGCTCTGCCTGCTTCCCCCCCCACCCCGCGCCGTCCCCCCCGTCTCTCTTTCTCCTTCCCCCTCCCTCTTCCCCCTCCCTCCTTCCCTCCTCTGTCTCTCTCTCTCTCCCCCCCTTCTCTCCTCCCCCCCCCCCCCCCCCCGACTCAGATGATATTCACATGGTGTTTTGCACAGAGGAGGCTGCTCGAGAGGAGGGCGCCCACCCCCACCCCAATATAAGCCTGTTTTTCCTTCCTTCCTTCCCCCCCTCTTTTTTTGTTGGAAAGACAAAATGTGCAGGGTGATAGGTTGGGTGGGTTGATGGCATCCTTCCTCCTGCCAAGCCAACTCGTTTTCTCAAAACCCCTTTTAGGAAGGGTAGAGAATTTGATTCTGTTTGGAGAATAGAACCCTGATGGTTTGCTTGCACAGAGGGGAAAAGCAGAGAGGAATACGGGAACCGTCCTGTGCAACCTCTATTGTTTGAAACTTACTTTTTTTTATCAGAAATTGAAGATGAAAACGGTAAGGAAGATTTCACGCTATTCGATGAAACTTTTCGCTTTTATTCTGTCCCGAATAATGGTGCGTGCAGAGCTTTTGGGGAGCGGGGGGAGGTTTATATCGTATTAGGCGAGGAAATTTGGAGTAGTTTCAGACAGAAACCTTTTGAGGATGGGGGAAGGGGATGCGAAGATTTTTTTCAACCGAAGAGCAGTGATTTACGAAGTACGGTCTCGAACAGTGCATTTCTTTCTGTTTTTTTTTCCACGCTTTTAAGTCTAAATCGTTGGTAGAGAGAGGCAAAAAAAAAAAAAAAAAAAAAAGCCAATCAAACGACAGGCGAGGACCAAAGCAGCAGCCCCCAAAGCCCAGACACAAGCCACAGCCGCTGCGGGTCGCCTGGAGCTCGGGGCTCCCGCACAAGTGCACACTCCGTGCGGGGCTCGGCGGGGATGTCGGGCTCTCCCCGGGCTCGCCAAGAATATGGAAGCGTGTGGTTTTGATTTACTCGGAGCCGCTTGGGATTTGCCAGACTCCTAACCGCGCGGAGCCGCGTTTATCGGTGTGTGTCTGTCTGCCGGGTTCAAAGGGACTTTGTTTGGTGGGAGGAGGTAAGTGGGCTCTGCTCTCCCCGGCGAGCGCCGAGCGGATTTCGCCTTCGCTATTTTCTTTCATTGTTGTACAAGAGCGGAGAGAGAGGAGGCGAGTCAGACTCTTGTTTTTATTTGGGCTGCCGGTGCAACGCGTTTGGGCCAAACGCCAAGTGTCTGGGTCACACGCGTTTTATCCAAATAGATTCAGCGCTGCTGTCTGGAAATGGGCTGCTGAAAGTTAACTTTAGGATCAACCCTACCACAGCAACCAGACTCTTCCCTTCAGCCTCCCTAGGGACTAGGGCTTTTTTTTTTCCCTTTCTTTTTCTTCTTTTCCCCCTCCTCTTCCATTTTCCTCCTGAATTTTCTTTGGGGTGGGGTTGGGGGGGGCTCTGCGTGTCTGGTGAGAAGCAGCTCGTTTCAACGCTAACTTTTTAAACTTTTTTTGAATTTTTTTTTTTTTTTCTGTGCGGGCAGACGTGCCGTCTGTACTCTGCGTGTGCCTACGTGTTGGGCCGATGACCTTTTGGAGGGGGGGGGGGTGGCGTTCGCCTTCTCGCATCCTGCCTTGCCCGCCCCGCGGTGACAGCCGCCCCGCCGGTGGGGCAGCCCCGGGACGGACCTGGGGCCACGCTCGGCGGCGGCTCCGCTCCTCGGCGAAGCGCTGAATTCCCGGGGAGCGAGGACCCGTCCTTCCCCTTCGTGCGCGTCGCCCACCCCGCCGCTCCCGGCCCCATTTCTTCCCACCGAGCCCTTCCCGGCGCGTCGCCGCTTGCTCCCGGGGCAAGCTCCCAATCCTCCCCGGCTTTTGGAGCCCCGCGACGCCCGGTACCTGTGATTGAACCGGCGTGATTGATGCCCTCCCCTCCCATTCCCTTAGCGACCGCTCGGCGGGGGCCGCGGGGTTTGGGCTCCCGGGGGTCCCGGCCCGGGCGGTGGATCCCGGCGGTGTGAGGATGCTCCAGGGATATCGCGGTCCCTTGGCGGTTTGCCTGCCCCGAAACTGAAGCTACCTTCGTTTTCACTGATGCTGTAGTTGCCCGAGGTGCCGTTGCTTTGATGGAGGCTCCCAAAGTGACTTGGCTAGTCGCCCTCCGCAATCCACTTCATGTGCTAGAGTCTTACAGGATGTGTAGGTGGCTTTTTTTTTTTTTTTCGTCCTCATTGAGTTTCATGAGGTTGTAGAGAGGAGGGAGCTGGCCTCTTCTCCCAAGTGACAGGGGACAGGACAAGAGGGAATGGCCTCAAGCTCCGCCAGGGGACATTTAGGCTGGAGATTAGGAGGAAGGTTTTCGCACAGAGGGTCATTGGGCATTGGAATAGGCTGCCCAGGGAGGTGGTTGAGTCACCTTCCCTGGAGGTGTTTAAGGCACGGGTGGATGAGGTCTTGAGGGACTTGGTTTAGCATTTGATGGGAATGGTTGGACTAGAAGATCCGATGGGTCCCTTCCAACTTGCTTGTTCTATGATTCAGTGGGTAGGAAGCTCATGGTAATGGTCGCTCTTGTCATCAGAGCTGCCGTAGAAATGTGGGTGCTGGGCACCCACTTTGTCTTTGGCATCCTAGTTTTTTGAAAAACACCTTGTACTTTGATGGTTAGCAGAGCGAAGAAATTGGGCAGGAGAGGTGCTTTTGGGCAGTGGCTCAGTTGGACGTGAAACCACACCTGTGCTTCCCAGAGGGTGTAGTTCCACCAGGAGACCAAGGACATGCTTCTTGCTGTGAGCTTAATGTTGATCAAATGTCGTCTTGAGAACAGTCAAAAGTGGCATGTTGTGTGCATGCTGCCAAGGAAGACGGAAAATGAAGAAGACTCTAGTCTCTAAACACTTGGAGATTCCTACCAAATGTCCTGGAAGGACTATATCTGGAGTTACCCAAGTGCTTTATCTTCTGTTTCCATTACTACTCCTTAATTTGGAATGTTTATATAACTATGTGTGGTCTACTTGTATCCATGCTCAAGCTCCCCATTTCACACAGACCTCTGCAAAGACACTACACATGGGTGACTGTTGGTCACTGACCAACACCTACCATGTGTCTCAATAATGGGTTCTGTTGTCTACGTCCAGTGTTTTAAGCTACCTGGTTTCTTGGGTGCTACAGTGTCAGGAGATCTTAATGTTAGGAGAGCTTATTATCAGCCTGACAAACTGAAAACCATCTCCACATTAACGGTTTTTGTTGGCTCAGTAAAAGCTGTGAGGCAGTTTTACCTCTATATATGGCAGTAACAAGCCACTTCTGGACTACAGTGTCCAGTTCCGGTGTCAGTGCATGGAAGGGAATGCTGAAGAATTGGAAAGGATTCATGGGGGAAAGAAGTATAACAAGTATTCGAGCATCTGGAAACTGAATTATGTAGAGTGAGGTAACCCAAATAGGTTGAGCTGCTTATCAGTAAATGTCAAGAGGTGCTTGTATCAGATTCTAACTATCCATGCAAGGAGAAGAAAGCAACTCACTAGCAGACAGGGGTAAAGTATTACTCAATGACAGCAGTATGAAACTCGAGGTTCTCGGATTAGTGGTAAAGTTATTTAGTGTACTAAAGTAGCTGAAGAGTTGATGATGTCTCTTCAAAACTTGTAAAAGTCTAAAAGCTGCAACTGAGTATTAGCTAGAAAATACAGGAGCTATACGGAAGTTCCTGCTAGATATTTTATGAATATACTTTGAGGCTTTGTCACATACGAGTGGCATCACTAAATCCTTACGCTTCCCCACAAGAAAATACTACTAATCCCAAGGCA
The DNA here is from genome assembly GCA_033558105.1 of Coccyzus lansbergi. Taxonomy (NCBI): domain Eukaryota; kingdom Metazoa; phylum Chordata; class Aves; order Cuculiformes; family Coccyzidae; genus Coccyzus; species Coccyzus lansbergi. Next base: position 236,352 of record JAUMJK010000694.1, read on the forward strand.
TGTTTGCAAAGTATCATTCCCTCTAAAAAGTTAATTAAATCCTGTGTGCTGTCTTGGAAGATATTTAAAAAGTAAATATTGGAATGATCAGATTAACCTCATTTACACAGTAATAATTCAGTGTGTTTTAAATTGGCAAAGAAGTTTCCTAGCGTTTACTGGGGTGTTGGTAAATGGGATTTCCCCAAATTTGATTTTTCTTGGGATGGTATGCAACAAGTCTTTTAACATTTACAAATAATCCTGCTGTCTGAATGGATGTTGTAAATTATTCCCAGGATTTCAGAAATCCAGATCTATCTGGTGCATGTGTAAGTGACTTTGTGGACTTTTGGAAACTTGTTTTTAAACAGTCTTCCTTTCTTAGTTGTTCTGTTTTTCCATTGTCTGCCTCAGCAGAGTTTGCTGTGTGCACAGGTGTGCTGAAGTGCTTTAGAGGACTGATTAGTACCAGCTGATGCAACACATGGTTTGGTATCCCATGATACTGGATTGTTAGTCGACTGCATAGATCTTCCATTTAATCCCTGGCTGTAGCTAGAGCTGCTCTCTAGTATTAGAGCAGGAGTGTTTTAACTGGAAAAAAAAAACCCCCAAACTCTGAAAAAGTAACTTGTTCACTGAGTCCCATGACTTGCAAAATAAGAATATATCCTACAACATCAAATTGTAATTAATACACTTGTAATTAATACAAAAACCACTTTTGACAACAAATATTTGAAAAATTTGAATGTGTGTTAGGAATAGCTTCAGATACTGAAATTTATTCTTTGGTATTAGAATATACAGCATTCCTCTTCTAGTGAATGAGAATTCTGCTTGCATAGGCAGAACCCAAGCCCAAGTAATAACAAAATACATGCTGTAGAAAGATCAGATAACTGTACTCTGGATTCTTTCCCAGGTGCTTCCTTTGCTTACCAGTATACTGGGTCTCATTATTCACTGCTGAAATCAATGAGTGCATAGCATTGATTATAGCTGGAACGAGTCCTAACATGGTATTTGAGCAACAAGAAGGTTTACTTTCATAAATCCTTATGACTGTTTAACATAAAGTTGATATGTGCATCTGAAGTCGTATGGATTTGCTGTTCAAGGTAATGGATAGTTTTTGTAAAGCTGTGACTTTGGACCATAAATGTGACAACATCTGAATATTATTTCAAAATGTTGCATTGCATAGTTCACTGTGATGGTTTAGTGTTCTGCAGTATAGATCTATTTTAGTAGAAAGAATTTGTCTTGATTAATTTTCTTTTTTTGTTTTCAGGGAAAGAAATGGAACAGTAACTATCCAGTGTAACGTCTTACTGATATCTTAAGGAATCTTACAAATACTTATTTTGAATTGAGAAAATGACCGCAGATATAGAAGAAAATACAGGCTGTTGGAAAAGAATACCAATCAAAAAGTGGAACGTCCAGTAGTTAATTTGGAAGTAATATAAAATAAATATACCTGTTATGGTGCGATTCTGGAGTGGAATTAACTCTATAGCACACAGGTAGCTCTCAAGGAAGGGGGAAAAAAAGCGCGCTCTCTATTTTTCTGAATTATGGAAATTTTTTTGAAGACGTTGACATGGATTTTGAGCCTAGTCATGGTTTCATCAGAATTTCACAGTGACAACAGGCTTTCATATAGTTCTCAAGGTAGGGATCCAACCTCTGTAGCTGACAATAAGCATCTATTTCAGCATTGCATTTGGGTAGCGTTTTCTAAGCCGCGTTTATATAATTAATGAGTTCATTTAATTATTTATCACGGAAGTTTAAATACAGCAAATCTGAATAAATCTTTTGTTTTCTTTCAGTCTACTTTTAACTGTAGGGAAGCCTTGCAAATTAAATCTAGTAGAAGGTACTTGATAACAGTTTAAGCACTTGACATAACTTTTCAGACTAGGAAGTAAGGATCTAATCTTACTTGGATCCTTTGACATTTGTAGTTTTTAAATGAAATTAAAAGCTTTCCATGTGTTTTTACAGTATAATACTTTTCATTTATTACTGTTTGTATTCTTGCAGGTGGATCTGATAGCTTTTGTCTTTTAATGTTATATCTGGGAAGAATGTCCTACTTATGTTAAAATTTAGCCCCACATGTTTAAATGTTTTGGGTAAATAAGAGATGATATGTAGTTAAAAACTCTTGCATTTCCAGTGAAATCAAATTAATGGGAAACTGAACACGTTTTCTTGACTTAGTAAGAAAGAAAAGAAGATTTTATTGTGTTTAGTTAAATGTCTTGCTTTTACTTGAAAATTACTTTTACTCATGAGGGTGGTAAGATTTAGCCAAGTACAGTTTGTGTTTATACTACTACTTGTTTCCTGTTATATTTTCTTCTCTTCTATGCCCACTACTCCCTGGACTGTCTTACCTTGTGATTACAAAGAGGAATTCCTGTCTTACCTTGAACACTACCAACTAACAGTCCCAGTAAGGGTTGATCAAAATGGAGCCTTCCTCAGCTTTACTGTGAAAAATGCTAAACCCTCAAGAAGGAGGAGGAGCACAGACCCTTATGACCAAGAACTGGCAGCATCTAAATTATTTTTTAAACTTTCTGCCTATGGCAAGCACTTTCATTTAAACCTGACTCTCAACACAGATTTCGTGTCCAGACATTTTACAGTAGAATACTGGGGGAAAGATGGACTGCAATGGAAGCATGATTTTTTAGACCACTGTCATTACACAGGATATTTGCAAAACCAACACAGTACAACTAAAGTGGCCTTAAGCAACTGCAATGGTCTGGTAAGTGCACGTTACATGTTCTAGTATTATAGTGTGCTTGTCCCTTTTAAATTACAGAAGAAGAACTTAATTGGCGTATCTTTCAGTTTTTTGAGTCCCTGCGGGAAGCAAACAGACAGGAGGGTGCAGAAAACCCCTTAAGCCTGATCTGGGTTCTGGGGAAAATTAGCCATCAGTTTTTCAAGCTTAATTGTAAGTACTGAGACCTAATTCTGTAGTTCTTTAGCTGGCAACATTTTCACTGTTTACAGTGTTTACACTAGGGCTGCGCAGAGACCTTTAGAGGTCATAAAAATGCTCTGAGCATAAGAGGTGGAGAAGAGGGAACAGTGGATCCTTTTGGATGCTGAATGCCTCCCAAGATTCATTGATTGAACTGAACACCTGCTTGTTGTCTTTGTGAATCAAAGCTTAGAAACTTTGAGAAAATGACGTAAAAGAGGAATTGCTTGGTGTAGAAGTCTTCACTGCTCTGAATTCAAACAGTGAAGAGGAAAGTAGATCCTTTGCAAATACTGGCATCAGAAAGTAATTATTAACCTTTTTAAAGAACTACTTTGTTTACAAATTGGAAACAGTTGCATTTAAAAGTAGGATTAGAAATTCTTATCTTGGTCTCTTGATCACGTGACAGTAGTATTCACCTGGGAAAAGGCTTCTATTCTTTGTAATAGAAATTAGAAAAAAAACTGCAAAGAAATAAAAACCAGAATATTGAGTAACAAAATACTAAAATAGAAGGGCATGACTGGTAAATAGTAAATCAAGTACTAGTAATCTCTCTAATAAAAATATATATGTAATGATTATTCATTCTGGTTTCAATTATAGTAGAACATTGGTCAGTCTTCTGGTTAGGAATAGACAGATCTGAGTAATTTCTAAGGGAAAAAAAAAAGATTACACAGATTTGCTAAACTAATTCCTATTTATCCTTGGAAGTGGTATTTAATAATGTACCTTGGGATGTTATTTACAAACAAAAACCTCATGCTTCAGATGTATGTAAGTTGCATTACAACTGGGCTACTTGTGATATCTCTGATACAGACCAGGTTAACGTTTTGGAGCATTCTCAAGGAAAGCGTTTAATGGGGTTTTCCTGGGCTAAGTGAACACTTTCAAAGAAACGTAGGTAAAAGTGTTTAGTTATATGTAGTATCACAGTTTTGTAAATGCAGACTTGTAGCAGAAATGTCTAAATTTAATGCAATTGTCAGTTTGGTTATGCAGTTCCCATATACTAACTTTGTTTTCACAGCTATTAAGACTCAGAAACTAATTGTAGAGTAGTTTGGGTTAGAAGGGACCTTACAGGTCATCTAGTTCCAACCCCCCTTGTCATGGGCAGGGGTGTCTCCCACTAGATCAGGCTGCCCAAGGCCCTATCCAACTTGACCTTAAACACCTCCAGGGATGGCGCAGCTACAGCTTCCCTGGGCAACCTGTGCTGGTGCCTCCCTACCTCATGGTGAAGAAATTCTTCCTTACGTCTAGCCTAAATCTGCCCTTCTCCAGTTTATACCCATTGCCCCTAGTCCTATCACTACAAGCCTTTGTCAACAGTCCCTCCCCAGCTTTCTTATAGGCCCCTTTCATGGAAGGTTGCTATGAGGTCTCCTCGGAACCTTCTCTTCTCCAGTCTGAACAAACCCAGCTCTCTCAGCTGGTCCTCATATAGGAGGCAGCACACATAGCAGCCCACAGATCATCTTTGTAACCTTCTGCTGGACCTGTTCCATCAGTTCCATATCCTTCTTATGTTGAGGATTCCAGAACTAGACACAATACTCTAGGCGAGGTCTCACAAGAGCAAAGTAGAGGGGCAGAATCACAGAATCACAGAACAACCAGGTTGGAAGGGACCCATTGGATCTTCTAGTCCAACCATTCCTATCTAACACTAAACCAAGTCCCTCAAGACCTCATCCACCCGTGCCTTAAACACCTCCAGGGAAGGTGACTCAACCACCTCCCTGGGCAGCCTGTTCCAATGCCCAATCACCCTCTGTGTGAAAAACCTCCTCCTAATCTCCAGCCTAAATCTACCCTGGCAGAGCTTGAGGCCATTCCCTCTCGTCCTGTCCCCTGTCACTTGGGAGAAGAGGCCAGCTCCCTCCTCTCCACAACCACCTTTCAGGTAGTTGTAGAGAGTAATGAGGTCTCCTCTCAGCCTCCTCTTCTCCAGGCTAAACACCCCCGGCTCTCTCAGCCGCTCCTCATAGGGTCTGTTCTCCAGCCCCTTCACCAGCCTCCGTTGCTCTTCTCTGGACTTGTTCCAGAGCCTCAACATCCTTCTTGTGGTAAGGGCCCCAGAACTGGACACAATATTCAAGGAGCGGCCTCACCAGTGCTGAATACAGAGGGAGAATCACCTCCCTGGACCTGCTGGTCACACCGTTTCTGATACAAGCCAGGATGCCATTGGCCTTCTTGGCCACCTGGGCACACTACTGGCTCATGTTCAGTCGGCTGTCGACCAACACCCCCAGGTCCCTCTCTTCCTGGCAGTTTTCCAGCCAGGCTTCTCCCAGTCTGTAGTTCTGCATAGGGTTGTTGTGCCCCAAGTGCAGGACCCGGCATTTGGCCGTGTTAAACCTCATGCCGTTGGAGATTGCCTAGCGGTCCAGCCTGTCCAGGTCCCCCTGCAAAGCCTCCCTACCCTCCAGCAGATCAACACTTGCACACAGCTTTGTGCCATCTGCAAACTTGCTAAGGGTACCCTCAATGCACTCATCCAGGTCACTGATGAAGACATTGAACAGGACTGGACCCAGCACTGAGCCCTGGGGGACACCACTTGTCACTGGCCTCCAGCTGGACTTAACACCATTTCCCACCACTCTCTGGGCCCGGTCATCCAGCCAGTTTTCCACTGAGGAGAGTGTCTGCCTGTCCAGGCCAGAGGCTGACAGTTTCTGCAGCAGAATGCTGTGAGAAACTGTGTCAAAGGCTTTACTGAAGTCCAGCAAGACCACATCCACAGCCTTTCCTTCATCCAGCAGCCGAGTGACTTTGTCATAGAAGGCGATAAGGTTGGTTTGGCAGGACCTGCCTCTGGTAAACCCATGTTGACTGGGCCTGATCACCCAGTTCTCTTGTAAGTGCTTCATGATAGAAGAATCACCTTCAAGAATCACCTCCCTCAACCTGTTGACCATGTTTCTTTAGATTCAACCCAGGATGTGGTTGGCCCTCCTGGCTGCAAGTGCACATTGCTGGCTCATGTTTAGCTTCTCATTAGTCAGCACCCCAAGTCCTTCTTTTCAGGGCTGCTCTCAGTCATGTCACCCTCCATCCTGTATTGAAGGGGGTTGTCCTGACCCATGTGTAGGACCTTGTACTTGGCCTTGTTGAACCTCATAAGGTTCTCACAGGCCCACTTCTCCAGCCTATCCAGGTCCCTCTGGATGACATCTCATCCTTCCGGTGTGGCAGCTGCATCACTCAGCTTGGTGTTATCTGCAAACTTGCTGAGGGTGCACTCAATCTTGCTGTCAGTATCATGGATGAAGATATTAAACAGCACCGGTCCCAGTACAGACCACTGCGGGACAACACTTGTTGTGGATCTTCATATGGACTTCAAACTGTTGACCACCACTCTCTGAATGTGACTATCCAACCAATTTTTTTTATCCACCGAACAGTGCACCTGTCAAATCCATACCTCTCCAAGTTAGAGAGAAGGATCTTGTGGGGGACCATGTCAAAGGCTTTACAGAAGTCCAGATGGATTACATCTGTTGATTTTCCTGTATCCATTGATGTGGTCATCCCATCATAGAAGGACACCAAGTTGGTCACACAGGATTTGATCCAGTTGAAGCTGTACTGGCTGTTTCTAATCAGCTCCACGTCCTCCATGTGCTTTAGAATGTCTTCTAGGAGGATCTGTTCCATGATCTTCCTAGGTGCAGAGGAGAGGCTGACAGGATGGTAGCTCTCAAGGTCATCTTTTCTATCCTTTTAAAAAATGGGTGCTATGTTACCCTTCTTCCATTCACCAAGGACTTCTGATTGCCATGACTCACGGAGGGTGGCTTTTGCAACCATATCAACCAATTCCCTCAGGATTCTAGGATGCATCTCATTAGGTCCCACAGACTTATAAATGTTCAGGTTCCTCAGGTGGTCACAAACCTGATACTCCTGTACAGTGGGAGGGGCTTTACCATCTTGTCCATTGACCCAGGAGGGGTGAGGAGAGTGGTTATTGCTGAAGACTGAAGCAAAAATGTTAAGTACTTCAGTTTTCTCCTTGTCTGTTAATATGAGGTCACTGTTTTTGACTGTCAGTAGGGGCACATTTCCTTTAACCTTTCTCTTCTGATTGATGTACCTATAGAAGCCCTTCTTGTTAGTCATTACTTCCCTTGCCAAGTTCAGCTCCAGCTGTGCTTTGGTCTTTCTGACCTCATCCCTGTACAACCAGGCAGCGTCCCTATACACTTTCAAGGTTCCCTATCCTTGCTTGCACTGTGCAGTTCTCTAATTGCTCTTCAGTTTGACCAGCAGGTCTCGACTCAGCCATGCTGGTGCCTTTACTTTCTTGCCTGATTTGCTACGTCTGGGGAACTGAGTGCTCTTGTGCTTTATGGAAAGCATCCTTAAGTATTTTCCAGCTCTGTTCTGCTCCCTTGATTGATACTCTCAATCATTTTAATTTTGAGTTCTTTTCAGTTAAAAATACAATAGAGACCAAATCTCTGCTTTCAGGACTCATTTCTTTAAAAGAAGCTCCATGTCTCTATCTCCAGAATTTCTGTTCGCTGAGGCACAGACGGGTTGACCCCCTGGGAAGCTACTGTCAGGTGCCATGGTGCTCCCGCTTCAGTTCCTCTCTGAGCTTAGCTGGGGGTGAGCAAACAACACCTACTTTTGCCTTAGCCTACTCTTATTTTCTTTTCATCTTAGGAGAACAAGAGTGGGATGCAGCATGAAAAAGTTCTTGTTTTCCTATTAGCTTGCCCATCTTTTGCTCTTTATGGCACTTCTTTTCTTCAAAGAGTTTAGCATAATGGAAAGTATTGTGGTGAAGCAGAAACTTTTGATTTGTGTCTTGCAACCTTAGGTGATGTTCAGCATTGCCATTGCTGTATGTTTTCCCTCTGCCCTCAGATTTACTCTTTTGCTGGAGTGATATCAGATGTTGTTCTGTGGTTCTAGGTGTTACTATGTTAACTTAGTGCTTGTAAGTTAACTGGGAAGCACTCCACAATAAAGTTGAATTGTCTTCAGTGCTTGTTGTCACCAGCTCTTATATATTTCTTCCAGGTATTAAGGCATCCTTAATCTTGTCTGGCATACAGTAATTAGCACTCTAGTTCTTCATGGTCATGTATCTACTTGGGACTGCAAGTGTCAGGTGTTGACTGCATTTCCTAGAAAGGTGTAGTCACAAGCATGTGAGGCTCTAGATGCAGCAGGGGTGACACAAACCTCTTTTCACAGAGAGGCAGGAGTCCTGCAGAGGGGTGAAGCAGTAGGCTTAAGTGGGCAGCATCTTCTGCCATAAACTCCTCTGTCATTCAGTCTCAGCAGGGCCTTCCAGGCCACTGACTATGGGAATTACTGCTCCATTCAAATAAATACTTCACAGAGTTATTTTTAAATGATGATTCCTACTGATGAATGTTTTGTTATACAGCTGCTGGTTAGAACATGTTTAGTAAAGCAATTGGCAGTGAATATCAAAGACAATATTCCTTGTTTGAGTGCTAGTGATAGTTCAGGATGTTGTGCTTAAGGCCCTCATTGTGTTTTCTAATCTGATTGTTGGTCTGTCAGAGACTGCCAGTCATGGTCTGCCTAGTCTTCAATTAATATCCTTCTCAAAGCCCGTAGTTCTAATTTGACTCTACAACAAGTAGTACTCTTTAGCAATGAGGGTTGTTCATGAGCAAAATTGAAGCATTCCATTGTTAGGCTTCAGTATTACCAAATGAGTTCAATTTCTTCCTCTTAGTAAATGTTTCGATTTATTCTGTGTAGTTATTCATGGTAGTACATAACCTATGTGAGTTTGAAGAATCCTTGTAGTATCTGAGATGAGCTCTAGTGTAGGGAGGGCTTCCTGTCATTTTCACTAAAATAAAAATGATGAGCTGTCAGTTAATTTCCCTATTTTACTTTTTAGCCTCCCCTGCTATATTTCTCATTACCAGGTGCCCCAGAATTACATGCTGCTACTTACTGAAGTTTCCTTTTTCTGGGCCCCAATTGCACTATAAATTGTCTGAAGTTATGAGGAAAGCTGTATAATCCAGTGAGCAGTCATGTGAGGAAATTGAAGGTGTTGTCCGTCAGGCTTGCTGGCTCCCAAACACATATTCTTAAGTGGATGTTACGTTTGTGGTTGGATTGCAGGTCATCCTCTTTTCTCATGAAAGAGCCTGCGGGAAGCTGTGTTTTCGAGCCTTTGGACATCAGGTGCAAGGCAACAAGGCTGAGGCATTGCCTGAACTGAGTATGTCATACTGAAGGAAATAAGAGCAGAAACAGTGGTAGATGGGTTGAAGAGGGAAGAACTTCATCTCAAGTGAAAGTTGTTGGTCTAATTCTTAGGGGAGCCAGTCTAAAAGAAGAAAAGTTTTGAACTTATTGTAGTGGAATTGAACTGAAACCAAACTTCTTGCATCCTGGCCCACCTCTGTCCTCTGCCAGGTGTCAAAGCTTTTAACTACATGCTTAAACAAGTTTTCTACTTGTAGAATTTCTCATTTTGAAAAACCCGTTAGTAGGAAGTACTTAAAAATGCATAGGAAGTGGTTATTATTAGGAAACTGAATGAGAGGTTAAATCATGTTTTGAGGCTACTGTGATTCCAAGGAAGTGTTTAATGTAAAAAGCCAAGTATTTCTATGGCATGGGAAGTTCCATATCCTGAATAACATTTGTGCTGAGTAGTACAGATGTCTCCGTCTAAACAGAAATGGTAAGAAGAGCACAAGAAGTGGGCTGTAGGCTGAAAGAATGACTTTACTTGGTTAAAGGAAGAATTATTTTGCTGGAAGACTTCATGTCTTCAGGTTTTTTTTTTTACTAGTATTCCAAAACTTACAAATGTGCAAATTATTCCTATTCCTCTTAAATTAGCTCATTTGAAAGCTGATGCTGCAATAAAGAATGTGTCTGCTTTTATGGATTACAGATTGCATATAGTGTAGTATTTTTTAATTGTATGTAAAGTAATGCCTAATTTATAAAGTAATTTATAAGGATGAGAATTTATATTGAAAAGGATTTAATGTTCCAGTTGAGTTTCTTTTGAGTTCTCTTCAGTACTCACATGTATTTGCAGTACAGACCAAGTATGCAGAAAACAGTATATAAGGTGTCCCTGTCCTAGTTTTAGGGTGTCTTTTGGTTGCATGATGCACTGTCTCAGGCCAGATTGTGATTTTTTTCATCTTCAAGAACACAGTAATCTCATGCAATTTTTTTTCTCAGTCATAAAACCACAACGAAAAGTGTAGCCAGCTGTAGATGTACTGAACAAGACTGACACATTTTCAGAAGTTTCCACTATTACTACCTTGTATTAAAAGTGGATAAAATGGTTAAAGGCATGGAGAAATTGTAAAACAGCAGTACTGTGTGGAATAGACACAGAGTTACTTGTCCTCCATAATTCAGTTTGCTTCTGCAACTGTTGGACGTTCTCTGTCTGAAGGAGGCTAAGGCCCCAGCTGGACATCCTGGCAGAAAAAGATGCCTTTCAGAAATTCACGGGAATTCCATGTGGATTTGCAAATTTGTCTGAGCATGTCAAACTGCTGGATCCAGACCTTATATATGTTAGCAGGAGTTGGCAGTCTGTAGTGGGATTGGATAACACAGGACCTCAAACAATCTGTTTTAGATAATAATCTTGGGAATGTTGCTTGTAGTAAGTTACTTGGGGCATTCAGCTTGTTTAAGTTCATGGTATTTTGTCAGAACCTTTTGCTGGTCATTCTTAAGTCTTAATGATATATCGTATGCTTTGGAGCCAAAGTTTAATTTACAAACTGTTCAAGTACAGTAGCAAAACTAAATAAAAAAGTTAATGCTTTGAAAGGGCATTATTTCAATTTCCTTTTACAACATAAACTGTGTTTTGCTCAAATAGTAGATTATAAGCCACAAACAAGGTTTAGAATATCGGTTTGGGTATAATATCTTCATAATCTGTATTTAGTAATTAGACATTGCTGAATGGTTATACAACAGAAATATCTCTAGTTGTATGAATTTTCTGAACTCAGAATAAATACTGGTTGTCACTGACATAGGTACTTTGTATGTACAGAATTCAGAGTGCTTCCTAAAAATCCTTCACTGCAGTTCAACAGAGTACTTCCATCATCTTAATATTGTTTGCAAGCAAAATTAGCGTGTTAGGTGTAAAACAGTGCATGTATGCCGGGCTTATGCAAAGATAATATGCAGGGCAGGTGTGTTTCCAGGGAAGCTGACCACATACGTGTTTTGAATATGTGGTGGTAGGTGTAAATTAAAATGTATTTGCAGTTCCTCATCTAAATGAGGTTCTTAAGCCACCATACTGCTTGGGCAGATAAGATCGGATGTCAACTAGGCATAAGAAAAAATAGTGATATGCTATTAGCCTTTTTCACTCCTGGCAGCTGAAGGAACTTTGGTCATAGTTTGCAGATATCCTTAATTTTTGCATATTTGCTATTGCAAATACACTGTTTGTACAGAGAATTAGTACTGCAGTCAAGCATTGGTTTTGCCATCTGGATTTACTCACACCCATCTTACTGCTTACAAATATAAGTTTCAGCATTTGATGTAAATGTCTCATTCATGCTTGGCTAACCTGGCTGGCCTTGAGTATAGACATGAAGAATGTATGCTGTGGAGTAATAGATTTAGATTAAGACCCATTCTGTTGCAGAGAGAGTCACAAGGCTGGATGGTACCTCTGTCACCTTGGGCTTGGCATGAAGTGGACAGCCTGATGGTGTTGGTTAGAACCATGCTTGCAGGGCTTTCTTCCTGGGGGTACATAATACTGGAGCTTATAAAGGCTCAGGATTTGCTTGAACCTGGAAGTCTTGATATTCAGACTGGATGCAGTCCAGACTGTCCAAGTTCTTTCTGCACATCTGGCAAGCCCAGTTACACTTCAGCTTATATTTGCAGTATTATTTAAGCAGAACTGTGCTGGTAAATGATTTATTCTCTAGTAAAATCATAGACTCCAAGTAACAGGACGACATTGTGAAAGGAATTTAATACCAGCATCTTCCAAGTGAATATAAACCCTGATGTTACTTTCTGGAGTAAATAATTGAGTTTGTAATGAAAAATGCTGCTAAAGAGGGACGCTTACTATTATAGTGGGTATATAAGGAATGTTTAATTGAAAGGTGTGGTGCGTTCATACATATATTTTCAAAATTTACAATAGGGTCATATTTGGATAGTGCTGTTGTTTTCAATGTGCTAAAAAGGATTTTTTTTTAAAATTTTGTAAGCTTTACGTTGTTACTGAAATCTGGTTATTCCAGGGGTGAAGAGCAGTGGGCGTTTGATGAACAAAACAGCAGCAGAATGAGAGCTTTGACCAAGTGTACAGTGGCAAGCACTGATCTTAGAAACAGCTTCAGGATATTTAGAGCAGATGCGGAGCAAGAAGTCTTACAGCTGATCATAAAGGTCTCATTGGAGGAAAAAAAAATAGCCTCTGTAAAAAAAAGGCTGAGGCATAGTACTTGCTTTTCAGATCAAAGATATGGTAGAAATTTGTGATCAATCAAATCAGGATGGGGAATGCAGAAGTTCCTGCTTCCCGTCTCCTAACTCATGAGTAGCTCTTTCTCCCAGTGAAGTCTATTGATATGTTCAGAATTTTCTAGATACAGATATCAGAATCCCTTATTTTGCAAATATAGATGTAGGAGTCTGCCAGGCCTTATTCTTCAGTATTTCTGTATCTGAAAGAATTCCCAAACTGGATTTTTGCTAAAGTTTATTTTTAATTGCTGAAGGTTCCGGCAATTGCATAGTTGGCCTGAAATCTCCACTTTCTTCAATAAACCACTTCCTGTTTGGAAGAAATGTGAAAGTAATAGAATAGAATAGTAACAGAATATCTACTATTCCACATTGCAGTGTGAGGAAAAAAAATGTTCATTTGTTTTTTGGAAGGTGGTCTAGAGCACAGTCTCTGACGGCTCGATTTGCCAGATTTATGCAAGACCTTTTAAGGAATAATGCTTTGTAGATAGTGTATCCTAAATGAGTATTTATAATTTGATTTTAATAACAGTCTCAGTTTTGAAGTTAAGTATTTGTTTGTAAAATGCTGACTGGTTTCCCTGAATATATGTTCTAAAATTATTCCTTCATGGTGTTTTTCTCTAGTGCAGTGTATAGATCTAAGCATCTACCATGGTAGAGGGATATTGGCCTTTCCATTTGAGCAAGGCCATTTTGGCTTGATGTCACTTTTAATGAATGTGAGTCATACAGTTCTGGAACATCTTTCTGAACAGATTGTTAGTCATATACCGAGAATACTTTGTGCTTTCTTACTGCATCCACCAAAAATTATGGGAAAGAACTCCAGAAATAGGTCAATGATGTTTTTATTCTTTTCTTACTGTGTTGTCTACAGGTGCTTATCGTGCTCCCACTAAAATCAGTGGAGGAGAGCTGGCTCATGCATTGTGTTCTCTGTTGGCTCATCATTGTGGATTTCATCAGAGGCAGATGAAAGTTAAATGGTGTTTTGAGCTTAAGCTTTTTAATAGGAGTTTTCAAGTGTATTTTTCAAGTTTTTAATTTTCTTATTTTCTTCTTAAAGCATGGAGTCATTGCTACAGAAGATGAAGAGTATTTTATTGAACCTTTAAGGAATGTAACAGAAGATTCTAGTAACTTAAATTATGAGAATGGTCATCCTCATGTTATATACAAGAAATCTACCATGCACCAGCAACATATCTATGATAACAGTCACTGTGGAGTCTCAGGTAAATTAGTGGCATTAATTTTAAGAAGTTATGACTTAAGATGTATTTTAAAGTCTTGTTTGGCGAACGTGTAAGGCAGTGGAGAATGTAGCAGTGGGAGCCCTCCTCTAGGGTGACACAGTGTTCCCTGCTGAAAAGTAGGTTTTGTTCTGTTTTTTTTCAGGTTTGGATCAATAGTATAGTGTCTTTCAGAAACTGAGACACACTCTTGTGTTACGCCTGTGCTGTGTACTGTGATAATAATGTGCACAGATTTCCTCAGTGTGCTAAAATGTACTTTGCTCATGCTCATTCATCTGAGATTCTGCATTTCTTGTTTTTCCTTATGCTATTTTCACTCCATGAAAATTTCTGCAAAAATTTGCTCTCCTATAGTCTTTTCCACATGGATTGCTGTTTTCATGTTCTTCTCATGGGTACCAAAAATTTTCAAACTCTTTTTCTGAGAAGTGTTGCAGCTTTATCCCAAAGTGACACGGCATCCAAAGCATGCCCAAAATATATAAAAAGTAAGATAAAATAATTTTTAGTTTCACAGCTTTTAGACCCTAGAACTAAAGCCAGGTTTACAGTAATCTTCAGGATGTTTGACTGGTTTTGAAAGTTTTGAACAGTGCAGTTTTGTGTTTTAAGATGCAGTTGTAACAAACTTGTAGCAACCTTTTGGCAATTTTTCACTTGTTTTGTCTGTAGACTGATAATAGCTTTAGTTTCACAACAGTTTTGCCAGCATATTATGCTGGGAGGAATCTGCTTGTGTAGCTGTGCCACTATTCATGGTCTCGCAAGTTTCTGGTATTGTGATCAAGAGCTGAATTTATTGTTTACCTATTGTGTATCAGCGAACAGTCTGGATTTTGAAGCATTGACAGAGACAAGGGGAATGTTATTTCTGACCTGTCTAAGAAAAATGGCAATAATTGATACAAAGCAGGATGGAGGATTTGGTGAAAAGATTATCAGAATTGATTGGGATGAGCAAGCGATGGACTACTTTGTAGTAGATAGTAGAGGTATAAAAAGTGGAATTGGGGAGGCAGAGAGATTTACAGAAGAATGTGGGAAAAGTTTTCTTAACCTAAATTAGATTTTAAACAGCTAGACATAATTTTTTTTTTTTAAAAAAAGTTAAATTACTATTTCATGTGTATATCATTGCCAAGTTAAGTATGTTTTGTTAAATATAGCTGAAATCGTTAAGGTCTTAGTAAGAAGCTGACCACTGTCAAATTTCGATTTCTTCAATGGGTTCTGAGGCCACTGGGTTATCCTGCAGAATGCTGTGTTTGAATAGTGTTAAGAAACAGCAAAAGTTGACATTTGAAAGCTAAAAAGTGGCAGATTATTTAGTGGCTCTACTATATGATGCCTTAGTAGTAGTTCTACTCCTGCCAGGCTTTATAGTCAATGTATTCTAAAATGAAGAAATCATTGTATATACGTTACATGATCATGTTAAAATAGTAAGAAGAAAGCAGCACATATTGCTTCATTTCAAAATGTCCTCATAGTTGCATGTTGTATAAGCTCCTTTCTATAGTGTTTTGAGATCTTTCTCTGTGTTCTCTCCTCTCATCACCTTCACTCCCATCTAATGTATTAGATAGCGTAGGTGTGAACTCCCTGTCTACACACATTTGGATTTCTTTCTAGTTACAGTTTAAAATCTAATCCCTTGCTTTGGTAATCATTATCTGGGGGTTAGTTACAGTGCTTTTTGTGGTGGGGTTTTTTTTTTCCCCTTTCCATTTTTGCCTTCATAAATACCTGGTAGATATGTTTGATGTTAACGAAGTTTATTTTTTTTTTAATATAAGAATATGATGGAAAAATGACATAACTTTCCACAGAACTATTTTTGTTAAGTATATCACAAACTGTTACTTACATGCTTTAGCTTTTTTAAAGAAAGTTCAGTCATCATTATTTTGAAAGTAAAACAGCATAAGCATTGATAGATTCTGGAATATGGGGCTAAGTACTTGGGATTGTTTCCAGCTTTCCCTTTTCTTTGAGACCAGCTGAAGCCTAAGCTTCTCATCTGATAAGAAAAGGAGAAATGTTTGTTTTTGTGAAGTCTTCTGAGACCTTTGTTTGACAGACACTATCAAGATGAATCCAATTTTTTTTTCTGAAAGATTTCTGCATGAGCTCATCAGTTTTCAAATGTTTAGAATAGATTTGCGTCTTTGAGTGAAAAATTATGAATGAATGTGGAAACAATATTGTATTTCTGAAGTACTTCCAGCACTCTTAAGAGCATGAGAAACCCTCAGACGTCACCATTTGTAATTTGAAAATGAAGAGCAGATTTTAAAAGAAATTGCTACAGAATCTGTCAGAAAAAATTGCAGACATTCCTAAATCACTGCTTAAGGGAGACGAAAATCTTCAAACAATTAGAACAACTTTTGATTTCAGACAATAGAGATGGAAAACTGGAAAAAGCTTAGTATACATTATGGAATCCTGAACATGCTTGCTACTCTTTTTAGAATGTTTTTCACCCATTGCAGAATGAGGACAATTTTGTTACTGGCATTTTTTCAGCTACCAGGTTTATTTTCATGTTTTGACTTTTTTAAATACCTTTCAAAGCTAACACTGTGGCCTGAAAAATGAACAAATACTGCGACAGCGGGAATGTTGAAGCTTTGTATTCTTGGTTTTGACCTGAACATACATTCTTTGTGGTGCTTTTTGAAAACAACATGCTTAGTTGAATTGCATAAAGCATTGTTTTGTCATGGAAGGTACTGGTCCTATTGCGACTCATAATTAGGTGAACTTTTTCTAGTAGAGGTAGGCAAGCGTCTCGTAAGTTGGTTGCTGGAGTAGTCCCATTCGGACAATTACAAATGTATCCTAACTGTTAGCATTCTTGTGCTCATCTGCAACTAGCAAGACTACCTTAGATATTTTTAAATAATTTTTAGGTAAAACCAGACTAATAAAATACTTTGATAAAGTAAGGTTGAGATTTGTGTGGGCCTTTGAAAAAGGGATCTTCAATACACACAAAAATGCCAGTTTTGCAGGGAAGAGCAAGTTCAGTTTTGTCCTGAGGACAGGAATTCAAATCAAAAGTAAATTTGTTTGTTTTGCTGATAATTATAACTCTTTGGATTTTTAATAGTCAGTCTCTTGCATGCAAGAAATATTTTTTCTACGTATTTATGTGAAACAAGTACAAGAATCAACGTATTTGAATTCAAATGTTTTAAAAATAACTATAGTGATTATCCCATGTAACACTACTTTAGACTTCCCATTATAGTTAATTCATGAGGTAGATAAAACAATCTGATAGCTTTCCAAAGAGAAAATTAATTTATTTGGCCTGAAAAATATTTGCCATGTAAGTATAATTGCCTAATAATTATAGAGTTTCACAGGAGGGAAAAGCCTTTTTGGTGCCTTGTCAGCATTTTAATTCCGTAGTTTATTTTCATACTTTTACCTTAATTTTGAATTTTCTGGTTTCTGTTACCTTTTTTTTCTGATTATTATAGCTGTCTTGTTCTTATCTTTTCAATTCTGAAATGTGCTTGTGGTTTATTGTAGCTAGTCCTTAGTGTTAACATCGGTGTGCAGAATCAGATCCTTTAACAAAAGGCTGATGTTTTATTTTCTTAAGCTAAGTTAAGGAGAGCTGAGAATACTAGAACTCAAGGTTTGTTTTCCATTATATAAGGTATTTTTTAAAAAAGGTAATAAAATTAATTTTTCTTTGCCTCAAGAAATAGTTCTTTTTAGAAGCTTGAAGATGGTAATCTCCATGTAAACCAGCTGCATTTGAACAAGTTTTGCTAGTGGCTCCTCTGAAATATTTAACTATTTTGATTCCTAGAAGACTTCACAAGAAGCAATAAACATTGGTGGATGAATGATGCATCTACTTTTCCAACTTCGCTTCCAGTCAATGACACGTTAAGTAGTCACAGTCGACAGAAGAGATCAGTAAGCCTTGAACGGTTTGTGGAAACGCTGGTAGTAGCAGACAAAATGATGGTGGGATACCATGGTCGCAAAGACATTGAACACTACATTTTGAGTGTAATGAATATTGTAAGTTTCATCCCTCTCTGTGTTCGTATCGATACACATGTACTGGAATGCTAAAGCAATTGTGAAGTATTTATTTATTGGCATGAATAATGCCTTAAAATACATATCAGCTTGCAGGAATTAGTAGTCGAAATAAGGCAAATGTTAGAATTGTGGGAAAAATGCAGTACTGTTTCTGTCAAGGATTACACCATGATCACTTTTAAGTTATTTGTCTTTATTTTCAAATTTATATTACTATATTTAGATTATAGTTCTGTTTAAGTCAACAGTCTAATAGCTCCTTGTGCTTGATGAATTATGAAACGAGGTGCAAAGAGTTCTAATTGAAAAATGTGATGTAAGAAGTTTGTCTTACAAAATGGTCATTTTATTGGTCAAAAAATAACTCTCAGGTGCTAATAATAATTAATATTGTGAAATTACACTAAACGAGAACAGGTTAATTTTTAACCATTTAGGAAACAAGTAGTGTTTCTTGTCTGACTTTGTGCCTTTTCTTATTTTCTGGAGGTCAGGTTGCCAAACTTTATCGTGATTCCAGTCTAGGAAACGTTGTGAATATTATAGTGACACGTTTAATTGTCCTCACTGAAGATCAGGTAAGGGCTGTTGCACTAAGCCTTGTATCCCTGAAATACAAGTTATGTTAATGTGTAATATGTAGTTCATTTTATTATTGCTTGAACATGCTGCATCTAACTGCAAAACCCATCTTGTAATCTTGCACTACTTTAATCAAGATGAAATGTTTCAAAGGAATATTTGTCATGTATCATCCCAAAGACATCTGTTCTTCAGGTGAATATTAATACACTTTAGGGGTTGTCAATTTTTAATTTTAGATCTGTATTATGATATACTCATTTTTTTGTATTGACATAATCATTAGTAAAGTTGGAGCAGAAAAAAATGCCTGTTCACAGCTGAATTGGGGTCAGATTTTACAGAGATAAAAGTTGGCAAGAAGAGTTTATTCCTAGAAACCACTGCTTCTAATTATAGTCCCATTTTAGTTTTCAAAAGGCTTAACAACTGACCTTAGTAATTTGTTTGGAACATTTCTGGTATGCATGTTGTATTGCAGCCAAACTTGGAGATAAACCACCATGCAGACAAGTCCCTCGATAGCTTCTGTAAGTGGCAGAAATCCATTCTCTCCCACCAAAGTGATGGAAACACCATTCCAGAAAATGGGATTGCCCACCATGATAATGCGGTTCTTATTACTAGGTATGGTCATTATAAGTATTGTGTTTATTTTATTTTATTTCTGTAGCTTTCTTGTTCTTACCTTATATTTATAGGGTAGTTGTAATATATTCTGTAGGTAATCTTTAGAGAAGGAAGCTTAATAGATGGCTTGTCTTAAATATATCACACTAATAAACTATTGATTGCGAATTAGGAAAATTCAGATCTGCAATTTACTTGCTTCTGCTGTTATTGTCATTTCATTATTGCCAATGCAAATTATTCCAGTAGAACAGACGGATCCTATTGAACATTTTATATGTCTATAATTGAAAAGAATTCATAAGATTATAGAGAACAAAGCAGTGTGGAAAATATTTTGTTAACCGTATATAATCTTTTCAATAAGAATTTCAAGCCAGAACCTCAACTACTGCAATAGTATTACTGCTGAAAAAACAGGTTCTTGCAGATTCAGGCAGTATGAGAATCTGCTTTGTAGCTGTTTTGATTTGTTATGCTTTATTGAGATGAGAACTGACAGTTATAATAGGTAGATTGAAAGCTGCATATGTGCCCATTTGTTTGCTTCTCTTCCACCATTGCTATGATAAATTCAACAAAACTTCCACTGTAGTCTTGCAGTCCTGATAAATGTATTCCTGTCTGTCTTTCGCAGTTTTGAGTAGGCAATTGTACTTAATGAGGAGATAATTTTCCCTGTTTTTTTAAGGACACTATTCTTCCCTATTATGTTTAAATAACAGCAGGTGCAGCAGCAGTAATGAGGGTCTTTCTATTATAGTTTCTGCTTTTCAGGACAAATTCTGTACTGCTTTGTACGTGACTTGCTTGTGGAATCATTGTGTTTTCTGCAGAAAATTCTTAAATAGTGATTAAAATAATGCATCTTTTCTGGAATTTCATGTAAAAATGTCTGGATTTTCTTTTAGGGATGGGTGGTTTTAGTTGGTTTAGTTTTGTATAAGGAACAATTTTTTTGTAGAGGAAAGAAAAACTAATGTATCACTTGCATGTATTTTTGCATTCATATTTCAAATATAATTGTTACACGTAGACATTAATACTACATAGTAATATTTAGAGTGATTAAATGCCAGAGTGATTTAGAGAGGAGTTATTGTCCAAGAAGTTTTAAAAATATTAAAATCTCTAATAAAAATAAATGAATGAAATTCAAAGTAAAATACAGTTACATTCCAAGGTCTTGATTTTTCACAAAGGCCTTTGTTTGTGCTCAATTTTTTGCATACAAGTAATTCCTTCTCCAGGACTGCTCACATGTGAAATTAAATTTGTCTTTACAACTGTGCTACACATCAAGTTTCTGCTGGTATAATTTAGGCAGTGGGTGAAAAATTGTGATTTGTAGGTGGTATGGTTATGTCAGTTGAAGCTTCCCCCAAGATATGTATAATATATATATAGTGTTGTGTGGGCAACACTATATTTTCACTGTTACAGGTGAATAATTTGACATTTTGTTAGTGTTACTCTGACACTGCAAAGTGCAATTGTTTATTTTCTTCCGCTGTTGTACTTTAATACTGTATAGTCTGTACCTACTGATTTATCTGTTCTGGTAGAGTGTTCCCAGCACAATTATGAACAGTTCTGTGTTCCAGTTGAAGGCTTAAGTCAGTGCTAACTTGCAGGCCTTTAACTTGCAAAAGGAGCAAGTTTTCAGAGACTGTGAGCTGTGTGCATTCAATATTAAGGGTTTTTTATCAAGAATTTGTAAGTATTCTTCATTATGAGGTGTTGCTAATATTATTAGTATGCCGCAGAGTTTCTTTAGGACTTGTGTATGCTGTTCTATAAAATGTATGTAAGAGTTAGAAGTAAAGTTGAAAGTTATTTTTGTAAGTAGTTTCCTTTTTTAAGTGTATACCTATTTTTTAAATCAAATAAGTGCCTCAGTGTAGTATCTTCAGGCTAGTAATACCTACTATTAGTAATACTAATAAAGTATTACTGACCTTTTAGCTTCAGTTGTCACAGAATCACTAGGTTTGGAAAGATCTCCAGGATCGTTGAGTTGAACCATTCTTATCAACCACTAAGGTTGATAGGAATCACTTGGGAGAAGAGGCCAGCTCCCTCCTCTCCACAACGTCCTTTCAGGTAGTTGTAGAGAGCAATGAGATCTCCCCTCAGCCTCCTCTTCTGCAGGCTAAACAACCCCAGCTCTCTCAGCCGTTTGAACACAGGGCCTGTTCTCCAGACCCTTCACCAGCTTTGTTGCTCTTCTCTGAACTCGCTCCAGAGCCTCAACATTCTTCTTGTGGTGAGGGGCCCAGAACTGAACACAGGATTCAAGGTGCAGTCTCCCCAGTGCCGAGTACAGAGGGAGAATAACCTCCCTGGACCTTCCAGTCACACCGTTTCTGATCCAAGTCAAGATGCCATTGGCCTTCTTAGCCACTCTGCTGTCTCATGTTCATATGGCTGTTATTTATGCTTCATGATAGAATGCTTGTATTCATTTGCTTACAACAACAGTTGTAACTTCTAAAAATAAGCACAAAAGTTATAATAATCAATTTGTATGTATTATTCCGGCTTCTATGGAAACCGCTATCTATTCTGGCTTTAATGAAGTGCATCAGCATGTACAAAGAATGGATTTTTCTTTAAGTTGGAGTGAGTAAAGATAAATTTTTTGTACCAACATGTAAATCCATGACCTGGTATCAACTGGGGTAGAATTACTTTTCTTTTTGGTAGCTGCTGTAGTGCTGTTTTGGATAAAAAAGGCGACAGGCAAGAGGCTGGTCTAGGAAAGAGTCTGGTTCCCACTCAGGAGAGAGAAATCATGCTGACAGAAATACAGTATTACTTGCACAAGTATGGCAATGAAATGTATGTGCATTCTTAATTGACTATGGAGAGTATTGTGACTGGATTAGCTTCTTTAATGCTGTCAGAATTTATGCTGCAAGCATAAAAATGGTAATGAGCAGGAACATTTTCTGATGCTGTTGTTAGCAGAAACATCTTCCTTTAGTTTCACATTGGAACTTCTAAGCATCAGTGAAATTGGTGAGAAATACCTTTGTGTAAAGGGAACCTAAGGTTAGGTAAAATGCCTTATAAAGAGGACATGTATAGAAAGTCTTACTGTAAAACAAGAACAGCAGATACGCTGAGCACTGATAATACTTTTGTGTGTGTTACTGTATTTTTGCCTTCTTTTATTCATTGGCGGAATTTAAGACTCAGGAAATAACAACAGTAAAGTGCTTTATGTTAATTCAAGATAAGACTGTGACCAAATTTATGTTCTAAAAGAGTGAGACCTGGTTTTTTTTTGTTTGTAGAGTGCTCACTCTTTGAAATTCTACCTAATTTTTTAATATTGGAGTCTATTTTTAAGTTTGTAATATTTTGCCCTGTAATTATCCAAATTGAATTGTTGGGGGCAGTTGAAAGTAAACTACTAGTACTGAATAATAATGTGTTAAGGCAATGTCTTCGTTATTACGTAAAGTGACTTTGACTTCAAATGCACCTAGTGAATCCTTAAAATTCTTTCATGTGACAAATTAATAAAAGTTGGAGAAAAACTAATATGATTCACTTATTTGAAGTCTCTTGGTAGAAAAAAGTAGTCTTTGCATTTTGTTCCAGCATTTTTGCATCATGGATGTGATAATCTCGCGTCTTAGCATAATGTTGGGTTCCCGCATTAGTTGTTTTAAGACTCAAGTTTTATGATTCTCTGTATATTCTCTCTTGTGCATCCCATCCCCAGTGTAGTAGTATCTTTTTTTGCATTTTGAAACCTAAGTAATATTGTCTCCGTAGTTTACCTTAAAACCACAAAACTTGGAAGGTCACAGTGTATACTATGATGCTGTTACTTGGTTTGATATTGCGCTTACTGAGTGTGGCCAGCAAGTTGAGGGAGGTTCTCTTCACCCTCTACTCTGCCCTAGGTAGGACCTGTCTGTACTGTGTACAGTTCTGGGTTCCCCAGTTGAAGAAAGACAAGAAAGTACTGGAAAGAGTCCAGTGGAGGGCAACAGAGATGGTTAGTGGATTGGAATATCTCCATCTCTTTCATGAGAGGAACCAGAGTTAGCTTGGTCTGTTTAGCCTGGAGAAAAGAAGACTGAGAGGGGATCTTATCAATGCTTATGAATACGTAAAGGACAGGTGTCAAGAAGATGGAACCAGATACTTTTCAGTGACCGAAAAGGTCAAGGGGCAGTGGGCATGATCTAGAACATGGCAAGTTCCACCTTAAATTTGGAAAATCTTCTTTGCTATGGGAGTAAACGAGCGCTGGAACAGTCTGCCCAGAGTGGCTATGGAATCTCCTTTTCTGAAGATAATCAGACCCTACTTTGACATATTCCTATGCAACCTGCTTTAGTAAGGGGATTGGACTAGATCATCTCCAGAGCTTCCTTCCAACCCAGACCATTCTGTGATTTTTGAAGAACACTTAACTTGGGATCCCTTCCATTTTGTTCAGTTGCTTCCTCGTCTTGATCTTAGAGATAAAGTACGAGTTATGGAATTCCTCAGCAATACCTTGGTTAACTTCCAAGCATATACATTATGAACAAAACTATTCCTTATCCTGTGCACCTGCACAGAATGAGGGCCAGAAGATTGCACTCTAGGCTACACTTTGTAGCAGGGGTGGGGGAGAAGATAATGAAATTTCAGAAATGCTTTTATTTTTTTCTTGTACACCCCAAGTGTTCTCTAGTACTACATTTTTATATAGCTCAAGATGGTTAGTTTAATTTGTCCTGGTCCTAAATAGTTGTTCTTCCAAATTGTATGTGTGAGTGATTACAAACTTCAGAGCAACTGAGACTTCTCCTGCTGGAAGGGAAGATCTGGAACTATTGATTTGACTCCTGGTGTGCTAGTAGATAAAGTAAAAGGCATGCCAGACAGCCCCAGTATAGAATGAAGTTTCAGGGAGAAGTTGAGATACGTATCTCTGAAGGCACAGAACTTGGTTGTTGAGATAACATATTTTAAAGCAAAGAAACACTTGAAACCTTGCTTACCTAAAGACAGTACTTCCTAGAGGTCTGTTGCATGAAATGTTACCTCCTTTTGGTAACATCACATACGAAGAGTTCGTGATTTCTAAAAAGAAAACCAAGCCCACTGTGCTTAACAAAAGCACTAGGATCTCTTTGATACAGCTACAGTGGTTTTATAGGAACTGAAGTGATTTCATGCAGAAACCCATAAATGTTTAGTTTTGAGACTGTTTACATGCATCCTTTTTTTTTCTTTTTCACTCTCTGATACTGTGTTTAAGATGCAATTCTACAGGTACAGATTCTTTGATATTAATGACTTTCAGATTTTTGAAGTGCAGAAATGTTTTACTTGCATTGGTGTCTACTTCAGTTAGTTTTATGAGTGGCTTACTACTTTAGCTAAGTTTTATTCCACAGCCCTACTGAACTGGACAAATTATTATTTGCCTGAGTAAAAAATCCTGGGCAAAAGATGTTTTACTGATTAAGCCAAATAGACCTTGGTTTGTAGGTTAGACTGATGTCAGTAAAATGTTCAGTACCACAGATAATATATTTTTTTGTCTTTCTCTGCTTTTTAAATGGGCTTGTATGTGTTAGTTTTTGTGAGATGGTGTATGAGCTCTCTTAATGCACGTTCTTGTATGTTAGTCAGGTACCACTGTAATTCAGTAAAAGTATTGCTAAGCAGTGTGGCTGTGGTATGGCTGCTGTTAGCATTAGCACTGGGATTAGTATGCAGCATGTCTCTAGCAGCGCTGCTGAAGCCCATATGGGAGACATTAGCATTATTACACAATTGGTGGATGTTTCAAATCTTTCAAGGAAGCAATTTTACAGACCGGTTTATGTTTTTTTGTGTATGTACAAGATTAACTTCACAATGCTTCACTTAGTTAGCCCCTCATTTATGTGAGCTCATGGGCAAGGTATACTCTCGCCTGCATTTGTCTGTGAGGTATGCATTCCCTGTGCAGGCCACAGTTCCTAGTTTTTTCTAACGGGGCAGAAAGTATATGTATATGGCAGCAATCCTAAACTCACGTGAGTCTTGTGGTTCATAATCTTAAGAACTTCAGTGTTTCTGGCTTT
Organism: Coccyzus lansbergi; assembly: GCA_033558105.1. NCBI lineage: Eukaryota > Metazoa > Chordata > Aves > Cuculiformes > Coccyzidae > Coccyzus > Coccyzus lansbergi. The sequence goes on from JAUMJK010000694.1 coordinate 261,497, forward strand.
GCTGTAGATACTCAAGAGAGGCAAAAAGTTTCTTGTTTCAGTTTGCATACCTGTGTAGGGCTGACCACAATCATGCTTTTAGGTTTTTTTTGTGCCATTAAGAGGTTTTAGGCAGCCAGTGATGGTTGCGTCATTCTGACAGCAATCCTAAATGGAGGTACATTTTGTGGACACAATTGTCCTTTTGCATATCATTTGTACATGTTAGTAAATGAATTCTATTCTCTAATAACAAGTTACATTTCCCAATCAGGTTTTGTACTAGTTAAGGCATTTGGTAGTGAGGTAGGGCCAGGCAGATCTCTATACATTCCTTCCTTCCTGCAGGACCAAGATTGATAGGCTGTGGGGTTTTTTTTGTTTGTTTGTTTTTTTCTGAGGCACTTTTCCACTTTTTTCTGGGTTTCTTATTGCAAAAATTTCTATACAAGGCACTCTTATATTGCCCTGTCAGGACTGTTTCCTAGCCTTGTCCAGTAAATCTGGACATCCAAAACACTTCTGTTACCGTGCAGCCCTGTCTTCAATCCTCATTCTGTGGTTTCTTCTCTGTCAATGAGGAGGGTTCCACTGTAATTCTGATGTCAGTAGTTATAGGTGCTTGCTTTGTATTTCCTTGACTGTTAGTTCCTCTTGAGTGGTTTTCACCCTTATTTTTTATGGAGCTTTTTGGCTTGTTCTAGTGGAGTTCCTTGCAGTGAAGTTAAGCCCATGACAGGAGGCTGGTTTTCTTTAATTGATTGTTGTGCATAAATCAGAAGATTGTTCATTGATATAGTGTCCCCTAGACTACATGTATAAGATTACTTTTCTGAGAGAAAGGGTTGAAAAGCTAAGATGATTATGTTGCCCTTACTGTCTGCCTCTGCAGATATTTATAACTTGAAGAGTCCACTTTTCAAACGATAATGCTAAATTACCCATACTACTTTGTTTTCAGGGAATTAAAGGAGTGTAAGTGAAAAAAATCTGTACATAATTCAAAATTATGTATTTCAAAAAACCCATCAAACTTTGAGTATACTAGGACTCTGCTATAGCAGATTGAGTAAAGTAAGGAATTTGATGTTGTCTGCATGATACTTTGAATGATAGGGTTTTTAATAATAAATAAGGGGTTTTGGTGCATAGGACCTTTCTGGCATTGGGCCTCTTGGTAGCTCTCTGAAGACAGGCAGCATCACTTTCCTACATTCATATTCTGAATACAGGTTTTGTTTTTCTCCTGAAAGCCTCCAATATATTCGATAGGAATGGTTGGACTCGATGATCTGGTGGGTCTCTTCCAACCTGGTTATTCTGTGATTCTATGAGAGGAGTATCTGTACCATGGTTTCTATGCATTATATTCTCTTTATGCTCCCTGCAGCTGACCAATGACAGAATCAATATTTTGCTAGGTACAGCATCAGTACCACTGTTCTTATATCTTATTTATGTGTAAAAAATACTATCTAAAAATACTATTGCTATCGTAAGACATATTCTTTGGAATGACTACCCTAAAACTGACAAAAGAGAGGTTCAAGTTTCCACTGTTGGCTGTGATTTTTTTCTTGGTTTTAGAGGAAGAAGGACAGTGTAATTTGTATCTTTAAAGTTTATTCCTAGATTTTGTAGTTGAAGGAAATCAAATAGATTCTATGAGATTTAAGAGAATTAACACGGAACAATAAAGTAGCTAACATGAATCCGTGAAACTGCTTATTGCATGGCAAATGTCAACGAGCAGATGATTCACAGCTAATTAACAAGCACACCGTGTAAACGGAATGTTTTCAAATCAATAAAAAGGCTGTTATTTTTAATTTCTGATGCCATTAGTTGATCCTCTATTTACAGTTGGTTAGTTAGAAGACATGTATTCTGATTTAGTTTATAAAATTTGAGTCTGTGAGGGTGAAAGGGTGGAAAAGGTATAAGGCAGAGTCTACCTAATCTGTTCCAGATGAACAAAATGGTTTTATTTAATACCAAATCCAGAAGAGTGACTGGTGTCATGGAGTAAAGCTCAGACTTTGATGCTGTGACTGGTGACTTAAAGTCTGAAAGCTGTTTTCTTTTTTCAGTGTGTTTTGGTAGGTTGATTGTAATATTTGATACTGAGTAAAAAGACAGATAATGCTCTCCTGTCTCAATTGAAGACAGAAATTTTGAGTCTACTCCCACAAACATCTCTTAATATGTGCTCATTCTCAGTGGAACTTGTTATACACCTAATGATTTCTTGAACTGCACAACTTAAGAATGTCTACCAGTACACAATGTGGGCAGTGCCGTTCCTTACTTCCCTCAGTTAAAATCTCTCTCTAAATGAGACAGTGAATTTAGACTTCTGTAATTAATGGTGCTTTGCATAAGAGATAAATCTATATTTTTCATTGGGATAAATCCATAAAATACTAACAAAACTTTTCCTTTTACACACTACACTTACTATAGAAGAAAAAAAAATCAGTGATGAACACTTCAGTATGCTTTGTTTTTCCCAGTTTTTTTTTTCCTCCAGGCATTTACCTTCTGAGTTGCACAAAGGGTCATAAAACTATTCAATAATAGTTTTTCCAGGAAATGTTTGGTAGTAATGGTTTGGGATATCTGTTAGAATACTCAGTTACTGCTTGGCCGGATATCTGAGGAAGGACTTTCTAGCAGTTTGAAATGTCATATTTTTGTCTTCTTTTTTAATGCAGAACATAAACTTGTTTAAAAATCTCTCACTTTTAATTTTTCTTAGTAGTCTGAGTAGAATCCTAGCATTCTTTCCTTCCACTGCACTCCCACCTTGTTAAAGTAAAATCTTAGGGCTATTATTATTTTCACAACTTACAATTACTGGCAGAATAATATATGTGCTAGTGAGTAGCAGTGCTTCTCATTCTTAACAATCCAGAAATCATATTAGGCCAATTCTGTACTTGTTTTTCACCAGTTTTTGTTTGCAGTGTGTTGCATACATTCTGTCTTTCACTACGCATGAATATATATATTACATTCTCATCTTTTATTCATATTTTAAACATCAGTCTGGACTACTTAGTGCAGTTTTATAGCTACTTACTGTCTGATTGCATGTGTAAGAATGTATTAAAATGTGCATTTAATTAGGACACAGGTTGTAAATTCTTGTAGTGTATCATATCTATTTCGTATTCAGTACTCTTTGGTTTCTGGCAGTTCATACCAATCTATCCTAACAAAGGGTATGATTTTTTTTTTTGTGCTTTTAGGTCAGCAGCAGCATATCTGTTATTTTGTGGGATCTGGTTAAGTTCAGTTTGAGTTCATAGGTTGTTAATTTTAATTATGCAAATAGTCATGTAAAACTTAAAGTGAGTACTGTTTGTTCCATGCCATTTAATAACTTTTGGTGATATTTTGCAGCTTTAAAATTTGGTTTAATGAAGTTAGGTGCATGAATGTCTTAATCTTTTTTGAATTAGGGGTGGTAATTACACTGAATTTGTTCCAGTTTCTATATTAAATTCACTGCTTTTATAAACACCTATTATGCATAGAGATAAATCACTTCCTAACTAATCTGAAGTATATTTAGCGTGCTGCAAGTACTTAGTGGAGTGATTAGCACTACTTACAGGTTAATATTTTTTGCTTGCTTTCTTGCTTTATTAGTGAACTGATGCCAAAGAAGTGACATGTGAAATTAAATGTCTGGAAATTTTCCAGTCAAAGAGCAGGTGTTAATAGGCAGGAGCAGAGGATATTACAGAATTATAATAAATTGTAAATAAATATGTTGTAGTTCACATCTGCAGTTGTAGCTTTAAAAGCATTTGAAATTCTGACAGAACTAGATGATGTGGGTAAAGTAAAAAATACAAATCTAAATTTTTTTTATTTGCAGCAGAATCACTGTTTATTACATGTAGCAGTTGTATTTCAGTAAGTGATATGTGTAATGGAAAAGTAACAGTTGTTCTGACCAGTAGAAAACCCCAAACCTAATATAAAAACATTTAGCTGTTAGCTATCAGACACATTATACAGTGGGGCTTCTTTGGCTATAAAACGTGATTCTCATCATTGCCCTCATCCAAAAGACCTTTCCGCCATCAGGATGAAATATAATTTTATCTTCCTTTACCTCTTACTCCTTTATATCTAGCTTCTCTGTAAGTGGTTCTGTGTAGTCAGTTATCAGGTTTTGAGTCTACTAGCGCAACACTCAAAATATCTTTTTCTTCCACACTTTAAAGCAAACAAACCCCTGTGGATTCCTCTGCCTGAAACACCAGTATCACTGTTTAAGGCTATAGTTCTTAAGGCTTCTTTTACAATGTCATAAACCTTAGAAGTATTTTCTTTGCTTGCTTTCTTTTCCTGCCGTGCTGATGTTGTGACTTTAGTTCAAGTAATATGACTTCTGTAGAACTAGGAAGGAAAATAAGAATATTAATGGTATCATCTTTAAGCCAGCAAAAAAAAAAAAAAATATTTTGCTACTTCAGTGATCTAACTTTAAGCTTTGCTGTCTGATAGAGGACGCTATTACTGATCTACTTACATGTGGCAAGTGATTTGTGGTATAAGCTTTTCCATCATCATTATGGTTCAGGTGCATCCTCTGCTCCCCTGCTGCATGTTAGAGATATGTCCTCCACACAGATCTTGAATCACTTGTTCCTCAAGTGTCTGGTGCAGCTGTATGGAGGTATTTTCTGTGAGGTGGTCAGGAGCACTGTTTCATGGGACCACTGATGCAGATGTGTTTTAGTATCCTGTTTCTAAAATCACCTCATCTATAGAAATGGATGCTCTGTTCTTAAGCAATTGTTTGGAATCACAGACCCAAAGCAGTGTAAAATAAATACGTACTTTAGAAATACTTCTATATTTTTTTAATTCTATAACAATAGATACATAATAAACAGTACTTGAATTAATTCCAAAGGTGTCTTACTTCAAGTTAACAAAACTCATGGGTTCTACAAGGCCCTCTGGCTGAGAGTTTATTTCCCATGTAATCTTGTGGAAGAAACTGGAGATTTGGAGTTAAGCTGCACTGTTGAGGATTTTTTCCCATTCAAAATTCTTTCTGTCATCATAAGGATATTTAAATTAAGGCATTTAAAACTTTCTGTTGCTAGACCGTTATCTTCATCTTCAGAAATGCTCGTGTCCGTTGATGGGATGTCAGAAAGGGTACTGTCTGTAAAGTCAGTTCAGAGGCTTAGTACCTTTTCATAGGTACTAAGATGATATGCAGTCCTCATTGTATTAACTTTCTCCAATATAAGTACACAAATGTTGTGTTGTAAATTTATTTGGTGCTTGTAGATGGCAAGCATATACTTGAATTTATCAGTATGTATTCCAGAGGCAGGACACTTCGGTAATAGGTTTGAGAGGAGGTTGTCTTCTGGTGTTGTGTCAGTGTGTAGTTTCATAAGATGCTAGGTTAAAAACTAGGTAGAAATTAAATTCTACTAATACAATATTTTAAAATATTTAAGTTTCTTGCAGTTGTCTTTCATTGGGCCAGAGCTATTCTAGTTTCATACTGATTTTTATACTGTGAACACCAGAAGCTCTGAATCATAATGATTCAAGACCTTTTTCAATCCTGAGGAAAAGGATTTTAGGTTAGAAGATAGAGAATGAGGTTTTTTTTTTTAACTTGCATGTCTTTTCCCAGGCAACTGGATTGCTTGGAGTTGCATAGTATATTTTAAGCAGCTCAGGGAACTGTATGTGGTGTAAAATTATTTCAATGCTTCTGTGAACCTTGCAAAAAGCCTCCCAGTTTAATTATTATCATATAGGAGTGCTTGTTCCGCTGGATCAGCTTACTTATAGAAAAATCATTTAGAAGTGACAGGCCTAGCTAATCTTGCCTGTGCACGTTTATGTAATTTATAAGTACATTAGGCACAACAGTATTAGAATTTCTGCTTGCAGTATATATGCCTGCAATGTTGTATGTCTGAGATCTCCCTACTCGCAAACAGCATGCTGTCTTCTCTCTTGAGATAGACCATTTTCTTCTTGCAGTAGGCCAAACCTCCCTTCTCCTAGCCTGCTAACCATTTTTTTTATAACTACTTCCACTTAATCAGTGTGAAGAGTTTCACTTGCTTATGACTTAACCTTATTAAAACTGAACTTCTTCACGTCTGTTTGCCTTTATAGCTGAAGCTCTGAAGTAGGAGCAGTTTAGTAAAAATTACCAAATGGATAATGTCCTGCTAATGGAGCCCTTGCCTTAATCTTCAGAGCTCATTCTGCCGTGCCTGCTGTGGTATCTTTGTTGAAAAGTATTTCTGTGCTTGACATCTTCGAGACAGACATCAGCGTTTATTGCAGGCACTGGATGGTTGCTTGGGATTGCTTGGGGTGGATGCATCCCCAGTTGTGGGTAGGCAGCCTGTCTTACTCTTGGTCCCAGGAGCAGCGTCCAGCATTTACTGTGTACCAGAATGTATCTTGATGCACCAGGCTTTCTCATCCTGCTTTCTGCCTCCTCAGTCTCTACACAACCTGGGTTTTGAAGATGGGAGAAAATGGTGTAGGTGAGTGTGAGTATGAGGGGATGGGTGTCTGTGTTTGTATTTGAAGCAGTGGGAAATCCTACCGTGTCAGCATAGAGCAGGAAGAGAGAGAATGGTTTGTCTGTCAATACTATGGCAAAAGAAAATCCACAATCATACTGGTTGCATGATTTTCATGAAAATGTGCGTTTGGATGATATGTCTTGAAGAACTTAATCTATTGGTAAGTAACTTCATTTATGCTATCAATCAACATTTCTTGCTTTCCTTCAACTGTCATTTTGCCCCTAAGACTGTCACAGAATGTATTGTTCGTAGAAATTATGTCAGTTTTATCTGCTGATACCAAGCTGGGGAGACTTTTTTAGTAGTATAGACTCTCTGAATAATATATGAGACACAGTTTTATAGCTGCTCTCAAACCAAAATCTTGAAAGTCTGTTACTCCATGCATCTATTTTTCCCAAATAGTTACCAAGTAATTTCCTGTTGCATGTGGTGAGGTCAAATCCAAGACTGCCAGCTCATGATTGCTTCGTATTTTTAAATACAGCTTTTTTTGAGGAAACTTTAGAAACAAGGTCAAATGTTTCTGGTTTTTTTTTCCTTCCACACATGAAATCTTTGGAAACAAAGGTGATTTTTTTTTTTTTTTTACACTATTTAAAAAAATGTGGTTTCCCACTCAGTAAAATACAAGTGAGGCCGAGCTGTTTGGCTGAAAAATGTAATGAGAGCTGAAGGACTGCAAAGGAAACAGAGTGCAAGTGTTGTAATAGTCTTTGCGCAGTTTTTAAGTTCTGCAGGGAACCCAGTAAGTTGGTCTGCTATTGTTTTACTGTGCTATATTTGTAGTAAATATGTGAAAATTTCCTAGCCAAGCTTTAAAAAGGGAAGGATTTTTTTTACCATGCTGTTTTGCAGTTTTTTTCAATGTTTCCACCTCCATTGAACTTGAAAGCTGTTTAGGGCTGAGTGCTTTCAAAACATTCCTGCTTTAAACTGTTGGTGTAGAAGGTTTTTTTTTTTTATTTTAAGAGTTTCTTATTTTCAGAAGTGCTATTGGCAAATAAGAAAGTAAGGTTGATTCTGTCAAGCATGTAGTGCTTGAAACAGTCAGGTTTTGATAGGAATGGTTGGACTCGATGATCTGGTGGGTCTCTTCCAACCTGGTTATTCTATGATTCTGTGAAATCAGACAGAAGATTTTGGTAAGCAAAAATTTGGTAAGCAAAATTATGGCATGTCATGGGTACTAATATGTAAGCTTCGTATCCAACTGATTGCTCAGATCCTGTAATTACAGTAATGTGAGCTTTTTGGTGAAGGCAACCTATCTACAAGGAATGACTGTCCATATGGAAGAGCTGGGTTTTTTTTTTAAAGTCTAGAAGCTTGCAGAATTATAACTGATTTTTAGCCCTACATTGCTTGTTCACTACTGAGTATTGTGTAGAAATAAAGATTTGAGTTTAGTGTAGTCTAACATCTTGGGGGCGCTTAGTGACAAAATCACGTTTCAGAATAGGAGCCTATATAGTATCAGTTTTTTCCTTATAGAAGTTGCCTTTACAGACATGAGAGTGGAATACACACTCTTCCTTAGAGCTTGTAGGGCAGGATGATTTTTAATTGATCTCTTTACTGAAACAGCACTTGTGTAATAACAAGTATTTTTTTAAAGAGGAGCTAATTTCAGACAGTGAAGTTAAAACAAAATTTAAGATAAACCCATGCTCTTCAGAGATACTAGCCATGCAGGTTGTGCCCCATTTCTAGTACTTTTCAATGGCTAGATTCCAGGTGTACACTGTGCAAACTTATAGAGGGTACATCAGGAATTGGTTCACAAACATCTAGAACTAGCTTGTATTCTACAGCTTAAGTTAAGCCATTTGGAATCTATAGATAGATTGGCAAAAAATGAGACACAGAACTTTAAAGGATTAGATACCTTGACTGTTGTACGTATTTTAGAAGCAGTTAAATTTTCTGCAAAGGTATGCTATCATATGTTGCAGGTCATTTATCAACAAGTTGGTTAACGCAAAGGTCAAATAAGTTAAAAGTGTCTTCTATTATTGGTTCTCTTTCCTAATGTTTTATCTTCCAACATAGTTAAACCCATATTTCAGAAGCTTTTAAGAAGGAAAAAAAATTAAGTACAAACCTACTTTTCCAGGTATAATTTGATGTGTAATTTTGAGCATCTTCATGTTACTGTGTACAATTATGAGGAATTTTGAAGAGGTGAATATTCAGGAAGTAGTATCTTCCCTTTGGAAAGTAAAGCTCTTATTTTCTTAGAAATAGAGACATCAGAAGCCTTTCATAATATTTTAGATCTGGGTATTGGCTAAAACACTAGCTTGCTTGTATAGAATCACTATTATGCAAATTGTAGTAATATTTAAAAATAAAAAAATCTTTAGTTTTTCCATAGGAGGAATAAAACTCTTAAACTGTCACTTCCTTTTCTGTTTCATGACAAATAGGTGATTTGTTGGGTTTAATTATAGTAAGTTATTGACTCGGTAGATGGCACTCTTCCCTCTGAGTCACTAAGGTGACTCGATCATCTGTATTTCACATTCTCATTTTAAAATAAAGTATGGAGTTGACCCTGACTGCTTGTGCTCATTAGAACTAGAATATCACTTGTCATGTTCTGAGGAAATTTCTCTTTAGTTGTTACATTCTTGCTCATCTCAATTATGATTATTAGGGGTGCCGGATAACATTTTTTTTTCTGAACTGCTGAGTGTGCTAGTGCTAAAATAGTCGTAACATCCCGATATAAACATTTCTTCACCTTCCACTCCCCAGCTTGTACCTAACAGGGCCTCATTGCCAAATCTACTCCCATAACTATGTCTTATGACTTCAGTAGACTTGGTTTCATACTAAGATGAAAATTACCCTTAGAACTTATCAACTGGTTACCTTCCGATAAATTTTATGTGAAGCTTCGAGGCCTGCACTTGTTCTGATGCTCCGTGCTCAGTACTTAAACAGGATCTCTTCCCATGGATTCTTAGCTGCTTAAAGGTTGGATTGTGTTGCTACAGACTTAAATACAAGTCACCAGTAAACCACTTTAACTGTAAAATATGGTCTTAATTTTAAATACATGCTCTTCACATGTATGTTACTGAAACTGATTTGAAAATTGAATTTTACTACCAATATGGTTAGGTCATATAAAGTTATACTCTTACAATTTTGTCTATCTGTACCTTTGTCCATGGTGTGCTCTAGATGTATGTCCCTTGAACCCTCAACAGCAAAGGAAATAAGGCTTCACTATCTCTTTCATCATTCTTACTACTTATTCCAGAGATACTGAGCTCTTTAGGTTTCTGTTCTTTTTCTGTTAGCCTTTTATGTGGCAGATTACTTTGTCCATGCCATCTTCATACATTTTCTGTAGTTTTTCACAGTAAAGAGAACTTAGCTAGTTACAGATGGAATAAGAACTAGGGTTTGAAATCTGCCATTCTTCTAATGCAACTCATTCAGCATTATGATACAGATTTGAATTGGCATTATTGGACACATCTTAAGTATTATTTTCCTTTTTGGGAGGAAGACAGGAAAAAAACCAGGGAAATCCATTTTAAGCTTTTTATAGTACTCAGTGAGAGCTTCCTCAAAGGAGAAAAGAAAACTAGCTTATACTGAACTGACATCTTCTGCTATATTACTCTTGTGTTTTGTTTCACTCCATAAGAGTGAAAGTGAGCTTTTCCATTACTTGGGATCTGGTAAAATGAAAAGATAGATCCTCTTCAGCCTTCCAAACAGAATGTGATTTACAGCTGAGATGTGTTCCTTTGATGTGTTTTGGTACCTTGGTCCCAGTGCCTGCAATACAGTCTCAACAAGCAACCCATAGCTGGTTCTGTAAAAGCCATCAGTTATCAGTTCCTTTGAGGGCTGGTAATCAGTGATCTGTGATGGGATTGTGAGCAATGAGGAGCAGATCCTCCCAGAATATATTTTCTTTCTGTGGTAACATTGAAAGCAGAATCATTATATCATTGGCTCTTTTCACAGAATCATAGAATCACCAGGTTGGAAGAGACCTGTTGGATCATCGAGTCCAACCATTCCTATCAAACACTAAACAATGTCCCTCAGGACCTCATCTACCCGTGCCTTAAACACCTACAGGGAAGGTGAATCAACCACCTCCCTGGGCAGCCTCTGCCAGTTCCCAATGACCTTTTCTGTGAAAAATTTTTCTCTAATGTCCAGCCTAAATCTCCCCTGGTGGAGCGTGAGGCCTTTCCCTCTTGCCCCATCCCCTGTCACTTGGGAGAAGAGGCCAGCTCCCTCCTCTCTACAACCTCCTTTCAGGTAGTTTGTAGAGAGCAATGAGGTCTCCTTTCAGCCTCCTCTTCTCCAGGCTAAACAACCCCAGCTCTATCAGCCACCCCTCATAAGGCCTGTTCTCCAGCCCCTTCACCAGCCTTGTCACTCTTCTCTGGACTTGCTCCAGAGCCTCAACATCCTTCTTGTGGTGAGGGGCTCAGAACTGCACACAGTATTCAAGGAGCGGCCTCACCAGTGCCAAGTATAGAGGGAGAATAACCTCCCTGGACCTGCTGGTCACGCTGTTTCTGATACAAACCAGGATGCCATTGGCCTTCTTGACCACCTGGGCACACTGCTGGTCATGTTCAGTCAGCTGTCAACCAATACCCCCAGGTCCCTCTCCTCCTGGCAGCTTTCTAGACAGACTTCTCCCAGTCTGTAGTTCTGCATAGGGTTGTTGTGCCCCAAGTGCAGGACCCAGCATTTGGCCTTGTTAAACCTCATCCCACTGGACACTGCCCAGCAGTCCAGCCTGTTCAGATCCCTTTGCAGAGCCTCCCAACCCTCCAGCAGATCCACACTTCCAGCCAGCTTTGTGTCATCTGCAAACTTGCTAAGGGTACACTCAATGCCTTCATCCAGGTCATTGATGAAGGCATTGAACAGGGCTGGACCCAGCACTGAACCCATGCACTACTGATCACAGCTTCTGTAGTTCTCCAGACTGGATAGCAGAAGACCTATTTTTCTCTGGAGTTTTCTGTTTCTCAAGTTTTGGGTTTTTTTTTTTTTTTCCTTTTTCTCTAGAAGAAAAGATATCTCTCCTAAGCAATTGAGACATCTTCTTATGACTTAAAACCAGGCGCAGTCTTGTTCAACATATTCATTAGTGACCTAAATGAGGGGACAGAGCAAGTTTGTTGATGACACAAAACTGGGAGGAGTGGCTGATACACCATAAGACTGTGCTGCCGTTCAGCGAGAGCTGGATAAGCTGGAAAGTTAGGTGGGAAGGAACGTATGAATTCCAACACAGGCAAGTGCAGAGTTATGCACCTCAGGAGGAATAACCCCATGCACCATTACAGGTTGGGGGTTGACCTGCTGGGAAGCAGCTTTGCAGAGAAGGACCTTGGAGTCCTGGTGGGCAGCAAGTTAACCATGAGCCAGCAATGTGCCCTCCTTTCCCCGAAGGTCAGTGGTATCCTGGGATGCATTAAGAAAAGTGTGGCCAGCAGGGTGAGGGAAGCTCTTTTCACCATCTGCCTTGCCCTAGTGAGGCTGCATCACTTATAAATATCTAAAGGGCAAGTGTTAAGAGCATGAGGCCAGACTCTTTTCAGTGACAGGTCAAGGGGCAGTGGGTACAAACTGGAATGCAGGAAATTCCACCTTAATACATCAAAAAACTCTTTACACTGAGAGTGATGGAACACTGGAATAGGCTGCCTGGAAGGGCTTTGGAGTTTCCTTATCTAGAAATAATCAAACCCCATCTTGATGCGTTCCTGTGCAACCTGTTGTTGTGGGTAAACCTGCTTAGCCATAGGGTTGGACTGTGGGATCTCCAGAGGTCCTGTCTAGCCCTAACCTTTCTCTGATTTGTGTGCACTTAACAGTATATTTTTCTGTTAATGAGCAATGATTGTGACTCCTTTTCATGCTTTGGAATTGAACACTATTGTATTATTTCTTAGAGCATTCAGGACAATTCTCTGTGGGTAACCTCAACTTTATCATTGGTGTTTCTTTAGGAAGAAGTAGTACATGTCCATATTACAAAAGTTATTCAAGTTGGCATTGTTTTTAGCAATCTGACTGCACATATGTATTCATGATCTTTGATATGTGAGTCTTGTCATTTTCATGGGTGTTATGAAAACAACTTGCTCTGGAATTACAGGTAATGAACCTATTCTGGGGATAAACGGGGAGACTTCTTTTTGCACTTGTAATGCCAAGTTATGATTAGTTCTTATGAATAACAGATTCTATTAAGAATACTTAAAAATGTAGAAAGTAAAACCCACAAAATGTTGTGTTGTTTCAAATCAAATACAATTTTAGTTTTTTCCCTGTTTTTAATTCTGCCAATGAATAAGTTATCTGGAAAAAATTGAGAACTTCATAACTGTTGTGGTTTAAAAACTTCCAAAACATGTTGTTAGTAAAATTTTTCTGTTTTCCAGTGAGATGCAGTTTTGGTGGTCAGAAATTCATGTAACCTTGCTAGTTGCTCACTCAAGAATGATGAAACTTAAGAGTTGTTTCACTAGTGGCTTTAGATTCTCTATAAAACTAACTTGAGTATCAAGTCATGGCCTTAGTCTGCAAAGAAGGAGGAATACTCAGGTCATGTATCTAAAATCCTATTCCATGTGTTCCATTTTTCAGGTTGTTTTCACAGTCCAGATGTTCTGTAATAATTTGGATATGTCAATGGGTATTGGTTTTAAGAGCATATTCACGCATGTGATTTTTGTGGGAAGACTCCTAAGCATACATAGAGTAATGCTGCTCTGAAGGAAGTTTAGACATATGAGCATCTTTTAGTTTAGTCCTGTTTTGTCATACACTAAGGTAACTCAGGTAATTTTTCATTATCCATAAACTCCGAGTTATGCAGTTATAATCTGGAAGGAAAACATGCTTATGTCAGAGCTTAGAAGTGTAGAAATTGCCAAAATTCATTATTTCTTCCCCACATTGGCATTCACAAGTATATTTTAAAACTAGGTTTCCACTGAGCTGCCAAAAGGATGATACTTCATAATTATTCAATATTACTGTTGGAGTCAAATCTCTGTTGTAGATATTTTGTAATACTATATTAGAGCATCAGGTGTTTATTATTATATATACTATTATCATTATTTTAGTTATTCCTGAACATTTTGTTCAGGTTGTGTTCTGAAAAACACAACTTAGTATTTTATAGAGCTGATCATATTGAGCTTCCAGATTAATGTGATTCTTTTCCAGACCTTTTAAAATGGCTGTTTGGATAGAACTAAGGTTGCATTTGGATGGCTTTCACAATGCTTTGGCCAGATCCATGGCAGATCTCTCATTTATTAGTCTCAGCAGCTAGAAAAAGGGAGTGCTAAGTGCTTGGATAAATAGGGAGTAGGTATAGGCAGTTCCTTAGTTTGCACATTAATTTAGCTATAGTGAAAGGTATTTGCTTATATTGTAATTTTAGGACAGTTAGTCCTGCTTAAAAATTGCAAGGTCATAAGTAATGCTGACAAATAATTCCTTGTCCAGATTCTTTCAGAAGAAATATCTGCCCTGTGAGGTCTTTCAGCAACCTGCCAAAGTGGATTGAAATACATTATACAATTCTGAACAATGTGTTTGGAAACACTAAAGAACATGAAATTGTACTCCAAACACTAGCAAACCCAAGGAATTTTTCAGATGTGTGAAATGCAGTCTGTTAAAACATGGAAGTGTTGATGGGTCTTTGACCAAGATTGGTTTTGAAGATATTCCATTTTAGTCATATCTTGGCTAATATTTTTAGTTATCTAGTGGTTAAAAAAATAGCAGCAAACAATAGCAATAGTAAGACATGCATTTGGTCAGGAGAATTGTGATGTTTTGCAGTTCTATTTTTGGTTGTATCTTGAGTCAATTAAACAGATGGTTTAACAATCCAAAAAACCTTCATTCCTGTACATGACCCTTTTAAAAAAATGAGATTCTAAATAGTATGGTGCTATGCTAGGGACAGTAACTTCACTGAAATGTGTGTCTCTTCTTTGCAGACTTTGCACTGCTGTAATTGCCATCTTTCCCTGCATTATTTAAAGGAAACTCTGCTTATTCTTTTATGTAGCTCTAGAACTTAAGTGTAGTGTATGAGGCTTAACGAGGCTAATTGCCAGGTCCTGCAATTTGGTCACAACTCCGTGCAATACTACAGGCTTGGGGAAAGTGGCTGGAAAGCTGCCCAACAGAAAAGTATCTGGGAAAGTTGGTTGACAGCTGGCTGAACATAAGCCAGCAGTGTGCCCAGGTGGCCAAAAAGGCCAGTAGCGTTGTGGCTCATGGCCAGCAGGACCAGGGAAGTGTCATGCTCGTGTACTCAACCGGTGAGGCTACACCTCAAATACTGTGTTCAGTTTTGGGGTCCTCATGACGAGAAAGACATTGAACTCCTGGAGTGTGTCCAGAGAAGAGTGATGAAGCTGGTGAGGGGTGTGGTCTTATGAGGAGCGGCTGAGTTACCTGGGATTGTTTAGTCTGGACGCTGACGGGGAGACCTTATTGCTGTCTACAACTACCTGAAAAGTGGTTGTGGTGAAATGAGTCTTGATGTCTTCTCACAAGTGACAAGTGATAGGGTGAGAGGAAATGGCCTCAAGTAGCACCAGGGAAGATTTAGATTGGTTATTAGGAAAAATCTCTTCACTGAAAGAGTGATGAAGCATTGCAACAGGCTGTGCAGTACCTAGAGGTGTTTTAGAAACATGTAGGCATGGCAATTTGGGACATGTTACAGTAGGCATGGTGTTATTGGGGTGGTATTTGGACTGGATGATCTTAGAGATCTTTTGCAACCTTAATAATTCTATGATTCTAAGTACAATTTTTCATCTTAATATTTTTTACATTTTTAACTAAGAAAAATAATTTTTTACTTCAGATTTTTTTGTTTAGGCTTCCACAAGTTCTAATTAAAAGTGGGATTTGATTGAAGTATTTACATTCATAAATGGCTTGTATTTATTGAATGAGGCCACGCATAAGATTAATAGAAACACTAAAGTAACTAAACCAGAAGAAATTAAGAAGAACTAGACTATTTTGCACAACAGAAATCATGATTAATACGTTGAGAAAAAAAAAAATCAAATACTGGTATTTTCTGCATGTTGTCCAATATCTTTACATGCATTCTTACTTCATTAAACTTCTATTTTGAACTTCAATACTGTCTAATTCAAATGGAAGTTAAGTGTTTCAATTTATTAACTTTAGATAGACCAAAGTCATAAGATAATGATGTGATTTTGAAATAATATAATTCTCCCTATTTTACAGTCATAGTGGAGAGAAATGGCTTATTGGCTGTTAACATTTCTTGTTTGCAGATTTGATGGTACTTACTTTTATGTATTTATAATGGTTTAACTACATTAATTGCAAAAGCTCCCTGAGCTGGAAAAAAAACAGGTGTACTTGAACTTCTTGGATTTCATAGTGACAGTTTTTCTGAGTCTGGGAGGCAGTTGTGTTGACTTCTCAGAAAAGAACATGTTTTGTAGGATTGTATCAGGCACTTCAAACTAAGTTAGGTGGTTTGAGCGTGTGATTCAGGAGGTTACATGTGGACTTGTAGCATTGCTTCAACTCAGAATGGGATGGGGAGTGAGATTCCCCCCTACTTTGAGTTTGGTAAAATATTTAGATTACAATAACTATGACTGTAATGAAGCTTTCATTTTGAGTATATAATTTACTTTCCTTTTCAATGAATATTCTGAAAAAAATTGTATTTAACTGTCATTTTTCCTATTCCATTAGTCTTCAAAATATTTATTTAATATTTTTCAGATTTTTTTTTTGATGATAGCCAGCATTAAAAATCATTTGAATGGATTGATTGTCTTTCTTTTTGACCTGAAAAAGAAGTCAGGAAATAGATTCTATTCCATTGGCTGAAGAACGTTTTAATTAATCTCATGAAGCTATTGAAATTTAGCTCTGTGTAAATACAACTCTGTGATTACCTAAATATTTTGTGTTAGTTTAATTGGACCTAAGCATAGGGTGTATTATTCTGATCACAAAAAGAGAAATATAAGTTGTAACACTACATACTTAAGAATGTCAATCCTGTTCTCAGAGATTTTATAAATATGATAACCAGAAGTAAGAGAAAAAAAACCTGCTTATTTTCTATCTATTATTTGATAATATGGTTTTACTGAAAAGATACAGTCATTTGTAAAATATACATTGTTATTCCAACAAATATTAACAATTACTGGGAAGATAATAAAGAATCTATTGTGCCATTTAGTAAATTGAGCATGCTATGACTACATCTTGAATAGTCTGTGTAATTCTCACCTTTTTATCTCAAACAGTTTTAGGAGAGTTGGAAAAGAGAAGCAAGGATGGTGAACAAACTATAGGACTTCTTTACAACGAATGACTAAGTTGAGGACTCATACTTGAAAGTGTAAAATTTTGGAAAAGTCAAATTTGAGAGGATGTTACAGTGATCTACAAAGTTAGCAGAAGACAAGCGCAAAATGAGAAAGGATACAGTCGTTTATGCAGGAGGTAGCTGATATTGCAGCTTCTTGGCAACTCGCTTTTTGGAAGCTGGGCATACACATAAGTTGAAAGGTTGGCTAGGCAAATTCGCAGAAGAAAAATCCATTGAGAATTACTAAACACAAAGAAGCATATCTGCCTCAAAATATCTTAGCCAAAAATAGTTGAAGTTGGGGGCATTTTGGGGTAAATGCCATTTTATACTTGCATTGGTTTTATTCTTTATTGAGCATTCTTTTAGATCATCGTGCAGGCAGGGTACTGGGATATTGGAATCTTCACTCTGACCCATGTTGCGATTCCTGTGTTCTTTATTTTTGTACCAAATGTGGTCTGGCATTCTGATTAACTACTGTTCTTTACAACTTACCTGAAGGACCAAGCATTTTATCCCATATACAGTGTGAATAAGGGTTGATAAAGTGGACATTTTGCGTGTAAAGATGTGTGTGATTTTGTGAGACTTGTAAAAGAATAATTTATAATATTGAGAAAATCAGAAAAGAAGAAAGGCTGTATCTACAGCAACACTTATAAATGTATTTGCAACATGTTAGCTATAATTTATCTCATTTATTTTTTGTACAACAGAACTAAAACTTGGTTAGTAACCTTAGCTGCTAGCTACATTTCTCTTCTGTTCAGAGTTTAGACTAGTGGCTTCCAATAAATGGTGTAGCATGATTTTTTTGTGCTGTGTGGCAAGATACCCCCCAACCACACCTATGTATTTAGTTTTGCTAGTCTTCCTTTTTCACAAACTTTGTTGTGTTAGCACACTCTTAAGAGAATTGCCCTACAAACTACTGGAGATACTCTGACTGAATGTCCTTTGAACAAAGACTTCATGTTGCCAGACTTTTCCCAAACGATAGAAAAAAAATCTTAGCAGTCTACTTGAAGCAGATATCACAGAAATATCTGTCCTGCTTGCTAGGCCAGCTTTAACCTATCATATCTTTGTAAGTCCATATAAATTATGAATCAGTACTGAGAATACAATAAAACTAAGGAATCATTTTTGAAGAACATAACACAGCGAATCATGTGTTCTGGTGATACTGCACATGCTGAATCTCTTAATTACCTCTGAATGATAATGAAGTCACAATTATCACTCAAGTAGGTAACTCTACATTTCTGAGGCACTAGTGCAAAAATTTTTACTGTGGATCAGGTACTATCTCACAGAGTGAAAATTAGATCTGTTGCAAAAAAAATTTTGGAACGCTCCTGTAGTTCTACTAGATTAAAACTGATTATTTTCTTTGGTTCATAGTCTCCAGCCTGCAAGTGTAGTGCCTTACTATCATAATTAATTTTCAGATTTCTATAATTTTGGACTATAGAAGTATGTTAATCTTATGGTTTATCCAGATAAAGGGTAAAGATACCTGTCTGAGAAGTCTCAGTGTTGAAGGAGATCTAACAGGGAGCTTGAAGTAGGATTAACGTGTTCTGAAGAAGGATGGTTTAATCTAAAACTGGGCTACACCTGCTAGAAGGCCTGGAGCTCCTTTGGTGTGATGTCGTATGCTTTCTGTGCTGCCATCAGTAAAGTGACTCCAGTATACTCAAGACTCAGTCAAAGCTCTTCTAGCTAGCTTAAGTGCTTATTAAATGAAGAAGTACAGAACTTGATGTAGCGTGTAAAAACAGAAAGAAGCAAGACAAATCTTTGGAGAGCTACCCTAGGGTGAGCCAAATGGTGCTGCTATGATTGCCATGTGACTATCCCTCAAAATTATATTTAAAATAGGATAGGCTTATTCGTAGAAGCTAGTTATTGACAGCTTGAACTATCAATCAGTTTCAATCTTAAATATGTGGAGAGAGAACTTGGGTAGAACTTACGCTTGCCAAGGATCAGAAAAGAAAGTATGTGGAGGAACAAATAAGTTAAAGGAGTTAAAACTGCAAGGTTGTACACTTTGTATACTGATTATACCTGGACCTCCAGGTACCTCTGGACTGGAGACTGGCTGATGTAGTTCCCATTTACAAGAAGGGTAGCAGGGAGGATCCGGGGAACTACAGGCCTGTCAGTCTGACCTCAGTGCCAGGGAAAGTCATGGAACAGATGATCTTGAGTGCTATCATGAAGCACTTACAAGAGAACCGGGTGATCAGGCCCAGTCAACATGGGTTTACCAGAGGCAGGTCCTGCCAAACCAACCTGATCACCTTCTATGACAAAGTCACTCGGCTGCTGGATGAGGGAAAGGCTGTGGATGTAGTCTTGCTGGACTTCAGTAAAGCCTTTGACACAGTTTCTCACAGCATTCTGCTACGGAAACTGTCAGCCTCTGGCCTGGACAGACGCACACTCTCCTGGGTAGAAAACTGGCTGGATGACCGGGCCCAGAGAGTGGTGGGAAATGGTGTTAAGTCCAGCTGGAGGCCAGTGCCAAGTGGTGTCCCCCAGGGCTCAGTGCTAGGTCCAGTCCTGTTCAATGTCTTCATCAATGACCTGGATGAGGGCATTGAGGGTATCCTTTAGCAAGTTTGCAGATGACACAAAGCTGTGTGCAAGTGTTGATCTGCTGGAGGGTAGGGAGGCTCTGCAAAGGTACCTGGACAGGCTGGACCGCTGGGCAATGTCCAACGGCATGAGGTTTAACATGGCCAAATGCCGGGTCCTGCACTTGGGGCACAACAACCCTATGCAGAACTACAGACTGGGAGAAGCCTGGCTGGAAAACTGCCAGGAGGAGAGGGACCTGGGGGTGTTGGTCGACAGCCGACTGAACATGAGCCAGCAGTGTGCCCAGGTGGCCAAGAAGGCATCCTGGCTTGTATCAGAAACGGTGTGACCAGCAGGTCCAGGGAGGTGATTCTCCCTCTGGACTCAGCACTGGTGAGGCTGCTCCTTGAATCCTGTGTCCAGTTCTGGGCCCCTTACCACAAGAAGGATGTTGAGGCTCTGGAGCAAGTCCAGAGAAGAGTGACGAGGCTGGTGAAGGGGCTGGAGAACAGAACCTATGAGGAGCAGCTGAGAGAGCTGGGGTTGTTTAGCCTGGAGAAGAGGAGGCTGAGAGGAGACCTCATTACTCTCTACAACTACCTGAAGGGAGGTTGTAGAGAGGAGGGAGCTGGCCTCTTCTCCCAAGTGACAGGGGACAGGACGAGAGGGAATGGCCTCAAACTCCGCCAGGGTAGATTTAGGCTGGAGATTAGGAGGAGGTTTTTCACAGAAAGGGTCATTGGGCATTGGAATAGGCTGCCCAGGGAGGTGGTTGATTCCCCTTCCCTGTAGGTGTTTAAGGCACGGGTGGATGAGGTCTTGAGGGACTTGGTTTAGTGTTAGATAGGAATGGTTGGACTAGAAGATCCGATGGGTCCCTTCCAACCTGGTTGTTCTGTGATTCTGTGTTTCTTAACATCTAGCCTAAACCTCCTGGGTAGTCTTGTATGGCAAAGGTTCTGATTAGAAGAATGCAGGGAAGGGAACTATTCTGGCTTTTCTAGAGACAGGAAGGAATTATCTGTATTTTTATGCCACCTAACTTTATTCTATGTAACAATACTTTCTTAGGAGCAAAGATTGCTCTGTGGTCAAGTGTCATATCTGAACCAGTCAGCAGTATTGATGGTGTTGGGGTATTTTTTTTTTTAGTACTATCAGAGTACTGACATTCTTTTAAGTTTCTGTAGGCATCTGTCTTGCATACTTAACTAGATCATCATCTAACAGTTATTATTCTGCACTTCCCATAAGGTTGTTCTCTTCTCATTGCTGTAGCTGAGAAGGAAATAGTTCTATATGATGATCATGGCTTAAATTGGAAAAGGAACCTTTTAGTCTGGATGACTGTAGAATAAACCCTGAAAAATACCAAAACCATACCTAAATGCAGATAGTCTTAGAAAGCAGAAGACAACAAAAAAAGCCAGAATATATTATTTTGTCAAAATAACAAGGTTTTAAATATAGTGCTCTGATTTTTGGTATGATAAATTTTCATGGGTGATTTGAGATGATGTATCATGGCCTAGGATATGTCTCAAGCTGAGAATCATCTCAGGGTCCTCATGTTACATTAAGAACTGGTTTTGTTTTAGAAAGTCAAATATGAAGTCCTTTGTGTAATTAGTATCCTTTGCAATAGCTCTGCTGTGTTCTTGCATGCCACATCAACATAGCATTGAAGAAAACCCTCTCTGTTGATGTGTTTTTCATGAACTTAATTGAAATTTTTTTCAGACACCCTAGGAGTGGAATTTTATTTGAGTGAATCTATTATTATTATTGCTGTTGTTATTCTTGTTATTAATAATCTAAAAATCAGCTTTGTACATCTGTCCTGAGTAGACGGGTGATTATACTGATTGTGGTGAATTTGCAACTGCTGTTTTCATGATATGTTGGCAAAACCAATGAAGACGAATGGAAACATTAAGAAAATTGTTTCCAAACAGTTTATTTTTACTGTTCTGACTGCATTTGCAATTTAGAGAAAATAGTATAGAAATGCTTAATCTACAATGTGATTATTTAAAATATTTCTTTTCATATAAATTAGGAGGACTACAACTTATAGGGTAATAGTTTTTCTAGCTGCAACTCAGAATTTAGTTTGTACACCCAAGTTAAATATCAGAATAAAATCCAATACAGCTAGAGTTGGTTCTCTGTGGTAGTTTTAAAGACATGGAAAACTAATAATAGAAAAAGCTATTTCTGTTGAGTGATGTGTAACATGTATATTATGCTTTTCCTTCCTTGGTTTAAATAGCTCTTTTTGGTTTGAGGTTTTTGAGGAAGAAATCAAATAAGACATATACTTTATTTTAAGGCAGAATGCTGTTGCGGTGTACCGCTTTCTGTAAGGCTAAGAATCTGCTGCAGAATGACATCAAAACATATTGTGTTCGAGCAAATATTGCTGTTGTAACATATGCAAATCTAACGAATATCCAGTGTACCTTAAGAAAGATGAACTGTAGAGGAATTTTGATACAAAGCTTGCTATAAAACTGACAAAAAGTCAGTAATTATTTTATAATTATTCTGCACACAAATCTCTAGCATTAGTGACATTTTCTGCACTTGCAAAATAACCACTTTTTAATCATAGCTAAGTATATGTATACGAAAGAATGTGGTAAAACTACAAGCTACTGACTTCATAATTTTTATTTTCCATAATACAGAAATAGGATTTGGAGTTGTCAGGTTACTTGACGTTTTTGATCCATTTAAGGGAAGTCTGAGATTTCAGTTATGGATTGAACAGCAGTTCAATTTATGGTTCTAGTTGTCGGGATTAGGTTAATTTAATTTTTTAAATAGAGGGGGGTTTTGTGTCTGTTCTTCTAACAGGCATTCAAATATTCATTCAAATATGAGACATAAATTATTTGTTGCATAGATAAATCATATTTCTTAGCATGGAGAGTAGAAAGTAGAAGAGGTCAAACTCTTTTGAATCCATTAAGTTTATCACTGTGCAGGGTGTATTAAAAGAACAGTCCTTGTTTCATTATCTTACTGTTCAAAACTACAATAGTAAACAGTTGTCAGAAGTGTCAAAAAGAATAATTTGGTGTAAAACAAGTGAAAAATAAAACCTTCCTTAGAGAGATGACTTATTTGGAGATGTTCACTGAAAACGAACTCTTTGTAATTTGTAGCTCTGTTTCTGCTTGCTTAGGACAGAACCAGTTCTTCGGCTTGATTTTCTTTTCTGACAACCTTTTCAAGCAGGTTAATTGGCAAATTCTGTAGTATTATATACATGAGGCACATGTTCAGCTGTCTCAGTTATGTCCAGACATAAAATGATAGAATGGTTTGGGTTGGAAGGGACCTTAAAGATGTTCTCATTTCAACCCCCTGCCATGGCCAGGAACGCGTCCCAGTAGATTAGGCTGCCCAAGGCCCCATTTAACCTCACCTTGAAGACTTCCAGGGATGAGTCATGCACAACTTCCCTAGGCAACCTGTGCCAGTGCCTCACCACCTTCTTTGTGAAGAAATTCTCCCTTATGTCTAACCTAAATCTGCCCCTCTCCAGTTTATAGCCATTGTCTCTAGTCCTATCACTACAAGCATTTGTAAAAAGTTCCTCCTCAGCTTTCTTGTAGGCCCCCTTCAAATAGTGGAAGGTTACTATGAGGTCTTCCTGGAGCCTTATCTTCTCCCAGCTGAACAATGCTAACTCTCTCAGTCTCATGACAGAGGTGCTCCAGCCATCTGAACATCTTTGAAGCTTCCCTCTGGATACATTCCAGCAGTTTCATATCCTTTGTATGTTGAAGGTTTCAGAACTAGATGCAATACTCCAGATGGGGTCTCAGAAGAGGGACACCTCCTTCGACCTGCTGGCTATGCTGCTTTTGATGCAGCCCGGGTTACAGCTGGCCTTCTGGGCTGCAAGCTTGCATTGCTGGGTTATATCAAGCTTCTCATCAACCAGCGCCCCGAAGTCCTTCTCTGCAGGGC
This sequence comes from Coccyzus lansbergi, assembly GCA_033558105.1. Taxonomy (NCBI): domain Eukaryota; kingdom Metazoa; phylum Chordata; class Aves; order Cuculiformes; family Coccyzidae; genus Coccyzus; species Coccyzus lansbergi. The sequence continues at coordinate 285,059 of JAUMJK010000694.1, forward strand.
TGTTCTCAATCACATCATCACCCATCGTGTATTGAAACTGCAGATTGCTCTGACCTGTGTATAGGACCTTGCACTTGGCCTTGTTGAACCTCATAGAGTTTTCACAGGCCCACTTCTCCAGCTTGTCCAGGTCCCTCTGGATGACATCCCATCCTTCTTTTGTGACAGCTGCACCTCTCAGCGTGGTGTCATCTGCAAACTTGCTGAGGGTACACTCGATCTTGCTGTCTGTATCGTGGATGAAGATATTGAACGGCACTGGGCTCAGTACGGACCCCTGAGGGACAGCACTTGTCACGGATCTACATCAGGACATTGAGCCATTGACCACTGCTCTCTGAATGCAACCTTCCAGCCAATTTTTTATCCACTAAGCAGTCCACCCATCAAATCTATCTCTTTCCAGTTTAGAGAGAAGGATGTTGTGGAGGTCGATGTTGCAGGCTTTACAGAAATTCAGATAGATCACACACCCGTTGGTTTTCCCCTGGATAGATAACTAGGACATACCTGTTTGTTGGTTTTGTCTAGCCTGAATTTTTTTATATTCATATGCTTTTTACATTTATATTCCAGCCATCTTAGTAGGTTTTTCCTAAGAATCTGCTGTGATGCTGGTTTTTTTGTTTTCTAGTTCCTTTTTCTGTAGGAAATATTCCTTCAAATCCTCAGTTATCTTCCTCCATTTCTATCTCAATTATTACTTGGGCATATGCATACCTTTCAGGTCATTGTAAAGTAGGTTTATGTACTTATTGGTAAACAGCCTGTGTTTTGTACTGGTTTTGAAGAGTTTGCATTTTTTAGTAAGAGTTTTCATGCTTTATTAATTTATCATACTTACTTAACACTGAGATACAAATAAACCTGTAAGAGGACTGGAAAAATATATGAATAGCATTGTATACACCGATTAAATGTTAAAATGCAACTTATACCTTTCAAGTTCCCTAAGCCATGGAGATTCTGTCGGGGAGTGTATTGGACTCTGCTGCCTTATTGTTCCTGAAAGCACTCGCAAGCGGCTGCTGTGGAAGGAAAAGCAGGTGAACTGGATGAGTGGTACAGGTGTTCTCAAACTGTGTCAAAACAAGCCTTAATATGAGATTGAATAGATTTTAAAGAACAACTTTTTATCTTTTTTTTAATCACTATAGCTTCTAGAATAAATTTTTTACCTTTTTATGCTAGGGGTGGATGGAGGTATGATTGAATCATCATGCCTGGCATTGAAACCTCTGAATTATTGTGTTTTTATTTTTAATATGGAATATACTTGTGTACATAGAACTCAACATCAGCTTTGTAGTTGCACAATTGCATGCAATAGATCTACAAGCTGACAGATTGCAGAGATCACAAAGAAACCTCTCTTCTTTCCCTGCAATATACAGCTAGACAGAGACTTGTCTGTCTTCTCCTAAGTTTCTGTGATTGGCTGTAGCTGCAAGTAGCTTTACTGAAAAGATTGCACAGTACTTATGGTATTTGCAGAGAAACAAATATATAAGTGTATATATATTTTATATATACATATATAAATATGTATATTTTAATATAAGTGTCCTACTCACGTGATCAAGATTGTGGTACTCATCAGACGAGCAAAGGAAAGGGTTTTTTCTGCAGGTCGGAGTTGCAAATAACTGAAATATTAAATGAGCATGTTGGTGACTTTTTTTCTTGTACTGGGGACTGCTGGCGTAGAACTTGTGTGTCTTTACTAATAAAGTGACTTCTCCAGAACAAAGTAGCTTCTTATGTATTGCTCGTTCATAACTATGTGTGGCTACTTTCTTAAGTCCTCCTGGGAATTCTTTGAGGTTATTTGTTGTCATGGGCCACACGTGCAAGGAGCTTTAACTTTAACAGTCAGGTGGACTTTTGAAACAGTTTGACGATACAGATGATAATAGAATTTCAGTGTCCAGGAGTGTGGTTCTTGTTACTCTTTACTTCAGTGCTATATATGTATCTTTTAGCATGGGGTATTCTCATGTCCTGCAATAAAACCCACCTCAAAAAACAAAAGAACAAAACAAAAACCACACACTACAAATTTTTCTAAGTGCCTTTGGAGTTCATATGAACTTTTCCTGTTTGATTCAAAGCATGACAGAAGGCTATTCCCACTCCAGTTCTTGACTGTCCTGTTGAACTGATAATAGTCTATCTCTGCCTGATCTTCTGTCTGATGTGTCATTGAGTTGTCAGTGACAGCTGTACATCTGTTATGCATTTCCCATCTGTGTGATGTGGCTTTTCAGCCGCCCTGCAGGTGTGCCGGGAAGTCCCCAGCCTCTTCCCTGTCTGCCTCATCAAGTGACTTCTGATCCATTCAGGGTGGGAATAGACATGTAATCAACAGTTTTGCCTCATATCTCTTTCCACATTCCACTTCCTGAGCTTAGTTGCTTTTCAGGGACTTTTGTGATAAACACTGCATGTACTTGATGCTGGTGAGGACACACTTTGAATACAGTGTTTAGTTTTGGTTCCCTCGTGACAGAAAAAAAAACCAAACTGAGGTTGTGGAGTGTTTCTGAAGGACAGCAGTGAAGCTGGTGAAGAGTGTGGAGCACAAGTGGCTGAGGAAACTACCGATTAGTATGGAGAAAAAGAGACCTTATTGCTCTCCACAACTACCGTAAAGGAGGTTGTGATGAGGTGGGTGTTGGTCTTCCAACAAAAGGAAATGGCCTCAAGTTGCAGCAGCGGGGGCTTAGATTGGATATTAGGAAACATGACTTCATTGAAAGGGTTGTCAGACTTTGGAGTGGGCTGTGCATGGTAGCAATTGAGTCACCATCCCTACAGGTCTTTAAAAGCTGTGTAGATTTGGTGCTTAGGGACATGGTTTAGTGGTGGGCTTGACAATCTTAGGTTTGTGGTTGAACTCGATGATCTTAAGGGTCTTTTCCAACCTAAACAATTCTGTGATTCTGTGACACATTCACCCAATTTATTAGGAGAAATATAATCTTCTCTTCCAAATTAGGCAAAGGATTTCTTTGGCGGCCTCAAAAGGATGAGGGTCCCATCTCATCCAGAGTTATTTTTCAATCTGTATATCTGTATTCATATATTAAGATCTTATGTGGTGGCCCTGTTACACATTCTGTCGGTGAATAAAGAAGAAAATATATTCAAATCTTGTAAATGGCATTTTTGCATAACTCTCATTACTGTTACTGTAATTTCAAATGGTTGATTGAGATACTTGGTGACGTGAGAATTTATCTTTTGGTTGCCTTTGGCTCCTCAAGTATTTACTAAGAGCCTGGTGACAGCTATGATTCATCTTCACCTTTGTGGTGAGTTGTTGGTTGGGTTTGTATTTTTTGAAATAGCAATTGGACCTGTTTAATTGCATAGGTAATCTGCATGATTTGTCATATCAGGGATTTCTGCGCTTGGAGCTGCTCTCTGAAAAGTATTTACTCTGTAGTTTCTGCATTTTTGGCACTCAACATCCTGTGAGTTGACTGTATTCCTTGTAACTTCAAAATAAGAAGTGGTGTCAAAACAAAAAAAAGACAATGTAGGCTGATGTACTTAAATTGAATAGAGAAGCAAATACTAGAATGGAGCAGTTTGGTAGATAATTTATGAGAGTTTTCAAACAAATGATGAGCAGAAGCAATCCATATGAAAGGAAAAAATGGAGCTTGGAGGTGATTTAGGTAAAGTAAATCATTGGAGGTTAAAAACTTAAGATTGTTTTTCTGTTAAAGGGAGGCATAAGGAGTGAATGAATGCTCCTTCCAGGAAATTAATAATTGCTTATACAATTTAAGTATTTAATGAAACCATAATTAGAATATATTGCTGCTTGGGTTTATTCTTGCAAAATTAATTAGTGTATTGGAAAGTAATAATAAAAAAAATCCTTAGTTTTATTATCTAATTTAACTTTAATTATCACAGCACTTTCTTAAAAATGCTAGCCTATGCATAATGAAGAATACTCACTACCCAGAATATACAGAAGGATACTATGGTCTTTGTTTTTTAAACATAACGAGAAGAAGGGACTTAATTCATACCATTCTCTCCTATTATGTGCCTTATGAAACTGAGCTAAAGGTGGGGAGTAACTTCAGATTCCTACCTGTGAGAGGAAGCAGATTCAGAACATGAGGGGAAATTTTGACTCTGCTGAAATCAGTGTCAGCATTTTATTTGAGTCTACTGGAACTGGCTTTCTTCTTAAACATCTATTTTATCTACGGACTATGCCTTTAATTACCTTTTTCCTGTTAGCACTGGATATTAAAAAATGTTGTAATACCTGTGCTCCCTGTGTATTGCACAGACTCCACTGTGTACAGTTCTGAACTATGTTTTAAAGAATTAGAGCAAATCTGAGTTCTCTCACTGAATAAGCGTGAGCCTCTAATCTGCTTTCTTTGAGGAATAATTTTTCATGAACTTAAATAGGATTAGGCTTAGACTCTGTCCTGAGTGCAGAAATAAGAAGTTTGCTTCCTTATATATACAAAAGGCAGGAAATATTCAGCAGAAATCTTTCTTTGTCTCTTTATCTGTGTCATCTTAAAGCTCTGTGAAATATAAAACTTGATTATATGCCAACACGTTTTATATAACAATGCTGATTTGATTACTTTCTCCTCTCCAAACAGCAAGTCGGAAATCAGTGAGAGTTTTATGTGCGTATAGAATGGCAGAGTTTGATCCACCTTGATGAGATCAGTGCAGATTAACATTCAGGTTCAAAGTGGAGCTTAATCCCACAAACTGCTCTCCTCTCAGTACCTTTAAAAATCATAGGAATTCCATGTGGGTACAGTAGTCTACATGCATAGAGTTTACTGGATTTGTTACAAGTTTTAAGCTTTGTTATTTTGTTCATGAATTTGGCTTATAGACAGACCTTAACTCTTACAGCACTGATCAGTGTCTTGATCAAACTTCCACATGATAACTGTCCTTAGATTGCTTTTAACAGAAATGCCTCGTGGCCTTGAATTAAGTAACTGTCTGATTAAAAATTAAAGCATGAATAGAGTATCTTTTAATCCTTATTTTCACTCACCATTCAAAAGATCAGAAATTATCCTGAAATGTACTGCAAGGAAATCAGTGTAAATCCTTGAAAATCAAGGGTTTTTTTAGAAGTAGTCTTGTATCTCTAGTCATATAATATGATTGCACATTCAAAATATGAAAGTACCGTTCGTGTATTAACCACTGCATGACCACTGGGCAGAAAATGTTTTAATTCTGTTTTCAGCTCGAAATATTTATGTATTGGCTACACAAAAACCGTTGAGCTTCTGTATCTGAAAGCTGAAAAGCAGTAGATTTAGATTAGATACTAGGAAGAAAGTTTTTACTGTGGGAGTGGTAAGGCACTGGCACAGGTTGCCCAGAGAAGTTGTGGCACCAGGCAAGTGTTCAAGGCCAGGTTGGATGGGGCTTTGAACAACCTGACCAAGCGGAAGGTGGCCCTGCTTATGGCAGGAATGTTGTTAAATTGGTGGTCTTTAAGGTCTCTTACAACGCGAACCAGTGTATGATTCTGTTATTGTACATAAAATGATGAAAATTCTCCTTAAAGACATTATTTTGCTTTTTGTGAAAATATTTTTCATTTGTTGTATACTGTAACTATAGTATACTATAAATTATAGTATACATATAATCATTGAAGAAAATAAGAAGGAAAGTACAATGGCAGTTTGTAAGTTTTTTTAACGTATAACTTAGTGTTATAATTGACAGTTCTACTTTTTCATTAGAATGAAAGTTTGAATAGTGGGAATTGCAATTAATATTGTTTAGTTCATAAATGTGAGACTGCAAGAGAATTCCAATTATGTTTAAAAAGTAGAAGCTAAGTATTTTGGATCAGTAGCGTTCTATAGACACGCTGCTGTTTAATTTTGTAACAGCATGGTAGACTGCTTTATGGAGGTGGTGATTGCAAAGATCCGTTTCAACCATTTTTTTCCTACTGGCAGGTGTCCCACTGGCCTGGGGCCAGCGGCTTGAGTGTACTGCAGCTTGTGGTTTACATCAGAGCGTAGAAAATCCCAGCACCAGCTGGCTGCACATAATTAAGCTGATTGCGGTCTGACAACTTGAACTATGGTATAGATATGTGATTAATACGTAAAACATCTTACAAACTTGATTCTGACATATTTTATCTACTTTCTTTCTCCCTAACAGGTATGATATCTGCACTTACAAAAACAAGCCTTGTGGAACACTGGGTAAGAGTATAAAGAGAAATTTCAGCTTGTCTTTGCTGTTTTCTTGCTTTATACTCAACTATTGACTGATTTACATGTTTTTAAGTTTATGCTTTCAAAATTTTGCAGTTTTATAAACATGAACAGTAGAAGGTAGTCAGTGGTTTTGGGTTTTGATACATTGCTGGAAATTTAAATTGAGCTGCTGCTGTGTGTTTCTTCTCTGGCAGCTGTAGTTCTGTTAAAACCTAGCAGAAGAAGAAGAGAACTTGCTCTTTATTTCCATTTAAGTTGTCTCCATGATCTAGTTAAAAAAATAGAAGTAAAAGACCTCAGGGAAGTTAGAACCCAAGCCAACACTCTCCCCTCCCCCAGTCCAGTACCCCTCCATTTTTGCACCACTCCACCCCCCCCAACAATCCTTGAGGGGGATTTTGACTTTGAGGTTTAGACTGTGCTTTGTTGTACACAGGGAGTACAGCTTTAGATTGTTCCTTTCAGAGAGTCAGAGCAAAATACCGTAGCGTTATAAATTGCAGTAACATTAAAGCTCCTTAAAAGAATGCTTTGACAATGCAGAAGCATACATAACCTTAGGTGCAGGATGGAGAACTATTGTTCTCTCTGTACTTAAATTGTCACTGCAAGTTATTTACTATAGTATAGTTAACTCTGATAGTGCTTTAATGTAGAAAAAAACCCAGTATTTAAAGACTTGTTCAACCTGGAGAAGAGAAGACTCCAGGGAGAACTTATAGTGACCTTCCAGTACCTGAACAGGCTACAGGAGAGCTGAGGAGGGACTTTTTAGAAGGCCATGTAGTGATAGGATAAGGGGGAGTGGCTATAAATTGGAAGGGGAAAAATGTAGATTAGACATCAGGAAGAAATTCTTCACATTGAGTGTGGCAGGGCACTGTAACAGGTAACCCAGGGAAGTTGTAGATGACCATTCCCTGCAAAGGTTCAGGGTCAGGTTGGATAGAGTCTAGAGCAGCCTGGTGTAGTGGGAGGTGGCCCTGCTCATGGCAAAGGGGCTGGAACTAGATGATCTTTAAGGTCCCTTCCAGCCCAGTACATTCCATGTGTTTTTTCAGTATACAACTTTTCTCAGATGCAGTTCTAATTTGCCGTGCTCAAATTATAATTATTTTTCTCAATCAGAGCTCACGCTTGTATTTGCTTTGTATACGCTCATGTTAATTTATCTACAAGTCCCACTCCAATCAGAAGGACTCATCTGGCTCAGGGATGTAATTTACATGGAGAAAGGTACCAGAATTTTGCCAGCTGTAAATATAAATGATATCCACAGCATGCGTTATTAATAGACAAATGATGCTGATGGGTTTCTACATATAGCTGATTTTCTTTGACATATGTGTGAAGGAGACAAAACTGAAGAGACTGCCTGTGTGGACTGTCATAAATTTGTCTTTGCAAATGTTAAAAGAAGAAAGTTTGAAGGAGTGTATATTCATGCATAAAGTATTTGATATTTTTACATCATATTTTTAATACAGATCATTAGTGTGCTAGTTCTTACTGTATCAGACTTTGGCATAATGGCAAATTCTCCTTCAGCATAACACAGGATAGACTTGGGCAATGTTTTATTAAACAAAAGGCTACTTTTTTTTTTTTTTTAAATAAAAATCACATAAGGAATAGGTTCCAATTCAGTGTTACAGGACCCTTGACAACGCAACCATGACAATTTATTTGCCTTATAGGCACTGAATTGGGGAAGAGACAAGGCCCTATGGCCCTCTTTTGGAAGGCATTTAATATGTGTAGGTCCCACTGACCTCCAGTAACTAAAGTTAAGCACATACTTAACGAGCCTGTGAGCAGAAGTCTTAGAGAGATCTCAAAAGGTCAAAAGAATCCAGAATTACTGATGCTAGACATGTAGGAAAAAACAGAAGGCAAGGTTTTCATATGGCATAGACATCTCTCCTAGTATTCCTAAACCAGGGAATCTTTCATGGAACCTCTTAAAAAAGATCAACCTCAAATGTCTCTGCAGCACGTCTGTGGCTCCAGTTAAGAACAACTCCTTTTTTAAATTTGAGCTATGGTTGAATTCTTGACTATCTCTGTCACCTTTTGCAACCATGGAATGTAGTTAACTTAATCTGGTCCTGGAAGTCATTGAAGCGAGTGCTCAGTTTTAAGATCTGAGGAAGATGATGACTTTGTTGCTCAAAAGTGGTGGACTTTGCAGGGTAGCAGGACAGCAGGTATAGAAGTATTGCCAAATTGTATTCAGAATTTTCTACTCAATTAGAATAGCATAGGTAAGCTGCCATTATAGTATTTTTTACAGGCTGCATACTGCAAAAAATATACACATTTTTCTCCATGTAGTCTTCCTTTCTTCTGATGTTTTATGCTGATGACTTTTTTATAGCAGTAATACCGTTATGATGCATGTCCTGCAAACACATATTGTTGCCTTTTGCCCTTGTCAATGTGGTTATTAGAGTAGTTCTCGTGTGTGCAAACTGGATTTGTTTTGGAAAAAGCTACCTAAGAACACGTACTCCCCAAACGCGCCATATATGGCTGCAGGAGGTGTTAGGTTCTAATCACTAAATGGGCTGTATTCTCATGATATCTGGTAATACTTGTTCCCCTTTAGAAGGCTTTGAACCACATGTGTAGTGAACATGTTTAGCATTTGGGATTAAATTAGTCTGAAGTAGAATGTCCAACCCACATTCAAAGATATATGAGAAGGCTCAGTGTCAGTGCTTCATTCTGCTGATCCACTCCTATGTCTCCAAGTTACTTGCTAATGTGGACATAGCCTGGAAGCACTTGTGTTACTGCTTGCCTACTGTTAGTTCACACGGAGATAATTTGAAGTGTCTAGGTATGGTTTCTCTCTTCTCCACTCCCTACCCTATTCCTCCCATCCCCCAACCAAAGTTAAACTTTCTCCAGTCATTGTTTTGTTACAGTGTAGTTAACTGCGTAGGTAATTTCCTTAAAGAAAGGATTACTGCTTCTTTAGGGAGGAACACGTTAAGTCAATCCAATGTTTAGAACTTTCTCTAAAGGGGCTAAATTATGACTGCAGTACCTTGTGTGATAAGCTGTTCCTGAAGAATGCCTAAGATGTGGAGGAACCATGTTCTGTAAGTGGTTTTCTCTCTCTAAAGTAAGTTTTTAAAAACACTTTTAATGTAATAAGTTTTTAATTCTGGAAGATGATGGGTGATAGCAGGACTTCTATCGTTAAATGAATGCTGCTTATTAATGTCTCCTCTCTTCATTGATGCATTCCACTCTGTTTTGTTTTTTTTTTCTTTTAATTTTTCTGATGTACCATGAGGGGCTTTTCATAGCTAAAAAAGTTGCTTGTATGTTTTTATGAACCCACTAAACTTAAACAGATTTCTTTAGAAAAATAATGTGGATACATTTTGCTTTCTTCAGGCTGAAGAATGTTAAAATAGAAATGCTTTCTTGAATTCCCTCTCCTGGCTCAAGTTACTAGGTGGTCCCAAGTTACCAGAAGTAAAATTTATAAATCTAACCCCTAGTCTAGACATTTTCCAGCACTGACTGCAGTTCAAAAAATACTAATGTCTAGCCGGTGAAGTGAAATTCCCCCCAGTGATTTTGCAAATGACTAGAAAGTTAACCTTTTGCCAACTGCTCCTTCTGTGCATAGAGGTTATTAAAAAGAATCCAGGCATTTATAACAAGGGCTGTTAAGACTGAAACACCTTGGCATGACCCTTTGTGTCTCCTTCTGTTTATTCAGGCTTGGCCTCTGTGGCTGGAATGTGTGAGCCTGAAAGGAGCTGCAGCATTAATGAAGATATTGGCCTAGGTTCAGCTTTTACCATTGCACATGAGATTGGTCACAAGTGAGTGAGTTTAAAAAAAAGAATATGTTTTAATATATCACCTTTTTAATATTAGCTTAATAACAGATTTACTTTTTTCCCCTGTGTGGCTGTACCATTTCTGTTCTGGTGCTCCATTTTTCTGTATGTAGTATTCATGAAAGGCAGTACATTCTATTTAGTATATATTACCAAAGGTTTTAAATTTAGAACTGAAGACTCATTGTTTACCCTTTGATTTCAGATTCCAGTTAAATCTGTGCTTTTCAGATTTGGCTCACAACCTTCCAACTGTGTTTCATATTTTAAAATATTTTGCTCTGGAAATATCTTACCTCCCTGCCCCCCTCTTACTTTTTTCTGCATTTCTGTATGAAATAAAAGTAGTTGAAAGGTATTTTTTTGCCTTTTGTTCATTTATCTCAAATATAATTAAAACTGTTTTCATAAAAACATCAATTCTGTTGTCAGTATTCATGTGTTTTAGTCTTCTTTCACTCAGGTATGATATGTAACAGCCATGGAGCAGTCATAGCATCACCTTTTGCATTTTAAACATCGGGGTATCGTTTCAAAAGAGCATCATATTGTGTGAGAGATAAAATCTTGGTCTGGAAATATTTCAGGTCTTCCCTCAAAAGGCAGCATTGATAGTCCATTTTAGTGACTCTAAAAAGACTAGGCACCTTGTATTATCAAGATGTTCCCGTCTTTGTTTACTTGATTGGCTAGCACTGAGTTATGGATGACATGTTTTTCCAATCATTAGCTGATCCAGCTGCTAAAAGTTCCAATGCAGACTGAAATGGAAGCTATCAATCTGCTGATCAGAAAAAAAAAAAACAAACCCCAGCAAAAATCCAACCCCAGAACTGGGATTAAACACTTATTTCCAGCCCACTTATCATGCAAGATAATCACTGGGCAAGTATGATCTCAATTATATTATGTATGCAAAAACCCCACTGTAGTAGTGCTGAAATAGATGAATTTTAGAATCTGAAAGCAATTGTATAATATACAAAAAATTTGTAAACCACATGTAATTCTCCACATCTTAATTTACTACCTTCTTTTCCTTCACTTCTATAAGCTCAAAAAGATAGGTTAAAGGAAAATGTATTTCCACTGTTGAACAAAGTGCTCCTCCAAATCACTTATGGTTCTGAAATTCTTATTAGGAACATCTCTTATATTCATAGGTTACCTTGTGTGAATTTGCCACATGTTTAACAAGAGAAACAATCTTCCAGTACTGTTTCTTCATTCTAATCCATGTGTCATGCGCGTTTTATGCAGGCTATTCCACTGATAATTAAAAAAATCTAAACATATGCAGGTATTTTATCATGCAAAGGTGGCTTAATGACAAGAATTGATTTGAAGAGCTTAGACTTTGGTCACAATCTGAGGACAGCAATGTATTGATAACATCCTGTGATCACAGGAATTTTTTTAAACTTCTGTGTTCTCTACATTTCATGTCTTTTTTCTTTTTATATGTAAGGTCTTTTAAAATTCTGAAATATCAGATCTTTGAGGCTTTCACCTCATGCTGTAGCTGGCATGATTTGTCAAGTGCTGGTTTGGAAAGAAAGTAAAAAATCACATTGCATTAGCTTTTATTCAATGCACAATGATTAGAGAAAGTTGTACTGCAACCTTGGTATTAAAAATGAACTTGTCATGTAGATACCTTCAGTAGAAGCTGGGAAGAACATATTTTGAGCTACTGACATGTCACCTGTTGTTCACCTGCACTGTGACTGAATGCTTGTATGACTAAATCAAAGAACTTATTTCCTCTCAGCTTCCTGCTTCCTAGGGCCTATGAGAAGGTTCTTGCATATTGAGTAAAGTAATTATTTTGGTGCCTTGTAAACTGTTTTCTTTGGGATAATTGCTTTTCTCTTTGAATGAATGGGAAACAGGAAAGTGACTTCATTGTTAAATGAAAAATAGAAATATTTAAAGGACATGTCTACACTGAATATGTAATGTTCAACAAATGAGCACTCAATTATACACAGAATGGGAGACTTGCACTTTGATATTTTATATATATTAATTATATAGTGGCCATGGAATACTGAGTTTTTTTAAAAAATTGTTGAGGTGAGGAATAAAATTCCGTTGTGAAGAGAAGAGAATGATCATGGTAATACATATATTTTTATAAATTTTTGCAAAATTGGACTTGTAAGATTCCCTGATGCAGTTTTGGCTCAAATTGTTGTTAGTTTCTAGTAGCTTATTAAATTATAGAGTGATGAGAAAGCATTAGATCATTTAATCCGACTTTCTCTATATCATAGTTAACTAAATTTAAACCATTTAACCTTATATTGATCCAAATAACTTCCAGCTGTTTTTACTGAAGACAACTGTACACTGTGATTAACAGTGTTCTTGAGGTAATGAAAGACTTAACAGTTTTATAGTTGTTTCACTCTGTGCATGGTTCTGAGAACAACCTTGTATTACTCTTAATACTGTCGTGGAAATACAGAATGGGCCCTTTAGCCTTCAGAATAGCATTATAGAAATTTCATTTATTATGCTTACAGTCTACTTCCTTTCTTACCATTATATATTCACATGTAAGAAATGTTTAAGGTTCCTGGTAAGCAAAGTCGCAACCAGTGAGTTATCATGGTAGCAGTGAGAATTAAATGTGTATCCTCTGCATGTCGAGCTAAGTTTGATTTTTTTTTCTCTTAGCGAAGAAAGGAACTATTTGCAGGCTTGAACATGCTCTTACGCTTAGATAAGATGTCAGATTTAAGATTCAGTCCCATTTCTGTTTCTCTGCCGGCTGAGTTAGGTGGCTTTCCACTCTGTGCTTTATGATTTGGATAATTTCTGTCTTGTGCATGCTGTACAGAGTGCTTAGTTGAACTGATAAGGTATTCCAATTTCCATTGAGAGGGGTATATCCCTAAAAGAAAGGTATTGTGCAATTCATTGTTGCAGTCCTATGGAATTAGCTGAGATCCAGAAAGTAAATAACAAAATGAAAAGGAACAACTACAATAAAAGGGATGGAACAAAAAGGAAATGTCAAAACATAACCTTAGTGGAGTAGGCTTAAAACAGAGACCAGCCCATAAAACTTGGAGTAAGAAAACAATTTACTAATGACAGAGCTGTTGAGGCAACAGGGAGAAGATGCTGGTGGCTAGTTACTTCTGAAAAGTCAGAATGCTCTTATAAAAGTCTACAGACTTATAGAACATGTATTGAATTGAAATTCAGAGGTGTGCAGCTGTCATATCTTGATAAAAAATGTAAGAAATAATAAGAAAGTAGGTTATTGTCAAATGTAGTTAATTAGCTTAAAGATGAAGAACAACAATATTTTCAAGCATGTATTTGGTTCTGAAATGGTTCATACAGCTAAAATGTGACTACAATTTTAGCACTTCTGTAGAAATTTAGTCTGCATGCAAAGCAGAAAAATAACATAAATACCTCTTCTACCTTTTAAGAAATTTGGTCTTCAGTGATAGATAAGAAATTTCTAATCTAGGAAGCCCGAGACGTACTTTCAGAAGCTGTTTGTCTTTTTCCTCATTCTTCAGTGATCAGTGACCTTTATGTTTAGTCAGTCAACCTCAGCTGTGTTGTAGGACAAGTGTTTGAGATATTTTCTAGGAGAAATGCATGTCAAGGAAAGTATGTGTTGTATAATAAGAAGGAAAGTATTCCAATCTGAATTAATAGGGGAACGTGTACCAAACTTCAGAAAATAGCTTTCAAGAATAGTTGAAAACACAGCTGTGATGAATTGTGGCTACACCACTTCTTGTCACGAATAGATCTCAAGTTGATGCTGTCACCATTGTTATAGAATCATAGAATCACAGAATAACCAGGTTGGAAGAGACCCAGTGGATTATTGAGTCCAACCATATATAACTACAATGATAATGTTCTCTGTCTTCAGTTACAGCAGGGCTGACAAAATGTCTCAAATCTACAGTGTATGCACACCTTAACACCACCCAGAACAAGTTAATATTTGTCCCTGCTAAATGGCTAGGGTCCTTCTAGATGCCAGTGACTGACTGAGAGAAGTGCTGAAGCTTTTTAAGGATAATTTAAGTAATTTTTTCAGTTAAAAACCAAACCAAAATGTGGCCAGTTTTTGGCTGGAGAAGCCACATAAGACTGTATGTAACCATGTTCTCGCTCTCTTTTCTGGCCCATCCATACTCCTCACCCCCTGCCTCTGTCTTGTTTGTTGAAGGAACGTTATTCTATGTCTGCCTTTTTCATATTGCAGGCATAAAAGCATGCAGCCTCTTTAAAAAAGTTTTCAGTTGGACTTCAGTTTTAATGTTTTGTGCATATGAAATGAAATGTCATAAGCATAAGGCTGGAAAAACAATTATGGTTTCTGTGACATTTGTATTTACGCTATGAAAAAGGCTTGTGTCTAAATTGCTGTGAAATTATTTGAAGTTTAGAATTTACTAAAATAGTTTGTCTAACATTCTAATCAAGGAAAAGGAACATGGTAACACTTCACAGGTCTTAACACAAATGTAAGAAGAATAAATAGGAGCAAAGAGGAAGGTCATAATAACCTTCAGAGCATCATGAATTTCTAAAGGAAGTCTGAGGTCAGAAGTTTGCTTTCTGGTTAAAGCCAATACTTTCCACTTTGTCTTACAGTGCAGAGACCCGAGGCTTTCATACTCTGGCTTTGTGTACCACACAAACCTTACTTGATATTACTCTTGTGGTATGGAACCTGGATATCTGTAGCAATGTAAACCAGGAGGAAAAGTTTGTGCTCTACTTTTTCTAATATTCCCATAGAAGTCTGTTATTTTACGATTAGAAAGTTCAGGTTTCTGAACAGGCTGCATTTTTTTAAGTGAATGAGAATTTGCTGTGCTTTTAAGACCTTCATACATTGAATAGTAAATTATGCTAACATGTAAAAACTGTATTTGATGGAGTATTTGATCATCAGTCATAACTCAGAGGAGAATAACACTTAGGAGGTAAATGAGGAAAATGTACAAAAAGTGTACAAAAATTATGTTTATTTTTGTGGCAGGTATGGTTGTTATAAAGCAACTATTATTCAATTAGTTTGTTTCCCAAACTTTACAGGGAAGTAATATGTTTCAGTGGAGTCAAAGTCTTAAATTCTGCATTACTTCACAGTAAAGGATTAGAGCTGCTCCAAAACACATAATGATATCCAAATGTAGGAAATCAGCAGTCCACATTCAATCATAGAAATAGAAAGTGAAGTTACTTAACCGTGATTCTTCCCTTGATGTTAGCAGTTCAGTGTCAGTGCGGTGCACTAATGTTTGTGATCCTAAATTAAACTGATTTTTCAAGATCATATTTTTAAAATATTTTTTCTTATTCATAATGTCGTTTAACGATGTGTTGCAATTTAGAATCATAGAATCACCAGGTTGGAAGAGACCCACCGGATTATTGAGTCCAACCATTCCTATCAAACACTAAAATTTGCCTGTTGTTATGAAGCTACAACCAGTACTTTTGTAACACTGGCTAGAAATACATGGAGGCCTGTGTATAAAGAGGAGAACTTTCTCCTATGATGTAGTATGGGGAATGTGGTTGAAAAAATAAAGAAAAAGTGCTGACTTTCTATTACTATAAAACCATAAAACATAAAGATTATATGTTCTCCAAAAATTTACAGTAACATTCTATGGATTGAGAAATATTTCATTGCTAGTGGACATGAGAAAATTACCATGTATGTCCACACTGAACTTGCACTTCGTTATGTGTAGCTCATAGCTCTCTGATTGTAAGGGAAAAAATATTTTTTATTCTTTAATAGTAATTTGTGTTCACATTCATGCACTTTTTGTTGAAGGAAACATGCTTGGTTTTCCTTTCTTCCCTTCTTGTACATGTTTTAACATCAATAAAAAAAGGCAATTTAAAGCTTCAGTAGCATTTACAGATATAGGGAAGCTGACAGCTTTCTTTTTTTTTTCAATGTAGACTGTAAATAGATATTTGAAGCTTCATGAAAAACATATATAGGTATAACTGACATTTTATAATTATGAGAATAAGGAGAACATACTCCAAAAAATGAATGTGAAGTTCATGAAAAAATTGGTATCTAATAAAATTGGTATTTTTTTACAAGCAAATTGTAATTTACCCTTTAGATCTAATGCAACAATACTTGTTCAAGCATGTCTTGCATCTTCTTATTGTAGCAGAGGTTTAGAAATTTTTCAAGTGTTTGTTACTGGTGCTTTTCATGATCCTTTCCTGCCCTTTATTTAATTGTCCATAAATGTTTTGAGCAGTGTGTCTAACTAACAGGCTCTGGCACTGTAGGAAGTTCTAGCAGTGTATGTGGGTCAAGATACTTAGCTTGAAAATCATAGAGTCATTAGATTGGAAACGAACTTAGAGATCATAAACTCCAACCGTACCTGTCTACTACTAAATCCTGTCTCCAAGCACTTCATCTACATGCTTTTTAAACACCTCCTTGTGCAAAAAATTAGTGTAATAAAAACTTCTTAAGATGAAAGTCTCTTTTCTATCTTGGAAAGAAAGGCTTATTTTTTGCTAAAGGGTTACATATTGTTAGGCAGCTGTAAATGGTAATGGGCAAGAAGATCAAGTGCTTGATTTCACAGTATTTCTCTCTCTTGTGTTCCTTTAATGTTGACTCCTCACTTGACTCAGGATTCTTGGTCTCTGGTATTCTTCTTCCTTATACTGTTAAGCAAGTGACAGAGCAAATAAAAGAGCCTACGCTTTAGAAGTATTAGGTCAGATTCATATAACTCATGAACCAGCAAGTGACTGAATAGTGAACATACCTTGTTGTGTTTAACAAAAGGGAACAATAGCGTTTTCTGCAGTTCTGAATATTCCAGACCATAAGAAAGCTAGAGTATGGTTTGAGATATCTATCTATCTATCTGTTTGTCTGTCTGTCTGTCTGTCTGTCTGTCTGTCTATCTATCTATCTATCTATCTATCTATCTATCTATCTGACTAGTAGTACAGTTGGAATACAGTGATAGTTGATTGTTAATGAGGAAAAGCAGTTGACTTGAGTAGCACATGCCTGATAACTTAAGTGCAATGAAAATAGATGATATACAAAATGGACCTCAGTTAACACTATTGAGGCGCATTCAGTCTGGTTTGGATCTGTCTTCTCTGAATCTTAAGTGTTTGGATAGTAAGTCAGGATGAAAGCATCCTGGCTGTATCACAAAAATAACTGCTGTCATTTCAGATATGTCAGCAGAAGATGTTTTGACAACTATAACCATCATAGTTTAGAACTGCTCAAGAGATCAGTAATCTCATCTAAATACAAATGAAGTTGTAGTGACCTGCAGTGTTGCTCCTTCACAAGATAAAGGAACAGAAGATGAAAAGCTTAGATTCCCATCCTTCCCTCTGTTTATACTCCAGGATTTTGTTCAGTGCAGCTGAGACTAGTTAACTCCCCTGTGATTTTTGTGGTTTGGAAAAAAAAACAAACCCATTTTTTCTTGAGATGGCAGGTGGAAGGGTAATTTCATAGAAAAACCACTGCATCACTTGAGAAATTCTTCCACGCTATCCTCACTCATCTGACTGTTCTTTTAAAGACAGGCTTCTGCTGGTGGCTTTACACAGGCTCTTTAAGCCAGTGAAAGAAGTACAGTCTGCATCTGTTTAGTGAGTTTGAAAAAGGCAACTAAATTGTAATAATGGCTCCACTAAGAGTATATTATGTTCCTTCCTTTCTTTACTGCCTTCCCACTCCAATCTAGATGCAAACATGCTTTTGTAAAAGACACATCTTTAATGTAACGATGGCCAAATATAATCAACATGAATAAAACTGGTACTTTGAGGGCATTTTCATCTGCAATCCTGGCCATACGAGTGCATATTACTGAGTTATAATGGTATGCTGCCAGTATCATCTTTCAAATAGACAAGAATACAAAGCAAAACTGCTTTCCAAGCATCAGAAAAAAATTATCTGGGCCTAATGATCAGTTACTTCCTAAATCAGAAGCAGAGGGAAGTAGAAGGACCTTCTTGGAAGGGAAAAGATGAATTAGAGGAATTAATATTTATAAAAAATGAGAATGCCAGTAGCTCATGAAAGGCATTGATTTTTCACAGAAAGGGTCACTGGACACTGGAACAGGCTGCCCAGGGAGGTGGTTTAGTCACCCGCCCTGGAGGTATTGGGTAGATGAGGTGCTTGGAGGCATGATTTAGTGTTTGATAGGAATGGTTGGACTCGGTGATACTGGAGATGTTTTCCAACCTTGTGATTCTGTGACTCTGTGAGTGCCTGTGTGCATCAAGAATCACAGCTTTCATTTACAGACATGCTTTTTGCCAGGCATACCACTGCTACTGTCAGCAACATCATGGGTTTTTTTACAAGGAGAGCTCGTAGAGGGCTAGGTGCTAAACTGCAAAATTTAATTTTAAATTTTTTTCTTATACACCCAAAAGATAAAAATTAAATTTTTCATAAAGTTGAAGTCTTCCATTTGTCAAAGAAACGATGTACAGTAACTATGGATAAGCTGGATATCTGCCATAGTCAGCACAATCCAATTCAACTCTTTCTCATGTATCAAAATCCCCACTTCTCTAAAGAAGTCCAGTATACAGATTATTAAAAATTAAAATTACATACATATATAAAATAACCTAAGGTTTCAGTCATACTTTTCCATGTGTAATATAGCATGTGGCTTCCTGCATTTATGCGATACCATCCACTGAAGTAAGTATTTGCAGGCATTGCTCCAGAGTAGGTATTCCAAAGGCAAGGAAATGATACATTTTTGATGATGAAACCTTTCCCCAACCTATAAGAAACATCTATCATTCACTGATCTTCTCTTCCTATATGTATATCATTAATGGAGTTTGAGAGGAGTGGTTAACAATACCTTGTGCTTGCAGGGTGTTAAGATTAGCTGAAGAAGCGAAACAGTACCCAGTATATTGAAATGCAGAGTAATGTGAAGGTCTTGCATTTTTATACCACATTCTACAGCACCAGGTTCAGATTAATATAAAACCACTATAATTGTTTTCCCTAAGGAAAGGGGCATAGACTGACTCGAAGCAGTATTGTCAGTAAATAAATGGTCGACCTCTATCAGCATTTGTAACTTCTGGCAGTCAGTCCGTACAGATTCTAGAAAATCCAGACAGAGTGCCTCAAGACATCTGTGTTCCTGAATGATGGGCAAGAAATCTGTGAGTCAGTTCTTATAGCTCTTGTAATACACAAGTCTCCAAAACCTGATCTCTTTGTGTGATACATCCAGAAGCAACAGCTTTGCTGCTCTGGATGTACAGCAGCTCAGTTTTTGTATTCTCTTTACCTACTTCTCTGTCTTGTGGTCAGGGAGGCCTCAGTGTGTCTCACTACCTATTCTTCTGATTTCATACACCTGGTGTCATGTTTAGGAAGAAGGAATGATTTTGACCCAGAATTAGTATCTAAAGAAGTAAGTTTTTCCCCCAAAGTGATTGAATGGAAATTAATCAAAGGCAGACCAAGAAAATGGAGTTTTAGAAAAGCATGTATTCTATTCAGGTGCTTCATTTATGTCAGGCCAATCAGTTGGTGATTGTTAAGGAATAATGGTAGTAATTTAACTAAAGGTAGTCTAGTAAAAGTTTTTCAAACAGATAATCTGTGAATTTATTCCTAGTTTTAATGTGATGGTGATGTTTAAAGGCAATAGCTGGAAGAGTGTACTTCACTAGCATAGGATTTCTAAGGCATAAGGATTCATTTGCCATAATTATTTTTCCAGAGCCCTACCGTCTTTGTTGAAAGTTAGTTAATTTGTTGCCTGGAAATCTCTGTTGCTGGGTGCCTCCCAGAGGTTTTTAACTGTATTTTCTATTGATTTTCAGTCATCTTCATTCCAAGATTCCATGACAAAGCAGAGCTGTAATAGAATGGCTCTAAGTCACTCTGTGAGTGGATACTGAGAGGGAGAGTTCATACAGCATGGCCTGTGAATTGCAAAACCTACATTCTGCTTGAATTGTCATTGGCTGCTGTGTGCCTGCATTGTCCTGCTAGATCAGCATCATCTATTCTGTTTGTCTGTGTTTACTAATTCAAGTTCCAGTGCCACAATGTATGTTCCTTCTCCAGGTACCAAATAAGAACCAAGTGCTCCCTATTTATCTTTCAGTAGTATTGTTAGTTTTTCTTTAAAAGATTTGAGTGGTATTCTGAGATCTGAATAAGTGAAACAGAGCTTCACTGATTGTGATGCTCCACAAGAGTTCTTCTATACCACATGTATTCTTTTAGGTCCAAAGTGGTTTTGGTAAAGGTGACATTAACTTTTAAGAGATGTTTGATGCTGTTTCTTTTCTCTTCTTTTGGACAGTTTTGGTATGAATCATGATGGAATTGGAAATTCCTGTGGGACCAAAGGTCATGAAGCAGCAAAGCTAATGGCAGCTCATATTACAGCAAACACTAACCCTTTCTCTTGGTCAGCCTGCAGTCGGGATTACATCACCAGTTTTTTAGAGTAAGTAATCTCGACAAAAATCATGATTTTTCAAAAAATTGATGCCTTTCAGGGTAAATAGTAGAGACACAGTGACCTATTCTAATGGTTTACAATTTTAGAACAAACAGAAATATAGCATGTGACTTTTATAGAGCTCTTTTTCTATGTAATGGCAAAAGTTTCTGCTCCATTCCTACCTTACAGTTCTTGTATTTAATCTCTTCAAACATTCTGATGTGCTGATCATATGTTGTTATTTCATTAATCTGGGGATGAGAAGTAGAGAAGGATGGAATTTGTCTGTGAATGATGTGAATTGTTTTGGTTTTTTTTTAAATCCTTGCATAACACTTAGGAATCTAATGAAAGGAACAAGGTTGTAGCTTCTTCCTTGTACATTTCATTTTCTGTTTTCTTTTCATGCAGTCTTGTAGGTTTTTATCCATGTTTCTTAGTGCCAGTGGTAAAAATATAAATATTATAGGAGAGGATAGCATAGATATGTATCTTAACACCATGAAATTGTGCTAACCTATACTTCTCACAGAATCACAGAACAACCAGGTTGGAAGGGACCCATCGGATCTTCTAGTCCAACCATTCCTATCAAATGCTAAACCAAGTCCCTCAAGACCTCATCCACCTGTGCCTTAAACACCTCCAGGGAAGGTGACTCTACCACCTCCCTGGGCAGCCTATTCCAATGCCCAATGACCCTCTGTGTGAAAAACCTCCTCCTAATCTCCAGCCTAAATCTCCCCTGGCGGAGCTTGAGGCCATTCCCTCTCGTCCTGTCCCCTGTCACTTGGGAGAAGAGCCCAGCTCCCTCCTCTCCACAACCACCTTTCAGGTACTTGTAGAGAGTAATGAGGTCTCCTCTCAGCCTCCTCTTCTCCAGGCTAAACAACCCCAGCTCTCTCAGCCGCTCCTCATAGGGTCTGTTCTCCAGCCCCTTCACCAGCTTTGTGGCTCTTCTCTGGACTTGCTCCAGAGCCTCAACATCCTTCTTGTGGTAAGGGGCCCAGAACTGGACACAGGATTCAAGGAGCGGCCTCACCAGTGCTGAGTACAGAGGGGGAATCACCTCCCTGGACCTGCTGGTCACACCGTTTCTGATCCAAACCAGGATGCCATTGGCCTTCTTGGCCACCTGGGCACACTGCTGGCTCATGTTCAGTCGGCTGTCGACCAACACCCCCAGGTCCCTCTCCTCCTGGCAGTTTTCCAGCCAGGCTTCTCCCAGTCTGTAGCTCTGCATAGGGTTGTTGTGCCCCAAGTGCAGGACCCGGCATTTGGCCGTGTTAAACCTCATGCCGTTGGAGATTGCCCAGCGGTCCAGCCTGTCCAGGTCCCCCTGCAAAGCCTCCCTACCCTCCAGCAGATCAACACTTGCACACAGCTTTGTGTCATCTGCAAACTTGCTAAGGATACCCTCAATGCCCTCATCCAGGTCATTGATGAAGACATTGAACAGGACTGGACCTAGCACTGAGCCCTGGGGAACACCACTTGTCACTGGCCTCCAGCTGGACTTAACACCATTTCCCACCACTCTCTGGGCCCGGCCATCCAGCCAGTTTTCTACCCAGGAGAGTGTGCGTCTGTCCAGGCCAGAGGCTGACAGTTTCTGCAGCAGAATGCTGTGAGAAACTGTGTCAAAGGCTTTACTTTCTGTGGTGATTTTAATTCTGAAGTAGATTGGTACATGAAATTTTACTTCTGTATGAAAAAATTTAAACAGTCAGAACATGTTATTATCAAAAATGTGCTCTTATCGATGTATACATTGGTATATATGATGAATGATGAAGCATTTATATGCATTTTAAATTGTGGAAGGCAAAAACAGAACGATGAATTTGCTGAGAACAGATTACTAACAGAATTTTTTGAAAAGGCTTACGATGGGCTTTATGGGAACAAATGAGACTTGGTTGGTAGATTCAGGGTCATCAGTGCAACCATTCGTTCAAGAATTAAAGATAATTCAATAACTCAAACGCTTACTGTATTTTAGGAGATAGACTTAAACCAGTCAAGTGGTCCAACCATGAGACTACTAAGAACAAAATGAGCTTTTCCTCATCTTTTAGGGATCTGACCTCAGAATAAGGTGCTGTATTCTGAATCTTACCTAACGGCACACATCAAGACTGATAAATTTTCTTTGGGTTGGTTCGAGTGTGTTAGTTCATTCCCACACAATGGAGAGGATCACTGAATTGGTCTGAAGAGGCGTTTGAAAGTCAGTGAGCAGACAGCCGTTTAATGTTGGTTGCTGTGCATAGGAAAATAATGCCCTTCTCTTCAGTTACTGTAGGAGGTTAAGGCATTTTGTATCACCCCATTGAACTATGCACCGAACCAGTTGTAGGTACTGAGCGATTAAGATGAATGTCTAAACTAAAGCACATGGAACAAGTCATCCTTACAAGTAAGTGTGATACAGGTTCTCGCAATATAAATTAATTTTCTGAGGAGAGAGAAATATGTATTCATTTAATATTACAATTATATATATATATATATATATATATATATATAAAAAACCACAAACTAGTTTTGTTTAATCATTAGGATTAATTTCTGTTAATTTAACACAGTTCCCCATAGTAGTCTTTCTAATATTTCATGCAGCCTAGTTTTACCTATGACAAAGAACGCAACTTTTGCATCTCTTCCGAGACATTATTTCGTAGCTAGTAGGTCAGATGATTAGCTTGCAATGCAAATATTTTATTGTAGTATTTCAGGATTTATTTCGTACTGTTACAGTTCTGCTATTTTTTGTCTCATTTACTAATACTTGTTGCTCTCCTCTGAACTCCATTTTGATCCTGTAATTGTCCTGAAAGTAAGTTGCATATTGATGAAGACATAATTCAACAGATAGCTAAGAAGTAATTTCTTATTTATAGGTTTAAGGATAGAGGTGTAGCCAAATTGTGTGGCTCATGTTATGCTGCAAATGCCGTAGAGCTGAACATTTGTTCATAATGTTCCTGCACAATTTTAGATTTCAACCTGGACAAGCTTTCTTGTTTCTTTATTTAATGTGTATGCAGTGATCTTTCAAGTTTTTACTGCTAGTTAGAAGCATTTAGCTTGTTCTTCCTCTACTTTATGTTTTTATTTATTTTATTTTGTAATGTTAACAAGTCCAGTTAACTGTTCAGGTTCATTTTTAGGTCTGTGGGATACCAGTGAAACTGTAGTTCTATTAGCATAAAGCCAGAATAGTTCTTTAGTGGATCTATTCCCTTAGTTCTAATCTCTTCAGTTTTTTTGAGATACTTCTCAATTATTGCTGATGTTTGCAACTCTGCTTGAATTTCACTTCCTGTGAATTTCATTAAAAAAATCATTAGTGAAGATATGAGGTGATATTTGAGCTAAAAAACCAACTTCCCCCAGCAGCTCTGAAAATAAAGTATCTTTTATAGTATTATAGGTGTAATTTTGTAACCTGGATGTTATTTTTTGGTAACCTGGATGATTTTTTTTCAAAGCTACTTTTGATAAACAATATTTGATGCATTGTAATTATGAATAGATTTTCCAGTTGTGTAGGATACTGTGTTGAATAACTTAGTAAGGGCCAAAAATAACTTCTCCTACATCTACTAATTTTGCAATCTATTTTAAAAAACGCCAGATTTTTCAAACATGATCAGTTCATCATAGATCCATATGTCTTTGTGTCTGTGGTTATAGTGTCCTATAAATTAATTTGTATTTCTTTTCTTAAAGTAATTGTTTTATTATTTCATAAAATAGAATAATCTTTAAAACTGCAGATTTTTCCTTCCAGTTTCAGTTTTTCTCCCCACCCTTTAATGTCATCTCATCAGTAGCAAGCTGTTGAGATAGTTACAGAGGTACCTTCAGCATTGCTCTCAGAGGCTTAGGTTGCCTCTTTTTACCCATTCACACCTTTACTGAAGGCACAACATCTTTAAGAGCAGATACTTCTCTGTAATAATCAGTGACCAAGAAGGAATGAGAAACAGTGAGTTTCATGTGGTAGCAGTTCCCTCACTACACCTGGAAGAGCAGAACAGTCCAAATCGAGACTGGAAAAATGATTCTGTTTTTCATAATACTTTTTAATAATTTAGCAACAGATGAAGAAAATGCTGATTTAAAGCTTTAGATGCAAAGCCTAAAGATATTGTCATCTATGTCAGCAGATACCAGGTAGATTAGATTTTGCTCCCGTTCTTTTCATTTGTGCTCAGGAATGGGAAAACAGCTGAGACAGGACCCCATGGACTATACACATGAAGACAACTGTATTTTTCTGTGAAGTATTGGTTTATAATTCCTTTAGCTGTGTCTAAGAAGAAAGGTAGAACATGATGGGATATAACACAAGCAGAAATCTGAGGCCCATGACATATCACAACATCTTTCAGATTTATCGTCTTGGACCTGGATGCAAGTTTAGGCAGGGTTGCCATGGCTAATTCGACTGAAATGAATTTCACTAGAAACTCATTACATTTTTACAGTATTACATGGTAACGTAGATTAATGGGGGTTTACTAATTTATGAGCTTGAATTGATCTTGCTACAGCAGTTTTGCGCTGTGTGCTGTTTTGTAGTGTACGTGTCACATTGCCTTTTATCATCAGGTGGAAGCATTTTGAAACAGAAGTCATCTTGATAACACTCAAAAGTAGAATCCTCCTCCTCAAGACATTCTTAAAGCTCTACCCAGAAAATTTTTCCAGACTAAGGGTACTGAAGAGTAGCCATTAAATATCACTTGGAAGGTGTCAATTCAGTCAGTCACTAGCTGCAAAGCCAATTTATTTTGTGTGAATAACATGTCTCAGAGCATGACAAAAAGACAAAGCAATGCTATGTATTGCTAACAGGTCTATGAGAACTCTCAAGAAGGATGGCCAGCCAGCACAGTACAGGCTCTGAAATGGCCACAGAAAGCAATTTTTTTGTGGGGAGACATTCCCTCTAGCATAGATTAGCTGTTGTCTGTCAATGTAACACTTATGTTCAGTGACTGAATTCGGTTTATCAACTGAATTAGTGCTTTACCATGGCTTTAAATTTTACTAACTGTTTAAAAAAATTAAGTGCAGAAATACTCACTGAGAGCTGAAGGTTTGGAAAGCAGTGTCAGATAACAGAGATTCCGGTGAGAGGAGTTAAAAACACTTTGTATCTGTTTGTAGGAGTAATGAACCATAACTAAAAATAGTGTTTGTGACAGAAAAACAATTAATATAGATTTAATTCTGTGCAGTATGTATCTATGTATATATGTGAAGATATATATGACCTGCAAATTTATTATTAGTGAGTTTTGCTGTTGGTTTTTTCCCATAACTTATGGATTGTTTGTTAACAGAATTAAAGGAAGTGTTATGTATACTAACCATATATTTATGCACATGGTTGTTCAGCTTTAACAGATAATTACAAGTATTTATAATACATTTAATTTATGATTGATGATCATAGCTTGCATACAGTCCACATAATTTTGTACATGATCCAATTCGGTAGTATTCAAAACCTACTCTCAATTCCAGTGTTCTGGGATATTTTCTTCGACTGCTGAAGGAGTTGTGTTGTACTGTGCATGTTACTGAGATACTTGGGAATAGCTACTGCAGTAAAAGTATAAACCTATGAAGGTCTACTTCTGTGCTTTTTTAGCCTCAGATACCACACCAGTGTCTGTATAGAAGTGATGATCTTCAGGTTTGCATTATTCAGTCTGTAAAGGTTCTAACATTGAATCCCTGGTTGCAGTTATTTCGATCAAGCATTTAGCAATGATATTATGTCTGAGACCTTAGGCTTTAAGGGCATACCATAGTCTTCCTGGTATCTTTCCAAACAGAAGATTAATTTGCTTTTCTGTGATACTAAAATACAAACCAATGTTTAAATTCTATAATAGAGTGTTTTACACAAAACCTTTAAGATACTGCACTGGAATATTGGGATGAAATTATATCAAGTTTAGCTGTTTTGTAACTGAAACCGGTCCCACTTTGTCCCATAAAACCTCATTAAATTAACCTAAAAATAAGAAAATGAGAAAGTCTTTGAGTACTAGTCATATCTTAGTAGTAAATAGTGTGTAAGGATGAATTTGTGATCATCTCTGTGCTGCATACTCTAAAGATTTATCCAGTCCCTGTTAAAAAATTATAAATGCTCTGCAGGGATATATTTTTTTTGCACTCACACAAAGGACCTTTTTCAGTTTGGTAGACCTTATTGAAAATAACTGTTAGAGATGAACAAGGACATATGCTCAAGAGCACTACTACACCACTCTTGGGTCCAGTAGAAGTTGTCTGGAAAAGTTATGTGGTCCTCAGCCTGTATTCATTCTTTGCACAGCTTTGGTAATACTGTTCATTAACAATGGAAAGTCCCAAGTTTTATTAATAGGTTTCATAATACATGCTCTTTATTTTCCATAATACTCCTGTTCACACCATACAGTATCAGGTTCTCAAGTGAAATTTGTAGATAATGCCAGTTTTGTTCAACTGCTTTAGAGAGATTATAGAACTGAAACAGAGAGAAATGACAAGAGAAATGAACTTTCAGTCCGAGAGGTGGTAGTATGATGTAGCTAGAGGGTTACTGACTGTTTATTCATAACTTTCTTGCTTTATTTACTACTATAACAGGTTTCATTATGGTGAAGATCCAGTCGTTAGACATAAAGAGACACATTTTTGTATTTACTAGAAAGATTTTCATTTCTACAAATGTATTTTTTTGTATAACAGGTGTAGACTGTTTGATGAATTTAAAGATTTAGATCTGATTCTGTAATCTAATGTGTGCAGGGGTACATATACCTACAGAGAGAGGTAATGACAGTTTTTAAATGCAGTGCCCTTGTCTATGTGATTACAAGATCATGATTTACAGACCAAACTCTGCACTGTTGGAATTTATGGAAATGTTCCTATCGTATGCCATGCTAGCTCAAGCTGAGGTCAAATGCTAAAATTACCACTGTTTGTTTAAGCAAAGTTCCTATCTGCAGCTTGATCCAGACAATCTAAAAAAAATCGATTGTATTTGAGTTACTTATGTATTGGAATTACTAACGTGTACTCTTCATACATGCAAAACACAACATTGAACTATTTGAAAAGAATGTAGGATAGGTTCCCAACTTACACTATTAGAAAATGTATGTGCTCGCAATAAAACTGGATTGAAGGGTTAAGTACATGCGTTTTTCATGCCAGAACCACACATTTGGTAGTATAAAGGAAGATTTCACCTGAGGAGGGGAGTAGTATGCGCATGTGTGTGTGTAGGTGAATTACACTGAATTCTTTGAGATTAGTAATGGAATATCATATATTTTTTTCTGTATTTACCACTTTGTTACCTTAGTTTGCCTTCTTCTGAAATGGTCAGCAATTGTTTCTTTGTTTTCCCAAGGGGTCTTATTGTAGTATTTGAAATAAATAAAATAGAGTTCAAATGACAACACAAAATAGGTAGTTTAGGGAGGCCTTTTGCACTGTTTTTTATCTGCAGATGACAAGTATAGAGAATTTGAGATCCAAAAAACTAGTGTTGAACATTTATTTCTGGAATTATGTTCCTTTGGCAAGATGCATGGAAAAGATTTGGGGAAAAAAAAATCATAAGTGCTGGCAAAATTTGTAGGAATGTTGGAAAAAAAATTCAAAGTGTTGATGTAAAAATTCTTTAAAAATCTTCACGTTCACATGTGAAATGAAAGCATCTGTCCTTTTTTTATGTACACTGACTAAATAAAACTAATAATTATATTTACGAAAATACGAAGTTTTCTAAACAGAACACTGTCTACATTGGGCTTTCTTTGTTATTTATTCTACTGCACTAAAATATTGTGGTTGAGTATGAGCATATTTTGGAAAAAAATAACCACCAACCACCAACCAAAGCAGTGAATGTAGAAGAAGAAAAAGTTTTCAAAAATGATGTCTTAGTTTTGACTTGAAATTTTGAAACTTGATTATTATTTATACTGTAGAAGTGATCTTAGATCCATCTACATTTTTTCACTCACCCTAGCTAGTGTAGGTAAATGTGAAGATTCTGCAGAACTTTCACCACTGTAATTATTTTGTTCACTCAAATGCAAGAAAAACATGCATATTGTGGTCCTAATCCTTTAAACATTTGGTCATACTGAAATTTAAACGTTTTATTTAACCATAGCATTATATTTAGCTTTATGAAGGATCAGAAGGATCATTAAGAATTGTAAACTGAATTTCTTCCATTTGCTTAATTTATTTTTCATTCTGTGTCCAAATGTAGCTATTCTGTAGTGAAGACAAGTAGGAATATTAAAAAAAATATGAAAATCAGTCTTGTGTGGCTCAGAAATTATCTCACTTTAAAAAAGGATAGTATACAGAATCTATTTCACAATTTAAAATAAGCATTTTTGTTAATAATAATAATAATGATGAAAATTATTTTAATCTCAAGTCCCTCTAATTTCTTTTCACTATGGGTGTACCATCTTACTGTTTGTTTATTGTCATCATCTTAGTTTCACACCCAATGATGTTAAAAGTAAGAACTAGATACATGATAACGTTACTGTGCTTTACAGTCAGTAGAATTCCTAATTGATTTGGTCCTTTATGTTGAACAGTTCGGGCCGTGGTACTTGCCTTGATAATGAGCCTCCCAAGCGTGACTTTCTTTATCCAGCTGTGGCCCCAGGTCAGGTGTATGATGCTGATGAACAGTGTCGCTTCCAGTATGGAGCAACATCCCGCCAATGTAAATATGGGGTAAGAAGTCTTAATACTTATGCTGAGTGTTCTACTTAGTCATTTGTATATGTTCCTTTATAACATAAATCTTTAGTTAGATGCAGTAGTGGGTTATAGATGTCTGGTAGTGTGTCTGATGCCATCATATGTAAGCAGAGGGTACATTTTAATCCTTATGCTGCATCTTTTGCTTGAGTCATTTGTGTATAATGAACACCAAAATGTGTGGGGGACAATGAGCTGGGGAAAGCATTCTTTGATTCTTTAATTTTAGGGAAAAAAAGGAACCCAGAACATTTAAGCCTGTTCTTTGTAAAGCGTGCCACAGGATTTTCCCAGATTTTTGTTAAATAAGTTTAGGTTCATGTGTTGACCTTGAGACATGAAACCTGTTGTATTGGCGTTAACTTTTCAATTTAAAGCTACATTTTGAAATTACTTTTGTATTTATATTGATTTGTCAGGTCTGGTTTTCCTTTTTTTTTTTTTTCTCCCTCTCCCCCTGATATTGAGTTTATTGTTTCTCATATTGTTCAGATCTCTTCTTGGAAAGATGAATTGCCATTATGGGAACAGAGGAATATGACGTTAAATAGAGCACTGAATAGCTAGGTACTAGCAAATATTTGGATGGAAGTACTAGTGTGCAATAATTAAGGTAAATAAATTTACAGTAGAAATAAAAACCTGCACACTTAGGCTATTATGCAATAATTTATAAATACTTACTTAAAATCATGCAGCCCAAAGTATGTAGTAGGAGATTGCATTTTGCTGTGCTTTTCATCAAATAATCAGCTGACACAAAATTAAACAAACCTTGAAAATTTATCTAGTTGTTTAAGTATTTTTAATATTAATTTAATTTTTTTATTATTCAAGTAAAACATTGTAATCATTAAATTTATACTCTATTTACTTCTTTAAATGCTATCTACAGGAAAGTCCATTTTTAATAACCGTAGGGTGATAAATACAATACTATTCTTGGGATGCCTCTTTTGCAGATCACATTGTGGGAAGGAATTAAAAACTGTATGTAGCTGGCTGACTAGCACACCAGGTCTTCTGATCCCTCATCAAACTTCTTTTGGCCTTTATTGTTCCTCTTTAAGTTCTCACTTCTGACAACTGTTTTTTAAGAGTCTCATTTCCTGTCTCTACATCTAAGTCATACCTTATATTTTCTTTTTTTCTTACATTTCTTCACCACACACTATTTTAAGAAAATCCGTGAGTATTTAATCCATGATTTATAGTACACCTTTGGAGATATACTCTGTCTTAAATTAAACTGGAAAGTTAATAATGTGCAAAACCTGGCATTTCCACGTGTATGTTATTTTTTCAGTGTTAAAGTCTGTAGTCATTGTTGTGATGATCACACAGCACAGTACCATTTCTTTCTTAAACCAATTTCTAAACCACAAACAATTGAAAGTAATGAAGATGTCTAGGAAATCTTGGCTTTCTGCCTTCCACTTACTTACTGGTTTTAATTGTTTAAAATATTTAATTCCTTTGCAGTTATAAAAAAAGATGTCAATACTTAACTGAGGCAGTAGAAGCTGTTACATCTTAATGTGGTATTGCCAGAATACAGAATACCAGAATACAGATACAGAATCATAGAATCTTATAATCATAGAATAATTTGAGCTGGAAGGGACTTTAAAGATCATCCAGTTCCACTGCACTTGCCATGGGTAGGGACACATACCTTTCACTAGGTCAGGTTGCTCAAAACCTCCTCCAGCCTGGCCTTGAACACCTCCAGGGATGAGGCTGCTACGACTTCTCTGGGCAACATGTGCCAATGCTTCACCACCCTCACAGTTAAAACTTTCTTCCTAATATCTAATCTAAGTGTACCCTCTTTCAGCCTAAAACCATTACTCCTTATCCCGTCACTACTCTCCCTGATTAGGAGTCCCTCCTCAACTTTCCTGTAGGCCTCCTTTAAATGCTAGAAGGTTGTCATAAGGCCTCCCTGGAACCTTCCCTTCTCCAGGCTGAACCCCAACTCTCTCAGCCTGTCCTTCTATGGGAGGTGCTCTAGCCCTCTAATCATCTTTGTGGCCTTCCTCTGGTCTTGCTCTAACAGATCCATGTCTTTCCTGTGCTGAGGGCTCCAGAACTGAACACAGTGCTCCAGGTGGGGTTTCATGAGAGCGGAGTACAGGGCAAGAATCACCTCCCTTGAACTGTTGTCACACTTATTCTGATGCAACCCACACTTCTTCTGATGGATATGGTTAGCTTTCTGGGCTGCAAACAGATGTTGCTGGCTCATGTTGAGCTTCTCATCCACCAGCACTCTTAAATCCTTCTATTCAGGGCTGCTTTCAATCCTTTTTCTGCCCAGACTGAATTTGTGTATTTTATTGTGTTCCATCAGTGTGCCATCAATGTAAGCCTAACTTGTAAGTGTCTCAGAAAAAAAGAAACATATTTTAATAATGGACTTCATACTGCATGCATTAATATAATAGGTTATTGTAGAAGTCTGGTAATAATGACTCTAAGAAATTGTATACTTTAAAATAGCTTCTGCGTTTAAAAATATTATCTGCCATGGCCAGAATGCTGTGAAAATACAATCATGATGATTATGATCATAGAGATTACAAGTGATAATTTTGAAGGGGGGGGGGAAATTTCTTAGGAAGCTGATAGTGCAGACGGAAAATATCCATACAAGAAAGACCTATTTGCATATGAAAGTGTTTTTAGAACTGAGTAGTGGTACTAGATCTAAATGCCAGGAAAAACTAAGTTGAATATTCTGCTCAAGTCTTTAATTATCAAAAGTAAACAGTTATTGCTTTGGATATTCCTAATTGATGGACTGTTTACATGATGGTACCATTAATAGTTCATTGGTCTTATTCTAACAGACATATGCAACTGTGGATGGAAAAAGTGAAAATTCTTGGTTAACAGTGGACCTAGTTTGTATACTAATTTCTTTCTAGCACTGCTTTTAACCCTGCTGACAAAGGGGTAGTCCAGATTTTCCAATACAGAGTTTAGTCACCAAGTTGGAAATAAATCCTCTACCAAAAGGAAATTTCCGAGAACATTGTTTACCTTTTTCTGTTGCTCATTTTCTTTAGTGATTTGTGATGATGAGACATGACAAGAGAAGCAACTGAACTCATAAATCAAAGACCAAAATATTACAAGTCTCCTTTGGGCTCTGATGTTGCTGTTAAGATAGTTGTGTTTTTAAAGTAACTTGGAACATCTTCAAGTTCTTTCTGCTTTGGAATTCTGTCATAATGTCTTATTAACCTATAGAAAAAAAATTACCTCTTTCAACCATCTAGCTTTAACTTTGATCTGTGTTCATTGCCTTTCTCCATATTTCCTCATCCATTCCTTCTATATATTTATGTTAAACTGCTTGTTGCTTTTGAGCATAGATCGTGGCCTAGTCTTGCAAAGAATTTTGCACATATGAGTACCTGAAGCCTTCCTTACTTAGGAGATTGAAGGTCAATACGTGGAGAGATGTTTGAACTATTAGGACATCAGAACAAAAGAGCTTAAAGGGCTGCAAGTTTCTGACTTTTTGTGTGTGTTTACTGACAATGAGCCAATGTGACCTTAAAAAGAGGTCTTTGGTAGTTGTTTTGATACTGTAAGTACTAGACCCAATTAAATTGTTTAGTCATTTGTGGCCAAAACTGTTCAAGCAAAAGCATAGTGGCTATTGGTCTTTTACAGCACATTAGTTTAGACAAGAATTCAGAGATACTTTACCTCTTAGAGCTTAAAAAATAAAACTACACGTTAGCAAGGAGACCCTGTGATCCTTCTAATGTTGCATGTGCATGATTTGTTTTACTTGTATTTTTGACCATGTCTGATACAGGGGTAATTTAGAAAATTTAAGTGAAGAAATAGATACTTAGAGTAAAGTATTAAGTGACAATGTCACAAACTGCTTAAAGTATTTCAGTTTTAGGGTACACATTCAGATTCAGGAGAGCATTAAATTTGTGACTTAGAGTGAACCAAATTATCTAATAGATGAAATCTCACCATACAATAATGATGCTTACCTTTTTCCTAAAGGCAGTGCATGCCTTCAGGTATCTTACTGGATTCACTGTGGTGGGAGATTTTGATATTACTAGGTACAGTGCTAGTTCTTGTTCATTTATATAGCTACTGCATATGCTGTATCTTGCAGGGTGAGGCACTGAATTCTTTTCTGCTGATTGTAAACTGTGGCTTAGTTCTTCATTTTGTTTCTATGACAATTCCCTTGATAGTTCAGAAACATTTTTCAATCAGTTTGTTAAGGTGAGTGTAAGAAAAACGTTTTTTTGTTGGTTCCTTACCTCCTTAACCTTTGAGCATCTGCCTAATAACACTTGGCTGTTGTCTCTCTCTGGGTTAACTCAGGAAAGAATTCCTGTTTTGACTTTGAATTTCTGTTTTATGAGTTTAAACAATACCTGGAATATGCCTGACTGTAACTTACAGATTTTGTGGTTGAAAATAATTCTTTGCTTTAGAGCTGGTCCCCGCATTTTTAGTACAGAGGCTAAAACCTCAGACATTTTAATAGCAGTTAATACTTTATGCATATGGTTGACATTGCTGTGGTGCATTTTATGATCTGTGAAGCTGTTGGCTGCTAGCATGAGTTTCAGAGATAGTGCCTCACAATTCTTTGGTATATATATTTTTTTAAATTTTATGCTTTTCCACCATTACTGTTGTCAGTAAATACTTTGAATAGGGGGAAAAGGGGACAAACTCTCCTTTCCTTTGCATACATAGTTTTGCTGAAATCAGCAGCTGAAATCTTAGTATTTCACGCTAGAGTTTAACACATCAGGTAATGTACTTTAGGAGGTGACAGGTAGCTCTCTTCTTTGTCATGGTCTGATGTTTGCAATTAAGGTCTCCAGGTCATTTGCCAATGAAAATAACTTTAAATTCAAAAAACAGGTTTTGTTCACATTTTGTTAGTGTGTTTCAGAAGACAGATAGAATTCAAACTATGAACTTACTGCTTGTAAATAGATAGAATCAAAATATAGTCCCAGGATAAGGAGTTTTCCTGCTGCATTAAATAGCTTGCTTGTATAAGGTGTGTCTAGAATGTTTTTAATGATTTATGGGGAGTGGCCATAAAGCTAATTACCATTAATGGAAAGTTGCTGGGAAAATACTGACAACGGTAATACAGCTGTCATACCACCGCTGCTTCCTCGTTTCCCTCATTCTAGTTCAGAGACAGATAACTGAGTTAGTAACAGTGAAGACAAAATGGCTTTGGTCAACTAACTGTTAAATCCAAGAGAGTAAACAAATTGCTACACACAACTTTTCTACAATATTTTTCTAGGGCAAAGTAGCCTGCATTAAAATTGATGCATGTAATCAGGCAATACAAACTTTAATGTTAGTGAATTGTCACTTCTTGAATCTGTCACCTTTTTCATGAAACACTGATGTGTTTCATCACTCCACTTTTCAACGCTCCACTTAAGTAAAGAGAAGTATTAAGCTCAATGTAGGGTTTTCATAGGAAGGTGCAAGCAGATTCTGGTAGCTGTTTTTCACAAGAAAGGACAGAGAAACTACTTGGATATCTTTATATCAGAACTACTTTTGTTCCCTCACTTGTTGATGCTTTGAGGAAGATTGTGCGTTCAGTTGTATCTGTACCTAGGACTTTGTAACTCAATGAAAAATTACTTCTTTCCCCCCATCTTCATAAGTCATGCCATGCCTAAGTAGTTTTGTACTTTTTTTTTCTTATATTGTTACCCACAACTTGATAGTAAAAGTATATGTAGACAAAGAGAGGAATTGAAGATCCTAGTTTTATACTCTGTCGTTTTTATCAAGCTTTCCATTATTTTTTATTTCATAAGCTGTTGCTGATCAAATGCAAAGCCTCTCAACACTGTTGTGCAGGCCTTTTGGATTCAGCATGATTAAAGTTTCAGGCTTTCTTCTGTAAGGACCTATTATGCCTTAATTGTGCCTTAATTAAGGGCAGTTGAAGCACTGTCAGCTTTATCCATAAAGGAAATTGTATTCCCTTTTTTTTTTTTTTTTAAAAAAAAGTTTGGGATGTATATAGTTAATTTAAAAAAGTAGTTTTAAATGCTTGTTGTATCAAGTTCCTATATCCCCTTTCTTCCTTCCTAGGACTGTCTCGTCCCCAACCCCTCATTCTCCTTTTTTGCTTCCTCTTTCACAAGATACACACTACTTGGGTGTTACAAAAGCATTTAAAATGTGCATGGGGAAGCTGCTGATCAGAGCAGGTGGAGTGCATTAGGTGACAGCAGGAGCAATAGTGAGATTCTGGATACTGGAATGTGGTTTTAAGAAAGATGGTTTTGATGGGTTTGAAAGGGAAGGTGCTACTTGGAGGTAATTGATGTTGTGGGGCTTCTGTCGTTTCCATAAGGTTCACATAAGCACCCAATATTTAGGAAAGAATGCTGGTAACTTCATACGAATGTATGACTTCCACACGTTTTCAGCATGTTGTGATTTTTAACATGCTGCACCACTTAATGAGCATTTGGTAGTAGAGCACTGAGATGGTAGATTTTGGGTGCTTATCTGAACTAAACTTTGAACCTTCTGAAGTTCACTCATAATTATAGTCTTCTAACTTCAGTTATGTTGCTAGCATTATTTCAGCAGTCAGGCTGAAAATAATCTAAGTTGATGCTTTTCAGGTCAGAATTGTAAGTTATAATTCCAGCTAATTACTTTTATGCTCTGTTTTAGCAAATGCTCATCAAGAGGTGCAGCATATTATAGATTAAACACGCTGAAGTAGCATAAAATCATAATTAAAATTTTATGAACAAAAATTGGAACTCTGAAATTATCATAGTTTAACATGCATTGTTAGTATGTTTCCCATCTTATTTTTTAATATTATGAGCCAAAATACTAACTTTTGTTAGGGGCTTTCATTAGTGTTGAGAACATTAAGAACAGCACAGTAATTTGATCTTTACTCATGTTACTGAGTATTCATTGTGCTGTATTGTTACTAGTTGTGATGATTAGGCTATAGAATGCTTAGATGTCACGTAGTTTGAAATGCCTATATGTAACGCTGCATGACACAACAGAAAGAGGCTCCATCATTGATGACACTTAGGCAAAAGGAAGATAATTTGATTTGCTGTTTTTTTTCTCTAGATGGGTTCAGCTTTGTTTAATTTACTGCAAACACAAGCATCCGAATTCCAAACTGAAGTCATGGAGCCCTAAGATACACCGTTACAGGTTGTCATCTATCTTGTCTTGATCTTGTAAAAGGCCTCAGCTTCAGTTTATGTTTCCTGGATTTTTGAAACATTTTCCCTTGTCTGCTTTTCAAAATAAGTTATTAGATTCACACGTTTGGAGACTGACTTTCAGATCTTTAATTAAGTTTCAAATTATACTTTTTCTTAGTTTCAGTAAATTATTCACACAAATTTAATCTTGGTGAAATATACATTAGCTTCATCCTATGTCCACCTGACTACCCTAAAGGGTCAGTTTACGTTGGTGGATGGCTGTGAGTGAGTGAATGGGTATGCATGCATGGTTGTGTGCATGTTAGTGTATGAAAGTAGCAGTATACTTTCTACCACTGATTTTGGGACTGACCTTTCCAGAACAGTTCCTGAAATGTTTTTAAGGCTGGCTCATTAAAAACAGTTGCTTAGAGATGTTATAAATGGGGTGGTGCTAGTAAGGAAATAGCTTGGATAAATAACTGTGTGACTAAGGTGGTACCGGCTGTGCAGCTCAGGGGGAGAACAGAAGACTTTATGCACCCTAGTCAGAATTTCTCTGATAACTTTCCAAAATCAGGTGATAATAAGGAAAACATGGCCGTAGTACTACCTGGTATAATTCCATTTTAATTTAATGAAATAATAGCACAGATGGATTTTTCCATTACTTTTTAGATATCTTATTAGTTTTCAAATGTTATTTTTTATTATGTGTACGGGGTGATGGAGTACATACTTCTGATTCTACTTTTTAAAATGCAAAAATGACAGGGGAAAATAACTTTTTAAATAAGTTTGGCTAGTTTTAAACAAATTACAAGAATACTTTATAATTTCTTGTTTTAAATATAAATTACTTCAACAAACTGATATATTGTGCTATTTTAGTTTATAAGTCCTCTGTTTTGCATAGTTTTCAATAAAAAAATATAATATTCTGTTGATTTTTAGATGTTATCTATCTGTCTTAAAGAGAACGCCTGTCTGATTCAAACAAGGGTTTTGCTCAAATCTTAGTAGTGTCATACAGCCCATAGCAATTTTACATTACTTTTGTCTTTTCTGATTTGCTCAGGGAAACTTCTGCTGAAATTAAGATTCGGATAAGGACTATCAGACAATGTCAGTAATAATATCTAGTTTGTTATAATTTTTTCAGTCTATCTGGCAAAGCAATTTTAGGAAGAAGTAAAATATTTTTCTCATTTTTTGGAGTAGGGAGGTAAGCTGACCTGCTTAGAATCATCCTGCAAACAGATGAACAACTAAAATAGTTTCAGAGTGCTGTATCCATTACTTCACATAGTTCAGCTGATTATTTGTTTGGAATGAAAATGTCTGAGTGATGTTAGTTCAGTGAATCCAGAGAAGACTAGTACCACGAAGAAGCCTGTCTGTACAGGAGGAATCCTTTAACAAGGAAATTGTTAAATACTCTCACTTGTGAACACATTAGCATGGCAATGAAATATATGTTTTAATTATTTTCTATTTACGTTAATAAATAGATGGTGTACTTGTGTAGGCATATCAGAAGTAAAATTCGGCACATAAACTCTGGATCACAAACCAGAATTCTGGATTCAAATCACCCTGAAAATATAGATGTTTTCAAATTCTGTACTGTTATCCAGATCTGGGTTTCTTCTTCTGTCTATACTGGAATGGTTGAAATCTTTGTTGCTTAAGGCAATTCAGTTTTTGACTTTTCAGAACATAGGAACAAATGGCACAATGTTAATGCAGCTGTAAGTTTAAACATTTGAACTTGATTAGATGAAAATAAACACAAAGTCACAAGTAGACTCATCACAGTCTGACATTTTAATTATGATTTGATGATGTAAACCATACACGAAACGTGAACAAGTAAATTACACTAAGTTGTCTCAGCAGAATGGGCAAGTAAATTAAAAGTATGAGTGAATAAGGCAGGATTATGAAAGGAGCACCTCATACTGCGTGTGAAAGCAACCAATCTTAGGTTTCCACTCTGAAGTCCATACTATATTGAAGTTTGGATTCATAGTTGATGTAGATGTGAATTTGAGTGTTGCACTTCAGCACCTTAGTGGCTGTGAAATTTGTGATCTAGTTAGATTTTTGAAGAATCTCTTATCTTGTATCTTCTGTCCTCGCCCTGTTCTATTTGATATTTTAAATTAAAAATGCATTTGTTTATGAGTGTATATCTTAATCTGAAACTTTTTATCAGCTGAATGGCAAAAGGAAGTGTTTTATTCAGAGATTTACATAAGCAAGCATATATTCTGTTTGCATTTCTTCAATGAAAAATTCTAATCCAAAAAGTAAGATAGTTTTATGTTGGCTGCAAGTATGCCTCTACAGGTGGCAATATTTCTCCTAAGAAGAGGCTCAACAGTTTGCTTAGGTTTTCATAGGTCCGCCCACAAATTAGCAAAAATACCTTATTAGGCCTAATGGTCAAAAATTGGATGGAAGCTCCAGAAGTAATCAATGCTCTTTCTTTGTCATTTCAGACCATTCTAAGATGGTATTTTTTTAAGGGACTTTTAAAAAGGTATTTTGTTTCTACCAATCATCAAACTAAATATACTGTATTAACAATCCTGCAAGAGTGGCACCAGCTGATTTTATCCTGAGAATTTTGCTTTATTCAAGAAAACCATGTACTGTACTTGCAGCTGCTAGTGAATAACGTAAATAAATCCATTTGTATATGCAGTATAGTGCAAGAAACATGAATCTTAGGGTAAAACTTAACAGTTGTTCCTATTAATGTGTATAGAAAATATAGCTGAAGTGGCAGGGGCTCATTCATTTCCACAGAGAAACAATCAGCTTCGGGGGTGGAGGGTGGTGTGGTGTGCCTAATAACTTTAATTTACTCACACTTTTTCCTTTTTGCTGTTTGTACCAAGGTTCAGCCATAGTATCTGTGCAAGTTTTATTGACAGGATATGACTTCAAGAGACAGTTAAATAAAATGAAATAGTAATGACTGTCATAAAATCACTTTAAAGATCTGATTATCCTTCAAATTTTTCAAAAATACGTAGAAGTGGACAATATCAGTAAACAGGTTGTGAACTCTTGCACAGATCTGAAATAGCACAACAAAGATTATCATCGAAGTTGTTTAGTGTAAAATCAAAAGACTTATGATTCCATTCTGCATACATTGCTGAATCCAAGAGCAACTGAAGCAACTATAAAATTCCAGCCAACTTTGGATCATGCTCATATTATGAATTTCAACCCTTACGTAGTTTAGCAATGAATCTCCAGTGTCAACAGAACTGGCTTAATTTAAATGAGTAAATATGCAAAAACAAATGAGAAAATGTGGTTGGAAAAAAAAGATGATTTGAAAACCTTTGCTTTTTTTAGCACTGACAACATGGGGAAATAGGTTGTGCTAAGTAATTTATGAAATATCAGCTGCAGATCTAAAAAGCCTAAAGGAAAATCGCTTGCTAGGTAGCTCAGTTAGTACTAAACATACATGTACTATTTTAGCATTACAGAAGACGACTGCAAGTAATCTGAGTTCAGAAGCTTATAATAAATTAATAGCATGCTTTTACCATATAATTTTGAGGCAGATAATGGTAATGGGGAGATACTACAGTACAGCTGAAGACTACTTTTACAGTCACACTAAAATACACTAAACTGAAAATCAGAACTAATCAAGAAAGAAACAACTGTAAAATATTACTTATATGGCAGGTGTAAAAACACATTCTTGTGTTTTTGGCAGAGTATTCTTAGAATACGGTGGATTTGAAATTGCTTCAGAATGTTTCGCAACCGCGTATAGATTTATCTCTCCAGCCCAGTTCTTAATAGTCATTGTTCAAAGCAAATTCATGTATACATGTGTGCATGAAGACTGAAAACAATTTTAGGCTTTTATTCTGATCAACTTGCTTCTGCCTTCTTTCCTAGGAAGTGTGTAGAGAGCTCTGGTGCCTTAGCAAAAGTAACCGCTGTGTAACCAACAGCATTCCAGCAGCTGAAGGTACTCTTTGCCAAACAGGGAGCATTGAAAAGGGGGTAAGTACAAATATATATTTTTTTTAAGAAGCGATTTGTTGTTTAAAACCTATGAAAATAAAGAACTAAAAAATTAAAGTACTTATGAAACCACTGTAAGAGTTCCAGGAAAGTGTTATTATGTTAGTATATGTTTGCATCCTGATGGAAGTGTCCTGCAGAATTATGTCACAATTATTTCTGTATGTAATATAATAAACTATTTATCCTCAGTATAAAATTCTCTAACTTGAATCAACACACCCCGCCCCACTCTGGCATGTACTCTCTGTATATTTTTTGAATAACTTTTGCAAAAGTGCTTTAGTTTGATCTTTATTAAATTTCATAGCACTCTTCCACACAGGGTTGTTACAACTGAAGGACTTTGAAAATGCATAACATAGATCTAGAACCTGAACTCTAACTTCATTAAAAGATAAAAAAAATGAATTATTCCTTCAGATATAAGCTGAATCATACAAGCATGGAGAAAAAAATGTTGCCTTATTAAAAGTGTTTTCTATAAGCCCATGCTTCCCAGTGAGATTTCTATTTTGACTTTGAATTATTCTCTCTGTATCCAGTTACACTTGTTTAACTGTGTAGCCTTAGAGAACTCTGCTGTGCAGTCTGAAGAACTCCTGTACTTAACAGGAAAATACAAAAAGTCAGTGTTGCAATACAGAAGTCAGGGCTACTGTAGCTTTTGAAATATGTGGATTTTGATGTTAAAAATTATGTCTGTGTATCAGTAGTTTCATGTAAAGTTCTGAAACTTAGGTTTAGAATAGGAGTAGTAGAGGAATGTTTCTGAATTGCAAGGCAAAATCTATGCATATCTTAAAGAGGAAGGCAAATTATTTTAATTATTAATTTACAGGACATGTACTGGAGGGAAAAAAAGTGAATTCCATATGTCTTTTTTTTGAGATAAT
Source organism: Coccyzus lansbergi (assembly GCA_033558105.1). NCBI lineage: Eukaryota > Metazoa > Chordata > Aves > Cuculiformes > Coccyzidae > Coccyzus > Coccyzus lansbergi. Next base: position 326,709 of record JAUMJK010000694.1, read on the forward strand.
ATGTTCTACGGAGGTTGGTACAAAGGGAATAGAGTATTTTGTATTAAACAGTCTCAGGTATCTGCCTGAGAGTTGCTGCATCTGTCTATAAGGTTAGTACTCCAGAGTGGCTTTTTTTCCTAATGACAGCTACTGATGTCTATTCTCATTCTCATTTTGCTGTGGAAGCTGGGCTAGTTTCAACAAAGATTACACTGCATTTTGACTTGCAATCTGATGTTTAAACAGAAAGAATGAAAGCTTTTGGGCATCTGTCACAGTTCATTAATGTTTCTTGATGGATTAATTCAGGGCCTGTAATCTAGCATTGTTCTAATGGCTATTCCATGTTGAGTTTGGAAATACTGGTAAACTATGTTAAATAAATTCATCAAAGAGGTCATTTATATATATAAAAAAGACCTCTTAGAGTTAGCCAGTGAAAACAGAGAGACCTTTGCATTCTACCAAAAATATTACCTTTTATTAGAGTAATAGAAAATTATAGAAGCCCTACTCTTAAAGCAACAGACTAGGTTTATTTTGGAACCGCTACTTCTTGTCAATGTCAAGGAGCAGTTTATCTAAATTTATAATTTTAAAGCCATAAGACTGCAATGAACGAGTGAGATGTTTAAAACCTTTGGTTTTAGTCATCATTATCTTGTTCTGTCATTAGGTTTTTGAGGGGAAACAAAGAATCAGTACTGTTTCACAAAAGGAAACTGTTCATGCTTGTTAACAGCCGAGAACTGCCCCTGTAAACTGCAGCTTCAAAGATTCCTGTTCCTGATAACAAAAAACCCAGAAAATACCAGCTCTTTCCAGATATGTAGTTCTCTTTACTGCACGCTAAGGAGAAAATAATAGGTTACAATTCTATAATACTTTATTATTATAACATTTATATTGCAGTCACACCTGAAGGCCACAACCAAATTAGCCCTATTTTGCTGGACTCTATCCAAATATATAATAAATGACGTTCCCTGCTCTGCAGGCCTAAGAAGATTTTAGAGTACTTCATCATATTTGGAGAGTCAATTTCTGCTTTATTTATACTAATGTAGATTTGGTGTAACTGTTAAAGCAAAATGAGATGCAATGTACATTAATACCTTGTTGGCGTAGTTGGGAAGGATTTCTATGATTAAAATTGCCTAACATTCTATTATAAGACCTTCTTTCAGTTGCTAATGTAAGCCTACCAAACTTTTAACTCTTCAGGTTGAAGTTTTCCATAGTAGATATCTGCCTACCCCTGAAGGTTTTTAAAGTGTCTCCCATAAAATTTACTCAGCTTTCTGCATATAGGGAAAGGGCATAGAGTAGTTTTTTGATAGTGGAACTTGGACATCTGTTCTGTTTTCAAGCTTTAATACGTTCATGCTTTGTTGAAGGATTTTACTTATGGTCTGGGTTCAAAAAGGTACACTCTTCCCTAATTTGTAATAATGATTTTAAATATACATGAAGTTTCTCTCTGGTATACCCAGAGATGCATTTGTGAAGGTAAAATAAATGATAGGTTTCTAAAAAGATTCTAATCAGGAAATTTTATTTGTTTCAAATCTTTAATAAAATCTTGTAAGGAGGCTATTGTCTTCAGTCAACAAAATAATAATCACTTAATTTATCTCTGTAATGAGAGGAGAATGAGAAGATTTTCATCCCTCGTGTAATTAACATAAATGCTTCATTCTCCACAGTTGTACCATTAGAGGCATTCAAAATCACTGCACCTTATGGTTATATCTAGCCTATCTAAAAATGTGAGTTCACTATATGGACTACATCATGTGTTATGTAGACATTTATTGATAGTCTGGATTTAAGAGAAGTTCTGTATGAAGGGTTTGTTCAACTGATGGATACCTGCTTATTGGCATAAGCCTCCGATTCGTAAATTTTGAACTCCAAGAAGAATAACCCCTCCTTCCTTTAGTACAACTCCCTGAAACCTTAAGCCTTTTTTTATTTTTCTGAAGAAGGGTGTGGTGGATTGACCCCATGCAGCTGCTAGGCCCCCACCCAGTTAGTTGTTCACTCACTGTCCACCCAGGGACAGCGGAATGAATGTTCTGTGGCAAAAGTGAGAAGAGCTCATGGGCTGAGGCAGACAGCTTACTAAGTGAAAGGAAAAGAAAGAAAAAGCGAATTACACAAAGGCAATCACTCAATATTTCCAATCAGCAGACTGTTGTCCAGCAGGTCTGTGAGCAGTGGCTACTTTGGAAACACTCCCACCCCAGTTTTACAGCTGACTATGATGTTACAGGGCACGGGATATCCCTTTGGTCAATTTGAGTCGGCTATCACTGCTGTATCCCCTCCCAACCTCTTGATCAACCCCAGCCTATTCCCTTGTGTGGCAAATTGAGAGTCTTGATGGTGTCCAAGCAGTGTTAAGCAACAACTGAAACGTCAGGTCATTAACCACACTGGTTACAATCCTAAAATGATGCACAGTTGAGACTAGTGTGAGAAATACTCTGTCTGTGCCAGACCTGGTAGAAAAGAAAATGCATTTTGAACCTCAGATTCAAAATAGTCTGCTTTATCTTGTTTTAGACACATTATGGCTTGGTTTTTGTTTCTCTAACTGGTAGAAGATGAGGCTTATAAACAGAAATGTGTTGAATTATAGCAGCTGTGTTTTAAAAAAGGTGCAGTACATTACAGAGAAAAAAGGGTTCAAGAAGGATGAATATATTTTGAGAGAAGGAACAAGAATGAATGTGGCTAGAAACATAATGCTACAGGTCTCATGAATGTGGAAATACCAAGGAATGATAGCATGTGTTGTATGCAAATCTATGTAGTATCTATGTGCATTTGCTGATGATAAGCTACGTATTTTGATATTAATGTATCATTTTAATGTACATTTTTGAGAGCTACACACTGAGATGTTGACACATTTGACAGTCTACAAGTACCTTTTATTCAAAATGACTGAATGTTTAAATTCTGTTTTCAGTTGCCTTCAGAAAAACATGGAGTAATTCAGATCATAGTGAATCAGTGTATTTACTAGTTTACATGTGTCCTGCATTGCTTGGACTGAGGCTGTACATAAGCCTTAGGACTCACCTTCTCTAAGGATAAGAAAAAAACTTGTCTTTTCTGTACCTATTGGTACAAAGTCAACACTGAGCCTTCCAGTAGTTCTTGTGGGTGGACTGGATATCTGTCCATGTTTTCTGTGCATGCCTTGGTGCTTTTTGTCAAGTTTGTATAGCTCAATTTGGACACAGATGATGTCTGTGTTTGTTTTTGGGAAGAGCTAATATTACGTCAGTTATGGAAATTTAAGAGTTGAACACCAGATACCCACCTTTTGGAAGTGAAATATGGAGATTCAGATCACAGTAGAACTGAGGCCATGCTCCACTCAGTCACCTAAGCCTGTAGTGGTGAGACAGAGTTATCTAACCAAGCTACTTGAGGTTCTCAGTGATGCTGTAGACACCAGTGTGGATCAAACTATGAGCTCCAGGATAATTTTTGAATGATACAGAAAAGTTTCTGACTAAGGAAACTGTAAACTTAATTTAACGATTAACCATTTCTGCGACTATCTATCATTTTGTATATCTGATGTAAGTTACAATATTGCAAAGTTAAGGATTCACATGAGTAAACTGTGCATGTTGATTCTGTCCCTGAGCAAGTGGCCAGTCGGTATTGTAAAATGATTTTCTGTACCATGTCTAATGTTCTGGCACTACTTTTATTATGTCTGTAAGGTTAGTATAAGCAAAATACTGCAACAAATTATTCTTCCATTGTAAACTTGTCTAGATTTTCTTTTTTAAAATGTAATGGAGTGTTTTCTTAAAAATAGTATTGGGTGGAATTTTTCATTTTGCATGATGAATCCCTAGATGAATTCTAACTGGAGGCTGTTTTAGTAAACTAATCTTAGAAATGAATCCTAGTGTTTAAAAGAACAGAAGCAACCTGCAGTTGCTTTATTATGAAGCATTGTTGAGGATGTATGAAGAAAAAAGAAAATCTTTATTTTAAGGTTGCTTTAAAATCTGGTGTGTTAGGAGACTATAATTCAGGACTTAGTGAAGACAATTAACAAATCACACACACCCTCACTAATGTCTAAACATGGCTAGAGAAGTAAAATATTAGTCTTGTTATCTATACAGAGAATGCTAATGCCTGTAACTGGTCATTGTCTGACTTATATTTTTTTGTCCTGATAACTCTGTCAGCCTGGAAGCTAATTTTGTGGTTTTTTTGTGAAATCTTTCAGTGGTGTTATCAAGGAGAGTGCGTACCTTTTGGCACTTGGCCCCAGAGCATAGATGGGGGCTGGGGTCCATGGTCAATATGGGGAGAGTGCAGCAGGACCTGCGGGGGAGGAGTCTCCTCGTCTATAAGACACTGTGACAGTCCAGCGTAAGTAGCTAAAGTAAGCCGGAGCCAACAAAAAGATGCATTTGGAAATTATTAAGAACTGTGGTTTCGCATGTTATCTGTAAAAAATGTTTTGCTAGTTTGCCAACATTTGTCTTCAAAATAGCAGACAGAAACACTTAAACAGGAGAAGTTCACTAGACATACTTTTAACATTTTTAATTTATCTTGTGTACCTTAAAGATAGCTGGATTTATATTTATCAGTAATCAGAACATTTTTCTTTTTGTGACTTGCTGTTCATGCAAAATATATTTAATTTATATCTTAGATTTCTTTCTTAAGACATGTTACCTCTAATGCTTGTCTGGTATATACAATAACTGTTATAAGTTACTTATTTAAAAAACCACAGTACTTATACGCTTTTGCATACAACTGCTTACACATAAACTATAGTTAATAATATTATGTTGCATACCATAATTTTATATGTTGTCATGTTCAGTGCTTAATTTTGACTTCCTACTGAGTCCTAAAAACAATTCAGCAACTTCTCTCCTTGCTACTACTCCCTGTTGGTTCATGTACCCTCTCTCAAAGAGGGGCCAGCTTCTTCACTACAGCTTGGATGTGCTGTGTGTATGTGGTGTATGTGTTCTGGTCTTGTTGTCTATGTAAGCAGTGTTCCAGAGAAGGTGTGTCAAGTAGGTGCTTCTCTGTCTGCCACTGGGGCTTCTCAGATGAGGAATGCACTGTTCTTTGCTGAATCACTGTTTTTTTCTGTTGCTGCTTGCCCTGTTCTGGTTCTTCGTGACAGTAATGTGACTTTGCAGAAGGATAGATTTTTTTACTCTGTATTTTTTTCTTGTCACATTTTTCTCCATTATTAGTTTTTAAGACCACTTTTTCTCAAAAATATTAAGTTTCTTTCATGAATATCCAATCAGTGGCTTTTGTCAGTTCTTTCTTCTGTCCGTACATTTAGATTCTTTGTTGCTTGAAGCCATGTTTTTGCAGGCCAGGGTGAGTGCGCATCTGCTTTCCACTGCACTCTGCAAGACAGATACCATAATGGCAGATTAACACTGCTTATGGTGATCTGTTCACCCCATCACTAGCAGTAGCTATCACATGTGGCAAACAGAACTACTTACTGAATGAGTTCAAAATTAAAACTATTGATCCATATAGGTCTATAACATGTCAGACTGTGTTACAGAGGAAATAAATGATTTTTTTTTCACAACAGTGTGTAGAAATGCTATTGAAAAGTTTGTTTGAAGCATGAATGATTTCCTAAGCTTTTTTTAAACTACCTCTGTCACCATATTTGTGGGTTGGTATGTTGAAAGTTGATTAAATTCAAAATGTTAAATGGTACATCAAGCAGAACCATTTGCGGGGCGCATGTGTGCATTAGGAAAAAATTCCTTTTGGTTCAAGGATAGTGTTGCGTAGTTAAAGGTCTGTGATGTGGAAAATTGTATTGATTTTCTTTTTTGTTAATTGTAAGTTCTCTTATTTCCTTACAAATATTTTTCCTTTGTGTCTTCAAATTACAAGCCAAAGAGCTGATGTCTGATTGACAGTCCATTTAAGTAAATGGTAATACATTATCTAACCTCTGTGGAAGATAGACAAGGTGGTTGAACAGTTTGGGAATCTAAGAGCCAATGTCTTATTCACACTAATAGAAACTTACTTACATTGAATTTTTCTCAGATTTAGTACTGCTTAATACAAATGAGAATTGGATTCTTCAAGTGGGAAATGCACTTTGCTGGCAGCAGTATTCAACAGGCAATGTTTCTTCATTGTGTTATATTTTCCAGTGTGATATGAGAAGATAAATAAAATCACATAGGTTGTTTACACATTTCTCATTCTATTGTTACAAAGCAAGCAAGTAATTACAAACAATGACTTTTTAAAAAACTGTATGGCTCATCACCTTGGAAAACTAGATGAGTACTATTATGAGTATTTTAATGTACCCAGCGTTGTTTTGTATCTGCTCCAGTTCAACTCAATGCTACAGTTCTTTTTAAGTAAAATAACTTAAAATCCCACCTTAAAACTTTCATGTGCTTGTATTTTTATTTATATAATATATATCCTTTGGAATTGTACTTACATTAAGGCATTAGTATATCTCATGAACTTTTATTTGTACTAATACATACACTAACACAATATATGTTTTTCCAGGCCTTCGGGTGGAGGCAAATACTGTCTTGGAGAAAGGAAACGGTATCGCTCTTGCAATACTGATGTAAGTGAATATTGTTCCACAGTAAAAGTATAATCGGTTTGTCTGTTTTACATTTTAGCAGCAGTGGGTACAATTCTTACCTGTTCAGAAGAGCTGTGAATTCTGCATTTTGTTGGCAAGCATTCCTGTAGGGCACTATGTCCTTTTCAAGTAGTGACCTTTTTACACTAGCACTGTTTCAGTTTGTACACAGAGTCTAAGATTTGTTAAAAAATTCATATCCTGGAACCCTCCTCCCTTAACAGTTATTTAAAAGATTAATCACCAGTAGATACAATTTAGCATCTGCCACAGTAACTAGAATATAAGAAAATTTACATGAAATGGAGTCCCGCTCCCTCAGAAATACACAGTGATTTTTTTAATGCTCTTTCATTATTAATTATACCATGGCTACCTAGTGATACTCTTGAAATGTTGCTAGGATTTGTTGTATTTTTATCATATTTTATTTCCTATTGTCAGACACTTTTCAGACACTTTTATTCTTTGTTCATTTTTCTTCCCTTTATCTGTCTTTTACCTATCTGTCACTTTATTACTGAGAGGGAACTTACAGGATCACAGATGGAACATCTAGAAGGTATCTGAGGAGACCATTCAGGCTGTTACCTGGTGTAGAGGCAAAATAAAGTGTTGTACCATTCTTGACCTAGTTAGGCAGCTGACCTATTTTGAAATACCTCCAGTACAAAAAGATATCATTAGAATTCTTCAATATGCTTATGGTCAGTACAATTTTCATAGAAGAGAGTGTATATTTTCCTGTTCAGTAAGACTCTCAAGTACTTCTCCCCCACTAAGAGGACAGCTGATAGTATTCCATTATGGGAACCTTCCCTCATTTGCAGACTATTACATCTCTTCCTAGTCTTCTTTACACTAGACATTCTCTATGTTGGGAGACCCACAGCCCACATCTTCTTAAAGCGTAGTCCTCAAACCTTCGCATGGAATTATAAGCTGTGATGAAGGTAACTTTGAATTTGCTATCATCATAATGATAGGATTCTTGTTTATTCATTTCAGCAGAGTGTTCATTTTGTTTTGCAGGAGCGAAAATATCTATTTAGGCTGTGTCCAAATATGTCTCTTAAGAGATGCTGTTTAGAAAGTCATTCCACATACATGCTTACATAGTTGATTTTTTTCTACTTGACTATAGTAATCTGCATTCATTGCTTTCTTTCAAACCAATGCTCCAATTTTATCAAAATAGTTTATAATTGTAGTCCTTTGCCCAAAATGTTCATTCCCTACCTATACTAAGATTTTCATCAATAATTTCAACAAAGTGTTGGAAAAGAAATTTATGTTTCATTGTCTAGGTCTTAAAAACAAGACTTTGATCAATTGCAGACTCATGGCAGGCAATTTGAAAATGTCAGTCTTACAGTTTGACTGTGAATCTTTTTTTGGCTATGGTTGTCCAGTGCATAACCATTAGTACTTACAGAAGTTTAAATGGTTTACTGCCGTAATGGTTTTGATGATTGTAGTATATGTCCTTTATAATAATATCTAGGGTTTTACATAACTAAGCATTACTAAGACTGGCAGACTTTGTTTCAAGATTTATGATACCCTTTCTGCGTGGCATTTTTAGTGGAATGATATGTTTGATTAATATAAGTGTTAAAAGACTGCATAGCTGTCATTGTTTTTATGAAAAATGGATGGTTTGTACATTTTTTCTGTTGAAATTTGTTTTGTAGTTGTTGACATTCACTGCCCACTCCCTAAAGGTTCTACTATTCACATACCAAGAAAATGTCATTTTGACTTAATTTTTCTTTGAAAGATAAATTAGTTCTGTTGCCCTTTCTTTTGACCACTTTAATTCTTTGGAAGTGGTGCACACACTCCTACTAAGCTTATTTTTCATCAAAAACTTCCCAAGCCATATATGACTTCTTAATTGAAAAGGCATCTACTAATGGAAACATTGAGATCAGCAGGAAATAACATTAACCTAATGAGTTCTGGAAATAAAAGGCTGGTATAAAGAACACAGTCATCAGAAACTTATCTTCTACTACCACCATGCTATCTCTAATGAAAATATATAATTTTTCCAACCAAAGTATTTTTAATTAAAACACCCCAAAATGCTAATGGAATTGCAAAGCACATAATTGCTCACTTAAAGTAACTCATTGTCTGATTTTAAATACTTACAGGTGAAGCCTGACTTAGTAAACATCCAAAACTATAAAATTCTCCAAGTTATTTATATACAATAAGAAAGATGTTTTGCTTTCAAGTTCTGTGGATGGTTTATCTGTGTAAAATTAAGTGTGTACATACCTTTAATAAAGTCTTGTTCTTCAGTCTTCTCTCTTGAGAGAATGTGAGCAAATGTTTTTTGTTGATTCCTCCCATTATGCATTTGTTCATAGATATTGCTTGTTGCTTTAATAATTTTAATATTTTCAAGCCTACTTTTTCTAAAACACATTCATATGAAGAGCTACATCTTGGACCAGTTCTTGAGTTTCAACTCTCACACTTTGGACTGTGTTTCTCATCTTCTGTAAGGCATAATACAGACCTTTGTTAATAGAAAACACAGTGAGTTCAAGTACTGAAGTCTACCTGACTTTAAGCTCCAAGATAAAAAGGTTTCTGTGAGATAAAATATTTGGTGTCATGTCAGCGTTGGTTCAATGGTTTGTTGTCATTCTTTAGATGATTTATTTTTGCTTCAGTCTTAAGATATTTAATGTTCTTATTAAAGTCAATGTTTTTTTTTAACTCAAAATTTTAATTATTTCATCATCTTCTTGTCAGGATATCTTTCAGGTCTGATTTTAAGTTATTTTGTTAGATTCCTGCCTTGTGATTTGTAGACTCCTAACAGAGTATTTGGAAACACTAGCAGACTTTTGCTTGACAGGTTATCCATGTACTGTTACTGCATGAAAAAAGTAAAATATCTTGCCAAAATAAAAGAAACAGTTATTGCACATTTGCTTTGGGCAAGGGTACATACACAAGGAGACTTGATATTTTGTAAATTCATATTGTAGCTTACCTTGCAGTAATGCTTTTGTGTTTCTATATCTGTAATAGAAAGATCATAGAATCACAGAATTGCACGTTGGAAGGGATCTCAAGGATCATCTGGTTCAACCTTTCTTTGCAAAAGCATGATGTAGACAGATGGCCCTTCACCCTGTCCAGCTGAACCTGAATGTGTCCAGTGTTGGGGAATCTACCACTTCCCTGGAGAGGTTATTCCAATGGGTGATTTTTCTCATCTCTGAAGAATTTTCCTGTTGTGTCCAACTGAAATCTCCCTAGGAGTAACTTGTACCTTTACATCTTCCCTGCAGCTCCTTGTAAACAGGAAGTCTCTGTCATCTTTGCAGCCATCTTATAAATATATGATGGTAAAGTCTCCCCTAAGTCCTCTTTTCTCAAGCCTGAACAAACCCTATTCTCTCATTCTTCCTTCATGTGGCAGCTTCCCTATCCTTTGATCATCTTTGTGGCCCTTTTCTGGACCCTTTCCAGCCTCTCCATATCTTTTTGTACAGTAGAGACCAAAACTGAGCACTGTGTTCCAGATGTGGCCTGACAAACATTTCTACATATCGATGAGTTTCCCCCCAAGCCTTCTCTCCAGGCTGAACAGTCCTGGTGCTTTCAGCCTTTCTTTATATGAAAGATGCTCATATAAAGAACATCCATGTTTAGTTCTGTAGGTGACCACACCAGTGCTGAGTAGAGAGGAAGCATCACCTCCCTGGATTTGCTGTTGATGCTCCTGTTGCACCCACAATAGCATTAACATTGTTTGCTGCAAGAGCACATTGCTGGCTTTTGTGTCCACATGGGCCCCCATGGTATTTTCTGCTAATCACCTTTCCAGGTGGTGGCCCCACCATGTACTGGAGCATGAAGTTGTTCCTCTGCAGGTACAGGACTTCGCACTTCTCCTTGTTGAAGTTCAAAAGGTTTTTGTGAGCTCATTTTTCCAGCCTGTCACGGTCTGTCTGGACAGCAGCACAATCCTCTGATGCACCAACCCCTTCTCCCAGTTTTGTGTTATCAGCAAAGCTGTTGAGGTTATCCTCTTCCCTGCTGTCTAAATTGTTTGAGAAGTGATTTTGTTGCCTTGGAATACATCCAAGATCACCATCAAAGAAGAGATGTAAGACTAAATCTTAAAGATCAGATTGTGGTTTTTTTTTTTTTTTTAAGAGTATTGATAGGAAAATCTTCCTTTACAATCTTCATATTTTATAGTTTTGTTCTAGTAATAAAAAAAGGATTTAATTTAGGGGGATGGTTTAATTAACTTGTATGGGGAACTTATGCAGTTAAAATTCTAGCCATGTAAATTAATACCTAGGCAAGTGGGGCTGAAAATAGGGTGGACTGGCTAGTATCAGAGAGATTTGGACTCAAGCTTTGACATGAATCAAGATTGATCCTTCTGCTTGGAGAATATGATGCATGGGGCAAATTTAATTTCTGTTACTCTTTAAAAATATTTTTTAAATTCCTAGTATTTTATTTACATAGTTATTTTTATTCTCGCTGTTAGAATCTGAGAAGTTATTGAATTGAAGTAGTTACATTTTTTTCACCAGAAAATTTATTATATTCAGAAATTTATTTTTAATTTTAAAATTTAATGTTTAAATGCTGTCTAATGTTCACTAGTTTAATTTATATTACAACAGCTACAAAATTGGAGAAAATCGTATTTCAGTGGGCTAGCTGTCACAAGAGTTTGATTAATGTATACTGTAAACTGTAATTATTACGGTAATATTTGCTTTGTGCCATAAATTTTAACATCCATGTTTATATGAGTCTTTTAGTTGAATGCATTTCAGATTCCTTAACAGTGTTAACTGGCTTATATACATAGGAAGACAAATGTAACTGCCATAAAGTAGACTCTTCTGTTGCTTGAAAATAGTGATATTTGTTGACACTTCTGCATTCTGTCAAACAATTTTTTTTTCTTTTTTAGTCTGAAAATTATTTTAATCTGTGTTTCAAAATTTGTCTGATGAAACTTACAATTTTAGCAGGTACTTAAACATTGATAACAATGTTTAACGTGCTACATAAATTCTGGGTGTATTCAAGATTAGTTGTCATTATTATTTTTAAACTGCTGATGATAAATGTATGAAATATTGAAGAACTCTGCTTCTTTAATTCTTTCAGACATTAATTTCACTTACCATTATTTCAAGTAAAATTGGTATTGCAAATTGATGAAAATTTAAATGAGTTTTTATTTCTTTGTGCTTGGATACTGGTAAAAATCGGACCCAAAGGTGTTGTCTGTTATCTTTCTCAGCTTCAAAACAGTGTTCTTATCAAGGCTACAATTAAGCAGTGGTGATAAAGCTCTCTCAAAAGTGTTTTTTTTTCTTGATGTCTTCATAACACATCTCTGTACAGCTGCTTTGTACAGTATAGCTGAACCTACAGTTTTGTTTCAGCTTAATTTTTTCAGCTGTTTTTAATGAATGTTTATAAAGAGGTAGCTGATGGATAGGTTGTGAAGCATAGTTTGGTGTGATTTTGATTGCCTGGTTTTATGGAAGCTGTTACATAACACGTTTCTTTAAATTACATCAGTTACTTCATACCAGCAAAATAGACATTTTAACTGTAAAGCAATAATGTTTGAGAACTGGAGCCACAAGATAAAGCAGGGAACCACCTCCTAGTCTCTTGCAGAGTTATATTCATAATATAAGTGGTATGCATTTCCTTTTATGTTGATATTTGGAAGGAATTAACCCTTTTATGTCATATTATTTTAGCCATGTCCTTCAGGAGTCCGTGATTTTCGGGAAAAGCAATGCGCAGATTTTGACAATATGCCTTTCCGAGGAAAATATTATAACTGGAAACCCTACACTGGAGGTAATGTTTAGCTTTGCAAAAATCTTATCATATGTGAAGTCTTCAAAATTATGTAAATGTTATATAGAGAGTAATGTTTGTAGATGGAATGATTTTATTAAAATATAAATGAACAAAGTTTGTTAAGCCCATTTCTGGGGGGTTGAGCTTTGTTGGAGGCATCCACTTACAAATGTGGAACCCTTCTCCACTTGCATTTACAAGAGAATTAGGAGTTCCATAGATGGTCTGTGAAGTACCATTCATGCTACAGTGATGAGTTCAATGTAAAAAAGCCCCTCACAATAGATTTTCCTTTCTTAAAGTCAGTATACTAGGAAAAGGAGAAAAAAATAGAAGCATTTTTAAGAGTCTCTAAAGATTACTTCAATAAGTGAATTATAAATAATTGCACTCTTCACTAAAAACATGTTTTGCGGGAGGAAAGAGTGTTGTAATTTCTTTTTGAGACAGTTTAATCGAATTCAGTCATGTTTCTGTCATTCAGAGTTCGTAGGTTGCCCTTTTATTATGTTGTTTTTTCCTGTTGTAAAGCCTGAGTGAATAAGTAACTTGTGTTTTTCTATTTTATTGTCTTGAATGGCTTTACTTTTTGTTTTTTAGATTAAAAGCCTAAAAAGGATCATTGAGATCACAAGGTCTGAGCTTTAGAATAATTCAATAGGACTAATTTGCTTGTTTTTCAAATGATGATGCAATGGTATCCTTGTTTTAAATAGATCAATAAGCATTAGGATTGTATTAACATATGGAATTGTTATGGAGCCAGCCGACCTTGCAATGTGAAATAATATTTTTTGCAAGAAAGAAGAGTTAAATAGAGAACTAAATAAAATAAAGTTTATTAATGCGTGTGCATTTTATGTGTCAGGTACACGTAAAATATGGTATGAGATAAGATAATAAATTCATATCTTCTTATGCGTATGTATTTTTAACTAATTGTTAACTTCTCAAGATTTCTGTTGGGTTTTTTTTCATTCATTTTTGTTGTCCAGGTGGGGTTAAACCATGTGCATTAAACTGCTTGGCTGAAGGTTATAATTTTTACACTGAACGTGCTCCTGCAGTAATTGATGGGACTCAGTGCAATGCTGATTCACTGGATATCTGTATCAATGGAGAATGCAAGGTTACAAATGTTTTATAAAATACTTCTGTATTACTTTGTTGATTCTACTATCTCCTACATTTAAATATGGTGCTTGCTAGTTAATTATATGAAATGGGAGTGTTGAGAAGTCAAGTTGTTAATGAAAGAGTGAGACAAAAAAGTATTACATAAACTAGAAAAATCACTTGAATTTCAGTAGAATCTCACAGAAAAAAATAATTCATTTTGTTTTCTTTTTCTTGCTTTTTGCTTTCTGAATCAGTGGAAAGGGCAACAGGACATGAATAGGTTCCGTGCACTGCTCCAGGGCCTTTTCTGTCGATTAGAACACCACTTTGGCTGAAAAGCAGTAAATGTGAACATATTCATCTCTGTCTCTCTAAGCAGTTAATCATGTTGCAAACAATTCTGCTGTTAAAGTAATTAAAATAGAAAGTTGTTGCTATTGCTCTGGAGTTCTAGGAAAAAAGTGTATGATGATGCAAGTATTTGCCATTTACTAAAATTATTGCCTTGTAATGCAGTTCTATAGGAATCTTACATGGATTTAAATAGAATTGGAGGTCTGTGCCAACAGAAGTGCTTTCCAAGTATTATCAAACTAACAATAACAAAAACACATGAGAAATAACCTGTGGAATTCTGATGTACTTAATATATAAGAAGATTTTAGTAGTTTTGAGAAATCTGTTAAACGTAATAATCAGACCAAATCTGAAATTAAGAATGAGCTATGTAATAAAGTTGGGCTTCTGTCTTCTCAGTGGATCAGAATGTCAGAATGTAAATGTGTAGAATAGTACTGTTTTGTCAGTTATTTTAAATATATTAACTTCTCTTTTGACCTATGTATTACCTGGTTAAGAGATAATAGATAACATTGTGAGACAGTAAATAAAGTTATGTGGCTGCCTCCTTTTTTTGTATATAACCCAGGGAAAAAATGGGAAGATACTATGTTCCATCTGTTAATTCTCTTCTTTTTTTTTGGGGGGGGGGGGGCGTGATAGTGGTGGTGGTGAGTGGTTTGTGTTTGTTCTGTTTTGTTTTGCTTTTGATGAACAAACTTTGTAGTAGGGTTGAATCAATAAGTAATAGGGATGTAATCATTGATCACTACACATAGATTTCTCAAACAGATAATCAGAAAGGTACTGTAATTTTATGATCAACTCTAGACACTTCTTTTGTCTGTAGGCTTTTGAATCCTTTCTAATATATCATGTAATTCAGCTTTTCACTGGGTTTCATCCTGCATTCATTGTTACAGTGAAGTCATTTACGCTTTATATTCTGACTTCTGAAAATACAAGTTTTGCCTGGAAAGAAATATGGTCCATGATGCTGTAAATGCCTTTGGGAACAATAATGCTATTTATGCTGCATAATTGTTTAAGGAACACACAGAAAATATTTACCTTAACAAAGCAATATAGATGGAACACAGCTGTTGTTGATATTAAATAAAAACACTACTAATCCTTTATTGATAATGGTAATATTCATGTTGTTTGTAAAATGATCTAAGATCCCTTCCTAAAAGTCATAGTAGAAATACAGAGCACTTATTAATCAGGATTTGGTAACAATGCAAATTGTTCCTCTTTTTATTTTCTTTACCTGGTAAGTGAAAATCCACTTACAGTAATAGCTATCAAAAACATAGTAGCTAGAAAGAGGAACTGAATAACTCAAAACTAGAGAGAAACTGTTAAAAAAACCTATGAAGTTAGTAGTGCATGACCATCATCCTATTAAATTATTTGTCTTTATCTGCTCTTAGCATGTAGGTTGTGATAATATTTTGGGGTCTGATGCTAAGGAAGATAGATGCCGTGTTTGTGGAGGAGATGGGAGTACATGTGAAGCCATTGAAGGTTTCTTCAATGATTCATTGCCCAGAGGAGGTATGCACATATATATTCATTCTCTTGCACAATGCATTTGGATGACTTTAGCAAGCAACAGTGCTACTTTTATTTCCAGCGTAGTATTGCTGCTGGTCATTCACTTCAACTCTTCTTGCCTTTGTTTCCTTTTTCTGTATTAGTTTGGATTTATATTATATAAAACAGTACTTTTCATTACTGAGTATTTAGTTCTCATGGTCTTTAATGCACTTCAAAAGAAGCGGGTGAGGGATTTTTATTATTATCTAGTTATGGTGGTATACTAAGAGCAATGTGGTGTATGGTTTTTATGTCTATGGTAAAATCTGGTATTTAGTCATACACAAAATTTAGGAATAGAAAGAATCTACATATATCTGTTAAGTTCATCTTGTTAAGAAATCAGGAAACAAAACTCAGTTTGTCTCAAATAAAACCAGTATTAGTGCTGCAGTCTTAGTATTATCAGTTTTGGGCTCCCAGAGACACAAAAAGGATTGATGCATGGGAATAAATACAGTTCAGTGAGGGCCCACTAAGATTTTTGGTGTCTGAAGTGCTTGCCTCACTGTGAGGAGAGACTGAGGGAATTGGGCTATTTAGTCTGGAGAAGAGGAGGTTTGCATGGACCTAGTATCAGCCTTCCAATACACTTTTCATGTTGGACTAGAAGATCTGATGGGTCCCTTCCAACCTGGTTGTTCTGTGATTCTGTGATTCTGTGATGGGTAAATAGTGGAAGAAGAGACAATGGCTATAAATTGAAACAAGACAGGTGCTGGCTGAATGGAAGGAAAAACTTCTTCCCCAGCAAGGCAGTGCAGCAGTGAATCAGGTTGCAGAAAGGTTGTACAATTTCCATCTTTGGAGTTTTCCACAGCCCAGGAGGATAAAGTGCTGAGTAACTTGGTTTGATCTCCTTTCTGACGATGCTTGTAGCAGGAGGTTGGACTGAATGACTGTCTGAAGTACCGTCCAACCTGAATTATCCTATGGTCATTTTATACATTAATTACTTGTGATACATGGTTGAAAAGAGTTTACTAGAACTCAAAAAATGGACTTCCTGACTGCTTGGTCAGTAGTTGGTATCATTTCCAAATTTTTCTATGAAATTTAAAGAGTTTTGCTTTATACTATATAAAAGGAAATGTTCAAATATTGAATCCAATGTCTTATACTGATTTTTAGTGGTATGTAATTTATTAATGGTTACTTTAATGACTAATATTGATTAACATAAACAACAACAAATAATAAAATTTATCTTTGTCTTATAGGCTATATGGAAGTGGTTCAAATTCCAAGAGGTTCTGTGCACATTGAAATAAGAGAAGTGGCAGTGTCAAAGAACTACATTGGTAAGAGCATGTTTTAAAAAGCAGACTGCTATTAAGTTAAAGTCAGAGTTTATATAGTGATTTGAAGGTACATTATCTGGGTTGGCCAAATGTAGCAGAAACAGCAGAGGGAATTGTTACCTACTAGTATTAGATTGTGATCAAATAGTTGTAGCTGATGGTTAGGATGTATTGCCCCAAATGGAGCTAACGAAGTACTTAATTTGATTCCTCTTGTCCACTTAATGCAAAATCAGATCAACTTCATTATAGCTCTAGTGTCAGACTTGGGAACACTCAAATGTCCTGCTGTCCCACACTGAGATAGTATCTCCCACATGGGAAGTCTCTCTGTTCTTGGAGGATTATACTGTTTTAAAACGTGATATAATGTTTAGAATGACTATTCTCTAACAACTATAGTTACTTACATGCTAACAATACTGCCTCCACATCTTAAGGCAATTTAATTCATTAGTTCCGCAGTGTTTCTGTATTGCAGGGACTAGATGCCACTGCTGTTCTATAGATAAGGAAAATAAAGTGCAGAAAAACTACATGCTTAATTGAGGTCATTCAGAAAGCCTGTTGTAAAGCACAGAATTAAATTAAAATTCCCTGATTATTACTCTTCTCTTTAACAATTGTATTAAATTTGCTTTCTGTTTCTTTAATAGTGATATGTACAAATATGTCTTTGTCAAACTCAAGACAATATGCGTTTTGGAAAGTCTCTGTACCCTGATTTGCATAGCAGTCAGTTCACATTAATGCAAGAACACTCATTTATTAGCCAAAAATAGATTAGAAAGCTGATTAGTAGCACAGAAAACTAGCAGAATAAAACAACTGATGTTCATTACCTGTTTCGGCTGAACAGCAGCTGACAAGGCTGCTTTTATTAGTCTGTAACCCATGTAGCTGATGTAGATTTGGCAGTGTTAGGCTTACAGTCATACTTGACGATCATAAAGGCCTTTTTTAGCCTAAATTATCCTCCTAGTTACCTTAATTCAGAAATCAATTAAATTGATAATAAAGCTAACTTTTACTGTTGGATGTTTACTTCTACCCCCACCCTTCTTTATTTCAGCAGATAATCAATCTCACTCCATTCTGCAGGAATAACATTACTACTCCAGTGAATGCTTATTACTCCTTCAGCATCACACTCGCTATGGCCCCTCCCCCATGCCAAAATACACTGCTGGTGAAGTTTCTCATATATCCTATACTGGCATTTCAAAGAAAAGTGGTGCAAGCATACAGCATACCCTATCATGATTGTTTTCTGCTAGGAACCATTCTATGGGCAGCTGAAAACCAGAATGAAGAAGATAACTCTTAGCTACTACAGTGAAATCTGTTATTCTGCTGTTTCATAAGCAGAGGAAAGTGATCTGGAAAAACAATTTAATTGGCACCTTCTGTATAAAATGAATGAAAAATCTAAAATTTTTTTGTTTGAATAAAAGATTCAGGCAACTTCATTGGTATTTAATCTGGCCACAGATCTAAACATTTAGAATGGTACATAAACACGTTTTCAATGTGATTATCACAATTTCAAGCAGTTTCCTGAGTTCAGTCTCTCTCCTTACTAGCTTGCTTCATGCCACAAGAGCCCTTCCTACACATGGTGGAGGTTCTGTCCTTCCACGGTTTCTTGGGTTTCCAGCTTTCAAAGGTGCCAATATGTCCTAATTAAAGATAGTCTTAGTGAGTCATAGTGACCATTTCATTTTGTGATGGGATTTTTTGTTGTGTGAACATGACCCAGATTACTATTTGAGAATCGTCAGTTTCTGGGGAAAGCAACGAAGCTGGTGAAGGGGCTGGAGAACAGGTCTTACGAGGAGCGGCTGAGAGAACCAGGGTTGTTTAGCCTGGAGAAGAAGAGACTGAGAGGAGACCTTATTACTCTCTATATCTACCTGAAAGGAGGTTGCAGAGAGGAGGGAACTGGCCTCTTCTCCCGAGTGACAGAGGACAGGACAAGGGGGAATGGCCTTAAGCTCTGCCAGGGGAGGTTCAGGCTGGACAACAGGAAAAAAAAAATTCGTAGAAAGGGTAATTGGGCACTGGCACAGGCTGCCCAGGGATGTGGTTGAGTCACCTTCCGTAGAGGTGTTGGAAGATGGGTGGATGAGGTGCTCAGGGACATAGTTTAGTTTTTGATAGGAATGGTTGGACATGATGATCCTGGAGGATCCAACCTAGTGATTCTATGAATTTGTCAGCTCCCTTAGAAGAACTGGACAATCACAATGACGATTAAAAATGAGTGTATTTTGTTAAAATATGTACCTCAAGGGTATTGTTTTAGGAATATTTCTTTAGTGGCAGTGTCAACTTCACAGCTTCTCCCCTGTCTGTGGAGTTCACTGTGTTGTTCCAGGACAGCTGTTTGTTTGGCCACACCATGAACAAGGTAGAGAAAAAAATCAGCTGAAATAACTATTTACACATATTACTATGTTTTGGTTTATGTGCACTGCTGCCAAATAGGTGACCATAGTCTAAGAAATCAATTTCTCTGTTTGGAAGTATTAAAAAAAAAGGAAAACCCAAACTTTTTCTCTGTAACTGTTACAGTGGCTTCAAAATTTCTTCTTTGTTCATTTCAGTTAGCAGGCTTTCAAACCAACTTGCAACAAACGTACCATGGTTCCCTAAACTAAGGTCCACTTCTTTTACAAGCCATGGCCTCTAGTTTAAGTTGCAGATAGGCATTTGGCAGTTGAGTTACCTCAGTCAGCAACTGGCCTTCCTTCCTTCTATCTCTAGCTGATCATCTCTGTATCAGTATCAGTCCTCATGTTGTGACAGCAAAAACATGTTTCTGCAGCTGCACAAATAATTCAGTATTTTAAACTCATCTGTCCAACAAATAACCCAAGAACAAAAAATTATCAGTTTTTCATAGCTGCTGAAGAAATGTGTGTTTAGTAAAGCTGTTATCCTCCCATAAATGGCTTGATTCCAGGTGACATCTTGCGTTATATTCCCATTGTGCAACGGGGTGTTGTGTGCTAATTTTCTGTAGGGTTTTGCATTCTCAAATTCTCATAAATTATTTGACTAGGACCTTAACTTTTTAATTCTTTCTCATATGCTATTAGCATTATTTTGCGGCATCATCATTGTTGCATAATTATATTATTGGAATGCTATTGGCAACTGTGTTGCTTCCACCTATGCATAACAATTGACATTAGGTGAATCTGTTTAGAGAATGTAAATAAATTTTTCTTTGGCAGTCATACAGGTAAAAAGTTAACTGCTTTTCTTCTGCGTATATATTCCTTTAAGTGTGTATAGAATACACAAGTTGATAGCCAGTAATTTCAGAATTATCAGTTATGTAAAAATGTAAGAGAATGTTTATTGTCTTGTGCTCATTCAAATGTATTATTTTTTATTGTTCATATGTCTAAAATAATATAATGAATTCACTTCATTATTTGCTCTTAGTAGATAGTAGACATACTGAGAACAAAATGTTTGAGATTAAGTGACAAAGCAAGAGAGATTTTAATATGCTGAGGGAGGCCCTATGACCTTCTTTTCATGAAGGTAGATTTTGTAAAAGTAGGATGGATGAAATTTGGGCTGTGTGGAAATAGAACACTGATAAAATATTGATACTCAGCTGCAATGTAGTTATTTCATATACATGTGTAAAATAGATAAACTGAGAAGCACCGTTCCTTTTGTTTAGAACATTAATGCCTGCAATTTTTCTTATTCTCATATACTCACTTTTTTTACCGTCTCCTTCTTGCCCTTGAAAACCTATGTAGATAACAAGGTATCTGAATTAGTTTGAGAATTCCAGATGAGTGAATATGTCAGAGCTAGTTTCTTCTCTAAAAGCACACGAGTGTTTTTAAAGTAAATCCAGGAAAGTCACTGCTGTAGGATTCATGCAATGGAAAGACATTCCTTTTCAGACTTTATAGTGCTGATGGATATGGATATGGTTACTGATCCCTGCTGAATATAGCTGTCACCAGCAGAACATTACTTCCTCTCAACTGTCTCTCACTCATCTGAATGCTCTGAGATCTGTTTTAGAAATTGGAGCATCATTGAGACATTTTTCTTAGCTGTTTAAGGTAAACCATCTGTCCATACAGATGTAGTTGAGAATAAAACTTGATCATAAGTTGTCTTTTTCCTTATGATTGTGTTATTAATTTGTTCCCTGTCTAGTAGTCAGTCATTTGTCTCAAAAAATGCCCATATTTCTGTTTGATCATGTTATTTCCAGCCATCATTTTACATTTAAGAACTGGTTTTATTTAAAGTAAATATGAATGCTGAATAGCTTGGCAAGTTCACCTTAAGTCAAGATTTCACTGGCTAGTTAATATTTTTCATATTTAGAATTTTTATCTAATATTATCAATAAAATATAAAATATAAATCCCTTAACAATATGTGCTTGTCCAGCTAAGAATTTTTTTCTATTTGCAGTACTTTCATTGTTTAAGGCTTTAGATTACAAATAATATTTTAGACAATTGAATAAATCATTATTTATATATGTATCTTACATCTATTGTATATATTTATGTTTATATAAACATATACAAACAGTACCTATTTATGTATGTTTATATTATTTTTATTTTTTATGTATTCATATATTATTTGTCTAAAGTATTCTAGATAAGTAATAATTTATCAGATTGAATAGCTAGTATTTCGTGTTAGAAATACTTTGGCTTTATGCTTTAAGAAGGAAAAAGAAAAAACAGTGTGTGAAGGCAACAAAGCAAGAACTGATTGGCACCATACTTCAGACTCCTTCTCTTCTCTTTTTTTTCCTGTGCACGTTGTCTGAGATAATACCTGTCCCATGCCCCAACTCCCTAATCTAAATATTAGGTTGGTAATTGATTATATATTTGAGACCTATATATATCTTGCGTTGAAAGCATACATTGCATGTGGACTCTATTAAGTTGAAGATGTGTTGCAAGCTGCATGAAGCATTTTGTTTTGTTCCTTATAGCACCTGCATGTTGGAAGCTGGACACTTAAGATTATTGTAGAGACAGTGTTGTCAAACTGCATGAAGGATATTTGAACAGGCCTAAAGAAAGGGTTTATACTGCTTGGAAAAATAGTGATATTGAGCTGAAGCTCACATACTTCTAGCAAATTAGTAGATGAATTTGCAATGGCTTCTCCATTATAAATGCTGCTTCCAATTTTTAGGTGGCTTGTATTTTTTTTTAAGCTTTAAAATCTGAAGAGGATGACTACTATATTAATGGTGCCTGGACTATTGACTGGCCAAGAAAGTTTGATGTGGCTGGAACAGCTTTCCATTACAAGAGACCAACAGATGAACCAGAGTCTTTGGAAGCACTAGGCCCTACTTCAGAAAATCTCATAGTCATGGTAAAGTTATAATTAATAAATTTCTGAAATTTGAAATATCTGTTTGTGTTCTGAGAAAAGTCAAAGCCATGAATTAAATCAAAATAGGTTATATTTTCAGAATATACAACTTGCCTAGCTGAGACTTTGCATTTGTATTTTATCACAGCTTTCTTACCTTACAAAACTGACTGTCAAACATTGTGACGAAATGGATAAAGCCAAAAGATCCCGGGAAATCTCACAGAAAATGCCCCTTCTGTGTTATGTGTTGAGATATAGCATAAGAATTCTCACTACACCAGGCTGCTCAAGGCCCCATCCAGCCTGGCCTTGAAGATTTCCTGGAATAGGGCATCCACAGCTTCCCTGGGCAACCGGTCACCCCACCCTCTTCATGAAAAATGTCTTCCTAGTGTCTAGTCTAGATCTTCCCTCACGCCTGTTTATAGCCTTTTCCCCTCTGCCATTGTAAGTAGTCCCCCCTCAGCCTTCTTATAGCCCCCTTCAGGTACTGGAAGATCACGATGAGGTCTCGGAGCCTTCTCCAGGCTGAAGAACATCAACTCTCTTAGCCTGTCCTCATATGGGAGATGCAGCAGCCCTCTCATCATGTTTATAGCCCTCCTCTGGACCCATTCCAACACCTCCGTATTTTTCTTATGTTGAGGATTCCAGAACTGGACACAGTACTCCAGGTTGGGTCTCACAAGAGTGGAGTAGAAGGGCAGAATCACCTCCCTCGGCCTGCTGGTGTCACACTTCATTTAATGCAGCCCAGGATACAGTTAGTGTTCTGGGCTGCAAGCACACATTGCCAACTCATCAATGAGGACTCCAGAGCTCTTCTCTGCAGGGCTGCTCTCAATCGTATCATCCCCTATCCTGTATTGAAATCTCAGATTGCCCTGACCCAGGTGCAGGACCTTGCACTTGGCCTTGTTGAACCTCATGAAGTTCTCACAGGCCCACTTCTACAGCTTGTCCAGGTTACTCTGAATGACATCCCATCCTTCTCGTGTGTCCACTGCACCACTCAGCTTGGTATTATATGCTGACTTACTGAGGGTGCACTCAATCTCCCTGCCTATATCACTGATGAAAAAACAGCACTGGTCCCAGTGCAGACCCCTGAGGGACGCCAGTTGTCACAGATCTCCTTCTGGACATCGAGCCATTGACCACTACTCTCTGCATGCAACATTCAAACAGATACTTATACACTGAGCAATCTGCCCATCAAATCCACATCTCCGATTTACAAAGAAGGATATTGTTGGGGACTGTGTGAAAGGCTTTACAGAAGTCCAGACAGATCACATCCATTGTTTTTCCTGTGTCCACTGCTGTGGTTAGCTCATCATAGAGAGCCATTAGGTTGGTCACGCAGGACTTGCCCTTGGTGAAGCCATACTGGCTGTCTCTAATAACCTCCCCATCCTCCATGTGCTTTAGCATAGCTTCTAGGAGGATCTGTTCCATGATCTTCCCAATCACAGAGGCAAGGCTGACAGCTTGGTAGTTCCCAGGGTTATATTTTCTACCCTTTTTAAAAATGGGCACAATGTTACTCTTCCAGTCACCAGGAATTTTCCCTAACTGCCATGACTTTCCAGATAACATGGAGACTGGCTTGGCCCCCACATCAACCAGTTCCTTCAGGACTCTGGGAGGCATCTCATCAGGTTCCATAGACTTATAAATGTTCAAGTTCCTCAGGTGTTTACGAACCCGATCCTCCTGTACAGTGGGAGGAGCTTTACTCCTTGGTCCCCTTCTTGTTATCCGTTGACCCAGGAGGGGTTAGTAGAGCAGTTGTCAGTGAAGACTGAGACCAAAATGTTGTTGAGTACCTCACTCTTCTCCTTGTCGGTTGATATGAGGTCACCATTTTCATCCATTGGTAGGGGTATGCTTTCTTTAACCTTCCTTTTCTTCACTTTTCTCGCCATGGTCAACTTCAGCTGTACCTTGGCCTTCTTGACCCTAGCCCTGCACAACTGGGCAGTATCCCTACACTCTTCCCAGGTTCCCTGTCCCTGCCTGCACTGCCTCTGCAGTTCTCTCTTGGTCTTCAGTTTGATCAGCAGGTCTTGACTCAGCCATACTGATCTCTTCACTTCTCTGCCTGATTTTCTACATCTGGGGACTGAGACCTCTTGTACTTTATGAAAAGCATCCTTAAATATTTGCCAGCTCTGCTCTGTTCCCTTGTCCCCAAGAACCATATCTTAGAGGGTCTTACTGACTAACTCCTTGAAGAGTAGGAAGTGTGCTTTTCTGAAATTTAGGGACCTGACTATAATTACCTGTCCCATATCCTTCAGGACTTAGAACTCTACCAGTTTATGATTGCTACAGACCAGGCTACCTCCAATCTTGATGTCACTGATGAGCTGATTACTTGCACTGGTGATCATCAGGTCCAGTATTTCATCCCCTTGGGTGGGGCTGTCAGTTTCCTGGGTTAAAGAAATTATCTTTGATGCCCTCTAAGAGTTTCCTGGATGCACTCTAGGAGTTTCCTGGATTGCCTACAGTTTGCTGTGTGACTTTTCCAGCATATGTCAGGGTGGTTGAAGTCACCCAGTAGGATGGGTGCTTGTGAGTATGAAGCCTCCTGTAGCTGGAGGATCGATTCTGTAGCATCCGTAGGCAATCTTTGATAAGGTAGCCTTTAGTATACACCAACCATAAGATTACTTTTGCAGACCTGGTCTTTTATTCTGACCCATAAGCTTTTGACCTGTTCATGGCTACTCTTCAAAGGCGACTCCTCACCCTCTATCCACTTCCTGACAGAGAGGGCAACACCTCCACCCCTCCTTCCTGATCTGTCCCTTCTGAAGAACCTGTAGCCATTGACAGCCACCCTCCATGCAAGGGATTCATAACAGCAACTGGATCATAGCTTCCTAGCAGCATGGTAGCTTCTAGCTCCTACTGTTTGTTGCACAAACTGTGTGTGTTTGTATAGAGGCTCTTCAACTGGGCTTTTGGCTGCATCACCTTCTTAGCGGAACATCCCCTGTTTCCTTTACTGTGTTCTGTGGAAGTTTCCTTGCTGACACTTACTGCTCATCTACATTCATGGTAGCCCCTGTCCCCTACCCTGCTCGTCTCCACAGGACTTCAGCTATGTAAAGGCATCCTCATGCCTCTAACCTGGGGCAGCCAGTGGAGAGCCCATACAAGTGCCCCATCCCTCCAGCCTTTGTGTGTCCTACTGCAGCATGTCATAGGCAAGCCTGAATGAATATATATGAATATGAATGAATAGAATAGGAATATTCTGTTGCCTGGATATTAATGTTTTAGGCAGCATTTTCAAGTACCTGAATACTGGGGGTTTCTGCTGTAATTGCGGATAAGCTAAGAAGTCCATATAGAATCAGTTACACAACGATTATTGTGCTTTGAGTCAGTGGCACTGTATTTCTTACTGAAAGTTCTCTGCTCATTTGTACAGTGGAGAAAGGCAGTTATGCCTCTGCAAAACATTGCAGAAGGTAGAAGAGGATGAGTAGTTGCAAAATGTGTCAGATTTCTGCATCTAACATGATATATATTATTAGCAACAGAAAAATTTTGATAGAGTCAAAGACTAGTGATGGAGGTGTGCTATGTGGAAGTGCAGTTAACAATGAGGGTAGACAAAAGCTCGTGTTGATTTGTTGTACTTTGTATGAATCACCTACAGTGAGTGATACAGCTGCAGTGCAATTTCTGATACTCCTTTAAAGGAATCACAGGTGTGATTCTACCAAGCTGATGCTGTTGCCTGTTACAATAAGGGAAAACAATGACCTAAGCAACAGCCTGTTGTTGCTAGTATTATTACTAATGTTATAGTCACTAGAAATGCAAACAAAGAATGAGGTTCATAACTGCTACATGGATAGCTCCTCACAAAGTTTTACTGAGGGCTGCTGTGTGTTTGCACAGATATGTCCTTAAGCAGCTTTGACCCATGTAATTATTCATCTGTCAAGGTAATTTCTATTAAGACATTAATTTTATGAAAGCTGGCTTTTTAGAACTATTATGTCAAGAATAAAAAACTGACAGACATGATAAAGTCGTGTTAAGGAGGAAAAAAGACAGTTCACCTTAGGCAATAGTATTTCTCTTTTATGTATGTTTTAAAAGTTAGTCCAGATTCTTTTGGGAATACCTGAAAGAATTACTCTGACTGCCTTTATTACATTTTTCCCTTCCACAGGACGTAACACATACTGAGATTAAATATCACTGTAGTTGCTCTCTGCTTGCCTGTTTTAATGGTATAACCAGTTGTTTTCAACTACAGATTCTGCTACAGGAGCAAAATTTGGGTGTAAGGTATAAATTCAATGTTCCCATCTCTCGCACTGGCAGTGGAGACAATGAAGTTGGCTTTGCGTGGAATCACCTGCCGTGGTCAGAATGTTCTGCCACTTGTGCTGGAGGTAAGACACCAGGCGGTCAAGCTGCGGGGTAAATGGAATTGCAAGATACACATTACTACCTAACTATCTATGTAACTAATTGAAAATATTTCTTTCAGACATGGTTTAAACCTTAATTTAGTGTAAGACTGTTTATTGTCTCATGACTGATGTTGTTATTTTCAAGCATATTTAGTATGTTCAGATGTTTTTGTTAAATACAGTGTATCTTGGCACAGTATTTCTCTGCTGATGCTTCTCTGAGATTCTCTTGAAGCTAGTATGTTTACTTTTCACAGGAGCTTTCTTGCTAAAGGACATCAGAAGTTTTAAGTAAAGAGATTAAAAACCAGAAGGCAAATAAGGCAACTGTAAATAAAGGGATGTATCTTTGTGTGTTTGCAGGTATGCTTCACATGACTCTAGTCAGCCCTCCTGTCCTCCAGCCACCAAAGTTTAGGATGCACATTGGCAACTCCTCTGTAACAGATGATAACAACTGAATTACACTTCCTATCCCACCACAGTATCTGAGGGTGTAAAACAGTACCCCCTTTGGCAGCAATGAGGGATTTCTAGATTTTCCCATGTGATTAATCGTAGGTGCCTTTTGCCCACAATTTACATTATTCCTAATCCTCCCTCTAGTGGCCACCAATGCAATTCTTTGTATATGTCTGGGAGAGCAGGACAGTTGGCTTCCTTCAAAGCCAACACCATTGCTGCTACAATGACTGGTGAGTAGAATTGCTGCGAGAACAGTATCTTTCATATCTCTGAAGACTGAATGCATCATCTCCCTGACATACATCAGTCTCAGGAGATATGGGGGTGTACTTTAATTCCACCTTAGAACTTGAGTTTTCTACTGTGTCCATAGCAAGAACTAAGAAGACGCTAAATTTCTTTAAAGAATCTTTGGATCAAATATTTGTCCTTTTCTTTTTCTGGATGCTGGAGAAGTTTATGTTTAAAACCATCTTCACTCATTTTTCTACTGGAACCTGCTGTGGCTGTTACTAGTTATTTGCTGTTTAAATACATGCTTTTGCTTAGTCAAATGTAATACACAAAGGACAACACAAATTCTCACCTCTGCCACTAAATAGAGAAAGTCTTGAAACAAAACAGAGAAAAGGTGCCAACTTTCTCCAGCAATTTTACTATTTATTTGCTGAATTCCTGGGTAACAGATTGCTTTTTAACTGCTATTATAGTGATGGTCAATCTGATAGGAAAGGAAACATTTCAAAGAAGTGTAGAGGGGTGAAGTGCCTGACTCCTAGCAAAAGACAGTTCGAGTATCACAACCTTACAGGTACTACCAAATCCTACTTTTATAAATTTAGAATTATAGATTTACTAGGTTGGAAAAGACCTTTGGGAACATCAAGCCAAGTCATAACTGTCCACTACTAAATCATATGCCTAAGCACTTAGTCTACACGTCTTTTAAATACCTCCAAGGATGGTGACTCAACCACCTTCTTGGACAACCTGTTCTAGCGCATGACAACCTTTTCCATGAAGGAATTTCTCCTATTATCCAGCCAGAACCTCCCTTGGTGCAACTGGAGACCACTGGAATAGGTTGCCTAGGGAGGTGGTTGAGTTACCTTCCCTGGAGGTGTTTAAAAGACAGATGGATGAGGTGCTGAGAGGCATGGTTTAGTGATTGATAGGAATGGTTGGACTCAATGATCCTGTGGGTCCTTTCCAACCTAGTGATTCTATAATTTCCTCTCATCCTCTCACCTATCACTTGAGAGAACAACACCCACCTGTCTACCGCCTCCTTTCAGATAGCTGTAGACAGTGACAGGTCTTGCATGAGCCTCTTCTTCTCTAGGCTTGCGATGACAATGAGTTAATGTTCTTGAATTAATAGGAAAAGTGCCATTGATTTAGATAGAGAAAAGATGTTGACCATTGATTCTCTGTTATGAAGGTCATTGTCATTTCATGGATCTGACAGTACACAATGACAAAAACAGTTGCCTCTGAAGGAGTAGCCACTTGTCCTTATGAAAACATTTTGCCTTAATTTATTAAATTATAAGGGAAGATTTGTGAGTCCCTGGGAACTGCACACATTTATTCATTTGAAACTTCTGTTTGAGGGGAAAGATTTTCTTTAGTAGCTTATGGTGGCTAAATCAGGCACTTATCTCTGCTTTCTTTCAGCTAGGTATGAGGATATAGTACATTTATTTTCACTGAACTCTGTGTTCAGGGAATAAGTATTTCATTGTAGATACAGTTCTTATTGGAAGCAGTATCTGCTTGCTTTGTATGAGTATCTGTGATTCAGTTTATGAAACACCTTTTGCCATATGCCAAAAGAAGAATACTAAAGAAGAGCTGAGTCAGGGAAAAACAAAAGGAAGACAAGGGTTGTAGAGACAGAGACCATAACTGGAAATAATGGCTAATATAAATATGAAGTGTTGAGAAAACTTAGAGATGAAACCATCAGATCACTTTGTTTATTTCTGTAGGATTCACTATGAAGTCTGTTACTGAAATTCTGTTTACTTGAACTCTGACTTTAGGAGAAATGGTTTTCTCTACATCAGAGGATAATAAAATATTAAACAGTTGAAGAATTTCTCACTGAAAGTAGAAAAGGACTACTGTCAGGAATACTAATTTGTGAATTGGTTTTTATTTATGAATGTAAAAAAAATTATATAGTGGCTTTGGTACAGACTATGACCTAGTTAAAGTCATCAGCATTTTCCTCCCTCTTAATATTAATCATATTTGAGAAGTTGTGGCAGTCTGATGGGAAAGGGGAAACATAAAGCGCATTTTTAAAGAAGAAAAACCCAGGAAGCCATAGGACAGTCATTCTTACTTCTCTGCCCAGCAACATTATGAAGAAGATCCTCCTGTAAACTGCTGAGGCATCTGGAAAGTAAGGTGATTGGTGACCACCAACATGGGTTCACTAATGGTAAATGGTACTTGATGAATGTATACGATGGGGCTATAGCAGTGGTAGATAAGGGAAGAGCAATTGATATCATCTGCCTGAACTTGTGCAAAGCATTCAACACATTTAGACTCTTGGAATTAAAAAACATATATTAAGTAATAACTATGTTTTAAGGGTCACTGACTTGGTCAAATGGTATTCTGTGGAGATACAGTCAGTCTGAGTTAGAGACAACTAGACCTAAGTAGTGTGTAGCATGACATTCTTGTCTAATTTAGAGAGACATAGATTTGATGGATGGACCATTTGATGGATCAGGAGTTGGCTGGATGCTCACACTCAAAGAGTTCTGATTAGTGGCTCAATATCCAGGTGGAGAATGGTGAAGAGTGGTGTTCCTCAAGGGTCAGTGTTGTCTTTGCTGGAGACAAGAACAGTAGCATTGAGGGAACATTCATCAAGTTTGTTGATGACATCAAGCTGTGTGGCACAGTCAATAAACTAAAGGGAAGGGATGTCATTCAGAGGGATCTGCAGAGCTACAGACTGGGAGAAGCCTGGCTGGAAAACTGCCAGGAGGAGAGGGACCTGGGGGTGTTGGTCGACAGCCGACTGAACATGAGGCAGCAGTGTGCCCAGGTGGCCAAGAAGGCCAATGGCATCCTGGCTTGTATCAGAAATGGTGTGACCAGCAGGTCCAGGGAGGTGATTCTCCCTCTGTACTCAGCACTGGCGAGGCCACTCCTTGAATACTGTGTCCAGTTCTGGGCCCCTCATCACAAGAAGGATGTTGAGGCTCTGGAGCAAGTCCAGAGAAGAGCGACGAGGCTGGTGAAGGGGCTGGAGAACAGACCCTATGAGGAGTGGCTGAGAGAGCTGGGGTTGTTTAGCCTGGAGAAGAGGCAGCTGAGAGGAGACCTCATTACTCTCTACAACTGCCTGAGGGGAGGTTGTAGAGAGGAGGGAGCTGGGCTCTTCTCCCAAGTGACAGGGGACAGGACAAGAGGGAATGGCCTCAAGCTCCGCCAGGGTAGATTTAGGCTGGAGATTAGGAGGAGGTTTTTCACACAGAGGGTCATTGGGCATTGGAATAGGCTGCCCAGGGAGGTGGTTGATTCACCTTCCCTGGAGGTGTTTAAGGCACGGGTGGATGAGGTCTTGAGGGACTTGGTTTAGTGTTAGATAGGAATGGTTGGACTAGAAGATCCGATGGGTCCCTTCCAACCTGGTTGTTCTGTGATTCTGTGATTCTTGTAGGCCTTGCCTTGGAGAAGAGTACTACAGCAGTCAGAAGCCAAGGAGCAAGCTAAGACCAAACCTGAAACAACTTACTGTCTTGGTTAGATAGTGGTGTCCTGCCTTTCCCACTGGACTTTTATGTTTCTCTCTACTGTGCTAATGTGTCGCACCTGAACACTATACGTGCTTTAGCTTTTCAAACAGGAAGTCTGTTCTAGGGCCTAAGTTTTGCAAAATAGGTAGATCATGGTAAATGGAATGACAAAAAAGAGCAGGAGAGTTTTGATGTGGTACCAGAACTCTGAATTCGATTCCTGCTTCCCTTGTGTGATTCTCATGTTATACTGAGTAACTGAAAGCATGTGTAATAGTCTTACTTGGTGATTATCAGTTCGTTACTGTATTGGTACTTCTACATGAAATTTGTGTAAAGCAATGTATTCTGAAAATTCAGCCAGGTACCTGTAATCAATTGACTCTTTCCACATTAGACATTATACCTCCTCTGCCCCTATATTCTTCATAAACTGGTCTAGAATATAAAGTCTGTGAAACAAAACGTGTGTTTAGATTGTCTCCAAAAAGCAGATGGAAGTTAGTCTTTCTCTCATGATAGATTGTAGACATGGGATTTAGTAGTATCATTCATGTTAATGGAGAAAAGAACAAAATGTTTCATAGTTTCTCTGCCAGTAACTATTGTGTTCTGTACTGTGAACTAGGCAGAAATCAAAGTCTGAGGTTTATTTTGATATTTTCTTAAGTTTTTCTAAAAACAAGTTCTTCAGATTTGCAAAGCAGTTAAAAAGGCTTACCTTTTACAGACGTCACCTCCTGGATTCATGTGCTCGTGTAGGATGAGAATATAATTTCATTCATCTTTAATATCTTTTAGGCATGAAAAGCCAGAATTGCAGTTTTGGGGTTTTTTGTTTGTTTGTTTGTTTGTTTTACACTAGAACCAGCATTTTATAAATAGAACAATATATTTAAAATATAAATTTATAGTATCTGAGATAGTTCTTTCTCTCTGGGATCATAGGTAAAATGGAGCTACATGTATTTTCTTTTTTTTTCCTTGAAATTTCACTGATGGCTGTTCTACACTGATTGAAGATTTTTAAGAAGGCAAGTTTGTTACTATCTCATATAGGTCTTTATAACTGGTGGCTGACTTGGACAAGATTACAGGAAACAATGTCAGAGAATACCAGAATGTGCAGTGCAAGTCTGTCTGTACAGAGAAGAGAGGGAGAGGAAAGAGCATAGGGGATTCAAAATGGGTGGGTGGATGAACAGTTTGCTACAAGTTAGAAGTAATTAATGACAACAAGAGAAGATTTTTTTTTTTTTAAGGAGCTGATTATTATTTAATGAGAAAGTCTGAAAAAGAGAAAGCCAGAATATGTAGAAATAAGAAATATAATGGTAAATGAGGGCTGGAAAAGAAGAAAAAAGGGGTAAAATAGGGGAGGGTGACATATATCACTTAAAGATCACATCATTATAGTTTATTTACTCTCAAACCTGTCTGTCTTTGTATGTTATCTTACAGCTTTCCAAGGGCAAGAGTATGACTTTGTCTAAATCATGAATATTCTAATTAAGGAAATTAACTACTGTTGTTATAGTTTAAAAAAAATCAACAAATCAAAAATAAATCCTTCTTTGTGTTTTTACTTTTGTACACATCTTAGAATGAACTCCAATAACTGCATAACCACACCACTGTTTTTAAATTTCTTCTATGCTTAATAAATTCTAGCAGTAAATGGCAACAAATGACAGCATTTATTATCTGGAATTGACGAGCGTTGTTTTTAAATTTCGTTCATTCTGTTAGCGTATATCTCCATATAAGTTGAATGTCTTAATGATTTTTTATTAAATAGTCAGTAATATATAAGTAAATCAATTACCATCCACTTTTTTCTGCTGCTCACCAGTCTTAGAGAGAGGTGCCTACTACGTTTTTCTTTCATGCCGTCAGATGAATTATGAAACTGTCAGTAGCCAAATAAACCTACTTGTCCTCATCAAGAAAAATGGAAGTTTGGCTCTGTGATGAAGATCTTGTGATCGGATGAGTGAGCTCAGAAAGTATGTCTGGGTAAACCAGCATGCACTAGTTTCAGTGATGCAGGATTCACTATGTATCGATACTAGCGTCTTTATAATTAACTGTTGCAATCTCAAACCACAAATTTTTGTGTTTTGTTTTTTGTTGTTTTTTAAAATAGACATAACATTTATGTGGTTGCAGTTTTAAGAATAAAATGTGTTCTGTGTAATTTAAATTTGGCTGCTGCAAGTTATGCAGACTATTTGTGAATTGAATCGTGCACAACATCTCATTTCTCTGGAGTTTTGTTTTCTATTACAATTGCATTGGCCGGTTATGAGGACGTTTTATGTCTTTTATTATAAACTATAAATCTGTAGATTTGAAAGCAGAGTGTTTCTGTCTAACTGCTTGTAATTATTCCCCCAAGAGTTTAAATGAACTTGGGTAGCTGTGCTTTTTAGATTATTTTAAGAGAGACCACATACTCCGTTAAGAGTTGATAATTTAAATATATTTTTTCAAGGTCTAGAAGGCTAAACGAAGTTGTAGCTGTTGTCTAGGTAAAAACTGCACCTCTAGCTTTTTCCATTTCCTTTTCTTGTTTTAAAGTTAGAATCTGAATTTAGTTTCTGAGATTTTATTTTAAATAACACTAGACAGCAATGATGTAAGTTGTGCATACTGTTTGTCAAGATGCCACAGAACACTTTCATACTGGATTAATGAATCTCCTGGTGTGCACTGTTTTCAGTAAATAGTGAACACTGTCTTCTGAGCAATGTACTGCCTGATTGGCATTCAGTAGGTAATGGGTCCAACTTAATTTTTTTTTTGAAAACTAAACACAATGATGCTTCGAGTTCATAGTACTTCAAAATAATTTCCTACTACATAACTCCTTCAAAATTAAAGTACTGAGGCTGCTAATTTTTACCCAAGGCCTAGAAGGAAACGTCTAATATCAGTAGGAAATTCTGTGAAAAAATAACATTAATATCTGTGCTGTGCCATAAATATATTTGCAAGAATTGTATGCATCATTAAAATGTTTAATTTTTAAATGTGTATGAAGCATTATATTTAATCATTAGGAAACCAATATTCAACCTATTTTATGAGCCACTGAGAGAAGTAAGACAGCTTGTGATAGAAAAAAATAAATTATTATTCATCAGTCAGAGATGAGCTTAAATTCTATATCAACTAGCTGTGCAATGTTACTAGCACTGCTGTTTGACTAGGCCTTTTGAATGCTGTTTCATGTCATGGTGATGTTATGTAGATAATTGTAAAAGAAATACTCCCACTCAGGTTGTCAGTTCTGATTTTAATTATTCTCATCTGTTGGCAGTGTTTGCTTAGATGTTAGAATTTAAAGTGAATCATCTTGCCATAGCTTCTCAAATATTTAATTCTTCCATTTACTTGTCAAGAACTGCAAGAAGAGATTGTAAAGGAGAGCCTAATCTGGTAAACATTTTCTCTTCTCTTTCGTACTGCAATTAATTTGTCTTTTCTGTACTAAAATAGTACGGAAGGAGCAGAGAACTGAAGAAAATAACTTCTCACTCTGTGTATATATATTTGGTGTACATATCTCAAAAAATGTATAGCAACAACATTGAACTCCTAACTGAATGAAAAAAATGAAGAAAAGTATAAAGGTCTAGAAATAAGTGACACATGTGGCAAAGTGTAACATGATAGATGATGCCTGGCTAGCTAGATACCTTTTAATATAGAACTCATTATCTAGACCAAGGAAATGCAGTAGAGTCATTGATCCAGACTTTCTTAAGGCTTTTGCTGTCACCTACACCTTAAAAAGAATTGGAAAATATCAGTAGGCAAGTGTCATGCTTAAATAACTGGACCAAAAGGCAGTGAGCCTGGTGGGCTTCTTAAAGATCTTTCACATGTTAGCACGATCAACTAATAGCTGTGGAGGCATGTACTTCAGGCCCCTGAGGGTCCCTCAGTCTAATGATTTGATTTGTTTCTTAATTCCAACTAGACCTTACTATCTAGCAGAGCTATTTTTCCAACATGTAAAGCACATAAATTGAAAACTAGCAAAAAAAGAAGAGATCTTTATACTGTTGAAACTAGCATTTTCTTTTTAGCTTGTTCATGTAGATTTTTGTAATGTAGGATACATGTGGAGAGCAGTCTGACAGCC
Organism: Coccyzus lansbergi; assembly: GCA_033558105.1. NCBI lineage: Eukaryota > Metazoa > Chordata > Aves > Cuculiformes > Coccyzidae > Coccyzus > Coccyzus lansbergi. Next base: position 361,817 of record JAUMJK010000694.1, read on the forward strand.
TTCTGTGCTGTTTAGAGGTACCTGCTGTTGTCTAACTTAGCCATGTAGTAAGAAGAGCAAATGGAAGACACTGAAAGATTTACCTGGCTCACCTATAAGACTTGTCTCATATTAATCAGTATCTTTTACATATATAAAGCTTACTCTAAAGTGATTGTGATGTTTATGGATAACTTGAGGTGTCAGACACGTGAAATTATTTACAACCTGACTTAAAATGCGTACTTTGTGAAGGGTATATGTAACTGTAATCAAAAAGGAGATACCCAAGCAGCAAAGCTCGAGACTCAGAATTTAGGCACTGTAGTAGAGTGAAGACCTCCAGCATTAGGCATTTTTGATGTCAATATTGTTAGTGATTTTGAGGTGAGGAGGCAGGTGATTATGAGTGCTGATACAAAGTTCCCACCTGCTAAAGATGCATCCTGTAAGAAATGGTATGTTGAGTGGTGAATCTAATCCCTCTACTGCTTGTCAGAACATGAACTTTAGAGTTGCGAATACATGGAACATTTTCATGTGCCTAGGATCCAGACTGCTGTTTTTTTATGAGAGTATTTGAATTAACAAGGCTCTGCTTTTACAAGAGGGATAATACCCATGTTTTTGGTATTGATACCATGACAGATACTTATTAAATAGCAATTCCTATTACAGAGTAATAAGCTGGGAGAACATCTCCAGAACAGTATTCTTAACTATGTGATACAGAAAGTTGAGCAGTTTAAGAGAGTGTGGAAAGGGAATATTTTTTTAGTAAGCATTCTGGGTGACAGTGCAGCCAAGGAGGCAAGATTTATGGGTTCAGTGGGAGGAAGACAAAAAAAAAAAGGATTTAATCTGTAACCAGAAAACAAGACATTCATCTAGCACAGGCAGGTATGGTTTTTCATCCTTGCTCTCAAGGTGCTTTAGACAGTTTACATCAGACCGTAATTGAGTAAAAACCAGAAATTGTAAGACTAGAAATCAGTATTACCACATTAGCTAAATTAACCACTAGTCACAGAAGTTATGGTGCACCCTTGGGAATTAGAGTGAGAAGGGATCGTGCCTACTCCTGCATCTGCAGTCTCATGGGCAAGGGCATGCCTTCCTCAAGACTCATGAAAAAGGAGGTTACCATTTTCCCTATATTTACATATAACTTGAAGAGTTTTCATGTGCCTCTGCGTGTGTACTGGAAGACTTCTGTCATAACCAAGCGGGGTGCTTTGTGGGCCAAAGTTTACATCTTTCAATGTTAGGCTTGATCCACTGTTTCAATTAAATAGCTGAATTCTGTGTAAGTTAGGCCTTAGGAATCAAAGTAGGAGATTTGATTCTTACCTGTAATTAATAACAAAAGAATCAATTGCAAGGTAAGTTGTTTAGTGTGTTAAAATAAGCAAAAGGATAATAAATACTTGGTGAAAGAAATCCCATGTTTTTAGTGGGATGTTTTGTGTCTGAAAAACATTTTAATTAATTTTTTTTCTGTATGTCTCCTGTAAAAAACCTGTCTTAAAATGGAGAGAGGACTGTAAAGTAAAGTTGGTGGATATTTGAAGACACTTTGTTTTAATCCCTGTTTAAGCATTTCATGTCTTGGAAAAGAGTTAAATTGCATCTCTCTTCAAGAAAGGTTCAGGGCTTCTTGCAACTTTTATCATATAAATAATCCCATTATTTCATTATTGTAACTTCTTAAAATCTGTAAGAGCTGCAAATAAATTGCGTATCCACAGTCTTATTGCGTAGCCAGGATCACATAGCTTGTTCCAAAAAAACAGGAGGAGGCTGTGTGTACTGTTCTCTACAGTTCTCTGAGCTGCAGTATTGTTGTATCAGTTGTTCTTCAGTACCTTGTTTTACATCCTGTTTTTTTTTTAAAAAAAAAAACCATAAAATCTACTTAATATGCTACTGTATAGTGCTGCCTTGGCAGTGATATGTAGTTTTATTTGGGGGATAGTAATCAATTCTAAACCACCCTGAAGAGCTGGGAGTGACAGACAAAAATATGCATTCAGAGACAAGATGCGACTTTCAGAATGAATAATACTTCTATTTTTTTTAATGAAGGAAATATTTATAGGATGACATATATAAAAATTCTATGCTGTTTCCCAGTATTGCTGGTTTATTTTAAACCAGAGCGCATAAAAATGTCTGTATTGGAGTGTGACCATGTTCTATCTGGTCATGTTTTCTCTGGGAATTTGCATGGTTTTAACTAGGAGAGGAGTATAGACAGAAAATGGCTTTTGTACAATATACAAATAAAACCAATCTGTTAGTTACTGTAGAAATATATTCCCTTTGTTTTAGAAAGCAACAGTGATTTAAAATCCTTTGCCAGTGGGGTGGCCTAAAATTGAAGGAAATGAAAGACTTGTGTGGTCAGGGGGCATTCAGTCAGTTGGAATTCACACCCCTCCAGCATACAGCCAATTAAAGTGGGATGGTAGGATTAATAATCAGTAGATGAAATAAGCTTATACTCAGCAAGAAGAGCAAGAATGATTAATTAATAGTGTTTCATGTCATCCCAAGGTGTGCAGAAACAAGAGGTGGTGTGTAAAAGGCTGGATGACAACTCCATTGTACAAAACAATTACTGTGATCCTGACAGTAAGCCTCCAGATAACCAAAGAGCCTGCAACACTGAGCCTTGCCCACCTGAGTAAGTTATTAATCACGAAGATGGACATGTGTTTTGCATAGATAGCGAAGTCTTTGTAATCTATAATAAATCCTACTGATCAAATATGTATAAAATTCAGATCTAGTATTGCAGTCCTGTCTTGTCAGACAGGTTATTTGGTTTTGGTTTTTGGTTATGGTTTCATGTTCATCTGAAATCAGTTGTGGAAAACATGTGCTTTGACCTAGAGGAAGCCTGATCTGACTGAGGAATACTGATGTTTAAACTACGTAAAGCAGCTCAGACAGTGTAAGTAAAAAGATACCTGGAAAGCAGTTTCTTAGGCTGCAAGCATTGGATGTGGTGAATAGTGCTCAGAGTAGAACTGGGGACCATTCTTAAGGCAACGATTACAAAAGAATCTCGAGATAAAACTAATTTCTTTGCCGTAGAAATTTGTATTACTGCTAAGTGTTTGCCATGTTTTAAGTTGTATTATATTAAAGTCTTTGTTGAAGTGTTAACATGAGAAATAGCAAACATAGAATCTGTGTAGTAGACCAAACCATTTACTGATAATAGTTTTCTCAAAGAATTTGCTTTCCAGGATACTCATTGTTCTACAGTAATGCTGTGTGCCTTTAAGATTAGGTGCTGAATTACTTATGTCTGTTTAGTTTTATTTTTAAAGGCAGCTGTATGCTATATATTGAAAAGATAATTAAAGAGATGGGACTTAATTTGTTAAAAAATTATGTTTGGCAAGGACTTGTAGCATAGCTTAATCTTACTAATTACTCTTACTAATTATAATTTGCACCGGAAAATAATTTAATCCTAGGCACAACAGATCCTTCTTAAGTTTTGAGACAAATTCAAATTGTGGAAAAAATGGAAGAGATACAACAGTTTATTGATTTACAGGTTTAATTTTGTTGATAATCTGTAGTTATATTCTAATTGGGCATGGAAATCATTAATGCTGATTAAATGTGGATATTGCGTAATAAAAAAATGCCATGGTCTTTGAAAAATCTCTCTTAGAAATGGTAAAATTGTGGCATGAAGGTCAGCAGGAATAATGAAATGAATGTAATGCATTAAAATCCTAACTAGTCTTCATTAAGGTGATTTCAACCTAGAGTATTGGCTGCTTCCCTGATGTGGTGACTGGTTGCAGGATGGCAAAGCAGTGTTTTCTACACATACCCTCTTTGTGTCATGTGCATAATTACTTGACATAAACAGAAGTGAAGCCATTACACTGCTCTTGCCTTGAGTCTGTTTGAATGTGGATGTTCTGTCTCAAAATCAGATCTAAAGTAGGTCTAAATCATTGCCCCTACAATCTGTGTGTAAATATGTTTACCCTACAAGAATATGCACTTAGATTCTGTTTGGATAAGTTTGTTGAGCATGGCTCTAAGAACACTAACTAAACCCTGCACCACGTACTGGGAGCAGGACTTGGGAAGTGATGATGTTTAGTCAGTTCCTTTTTACTGAACACATCCCTATCCCTTACTTTATGTGGCTTACCTGTTAACAAATTGACACTTTAAGGAGTTGTAGTAACATACTACTACTTTGTAGTGTTTATTTTTTACACTAACATTATTTAAAAAACAGAAACAAGGAGAAAAAAAATCCCAACCCACAAAGCAAGACACTTCTACATCCTCTATCCAGTGCAGGAGGGACATGGATGAACGTGGTTGAAACTCAAGTCATCAAGATTCATAAATTGGGTAGTGTGTATTAATCGGCATCTGCTTGAATGTGTCAAAGCAGTTCAGCCAACATCTGCCTTCAGTCTGATGTTCCCCACAGGGTGAATACAAAATGCCAGACTCATAAGGGAGGGTTCTTGATTCTTGATCCTGTAAGCAGTCTAGAAGTAGGCTGTTCAAATAACAGGTAGTTACCCAAAGAAGTTTGACCCTTTTGACTGGAAGATTTATCACCCAGAAAAACTTAATCTTTACAGATAGTGGACAAATATTTCCTTTCCTAATTTACACAATCCCACTTCCCTTGTGATGTACACCAAAAGTTTCAGAACCTGCACTTTTTCTAACTGAATGCCAGTTAATCTTACACTTGATATCCCTGAGCATCAGTGAAGACTGTGTTTGTTTACAATGTAGAAATGATATAGGTAGATTTCTTGTCATACAGCATGAACATAGGAAGTACCTGAGAATGCACTTGAGCAAATCATAGTAGCAACTAGAAATTAGCACTTCATCCTTCTATGAATAAGTGTATTGTTAACAATTATTTAAGTTTAGTAATTTAAACTGTTGGGGTTCTGCATTGTACAATTTTTTACTGTTTCTGAAGTATATAAACTTAGCCTCCTAATTTTTTCTCTCCAGATGGTGTATAGGAGATTGGTCAGAATGCAGTAAGACCTGTGATGGAGGTATGCGTTCACGAACAGTTCTCTGTATCAGAAAGATTGGACCTTCTGAGGAGGAGACACTGGACAGTACCAACTGTTTAACACACCGACCTGTTGAAAAAGAGCCCTGTAACAATCAGTCCTGTCCTCCACAGTGGGTTGCTTTGGACTGGTCAGAAGTAAGGAGGTTTTGCTCTGTTAGTCCCTTGGTAATAGTGGATACTAGAGCTCTGAGCACTGAATATTATTACATTTTCTGTCACTGCTTGCTAAATAAAATAATGAGAAATTCAAAACTTCATAGACTTAGTATTGAAGCAGTTTTTTCTTTCATTTCATGTTGTCAGTTCTGTTGTTCTGTGAAATGACTATGACTTATGTTTATTAATCATAGTAGAAAAATACTAAAATACAAAACAGAACAGAAAAGTAATAAAAGAACAAAAAAATAACCACTTAGTATGAGATCAGTTTCTTAAAGAAAACATCAATTTCCACTTCCATTGTTCTCTGAACAGGCAAATATCTGGATAGTAGAGTTGATGGTTTAACAAAACCAGAAACTGGAATAAACTTATCTCTTTTTTTTTCTTTTTTTCTCTGAAATATCTGTGCAGATGTTAAGTGTCACCCTTCTTAGCAGCAAGCCCTAAGAAGCAGACCTAAAAGTCATTATTCTCTTTATTAAAGAGAAAGCATCTTTTGTTCACTGTGGTAATACCTGTTTTTGTATAAGTGAAGCTTATACTGTGCCTTATTGTGATTCAAGCATTAATGCGAACCAGTGTAGCTGAAGGGAAAAGCAGATACGTTTGAATGGAGCTGCGTCACATGCAAATCAGGATTCAAAAGTGCCTGTGTACTTTTTCAGATTCTTGCTACCTAGCACTCCCATCTCACCCCACTTTTTTTCTCAAAACAGCCTTTGGGAGTACTTACAGGTTAGGATTTCCTGAGTTTCCATGTCTCTGTCGATGTCAAATGCAGCCATGTCATATAATTGCTTTCATAAATTGATTAAACTGTGTTATAAAATGAATTAATTTGAGGTTTTGTCCCACTGCTTCTTGAAAAACTATTCCTGAGCTTCAATCTTTGACTGTCTTTTGTTTCCTCCACTTAAAATACTTGTAATGTACAGTGTATCAATAGACCCTAAATAAGCTGCTTCTGTTCCACAGCTATCACGTATTGATTACACAAAGTCATCTTAGAATCTGTTACTATATCCAGATCTTTATCTGCCTTTTTTTGTTTCTTGTATTGTTTTTAAATGCATGCTCCTACATGTCATACTGCCAGTCTTCAATTAAATTCAGTTATTAATGTCTTCATGGCTGTCCAGTTCTTTCTGTAGAGCATATCTCCAGCATCAAAGTCAGTTACCTACCTCCCTATCTGCTAGTTTTAGTAATTTCAGAAACACTGAACAACTTAAAATACTTTGTTTGAACATAATGAAGTAGCCTACAAGAAATGATTCAGATTAGTCCTATGACTGATCTTAGAAAGTATTTGCAGGTAGCACCTCTCAGTCCCTAAATTTTATCCGGTTTTCACCCCCCTTTCAAATACTTCACTGAAGCCTAAGTAGATTAGAACTGCTCTGCTTCCTTTGTCTAAAAGAATTGAAACTATTAGAATAAAGTAGAATGATCTACCAATGATACACCCATGACCCATTGTATGTCATTTTTCTGTCCTTACTCGCCTTTAAACAGTCTTTTATTCAAAGTAAATGATAATTACTGGACACTAAAGAAGGCCGATGTGCCTCTAATTAGGCAGATCTCTCATACATACAGATACTTTTAGCTCCAGAAGAAAGTTCTATATGTAGTTGTCAACTTTGTGTTCTGAAACCTGTAGCTTTCAGAAACTTTTCTCAGTGTAGAGTGAATCTACACAGTGAATCTTCAAGCGTGTGTTGTTCTACATGCAGAACAATTCTTTTTTATCCCCCATTAGCCAGCATTTCACATCTGAAACAAGACATAAAAAGGTACTGAATGATGCTTGTCTCTACCTGGGAAACTGCAGCGTATTCCAGTCCTTTGAGAATGAATCTGATTTAGAGTAGAAAGGAAAGGAGTTAGAAAGAGTAGGAGTTAGAAAGAATGGATGAGTGAGAGGGGATTTTCAGTTGAAGACTCTTATCATACTGCATCTGTGGCATTGATAGTTTGTAAGGTCTTTGCATTCATTACCACAGCACTTTGTTTCCAGTTGGAATATCTTGGCATTATCTTAGTACTAACAAATAACAGTATACATACAACAAGTTACAGAGCAATAGATACGTGTTGTCTATATACCGTTACCCTTTTGCTACCTCCTTGAGATATTGCTCACTATTGTATCATTCTTAGAGCCATCAACATTGCCACCCTCAGGAGACACTTGAAGATTTTAAGGTCTTCATATCCAGGCTTTCATAAAAACAGTGTGTTATAATTTTGAACAAAATTTGGGATCCTGAAGCAATACCAGCTTCTTTCTACTGTGAAGTTTGCCTGGTGTAGCTGGGTCTTGCCTGATAATAATATTTTAATATAATGAGAAAAATAGCGCTTTTTTCTATTCAGAATTTCTAGATATATGATGCATTAAAATTCCTACAGTAATATAAACATAACACTATATGTATGTCTTTATATGATTTTGTGACAAGCATGAAAATGAAAACAGATGAACTCAAAAGTGAAAAGTTGGATATTGAGAAGAGACTGAGTGCAAGTGATTTTTAAGCACTCAGCTAGGAAGGAGAACTTGCTTCTAGTTCCTGCTTAAAAGTCATGAATTTTTATGAAATATTTGTGGGAGAAGACATGTATAACATTCCATGGAATTTGGACCAGAACTGAGGAGTTATGGTCCTGATGCTGAAGATGTCACAAATTCATTGTCGTTCTTTTCTGGTCTCTGTTTAGCATTTGTATTCTTTTTGCAGTTCAGCCAGTTTTTCTTTTTACTTGCTTCCTTCTGGTAGTTTTCCAGCAGGCAAGTACTTGAGGTACACAAGATTTGGGGTTAAAGCCCTTTCTGTATGAGGACAACTGAACCTGTATCAGAATTCTGAACACTGAACTACTGCAGAAAAAGGGGCAGTACCTTGGTAGGAAAAGATGGAATAGCATAGGAAAGGTTACATTTTAAGGAAAGCAATTGGATACCTGAAGAAAGAAAGAGGAGGAAAAGTAGAGGTCATCAGACCTGCTTCCTTTCATATTGCTGTTTTGTTATCTACTTAGTGTTAGAACAGACAGAAGAGTGATAAAAGGAGGAAAACCAAGAACTGTGTGAAAAAATAATTAAAACTTAAGTAGGAAGGTAGAGAAAAGCATGCATTATAGGGTAGGGTACAGTATTCCTATCTGAATTTTCCACTTTCTATGGAGACTAGAAAAACATTTTTCATCCCATTTGTTGATTGTGTTTATTATATCTCAGTAGTCTACAAGTTAGGTGGAGAAAGACTGTACTAAGGCCATACTAATACCAGGAATTCTACTTTTAATTTCTGAAATACACACTCAAGTTTATTTTGTAAAAGTTCTGCATGTGGCAGACTTTTCTACTTTGTAGCAAAGTGTTTTTCTTAAACCTAACCTAAAGGCTCTTATGTATGAGAGTAAATAGTAGCACTTTAGCCTAAATATAAATAGCAAAGGATATCTACTTGGAGCAAATTAGAAGTGATTAAAACTTGAACTTGATAAAACTATCTTCCACCAGGTTTTTTGTTTATCTAAACTTTTTATAATTATCATTATTGTTTGGGGGAAATTGTGATTATAGATTAATTGTAAGACCATAAATATGTTCCTGGTTTTGTAATAATATTTCTGACACTTCTGTTGACTTTACTCAGATTTTAATTGTTTATCTATATCAATATTTTTTCAGTGCACACCGAAGTGTGGCCCAGGATTCAAACACCGTATTGTTCTGTGCAAAAGCAGCGATCTTTTAAAAACTTTTCCAGCCTCGCAATGTCAAGAGGAAAGCAAGCCACCAGTCCGCATCCGCTGTAGTTTAGGCCGATGTCCTCCTCCTCGCTGGGTTACTGGAGACTGGGGACAGGTAAGATAGTTCACATAAGTATTTATTGCTGTTATTTTCCTACACAGTAGAACCTTCTAAGGATAAGATGTTGCTGGAAATGGAAAAGACATGGTTCCCATGACTGAAACAAAAACTTCTTCCCCTGTTTGTCTCAGATGAAATGTGATTCTGAATGATCTTTGTCTGCTAAACTATAAAGGATTTGCTGACAGCAATCTAGTTTCTAATGGATGAGTTTCTGTATTAAATTTATAAAACATTAATTAGTTTTTAATCTGGGGGGGTTTTTTGAGTGGGGATTTTGGGATTCAGTAATTTTGTGATGCTTAGTGTTTTAAAATCGCATTTAACTTCCTTGAAAAACATGATGGAAATACAAAGCCAATTTCTGTTTTAGTAAGAGATATAGATCTATATTTATGTCTATATAGCTGCCAAAAAACCTTGAGATCTAGATAATTTTACATTAAAAAATGCTGAATTACCAGACAGGTGGGTAAGTTGTTAGAGGACAGGCTAAATAGTGCTGCTGTTTTGCAATGTTTCTAAATATGGTATACTGAATTTCCTTCTTTCCTTATGTTTTTGCATCTCAGTTGTGATCAGTGGCCTGTTTTTAAAGTCATAAATGGATGTTTCACTTTCCAAGTTTGCTGAGTAATTTGTCACTAATGAAAACAAAACACTTAACTAACCACAGGACAATCACTAATGGCATTAAAGACTAATCAGCTTTTCTTTTATGGTAGTTGTGCTGATGTAAGTTTACCTCACATTGATTTAGTACTAAACCCACTGTTTAGCTGTAGACAATAAAAATCAAAAGCATTTTTATTTGAATGATAGGTTTCTATTTCCTTAAAAAAATTCTACTGGTAGATTCTTGTTCTCTTTGATTTGCCTTGGTTCTAAAGAGATTATTTCTCTTTTGAAAATAAGCACATAAACTCAGAGATTGTATGTGTTATGGTGTAAATTATATTCTTATACATCAGAGCTGAACTGTTCAGGGAGTTTACATCACATTGTGTTTTATTTCCTTTGAAAGACGGGTGCTCACATATAAAGTGAAAAAAAGAAAAAAATCTAATCTATTTTATGAAACTTATTTCCTATATTAACAAAATGTTTTCAGATGCCTGTCATCTTTAAAATTTGTGCATGTGTGTTGTTCCTGATTGCTTTCCTGTTATTTTAGACTTAAAAATTAGATTCAAGTTGTTTTACCTTTTTATCTTCTTTATTTTCAGTGTTCTGCACAGTGTGGTCTTGGGCAACAGATGAGAACCGTACAGTGCCTCTCATACACAGGACAAGCATCCAGTGAGTGTTCAGAAACTCTTAGACCTCCATCAATGCAGCAGTGTGAGAGTAAATGTGACAGCACTCCCATTTCCAACACAGAAGGTAAGTGTGCCATCTTCTTGTGATTCTGCAAAGAGTAAAGCGGCACAGTCAGTATTAATTTATTAATAAAAGTATAGTTATCAATAATAAAAAATTAAGGCATTAGTTTATTATTAAACGTCTATGTACACTATCCCTCAGCCTATGAATTAATTTTTCTCTCTGTTGGTTCAATGGAAATGTCCCTGATAATGGGGGGAACATCATACGCCTCTCATCTGCTGACGTTTTCCACGCTGTATCAGTGGTTAACATAAAAGTGTAGTGGCAAAAACAGTTTTATATGTTCGTGGAAAGACTGGGACCATGTATCTAATGCTATGCAGTGCTACAAGCGTGTTGTATGTTTTACCTTACTTGTCAACTTCTTCTTAACTTTTGATTTCTTGAATTTGTAATACCTATTTGAAATAATTAACAAATTTGCATATGATACATTCTAATTTAACCAGACTATTAGCCAACTTCATTGTAACATATTATTGGTAGAGGATGTGTTGGATAATAATGTCAAAATAAGCTTATTAATGTTTATGAGGGGCTCCAGATCTGAATTCATACATTGTCCAAGCCAATGTATTAGGAAATGCTGTCTTCGAGTAGAATTGGAATGCTAGGCAATTACAAAAAAAAAAAAGGTTCCTCATTAATTGTAAAAATTTAAAATAGTTGCTCACCAGGTCCCTTCCAACCTGGTTGTTCTATAGAATCATAGAATCATAGAACGACCAGGTTGGAAGGGACCCATCGGATCTTCTAGTCCAACCATTCCTATCTAACACTAAACTAAGTCCCTCAAGACCTCATTCACCTGTGCCTTAAACACCTCCAGGGAAGGTGAATCAACCACCTCCCTGGGCAGCCTGTTCCAATGCCCAATGACCCTTTCTGTGAAAAACTTCCTCCTAATCTCTAGCCTAAATCTCCCCTGGCAGAACTTGAGGCCATTCCCTCTTGTCCTGTCCCCTGTCACTTGGGAGAAGAGGCCAGCTCCCTCCTCTCTACAACCTCCCTTCAGGTAGTTGTAGAGAGCAATGAGGTCTCCTCTCAGCCTCCTCTTCTCCAGGCTAAACAACCCCAGCTCTCTCAGCCGCTCCTCATAGGTTCTGTTCTCCAGTCCCTTCACCAGCTTTGTTGCTCTTCTCCTGACTCGCTCCAGTGCCTCAACATCCTTCTTTTTTAAGAAAGGGGAAGATAAAAAAAAGTCTAAAAATGAAGACAGATAACACAGCAATAATAATTCCTTTAAAACAGTTATTCATTAAATTCTTTAAATTTTCATATTTCTTAGATTTTGAGCACTTGACCACAATGTCACTAAGGCTGCTTCTTTTAACATAACTTTGCAGTATATGATAGAGTAACTTTTCCACAGGTTCTCCAGTTACATTGGAGTTTAATATCTTATTTATATGGAATAGGTACTCTCATTTAAGTTTCAAAATAAAGGCAAATTTATGCTGTAATTTGCCCTGTTTTGGTGTTTTCACTATTAATTTTTTTCTTACCTGTTTAGTGTGTCTGTTGTCTCACTCGTGTTTGAGTTACAGTCATCTTGGAGTGAAGGACTGTTGTTCTGTCAGGCCTTGGAGCATCGTGATCTTCCTGGCCTCTACTCTTCATTTCTAGACTTCAGATCAATGAAAAATACAATTATGGTGAAACTACTGCTGTAATTTGAGAAAGAATATAGGAGGAAGCCTTAGGATACAACCTTAGAAGAGCTTTTGGCGTTGTTTTGAGACAAATCCTTTTCTGAGAAATTAATCTAATTTAATTCTTCCCATCACTTACGGGTTTTACTTTTTCTCTCCATGCACCTCTTCTATCTTCCTGCATGTGAAGCAAAGCTTCTTGCTAAAATCTTATATTAATATCAGCCTGGAAGGAACTGCACAAGCATTTTTAACTAAAAATCCTCTATAAGACGTCTGTCATAGCATTCACTCCAGAGCAAAGGAAAAATGGCATCAGAAATGTCTGAGCTGTGGAATCTGAGTGTACCTCTGAGCTCTTTGATACAGCTCTGTCTTCAGCTATATAAAGAATAATAACTGGACCTGGACCAAACTATTCCATTCCCTATTCCCACCACATTTCTACAGAAAGGAAGCTAAACCAGAGGAGAACTATAACATATTCCAACAGTACTTTTGTAATGTACCCCATAAGTCACTTGAGAGAAAACTTTGAGGGATGGAAAAGTAGGATTCCTTCCTCTGCATAGCTGAGCTTTTGTTCTGTCTTCTTGGGAAAGTTACCTGCCAATGTGATAAGGGCTGCTGAGGCAGTAAGCTCAGCATATAGAGAAAACACAGGCATGAACAAAAAAGATCTCGCGTGTCTATTGTAGGCATAAAAATGGCTTTTCATAGAATCATAGTATCACTAGGTTGGAAGAGACCCATCGGATCATTGAGTCCAACCATTCCCACCAGTCTCTAAGCCACGCCCCTCAGTACCTCATCCATCCGCACCTTAAACACCTCCAGGGAAGGAGAGTCAACAACCTCCCTGGGCAGCCTGTTCCATTGCCTCAACATCCTTCTTGTTGTCAACGGTCCAGAACTGAACACAGGATTCAAGGAACGGTCTCACCAGTGCCGAGTACAGAGGGAGGATAATCTCCCTGGACCTGCTGGTCACTCCATTTCTGATCCAAGCCAAGATGCCATTGGCCTTCTTGACCACCTGGGCACGCTGCTGGCTCATGATCAGTCGCTGTTGACCAACACTCCCAGGTCCTTGTCCTCCTGACAGTTTTCCAGCCAGGCTTCTCCCAGTCTGTAGCACTGCATAGGGTTGTTGTGCCCCAAGTGCTGGACCTGGTACTTGGCCTTGTTAAACCTCATCCCATTGGACTCAGCCCAGTGGTCCAGCCTGTTTAGGTCCCTTTGCAGAGCCTCCCTACCCTCCAGCAGATCCACATTTCCACCCAGCTTAGTGTCGTCTGCAAACTTGCTAAGGATGCACTCAATGCCTTCATCCAGGTCATTGATGAAGACATTGAACAGGGCTGGACCCAGCACTGAGCCCTGGGGAACCCCACTTGTAACTGACCTCCAGCTGGAGTTGAACTCCATTTCCCACCACTCTCCAGTCCCAGTCATTCAACCAGTTTTCCACCCAGGAGGGTGTGCGCCTGTCCAGGCCAGAGGCTAACAGTTTCCATAGTAGAATGCTTTGAGAAACCGTATCAAAGGCTTTACTGAAGTCCAGGAACATACATCCACAGCATTTCCCTCATCCAAGAGTTTAGTCACTTTGTCATAGAAGACAATCAGGTCAGTTTAGCAAGACTTGCCTTTCATTTACCCATGTTGACTGGGAAAACCCACATTTTCCTTCATAAAAGAAGTGGAACTAAGTCTGAAGTATAATCTGTCATCTAGTTAGTCACTGAACTCACACAGTTGGTGCCTTTATTCATAACACCTGTCATTTTCTCCATCCCTGTTAGCTGCAATTCACATTCTATTGCAAGAATTCTTACAAATGCAGAGGCATGATACCTAATATTGTGAGTCATGTTTGATTTTGGATAACCTCTTGTGGATAGATAAAATAACTTCTGAGAAAGAAGGTATAAAAGTACTGTAAGAATATTGACTCTTATTTCCTAGCTCGGTGAAGCGATCATTTATCCTAATAAGTGACAATTCTTTTAAGAAAAAGTGGGCACACTTCTAAATGTCTGGGAGAGAAGCCCTGCAAACGTTTTTCTGCTGTTTGAAAATATATTGTTTGCACTAGGTTGGATGAGAAATAGTAGTTACGAAGAGAGTGAGGTGGATGGGTAGAGAAGCAGCATGTTAAATGTGAATTTTTCTTTCTATTTCTTTTTTATTCCTGATTTTTTTCTCTTTAATGCTTTTAATTATTAGAGTGCAAAGATGTGAACAAAGTGGCGTATTGCCCACTGGTTCTGAAGTTCAAGTTCTGCAGTCGAGCATACTTCAGACAAATGTGCTGCAAGACCTGCCAGGGACACTGACCCACAGAAAGCACAAGAATGTGCTTGTTATTATCGTTGTGGAAGAGTGTCCATCGAAGAAAGCCACACAGCGGAATGAGATTGACGTCCTTGCAAATGCATTACCCTGTGGAAAATGTAACCACTGGTCAGCCCCAGCTGACAGGATTTCAATATTATTTTAACTTCTGTGAAGTGGGATTTATTAATCCAAAGTGCTGGACACAGTATAAGGAGGGGATATCAAATTGGAAAGATCCATATAACACATATAGAATAGCTTACTGTGGAACGATTGTGTTCTTTTGACTAAATGCAATAGTCTGTTTACCTCCTTGGACCATTAAAGTAATTTTTATTATGGACTTAGCAATGACACTGAATCCATTTATATTTAAAACTGTTTAAAATGTAGCTGTTATGACTTGGTCTACTATGGAAGTAAAGAAGATTCAACAAAATGTCATAGCTTAAAAACGTTAACTATTTTATCTCGTGACACAGCACCACAATTTAAATTATAAAATGAACTTGGAAATGTTTTTTAAGGAGCAGAAATTTAGAAAAATGTATTTTTCCTTCGTTCCACCTAGTTCCCATTGGAGTAATCTGTATTTCCTAAACACTGCTGTGAGCCATATATAAAGCTATACTAAGTAGAACATCCATGGGGGACTTAGTTGTAAGAGGTACAACAGTTATTGCAGTGGTGCATGAAATACAAGTGTGCTACGAAACAAAATGAAATCTGCGTTGCAGGTTTGTCTTACCATTGTACAAGTGAAGTTGAGATTTTTTGTGAAAGGGGATATTTCCGTACCATGGAGGAGGCAGACTCTAGCAGTGGTGAAGACCATATTGTCAGTTCCTTCACTACTGCCAAAGAGGTTGCTTGGAACTTACACTTTGTTTACAACACCAGCCACAAAAAAAAGAAATAACTTTGTGGGCATCTAGATCTGTTTTACATGTTACTTTTGATTCTATGAAACTAATTAATTATGTTGCAAAAGATAAGCCTACTGTGTAATACCAATGATCCTTTGCAAAGCTGAAAGTTAAAATGGATTCCAGATGTTGTTTTCTTTGATACTTAAGCAGAAGGGCATCTGTTTATGAGAAGGAATATGTGAATGTGCAGTTCAGGAGACCACATCTGAGTGGGCAAGGATTACAACCAAAGAATAAGTGACTCTTGTGGGTATCTAGGTTCTGTTCAAATGAAAAGTCAAAAGTATGCTTGAGTCAAGTGGCCTATTGGACTCTCAGGAGTAAGGCACACTGGAATAGAGGTGGCAATAATGAAGTCTGGCCACCTTCACCTAAATGGCCAGCTGGGTCTGTATTTAAAGCAAGCAGCAGCTTTCAGCGTGAGGCTGGAAAAACTCATGACTCTGCATTAGTACCCAGATGCATCAATGATTCTGCTACTGTACTCCATTTATTTCATGATGCCATATTTTTTAATATTCACCAAATACTTTGCATTTTTAAACATAAGTCCAAACTACTTAGGCAAGTCACATTCAATAATCTACTATAAAAAATGGTAATCGTTGTGCTTCTTTCACTCATCACATTTATGTATGAGACTCAACAAGGAGATAATGAAAGTAGGTATGTGTTTATGTTAATATATTGTACTTGAACACTTCCATTTTGCATCAGGTACTTGATGAATTTGCTTTTGTGTCCAGATATGCCTCCTTTGTTGTAGTGCAATTAAAATTATGTGAACAGTAACGTTAAAATTCTAACTCATATAGCACTTTTTTTTAAAAAAGTACTCATTTCAGTGAAAAATAAGTTCAGAATTGAAGTGTACCAGTGGGCTTTACCAATAACAAGCCAAATACGTTGTATTTGTATACAATACAAATTGTATACAAATATACTGTATTTACTGATATTTAATTAATATTACTGATATTTACTGATATTAATTAATGTGAAATAATAGGTATTGTTAACAGGACTCATACTATGAAATCCTCCCGAAGTATTGACAATCTGTCCATGCGTTTTTGTGCAGCCCACAACTTCATGATCATCAAATTCCTGTCATCTGCTACCTCTTGCCAGTATTTCCATATGCCTGAGACCAGTGGAATAAATTTTAATTTGGCTGTGTGTATTCACATATGTTTACCTGCTGCTCATCACCACATGAACAACTCTTGTTAAAACTGACACTAGTAGTATAAAAAAACCTAATTTTTGGAGTTGTACATGGGGATTAAGGGCAGTATGCAGTCCTTCTCTGCTAAGTGAATTGACTTTATATAATTCTTTTGACAAAACACCTTGGTGCTAGCATGCCCTGGCTAGGTCTAAAATATGAGAAAAGGGAAAGGGATTGCTTTGGCATTCCATGTAAGCAAGAGGCCTCTGTATCAGTGTCCAGTTTTCTCCAGGGCATGATTTTGTTTATCAACTAATGTGTCTTTTCAGCTAACAGGAAAAGGGTTTTCTATGTATTCAAAGTAAACCTTTTCTTTTTTTTTTTACCTCACTTCTTAGGACATGAAAATTGTAAGGCGTGTTTCCAAAGACACATTTTGCTCTCTTACTGGTGCTAGAACACTAGGGAGTCCAATGTTTACTCTGCAACATAACAGCACTGAGGTTGGAATTTAAAGAACTCCCTGGAGCAATGTCGGTTTATATTGTCAAAGGGAACAAAACACAGAATGTATGTGGATTTACAAACTAAGCAATGCTTCAGACTAAGACCGAAAAATGGAACCTAATTCAACAAAAAATAATTGGTTTCCATGGCACAGTTCATTGCTGCTGCTACACTGTAGCCATCCATATAATCTAAGCTAAATAGTGTTATATTCCTAAATAGTGACAATAGGACTACTTGTGTAGGCTGAAAATATGACAGGCTTAGAATCAAATAGTAGAATATGAAATGCAGAAATCAATCTGGTGCCAGTACATCCACTAAACAATACAATCAGCAAAAGAAGATCAAAATACAAAGAAAAATCTAGAGATTAAACCCTCAAGGTGTATACACCCAGAAATAGTTCATTTCTTTAGGTACTTTGTAATGGAGTGAATGTCACATAGATATTCTTAATAATACAGACTGAAATTACCTTGTATTATTGTGATTAGTTGCTTATTATTTTATACTCAATATTAATGTGGTACACTGTTACTTTATTATTATTTTTGCTTTTGTAAATTATATTCTAATTTATTGTCATGTTTCTTAACACTTGTTCTATGTGCATTCTCCTGCTTGTTTGTTATGAAAACAAAATATTGTAACACTTGATGCAGTGAAATTCCACACCAGGCACAGATTTGTTTTTAACATAGATAATTTAGTAAAATAAAACTGCAGCTTTTAAGAATGATACTCATGGTAAAGTTGTCTGTTCCCTGACTTACAGTTACTAGAATTCTGTATGCCTAACATTTGCTTCATCACATGCATCAAAACAGATACAAGCTGTTTTCTTTCAAGTAACATCTATATCTTATGCTAGAATGCTGTCTTTGGCAGCTGGAATATTTGTCATAGATATGCAAAACAATAAGGAAAAGGAGAAGTCAAGAACATAATTATGAACATGATTAGATTATACTTAGCCTAAGCAATAATGGAGATCATGAGTGAAATTAATGTCAGCAAAATATCCTGTACTTCTTGGAATGATTTCATTAACAGCCAGTCCCTAACAACAATAAAAGTAAAATGGCCTTCTATTGAGCTTTTAAGATTTCATCTGAAGTTTATCTGAAGCTATTATTATTTTAAATGTAAAGAAAGAAGTAATTTTGGAAGACTTGATGCTCTCATTACTGTTGCTGAGAGAATGCTTCTTTTCTTACCTAGTAGAGTAAAAATATACTGTATTGAAATCTATGATCAAGTTCTAAGGAATATTTCTTGTTTCTGTAGAACAACAGTTAACATTTAGTTTCTGGTTCTGTGCTAATAATGACTCTACTATTATAAGCAAGATGTTCAGAGAACCTTAAATATTTTGATAAGGCATTTACAAATTTTGGTTATTCTTTTCCATAAAAATGAGGATTAAAAAAAACTATTTACTGTTCTAAAGGTACAGGTTTTTCCATCTTGACTCTATCACAAAGTTTTATTGCTCTGTAGATGAGAAGTTAAAGATGGAGTAGTCTTTAGCAAATAATGCAGTCTAGTAACAGTTCTGTCTCTCAGTCCAAAACTCTGTTGACTTTCCCATTTATACCACAAGTTATTACCTGATAGGCTTCCCACTATAGTTTAGTTTTGAGTATTATTACTTCCCCTCTGGAATGTTTGTGTTTTGGATTATAATGATGAACTGCATAGACTGAAACAGATCCTATTGCATTTCCCTGTTTTTCACTTCTCCTGCTACCTTAAACCTAACATAACGTATGCTAACTACAGAGTTCCTGGCACACAAAATTCCCTTCAGTCTTCTTAAAATACTCTCTTGCTGCCCCTCGACTTCCTTCTGGAGACAACCCTATTATTATAATTCTCTGTGACACTTTTTCTGTTCATATTTTGAGGAAATATACACCATTTTTACCCAAGATATTTGCTTTTCCATTCTCCGAGTTCCCTTGCTATACCCCACAACTACTCCATCATCAGTAAACTCCTCATTTTCTCTGAAGTTACCTGATGTACAAGAGGGACTCTTAACTATCCTCTGTAGAATGCTGGACAGGCCTTTGCTGTTTTGCTGGCATTTTCATTATTATTTTTTATTACTAAGAGCTGAGACCCAGAACTCTTCTGTGGAGGTTTACTGTATAATATTTTGGATAAGTCCTGTAAGCCTCATCTGGAGTCAGTCTGTCATCAATCTGAGAGTCTTAAAGAGAAAGCCATTACTAAGCTGAGATGGTCATTCTGTGAGAAGTGACCCCCCTGTCTGTCTGTCTTCCCTTCACCATGAATGACAATTGAGTGGAAGGGATGGATCATTGCTTCTATGTGGTCCCTCCAATCTTTGTCCTAGACAGAATGGTGTAAGAGCTCTTGTGTGCAGTAATCACCATGGAATCCCAAACAGATTTTTAAGGGCTCAGTCAGCCACAGAACAGGGTTCACCACAGCACTAGTGACTTGGTCATTTCCCAAGTATATTTGGCCCCGTTAAAGGGGTAGTTCATGTCCTGTTTAGGAAGCTGAGCCACTCAGATTGCAGTATGGTGTGTGTTTAAGGATACTGTGTCCCTTAAACTGGCATGTCACCTACACATCATTTATTTTCTTCTGTGTCTGCACAGGACTGACATTTTCATTGAGCTGGACGGGATACAGGATACACTGTTTATGCTCACAGGTTGTATAGCTGCCAGTCAGAACATTACTGATATCTGACATGGAAAGGATATAAGTATGTATTTCTGCATTAAGAGTGGGAAAGATACCATTGCTATAGACAGGAAGGTCTTTTCAGAGAAGATCTAGCAAGATCACTGGATAAAAAAAATCTCACTTCTTTAGTAATCATGTTTGGAAGAAATTCATCGGATCACAGCTTGAGATGGAAAAGGAAGTGTTTTGGAAGCTAGAAGTGAAAACTCAGCCAGAGAGTGCTTCAGGCCTTGGTTGCTGTGACCACCCAGATGGATCAGATTTGGTCTGGCTGATAAGGGATAAGCCACAGCTTTTGCAAACTCAATATCTTCAATGATAAACACATCAACATCAGTGTATTTTTTTACTCTTTTCCCCCCTCCCCTCCCTGGACATCAAAGTCTTTATAACAGTAGACATTCTTATGATGTTTATAGTATAACAAAATTACCATATTCTTTGAAAACCCATTCTGCAATGTGATTTTTTTTGGTTTGGTTTTTTTTTTTTTGCAATGAAGATCAGTATGCCATGCAGGATTCAAGGTCTCTCTCCCCTTGGAAGCACACTGGTACTCAGTAACACTTCATCTGCAAGGTAGCTGAGGTAATAGTTCTGCATATGCAGGAACATCTTCCAGTTATACTTCTGTGGAAAGATACAGATCCTCAAGTAAAGTGGAATTTCAGGAGGCAAACTTAAGCTGAGAGTGCATTTTAAGTAGTTGTTGCCATATTTGTTCTGAGGTCAGTGCTGCTTTATAAAGAAAATTATTTTACAGAAATGTGATGCACTTAATAGGTTGTGACCTTCTAACGTCTTTGAATACTGATCAGAGACAAGGTCAGAGCCTTGTGCAGATATGACGATGTATGTTTGAAAAGTTTGCTGTCCATTTCCATCATGCTCTCTTTCATTCCTTAGAATCCACACACTCTGACTGCTTCTCCACTTTCTTACTGCTTTCACATGCCTGTGGATCTCATGTTTAGCTGGTTTTTATCTCATATTTTAATGTTAATGAGAGTTTTTGTATCTGTAACTTAACACTTTTGTATGTTAAAACTGCTAACTTTAGGCTGGTTTTGTGAATTATTTATTGGTGTGCAGAAACATATAAAATCTAAATAAGAATTTAAAGAAACAAGTGCTAGAGTTGCTTTTTCTCCAAATAATATATTAGATCATGTTTCACATTTTTTCTAATGCAATAATTAAAGACTTTCTCAGGATGCTTTTTCATATTCTGAAAACCACTGACTTAGGAACAATATAAACAGGGGGAACTGAGCCTCTCTTTTAGTCTTTCATATCCTCTTTCACATTTAGCCTTTGCTATTGCAATGCACTATCAAAACAAGACCTTCTGCAACAAAAAGGAATTCCAAATATCTCATTTGGCCTTTCTGGCCTAAAGTTTCCTTAGAAGTTTATTTACCTAAGATAGATTACATTGTTGAAGCCATTCTGTCAATTAGCAGATAACATTTGACTTCAGATGTATTATTCTTCACAAGCATTTTGTCAGGGATAAGGCTGGTAACTGAGTTTCTAGGGAGGAGATGAGATAGGATGGCTGTAATTACATGCGTCAATTATCTTTCACCCAGTCCTTGTGAAATAGATTGTGGATCAGCCTATTTAAATAAAAGGAGAAAAGAACTTGCACCAGCCACAAAACGAAAATACAAGGGAAAAATACTCCTTCTTGGGATTTTTAGTGAGGTTTATGAAGTTGACTCAGCTTTGGTTGCTGTTCACTGCGGTCCTTGGTAAAGTGTTTGTAAGGCTAAAGGAGAATGGCCTGAATTCTATTCTTTTTATTTATTTTTTTTTTAAATCTTTCTTATCCTAATCAGCCTAAGAAAGTTCTCAAGTGTTAAGACAGGCATCCTTCTGTAAAATGCCATGCCCAGACTGGTGAAGTTGATATGCTGTTTTTTTCTGCTTCTTGCATCATCACGATCACGAATTTTGATGAACGAAAAACTACTGAGAGCTATGGGCTTGGATTTTGTTGGTCTGTATGTGCTGCCTCACTCCCTGTCTACTCTATATGGGAAACTGCCCTGTGGCCAGCGGAAGTTAGTCCTGAGGATGGAGCGACTGCAGAGACAGAAAGACCCTTGGTCAATTTAACCCTGTCAGTACTCCCAAAATGCTGGATATACTATTAGATGAAAAAAACCATGATTCTCTCAGTGCCTTACAGCAGTGAGTTGAACTCTATACCTCTCTGGGTAGCCTGCTTAATTGGCTATGCTGTATTGAGCATATGAGTGAACTGCAAATGATCATGAAAAGTAGCAGTTGCAAAAATGATGTCCATAAATCTGCTGGCCACAGAGACAACAGCATTCCCGAATGCCAGATGCTCACTGAGTCCCGTGTAATTCTGCTGAGCTAATGAACAAATGCTTACAGCGTGTATTGACTCTCAGCTAGTCAACAGAATAGTGAAGAGCTGCCAAGAGGTATGTTGCTTGTTAACAGTCTGAGACTTAAAGCCTTCAAAACAATAAACCTTGAATCTCCTTTAAAAATAATAAAAAAAAAAGAGCAGTAACATGTTTTGGTAAACTTTGGGATAAAATGTTGATTATTCCTTTGTGGCTTGAGCAACTTGATTACAAAAGCAGTCACCTTCCATAGGGTGTCCAGGATTGAGCAATGGAGTGCTGTGATTATGTGTAATATGTCAACTTTCAGGGCATTTTGTGTTTTCCTTATTATACTACGTGTGTCATTCAATAGCATATGCTTATCTTTATCTTAGTAATAAAAATACCTCTTGGAGATTGCTTTTAATGACTTTTACTTAGCTGGACTTAGCCTATGCAAACCAGAAAAAACATGGTCTGACTTAGTGAAATGCTTCCTTCTGGGTCATTTCAAGGGTTTGTCTTCCAGCTGGAAACTGCCAGAGCCCAGGGGTATTCTGCCTACATTTTCTTTGTCTCCAGCGTCTGTGACCTGCTGGGAAAGAGAATGATGCAATACCAGCTCTATACTAATTAATAAACCCTAAACAACTATCTAGTAGCATCCTGGCTTACTTAATATTACTCCTTTCCTGAAGATGCCCAGACAACTTGAACTTGTACTCTGCTGAAGGACTCCTTGGCACATAGAAAGGTAATGTTGCCTTCATCCAACAACAGTGAATATGCATTTAGGGTAAAGTCAGAAACCTGATAATTCCTAACCAGCTTTGAGTGCACATACATAAAATTGGTGCCTTTGGCTTCCTAGCATAGCCTCTCAATTGATACTAGCCAAAATTACTTGGATAGTCAATTGTATGAGTTTCCATTTTGGCTGTCATATACTGGTTAGATATACTTACTCTCTGAAATGAAAGATGCAAAAGGTGGCTGCCTTTGTCTTGGTACCACAGTATCAGAACACAGTACATCACAATATAATAATCCTCATAGACTCATTTTCAGTTAGGGGCTCTGTTAATTACATCATAGAAATTTGCTTGGTTCAGACTGTAGATCAGTCTGCTGTAAATACTCGTAGAGCAACATGAAGCCAATACAGCATTGTTCCAAATGAAATTTTAATCTGAAAAATGTACTTCTTATTAGAAGACTGAGAAACAATGAATTCTGGGAGATCAGTAAATGTAATGAGTAAAGTATGTATAATTAATTATAGCAGAGTATTTATTACAATACAACTGCTAAAAATCTTGAGACGATAAAATAAATCACAGAGACACAATTTAAAATAATTTCTAGTAAATAAGCATAGAAAAAGCCCCTCAAACTAAAACATCTTTTGCTGTTTAGAGGTAGATAATCCATTCTTAGTCCAGTTCACAAATTTGATTTACAGTGTATTTCAAAATATTTATCTCCTTTTTAGGGTTTCCATCACTGCCTAAGCCAATAACCTGCTGTGTTTGAAAATGTCTGGGCAGTAATTGTCATTGTTTGCAAAGCTGTTTTGGAAAACAGTGAGCTTCATGGCATTTTGTAGATTTAAGGAGTGCAGTTACCAACATTGTATACATAATCCAAGTGACCTTCTGGCTTCAGAAGCTCAAACCCACAGAAAAAAATTAACAATAGCAAAATGTTTGTTTAATTTTTCTTCTGGGGTTGGTCAGCTGTAGGTGGATTATATTATAGCCAGTTTGGCAAAAATGTGATTAGTTTAACAATTCCATATAAGTACAAAACTATGTTGAAGTAAACATACAAAGCAGACTATGAGTTTTCAGGGTGGATAGTCTGACACATTTTCATATGGTAAGCATATAAGGTAGGGCTATGCTGATACGATGATATCTTGATGCTCCTGTGATTCTAAAATTATTGGCAAATAATTAGAAGACTTACTTCTTTCAGAAGACTTTTCTGAAAACTTAACAAAGAGGAATATAATGAACTCTTTATAGAACCACAGAATCATGGAAAAGCCCTCTTGGATCACCAAGTCCAAACATTCCTATCTGCCACTGAACCACGTCCCTGAGCACCTCATCTACCCATCCTTTAACTGTTTCCAGGGATGGTGACTCAAACACCTCCCTGGGTAGCCTGTTCAAGTATCCAATCACCTTTTCTGTGAATTTTTTTTTAACTGATATCTAGTCTGATCCAACCTGTTCAAGTCCCTCTGGAGCCTCCCTACATTCCAGCAGATCGACACTTCCACCCAGCTTAGTGTCGTCTGCAAACTTGCTAAAGGTGCAGTCAATGCCTTCATCCAGGTCATTGATAAAGACATTGAACAGGGTTGGACCCAGCACTGAGCCCTGGGGAACCCCACTTGTAACTGGCCTCCAGGTGGAGTGAACTCCATTTCCCACCATTCTCTGGTCCCGACCATTCAACCGTTTTATCACCCAGGAGAGTGTTCACCTGTCCAGGCCAGAGGCTGACAGTTTCTGAAGCAGAATGCTATGAGAAACTGTCAGAGGCTTTACTGGAGTTTATCAGAGGAGGCTGAGAGGAGACCTCATTGCTCTCTACAACTACCTGAAGGGAGGTTGTAGAGAGGAGGGAGCTGGCCTCTTCTCCCAAGTGACAGGGGACAGGACAAGAGGGAATGACCTCAAGCTCCGCCAGGGGAGATTTAGGCTAGAGATTAGGAGGAAGTTTTTCACAGAAAGGGTCATTGGGCATTGGAACAGGCTGCCCAGGGAGGTGGTTGATTCACCTTCCCTGGAGGTGTTTAAGACACGGATGGATGAGGTCTTGAGGGACTTGGTTTAGTGTTAGATAGGAATGGTTGGACTAGAAGATCCGATGGGTCCCTTCCAACCTGGTTGTTCAATGATTCTGTGATTCTGTGATCTTATATATGAACATGTTAGGCAAAGGACAGAATGGTTTCACCAAGGTCAGATCCTGCCTGACCAACCTAGTGGCTTTCTGTGATGGGGTGACCACGTCAGCGGACACAGTTTTTCAAGCCTTTCACACAGTTCCTCACAACATCATTCTCTCTAAATTGGCAAGAGATGGATTTGATGGGTGGACTGTTTGGTGGATAAGGAATTGGTTGAATGGTTGCATTCAGAGAGTAGTGGTCAATGGCTCAGTGTCCAGGTAGAGATCTGTGGCAAGTGGTGTCCCTTAGGGTTCTGCACTGGGACCACTACTACTTAATATCTTCACCAATAATATAGACAGTGAGATTGAGGACACCCTCAGCAAGTTTGCAGATGACACCAAGCTAAGTGGTGCATTTGTGACAGGATGTCATCCAAAGAGACCTGGACAGGCTTGTGTGTATTTCATGGGGTTCAACAAGCCCAAGTGCAAGGTCCTACACCTGGGTCAGAGCAATCCACAGTTTCCATATGGGATGGAGGATTGAGATGTGATTAAGAGCAGCCCTGCGGAGAAGGACTTGGGGTTCTGACTGGTAAGAAACTTTGCATGAGCTAGCATTGGACACTTGCAGCCCAGAAGACCAGCTGTCTTTGTCTTGCATCCTAGGCTGCATCAAAAGAAGTGTGGCCAGCAGGTCAAGGAAGGTAATTCTGCCCCTCTATTTTGCTCTTGTGAAACCTCACCTGGAGTATTGTGTCCAATTCTGGAATCCTCAACCTAAGAAGGATATGGAGCTGTTCATCCTGGAGAAGAGAAGGCTCTGAGACCTTATAGTGATCTTCCAGCGCCTAACGGGAACTACAAGAAGGCTGGGGAGTGACTGTTTACAATGACATGTAAGGATGAGGGGGAAAGACTATAAATAGGTGAGGGGGACATAGACTAGATGAAAGAAGAAATTCTTCATGAAGAGGGTGGGGTGGTGAGGCCCTGGCACAGGTTGCCCAGGGAAGTTGTGTATGCCCCATCCCTGGAAATCTTCAAGGCAAAGTTGGATGGGGCCTTCAGCCCCAGCCTGATCTAGTGGGACACGCCTCTGCCCATGGCAGGGGGTGTTGGAACTAGAACATCTTTACTCCCTCTTCTAATTGAAACCATTCTATGATGCTATGAATTTCCTGCAGTGTTGTTAGTTATGAAGTGACAGGTATCTTTTCCCAAATAAGCATTTTGTCTCCTTTTTCTTCTGCTTAAGACTATTTTGCCACCTACTATGTGGTCACAGAGTGGATATAATTTTCAGACAGACAGCTGTTGAAAAAGTGATAAGGTAAGGAGATTGGAAGAATGTATTGAAATTTTGGTTCAAATATTTTTTTAAAAACAGTACAAACAGCATTTCTGACTCTGAACTAAAATTACATGTAAGTCTTTAAATACTCTTAGCAGTTTTCTTTAAAAATCTATATGCACACTAGGAAAAATTCTCACAAAGCTTTGTTTGAAGAAACAATTTTGAAATGGATTTTTTTTTGACATGAATTGCACAACTAGCATGCAACAGCAGCCTATTGACAGCAGAAAAATATAAAACCTGCTTAGGTTCTCCCTTCAGTCCCCCTTTCTTTCCTCCTTGACTAATTTTACCTCTTGGTCACTCTGTACTTTGGTGGATCTTGATGCATTTTGCAGAAATTAGTTTCAGAAAGTTCACCAATATTCTTAAGGTCATGTGTGAATGAGCACACCCAGGCACAAATTTATTCACTAAAGATCACACAGACATTGCATCCATGTTACATGCAACCCTTGGGAATTCCCAATTGTATCTCATGCTATCTTGTCACAAATATGGTTTTCTGCTGAAGAAGGATTTGAAATTTTTTTTTATTCACCAGTGACTTGGATGTGGGACTGAGTGCATCCTCAACAGATTTGTCAAAAAACTGAGCGGCTATGCTGCCATTCAGGGAGACCTGGATGGGCTGGAGAGTTGGGGGGAGAGGACCATAGTGAAGTTCAACAAAGGCAAATGCAAAGTCCTACATCTCAGGAGGAAAATTCCCCTGCACCAGTACAGGTGGAAAGCAGAGATCTAAGCTGCTGGAAAGCGACTCTGCAGAAAAAGGACCTGGGCTTCCTGGAGTGACAATAAGTTGATGCTAAGCCAGCAGCCTGCCCTCATGGCCAAGAAGGGTATGGTTTAGTGGTTGACAGAAATGGCTGGACTCAATGATCCAGTGGGTATTTTCCAACCTAGTGATTCTGTGATTCTGTGAAGACCAATGGTATCCTGGGATACATTAAGAAGAGTGCAGCCAGCAGGGAGATTATCCTTCCCCTCTACTCAGTAAGGCTACATCTGGAGTACTGCAGCCAGTTCTGGACTCCACAGGTCATGGAAGACAAGAAACTACTGGAGAAAAGCCAGGGGAAGGCCATGAAGATGATTAGTGGATAGGAACATCTCTCTTATGAGGAGAAGCTGAGACCTGGATCTATTTCGCTTGAAGAAGTAAAGAATGAGTGTGGACCTTATCAATGCTGATAAATGTCTAAGGGGTAAGTGTCAAGAAGATGGGGCCAGGCTCTGTTCAGTGGTGCCCAGTGACAGGGCAAGCGGCAACAGGTACAAACCAGAATACAAGAAATTCCACTTTAACATAAAAGAAAATCTTCTTATCTGTGAAGGTGATGGAACATTGGAACATGCTGCCCAGGGAGGATTTAAAGTCTCCTTCTCTAGAGATACTCAGTCCTCACCAGGATGTGTTGCTGTGCAACCTGCTGTAGGCGAACCTGCTTTAGCAGTGAGATTGAACCAGGTGATCCCCAGAGGTCCATTCCTGGCTCTTCCGTTCTGTAATTCTGTGAAAAGCAACTTGGAAATGATTTTGTACCAGAAGTTACTTGTCACTCCCTTTTTCAATGCTGGTCACTAGCTGTCATTTTTAAAACGTAAAATGTTATAGGTGTTTTATTCCACTGGTATCTGGAACCAAGTGCCAGTTTATGAAAGCTGCATGTCATGAAATTTATTTTAACTTTCTCCTGTCTTTGGAGATTTCCTGGTGATTAGCAAGAATCAATATTCCATCTTAAGTTGTGTTTACACAGCTTTCAGGTTAATGTGACATGCAGATATTTTTGACAAACATTTTTTAACAGAACTATTTTGTCACAGAATGAGCTCATTTTAAAATGGTCCTTTGCCTGTTCTGGGCTTTGTGCCACATGATGTATATCAAGGTGCTTAAATAGAACTCAAATTGGGTCATACAATTGACTGCTTGTTCCTATGTCTGGACAGCTTTTTTTCCTTTCTGCTTCCAAGACCAGTTCTGGATTGACCCATCTCCCTAAAAAGAAATAAACCTCACTTCTAACACAGCTGTAAAAGGTCTCTATCAATACTCAGCTCCTGTACTGTATAAACCATATCGACTCCTCCATTACCTTTATGAAGAACCTACTCTAGGCAAGGCAAAACTCTTACATTTGTGATATGCTCCTTATGTATAGAAGTAAGCAGAGGCAAACGTGGAGGCAATTGTACCACAGAAATAAAGGAATGCACTGGCTGAATTGGCTTGCAGTGGAGGGGTTTTCATGAAGCTTGGAGACAGTAATTCTGAATGATTAACCCAAAAGGCGGAAAATCATAGCATCATAGAACAATCAGGCTGGAAGAGACCCACTAGATCATCAAGTCCAACTGTTCCTATCAAACACTAAACCATGCCCCTCAGTAACTCATCCACCCATGCCTTAAACACCTCCAGGGAAGGTGAATCAACCACCTCCCTGGGTAGCCTGTTCCAGTACCCCATGACCATATGCCCAATGCATATTGGAAGGGAATTGCTAGTACATGTGAGATGCAGTACCAATGTTTGTTTCATTTACAAACACGTAAGATGTTGCACTGTGATAGTCTCTCTGTTGTGTTATTCTGCCTGGTTTGGTGCTGTCATTGCAGCTGTGTGAAATGCCATATACAGGTAGATTTTTGATTGTGTAGAAACAAAGTCAAGTACTTCTACATCTGGAAACGAAAGACTGCAAAATGCAGAGTTGGAATTCCTTCTCCTTGAAGTCCCATAGGTCTTCCTCTGCTACTTCAAGTGTATTGTGGAACTTTCTTCATTGTCAGTCATCCTCCAGATAGGCACTGGAAATGCAGAAGGGTTTGAAAGAGACTGGAAATTGTCTGTGAATCCATTGTTGAGATATTTAAGAAATCACTAACCCTAGGTGACCCCAGGCAGTTTCTAAAACTAATAGAAGTATCTTTCAGGCTGTGAAGTGAATTGATCCATGGGTCTTGGTGTTCTTCTCAAAATTGCCTTTAGGTGGCTGTCCCTGTTAGGAGGCATATCCGAAGAGGAGGATAAGAAGAGTTCTTAGTAGAATTTTTGATATTTCCTTTGAGATCTGGAAGGGTGTTTATGGAGTTGTTGCTGGAGCAATTCTGTCTGATGGAACGATGAACCTCTTGATGGTCTTCCTGTGAGTTGAGGCTGGAATTCACAATTCTACTGAAGAGGAAGTTACTCCCAGATCTTTTTTGAGAACGTCTGTGCGCTACAAAATACAGATCACCCCTCAGGGCATTCAGTAAAGGGTTAAAATGCAGGGGATGGTTTCTGCTTGCAATCATTTTCAAAGGTGAGAAGAAAGTTCTTTATCACTGATGTAGCATAATACATTTTCCCTCGGAAGTTAATTGTTTCTTAGATCTGTGTTTGGAACAAAAAGAAGGTAAAACAGGCCTGGTCTGGTAATCCCCTAGTACTGGAAACTTGTTATTAAGCTTGCCAGTGATCAGAAGACCTTTAGTGCTGATGGTGCCAAAGCAGTCAGAGCCAAGAACTCCTTTGACACTACAGTGATTAGAGCTGTGATACTCTTGATTTTCAGGTAGTGCAGTTTTACTGACATGTCTTTGCAGGGTAGCAAGGGAGATTACTCAACTGCTGTGAAGGGTAGAAAGTACTTGGTATCTTTCAGACAGTGTAGCTCATACAGACACTAGTAGCGTAAAAGTAAGGAGACTTGGTCTCTTGATCTGACAGTCTGATGATGCCTGTCTGTTTTCAGAAGATATGGTGTCAATCTGAGTCTTTGCTTTGAAATCAAGCAGTGCTCTGGCATATGTGCACATTAAGAGGCAATTCAAATGATCATCACAGAGCCTTGTTACAGGCTAGAGAAGTTAGATTCTGCATTTGTGTGATTAGCTATTTTGAACCTTGTTAACAGGATAGAGAGACAGAAATTCTATTAATAACCTATTTTCATAAAGACATTAAATTGTCTTCTAATAATATGTTGAAATGCAATACTGTTAGGTTTAATCTCAGTTATTGGGCTCTTGATGGTCAAAGAATTATAGGGTAGTAAAAAGAAGATGAGAATTATTTAAAACTGCTGACTTATTGAGTAGTTTGAGGAGCAGGGCATTATTAAAATTACTAGATTTTCTCTTTTGTAACAAATATTTATACCAGTCAAGCCTATGCTGTGGCAGTTAGAAAAAAACAATTGCAGTTTCTCTTTTCCCTGTCTCAGGACAAAGTAAGTAAAGTGAGATTTAATTGCCTGTTTATAATCTGTTCATTTGCCACCTTACTATTATGAAACCAAAAAAAATTTTGTATTATATTTACTGAATTTATGCCGCATTACTGAAATTTGTCTTATCCTAACAGCAGTAGAATAACCTGAGGTACTTCCTGTTTGTACCAGAATTTATGAACTCTAGTTAAAAAAAAAAGTTACTTGGCCATAATCACTGCAAATCTGGATCTAGTGTTGTTTAACTTATAGTTTAGAGAGAAACAAGCTTTGTAGATATGCGCAGAAGAGGGACAATGAAATAGAAATGTTACTATTCCATTTGTCAATGAGAGACCAAAACCTGATCAAAATTATTTTGATTTTCTCTCTCTCTACCTTGTGATTCATACATCCAGGTTCTCTGAATTGATGACAAATATCACATCAATTTTATATTTCTTGTTTACTTTACACCAGAATGAATACTTCTACAACATACGATACTGTGTTATAAATCAAGACGTATTTGGGGACTAAACAATTCTAAACGCTCTGTCTACTATATATTTTGGAACTGTTCTCCATAAGTTAAAGCAATAGCATTGCGGATGTTGTCAGTACAGAGGAGGCTGAGGGGAGACCTCATTGCTCTCTACAACTACCTGAAAGGAGATTGTGGAGAGTAGGGAGCTGACCTCTTCTCCCAAGTAACAGGGAGGATGAGAGGGAATGGCCCCAAGCTGTACCAGGGGAGGTTCAGACTGGACATCAGGAAAATTTTTCATGGAAATGGTCATTGGGCACTGGTAGAGGCTGCCCAGGGAGGTGGTCGAGTCATGTTCGCTGGAGGTGTTTAAAAGACTGTTGGATGAGGTCTGAGGGACATGGTTTGGTGGTTGGTGGGAATGGTTGGACTTGATGATCCGGTGGGTCCTTCTCAACCTGGTGATTCTATGATAATATAGAGAAAGCTTCTGTTTAAAGAGTGTCTACTGAAGAGCAGCTTTCAACATTCAGAACTACCCACTGGGATTTTTCATGTTTGTTTACTGTATTTCCTTCACATACCTTGAAGAAGGGAGGCACACTGTTCGCCAGTTATTCAGGTTTTGAGGAATGGTCATGGACAAAAAAGGAGTCCAGTACGACTGTAAAGTTAGATGTTTACCTCCATGCTAAAGTGACATCTGCTGATAAAACACATTTCTGTGATTAAACTCAGTTACCAAAGCACACAAAACTGAGAGGTGAAGAACCCCATCGTAGTCAGGGATGCTTTGAACAAGTTTCTTGTACCACCAAAGTTGTAGAACCAACCTGTACTTTAATCCAAAGTGCTGGAACAGCCTACCAAAACATCCCAGTTGTCATATCCATCCTTTAATTAATGGTGAAGTTTAAAATATGTCAATACCAAATGCTTTTTAAGTTGTACGCAGATTAGAAAGCAACTTGATGGGTCTTAGTTTTTGAAGTGTAATCAAAGCATCCTAGGTTGATTTTGCTGTTTACTGATTCATTACTCCACCAAAACAACCAATTGTCTTCTTAGTGGAAAAACCATGTCAGCACCTAAAATAGCCAAGAACATCCCTTCCCCAAATGACCTTAAAGGTCCTCTAGGCATCCCAGTTGGTCTGTTCCTCTTTAAATAGTTTAGATCCATCTCTTATATTTCTTCATCTGGTTGCAGTATCCCAAAGTAAGATAAAGGATAGAAAAGTACTAGTACAATTAAGTTCTATTATTTTTCAAAACAAGGGCTTTATAACTGAGAATCTTCTTTACTGTATCTTACTAAAGTTCAGACCGCAAAGTGTGTTTCATCATTTATCCTAGACTGGCCCAAGTGAAATAGGTTCTTTGACTATGTTGATGTATTTCCGATCATATATATAAATATTTTATCAGTTTGAGGCTTTGACAAGCTGTGACTGTCAATGAGATTATAATGAGTCAGGAATACTTTTGTAATTAAACAGCTTTTAAAGTTCTACAAAGTATAGTCAAATAAAGATACTATTTTTGGAGGTACCAGCATTAAGCATGTGCCTGGTTGCACAAGTCTTTCAGTGGTCATAGAAAATCTGAAATGTAAAGAGACTAAGGAAGAACAAGGCCCTTGCACAAGTCCTTTTTTAACCTTTTGATGTTCACATGGGCAAATTTTTCCAGCTTGTTCATATTCCTCTGGATGGCACCTCATCCCTCAGATATGTCAGCTACATCACTCAGGTTTGTGTCATCTGCAAACTTGTGGAGGTTACACTCAATCCCACTGCATATGTCACTGATGAAGATACTAAACAGTACCGGTACCAGTACAGACCTCTGAGGGGCACCTCTCACCACTGACCTCCATCTGATCACTAAGCTGTTGACTATTACTCTCTGGATAGAACCATCCAGCCAATTCCTCATTGGGAGCAAATTCATATGTAATAGAGCATTTTTAATTGATTTTTCTGGAAATGGGAATTATGTGCATGGTCATTTGGTTAGAAAGTAAAATCTAACCTCAGATCCCTTAAAAGGAGACGACAAATAAGGTCTTTTCAAATATGACGTATGGACATACGCCATTTAAATGCTATCATGCTAATAGTTGTATTCCAGCATCTAAGCTGGAAGCGTCTGAGTGTATGATAATAACTTTTGAGCAACAAAGAAACATCAAAACCAGTAAATGATCTTATAAATATTGGGATAAGTTTGCCATTATGTGCAGTTTAAAAGAATTCTTTTCTCTTAATCTAAGACATAATGATGATATTCACCTAGAAAAAAATCATTTATGTACCTTATATGTATCTCATTGTTCCTCTTGACTATGGTTATTGGGGCTTCATTTTTTAAACTGCCTAATACGATTTTTGTAATGAGGGTGTACTTCAGACTAGACTCAGAAAGAAGTGTCTCAGAATCTTGAGCATTATCACTTGCAGACATAGTAACAAAACCAAACAATACACCCTTCACTTTTCAGGGAGAGTTTTATGAAGTATGTACAGCTTGGTGTTTAGTGTTAGCGAGAAAGTGTCCTTTTTTTAATCCCAGCTCTGGTCCAAAAAACAAAGCAAGGGAAGCATGAACTCTCAAGTAAGCTTAAATTGCAGGAGAAGAAACCAATTCATTTTGGTGTTAATCCATGCAGGAAAAAACACAATTTGTCTGTGAAGACGAGCAAAATGACAAGTATATTGTTCAGTATTTTGAAATTACTTTAGAATATACATAGCCTGAAGTCCTGTGAACAAACCAGTATTAGTTGAAGGCAATTTATAACAAAAAGAAAGAGGGAGGAGGGAATTTTTTGCTTTGTAATTTCTTGTCAGTTTTTGTAATAGAGTTCTCTGTATTTTACAGGCCTCAAAGGAACAATATACTTTCTGTCCTCACAATTAAGTCTTCCTGCAAACTGCTGAGCTCCTTTTAATTGACATCACTTTTCTATAAAATTTTACATATAGAAAGTTTTTAAAAGACTGTTTCTGTGAATCCTTGAACAAGAAAGTAGACATCTAAGAAAGGCTTCTAATTAGTATTTCCTGACTGTGAACAACTTCATTAATGAATCTAGAAGAAGATATAAAAATGTAAAAGTAGTTTTATGAATTTAAGATAAGGAAGATCATCTTACATACTTTAGAGTTCCTGAATCTTTGCAAAAAGAAGAGGAAGTAACCTCTATTTTACCTTCCTCGAACACTTGGTTTGTTAATGATGGTATGAAAAGTAAAACCTTACTTCCCACATCTGCTGTTGCTATTCTATTTTGAAATTTAATCATGCCCAACAAGGGTGATTGTGGCAACAGTCTGTTGAATGAACAAAAACTGTTCAGAATTCTGGAATGCTGTTAGCAAAATTCAGCATTGTAAAATGAGTTCTTAATGCAATGTGTAGTAGTTTTTCATAGAGGGCCAAGTATATTTTGCTTCCTTTTT
Organism: Coccyzus lansbergi; assembly: GCA_033558105.1. NCBI lineage: Eukaryota > Metazoa > Chordata > Aves > Cuculiformes > Coccyzidae > Coccyzus > Coccyzus lansbergi. The sequence goes on from JAUMJK010000694.1 coordinate 396,427, forward strand.
TTGCTTTGCTATGTCTGTATGCCATAACTGATGACAAAATAACAAGTAATTAAATGTCTGAATTTGACTGTATTTACTGTGCTTTCTTAAAATTTTGCTAAGTAAGCTGTTCTATTAAGTTTCCACTGGGAGTTGCCACAATTGTATCTAGGCATTCTCAAATATTTGTCAGGTATATCTAATATTACCAGAACACATTCAGCAGGTTAAAAGGCCTCATATTTCAGAATTCAACAGATTAGAACTAAATCTCACAATTCAATGCTACAACCCACTTTGGTCAATCTGCTTCAGAAGCCTTGAAAGGATTTTTTTTAAAGTTTATTTGTGTTTTTACTTTTCTGCATGTACTTGGCATTCCACAGCACTAACTAAAATGAAAAGTGTTATGCAGGACAGGTCCAGAGAAAAATACTCCAAATTGCTGCTTATCAGCCTTGACTTTGAAACCAGACTCTTCTTTCTGCAGTTCTGGCTTCATTCAAATTTTTCTTCCAGCTTTTTGGCCAAACTGAGTACTTGGAGAAGACAGCCTTTTGTACTCCATGTGCAGCCTTGATTCACTCTTCAAGTATGGAACATACAGAATGGGGCAGAGGTCACTGAAGAAAAATTATTTTGTGATCCTTAAAGTATGCAACATAACATCATGGACAGATGAGAGGAGTGCGGGAGTGTTGCAGACTCATAGGGAGTGTCCTGAGGTTCGAACTCTCCCTGCTGATATGCTGTACTTCCCTCAGTTTTAGGAATTGCCACGTTCACGGGAAAGGAATGCAGTGGTATTTGATCTCTTAGACTGGAATCAACATTTACACAAGAAAATGTTAGACAAGTAAGCAAATAGTTATTTACGCAAACTCAGTATTAACTCCATAGTTACGAAGTTAACTTAGATGAACGTCTGAAGAATTTTTTCCTCTTTCCTCCAGTGAAGACTTCTGTAATTCACATAAAAACTAAGATTCAATTATCTTGAAAAATCTCTCTTGGGTACAAGATGAAACATGTAATACTGAACTTCTCCTGTTTTTTTTTCTCCATGTTCAGTCCCCTCTCTTACTAATGCCGTCACATTCAGAATTTAATGTTAACACTTCTCCTGGTAGGTTGCTCACAGTCCCTATCTGCCTTAAACAGGAAGGACCTTTGGGCAAGGCTCAGACTTCCAACAGTAAGCAGAAATTTTTAACGGCTGCCCTGCTGCTGAAATATATACAAACTATTGACCTGTTGTGACGGGAATTGTTGGACTAATGGTTTGGGATTTGGCTCTAAGTACATGTATAATTGCTTTACTCACTGGAACTTATTTTTCATGCAGGCAAATTGAAAATTCCAAAAGCATGCTCAAACGATTGCTACTTCTCAAGAGAAACTAGCCAGTATCTTTCTGGATGGTAATTGTTTTGCAGTGAATATGCAAGCATGTAGTTAGATTAAAGTTGCATAGTCAGGTCTTAGTTTCATTCCTTTGTCAATTGAGTGCTTGATTATAAAAAATCTATTACTTTCTTTAAGGTGCTTTTTCTGTTCTAAACAGATTGGAATCTTTGGTCTATCACAGAGAAGCAAATCGTTTGGAATAAGCAAGTAATTGGCAGCAACAGAAGGTCTCTGTCCTCTATGTGAATCTTGGATGTTTTAGCAGGGTTTTTCATAGATTTTCTTAGCAATGGAACAGGGAAGTCAAAGATGATAAATGTTTTCATTAAGATCATGATTTTTTTTATAAGCTTTGAATATTTTCTAACCTTGTCCTCAATAGCAGCTAAATAATTCTGATTGGCTCATTAACTGTGGCCTGCTTGCCTACACTGCTTCTCTTCGCAGATTTCAGATCGCATTACTGTCTTAACAAAAGCTGTAAAACAAATTGGCAAGGTGTGTGTCTTCTCTCCCTAGAGAAGACCCACAAAATGAAAGCCAGTCTCTTATTACTGCTCAAGTCTAGGGAAGTGCTACAGAGGAAAATTCCTAACCTTGCTTCTTAGTATATTAGAAGCAGGCATTTTAGATTTTAATATAGCTAACTATGGAAACTTAAGAAATGCCAGGATTTAAAGTTACTTACTGCTGAGTGGAGTTTATCATTTGAGGTTCAATGATGTGCTAAATGCAACAGTATGGCTTTTCATTCAGTGCTGGCTGTGTCCTGCTGGCTCAGTTTGTGTGGAATTTCCATATGCCTGCCTGCAAAATGCCATGTAAACAAATGATATGGGGGGTAATTTCCAAGAGTATGAAAAGGCTAGATGCACAAGAGGATACTGTGTCAGTGTAATGGGATATTTCCCTTTAGTGGCATATGTCTTCACTCCTTGCTTAAGGTATTGAATAGCTGGGTGTCTGGGGAAAAAAAAAAAATGAAAAAAGAAGCATAGGTGAGATATGGATTCTAGTCCATATGGTTGGAATTGATGATCTTACAACCCGGTGATTCCATGATTCTATGATGCTATGATTCTATGATTCTAATCCCTAAGGCAGATAAGGGCACTGAACACTGGTCTGCAACATCCTGGATGACAGTCTTAATCTCAGAGTAGGAGATAATGATGATATTTCCTTTGTGTCTTGTTTGAACATATGTTTAAACATGTATATGGTCTGAGTGTGTATACCCACAAGAAAGAAAGATTTAACCTCTACTCTGCAAATTTGGAATAATTTATCCTCTCTCTGTCTAATGCAAATAAAATGGTATGTGTTTAGGAACATACCTAAATCGTACACATTCTCAGTAACTTTGCTAACTAGTTATTTTCAGTCAGATGTGGAACCTCGGGACATATTTCAGTAGGCATAGTTGTGCTGAGCTGATGTTTGGGCATGATGATCTTAGAGGTCTTTTTCAATCTTAGGTCTCTTTCAGTCTTCAATCTTGATTCTGCGATTCTGTAGATCTTTAGGTGGAGTATTCGGGAAATAAGCTTTGCTGGGCATCTAAATGGACCCAAGTCTTAAGCTTCACAGAAAATGTGATTGGGCACTGGAATAGGCTGCCCAAGGAGGTGGTTGACTCACTGAAGGGCATGATTTAGAGATTGTTGGGAATGATTGAACTCGATGATCCAATGGGTCTCTTCCAATCTGGTGATTCTATGATTCTATGATTCCTTATGAGCATAATACATCAGCTTCTTTTGCCCTGAGAGTAGCTGTAAAATACTTCTCTTTGTTTGCCTGAGGGTCAGCCTTACAGCATTTCCCTGTGCTTATGCTAGTTAAATTAGATTATGAATGAGAAAAAAGATCTGTTTTATAAAACTGGAAAGATGAATGTTGTTGAGAAACTTAGGTTGCATTCAAATAATGTCAGAAACTTTTAACATGGATACATCCTGAGGATAAGCAGTGTTTTGTGTAGTTTTTTACTAACTGGGATGTAGCAGCAGGGTTTTTAAAATGTTTTTTTTTTTTCTGTTAGTGATCCTCCAAATTTCTCTCAGCCTCTCTCCCCTTTGCACTTTGGAAGCTTAAAAAGGAACAACAAGATTTGAATGCATGTTTATACAAAACAATTCATTTAATAATTGAAGGAGGTAGTTCTGTAAAAATGACATGATTTATTAGGCATAGGGTCAAATTTGGAGTTTTTGAAGCCTCAAGCAATGGCTGATTACAGTGCACTAAATGGGATCAGAGATAGCAGAATTTGCACCTGCAGTTGCTTTTTTCAGCCTTTGTACTCTGTGCCATTGATTGTTCTGAGGCCCGGAGGCTGTCCAAGATGACACATTCTGACCTGGTAAAATGAAAAGTCAAAATATCAGGAAAGAAAAAAAAAAGAACAAAGAAAAATTTCCTGTGCAGGGATGTGTGTCAGGAGTTGAATTAGCAGCTAACTATTTAGCTATTATGTGCTGAGTCAAAAAAACCCCCATAACTCTTATTTGTTTTTCATTTTATTGTATATAACCAGCAATTGTGTTCCTGACTGTAATTTAGCACTTTTAATGCCAGCTTTGTTAATTTCTTTGTCCAATTAATGTTTTGAAAGACATTGAGAAAATGGTTTGAATAAAGAGCCAATACTTGAATTCTTAAATTCTACCAACATTAACTGTGTAGTTGTGAATACTCAGTGATTAAAAACTATGATAACTATTCAGAATGGAGCTACGAAGAACTGTCCCTATAAAAATACTGGATATATCAGTAAGGCTGTTATTTTATTCCTCTTCTCACAGTCTTTACATTTAAAACCTAGTTGTTTATAACTTCCAGCATTTTTCTCACTTGGCTCTCAAACTTTAGTAATTCAATGCACTTGATCCTTTTTCCAGTGTTACTTTTGTTATCCTGTATTTCAAGAATTCTATTTGGTACATGTAGCTCTGCTAATTTTGTTAGTTAATTGAGTGTGACCCTATTGTGAAACCGTTTGCTGTGACCTCAGTATATGGGTTTAGTACTCAAATACTTAAGATGATTTTTAGAACACAAATAGGATGAGATATCTGACTCCAGTGTGATATCAGACTTTAATTTGTTGGTGTTTGTATGAGCATCTAGACCTGCACTGTGAACTTTTCTCTGGTTTTAGATTTTCTTTTCCTTAGTGAATTCAGTCCTTTCCATCCCTGTTTTTCCTCTGAGGATGATGCATATGTTGCAAGCTTGTTTTAGTTTTCTGATGATCAGAAATGTTGACCATAAGAAGAGGTAGACAAGGTGATTAGGACAGTTAGAAGTGCCACTTCTGAACTAAACATCTCACTGAAACTAAAAATAGTAGTATTTCTTTAAATTGTATCACACCAATGAAGTGCGCCAAGGTTTTAATGGCACTTCCCACAGAAACTCTTTTCCCCCTTAGAAAAGATAAATTGTGTGACAAGCTCTGAACAAGAGTGTGCACAGACTTGGTGATAAGGAAGGTGAAGGCCTTTGAAGATGGGAGATTTATTTAGCTTCAAAGGCTGTCTTGTGGCTCTGCCTCTTCCCATAACTGTGCTTATGTTTTTATAAGCTTCATTTTGTTGGAAATGTTCATACTTCTGGTGTTGAAAAATACCTCTAGTGTATTGATTGTAGAGCACTTTTCTCAACTTGCAATATGAAGATCTTTGAAGAAGTTCTTTAAAGGATTTATTGTGCTAATTGACTACACAACTCTGAAATCCATTAAGGCAAGAAAATGTGTGTTTGCAGTATTTTTAAAACTGGAAGATCTAATTTTCATAGAATCACAGAACAGTTTGGACTGTGAGGAATCTTTAGAGTTCACCTAGTCCATCCCCTGCAATGAGCAGGAACATCTTCAACTAGATCAAGCTGCTCAAAGCCTCATCCAACTCTAACCTTGAACGTTGCCTGGGATGGGAAGTCTACTGCCTCTCTCAGAAATTTATTTACAGTGTTTCACACCATAATTGTAAAAATTGTCTTCCTTGAATCTAATAAAAATCTACCCTCTTTCAGCCTGAAACCATTACCCTTTGTCCTATTACAACAGACCCTCCTAAAAAGTCTATCCCAATCTTTTTTCTAGGTCCCCTTAAAATACAGAAAGGCTGTGTTAAAGTCTTCCCAGAGCCTTCTTACGTCAGGGGTGCTGATCACCCCTGATTCTCAGCCTTTCCTCAAAGGAGAGGTGCTCCATCTCTCTGATCATTTCTGTGGTCCTTCTCTGGACCTCCTCCAACAGCTCCATGTCTTTCCTGTGCTGAGGACTCCAGAACCAGGTGTGGTACTCTGGGTGGACTCTCACTAAACAGTAGAATGGCAAAATCGCTTCCTTTGACCTACTGACCACACATCTTATGATGCTACCCAGGATACAGTTGGCATTCTGGGCTGTCAGCTCACATTGCTATCTCATGTCCATCTTTTTTTCCACTACTACACCCAAGTCCTTTTCTTGAGGGCTACTCTCAGTCTATTTGTGCTCCAGTCTATACTGATACCAGGGGTTCCCCTAAGCCAGGTGCAGGCCCTTGCACACTGCCTTTTTCAGCCTCCTGAGGTTTACACGTGTCCACTTCCTCAGTTTGTCCATATTCTTCTGGATGGCATCCCATTCCTCAGGTATGTCAGCTGCACCACTTAGCTTTGTGCCATTTGCAGACTTGTGGAGAGTACACTTGATTCCACTGTATATGTAACAGATAAAGATACTAAACAATACCGGTCCCAGTTCAGAAATCTGAGGGTGTTTCTCTTTTTTCAGTCTCCAGGGACTTTCCCTGACTTCCATGGCTTTTCAAATATCATGGAGAGTAGCTTGGCAACTACATCTGTCCATTCCCTCAGGACTCAGATCTTGTTCCTATACAGATCCCTGAGGGATACCACTTGCTGCTGAATTTTGCCATCAAGAATCTAAATGTATAAATAGAAAGGTACAAGTGGGCATTTTTGACCTAGTGATCCCAAAGACTGTTTTTTCTGAAGATAGTAAATATTTGTAAATAAAAAGTACAAATTAAAGGTACTAATTAAAGTCCAGAGTAAATCAATGTCATAATCTAGAGGCATGAATTTGACAGAGTGGTTTAGGGGACAAAGGGATTACAAGCATCCACTTACCATGTCTTGTATTTTGACTTTAAATCAAATAATCGCCTAATACCTACCTTGACCATGCAAATAATTTTTAATTGTGACTCTGCACTTATAGAAGTGCTTACTTGTTAAGGGCACTCCTGAAAGTGTCCCTGCAGTGTTGAGTTGTGACTCATGTCTTTCAGTGGTGTTCTGCTACTGCTCTGTAGGCTCTGAAGGGTTATTTACTTGTCTTCATGCCTTGTGGCACTTTTGAAATTGCTCTTAAGTGCTCAGATATGTCTGGCAAGTTATTTAATTAACTTCTGCTTTTGCGAGGTTGGAGCCTGCCGCCGGAGTGAACACATTTATGTCTCACTGACTGATGCAGCTGCCTGTGCTGGATCCTTTATCAGAAAGAGCTGCTCTCATTGACTAACAGCCATGGATGCAGATTTGTGGAGGACTACGTCCGGCTGCCCATGAAATTCTTGCCTCAGACCCAGATAAATGGGCAGTACTACATATGCCTTCTCCTAGTGTTAGGCAATCGATATTGAAGACTGCAGATATCCAAAGAAACAAAAAGTAACGACTTTTGCAAATGTGTGTTCCCTGTTTTCCATTTCTTCTTCTTGTTTCCATATCTCATCTAAGCCTTGTACAAATTTTTTATCTTTCCTAGTGGGTATTTCCTGTACCTGTGCCTACAGTCGAAAATATTTCTTATCCAGCTCCTTATTTCTTCTATTGAATGTGGTAATCACATCAATTCTTTCTCCAGTCTCTTAGTACTACCCTGTTCCCTGAAAGCTGTCATAAATCTTTTCTATAAGGTTTCCACCTCCCTTTCTTCCACTTTCATAATTTGGGGATTTAAATCATCTGGGTCTAATGCTTTGTTGGCTTTCAATAGTTCTAATTGCCACCTTATCTCTTTTTTGATGAGAGTAAAGCCTTTCAACATTCACTCCCTGAAGCCTAGGAAGATATGTCTCCGTCCCTAGGATGTTATCTTGCCATCCTTTTGTGTGTACTGTCATGAAAAAAAATAATTTCGACCTGCAGCACAATAACCATTCATCACTAGTTTTCCTCTTTGATCTTCCAGTATCCCTCCTCTATATTTTCTTTTTGTTGTGATAACCATTTTTTTCTTTCTTGTGATTCTTTCTGTGTTGTTTTTCCATTTAGGCACTGTCTTTATTAACATTTCATTGTTTTGGCTTCATCCCATATCTCTTTATTCCTTCTCTGGAAAATATAAATTTCTGACAATCTGCTCCACCTCTCCCCTGCTCATGCTGCATATTCTGCTTTTTTTCCCCCCAGAATTTTGTGTTTCACTGCGGTATATTTTTTGCAAATGCAGCTAAATGGGGATCTATAAAAATTCACCTGTAGCTATTTCAGTAATTCTAAATATGCATTTCATTACCAGGTCAATATTATTGCTAGGTTTTAAAATATATCTTTACTAGTTTCCTTGAACTGTAGGGCTTAACCTCAATCCTATTTTTCCTGTCACTGTCCAAACAAAAATGCAATCACATTGCTTGCAATTTTAAATCTCTCATTGCACAGTCTAAAGCTGATGTGTGATATGTTTTATTTGGCTTCCATTTTTTTGAGGTGTTTTTTTTTTTTTTTTTTTTTTGCTATGCCACTAGTATTTTGTGTGTGTATGTTGGTAGCACATTACTTGTTCTGGGAGAGGGAAGGGAATTGAATTTTTCTGACTGCAAATGAATCCCAAGGGAATCTGAGAAATGCAAAATCTATCTTAATGATCAGATCCAATTTAAGCATTTGAAAATAAACTATAAGTAAAAACATGGATTGTAAAGGGTTTAGGTATATTTGTCCTATCCCTTGGAGATCTATCATGTGATGGGTAGTAATCTGTCACTTGCAGATGAAACAAAATGATTTGATTTCCAGGCATTTTCAGTAACATATCCCCTTTCATAAGTGCTTAGCATCTACGTATATTCTGTACGCTTGTAGATTTGTTTTTCCAGCCTCTGTTGCAATTTGGTTTTGTAATTGTACTCCTCTCTGAAATCAATCCTAAAATCCCTGTGCTCTTCTTGAAGAAAGAATTAGTTTGGCTTAGAACACAGTGAGAGCGCCTGTATGCTTGGATGGAGCAAGGATGAAACCTCAGCAACGAGGCTGTGCTTACTGGGTCTACTGACACAGAGTAAGTGCAGCCTTCACTGGAGAGTTCCCTGTATTCATGGCATAGAGCATGTGTGGTTGGTTGCATCAGCCCACTTGTGTCTTGGGTTGCCAGCACTTCATAACATGCCTCTTTGAGGTCATTGGCACAGTCATTGGCATAATCTTTGGTTAATATGGCATGCAATTGACCATCCTATTGTGTTCATGTGCTTACTGCTTGGTGAGGATCAAAAAGAAGCACAGCATGGCCCCATACAGTTTCAGGAGGGCAGGTGAATCACTGCCTGGAGGGCTCAGCTGGGACTGGAAACCATTTTACTGGAAGGAAAAAAAAAGTCTAAAATGAACGACTGAAGAACAATCTATCCAAGACAGAGAATAGTAACATGCTATTACCTTTCTTCTAGACTTGGGATGGCATCAGGAGGGCTGGAGGAAAAACGTCACTGCTCATCTTATGGTCCTGAAAACCATCATCCTTACATGGGGGGAGAAGAATCTCTTGTCATCCACCAAGGAGGGGAGGAAAAACAGAAGTGAACATCCATGACTCCTCTCTGGTGGCAGTGGGATGGCCTCTTTTTCAATTATGTGTGTTTAGTAGTGGAGAGACTAACAGGGACCACCTTTAAGGCTACCTGGCAGCAGGCATTGCTTTCTCTGTGAGCCCTCAAACTTTGGCTGGATTTGCCAGGCACCTACGGTGAGATGTTTTTAAGGAGTTTTGGTGGAGAAGCCAAGGGCTCTGTTGTAGCCTAGACAGGAGAGGTGAAGCTTTGAAGTTAGGTCTGAATTGAACTTCACCATGAATTCCATTATCCACTGGGCATGAGAGTAAGGACAAAGTATGGTAAAGGGCCAACACCAGGGGAACTGCTGACCCTCTGTACATTTCAGCCATTTTCCTTTTCCAGCAACTGCACTTGCATACAGGAAGTTTGTGGCCTGAAGGGCACAGTAGTTAAATCAGTAAGGCAGACTCCTTCCGTATTTTCTTCAGAGACATCCCTTTCAAAGCACTCAAAGGAGTTTGTGTCAGCCAGGCGGTGGCTGATGATCTCTCTTTGAGGGAGAAAGCCTGTGACAAGTCTTGCATCTAGGCACTCTGCTGCTTGTAAATATTGTGGTCTATACAATAACTACCCAGGACTAGGCTGTCCTATTTTCAAGTTCCTGCTCCTGTGAGCAGCTGAGAGAGTGAATTGTTCTAATTGCATTGGTGGGAGCAAGAAACCACTTTATCACAGGAATCTGTGATAAGGGATAGGAGGTTAAGGGACAGGAGGTTATGTCTTCTTTATTTGTTTCTTTTTTTTTATTCAAAAGAAGCTGTCCCTTCTCCTCACCAAAGGTGGAATGCCATGTTTATATCACTTTGGAGACTGGGATAATGAACAGGTTTCACTAAACTCATGGTCAGACAGCCCATTATCTGGATTTGAGATTCCTAGTTAAAAGGCAAAAATGGGGTTTCAGCCCTGACTGGTGGAGAAAAATATAAAATCATAGAATCATAAATATTTTTGAGTGAAAAACTCTTAAGATCATCGAGTCCAACTGTTTAACACAACCAAGTCCACCCCTAACCCACATCCTCAAGCACCAGACCTACACATATTGTAAACAGTACCAGCGATGGCAGCACAACCACCATCTTGAGCAGACTATTCTAACACTTGACAACCCTTTCAGTCAAGGATTTTTAATTTATATCCATTCTAAACCTGCCCTGGTGCAGCTTGAGGCCATTTCCCGTCATCTTATCATTCATTACTTGAGAGAAGACACCATGTCATTCTGCATTTGTATTTGACACTGGTGAGTCCGCACCTTGAATCCTGTGTTCAGTTCTGAGGCCCTCACCACAAGAAGGATGTTGAGGCTCTGGACCATGTTCAGAGGAGAGCAATGAAGCTGGTGAAGAGGCTGGAGAACAAATCTTATGAGGAGAGGCTGAGAGAGCTGGGGTTGCTTAATCTTGAGAAGAGAAGGCTGAGACCTTACTGCTCTTTACCTGAAAGGAGGTTGTAGAGAGGAGGGTGCTGGCCTCTTCTCCCAAGTGATAGAGGACAGGACAAGGGGCCATGGCCTCAAGCTCTGCCAGGGAAGGTTCAGACTGGATATCAGGAAAAAATTTTTCACAGGAAGGGTCATTGGGCACTGGCACAGGCTGCCCAGGGGAGTGGTTGGGTCACCACCCCTGGAGGTATTTAAAGGATGGGTAGATGAGGTGCGCAATCACGTGGTTTCTGGCAGATAGGAATGCTTGGATTAGATGATCCATGAGGTCTTTGCCAGCCTGGTAGAGGTGATTCTCTGTTAATACCTACCTCACTACAACCTCCTTTCAGTTACTTTTCTTTGAACATGCTCCAGCAACTCAACCTCTTTGTTGTAGTGGGGAGCCCCAAATCAAATATTGTATTTAGGGTGCAGTCTTAGAGATGCCAAGTACAGGGGTACAATCACCTCCCTAGTCCTGCTTGCAAAACTATTTCTGATAAAAGTCAGGATGCTATTGTCATTCTTGGTCACATAGGCACACTGCTGGCTAGTGATCAGCTGGCTATTGACCAACATCTCCAGGTCCTTTTCTGCCAGTTAGCTCTCCAGCCACTCTTCCTCAAGGCTGCCACATTGTTTGGGATTGTTGTGACCCAGGTGCAGAAGCCAGCACCTGGACTTGTTAAATCTCATACAATTGGCCTCAACTCATAGATCCAGTCTGTCCACATCCCTCTCTATTGCCTTCCTACTCTCAAGAAGATCAACACTCCCACCCGGTTTGGTATTGTCTGCAAACTTAGTGAAGGAGCACTTGATCCCATTGTCCTGATAACTGATAAAGATTTTGAAGAGAACTGGCCCAATACTGAGCCATGGGGAATACCACTTGTGAACTGCTGCCAGCTGCATTTAACTCCATTCACCATGGCTCTTTGGGCCTGGCCATTAGTCCAGTTCTTTACTCAGCTAAAAGTACATCATTCCAAGCCATGAGCAGTCAGATCCTCTGGGAAAAAGGTGTTGGAAACTGTGTCAAAGGGTTTGCTAAAGTCAAGGTAAACAGCATCTGCAGTTTTTTCCTCATCCCTTAAGAAGGTCATCCTGCTGCAGAAGGAGATCATGTGGGTTGGAAGGACAATTTCATAAACACATGCTGACTAGGCCTCTAACTTGGTTGGTCTATATATGCCATATGGTGGTGCTCAAGATGATCTTCTCCAGTCTTCCCAAGCACTGGACAGACTGACAGATCTGTAGTTCCTTGTATCCTTTTTCCAGCCCTTGTGTAGGTAGGCATTACATTTGCCAATCTCGAGTCAACTGCAGGCCTCCTTGGTTAACCAGGATAAATGACTGAAAGTGGCTAAAAGAAGCAGCAGGGAAAAAACTATTAAAAATTAAAGAAGACTGAAGGGAAAAGGGCTTTAAAAAAACCCTAAAAATGTGTAAGGAAAGAGGAAACAATGAGGGAGAAATTGAGCTCTGTAATCACTTGGTTGGGTTTTTTTTCCCCTCTCACATTAGTATATTTTCTTGCTTCTGAGCGCTACACATAACTCTAAAGAGACCTTCAAACACCTAATTTAATTTTTGTACATGAGCACAGACCAATGTAGCAAGAGACTACAGTTGCGTTATTCTGGAGGTGAATTGAACTGCTTTCAAATAGCGTTTTCCCTGTCTGCCTTCAGTCTAAGAGTAAGTTTGACACAGGAGATATAGAAAACACTTGTAAAGACAAGAATGTCACATCAGTAAAATCAATGTGTGAAGAGAGAAGGTTTAAAATAGGCTTCTCTGTATGGTCTTCTTTCAAGAGAGTATGTGTTGTTTTTCCTGGGTGCTGTTTAATTTAATACCAGGACTTATTCACTGAAACATACTCTTTGATCCTGAGAAGACAGACTAATTAAGCCATGTAAAATTGCAGAGAAAAAACAAGGGGCCAGAGGAAAAACAAATGCAAAGAAAAAACAAGAGGTCAGAATCAAGGGCTAGGTGAGAGCAAAGTCTTCACTGCACAGGACAGATATATTTGGGCCTGTTTAGTTACAACAATTTGAATAAATGATGCATCCTGTTCAATATTTCAGAAGATAAAGACAAGAGATTCACCCTCAGCCTGACCGTTGACAGATTCTGTTTGCACATGCAAGGTTGTAGGTCTTCTTAGAGAACACCCCATTATCTCACCCTAAGTCCAGTTGGCTTTCACAAATGTGAAATGCTGCTTTACATTCACAGTCACCACTAAGTATTTCACACTCTTAGCATCTACCTTATCTTCTTTCTCTGTAGCATGTGGCCTTCCTCTCAGTCGCTGTACACTTGACTTGTGTAAAGAATCAGTGGAAATCAGTCTACAAACAATTGCTGGAAGTGTTTCACTTTCTTTGTGCACACTTGGCAGATCAGTTATTAAATGACAGATAAGAACAGTTGTTCTGACACTTTAAATAGTTGCCTTTTCACGTTTCTCCTCTGTAAAAGGAATTATGACATGACGACACAGTAAATGAAATTGTTTTAGGTACCTTGTCTAGATTACAAAATTTGCCGTGCCAACACAAAGAAACCTCTACAGATTATTCATTTTTCAGAAGGACCTCTGTACCTTTGCTGACATAAAAAAGATTGAGAGAGCTTAATAGTGCTTACCTCCATCGTAGCATCTGTTCAGACCCAGAGCTAGCCTTTGATTTGGATTCACACATTTATCCAGCCAGTTTAAAAGACCTGAGGTATGCATATTCTAGCAATTTGCAACCACAGGTTATATGGTTACAGTTTATGAGACATTGGGGGTAAAGAAATGCCTGTGACTGAATGGCTAGTAAGGCTTTAAGCCTCAGCTCTGTGTCAGCTTGATTCATGCTGCTGTATTTATTGAATTCTGAGAAGCATTCTTTATCTAGCATACACTATATCATACTAAGGATAAATAGCATTTAAGAAAATATTTTCCTTCCAAGGAGTAGATTGTTTCCCGCATATTATTGTTCAGCACATGATGAAATTGCACTTAGTTTTGGTAGCATGAATTTGCTAGGATTATCTAATTTCATTGTAGTCCACAGTAATAGGGCTCACATATATATATAGCAAGGAAATAATGTAATTTTAAATATTTGATAGTTTGAGCTATGTCATATGGCATTCTAATACGGCATCTAGGAAGTATTTCCTAGGTGAAAATACAGCTAGAAGAGCCAGCAAGCACACTAGAGAATAAGACTAGAATCCATAACAACTGCAAATAATTGAAAAAACATCTCCAAAAAATAGGGTACAATTCGATATATATGAATACAAAACATCACTCTGAGAATAATCAGTTTGAGAATTTTAATGTTTCAGAAGCTGAACATCATTAAAAAACTCATGTCAATGAAGAAGGGAGAAGCAAAACTCAAGCTTGGATGAATAGGCAGCGATGCTGTAAGGTAAGATTCAGGTCACTCTTGTAAAGTTTTAGCTAGACTGCTGTGTACAGCCCTTTTTAGGTACCACAGGTAAAGAAGAATGCAGGTCACCAAGGAGAAAACCTAGAGAAGATCAATAGGCATGCTTTAGAGTTTTAAGAGACATGACTGTTAAGGAAAGACCTAAATATTTGGCATTGTTTGTTTTAGAACAGAAGAAGCTGAGAGGAAATATAGATCTTTCAATATGTAAACTATTTTTGTGGGGAGGAAAAGGTTATTAATTCAAAGTGATACAAGAAGTTGTAGGCTTAGCTATAGCAAGCGAGACTTAGCTAAGATTTCAGGATAATACTTCTGAAGACAAGAATGCATTGGAAAAAGACCGTGTAGGGCAAATGTTCTGTGTTGAGGGAGAGAGACTAGACGAGTCTCACTGTTACATTATACAGGTACCCTTGATTATATCCTGTCAGTTTTGATTTGAAATCATGATTAGTGGCTATGTAATTCTTAAAATATTTGAAAAACTCAGTAAAAAGAGAGTGTTCTATGTAAGCACAGAGCAAAGAAATCATGAAAATGTAAGCTTGAGGAATATTTGAGTAATATGAAGCCTCACTTCCTGTCAGTTTAGCTCTGGTACTCAAAGTCCTTGATTAATTCACTGCTGTTAAATGAGTCTAGACTTAACTTTTGTTAAGTCAGGTTTCACCTTTGTATAAGTTCATCTTTTTTTTTTTTTTTTTATGATTACAGTTGCTAACTTCCTAATGTTGCCTGTATTTCTGAGGGTTATCATACATTTTGCTTCACTAATCTATGAACAAATACCACCTCAGCCTCCACAAGCTCTCTTTTTAGATGCATACATATAGTTCAGAAAATGTACACTTTCAAGTATTTGAGGCAGAAATCCATAGATAACTTGAGGCACTGAGTCTTTGCGTGGGATGTCTTTGGACTTCAGCCAAGAAGTTTAACATATTTTTCTCCTAAATCTACATTCCATACAGGGTGCCCAGGAGCCACACACTGTCCACAGCTATGTGATATTATACTGGCTGAATCCTTGAGGTTTTCTGTGGTCACAGGTGGCAGCTACTCCAAAAGCCACATGATATTATTTTGGAAATGGCAAGAAGTCTGCTGCTATTGAGGCTCTTTCCTAGCCTCTCCCCATCCTGTTTGGAACATGAACTAAACCAATGATCTGACAACTGAAAGGCTGACTGATTTGTGAAATACGGATCAGACTTAAAGACTAGACTGGTCAGATGTGGGAAAGCAATGCTTCACTGTCTGCTGCTAATCTCAGCAATGTAGCTGCTTTGACTAACAATTCACAAAAAGCATTCTCAAAACCAACAAAAAACCCATGGATGCTTACCTTCTATAGTTTTCTCACTAGGTAAAAAGCCTCAGATTTCTGCATGTTTTCACACTATCAAAGAGGATGGACTTAAATGACACCACAACAGAGGAAGAATGGTGGCTATTCCATATGTCTATAGGGTAAATAAACATTAATTTTACTGAAATATTGACAGCAGATCTATTATAGGATATTATGTAGTCAATATATTATGTATTGTGAAGCCTTTTATACCATACACTTTGACTCTAAATGCCTATAAGCCATGTTTGACCAGCTAAGATCCTTACACAGTTGCTGTATTTTTCCAGCTCCTTCCTCAATCTGTGAGGTCTCCTCTTAAACTGCTATTCCTACAAACCTTAATTACATTGTCCTAATGAGTTGGATGCACTGGGACTGTTTGGATGTCAGTGAATTTCAAGTAACATCCTGTAATATCCTGGTACTTTTGGCAATGCTTGTCTGGTGTGGATTTTGTAATCTCAGTCACTCACAGAATGAGAATCAGGATCCTTCTTGGCACACTGAAGAGATTCTGAAAACAGGCAAGTGACTTTCTTTAAGGAATAAAGCCATGTCTTTGATAAAGGTGATAGAGTCATGGGGACCAACACTTTTTCCACTTTTGGAGTGCTGAGCTGTATAAATAGGTAAGTATTCAATAAGCACTCCTGCTATTGCAATAAAACACCATACATTCTGAATAAATTAGCTTTCTAATCAGCAAGAGTTAGAATAATTAGCAATAATATCTAGATAGATTTCACACCATAAAATTATATTGCATTCTTATCATAATTATATTCAGTAACAATAACAAATTTGCTATGCAGGTTTCAGCTCCTGAAGAAGTGTTGTTTACCATAAAAACTGTTACAAACTAGAAAGGAGTGAAACTTCGTTTCTAAGAAGAGAGCTTGAGAAGAAAGAAATGTGCTTATTTTCCCTTCTAATTGTCTTGGGAAAACGTTGTTCTGCTTCTAATTACTTTGGCACTTCAGTATTTCTCAAAATCTTTATCAGAATTTCTGCCCCTCCTCTCCTGTCTGATCTCTGTTCCCTGTTCTAAGGCTATAGATGAGAACACACTGTCCTGTCTGCCTATAAGAAGTTATACACCTGAATTACAAACTCTCTTTTGAAATATCTTCTGCAGTTTGAATATTCAGCTAGCTACTGAATTCAGATGTATTTCTCACTTGTGCATTCATATTTCTGGTTAAGCTCAGGAATTCAGAAAATTATATCAGAAAGAAATACTCAAAAGTTCATTGCTTTTGTGGCTTTTTTCATTGAGGCCAGTTTTAGACTATTGCCAGTGATCAATCCGTGCTCTTTAGTCCTGTATCATATACATGAGGTATGTGTGCAACAAATTATGTTTTTTTAGCCTCTCCGCACAGTTTATTAAACAGTAGTTGGAATACTTCCATCCCTAAAGTGAAACATTTGGCATAAATAATACTGTCATTTGGATAGGCTAGACATACTTTTGCAATGTGACCTTGCAAAAATATTGTCTGAGGTATGACTGAGCCTAAATTATATGACAGAGAGTTAGTATATTCTGGTCCCTCCAGTATATGAGGTCTCATGGTCTCATCTTGTGGCAGTAAGCTCATCTGAAATGAACAAAAGCCAGTAGTGTGCATCAGGTTTGAGGGTGGAGTAAGCTGGTTTTGGGTTGTCAGTTTGTTTTTGGTTTGGTTTTTTTTTTTTTTAGTTGCAGATATTTATAGAAATTATTTTTCTGGCAAAGGCAAACTTTGATTTTTATGGTTTTTCTGTCTGATCAGTTTTGTCTTCATAAAATAAAACAATATGAGACACTGGAAGGAGGCTTTTCTGACTACATTATAAATGTAAGTATGACTGGAATAGTTGAGTCAGAATTGACTTTTCCTCTCTCTCCTTTTACAGCTCTCAAATATTTCCTATGTCATTCAGGGATAACTTGATTGTTTGGGTGCTTTATATGACAACAGTTTGCTCACTATTGAAACACTAGTATTTCTGTTTCCCCTCAAGGGTCAATAATCTTAAAAATCATCTTCCTAGTCTGTAGGGCATGGATAAATATTATAGTTGATGATCCCATTTACTGGCTCATCCCCATCAATTGTTATTCAGATGTTCGTGTTTACTATACCATGGTGCCAAGTCTTTTCCAGTTCATACAAACAAACGGGAACAACACATGCTCTATTCATCAAAGTACTTCTTGTGTTTAATATGTAAACTTTTTTGTCTGTATATACTGTAAATACAAGGGAGAGTATAGCTGTAATGGAAATATTACTCAGAATTATTATACATATACTGACTGTTATTCCAGTGTTATTCCAACTTTACAGGCAGAAGGGTGCAGAACACTTGATAGTACAGGTCAGATCACGCATGCCGTTCACACAATGAAGGTGCAAGAAAGGAAGAAATGGGAAAAATGCAAGGTAAGTTGTGAATCAGTGTCTCTCGCTGCTTGCCAAGAATGCAGAGAGGCACTCAGTCCAAGCAGACGAAAGAAATATCCTTCGAGTACAATGTAGTATTAAAATCTGCTTGACTCAGAATTTACTTCTGAGGAAGAGCATACATGATTTTGGAGCCAGATTTTCAATAGCTGCTGCAAAAACGTGATTTTCCAGACTGTGTTCAATATAAAGAGATCCAGCTTTTAATGCTTTATTGCTGCAAAAATGAAGCTGCCAAAACTAAAGGCAATTCTAGGGCTATTCTGCAACTGTGCTTTTTTACTATTACAACCAGGTCATTAAGGGGAGCAAGTGAATGTCTTAAATTCAAATTCATGGTTCCTGTTGACTGAGGAATAAGGTTGTTGTATCTTGCTTTGTAGTACAGCCAGTGCATTTCATGAATTAAAAATAGGAAACATATTGGAAGTTTTTTATATTAACAGTTTTCACTTCCGTGTGATGCTCTAAGTCAAAGCCAGTAGATTTTTCCCTGTACCTTACCCATACTGCAGAATTTCTTCACTTAGATTTGGAGAGTTTATTAATGAAAATGCAAATTTTTGTCTGGTGTGTTGAGGTTTAAGAACAGTTTGTTTTTTTTTTTTCTTGAGAAGGTGATGCCTTTTTAACAGTCTCCTTTCATGTCTCTAAATGTAGAGTTGCTAAGGTAGGTTACTACTGAAACATTTATATTTAAAAAAATGGAAAAAGATAGGATTTTTTTTTCCCCCTCAAAATTAGTTTCCAGGCTTTTGTACTGCTTTGGAGGAATACCAGATATCAATTGTAGGTTACAATCAGAAGATCCTTGTGCTATGGTCAGATTTTTCTGAGTAGCACGTACTTCATACGTAGTCTATTATCAATTTGGTGTAAGTGTCTAATAGAGAAGGTACTTCTAGGAGCTTCCAGCTTTCACCCTTCATCTATGACTTAAAGGTAGGATCAAGTGTGAAGAGAGAAAGCACTATTGGTACACTGCTATTTTGGTATGTGTTTTAGGATTAAGAAAAGTTAGATATACAGACAAAGTGTGTTAAATATCATCAAGTTAAAATATCAATTGAAAGTCTACACACTGAAGCTTTGACTTCAGTTTTTCTTTGTTTGCAATACGTACAGGTATGATGATGAAAGAATGAAGTGGTGAAATCTAGGTAGGCAAAGAGCAATTCTTACACATCTGTGTGAGATAGACACACTAGAAAGACTTGCACAAATGTGTAGCAGCTTTTAAACAGTATTCTGATGTGTGTCTTATAAATGAAGCTTGTGTCACGTGAGAGTGTTCTAAGAATTAAAAAAAGGTGTAAAGTTAAATGGAAAACCCATCAGTGAGGGATACTGAAGTAGAAGAGAAATCCCATTGAGAAGAGCAAATATTTGTTTCATAGCACCATGAAAAAGAAAGTTATTTAGAAAATTATTCAGTTGTGACAGCAGCTGAAGTGTACGGGCTGCTGGTCAATGACAGGCTAGGTGCCACCTGCCCCGGTTGCAGATTTTGTTGCCAGAGGTTATGGATCAGAGATTCCCGCTGTGGGTGTAAACTTTCTCTCTGACTACATGAAGAACCTGGGACTAACAAGCTAGAATGTGGCATGTCTGACCAGGATAACTCAAAGTGAATCACTTTATGGCATTGTCTGGGATATGGTGATGTTATGGTACTGGCAGAACAGGACCGTGTTATCAAAGGATGATCGTTTGCATAAAAATATTGGATGAGGATTGATAAGCCACTAGCATGCACTCACCAGGTGACTTTTTGGTCTGAAGTGCTGCCTGAGAAGGGAGGTAAATTATCTGTAGATGTGAATGTTGGTAATGCAGCTGCTGGAAGAGGAGGCCACGGGAACAGCAACAGCACTCCATTAATGTAGTTCCACCTGAATGACTGAATGACTTCACACATAAGCTCAGTAACAGGGAGAAATAGGGAGCTGGATGTTGCATTTCAGCATAATGATGGATACTTTTCACCAGTGCTCCCAGTCCTCCTCAATGAACTTCAGCGCCATACTTCTCCAATATACATTCTGGCTACATAATATGCCCAAGCCTCACGCATTTTATTGGTTACACTTGGTATGGACTTGTGGTTGGTCTAACATTCTACAGCAGGATAAGAGACATCAGGAGATGTGGTTTCATCTTTTCCGTTTACATCCTTTGTGCTGTTTATACTTCAGCAGGAACTTCATAAGTGTAGCCACTATATGAACAATTCATGTTTTGTTATAACGATAGATATAAGCAGATACCTACATCTTTTTCTGAGAATACACACATAGAAGTCCTCTCATCTTCTAACAGCCCAAGCCTGTCATCATTTAAGTAATGACAGTCACATGTCTCTGCCAGAATGAGGCAGTGTCTAGAGCTATCCATTCTGTCTGAGGCTAGATTTTGTTTTCAAAACGTAACTGTGTCTCTTGCAAACTTGAGGTCCTCTAGACAAAAGCAGACAGCACTGGTGGCAGTTATTTTAACTATTAGTGTTCACACACCATTCTACTAGGGAAGGGGATAAATATATATATATATACAGTATGGGAACAACCTCTCCCCAGTCTGTCCATGCTGCAAGTGAGTAGCTCAGAGAAAGCCACCTAACATGGCATTGGTAGACTACACCCCTAGCAGTTCTGGTGCAGTGTCTATTTGGTGAAATAAACAAGCTTCAAGGTATCTTACCTCCAAGGCAGAAAGAGTATTATACTAGCTGTGGCATCACTGACAGGATTCATGAAGCAAGCCTTTAAGCTCTTCTTGAGGATCTTGTTGTTACAAGATGCAGCCTAGAGAGACCTTATCTACTTGAGATCCAGTTGGTGCAGAAACAAAAATTTCAGCTTTGCCATAGAATGCTCTGTACAGGGATGTAAGACTTCCCCACCTCCTGCCCCCTGCTCTCACTTCTTTCTTTATGTTGGTGGAAAAGCTAATGTATTGAAATTGTAATTTATCTGTCACTAAAAATATGTAGCTCCAACTTTGGTGACCTAATTAAAAATTCAGTAATATTTTGGACTTAGATAATTTTTAGCTTATTGAAATGAGTAATCAAAAAAGCGAGTAGTGGTGGTGGGGAACAGGAACATACCCTGCAATTTTAAATAGTGACTTTTTCAAGGTAAGCATTTAGATTCCAGCATTGTAGTGTGTGTCTTCAAGCCAGGTGAACTGTTCACATAATGAGCATTTTATAGAAAGGAAAATTTCACCAGTCAAGATGCAGGTTTTCAATTAGTAGTGCATAAACAAATATTCCTAGATATATGTTACAACTACGTAGAAACTATACTCTGTAGGTATCTCACAGATAGCTGAGGTGCTAGCCAAAAGGGTGGAACATGGCAAATGCTTAATAAAAAGATCCAATAAAATATATGCAGAGAAAAAAAAATGTCACTACCATAGAACAAATTCGAATGCCACAGAACAGATTTTCTCTCGTTTTTACAGTCACTAACACAGCACAAGACTTCTGCTTCATGGAGAAGGTGGCACCTGCCTACGCTACCTTTCCCACTTGCTTTTCAGTATTGACAAATAAAGAGTAACAGAGCACACATATTTCATAATCTATATAAAAAAAACCCCACTGCAGTCCTGCACCATTAGTTTTTCATGGAACTATAGCAACATCAGATAATGAACAAAGTAAGTTTGAGTTAAAAGATGCTTCTGCTAGCCTAGTAGCATAGGAAACAGGCAAGAAAACTGGCATTATAGGAGCCAGCCATGGTATTGCAAACTACTTGTTTCAGAGAACAGTCATAATTTCAACCTCTTTCTTCAAGGTCCTTTGTCTTTGGTGTTGGGTTTAAGCATAGTTACTTGAGAGTGTGCTTCTGACATCACCTTTTCTTAACTTTGCTGCAGACACCTTCTAAATGCAATGCAGAATTACTTTTGCCTTACTGAAATGATTAAAATTTAGACAGACACCGTAGCCCATTTTGAAGGCATTCTCAGTTGATTAGCTGAGATCATTTGTCTGCTAGCTTTAACACATTTCTAATGTTCTCATAGTGTAGTGTACATCAGTCCTTAGTGCTAGCAAAGTTTTGTCACCGGGTTGAATGAAGATAAAATAAGAACAGAGATTCCTATGAAAATTGCATTCCTTAAAAATGGAAGGTAAATTTATTGCATAGGTATTGTTTCTTTCCTTCAAGCATAGTTTTGTTCTTTCTCTAGAGAAGGAACAAAGGTAGATTTTCTTTCCTTAAAAATTGATAGGCACTAATGCAGGTGAACTGAGAACTTTGAGAGAAGCTTATTCTACTAACACTTTGAAATACTTGGCAAGGCTGATAAGCCCTGAAGACTAGTATCACTCGTAACAACCACTTGTAATTTTAAAAGCACTATTTAGAGGCTCTATGTTTCCAGGAAATATGTATTATGAAATATTTGTATCACATAGAACTGATAATCAAAAACCACTTGAATTCATTTTCTCACTGATGCTTCCCCTCAAGGCAAATCATGCCTCCACACGGTTCCATGCCAAGTCCCTGTGGCAAAGGACTGATTTTAGACACAAGCAGTTGTAATATCACAGAATCACAGAATCACAGAACAACCAGGTTGGAAGGGACCCATCGGATCTTCTAGTCCAACCATTCCTATCAAACACTAAACCAAGTCCCTCAAGACCTCATCCACCCGTGTCTTAAACACCTCCAGGGAAGGGGAATCAACCATCTCCCTGGGCAGCCTGTTCCAATGCCCAATGACCCTCTGCGTGAAAAACCTCCTCCTAATCTCCAGCCTAAACCTACCCTGGCGGAGCTTGAGGCCATTCCCTCTTGTCCTGTCCCCTGGCACTTGGGAGAAGAGGCCAGCTCCCTCCTCTCCACAACCACCTTTCAGGTACTTGTAGAGAGTAATGAGGTCTCCTCTCAGCCTTGTCTTCTCCAGGCCAAACAACCCCAGCTCTCTCAGCTGCTCCTCATAGGGTCTGTTCCCCAGCCCCTTCACCAGCCTCGTTGCTCTTCTCTGGACTTGCTCCAGAGCCTCAACATCCTTCTTGTGGTGAGGGGCCCAGAACTGGACACAATATTCAAGGAGCGGCCTCACCAGTGCCAAGTACAGAGGGAGAATCACCTCCCTGGACCTGCTGGTCACACCGTTTCTGATACAAGGCAGGATGCCATTGGCCTTCTTGGCCACCTGGGCACACTGCTGGCTCATGTTCAGTCGGCTGTCAACCAACACCCCCAGGTCCCTCTCCTCCTGGCAGTTTTCCAGCCAGGCTTCTCCCAGTCTGTAGCTCTGCATAGGGTTGTTGTGCCCCAAGTGCAGGACCCGGCATTTGGCTGTGTTAAACCTCATGCCGTTGGACACTGCCCAGCGGTCCAGCCTGTCCAGGTCCCCCTGCAAAGCCTCCCTACCCTCCAGCAGATCGACACTTGCACACAGCTTTGTGTCATCTGCAAACTTGCTAAGTGTACCCTCAATGCCCTCATCCAGGTCATTGATGAAGACATTGACATCACAAATCATCCAGGACCTGGCACTTCTAGCCGTCCCCATCAATGTAAAGTGGATTTTCCGTTCACTATCACATTAAAAATGAAGGATTTAAATCCAAATATCTTTACCCTTATGTATGAGTTTGGCATGGAGCAAAATGCAAACTGCCAGGGAAGCTGGTCCTAACTCTCACTTAAAAAAACAAACCCTGAAACCAAACTCAACTTCCTTACCAACAGGTTTTCCTCTGTTACATCCAAAAAAAGCACATGCCAGCTTACTACTGGGAATCTGGGCTTAATGCAGTAAATGTCTGTTACATGTGATGTGACATTCATTAGACATAGGAAAGATGCCTGCTTGGAGTAACTGTTCTTGCCAGCCCTTGTGCTCTCCTAGCACAAAGAACAGAGTGTAATACCTTAGAGTTAGCTTAAACAGGCAACACATTTAGTTTCAGCTGTAGCATTAATTGCATAAGATATGTTTTCTGGAAAAATGTTTACTGATTTTCAGTACACACTTCACTTACCAAGAAAATGTCAGCATCACTATTTTGCTCTTGTGACATTATCAGTCCCTTGTACGCAAGGTACAACCGTCCAGACTTTTATCTACTGTGCAGAGCCCTAAACTTCAATTTCAGCTTTTCTCTCTATGCTTTTCTAGTGCTTAAACCCAGGAATTAGCTAATACAGTGTGTGCAGAGCTGCTACAGGTAGTTGAAAAAAGATTCAAATAAACAGTGTTCGTCAACTTGCCCATTCATTGACTCATGTCACCTACTTTACCTTACAGGAAAAATATTTGATTAGTACATTTTTCTATTACAGGGGCAGGAGCTGTCTCCTGGAATTGATGTTCAAGTATCTTTCTAGGCTTAGCCCTCACTTTCTCCATGCTGACCTCTGCCAACACACACATTCACACATTCACTCTTTATTTCTCCCTCCCGTCCCCGCCGGGATCAGTTTGATACATTCACCCCCTGTAATGACGGCTTTAAAATTTTCTCCACAAAACCACCAGTGACTAGATAACAGCATGTGACACTAGATATTCTTGATTTTGCCAATGGTAGTCTGACAGAACATGAGTTCATGATTAAAAAACTTTGACTCACTAGCTTGTGAATGGCCATATTTAAGAATGTAACCCCTCTTAACTACTTTACACCATGGTACATTATAATTCACTCAGCCCAAGAGGAGGATAATGACAGTTTTATATAGGATCTCACATTACACCTCCAAGTCTTCTTCTTATCTCAAAGGTTGCACTGCACATTAAAGGAATAGTCTGTATTAATCTAACCTCTGACATTTGGGCCATATTAACCCACCAACACAGGTCTATGTATCTCACACCTCAGACCCTATCAAGAAATTTGGCAGTGGCAGCTTGATAAGGACACCATACCTTACTGAACTTGTTCTAAAAATGACATCAGCAAAATGCTCCTCTGGTTGCTCTTTTTAATGACCTTGCTCACTTGTGCTCATTCCTTTTTAGCTATTGCCCATGTAGGTGGTTTGTGTTTCTGTGGAATCAGAAATGCTGAAAGGAAGAAGCACATTTTTCTGTAAAAATATTAGCATCCAGAGAGAAAAATCTGTATACTGGAAGCTTCTGCTGTTCAGTTTTATATGGTAAAATAACTGTTAGAAACAGGGTTACATTTTTAATAGAACTGATAATGTTTTATAGTTGCAGTACTGGAATAAATAACAAACCAAGCTTCATTACAAGCTACTTTAGAGGGAAAATGCTACCAGAGGGATGTTTCTGGTATTGGAATTGTTGAGATTCTGAAATAACACTCCCAAATCTCCCCAAGTTGGGATCTTCATTGGAATATGTATTTCAGAAAAAGGTGAAAATAACCAAATTATGAAATTAAACTTAATTTTGTTTCAAAAAAGCTGAGGCCATTCTAAGGAGTTCTGCCAGTGCATCATCTTAATTCTGCATCAGAGTGGTTCAGTCAGGCAGTTTACTACTGTAATGTTTATACAGCTTGTCAAAAAAATAAGGAAAAAAAAGAAAATTACACTTCAGGAAGATCTTAAAAGACTGCAGATATTTTTTAATTTCACCCTTACTTAAACAAATTCTCATTCAATATGTTGAAAACTTTCTGATTACTATATGTTGATTAAAAAATGATGATGACTATCATAACCAAAGTACAGACAAAAGTCAATCACTTTATTAAATACATAATTCTATAAAACTTTAAAGGCTGGAACACGTGGAGAGCACTTGACTGCACAACTTAAGAAACAAATGACAGCTCTGCTTCAAAACTGCACGACAGGTTCTTGAGAAATTCCTTTTCACACTTGTCTAGTGATATTTTTAGGAACTACATCTTTCAAAAGAGCCAGTGCTTTATTGCAGTCACATTTCAAGGCAGCTCTGGCTAGCTTTACATTCCTTTATCTCCTTTCTTTTTTTTCTCTCATTATCTTCTTGCTTTCTTCTCTTCTCCTCTTAGTTACAGGATTCCGTGGATCGTAGATCTCAAAAGTGTCTTCATCTTGCATGCTTGCGTCTTTCACCTTTCTGCTTCTATCTTCAAATTGAAGAACATGAGACATCCTACAAAAATAAAACACAGCTCAAACTCAGTGAAAGAACAGTTATGATTCGTAATTATGACATGCACGGCAAGATTTCAGCACCATGACTTATTTTTGTGCAGAGCAAGAAAGATTCACATTTTGCTGGGTTTTTAATTTGTTCTTGGTTTTGTTTGCTTGTTTGTTTTCACTTTTTAGTAGACTCTGGTTTTATAGTGGTCACCTTTGTGGAGACCCATTTTGAAAAATACAGCTAGTTTGCTCTGCTGGATTTTATTTCACATACTGAACCTGCCTTTCTCTATTCAACATACTTTCCCAAACATAGTGAATAAATTTCCCAAGAACCAGGAGTGTTTCTCAAGTTTTCCTATTAGTCACATTGGACTTCCTTTCATGGTCAGGGTTTTACAAACTAGGGGGAAGAGCTTGCATGGAAAATGCCTGAAGTAGGTACACAAAAGATCAAAGAAGGGATGCTTCACATCTTGTGCTCCACCTTACCAATGCTTTTTAATTCTTTGAATAGGCTAAACTAATGTTCTGCCTAGTCCAATGTTTTCTCTACTATTGATTAGAAATTTTTCCCCCATTGGATATTTCCTCATTTCAGCACATTCCCAGTAGCTCCAAAACATCACCATTATAAGCTCAAGAAGTGGGGCCAATGTAAACCTCAGCAGGCTCAACAACATCAAGTGCAAGGCCCTGCACCTTAGTTGAGGCAATGCCTAGTACTGATATAGGCTGGGGGATGAAGCCCTGCAGAGAAGGACCTAGGGGTACTGGTGCATGAAAAGCTGGATATAAGCCAACAATGTGTCCTCACAGCCCAGAAGCCAACTGTATCCTGGGTTACATCAAAAGAAGCGTGGCCAGCAAGGTTGAAGGAGGTAATTCTGCCCTTCTACTCTGGTCTCATGAGACCACACCTGGAGTACTGCATCCAGCTCTGGAGTCTTCAGCATAGGAAAGACATGGAACTGTTGGAGTAGATTCTGTCCAGAGGACCAGGAAAGTGACGAGAGGGATGGAACACCTCCTCTGTGAAGAAAGACTGAGAGAGCTGCAGTTGTGCAGTTGCAGTTGTGCAGCCTGCAGAAGCCCCAGGGAGACTTTTGTGGCCCTTCCATGCATTCAAGGGACCTACAAGAATGATGGGGACAAACTTCTTGGCAGGGCCTGCTGGAATAGGACAAGGAGTACTGGTTTTAAACTGAAAGAGGATAGATTCAGACAGATATAAGGAAGAAAGTTTTTTTTTTTTATGGTAACAGTGATGAAATACTGGAACAGGTTTCCCAGCGAAGTGGCAGATGCCCCATTCCTAGAAACATTCAAAGTGAGGAAGGATAGGGTCATGAGCAACTTGGTCTAGTTGGAAGACGTCCCTGTGCACTGCAGGAGGGTTGGACTAGATGACCCTTAAAATGTCCCTTCCAACCCAAACTGTTCAATGATTCTATGATAACCTGAAGTCAAAAGTTGTTTGTTAGCTGTATGGCCTAGTTAACAGGTGTCACTGAAGTGAGAATTAATACAGATGTCGTCAGAAAAATACAAATTTTAGTGTGGACAAACAAAATAATAAAGAAAAAGGTAAATTATTTACCCTACTGAAAGAGAGAAAGGAGGAAAAGAGAATAAAACCAAAGCACAGATGCTTAGAAGTTGGCCACTTGCAAACTTATTGATCTTTACTGACAAATAAGCAAGACTTCTGAACACAAAATTGTAGTAAATCTGCTACTTATGAACCAAGAGAATAAGTATAAAGTTCATATGTTCAATTAAAAAAAAAATCAACTTAAAAAGGAATTAAAAGATTTCTTGGTGTGATCAAACATGCCTAAGCCCCCATTTATGTTTGGTCATAATCAACTGCAAAAATGTCTTTAATAGGACAACTTAGTTAGAATTATATTGAACTGATCTAAGCATATCAATCTTTACAGCACTAGATGTCTTCATCTGCCATTTTTTCAAAGAGCTGTAGTGCAAATCTCTATACATAAAGAAAGGGAGAGAAGAGGGAGGGAAGGAGAACCAGCCCCATTACTATTGATTACAAGATGGCACTATTAAAGAAACCAGACAAAAATTCAAAGCCACATAGGATCTGTTTGAATGCTTTAGAAAAAAATTAGAAACAAAAATTGAGTTTTTTCATCAGAATTGATTCTTGACATGTGGGTTTCATAAATCTCTTATTGCACTGCATTGTCATCATGCTTGCATGTTCTCTCCTATAGAAAAACTTAGAGTTTTTTCCAGTGTATAAAACTTCAATAGTTTATAATCCTGTACACACTACTAACACCAAAACTTATTTTTTTAGTCATATCTACAACTCAGAATAACAAAATGTACCATCAGAGTGACTCATGATTGCGTATTTGTAGTTTAATTATAAAAACATTGTCTCACAGTGGAGGGACTGAAGTAATTTATTATAGTTAACATGCTTTCTGCATTTGTCATATTCTTTTTAACTTATTAAAGATGAGCATTTGACTATTTTTTTTAAGACCACAAACCAAATCACACTATCCTAGTCTGGATTAAAACACAGACCTAAATAGATGGAGTCATCCCTTGGTAAGTGGTTTTAAAGTATGTTATATGAGCTTATGTAAAAGTGTAGTCACACTTGGCCATTTCATCAACTCAGGTTTTCAAAGAATGCTGCAGCACACTTGCAGGACACAACTAATAGGAATTTAAAAATATGATTCTAATTCTAGGGTCAGGCCATACTGCATCCCAGGTAGTTTGCAAATGAGATGCAGCAGACTCAGATTAAGTAGTGTTTATTTCTCTCCAGGAGCTGAAAGAAGTCATAGTCTCTGACTCCTATTCATAGCTTTCCACTGAGGTGTTCCCAGCTGTGATTAAAAACAAGCCAATATTAAGACACTTCTTGATATATCCAGAATCAATTTCAGATGCAGCATCTCATAGCAAAATAAACACAGTGGAGAAGATTTAAAAAAATATTTTCCCGATGTGAACTTAAGCTTATTTTTTTTGAGTCACACACCTTCACAGGTAGACATGTTTTGCATCTATGTAAACACTATCTGTCACACTAAATTCTGTATTCCAAAACCAATTCAAATAGTTCTCTCTTTTTTTAAGGAACATGAGAAGTATTTAATAATTATTTCCATATGAATTATTGTTGAATAATCTTACTGAAGATTCTCCAACAAAAGTTTACATCTGCATAATTTTCTAAGCATAGCCAGGGCTGCAGCTCCACAAATACAAGTTGCATGAAACTTTGCTTGGTTGATAGCTCTCTTCTCTTCTACAGGCTCCTGGGTTGAATGGGGAGTTGACTGCCCAGTCATGCTTCGGCAGTCACTGTGTTGAAAGCTCTAACTTCATCTCTTCACCTCTGGTCTTTGGGAACCCACTAACTTGTGCTTATCACCACTTGTTGACAGTTCATTTTAAATAAGTGAGACACAACAACTTTAAAATATGCTTTTTCTTCAAAATTTAAAGGATGAAAGATTGTCAGTTCTCCTATGCAAACCTCAAAAGAAAAAAAGGTTCTGCAGCTTAGATTTCTGCTCAAAACTAGCTTTAATAAATTAGTTTGCCAAACCTGATTATTCTGGGTTTAAAGTATCTTGGTGTGCAAATTGCTGACCTTTAAGCAGTAACCACGAAATTATTTTCTTAACCTCTTCTGTTAAAACAATTCTGCAATCAGAACCAGTTCTCTTAGCATGGATTTATTGCTGGAGAGGTCTGATTTTTACCCCATCCAGATGACAGTATCCTACAGTTTAATCATTGTCCTATCCTATGTATCCCTTTTCTATCTAAAAAATGAAATGTCTTGAACTGAAATATCTGAATATTTAAGATGGTTTCAGAGACAATATAGGATTTCAAAAGTATGTGGATATTCTCCTAGCCTACCGATACTCTCAGATAACGATTTTTGCAACAGTCAACAAAGATGACTGCTGCTCTGGATTCGATGATCCAAGAGGTCTTTTCCAACCTGGTGATTCTATGATTCACAGTTACTAGCAGAGTAGTTCCTACATATCCTTAAGCTGTGGTATATAATACATTACCTTGGTGATCAGTTTGATTAATTTTTTAAGAGGTAACACGTGGGAGAAGGTTTACTGCAAACGAAGCTAAAAAAGAAACTTCAGCACACCAGAAATCATTCAAGAACTATTACAGTAAAATTAAGCTGTGTTCCCAATGGGTAACACAGTATTTGCCAACTATGCATCAAAGAACGAACCCCACCTGCAAAGGACTCTCCAGACAGACTCAATCAGTTTTTTCACGACACAGTTCATGTGTTTTTGAACTAGTCTAGTTGGTACTTGTAAGAAAAGATATGGTATACATTAATCCCTTGGATTTTGAGATGTGTGAGCCATGCCCTGGATCTGAACCACATGCCAGCTGCTAACAGGTCACAGTAAAGTTAAGCGTAGCACAAACACAAGTCTCATATCACAATAATTCTGGCCTTTCCAGAACTGCCCTTTGGGAGAAAGTGAAGCGTCAGTCAGTGAATTGAATTATTTTGAATTTCAGCAAGAGCAAGGAAGCATGATGATGAAGCTTGGATCTCCAGGTACAAAAGCACTACACGCATCAGCAATTTTTATACTAACTAAATGAAAGTGCAGAGCTAAAGAGCATTGCTAAATTCCATACTTTCTTATTAAACCAACACAGCTGTTAGCTGTTACCAGTTCACCTGCTGCCCACTCAACCTTCCTTGCACAGGTGATAATACAGAGTATGCCCTCTGGTGCCTCTGCCACTTTGGTGCACAGCATGGAATGTTACCTTGTACTCACCTATGTCAGCATTTCAAACAGTTAAGCTTTGCAGTACATGATCAACAGGTATGAACAAAAGCTGCGTTCTGCCAACTTTGTTGTGAGGGTAGTAGATAAAACTTTATCATTTCCAAATTTACTGACGTGGTATTTAAAAACAGAAATCAGATTTCCTGTTCAGGTCTAGCCAAATTCAAATAATTAGTTAATCCACTGCAGTTTCTAGTATTAAAAAAACTTAGAAAAACATTGAGAAACCTGCTACAGATACAGATAATTTGCCACATTAGAGAGGTGAAGTATTTAAATCAAATAATCAAAATAACACTGTCTCAATCCATATTAGTGAATATGGTACAGAGCACAGATATTAGATTGAAATTTAAGATTTTAATTTTACTATCACAAGAAATACCCCACCCCATAGCACTCTCCTGAGATTAATTTCATTTCTGCAAGACCTGGAAGTGGTATTTTCTACCTTTTGGATGAATGGAGTACCATTAGCCAACAAGATTCCAGCATCTGGATGTTAACAATGGAGGAAAAATAGTATTGCTGCTCTCACACAGAGCAAAAATCACATGAATTCTAAGCAAGCAAAATTTAGAAAAATACTCTTTAAATATACTATACAAAGTCAGGCCGTACACTTCTGCTAACCTTGACTACACCTCTGAAACTATATTAGAGGTACTAGAGGATGAAGTTGGTTTAGCCTCTTCAGAATAATCAGTAAGTTGTGGATCCTCTCCAGGCCAAAGAACAAATAGTTTATATTTTGTCTTGGTACAGGCTTATAGCACAAAATTATCAGAACATAAATTCTGCAGGTATTTTTAACATCTCTTTTTTGAGATGCTCTATTTGAATGCTATATGCTCAGTTTTGGCCCTAAAATAGTCACTGTAAAAGTAATAAGAAACTAATAGTTTCATTAAGTATGACATGTCCAAGTTAAAGAAAACCCCAAGGTACTTCAGTTTTTGCAAAGCTAACAACAGAGCAAACTATTCTTGGAGAAGATTAATGTAAGAGCGTACCCTTCCATTCTTCAGTATAGTACTACATATTTTTTTTCTCTTGAAAGAAGATTTAGTCACAAGTAAAATTCTAAGAGAAAGGGAAAATCAATTACAAAAATGCTCTGGGACAAAACATTATTAGTTCTCTTAGTATCAGAATCAGAAATATGTAAAACCATTGCAATTTATGATTTTAAGTAATAATTATTTTTCTGTTAAAAATTCATTTATCCTACTTTTATATTGCATGTGTTTGGTAACAATTCATATATAGTATATTTACACTGTAACCTTGTCCCCTTCACAAAAACGTTAAGCAGTCTGATGAAAGAAACTGGGTGCCTTAAACAGACAACTGCTCCTGGTAGAGTAGATTGGTATGAAAGACTGTAACGTGAATTCCAGATGTTGTTCCAGACAATGCACAAGTGCAGAAAAACTTCACACAGCATTTACTACAGGGCCATGGGAAACACCACACCGGAATTGATCAATGATCCATCCAGCCTAGGCAATAGCTTGTACAATATCTGATATTCTAAAAGTAAGCAAATAGCCTCTCCAAGTTAGTGCAGTCAGGCAGCATTGGATCACCAGAGAGCAGAGTTGAAGTGAGAGGAAGGAGAAGAGAGGATTTATAGCACAAACATACTCAATTTTTCTCAGTATTTTCTGGACATTCTCCCTTTTGCCCTCCCCTTCCCCATTCTGAATATGTCTAAATCCATACCATTTCAATATGTCACTAAATGAGACGGAACTGGGGTGCTTGAAAAGGTGTGTAAATACACAGGAAGCTTAAACAAACTTTTCAAGGTTTAGAAGATTATTTCTTTATACATCACTAGGTTTGCTGGCAGCAAATAAAATCTAAGATTCTCAGACAGTAAATGTAATACTAGACATCCCTTAAGTAAAGCATGCATCACCTCTGAATTTAAGTCAAACAGTAGTCGATTCCAGGCCCAGATGCCTAGTCCAAATAAACTTGGACATGGAGGGATTAACAAAAAATAAACAAGCAAAAATCCTGCCCCAAATGCTCTGAGTTTCTCAGGCATGCCAAACAGCCAGAAGCAATAAATATACAACTTCAGCTGAGGGCCAATTTGTTAATATAAAATTACTGACTAGCAGTAGGCTAGCAGCTAGCATTTACATATCAAAGTCTGACCACAGTCTGTAACTAGATGGGTGAAGGTGGAGATAAAATTGAGGCAAAGAAGAGATTTACAGCAGAAGGTTTTAATTTCTCCCCCCCGCTTTCTTCCTTTAAATGTTAGTAGCAATACTAAAACCCAAATAAACACATATTTTGCCAAACAGAAAAGAAATCCCTTTTTCCAATGTGCTTCTACTACAGAACTCTGGTATTCATTTATCCATTGTAACAATCAAGTAAGTATTTTGTCAACTTTTAAAAAATGTAGTTAAGTAAATCAATGGCATTAGCAGGAGAGACCTAGTATTGAGCCAGATTTTCCAGACTAGCGGAGGAACGTTGGCTCAAGTCTGCATGGGAGGAGGGAAGCAAACATGGCTTTAATCCATCTTTGTGCCTTACTGGCATAAATTACAGCAGCACTTTTTCTTTCATTCCCCAAGCTAGCATCAGCTTGTGAAAAAGACTGCTGCTTAGTTTTCAGGAGCTTACTGTGTTTGTCACAGTTAAGCTTCTGCAATTGAATCTGCAGAGACTGGTGCTAATCTAGAGGAAGCCATATTTTATAATCCTCAGTCTGAGGTATTACAGCAAAGAAACAGACTGCATTTTAAAAAATGTGTATAAAGGTAGGGTTTTGAAAGATGTATAACCAATATTTTAGATTTGTATCCAAAAGAATTTCACTATGCAAGTTTAATTATAGATGCTGTATTAAATAGGAAATCCTGAAAATAAAATGTGGAAGATATTACTGAATTTATGTAGATTAGATAATAACAGTGTTTATCATCATTTAGTTCTTAATATAAATGAAATATTGCAATATAAAACCAGTCTGGCTAACTTCAACATTTACCTGATTCTGAAACAGCTATTTAATTAAAAAAACCAACAAACCCAAACCAAATCTAGCATACTGTCTGCAACACACATTGAAAATGTGGTTCCCTGACAGTTTCTTTTAGTCCCAAATCTCTCTCACTCAGTCACAAAGTCTTTTATGGGGAGAACACAAAATAAATTAAATACTGTGCTCCCACTCCTAACTGCATCAAATTTCTCACTGAAATCAGTGCTAAAAACTCTGAGAAATATTTTCCTTTTATTATCAACAAAAAAAATTTTTAAAGCAGAGAAAGGACATAACTACTGACACTAGACAGAATACCTTGAATGAATCCACAGGGTTATTATCTGTTTGTTCTGGAGTAAAACATAACTATCTCTACAAACTAGGTAAAAAATAGAGTCATATTGAAATGAATGTCCTGGCAGAAAGGGATTAGTATTAGCACCCAATGTTGTCAAAATATTTACCTGGCCTCAATGGTAGTTTGCAAAACCCAGAAATGGGAACAGATTACACAATCTGACATATATAGACCAGGCTGCACTTTAAATGGTCAGCACTGACAGTGAGGTTTTTGTCCACAGAAGCAATAAATTCGTCAGTCCAGGCACATTCCCTTTATTTTTGCTGTCAATAAGTAACTAGATTATGCAAAGTGTGACTGTACAAAACTCAGCACAAGAAATACATGTAGCTGCTGGGATGGGTCCAGAGGAGCGCCACAAAAATGAGCCAGGGGCTGGAGTGGCTCTCCTACAAGGACAGGCTAGGAGAGTCGGGGTTGTTCAGTCTGGAGAAGAGTAGGCTACAGGGAGACCTTACAGCAGCCCTTCAATGCCTAATGGACTATAACAAAGACAGGGCAGACTTTTAGCCAGGCCTATTTTAACAGGCCAAGAAGTAACAGTTTTAAGCTAAGGGAGGGTAGATTTTGACTGGATATAAGGAAGACATTTTTTACAATGAGGGTGGTGAAACACTGGATCAAATTTCCTAAAGAGGTAGTGGAGGCTCTATCCCTGGAAACATTCAAGGCGACGTTGGATAGGGTTCTGAGCAACCTAATCCAGTTAATGATGTCCCTGCTCCTTCAGGGGAATTAGAGTAGATGACATGTAAAGGTCCCTTCTAACACAAAGCATTCTATGGCTTTATGAAAATCTTTTGTGACCACCAAGGTATCTTTAAAAGCCTTCTAAGAGCCATAAGATTTTAAAGTTTATTTAAGTGAACACTGCCATTCTCACTTTGTTTTTAATCCTCACATTCTTCAATGAGGTTTGTCACAAATAAGATGCCTATAGTTATGCTGACATCAGTAATCACATAAAACAATCTGTTATGCAAGATCTGAAATAACTTTGACTTTGAGATGGTAGATCCTTACTCTCATATTATTTTCAAAACAACCTTTTGACTTTAAGTTGATTTAAAAAATTAATTTTAAAACTAATTTAAAGTTTAATTTAAAAAAATCCCTACTTTTTGTATACCTCAAAATAATCAACATTTAGAATACCTCAGAATCAACAAAGGTAACTAACCATAATGTTGTAGATTGAGTTAAATCAGAGCCAGCTTTCTGATTAACTGAGTTGCTGTATCTTACATCATTTCTCTGAAAACTAACTGCGTGTTTTTTAGTCAGTATTCTTCTCTACAGTGATAACACTGGGTATTGCCAATGCAGAAAGGCCAGTGCATATGCTCAACCAAGGCCACTCGCAAGCTGGTGGAAATAGCACCCACAAGAAGGGGTAAATAGGACAGATGATCCTAAACTGACCAGCAAAGTATTCCATCCCATACATGTCATACTTGGTATAAATTTGAAAGACCACAAGGATCTCGCGCTCTTCTGTGATGGTTGACATCCAGCAAGGACCTCATTTGCCTGGTTACTCCTGATCTGTGTGTTCCTGAATTCATTTCCTGAGTCCAGCTCCCTTCTAGGCATGGACTCATTCCCTCATGTCTGCTCTGCAGTAACATGTGGTAACATATAGTCATTGAGAGGTGGGGTGACGGTGGAACCTCACATGTTTGTCTATATTTTATTACTTTCTAACTATTTTCATTGTTATCATTATAATTTCATTAAAGTTGTAGTTCTAGTTTCCAATCCATAAGAGCTTCTCCTCTCATTTCCCTCTCTCCTTTCCCTGCAGGGTCCGGAGTGGAGATGGGAGGAAAGTGGCCAGATATTGTAGGCTCAGTTGCACAGCTTAGCTGCTGAGTTTGGGTGGGTGGGGCTAAACTGCGACAATAAAAATTTTAAACTGAAAAACCATACGAAAAGCCATCACCTCATTCTGAATTCCCATTTCACTCATTCTTTCTTGTCCCACACCACATCTGAAATCTGAATGGATTTATGTCACTTCATATCAAAGAAAGAGTAAGTTTCAGAGTCTAGAGATCTTCCCCCAAATACTTCAATGACTGTCTCATTTACATTTGTTGCTTTCTTACATAGGAAAGAAAAAGTTGATCTCTCAAAGATTAAGAAGCTTTGTAGTTCACATCCAACACCCTACATCTCACACAGGAAACACTGTTGTGGTTTGACTATGAAGCACTGGCATCACGTGCTATGAATTAAATTAAATGAACTATGCAGCATGCTGGCAACCACAGTGAAATTCTAAGCAGCTGTAGAGTGCATTACTGAGATCAGATAGAAGCCAGTGATGAGATATGAGTCCAGAAGAAGAAATCTTAAACTTCTAGCTTTGTGCAGAATGAAGGAAAAATTATGGGGCTATACTGTAAACCAAACTCTAAAATCAAATGGATATCTGCCTGCAGCTCTGATTCCTGAATTGAAGGGAATAATAGTAGATCAAAGCACTCTACTGAGGATGACATACATTTTGTTTGCTTTTCTAGTAGGAACAATGGTTTAAATGCAATTCAAATACTCCAGTTCATCTGAGGAACAGCTTTCACATTTTGATACTGAAATTTCTACACTGAATGTTGAAGTGCCAGCAGAATGAATTGGGCATCCTCCATCAAACCGAAACTGAAGAAGTAACAATAATATAAATCTATACTTATCAGGACTCAGATTACTACCTTGGAAAAACTTTTCAATCAAGAACTGCACATTGCCTTGGTGTAATGTTCATATACCAACACCTGTTGATACTCTTCTAATATTTACTGCCTATCAGCTACTACGTACTTCAATTATGAACTTATTTTTAGATCAGTGAATGGATTTGCATACCTTTTCAATCAATCCACACGAAAAAAATGATTTGCTAGCCTACATGTCTTTTAGGTTTTATAAGATACTGTAAACCTGACTGGTTTAATGTACAATGTACTTGGGTTTTTGCTGGTATGAAGTGCTGTTCTTTTTGAATTTTGGGTTACCTGTTCATGCCAATTAAGCTCTAAATTCAATAATGGCTCTGGAGTTGCTGCATAAACATTCTTGTGCATTTTAACAGTAAGAATGCTGAAAGAACTGGGATCCCTCACAGAAGTACAGTATGTTGGCTTGGCAATGAGGTGAGCTTTAAAATGGAAAACGATGGGTTCTTTTTGGC
Source organism: Coccyzus lansbergi (assembly GCA_033558105.1). NCBI lineage: Eukaryota > Metazoa > Chordata > Aves > Cuculiformes > Coccyzidae > Coccyzus > Coccyzus lansbergi. The sequence continues at coordinate 433,873 of JAUMJK010000694.1, forward strand.
AGAAAAAATTCCATCAGCTCAAAAATTGTCAGGATGTAAAATTTCTCATAGGAAAAGAAATGGCCTAGCATGTCAATAAATCTAGCTGGTTTAGGAAGCCTCTGCTTGTTTTCATAGATCAACGAGAGAAGAAAGGAAGACAGTTCATAGAATTGGTTAAGGAAATGACAGGTGGATTTTCATAGCAGAGAATTAGTTGCTTCCACAAAGACCAATATTTAATCTGGAAAAAAGTATAGTTGTATTTCTTGCATATCAAAAGGGCGTAAGGCTGGTAAAAATTCAGCTGCAGAGCCCTGTTTTCAGGAGTAGATAGATACAGGCTAATATCAAAGTGAAAAAAGTAATGTGATAGGGTTGGCTATTTCACTTTCACTTATAACTTCACTGAAGAAGAATATAAGTGCAGAATTTAAGTATAATATGAAGTTTTGTGATGAAATGTTCTTAAAGTTTGTTGGAGTATTCAGGCTTCATGTGATTTTGGCAATCATAAGCAGCAGTATGAAAAACAGGATACAATCCAGAAGTTGCAATTGCTGAATTTCAGTAAGAGCAATCAACAGTATGGGTACAGGTTAAGGAACCATTCAGGAAAGGAAAAGATCTGTGGCTTAGAAGAGACTGGAAAATGGGCATGAAAGAAACAATGACAAATAAAGTAATCCTTCCACTCAACACAGAGCAGAGTGCTGTATCTAGTCTCAGATTTCACAGTTGGAAAGAGAGTTGAACCACTCCAAACTCTCATAATTACTTGATGGGAGGTTGTTTCACAGTAGTAAGTATCACTCTCATCCTATTTGAAGAGGAATGTTTTGCACAGATTAACCAAAGCAAACTTTGAGAAGACCTGATTGCATCTGAATCTTTTTCTCCCATAGCTAGATTGTCTCTATGGGAAACATTTTATGTCATATTGACAGGTTCTGCATAATCAGTTTCATTAACTGTAGTTGCAGTAAACACTTTCTGGGCTGAAATTTGGGTTTTACTAAAACTGCAACTATTTGATATTTGATATATATATATATATATATATATATATATATAAAATTATTTTTTATGTATATAATGATATTATTGTAATTACATATATGTATTTTTATATATAGAAATGGTATTATTATAATTGGAGACCTGAAGTGCTACTGAAATCTGACTGGGTGTTGCATGCAATTAAATTACTACAGCAGTCAAAGTCCTCAAGAAGATGAGGATCAGCAGCATTCTGTATAACATGCAGCCTGTGCAGAGATTTTCCCTTTCAAATACAGACCTGTCCAGTAATCCAGATGGGAAGAACCGAGTAGACTAATTATTCCAGCTGGGTCTTCTGCTGTGACATATTTGATTTTCATACTAGTAGTCTCTAAGCAGATGACACCTCGTTGCTGCTGTAACAGATCTCATCTACATTTTGTGGTCTCCTTGGGCAAGACTTTAACCCCAGAATAAGTGACTGAGTTCTGTCAGATCATCTCGACCTACCTCTGCTGCATTCTTTACAAGCTTTGTGAAAAAGAAGAATGAAATTCTTTCTTATTTGGACTGTAAACAAATAAAGGACAACTAAAGGTTAAGCAGTACTGAAGACATCGGACAAATGGTTAAAAGAAAAACACAAACAATAATTGTCAATAGGAACAAGAGGGACAATAACAGTTGTGCCTGGAAGAACTAGGACCATGTATGTCACCCTGAGGTACTCAGATGCTGTAAAAATGTGTCTGTCAACTTCTGTGCAGACATTTCTATTGTCATAAGTACCCTTTCTGGCAGTACATATCATGTTTATTTTGACTTTGAGGGGAAATTGGATTTTGATTGCTGCAGACAGATACATATATAATCATTCTCACATACCAGTAGAGTTTACAACAGAATGTCTCAGTAAAGATTCTGGTGTTTCAATTTAAAATTCTGTATTATGCATTTCTTTTCAGTTCTCTTCACAACACCTCCTTAGATGCCTTCTTAGACAGTAAAATCTGGCAATAATTATCAAACATCATACACACTGTTTACAATAGACTCATATTTCTTCTATTTTTTTCTTGCATAAAAAGTAGAATGTTGCTGAAAAGTGCCCAAATGTCTACTATGCTCCATGCCAATACAGCAGTTCAGCCAACTATGCAGAGAGAAGTTTGCCAAATAAAAGAAAATATAACAAATTGGTAATGGTTTCTATCTTGACAGAAAATGAAAACTATACCTCAATGTGTGGCCACTCATATGGACACATAAAAATGTCTTAGAGGTAATCATTTTACCTCAGATAACACACCCTGACAGCAGAGCAAAGCATACTGGCAGGCTTTCACTTCCCATAAAAACAGCAACCATGACCTACAGAACAGCATGGAGGAATCACAGAATTTGTGCATATCATATGTATTTAATAAAAATCAAATAAAGTCAAATTACTATCTTTTGAGAAATAGATTAGATTTGAGAATTTTCAAATGTAAAGACATGATAATTATCTCAAACACTCCAATACAACAAGGGCACCGAAAATGTAAGTTCTGATCCCAAAATATGAAATTCAACTTTCCAAATGATTCTAACAATGACTTATAGCTTTTAGAACACTTAATAGATTTGTTAACGTTGCATATGTTTACAGTCAATTTGTGTTACATGCATATTTTAAAATTTCTTTATCTTCAAATCAAATTCTTTGAAAACAGTCTCATCTGTCGGTAAAGGTAATATGCACATGTACCACACTGCAAAATTCATATCTTAATTTTCAGTCTATCATGCAGTTTTAGATTATTCTAAATATTTATTTCAGTGCAATTTTGAATGCAGTATTATTTTCTGAACAGAAATACATCTTCATAACCTGAAATGGCAATATTCTTCTTCATTCAGAATGAAATTACTTTCAGAGGAAATAATTATCATCAGTTAGAGGTGAGTAGTTACTCATAAAGGAATAGGATATATTGTGATCAGACTAAGTCACAGAACCACAGAATCACCAGGTTGGAAGAGACCCGCTGGATCATTGAGTCCAACCATTCCTATCATATACTAAACCATGCCCCTCAGCGCCTTGTTCACCCATCCCTTAAACACTCCCAGGGATGGTGAATCAACCACCTCCCTGGGCAGCCTGTTCCAATGCCCAATGACCCTTTCTGTGAATTTTTTTTTCCTAATGTCCAGCCTAAATCTCCCCTGGCGGAGCTTGAGGCCATTCCCTCTCGTCCTGTCACCTGTACCTTGGGAAAAGAAGCCAGCTCCCTCCTCTCTACAACCTCTTTTCAGGCAGTTGGAGAGAGCAGTAAGGTCTCCCCTCAGCCTCCTCTTCTCCAGGCTAAACAACCCCAGCTCTCTCAGCCATTCCTCATAAGGCCTGTTCTCCAGACCCTCCACCAGCTTTGTTGCTCTCCTCTGGATTCACTCCAGAGCCTCAAAATCCTTCTTGTGGTGAGGGGCCCGGAACTGAACACAGTACTCAAGGTGTGGTCTCACCAGTGCTGAGTACAGAGGGAGAATAACCTCCCTGGACCTGTTAGTCACACCATTTCTGATGCCATTGGCCTTCTTGGCCACCTGGGCACACTGCTGACTCATGTTCAGTTGGCTGTCAACCAAAGCCCCCAGGTCCTTCTCCTCCTGGCAGCTTTCTAGACAGACTTCTCCTAGTCTGTAGCTCTGCATAGGGTTGTTGTGCCCCAAGTGCCAGACTTGGCATTTGGCCTTGTTAAACCTCATCCCATTGGTCTCGGCCCAGCAGTCCAGCCTGTTTAGATCCCTTTGCAGAGCCTCCCAACCCTCCAGCAGATCAACACTTCCACCGAGCTTAGTGTCATCTGCAAACTCGCTAAGGGTGCACTCAATGCCTTCATCCAGGTCATTGATGAAGACATTCAACACTGACATTCCCTAGCACTGAGCCCTGGGGAACCCCACTTGTAACTGGCCTCCAGCTGGACTTAACTCCATTTACCACCAAGCTTTTTTTTTCCCCCAATAGCTCTTTTTCCAGAACATGGGGATGGCTTGCTTCTGAGTTGCTAGGATTTTCTTTTTGAAGAGCTCCCAGCCCTTGTGGGCTACTTTGCCCTTAAGGACTGTCTCCCAGGAGAATTTGCCAACTAGCCTTCTGAACAGTCCGAAACCTGCCCTCTGGAAGTTTAATGCCACTTGTCCTGCTAACCCCCCTCTTCATATCACCTAGAACTGAAAACCCTATCATCTCACGATTGTTTTGTCCCAGGCATCCTCCTACCACCAATCCCCCAAAAGGCCTTCTCTGTTCACAAACGGCAGGTCCAGAAGGGCACCTTCCCTTGTCAGTTTGCTCACCAGTTGTGTGAGGAAGTTGTGTTCCACAAACTCCAGGAACCTCCTGGACTGCTTCCTTTCTGCTCTATTGTACTTCCAGCAGATATCTAGAAGACTGAAGTCTCCCACCAGAACAAAAGGTATCAATCTAGAGACTATCCCCAGCTGTTTATAGAACAGGTCATCGGCTGCTTCTTCTTGGCTGGGTGGTCTGTAACAGACTCCCATCACAATCCCATCACATCACTTCTTGTGGGCTCCTCTGATTTTAACCCAAAGGAACTAGCTCTCCTCATCACCATAATCAAGTTCGAGGTTATCAAAGTCCTCTCTTACATAGAGGTCTACTGCGCCTCCTCTCCTACCCTTCCTGTCCTGCCTGAAGAGTTTATACCCCACCATAGCTGCACTCCAGTTTTACAAGTCATCCCACCATGTTTCCAAGATGGCAACAACATCATAGTCTCCTTGTCCTACTACAGCTTCCAGTTACTCCTTCTTATTACCCATGCTGCATGCATTGGTATATATGCACTTCAGCTGGGCTGGTGAACTTTCAGCCCTCATAAAGGGAATAGAGTTTATTCCCAATACTGGTTGTTGGAGTATCTAGTGTCAGAGTGCCAGCTTCCTCCTTTCTGCCACCAGGTGTACTTGCCCCCACTTGCTCTCTGCTGATATACTGGCAGTCCTCACCAGCACACCACCCCTCAGTCCCTAGTCCCACTTCCAGGCTCACTCCCATCTAGCCTGGTCTTGTCCCTCTCCCCCTTCACATCTAGTTTAAAGCTCGGTTAATGAGCCTAGCAAGGTTTTTGGCAAGGGCCACTTGCCAGGAAGTGTCTCCCCTAGGAGACATGTGTGTCCCATCCCTAGTAAGAAAGCCTGGGGGTGTGTGGGCCACTCCATGATCAAAGGACTGCTTCCAGCCTGTCAGTGTTTAACAGGCATTTAGACAATGTTGCCTGTAACAACATCCTTTGGCTTTTGGTCAGCCTTGAAGTGGTCAAGCAGTTGGAACAGATGATTGTTGTAGGACCCTTTCAACTGAAATAGTCTGTTCTATAATTCTTGGAAAATTCAGAATCACACTGATAGCTCAGATGGATGTCAAAATGTCAGTGAAATCCACGGACCTCAAAATGTATGCTATTTGTTATCCCTCAACGTCAAGTCCCTGAGATAGGAAAACACATAATAAAGGAAGCCTGTGGTTTGAAGAAGCAACCAAAGAGATGATGAAGAAAACTTAAAATAATAGCAAGTTAATAAAAAGAGTTATCCTGAAAGAGGCAAGATTTAGGATATTATTTTCTTTATTGTTTGAAAAACAATAATGCAAAGCCAAGATGTTTGTGTTTTGATTTGTCTGTTAAAATAACCAAATAATCTAAGAACCTCCCTTGTGAAGTCCCAGCTCAATTCAGTGAAAACTAAGAAGGTTTGAAGGTGAAGCTGAAGAACCTATCTAGTTTTATGTTACTAAATTAAAATATATGTCACGATTCATTATGTATATGATACAAACAAGAAAGGAAAAGCTGTGGAAAAGTGATCTAAAATTTTAGACTGTCCTGGTTCCAACTGGGAAGGAGTTAATTTCCTGAGTTTGGTGATGAAAAGGTTAATTTTCACAAGAAGCTGGCAAGGGGCACAACGAGGGCAGCTGACCAAACTGGCCAATAAGATATGTCATGCCATCAGTCATGTCCAGCATATAAGGCAGAATTAGAAAGCTGTGGTGGGGCAGCATGCCAGGAGCTGAGGAGTATGTGCAGTCATCAGTTTGGTCTGGGCAGTGCAGAGTTGATTGCTTGCTTTGTTTATTCTTTTATTGTTGTTATTTTCCTCATCCTGTGCCATTTTTAGTTTTGCTGAATAGTTTTTATCCCAACCCACAAATTTCACCTTTCCTTTCAAATCCTTTCCCCACCCAACCACAGTGGCGAGGGGTGAGCCTGTCCTTACAAAACATTTTTACTATGTTTTTGCCTTTTTTCTAGCAATTCAACGCAGATATTTTTATTATCATCTAACAGCTTTCAGGATCACACTTCAGAAGAAGATCACACTTCATATTGGTTTTAACCCTTTCTAACTAAGGCAGGCTCTTTGGATGGAAGACGAAAATGAGACCTAGTATCAGTTGCCTCCTTGACTAGGAGATGTTTAGCCATAACTTCTGCAGTGCCTTATCAATTCCAGAGCTACCTGCTTCCTTGGGGTCATTCTACACTTCAGATGAATCTATCAGTCCATGTCCATCTCATCCATCAGTCTTTACAATAGTTACCACTTCCAATATAGAGTTTTAGTAAGACTTACAACTACTCAAAGCAAAATCTTCTATTCTCCCATTGCATTTTCTAGAGTGATAAACCAGTACATTTTAGCAGACTCCTGCTGCAACAGCTTTCTTGACTTTTGGTGTTTCTGCTGCTTCTTAAATTTATGCTTAGTAGTGAGATTATGTTAGTGCAGTAGGATTTCCAGCAGTAAACACAGAAATCTAAATTAAAAAACCTTACCATCCATCATCATTATCTGCTTCAGGTTCAGAAACCTCATTTTCAGGAGTTTCTTCAATGGCCTGGGTTAACTTTGATTTAAATCGGTCCAACAGTGCCAATGTCTGAAATGAAAAACATTGTTTCAGAGAAGGTATATATACTTAAGAACAACAACAGGTACATACAATATCTTTAAACTATTACTTATTTCTAGAAACAGTACAATGGGATGGAAAAGAGATCCTCCATAAGAATTTGAAAAAAACACTGCAAAGAGGCAAATGAGAGAGTGAGAGGCAGCAAGAGTTGGGTAGGGGGCCAAGAGACAGAGGATGCATTGAGAATGCCCATCGATAGAATGAGCAAAAGCAATGTTGAGGCAGCAGGAGTAAGCAAGGGTGGTTACCCACAACTGTAAAAGAGCAAAAGTCTGGCCATATAGTGAAATTAAACCGCGTATCTAAGGAACAGAAACTTGTGCCTACTTACAGAATAAAACAGCTGACTGGACAATGCTGACTGCTGACAACAATTTTACTATTTGAACCTGTTATTTTATTTTCATAAAGCAATCCATTGTATAAATTACAGATCATTCAACCTTAAAAGACCCAGTTTGATTGATATATACTTTATATTGCTGATTTCTTAAATTAAGTACTTGCATTGAAAAAAAGTAAAATATTTTCTCTCAAATACAATGAACCACCGTAAGTACAGATACAGATTCTTGTGCTGATACATTAACCTCATACTGATTTATAATTAGTATCTAATTCTCCAGTTGACGTTCCTATGATGCATAACTTCTGAAGTTCCTATGATGAAGTCACCCAATCTCAGGCAACCCTGAAGAACATACTACAGGTCTTGTTTCTGATCACCTGGAACGACATTTTGATTATAAAGAATTGTATACCTAAGACTTGTGATGGAAGAAGAGGCTCTTCAAAAAATGGTAGACCATAAGAATAATTTGCACAGCCCACATCTTATTTTCTGCTGATACATGAGATACTACTGGAAAGGAAAACATCAGGGAACAAGCGCTTGTCTGAATTTATGTGGCAGGTTGCATTTGATCTGTAGGTGATAGGCTGCCACCTATGTTGTAAAACATCCCTGTTTGGCTGTTTAGTTTTGTCAGGTCAAGTTTTTCAAATTTAAAATAAGAACTAAACAAGAAGAGAAAGTAGAAATAGGAAATACCACAAGTGTTGACTGGAATCAAATTTCCTTCTGGGAACAATCGTTAACTTTAGAAGTTTCCTGGCTTTTGAATTCTTTCAAAAACACATTCTACCACTGCCATAGTCAGGTTTTGGAGGTGGGTGGGTCTTTTACATTTATTTTCTTTATTTTCTGTTTAATCTTCTGTTTAAGGTGGGAGAGAGGAAAATGTTAAAGACATTTGGATCTGCAAATCATTCAAGTTCTACAGCTATCCACACTATTGCAAACAAACTCCTTACTTGCAACACCTGAGACAGTAAATCTCTGGTTAGGCCACCAGAAGAAAATAAAACTAACCCCTTTGACATAAAATTGTGACCAATCAGAACATATCCCTTGGGTTCTTGCTAATTTGTTTGAAGCCAGTACTCCAGTGAATAGATCTGGTAATAGAAATAATTTTGAAATCTCTTAGTAGGCATTTTTGCACTAAGTGATAAGATGCCACATTGTGGATCAAACGATTTTATAAAATGAACTCTGCAGAATTATAAGGTTAGGACTTCCAAAATGAATAACTGCACGGAGACACATATCTTTCCCCCTCTTCTTTAACTCTTATGCAGAGGATGGAAAATGGTATTGTGCTGTAGGAAACACGTAGGAGGAATGCAAGGCTAGAAGAGGCTCTCCACAAGTGAAACGTATTACAAAGAACTTGATTAATTATTGTTGAGGAGTTCCCAGCAGGGTTATATAAATAAAAATTAGTATCGACTAAAATATACATCCTTGTCATCCCACCTTGTTTTCCTATGATGTCCAGGACAGGGCTGATATAAATTAATTACAAGTGGTTTTAACTCCCCTGGTTCACACTGCCAACAGAGTATTACTCTTTGATTCAAAGTTAATGGGCTTTTAAATGTACAGTTTCCATAAACTTCTTGGTTTGGAGTTAAAAGAGCTTGCTGCATGTATAAAGGCTTGCCAGCTGCTGCTTTGAAGTTACTATGCCTGAAGTTTCCAACCTAGCTTCAAGAGTTGAATATCTATGTCCTCCTAGTTGAACTAGCACACAGCTATAAACCAATGTATCTGATGTACTCCATGGATTTTAAGTTAATTATATTTTTCACTTCACAGGCAGTTTCATATTTTACACTTTCAAACCTTCCTATTTTAGAAGAAAACAAATATTTATGTCAAGCTTTCCTTTGTTTATATTTGCATACTAAAATCTACATACATGCTAAATAATTCTACAAAATAACTTCCATTCTATTTAAAAACTGTTTTCTTCTAACAGTTCAGTGAAATCTATTTCTGTCTGTTTCACAGCACCATAAGGCACTGATGAATTTAACCTCTTCAAAATATAATGTAAAATGTTAAAAAAACAAGCTTGGTCAGATGCCAAGTACACAAATTTCTGTCTCAATGTTATCTTATAGCAACCTGCAGGGCCAAGGAGAGCACTGTGTAGAAATGTATACCCTTGTAAATGTAATTAACAATACCTCAGTGTGCGTAGCACTTCCTTTTGGACAATTTTAGTGGCTAAATTGATAGCACTTTCAAATACTTCACTTACCTGTCTACTTGGGTAATCAAAACAAGGGATCAAGAGTGAATGTTTATTTTTACAAATAATAAGATTATTTTAATGTAACATGAAATGGATTTTAAAAATTTATTTTTACACAAATGAAGAGAGAAATATTTTCAGACTTTTTTCTGGATTCTTTCCCCCCAGGCTTTCCCCCCCTACCTGATCTTCTCGAGAAACCCCTTTCTTTGGCTGCTCCTTCCGCTTGTCTTCATATTTTCTCTTCTCCTGAAGGTATTCTTCAACAACACTGTTTAGAGCAGGTACCTCCTCTGAATAAGGAAATATACTTGGTTAATGCTTTAGCAGCACTTTTGGAGATCATTTGTGACTTCTGAAATAGCAAGTAGAACACTGATAAAATGTACCAGTTGCCTTGCTTTCTCAGGAAGTAAAATGATTTGCTACTTGCTGAAATGAAAAAAAACCAACACTGTACTGGGCAGAGAACAAATCCAAGAATTATTGTTTTGATTTAATTTTATGATAAAGCCAGGGTAATAGAAATAAAAACTCTGATGTTAAGATCAGAAAAGAGAAGTGCTAAAATTCCTTCAACAATCTACCTTCATTTCTGGAGATGCCTCTCAGAGCAGCTGAATGGTATGTGTGTCAATATTCTGTGATTACTTGTACAGACAAATATTGCCTATAGATACATACAGTTTATCCGTTCTGTAGGCTGAAGTAGCCACAAATAAAAACCTTGATCTTGATATGAAAAAATGTGTAATACTTTCAGTTCAAAGATAATCCATCTTTTCAATCATCAAAAAGTTCTGCTGAAACAAAATAATATCTGTACTAGTTAACATCTAATTTCCTTTGTCTTTTTTTTAACAGCTTTTTCTCTGCAGGATAGCCACTGCCATGACAACAGGATGTAAACTCAATTAAAAAATTGATCAACACCATCACTTCACATTTCCTTCCTGCTGGATGGCATTAAAACATTTCACATATTTCTGTTCACAGAAATAATTTAAATTTCAGTTTAAGGTTTCTCTTGATGTAATTGCTTTCCTGGGTCTTGTCAAGTTTTTTCTAATCCTCAACTTCATTCCTTCTGCCTTTTCATAAGTCAGACAAAAGATACTCAGATCCACCTGAACTAATGTCAGAATGAGTCAATGAAAACAGTCATGCACTTGTGTGCATCATACTTCTGCACTTTTAATCACAACAACTTAAAGACTTGCTTGTGTTTCTCCACAAGGTCTTTCAACCTATTACTCCACATTAAAAGTAAATAACACAAGAAAGATTTTCAAAAGCTGCTAAGTAAATGGGCTTCTAACACATTTTAAAACTTAGACAACTACAATCATTTCAAAATCAGAAACAGTATCTATTTTTAAATGCAACCAAACTATTCCATTTTTGATAAGCAGCAATTCTTTGATAAAATTATTTTGTGTCTACATGAAAAAACTCAAGTAAACAGCAAGCAAAAGAAAACACCTGGAAGCACGATTTGTTGGTGGGAAGAACTCTCTTAAAATGTAAAACCCCTTTTAAAATGTAAAAATAGATTGCTGGCCACTACTTCATATCTCCCAGTCAGTGTCCCAGATCTCCTTCAAATCTTTTCCAAAAGAATTGGAAAAAAGAGGAAACACAGCACTGTATGATGAACTTGAACTTCACATCAAGCTTGATAACCTCCGGTTCAGCTTGCTAATCCAGCAAAACTATAGGGAACGTTATATCACTATTAAAATATCTAAGTTCCAAACTCCTTGATAGAAGAGGATTTATTCAGACAAAAATGAATGAAACATGACATGGATGTACAGCAGTGAAGTAACAATGAAATGCCTTATTTAAATACTGTAGGATGCAGAAGATGATAGGATAAGTTATGGAGACCTTGCAAACTTGTGCCCTAGGGACATCTCATCACAGAGTATAAACAGCATCAGGTAAAGATGTTTTTTTTTTTGTTAGATTGAATAAGTTGCTGTGTACTTCTGTCAGCACAGAAGTTGAGGAGGTGAAAAAAAAGACAACCTTCCTTATTAAAAACACACTTCTTCCTACTTTTAATGGAATTTCTGTGTACACTGCTACTTATCTCAGCTAGCTTGGGTTACTGCCAAGAGATCCTTCATCTTACTTGTGACAAAAACTTCAGCATTTAAGTAATTTATTTTCTTTCAGATAGGTTCTTCTATCCTGAAACACTCCTTTAAGGAGTAACAGATGCCAACCTGATGGTGTAATATAATCCAAAACTTCGGGTCTGGGACATGGCTTCCAATGACAGCATGAAACTATGGAGGAGATTCAGAAGTCTTTAAACCAGAAAGGAAGAGTTTGATTTAAAAGAAATACAGAAGGGCTTATTTTGCTCACACTTAAATTAGGAACAGTTCAAATGATTTCAGTTTTTAACTACAAAACTGCAGAAGTATAACAAATACATGAGAACTTGATCCAAGGATGTTGAATTGAACTGAATGGCAGCCTGCACCATTTTGGATCAATCCCTAAATTGGAAATGGGGCAGAAGAGAAAGGTTAAAAAACACTTTTAAGCTTAATATCTAAAGCACCCAGTAAATTTAATAGCATAATAAACACTCAACAAAAGTTGTATAATATATGCTTTATTTCAGAAACTGCATCAAAATTTTATCTTATTTAATTTTATCTTCTTATGAAAACGAAGAAGTATGAGTTCTAGGCCTAACAACTGTGGTGGATCAGGAAAGCACAATCATAGAATCATGGAATCACCAGGGTGGATAAGACCTCTTGGATCACTGAGTCCAATCATTCCTACCTGTCACTAAATCATGTCCTTGAGTAGAGATCACTGGTTATGCTGACATTCATACTGACCTTAATGACTGTGCTTCATTTCTAGCACTGCAAGTTGGGTAACTTCTGCTTAGGATCTATACCAGTTGTGGCACAGAATGGTACAATTTGAGATAAATGTATTTCTGACAGTCTTGACAAACTTTGTAATAACGAATGTCCTTGTAGTAAAGGAGGTAGGATATACCTAAAATCTAGAGAGTTTGTTTCCTTTTTAAGAAAGAAATAATGATGCAGTGTGTAAAACATTTGTTGGAAAAAAGAAGCAGTTTTCTTTACTGAGAGTATTAACCAGAAACACACTAATCTTCAGAAGAGCAGAAACAATACCTATTGTGACAGAGAAAAATACATGCTGTTCCTGAAGGTTTAATGTCACCATAAAAAGAAAAAAGAGACTACAGTGCTAAAAAGGATCAATGAAAGAATTTGCATTTCTGAGGTAATAGCTAGCATGCACAATTTTACACAAATACACTTCAGTATGTTACATTATAAAACATTCCTGATATGCTGAACTTGACAGAAGTAATCCCATTAACTCTTGCAATACACTTTGCATATACAATCACAAGTTCACGCAGAACTGACGTAAGATAACAAGGAGAGTGTACAAAGAAATCTGTACCTCAGTTTATTTAGAAGGGGTTTTATTGTTTTAAATGTGGTGGAACCATTAACGTTTGTCAGTATCTCAAATGCATTCTTTCAACATCGATGACACTTTTTATATGATAAAAGACCTAATGGACAGAAATGTCAAGAAATGCATCATATAGCTAGGCAAAATAACATAGAAGAAAACAAAAACCTGAAAAACCTTGGACAACTCCTTAACTAAAATGAAAGAAGACTAAATATTTTTGTGCATTAAAGTGAAAGGCATAAGACACATTCCTTACACATCTAAGTGTGCAGTAATTACACTTTCAGCTATTTGTCAATATCCAGTTTATACTGCATTATTCTGGAATTAGGAATATGCAGTACTGAATTAAAAAAAACTTAATAATACTCAAATCTTGAAAATAACAAATCATTTTAGTTCCAAATAAACAAATGCCTTATGAATTAAAAAAGAAATTCTAATATGACTTAGTATTTACTGAATTCAAACTGAATACCTATCTGACATAAGAGATGGAGAACATATAGTTACTTCCTATAATTCAGATATAAGACAGATAACAAACTTCTTCCAAAATCCAGGAAAAAAAAATCTTGTAGCATTAAACACTATATCTATGAAAATAAAATATCAAATACTGTTATGCTTGAAAGAATTTAAAAGATGCTCTCCAATGTATTTTTAATTAGGACTAATGCTACTTTGCACATTTGAACTACTACTTAGTTACTGTTACTATAGCCCTGATCAGCCTTAATTCCCGAAGAGCCACTGTTTGCTTAGAAGTTAGGTAAGAATCCGGAAGTTATTACTAACTGAATAATTGCATAGATTTGCCTACAGAATGAGCTTACCAGCGTCTGATCCATTACTCCATTTGCAGTTTGCTCTTTCCTTTTGCACACAGAGAGACGAGTGGAATAAACATTCACTTTAGCAGGCACACTGCTTATTACTTTATGACATTAAAAAAAAAGCACTAAATAGCAGTAGAAAACATAAAGGTTTGCAGAAGTGACAAACTCAAGATGCATTCTTCAATACAATGCAGCTATACTGCATAAACTGCAACATCTTCATGCTTTACGTATTTACGTGGCACAATTGCTAAATGACCAATATTCTGATTTTGTTGTTTTCATGTTCTCAATTATGTTAAAGTTTCAGACTTCAAGAAAGCATTTTCCCCTGCAGGATTTAAATCTTTTAGTGCCACTTATATTACACTATGTTCCCTTGCTAGAATTTGAGAGTTTTCCAAAGACTTCAATAATTTGATTTTTCACACAACAAAAAATAAAGCAGAAAATATTTTATGCCTCAGTAGGATTCTTATATGAACACTAGTTTTTACACTAGTTGTCAGACTGCTCTGCACCTGAGCAGAGTACTCTGAGTATTTTGAGGCTTTACTGTTTTCTCATGAATGACAATTAAATATCATCATCTACAAATCATCAGAGTGTTTACAAAACTGTTCTAAGGAAAACTAAAATACTATTTCATAAATACTATTAGCATTTAAAACCAACATAGAGTTCAACAATTGGGCAGATGGTATTTGTAAAGCAAATCTCATTGAAGTATATTCACAGGTCTACATTACAGAACATTGGCAAGTGTTATCTTTTTCAAATATTTGATTACTTCAAAATGCTGAAGTAATTCACCACTCAAATTATAATGTTTGATGTAATTTCTGGCATCACTTCAGCAAACGTCATAAAAGAAAACATCTTATTTAAAGTAAGGTCTTGACAGCAGTCTGGCATAGATAATAATCTTATTCACAGATTGTAAGGCTAGTTATAATCAAACATGTACAGAGGGAACTAATTTTTTTCCTGCCCTCTTGAAACAATGTAAACACTTAAATTCCACCCCTCTCCCCCCCAAATTACTTGAATCTCAATACAGAAAAAAAATAGGCAGGCATATTATGTAACACAGACAACTGACTTAGTGATACCAAATGTGATATCAGTACTAATAAAGCTCTGCCAGTGGACATAAAATAGACATGTCATACTGCCACCAATTTGTTAGCATCCTGTCAGAATTAGCTCTGATCCAGCAAATATTCCAGTATGATCTAAGCTGTGTTCTCCCAGTTCTGCAGTCTTCAGAAAATTTCTCCCACAAAGGCTGCAAGTTTTGGCTGAGATGCAATGTTTATTTATCAGGCATAGATTCATATTACTGCAGCTACTAAGCCTCTGAACTAGCATTTTTTCCTAATGCACACAGCTTAGAGCATAGGCAGACACTGTGCTAGTGTCTGCAACATCTGCATAGACATACCTGATGGAGTATGACACAACTCACTCTCCACCCCACACTCCCCAAAAGGACAGCCAGAGGACAATGGAAAAACCTCCTGTTACATTTATATTTATTTCCTGATAGTAGCCTGTTTTAGATACATGCTATTTCTTATAGTAAACTAATGTTGAATAGGTCAACTGTTACACATTTAGCGGGCTGTCCTACACGTTGACAACTCTACGGCACTGACAAAAATTCAGGCCAATAAACAAAAAAAGATAAAAAGTGAGATAAAATAAACTCTTTAAACCTTGAGACAAAATTACTTGCTCAGATACAACACTCTTGTAATGCTGTTACATTTCATTATATTTCAAACCGAAGTGTTTCTAAGTCTCCTTCATTCCTTGCATTTAATATTCTAGCTAAATGTATGAACAGTTTCTTCTCTTTAAAGACCATAAAAACTGTGTTACTAACTTCTTCATATTTAATCTTTAGGTGTGAATTTTGTAATGGTAGATCCTCTACCAACAGAAAATTATACACTTCCTTTCATCGTACAGTGAATTACATTGCTATGTGCAAGACTTCTCCTAAAAGAGAAACATCACTAGGATATTGACTTCTTTTCAGGGTACAGAAAAAATAAGTCACAAGATAATTGGAATAAGCTATTTGAAAAGAAAGCAAAATGTAAAGAGAGCACTGCCCTATTGTATTATTTGGAAGACCTATAAGCAAGCCTTTGTTTTAACTTCTTCATTTAAAGACTCAAAGTAGATAAGATAGTAAACAAAACACTTTTGGTAATGTTTTCACCTAAATACTATCACTATCAACAAGATGCTTCGTTTCTCCTCCACATCAAAACCTTCTTCCAGGTCACAACTTCCTTTTCTTTTGATCAAGTTGTGCTTCAAAATATCATGAAAAGCAGAAAAATTTAGCACAACCCTCCCAAAAGGCAGGATCAACCTTTGCTACACCAGTCCCAAGTGGTATTTGCCTAACCTGCTATTGCAAAGTTCCACTCTGACAGTCACAGAATCATAGAACAGTTTGAGTGGGAAGGGACCTTAAAGATCATCTAGTTCCAACCTCCCTGCCATGGGCAGGGACACCTCCCACTAGGACAGGCTGCCCAAGGACCAATCCAACCTGGCCTTGAACACCTCCAGGGATAGGGCATCTACAACTTCCCTGGGCAATCTGTGCCAGTGCCTCGCTCCTCTCACGGTGAAGAAATTCTTCCATATGTCTGACCTAAATCTGTGCCTCTCCACTTCATATCCATTCCTCCTCCACTACAAAACTTTGTGAACAATCCCTCCTCATCTATTTTAATACTTATCTTTAAGAAATATTCCCTAACATTTAACCTAAATTAGATGCAACAGAAGTATATTCATTCCTGTGCTCTCCACAGGGACTATACCAAATAATTTCCTCTCCATGGCAGCCTTTAACACTCTTGATGCCTTTAACATTCTTGATGATCACTAGTATATCTCCTTTTACAAAGGAGTTTTTCAGTTTCTCATGCTCTTCTAGTCAGCAGGTGTACAAGAAGCAAGAAGGGAACATAGGCAGCTAATCCAAAATGATAAAACTTATATTTGATACTATATAATGTCATGCTTAAGCAGGAAGTTGGCTGGGTGTCAGGGTTGACTGCTCAGGGATCACTGCCTGGGGATGGGTTGGGCAGCAGACATTTAGTGGTAAGCAATTGCATTGTTATTAGTGTCATAAGATGCATAACACTTTGATTTTAACCATCCGCCTTTCCAAGCTGGAGTGTCAAGAAGACTTTCCAAGTCAGAAGTCAGAACAGGTATGTCCCAACCAAAGAGTTCAATCATGTGCCATGATATTTCAAATCCAGAAGCTTTCCCAGCTACACAGATGTAACTAAGGAACATTTGGCAGGACAAATACTACCTCATGTGAGGTACAGTACTTTTTAATACGCTGGCTTCCTTACATTACTACCATTCCCAAGGAAAACTGATTTTCTTGGGAAAAAAAAAAATCTACATTTCAACAACATAATGTCCACATTTATCCACATGAATGACAAAACTACTAAAAAATCTTTGAGACTGGAAAGTTAACTGGAGATCTACACAACACCTGCTATAATATACTCGTACCTTCCTTTTCTACGGGTTTTAAAGCTCTTTCTTCTCTTTTCAGCCTTGCTTCCAGCAGTTCACGTTTCAGCTGCCGTGCTTCTTTCCGTAGCTCCTCACTGCAGAGAGAAAAATATTTACAAGACTTCAGCCTTCTGGCAAAGTAAAGCCACTGAGGAGAAATAGAATCAAAGTTAATGGGTAGTAAATATCTGATATAAACAAAGGGAATGTACAGAGTCACTGATGC
Source organism: Coccyzus lansbergi (assembly GCA_033558105.1). NCBI lineage: Eukaryota > Metazoa > Chordata > Aves > Cuculiformes > Coccyzidae > Coccyzus > Coccyzus lansbergi. The sequence goes on from JAUMJK010000694.1 coordinate 451,570, forward strand.
AAGGAACATGGCTTAAAATCAATTAGAACCTAAGGAAGTTCTTATTTTCATTAGCAGAAACAACAAAAGAACCTAACAGAAAACTTATTTTAAGACCTCATCAGAAATACATCAAGGATGTGAGTAACAGAACAAAGAATTTCCATTTATGTCTTTAATTTAAAGTTGTAATATTAACTGCGATAACCACACAAGAAGAATTTGAAGCAGAAGCATGGCCAAACAAATATTACATATTACAAATTTACTGTAGTTGTAAATCTTAGCTTCCTGGATTTCTTAAATGGACAAGCAATGTAGTTCTTTAGTGACAAAGACATGATTAATATGGAAGCATAGAATTATTATATACAAAATTTCAACATATTTACAAAATATAATCAGCTGACAGCAGTAGAAGAAACAAAAACTTGCAAGTTACTGTGCCAACATCAAATGAACTATGTCTTTGTAAAGTCACACATTGGAATGGACCTCTGAAGATTAGGCAGTCCAGCTCCCCTGCTCAAAGTAGGACCAAGCAGGATAGGTTTCCTAGAATGCTGACCATTTAGGTTTTGAATATCTAAAGATGGAGACTCCACAGCCTCTCCAGGCAACCACAGTTTTACCTGTCTCAATACAAAAAAGGTCTTTTGTATGTTTAAACGGAATTTCTGGAATTTCAGCTCATGCCATTTGTGCCGGTACGTAGTTGTTAGAAGTGCACACTGTTACCAGTGGAAAAGAACTGATAACTGCTTCAAGCAGTTTTTCTAGTGTTAGAATCTTCCATTTATTTATTTATTTATTTATTTATTTATTTATTTATTTATTTATTTATTTATTTATTTATTTATTTAAGTCATGCCTTGATTGATCTAGTATGCATCAAAGTCAATAAATAGCAGAATTTATTATAAAGCAGGACCGTGGCATGCATGCACCTCTCTGCAGCTCTTTGCCTGTACTACCATTACTTGCAACACAACAGCCTTTTTTAAACAAAAGCTTGAATTATGGGGTGATGACTTCTTTTGAACTTCATTTTCATTTGTACATATGCACAAATGCATAGCTTGTGCAAAGACATAGAAGATGACTGCCATTGTAAAGTTATTCGATCAACCAATTACAGCAGTAGGTCTTCAATTTTTAGCAGTATGGCAAAAGTTAGGCTAAACCACATGAAGAAGTAACAGTTACACAGCATAAAGTGGTTACAAACAGCACAAGTAACACAGCCTAGTAAATTAGAAGTTTTCCTGTAAGAGGAACACACTTCTCTTAGTTATCCTAAGCTACTGTAGAATGAATTAGCTAGTGACAACTACCTCCTTCCTTCATTTTTTTTTTGTCTAGTGGAACGAGGTTTTTGTAGAGAACACAGAAGGTTCTATTCCTAGAAAGTCTAAGTCTACATTGTTTTTTCAAGCTCCCCCTATGATGAGCACTAGGTTGATACTTGGCTCCTTTTAAACTCAACATTTCCTACATTTTGTCTTCCTGGGCTCACTCTACTAAGTAAAGTTGATGAGATAGGTAATCCAAAAAGCCTGCAAGTTAAATAGGAAGTCACAATAAATGACTGATAGGAAAGCAAGACTATATTCACAAGACAGATTTACTGGAACAGAATTAGAAATAACTGACTTTTTATAAACAGAAAAATGTCAAATTGATGAGGCAGAGCAGAACTAAAATAAGGGACTACAAATCAGTCTGTATCTGCCCCCTACATCTTTGAAGGATAGGTCTTCGCATGTAGTAAATTTGCACTCAAGTTTCATGTAGTTTAGCTGTTGGGTTTTAGCCAGTTATGCATTTGCCTCCTTTCCCTGGAAAACTTCTGTCATTACAGAGGAATAGTTCTGTCAGCTCCATGTTTGTCTCAATGCTCTCTCTTGTCCTGCGGGTGTGCTGCAGACTTTCCTCTTTCTCTTCCTCCCTGCTGCTTCCTCCTTCCTAGTGCCTGAAAACCTTCCTTCCTCCCTCAACACAGAGAGGTTCTTCCAGAGAAGGTCTAATCTCATCCCCTGCCTACTTACCAGCATCTTGAATGGCCAAGTTACACACAAGTTACACAAAACTGCTTCTTCTCCTCCAAAAATGGCATTGCCAATCTTGCATACAAAATCATCTTTTCGTATTTTGAAAACAGGTAAGTAGCTCATTCTTAAAATTCTAATTGTTTACTCCACAGTTTCTGAAGAATGTTTCAGTGAAACTACTTCAGTACCAAGCTGGACTCCACCTTGGAGAAATTTCTTCTCAACAACAAAGACCAAATTTCCTAGTAACAGAGGTATACATGACTTCTATAACTTCTGAAAGTAAACTACATCCTTTAATAAATGAAAATACTGGCTAGCACTAGCTTATATGTAAACAACACAACCTGAAATAGTTTAACTACCTGAAACAGTTTTCTACTTGAAATAGCTTAACCTTATTATTTTTCTATACTTCCTCCTAACTACATTATTCTCAGTATCTTTTTCTGACTTAAGTTGAAACATCCTGAAAGATAACAACTGTTAAATTGTTGAACTGTTTAACAACTGTTAAACAACTTTACCAACAGGCCTATATTATTCTAGGGCCAAGCATAGTGGATATAAATTTCTCAAGCATCTGTTCCTTATTTGTAATCAAGTGAAGAGATAATCCTGTGTATACTTGTATATATGCTTGCATGCATACATTAAATTATATATCAAATATCTCCAAAGATAAGAATTATAGGTATTATTTTTCTCGAAGAAACACTGTCAAACTCTCTAGGATACTCAGCTCCAAGAAGCACTATGAGAAAAAAAGAAAACCCAAAAACCTCTTCACTGATGTCTAAAACTAGAAAAAAACCAGCAATATCAATGAATTATTAATTTTTCCTACTCACATCAGAGTAGACAGAAACAAAAATATTTATTCTGCAGAAAACTGCAAAAAAAAAAAATCTAGCCAAAGGATTTCAGAACAAACTGTAACTCAAGAATTTTCAGATTACTGTCTCAGAACAAGTATAACTGTTCTAACTAGAAAAGTTCAAATCAAGTCTAGGAATGCCTTTGAATGTCTAGAAATGTCTTTGAATTTCTGTTTCAACAGTGGGACAGACTTTTTAGCAAGACAGGTGGTAATAATACAGGGATTTTAAACTAAAGGAAAGTAGGTTCAGACTGGATACAAGGAAGAAGTTTTTTTACGGTGAGGGTGGAGAAACACTGGAACAGGTTTCCCAGAGACAGGTTAATTGCACCATCCCTGCATTTAAATCAGGTTGGATGAGGTTCTGAGCAACCTGATTTAGTTGGAGGGTGTCACTGCTCATTCAAGAGTGGTTGTAGTAGATGGTCTTTAAATGCCCCTTCCAACCTAAGCTATTCTATGATTTCATCATCAACACTATTTGACTGCTAACTTCTAAGCCAGCAATCAGTAGGTCAACATATCTCGAACAATTCAGTTCAGACCTAATAACTGAAAAGTACCTTTTCTTAACTTCGATAAAGCAAAGGTACCCTTATGATTTATTTGCAGCTTTATGTACTTCATGGAAAACCATGCCTCAGATATGCAGAATTATTGGTCTGGAAAACCTTCCTTTATTTTCTATGATCCCAAGGTTAAAAAGATTACTCTCACTTATTTTTCCAATACATAAGCTCCAAAAGTTTCTCAACTCCCGTCTAAGACTGTTTCAAAGATTAACGTCACAAGTCATATAAAATTAGAATACCCTAGAAGCCTACAGACATCTGTAGGGCTGGACAGACTCCACATACAATCTGATGGAGACTGCTTGACCTTAATCCTCCTACTGAATTTGAAAGAAGGCAGATTTTGGCAGATCAAGATTCCATCCCTATGAAATGCAATGGGAAGCAGTGACTTGAACACAAGACTGAAGGTATTACCATAATTCTTGGCTTTGTTCTGTCACTAAGGATATAACCCACAAGTGAGCAAATGCACACTCGCTACACTGTGCCATGCTGATAAATTGTGACCAAACATATATCCAAAACCTCATTAAAGTACTGCTAAGGTATGGAGTTTTCAGTACCTTAGCTATTTTACTGATTCAAGCTCAGTTGTTTTCTAGCTTGGTTAAAGTGCCTGTAAAGCACACTTGCAGTGCCTGTTTACTGTAGGAGAACTTTAATCTCTCAGTTCTTAGCTATATAGGTATTAAAGCTTTGTATTTCAATATACTTCTATCTTAACAATAGGGTTTTCTGCAGTTATCTTTATAACATCATATATTCCATGTTTCAGTGTTCTAATAATCTATTTGTTTTTTCTTTTCTATTTTAAATCAGGAATTAGTTAATAAAGAATAAAATCAAGTGGAAATTTAGCCAAATATTCTAAGTTAAATGAATAAACTTGTTTCTAAGTGCCATGTACTGAACATGCGTTGTTGTGAGTAGTAAAGGGGTCTTCTGAATTTACAAAGTAAATGCTTAATTAAAAAAAAAGTTCTATATTTGGTAGAATGAAAGACAATCAATTACAGAAATAAACACTGATTGTGACTTTGGTGTAAATGACCATATGATTATACTTGCTATGCACAAACACAAACTCACTCTTCTGTGTCTATATGAATAGATATATCTGTACTTGTATGCTCATGGACACTTGTCTATAAACCATAACTGGCTGTATTTATTTAAGCATATAAAATCTGTAACTAACAAAATATATAAGATACAGGAAGACAAGCAGGACCTAAAGAGGCACGGTATCTTATTCAACTATGATTCAGGGAAAAGGTGGTTATATACATTTGAAATTGCAATTTAGATATTCTCCATCCAGTGATGATAAAGCTCAACAGATGTTAAAATTCAGCTGATGTCTATATTTCAGTCACAAGATGTCTGCAAACTTTGTCTTCAATGCTTCTCCAAATTTATCCCAGCTCCACTCTGAACTTCACTACAAGTCAGAGTATTCACTTCTAATCTCCACTTTTGCCCCTAGAGGGGCCCAAACTGCTTGAAGTTACTCCACCACACAGACATTCACTGATCTTGGTACAAACAATATCAAACAAGGCCACATTCTTTCAAAACTTAATTACATTGGTGTTGCTATAACATTACAGACAGCTTCAAAGCCAAAGGATTCACTCAGATAAATGTGAATTTATAATGGAGGGACTAGTATGTTGTAGTTGAAATAATAATTAATTTAGGGGAGTGCTGTTTTCTGTAATAATGGTCATTAAATTAGATTATTAATTTTGATGGTATAGCATGTTATATTCCTTCCTTTTCTTATGGCATTATAATTACATTGTGAGGGGTTTTTTTTAAAGGGCACTTGCTTTCATTTGCTTTTGCTGTCTTTTAATTCAGCTTCTCATTCATCAAAGGCCATTATTCATTTTAAACTGGAGGTTTAAAACGTTATAAATAATGAAAGCATGTCAAGATTGTCACATAAGTTTAATTTTTACATAAGCAGCATCCTTTAGCATTTTAATAAAATAAAATGGATACTGAAGTACTGGTAACACTGGTCATGTTAATTTCATTGGAGAATAAATGATTCTATTTTAGTTTAGCTAAGCCAAATAAAAACCAAGCTGTAGTACAATATTACCCTTTCATACCATGAGCTTACAGCCTGGAAAGAAGTCCAGAGTGAATTCCCCCTTATTACAGGCAGTCACATTTCTTTTCCCAAATTTATTAATTCCACATTCCACATTCTCTTAATTATATTCATTAATGATAATTTTCAACACATATTGTGGCAGTAGCACCCATGATTTCTAGAGAAAGGTCATTCTAGAACTGACAAATTGACATCTTAATAGTAGCTGTGACAATGTGGAATAATGCCTATTCACATGATATGAAGCTTTCGGTTTCTGCTAGGTCTTCCTGAAAAATGCAACATATTCTGTTTGATAACTAAAATTCTTAGTTAAAATAGAACCAGTATTTCCAAAGGGACAACTCTAATGACAAGAACAATCTGAACTGCCATGCTTGTACAACTAACTGATTTACAGAATGTATGGAAGAATCAAGAGAAATATCTGCTCTACAATGTCAGTTTTGAAGCCTTTTCTGATATACACCCCTCTGCCTCTTGGGGTACCTGCAGAAGATACAATTCTTGGAACAGACCACAAACTCCCCCATCTGGCATGTAGGTCTAAGATATTTCAGGGGTTCAAGAATCTTTTTTTTTTTTTTTTTTTGTCTGGATTGCGTTAGTGTTGATCTCTGGCACTGCAGGAATTTATAACTGCAAAAATGAGAACAAAAATTATAGGTTTGGAATATGCATTTTGCCAGCCTGGTTTTGCTGTAGGAGTTAGACACATGTCTGTCTTGTGCAAATGGTACATCACAGTTGCATCTCAAATAAAATGATGATATAAAAATGGTGGAAGACATTCTGCAGGTTTTGACATTGGAAACCTGTAAATGAAATATTTTAATATAGCTGTTGGGCTCCGTACAGACACATGTGCTAATGCTAATGCTGGTAGTTAATACTGCTTTTTGCTTTAACAGTAGAGTTAAACAGTTTAATGGTATATTACAGTTTGCAACTAGTACTGTAACTCTTTGTTTAAAAAACATCTGCACTGGAAGAGTTTATGGATGAATTGCCATTATTTATATATTTTAGCTAGGACTACTGAAAGATTTCAATGCTGAAATCTAACAGGACTGGCACGTTTATTAAAGACTACTTGGGCAGTTATTGTCATTTCATTTCCATAAACTTCAGTGTAAATAAGAGTGTCATATTAATTAAAGCATCACATAATTGGCGCTATATCTTAATGTAATTATGCATGACAGATTATAAACTACACTGTATGTCAGCACTCTTGGTAATGAGCATCAGAATTCTCACAGGCTGAGACTCATGAAGAACGTTACCATTTCACTCAGTTGGGAGAAGCTTAACAAAACAGCAGGGGCTGCAGACTGTGCATGAAGTATAAACTTGTGCAAGAAGAAATACATTAAAGCAGAAGCAACTAAGACAGATGGAGAAGGGAAAAAAACCTCACAGGTTTCAAGGTACATGAGCTCTTCTTCAGCTCGTTTATTTTTCTACCGCAGTTTGCTTAATAAAAGGTTTTAGCTTTCCCTACAAACTTTCTTTGTTTACATTGTTCAGCCACTAGTAACACTGCCAGAAACTGCAGATGTATATGTAGGGCATATATAGAAGAATTTATCACAGCTTTAGCTTAAAGCTGATTTTATGCACTATCTGTACTTCTATGTTCAAATCAGATTGTGGAATAGACAGGAGAACTATTTTTTTTAATGTAAGAGAAGAACTTAACTTTGGCTAATGCAAGATAGGCAAAACAGTTAAACTAAAACAAAGAAACAGGAAAAATGGAGGAGACTGCCTGCACCTCTTGTCCAGATCAGCAGTGTATCTATGTTGACTGCTAATGCCTAGCTTAATGCTTGACAGATTATGCATTTCCCTTATTTTATTTTCTTATAATAGCATACCACATTGGTCATTGACAGCTGTTGTAATTAAGAGGTTTTCCTCCTCTTCTGTCAATTCTGAACGATGGCTTGCAGGATGACTTCTTATTTTAGTTCCTTAGTGCACGATCCTATGACTGTTACACTTCACCCCACTTCTATCATTCAAGCTTTTGAGACCACCCAATTTTCCATTAGGATACTCCTGGCTATTATTATCTCATTCACAATATTTTCCAACTTTGTACTATCTACAAACTACTTTTAATAAACATTAGTGGGTTTATTATTATTATTTTTTAATTTAAAGTAATACTGTAAACCTTAAATATGAACAAACCTAATAAATCTGTCCCAAAACACTAAATGCTCTTTCAACATAGTTTGTGTTCTCTGTTAACCATCTTCTTACCTATTTTATACTTCTTGTTCTATATTTCTCTCTCCTTTTTAACCATTTCCTCCAGATTAATACAGCTTAGGTTTTATCATAGATATTTAGCGTAGGATAACAGTTGTTTTTGCTCAGGAAATACCTAAGACAGGTTAGTTTAGCAGAACCTCATGGGTAAAACAATTCAACATATTTTTCTATTGCCCAATAACTGCTGTCTTTAATTAGTCTTACTTTCAAATTTAGACCACTGCATTATAATTTGCACCATCTTAGAGGAAGCAAACCAAATCCATAAATGAATCTGAAAATGTAGAAGAGTGATTTCACCAGGTAAGTCAGACAAGTTCTAAAGTCTTAGATAAAAGCATTAAATGTTTTAGAGGTAAGATGGATGCTTGCTGTAAAACAAAAACAGTATTAAATGCACAAAAAAAGGCACTGGAAGGCAAAGAACTAAGCAGGTTAACTAAATAACAAAGGTTTCAAAGGTTATTAAAACCAAATAATTTTCTATTATTTCAGGAGCTTGATCAAGCCCAGACAAAATACAGTGATTTCTCATGCTTTTAACAGAACAAATGGCTGCAGACAGGTTCTCAGAAGTTCTAATTAAATTCTCTTACAAAACTGAAGTAGACTTTGAAGGGAAATCCTTATACACCTTACACAGCCCTGAAGTAACAGAATGAATTCATCAAAAGCCTCTAAACTTTACTAGTGACAACATAATGAAGAACTCTACAATAACATTAAATGCATACTTATTAAGGAATATAATACAAAACCTAATGCAGTGGCACTACAAGAGACAGCCAATATTGTCCTATCTAGAATACTATAAATGAAACCAGATATTTCATGTCAAGTTGGCCAATATCATCCTATCTAGAATACTATAAATGAAACCAGATATTTCATGTCAAGTTGGCCAATATCATAATACAGGAAACTCCAGAAAGGATAACAAAGATTATTTCCACCATGAAAAATCTCCCCTGACATGAAGATGAAGAAAAATGGAATTCTTCACTTCAGAAAAAAAATGAGACAGAAGAAACATAAAAAAGGGAAGGAAAAATAAAAATCCCGCAGTTTTTGCATATCTGAGTCAAGAAGCCACTCAGTAAAATCTCAGTAATTTAGGAAAAGAAGATAAAATATTTTTCACTTTCTGGATGAGACTACACAATTCATTAGTAGATCATTTCTTTGGACTAAAAACTTTCACATTATCAAAGGTATTTAATATATTTACATGAAAATCAAGAACATCTACTTCGAACAATTATTACTAAAAATGGTTTTCGGAAGAAATATATTACATTTTTTGGGACAACCTAATTAAAAATCAGCTTATGTGTACTGCTGATGAATTCCTCTCCATCTTGTCTGAAGCAAATGGCACAGTCCACTGGCCAGCCAATTCCGCTTGCTGATTCCTACACCATCAATGGAAGCAAAACCACTTAGGACAGCAGCACATGCCTAATGGAGATTTCCTCTCCAAGTTCCACTCTGACTATCCATTTTATCAAAATGTCACTCTTGCTCATGATTACTAAGTACCATAAACTTATATCAGCATCAGAGTCTTCAAAAGAAAATAATGCAAGGCATGATGAAAATAGTTTTCTATATACTCTATTATTACCAGTATACCATAGGACTTTTAAAATCTCTAAATGGACAGATTAAACTAAGAGCACAATATATGTGAATTACATATTACTGTTCCTTGGAAATTGGATAAAACACTTGCTCTGAGTTTTGCCTGCTGTTTCTCAACATCTGATAAAAATTTATAACAGATGGAAATGATTGCAAAGTGAGCAGCACTGCCTTCATATTCTCCATTCTGCAGATTTAATCACAAACACACTGAATCTGATAGTAATGAAACAATAGACTTGTTGTTGATGAGATCATCAAATGGCTTCCACAAAAACCTATCAGACACTGTAAAATATAGTCACGACAGACACACAGAATCCTCTTTTGACCTGCCATATCATCTGTCTATACAAAACAGTAAATTCTGTCACACTAGCAGCCTTAAACAATACAAACAATCAACTTAATTCAATTTGCAGTTAAACTGAAAAGCCAAATTAAAAAAACAAAATCTTGCCAAAGGTATTTCATAGTTAGCTGGCATAGACATTTCTAGATTTTAGGATCCTTCTCTATAACAAAATGTGATTATTCCCAAGTGAGTCTCTATATAATGCATATTTTAAACAAACAAATAACATCCAAGTACTCTGCTACTGTGAATTACAACTGAGAACTCCCAAGTACACCATAGTTAGTAGTTCTAATAATGCAAAAAAGTGTCGAAGTCAAGTATGTGCTGAGGTGTTTGCAAGATCATTGCCAAATTGTCTAAAAGACCAGTTAAGCTTTCTACTCAAGCCACCTTGTTTTTCTCCACAATCAAGTACAGATTTTCATTTTTAATAAGATTTGAAATGAGCAGATCTCTAGAGAGATAACTTAATTCTTCTAAAACACCAACATTACATAAAATTGCTTTTCTAGTAATAAACTATGTCATCATGTCATTTAAAAGACTGATTTGCAGAATGTTTCAAGTCTAGCAGCAACCACTGACCCTCACTCAAAGCTAGCAAAACCCTTCTCTTTCCCATAGTACTATCTGAACCTCAAAGGATGCAAAAGGATGATTCATCCAGCAGGAGGATCCTTCCTGGCTTCCCCCTCTCCTCTAATACAGACAAGACAGAGCAGACTGGAACTAATTTTTCTGGTGGCTAGGAAAAATCCTAGCTGGAGCATTACCTTTCCCAAGCCCTTTTCTGTCACCTGAAGGGACTACATGTATACGATGTATAAGGGGAGAGAAGCAGGACTCTCCATGAAAGTAAAAAGCTAGGATTTCCACTGTCAGAACAGTTTCTCTGATTTACATCATACATCTTGCCCAGGTACAAGGGGTTCCTGAAGACAGAGTTAGGGGCTAGGTAGGGACTGGATGACATGCCCTGGTTGCAGCATCCTGCTCCTCATTTCCCTTTTCCTGTTCTTCTGGCAGAAAGTACAGGCATATACAACAGATACAAGACTTCAGGGAATTGTTCTTCAGAGATATACTGTATAGTGCATTCACAATCAGGTAAGAAGTATTTTGGAACTTCTCTGTCTCTGAAAAACTATGTAGCTCACTCACCTTTCAAGCACAACAGCTCAGTCTATAACTGCTCTGTACCAGAACACAGGGGTAGACCAGAATACAGGATGACCTTTTAAGGACCTCTTGCTCTCCTTAAATGATCCCCCAATCTAAATATGGTGACAGAATAAACATACTTCACTTGGGATTTCAGTGAGAATGGACCATCAAGACCCTTGGGCTACCCAGTGAAAGAAGAGAACTCCTCATGTCTCACAACTTCCAAAGTTTATTCACAATTCAGAATCTAGATGTTAGAGACAAGATTCAATTGGACATGCTGGATGTGGGCACATCACATGGAAGGTGAATTAGAATGTAGATAAGAGATTGAATGAGCCTCAAAATATCAAATATTGGGCAGATATGTCTATATCATCAACACAACATAAATAACAGCTGTTATTCACTATTGTGGTGTAAAATGAAATGGGAAGACAGCAGATTTAAAATAAACCTAAGGAAATATTTCCCAAACTGCTTTTAGTTCAATTAAAGAATGTATTGCCGCAAGACATCATAAGACCAAGAGCATAGACAGATTCAAAGCAGCTAGATCTTGTCACAAAAGAAAAAAACACTGAAGGGCATTAAACACAACTGATCAGATGAACTTTCTAACTAATAAGCCTTAAACTTGAGACTACTGGAAATAGGAGAAGTATTGCATGCAGCAGTATCTTAGAACTACCCTGCTTCTGGCCACTGTCAGAAACAGGACATTTGTCTAAATGGATCTTTGATATAATCTAGCATAGCTTATTCTTAAATCAATTGTGACCTCTAAAAAACTGACATGTATTATGTTGACCTAACAGCACAGAAGTGATACTGGAGAAGTCCGTGTCTAAAGGTGCACAGATATATTTGGGGCTTTTTGCTTGATTTTTGGATGAAATATCACTTACATAAAAATATTCCTCAGAGAAAGTGGTCTGTCTTTTTCTGGTTTTGAATGGAGGGAAAGGAAGTTTTTTTACAACCCTGAGAAAGATTATTCTTTTTATGAAGCTAGAAAAGCTTCATATAACTTTGAAAACAACTGTGAGATATGTAAAGGTCAAACATAAGCAAGAAGTTTCTTATTTTTATGTAATCAGTTAAGCAAGGGAAGAGTTTAATAATTATGATGTTACATGGGATTCTAAAACGTAACAAAAGCCCGACTCAGTATTTAGGACCTGTATGAGCTTCTTCCATGCTGAACAGTTAACACATGAACATCCTATCACAGCTGATGTAGTAGCAAATGCCTGAATATTACAGAACTAACGACTGATGTATGCACAATCAGTAAAACTCCCCCAGCTATCCAAAATGTGATCAAGCACATAGTTCAGTATGCCTTGTTTATTCCATGCATCTGACCCTTTAATTTCAACTATAAAATGTTGCAAAAATAGTCAATATATTAGTTTCACAGTAAGAAAAAAAATCAGCAATTGAAAGCAATAGTTCCTTTAACAACTATTAAAATCCATAAAGTGTCTGCAAAACCAAGTTCAGCCCATTAACTCAAGAGTTTTAAATCCACAACCTGAACTCTAACTAATTTTACTGCAAAATATTTGAGCTGATCTGCTCTTTATCCCAGACTGATTTCACATTCTTATGAAGTAGCTCTACCTCTAATTTATTCCCTTTACACATTCCCTTCTCAAGTGAAGGGCTTCAAAATGTCTTCTACAATACTATCCCCCCTCTGTATATCAGTTAAGCCTAGACTGTACATGAGCCAGAAAAACATATTTTGAGACTTCTTTAGATTGAAAAGAAAGTATTTTTAAACTGTGGTAAAGCAAGTCTCAAAATTTGAAATCAAATAGCAAAGATGGGGGGCGTTTTGCAACAGATCTCAAACTGGACCTTAATTATATGATTTAATAAAAGTCCGTTTCAGATGATCATCTCATCCTCAGATGTAACTGAAAAAATTTATTCTGATTTGAAGTGAAAAGCAAGCAATTGACTAATAATTATTGTTAATTGTATAAAATATATTTTATGATACTCAACATTCTTTTTTTATTCTAGCAGGTCTAAGACAGAGGTAACAGATTGCATAAATAACCAAGTTAATTATTTCTGTTACAAGTACAGTCACCAATCTTGCACTTTTGTACTTAGCTTTGCATGTAAATAATTTCACGTTATTCAAAGTACAGTTTCATTCATTATACCTATACCTAAAATGAAAGAAACTGCCAAAAATATTTAGCATGACAATTAATTGTGTATTATATAGACTTAAAATGTTGAGGCTGAAACATTTCCAAATAATTAGCTGTAAGCATGTAAGTCAATTTAAGGTTATATGTGAGCACTGAAAGATAGCTGCAAGTTGACACGCATTTTAGGCCATGTACAACTGCTTCAGTCAAAAAGCACTCTGTAATTTTCAACTTTTTAAGTTCACATAAATTAAATTTTTGTCCTTACTAGACTAACTTAATATAAAACAGTTGTCTAAATTTTCTATTTAAGCTGACATAGATAATATTTTATATTTAGTATCACAAAAACAGTTCTTGTAACAATGCCACCACTGACATTGATTTGATCAGTGCTGTAGAGGCATTTATTTGTCAAATACAAACATTTTATTATGTATTTACATAGTAAATATAGTGTATTTGATTGAATACATGTGAATATAGTACTTGATTGAAAAAAATTTCTGAAGATTACAACTACTTTACTATTACTTAAAAAACAGACCACATAATACACCTCAACATCCTACACGACACTCCCCGTGCACTAACATCTTTTTAACTACATAAAAGCATGCAAATTGTTCTTAGTACAGGTGAGTTCCATTAAATAGACATGAAAACCAGTTCAGCTGTAACACAAACAAAATATTTCTACGAACTGTTAAAAACAGTGCTCATTTGGGTTAAGAAACAAAAAATTAGTAACAGGACTAGTGCCTTCCTACCTGTGCAACAGAATAAGCACACAGAATCATAATACTTTCAACAGTGCTTTAAAGGAAATACATAACTTTAGGGGTGAATTTTGTTTTATGATAAATTCCCAGAATTGATAGGACTCTATTTGTCCAAAAAACTCTCAGCATTAAACTATATGTTATAAGTTGCTTTGAGCTTCATCTATTTAAACCAGCTAAAAATATTAAAATCTACCAGTAAACCAACAAAACTTAGGGTTTAAAAGTCAGACAGACAGTTATTATATCTGCACTTTGAAAACAAAGGATGACCTTTCTTTTTTGAAAGTTTTCAATTTCTTACTAAAGTTACTGGTAAAGAACATTTACTGCTAGTCAAGATAAATGAAGAAAAATAATACTAAAAAGATACAGGGATCACAGCTGGAAGTAGTCTTACTGGTACAATATTAAATAAAAATATTGCCAATACTCTTTGTACGAGGGTGCATCTTCTATTTTAATTTTTACATTGTAGCTTTTATTCACTGCTTGAATACCAGCGGTCACTAGAACACAGAGAATGAGTCCCATTGTCTTCAACACTACTCCTCGCTTATCTTTTTTTTAGAAAAAGAAAGCATTTTTAGTAGCATTTCTCCTTTCAATCACACACTGCATGTATAAAGAGAACATATAATAAAATAAAGATCAACACATGTATAGTAATTTACAGGGTTCTTACTTAAATATTCATAGCTACTAACAGGAGTATTAGTCACTTCTCTTTTATCACTATCAGAATTTTAGGATCTCATTTACATTTGTTGATTAGTCAGTGAAGTCCTATTCCTGTTTTCCATAAACTATTAATGATTACCATAAAATATTCTCAAATAAGGAATGCCAGTTGGAACGCTTTATATAAAACTCTCTCATGTCTCTTCAAATCAAATTCTCAAAACAGTTGTGAAAGCTCACCTAACTTTTAATTTTTAGAACTAAAAATTAAAAGTCACTCCTCATTCAAGCTCCCTATACCACAATTTTATCCCAAACTTATTTTCTATCTGTAATATCCTTGCATTTCCTCTCAAACACTTAATTTCACTCATCTGAAAAAAGATGTCAGTTATAAATGGAATGATACAGCTGTATGTTCAAAGGTTCACATTTGAAAATGTTAAATGCAGACAATGAAAGTGGATAAGACAGTGGAGGAACAGCAGTAATCTGATTTGAAGAAAACAAATTCATGCATTTAAAAATATTTCAGAGTCAATAGACTATTGAGATTAATGGAAGTTTACTCTTGAAGTTATCAAATTAGAAATGGATAATATTCAAGGAGGAAGTTAATTGTTGCTTTTTTTAATAAAAAGAAAAACTTAGAACATATGTGGGAGACGGTCTCTGTTAGGAGGCTGCAAAAGGCGAGCAGTGGATTCAGCACATATTTCACTAACTCAATTTTCTTTTCAGTTTTGCAGTTCACCTTTAAAATAAAAGCTTAGATTCTGCTGAAAACAGCAAAATTTGTGGAAAATCCATAGGGAGGCTCCAAATCCTTAGGATTTGTGGATTTTCTGTTTGAACAGATTTTTATTGTTCCTGTTGATTGCCCTAACACTCACTTTCAGGCATCAGGCAGCTTGAGTTATGATATCTGTGGGCATTTAAACAGCACCAGTACGTAGTTTAACTTTCCAAAATAATTTTTCCTAGAACACAGAATGCCAAATAATGGTTTGGAAAGACATGAAAATGTAAAAAGAATAGTCTTACCAGTTTTGTTAATTTAACTTGGTTTAATAATTGCCACTGACTTGTTAGATATATTAAGTTATAAAAATATTTTTATACGGACTGACACCTCTATTTTCATTCTTTCTGTTATTGCTTGGTCACATACTATAGGAAAAATGGTTCTGTCTGGGCTAAATGCCCAGAACATTTGAAGCATCTCACACTAAAACAATAGTGGTCTTTGTTGGACACCATCTGCTCGCAGAATTTTTTTTTTTTTTTCAAAAAATCATTGTGTGTCTGCAAATACAGATGCATTGCACTGCCACAAACCTAAATAAATTAATGCTCAGTCTAAATACTATTAATGTAAAAAGTGTTTTATTTCACATTATGACTGAGCTGGAGTTATACTGATGCAACACACACAAGATAAGCATGTTACAGAGGGCCAGGTGACCTCAGCGATATTGGATTTTGCACTTTTGGTTTTTAGATAGTTTGCCATGCTTTAGTGCCACAAAACCTACTTTTCAGTCACCATAGTGTTTTGAATTCATTGGTACTGGACATCACTCTGTGTTTCTTCACTAGCTATTAGAGACGGGTGAACTGACTTGGCTAAATCATGAATCAGACAATAAACCACACATTAATAAAATCTGCAGAGACTAAATAATTGTTATCTCCAGTAAGAAAACAGACATGCATTAGTAGACTTATAAAAGTTAAAGTATGGTCAGAAATGGACTGTCTTGAAAAGTGCTAGAAAAAACATCTAGGGAAAACAGTTAAAAGTACATATAGTCAATGGGAAGAACTAAGCAGTAACATGAAACCCACAGACAATGCAAACAAACTTAATTAAAGCCAGCATTGTGGCTACATTCACAGTTCCTTTTAAATTTTTTTGTGGAATTAATATTACGGTCAGTCATAACACTCCTGGCTGGAATTCTTTGTCAAGAATGACATGACAAATGTTAAATTGATTTTTGTAACCACTAAAAAGGGGTATTTCAAAATTTGTAGCAAACAATTTTTAAAACTGGAAGAAAATACTTAAGTTCTAATAGATTAGTTAGTTCATCTAATTCCTCATATCTACAAGACACATCACTTTTTGGTACTCTTAGTTTAAATATCTGAAATAATAATTTCCTTACATTTCATAATTTGGAAAATACCTAGTTTTTGATACCCAGTTTAAATATCGTGCTTCCTCCTTCCTTTCAGCATCCTGTATCTTTTCTGTTCTAGTTCTTTTAAAATTTCCATGACTAATGTGCTAGTTTGCAGCCACAGATGTGAGTAGATACCAATCATTTAGAAATGACCCTATGTCCTCTAACCAGTTTTAACTCTATATACTCTGGGCAATCACAAATATAAAGTTAAGCATATAAGCTTAAAATGAAATCTAAATGTCAGTTAGGGCTACTCAAAGTAATTCTGTAGTTGCATCATATCAATCAAATTCTTAACATTCCTGATAAGCCAAGACATAATTGGCTCCTTTCAAGGTTTTCTTACCCCTTACATAGGTATTGTACTTTTCAATGAAGAAAAAGAAATAATGTAGTCTGTAAAGAAAAGCTAGGATATTTTATTAAAGTTACAAAGCAATTAATATATCTAGAGTGTAAAAAGAATAAAATTTCATGAGCTGTATTACATATCTATAAGTCTAATACTCCGTGAGTAGCTGATTCATATTTCTATGTAAATACCTTCCAAAATATACACTTAACTATTTACACTGTCATATTCTTAAAATTCTGACTTCCAGGACAAGGCTGGTATTCATATTTCATAAAGCTTAGGCGAGGAAAACAGCGTACATGGTATTCTGCAGTAATGCATTAATAAAAAGACTACAGGCATATAACTGTCTCAGCAGTAAAACATTATACACATTTGTATGTGACTTGTATAAAAAAAAATAACCTCAGTCATGACTGAACAGTCATTAACTATCACACATTTTGTTTAAAATAAGTCTTACAAGAATAAAACTTAAATGAAAGATAAATCTTATTTTTTATTACAGATACATATTGCATGAAACTTTAGTAAAACTCAACTCTATTAACTAAAATTTTAATAACAAGCAGGCAATACATGCAGAAACCTTCTTGTAAATCATTACCTTCCAAAGGATTCTCCTACTTCAGAATCTTGCTCCTCGTGAGATTTGCATAACAGCCTATACTGTTTCCAAATGATGCAGTAAAGCAATTACTATAATAGAAAGCACTAAGAGGAAATCTCCAAGCTAAAAACTGTCAAATATTTTGCTTACACTGTGTATAATACAACATTCTAAAAACCAACAATGGTTTATTGGCTTTTGTTATGTATAACATGATCCAAGTATTCTCAAAGCCATAAGAAGATGGAAATATTAATCGTGCCTTTATAGAGTATTTCTAAGCATGCTTCATGTAAAACACATATATAAATAAAGAAAAAGTGAACTGCACACTTACATGGAAGCTGCTGTGTTGACCTGTTTATGTCCCACAGTAGCATAAATCCATCTTTTATGTAGGCTGCCTCAATCTGCTCTTGAGTTGGTATTTTTTTTGTTTGTTTTGCTTTTAGAGTTTGTTCACAACTTATTTTGCAGGATTTATTTCTTCAAAACTAATTTTAATGAACCCTGCCCTAAGCTGGCTGCTAGCCAGCTACATTCATGCATTCTTTCTGAAGGTATTTAACATCAGATTTGTGTGCCTCGGATGCAGAAAAAGAACTATCCTGTTTTTCTCACAGGAGTAACACAGATTATCCTGTCTTTCTGTCTTCCGCGGCAGAATTCTGCAAGAATCTGCCCAACAATTCTGTCTCACTGTGTTACTAGATAAGAAAAACACCAATCAGCCTATTTCTGACTCATATATTTAAGAGTCATTAACAAAATCGTTAAAAATAATATATTGAGTCACTCTACTTCAGTGTTTATTGTAGGTACAAAAATGCTTCATACTTATTTATTCATGACAGTCAAATATCAATGTGTTTTACATGACTTTTGGGTCGTGGCTCACTACTTCAGCAGTAGTTACTTTTGCAACATATTTTCCCTGTCTTTTCATCAGCTACTTTTCTTCCTACACTGTACTACTACCTACTTTTCCCTTGTAACAATTAACTTTTACACAAACTTCTGCCAAATACTATACTTTGTATATTAGCTTTATCTTTCTTGCAAGAAGATGAAGCACTTATTACAAAAAATGGCGCGATCTTCAATTTACAAATTGTTGCATAATTTGTGGTGTGGTATAAATTATGAGGGGAAAAAAGAGAATGAATTTATTTAACACTTATTATTGGTACATTTTATCAATCCCTCTACTAAAACTACTTCAATGTGTAAAAAGAAGAGTTAATTCATTTTTCCTACAGCTATGTAAACCTATGTTTAAGGTATATGGAACAGTGAAAACAGCAGAATCAATAGTAAGTCCTACTGAAGTACAGCCATGTCTTTCCCTTGCCAGGCTTTACATCTGCCTTTCCTACCCATCCCTGACACTAAGAAGATATGCCAGAACCTTATGATAAGTGAAAGAAATTTCTTAAACATTGTGTAAAACTTTTTAAAGAAAATAAGGTCAATTATTAAATATTTTTTATAGATGGATATTTAAATATAGTTTCTTAGCTACATTTCATAAAGCATAAAATTAGAAAAGATGAGCAGCCTTCTGATTAATTCTGCATTTTCCTGTAGTTGAGGATACTCTGCATTTTCCATACAAAAGATTCTAAATTAACAGTAAAAATACAGGTGGTAAGCTTCTCTAGAAAGCAAAGAAAGGTAGCAAGGGCTAAACCAAGAACAGATGTCATACAAATCCCAGTAAAATAAAGTATCAGATTCATCAAAGAAACCCAAACAAACTAAAGAATGAATGCATTTGGAAAGTAGCATAAGTATTAACTGCATCTCACATGTCTGATAGTATATAGTAAGGTGCTATCTTGAGGTTCAGTAGACTATTTATAAGCTGCTTCAGCAACAGGGCAACTATGTTCATAACTCTCCAGAAACATTTATGACAAAAAAGACTAATGGGTATATTTGAATACATTTTTTTAAAACATAAGTTTCAGAGAGGAGTCCTTGAAACAGAAAATTACTTGCTATTGTACTTTAAAGGAATGGAATTCACTGCTTTTGAAGAGAACCGATGCCTTGAGGTTAGAAAGGTATACAGAAACATTACATCAGATTCAAGAGAAGAATTGCAAGATGAAGTTTACACTAAATGATGATTAAAATCTTGTCATCCTTTGTGTCCAAAAGGGACAAAATAACGCCAGTTCTTACTGTTGTTCTTCCCACGGATGTGCTCACTGGTACTACAGAAACATATAGAGACTATCTAGAGTATAGGGGTCATACAAACTACTAGCTCAAAATGCTGCCCTGGCAGTTTTTCAGTACTCACAAATTCAATATGGAAACATTGTTGATTACACTCATACTAGAGGAGATCTACCCTACACAACTGCTATGCTTTAATTCCAATCAGACTACATGAGCACCAGGAATATGAAAATGTACGTTTTACTACAGACAAGAAAAAGACTTCAGGCAACTGCCTTTCATTTTATCTACTATCACATAAAGTATTACAGTTAATCTCTTTCTCACAATGTTCCTATAACAGTTGTTCCTGTATCTTATTCTGCAGATCAATATTTGTCAGCTCCTCCCCTGAATATTACTTGGGTTTGTCTTTTACCACCCTTCGCCAAAATACCCACAAATCCTTAATCGATACCACAGATAAACAGATGTCACTTCACAGACACGTTTTTTACATGTCCTCGCCCTCTCTATTCCCACTTACCAAAACAGCAAATGAGAAGAGAGGAACTACATGATTTTTAAAAGGCAATTTTATGATTTGGTGCTCAGTACTTGTATGTTGTATTTATACCAGCTAGGCCTCACTTTTCTCTTTGCCCACAGCTTGGAAGCACCCTAATGAAGATTCTTCTCTTTACCAATGCTAGCAAAGAATTCAGTTCAAAATGACCTAAATCTAGTTACATGTGATGGACTCAATACCTTCACTGTCAATAATCAAGACAATCAAAAGTAAGGGAGAATAAATAACGTTCTTTTTAAATAGCAACTTTGCTGAGTGCAAAGATCAAAGATCAGCATAAAGAATTAAATATTACTTAAAAAATTATTATGAGACCACCTTCCAAATGTCAATACTGTCCAGTAGCAACAAAGAACTGTAATTCACAGTTTTATTGATAAAAATAAGCATGATCTATATCCAGACCGAATTTTTATCTGTAAATACACACATATAGAAGTATTTTTTTTCTCTCCCATATTTAATTGTCAAATGCCTTCATATATGGATACAAAAAAAATATTTACCTCTACAGAATTGACTATTGTAAATGGGGAAACCCCCTCTAGTTCAAACACACATAACAAAAGTAAGAATATTAAAGGAACCAAATTCAGTGCAGTTGTCAAGCTCATACTTAACAAATCTTTATGTTGGAACATTAACTGAATAAAGCTGACAGTGTTAAGCCCACATGAAACTACTTCTGGGATAACTGACAATTCTGCTTTCCATACTAGTGCAAACCAAAACGGTTTATGCAGTCAAGGAATGGCTTGGGAGTCCTATACATTATTCTACCAGAAGAAAATATTAATTTTGAAAAAACCTGCATAGCAGAATCTCTAAGCAGTAGTATCCAGGGCCTCTTGAGCCCTTGAACAATCTTCACTCAAACCACAAGAACTAGGTTTTAGCCTTGGCAATTTTGGTATGCAATCACAATCAGTAAGTAAATAGCAAAACCTATAAACACTGATTATTGGTTTGAAACTGTGAATGCTACCTTACAGCTCATCACAATTCTTATATTTCCTCTCTTCCTCTATTCTTCTGACCACTCTTACAGACTCAGTGAGCTACTCCACCCATCCATCCAATCTATGTGCATCCTGCTTTTTTGTCTAAACACTGGCCAAACCAAATCAACAGTGCTCTTCAATTATTTAGTTCTTATTCTGCTGTATGCAGCCCAAGCAGATCAGACCTATGACACTGCCAGAGAACTGGAGCAAGGGAAACACCCTACAAGCGCAGCAAGGGTGGACATGGTGTACCCTTGCTAAAAGATACACTCCTTTTAACCTTAAAATACTTACTGATTTCCTTCAGAATATTTTTCTGAGGCCCTAAGAGAGCTAGGGGTGGAGACACACTTGCTATGTTGAGAAATTCTGTAATCGCTTTGTCTGCAGAACTATCAGTTTCAAGGTTGGTTAGTTAACAGCTCAACATTCAGGCAGGCTGAGACAGACTGAGAAGAGGTGGTATATATGCACTCTCATATATGCTTAACATTTTCAAATGTTTACATGTGAAGTGATAAGCAGAGGGAAATTAAGGAGAAACAGAAGTAATTCTTTAAACAGTACTTCCTAACTGGATAGTTTGAGTTTTAAATACACATGGAGAACAGATTCAATAAAATATTTTGAAAATACTGCTACATATGTATTTTGACTCATACTTCAGGACTTTGTTTAGATGGGTTTTCTTTCAATTTGGTTTTGGATGTTTTTTTTTTACAATTGGTAGCAGTATTATTACAGGTATTACATAATTGTTCATGAATAATTTACAATCCACAGTGGTACTTACAGGCAATTTTTACAGCTTGCCGTCTTCTCTGTTCCTGAACTCAAAACTAAAACTTTCAGCTCAAATAAATTGATATTGCATATTTAATACTTTTATGTATAGAAAGAACAAAACAAAACAAAATATTTGCTGTTCTGTTGATCACTGTATTTTCAAGTCCCAAAAAGATAAGATTGGGGACATATAAAAACTGATTGCTTGTTAGCGGTAAAGTTGCACAACTACTGTACCAGTTAATACTGTGTGTGAAGTGCTGGGGTCAAAGGCAAAGTCATCTGCTTAATGTAGAGGTGATTCTTTTAATATCCACTCAAAAAAAGAAAAAAAATTCAAATCTCAATCTGAGAAGTATCGCTGGTATCACAGTGAAATAGAATTTGTGCTGCACTGATATTTTTAACATTGCATGAATGGGCTAGGGATGTTAAATCATTTAGAACTGAACAATCTGACTTTATGGCCTGAGAAACAATGACATCACTTGAAAGCATTTTGACATGAAAGTCAAATTCCATGTTGTTCTGTGTCAGCTGCTTGGGGTTTATAGGAATGATCTTCCCAATGCAACTTCTAAGTTCTTCTCTTAGGACAGCAAGTTTTGTAGGAAGTTTGCTTTTCTTGTATTTTTTACCTCCTTCATGCATGAATTAATCCAATTTTAAATATCTGGACAGAAAACTCAGACAAAAAGAACTTCGTGAAAAGGTATGCCTAGCCTCTACTCTACAGTCCAAAGTACAGAATTTCCTAACAGTTACCATTTTTCTTAAGATGAAGAAGAAAGAAGGAAGATAAATAAAAGGCCAAGCTCAGTGACATTTTAATGTATTATGTGACAATTACTTTATTCTGCAAAAAAGAATAACCTTGTACAACTGAAATAGTTGACAAAAAAAGTTTATTGTATTTGTACTGCTGTATATTTTGTGGTTTTTTTCGTCAAATTACATTATTAGGCTTATGAGAACTTGCAATTTAGCCAACTAAACTTAATGTGAGTACTTTAAGGCTCTTCATATTTAAGGCATGCCCCTCTCTGTATTTGATACAAAAGTAGCATACCCTGTGCACATTAAATATCTACACTTATTTTTAAAAAACAGGCAATATGTACTACATGAACACCAAATTAAACACAATTCAACCATCACTGTACTGTCCCACAGAATAATTTATATTAAAATACTGTTACATCAGAGACACGTGCCTCATTGTGCTCTAAAACCAATTAGGATTTCTGAAATACTTGTTTTCTTGGTCATAAAGTAAAAGTGCCATTGTCTCTTCTTACTGATCAAACTATTTCTGGTTTTCCATGCTCCTTTTCATCCCAGCATTAGATTAACTCAATGTCACATACTTTTTTGATGCTTTCTTTCTATACAGATAGATAAGAATTACATACAATGAACTTCAAGTCAATAACCCAAAACACAGTAAAGCTAAAGAGAAGTCTGGCTGGAAAACTGCCAGGAGGAGAGGGACCTGGGGGTGCTGCTCGACAGTCGACTGAACATGGGCCAGTAGTGTGCCCGGGGGTACAAGAAGGCCAATGGCATTCTGGTTTGTATCAGAAATGGTGTGACCAGCAGGTCCAGGGAGGTGATTCTCCCTCTGGACTCAGCACTGGTGAGGCTGCTCCTTGAATCCTGTGTTCAGTTCTGGGTCCCTCACCACAAGAAGGATGTTGAGGCTCTGGAGCAAGTCCAGAGAAGAGCGACGAGGCTGGTGAAGGGGCTGGAGAACAGAACCTATGAGGAGTGGCTGAGAGAGCTGGGGTTGTTTAGTCTGGAGAAGAGGAGGTTGAGAGGAGACCTCATTACTCTCTACAACTACCTGAAGGGAGGTTGTAGAGAGGAGGGAGCTGGCCTCTTCTCCCAGGTGACAGGGGACAGGACAAGAGGGAATGGCCTCAAGCTCCACCAGGGGAGATTTAGGTTGGACATTAGGAGGAAGTTCTTCACACAAAGGGTCATTGGGCATTGGAATAGGCTGCCCAGGGAGGTGGTTGATTCACCTTCCCTGGAGGTGTTTAAGGCATGGGTGGATGAGGTCTTGAGGGACTTGGTTTAGTGTTTGATAGGAATGGTTGGACTAGAAGATCCGATGGGTCCCTTCCAACCTGGTTATTCTATGATTCTATGATTCTAAAACACCTGTTTTTTTAAGATTTATACATTTATAAACAAAACCTGGAAATTAGAAAAACACATTTTTTTTTTTTTACTGTTTAAGTAAGTTTTATTAAAAACAGTGTGGAAATGTTTGCAAAAACTTATTATGGAAGATGTTAACTGCCTCAAAGTACTGCTCATTCATTCCCTCCTTTCAAACAGTATTAGCAGTCTTTTTCAGACCACACTTTTCCCACAGAAGTCTCCAGTGGACAAGTGATGTTATGGTTTGGTCTCAATTCATGAAAAGAAAAAAGCACTCTTTCATCTGCTTGGGGGGCATATAAAGGACATTTCCAGTACACATAGTGAGTTTTCATTAAAATGCATCCTTTTCCTATAACTCTATTTCCTTGAGATACCTCCAAACTCCTTCTCCCACCTCCATTCTGTGCTACGTGTTTATGTATTTCATAAGAAGTTCTAAGACTTGGACACTGTTTTGCCTGTCTCCTGTTTCACAGTCTGAACAAGGCTCTCCTATTACCCTATAACCCAGAGCCTAGACTCTTGAATTCAATGAGTCGGCAGCTTTTACCAGACACTGAACTGTTTGTAGAACATTCTACGTCTCCACCATAAGGCAAACTATATGCAATACATGTAGAAACAAGTATTAAAATAAATAATTAAAAGAGCAAATAGTGTAATTATCTAGTTCAATTTAAGCTCATATTTAAAACAATGTTGCAAGTCTTCCCCTCATTTTTAGAACTCAGATTACTACAGCTATTCTGTTGCATTTTTTCACCTGCTGCCAGAGTACAAGCTAGTGATAAATCATGCACAGAAGCTGACAACCTTAAGCAAACTTTAAGCATAGCACCAAAACGGAGAAACAGATAATGATCAGCTATGCAAGTTCTCATTATAGGATGACAAGGATTTGCACTAAACCATTAATGATTAATCTCTAATAATTTTAAACAAAAAATATGTAATTGTTTAGGTATTTTAAATACATAATAACAAATTGGACCAGCAACTAAATAAA
The DNA here is from genome assembly GCA_033558105.1 of Coccyzus lansbergi. Taxonomy (NCBI): domain Eukaryota; kingdom Metazoa; phylum Chordata; class Aves; order Cuculiformes; family Coccyzidae; genus Coccyzus; species Coccyzus lansbergi. Next base: position 477,137 of record JAUMJK010000694.1, read on the forward strand.
GAAATTATCTGACTGAGGGAAAAGGGAAGGGAAAAAAAATTTCAAAGATAGGTGTGTGAAACACATACAGGGATTAGAAAACCCAAACAAACCCACAAAAATCCCACATCATAATGAAACCCCAGATTTTTAATGAAATGGTATTTCTGATCGGCACATGATCCCCTTCCGCATCTCCAGAACTTTGCTTACATATCCATGTAAAAAGTCAGTGAAGAGCAATTAAGGGCAAACAGTGAGAGATATAGTGAAATTAGGACAATGTGACACTGTAGTGGCTAAGACACATTAACTCACTTATGGAAGCGCACTTCACAGAAATAGAAAAAGCTATCAGAACTGCACAAAAGACTCCTGTTCAGAAGAATCCACACAGGCTCCATTTTAGGAAAGGGCGTACCAATCTGAAATAATAAGGTACAAAAATAATACACAACCATATAGCTGAAACAGTTCTGCTTGACCTAGACTGTTGCAAGTACTTTCAAGTTCAGTTATGTATTATCTAGTAGCAAACAGAAAAAAAAAAAAAAAAAAGGAATTTTGCTGCTGGGAAACATAGTTGCTTGTGGACTAAGGCAAGCAGAGGAAGCACCACTACCCTGAACATTTTTGACTCAACACAATTTTAGAGAAGTATGAAAGACTATAAGCTCCCACTGATGAGATGACAGACTAGATGATCTAATATATCCCTTCTGCCTTTAGATTACATTAATTTACCATAATGCCCTTATTTTTAGTAGGAATGATCCCACATTCCAAGTACTTAGTGAAATGACACTAATTGGTATAATTGGCTAACTGATATAATTGACCTTATTGAAACCTACTGAGTCAATATGCATAGCTGGAGTGTCGAAAACTCTGGGTAGAAATTAGTGACTAGAATTCTAGTTAAGAAAGGCAGTGTGAAGTAAAAGGAGGTTAGAAAGGTGAAATAAGTTTAAAATGCATCTGGAGCTGAAAATATCTTCAGGCCTGCAGGCTATTTGATAGCTAATAAAAAACAAACATCCTGAAAAAAGAATATTTATAGATGTTGTCTACAAAACAAAACAAAACAAAAATTGAAACAAAAATCCAAACAAAAGAAGTGCAGCACTTTAAATCTACCTATAAATAAGGCACTGGGAGATAAAAGAGAAATGGTGTTGTCAGTTTCAATGTAAAAAAGTTTAAGGTGTATCACATGACCTTTAAACAAAACTGGTATTGAATCCAGCACAAATTAAGTATTTTGGATTTCAGAAGAGATGACGGTTAATCAGTTACTGAATTGTGAGTGACTGCTTAGAAACCACTGATTACATACCAAAATAAAAAAAACTAAGAACAAAATGGCTCACAATCACATGAAAACAGTGGGATATTTGACCTAGTTCTCCAGTAATGCTAAAAATTACAGAAGGATTGTAGAATTATTACGAAACTGAGAATACTAAAATGCAAGGAAATTGCAATTGCAATTGAAAGTCCATAAAGACAACAATTTAGTTGGACCAAAATCACAATTCTCCAACACAGAAAAAGGCCAATGCCAGTAGAATGCCAGGCAGGTTCACTGTCAAGGTGAAGGCAACAACTAGAACTGAAAAATACTTCATATAACAATGACACAGATGAACACATAAACAGATATTTCTTTCTTTTTAGCAAAACTCAAAATCATCTTTTCATACCACAGAAAAATCCTGCAATATTGTTCAGCTCATCAGTTGTGAAGGATGCTGTTAGACCTCACCTAATGCAATAATAGCTACATTTTAATCTGTCAGTTTTTACTAAATTTCTAAAAGGCTTAGTAGAGAGACTCTCCTCATCTTTCAGTTTATTATATGAATAATGAGAAGACAGAATATCATGTCAATCTTCGCAAAAGGAATTTAGGATTATCCAGGGGTTTTATTGACCTATTAGCTTGGTATCAACAAACTATTAAATATTAAAGAAATTGTGAGGGAGGAAAAAACGTATTTTGTAAACAGTAAGTTGTAAAGTTTAAATTATTGAAGATGTTTATGGAAAATAGTTTTAATCTACTATAACAACTGCAGTTTCATAGAAGCGAGCAAAAAAATTGCTCAGCTACTAGAGCTACCTTGTACCAAGAGTACAAGTCTGCCTATTTTCTTTTCTAGGAAAAAAAAATGTGAAGATAAAACAGTATAATTTTACAAATGAAATCAGAGGAGAAGGACATTAGCTTAGTAGAGAAAAGCAAAAAGACATTTTACTAGTATTGAATTGGATACAAACATTTCACAGGATGTATACTCAACTACTAGACGAAACTATCAAAAGAAGCAGTACATTCTTCAAGTTTTATTTTCTTTGTGCCATGATAGCCACTTCTCCAAAATATATTCTGCAATTAAACACAAATTCTGCCTTCAAAAAAACATCGCTCGCTGGTCTTACAGCAAGGGTAAGTGGGACAAATCATGGTATACGGAAAGTCAGAATAGATGATCTAATAGCTAAAAAAATCCATGCTACTTTTTTCTATTTCTAGATTTCATGATGGGAAAAGGAAAGTTTCACATTTCCACACTCTTAGCCAAAATAAACATACATCCTTGCCAAGCCTTCAAAGATCTATAATGCCCCAAATTAATTAAGATTCATAGACCAGAACACAGACCTTTGCATAAAAATAAAATGTGCAAATTGTAGATTTCTGACCAAAGTCTCCATCATCCGCTATTCTCTTTGAACAACAGCTATTATGAAGATGACAGAATCAATCACCATTTACTCACTTATTCAGGAAGACAACATGGTCTACTCTAACACTGTAATTTTGGATAAAAAAGAATCTAAAAGAACTGTAAAAAAATTATGGTGAAAAACCTTCAGATCTGCCGTATTTTCCAAACCTCTTTTAGAATACTTGAGCTTAAGTATTCAGGCAAATTTAATAAACCCCTTGGCTACCTGGGTCAACGCCAGAATCATGTAGACTAACAAGGAAGTACTCTCTTCTCAGACTCACCCAGGTTCTGCATAATCTATGAAGGATATGTGAAGAATGCTTGGCTCTATAATGACTACAAGTACATTTCATTTACTTAAATCAAATGGTTAGATCTCACTCCTGATCCACGCATTTTATGAATGCATAGCATAGCAGACTTTTTAAAAGACAGATACAACCTTTTAATAAACAGATAAAACTACTTCTGTCCTCTCTGTACAAATCTGACATATTTGATGGCAGAAATGCTACAATGTCTAATCACAACTCTCAGTCAAATAGAACTGCTGGAATTGATGAAAACAAAGCAGTCACTGTATTTGTGAAACAAAAGAGTGGAGATGATCTCCAATATGTAAGCAGCACATTAAGAAGAAAATATGTTTGTTTTTATTTTTCTTACTTTTGTTCTTATGGTATCAATAGTCTAGTTCACAGATGTCAGTCATACAAATGAAGAATATAATGACCTTGTCTGGTTTTTCAGATATTCTGAAGAGAATTGTAGGCTTTGAGGTAGCATGGTGGTAACGGATGTATTTATATAAGCATGTAAAGTAAAGAAGAGAGAAGCAACAGAATAAAAGGCAGCTTTGTAAGCATATTAGGGAAAGAAAAAGCCAGCTTTCATATTTCTGTATGAAAATTCTGAAAAAGGCTAATTATATTTAAATAACTAGGTTCTGAGAGCAGTGTAACACTCTTCCAGAAAATCATATCCTAGTAAAATTCTGACATGACAAACAGAAAAAAACCCCAGGGCACTCTTCTTCAAATAACTCCTGATAAATTCATAAAAGGGATTGTATAATTTGCTACTTGTGACAGCAAGGACCTATTCTAAGTGTCCTCAAAGGCGTCTTTTAAACTTCTTTTCCTAGATACCTAAATATTCTTCTGCAAGCAGAATAGAATAGACCTTTATTTACCCAAGAATATCCTGGCAGCAAGCATATATTAATTAACTACCCATGTGAAAAAAGAATAAGCACAAACTTTGCTGTCATAAGAATATAAAATTTGCCTCTCGTCTAGCAAACAAATGGCACTGCCTTCCCTGTGCACACTTTAAATTTCACTTACAGGGAAACACATTAGGTCTGCAGTTCCTCTAACATGGTGACGAAATTAGTGACTCTGAATTAAGACAGTAATAATAATCATATATAATACTATGAATAAGGAATTGAAAGTTTTTTATCCCTCTTTTAGATAATTTGTTGGAGTTCTTTTCTTTCCTTTATAGAATTAGGGACTGAATAGTTTAGTGGCAGATAGGAATGGTTGGACTCGATAATCCAAGAGATCTTTTCCAACTTGGTGATTCTATGATTCTATGAATAAGAAAAGGAACGAAGTATGAGGAGGAATATATATCATTCTTCTCAGGCAGTTGTAAAAAATCCCGTAAAACCTAGAGACAAATACTCAAAACGCCTAACAGGGTATTCACAAGGGACTTTCTCCACAGGTCCAGCTTACAGTAAATTTTGAGTGTTTACCTTCTGAAGGCTACACTGGTACTGTATGTTTCAACAGAACCTTCTGTTTGTGGCATATAATAATTCTAGGGTATAGCAATTTACTAACATTAACTGCTTAATGACTAATGCATGAAATTATTAAGTTTCAGTACTGGTTAACTGCGAAAGTGAATGAGTGGTATGAAAGAGGTCAGATTACAGAATCTAGTAATACTTTCTAGCTTTCAAAAATGAAGAATGAAAATATTAATTCATGTCTCTCTATGAGATATCACTAGTATCTGAGGATCCCAAATTTTTCCTGACACTAACGTGATGTTACCTATTTATGCAGTACTGATAGCAAACCGGAAATAAATTCCAGGGAATTTAATACAGTGAACAGAAAAAAGATGAAATGCTACATTTAAAATTTGCAACAGTGGTCCTCTCTGAATGGACATGGTGCCTCAATTATACTGGATCTCTTCATCAGGTAGAAGCTTGCCTGGTCTAAATGCCCTGTACTGCCCTGTGCAACACTGTTGCAAAACTCAGTTTACCTACACAGGTAGAAAATCAAAAGCCCTTCATTAAGAGTAAGTATGTGTGGGTTAAATCACTTTCTGACTAAGCATAACTGGTTTTGCATCTCTCTTCCACCATTAGGTTAGACGGTTTGAGATGGTTGAGATTACAGAGTCTCAGGTTATCAACAGCAAACGGTGTTCAATGTAAGCATTTCATACATGAATGTAAATATGCCTCTTCAAGACCAATGTGTAATACAAAGCCTATGTAATACAAATCTGTCCTCCAAAAATCTGTTGGGTATCAAATGATAAGTCACAGGCAGATGTGTATATACAAGTGAGAAAGACGGAGGCATTTAAGGTATAACAGCTTAAATTTCCAAACCATTATTCAACACAAGGCAGTTTTAATTTCCGTTCCTGAATTTATTTGCAAACCTTAGTCCCTGCCCAAATCAGCAAGTAGGAAACCCACAAACAGAGTTTTTTAACTATTTCAATTTATCACATTTTCAAACCAAAACAGAAAATAGCATTAATTGAAATTTCAAGTGTTGATAATCAATGACTACGTCGAAGAGTTCTTCCTTACATAATTTTTAAAGCAGGAGCTGAAGTAAAAGGTTAAGGAATATAGAAATGCAGTACAAAGTGTCTCAAGCCATGGTCAGTCATACTGAGAAGTTCAAGTATTTAACTCCATCAAAAATGCAAGAACTCCTCAAAAAACAGAGTGGAGTTTGCTCCAAGAATCACAGCATGAACTCAAACAGGAACCACTACATACTTACTGACCCTTCTAAGTAACAGTACAAAAAAAACCCCACCCTCCCAAGTAAGTGGAAGCATAACTACCTCTGGAAGAATTAGAAGTTCTCACTGAGAGTTTGCATGCCTAATCCTGTGTGTCACTGCAGAACTGCTGCTGAGCTCTGGTTCTCCACTTACTTCCCATGGAGCTCAAAGCTTAACTTGGCAGCTCTGAAAGTTCTCACTGAAAACGGTTCAAATTGTTTACCATAACATCCTCCCACACACATGCAAAAACCACAATGCCAGAAGTCACAGAATTTTTTTACAAAACATGAAAATCATGGAATCCACAACTCTTACAAAAGCCATGACAAAAATGCATTTTTATTGATGGGTTGGCAAAAAGCTTGAGTAACCCTAGACTCTTCTGTGAGGGGTGATTTGGAGGGCATAATATGCTTCATTTTTCATTACAGAATTTTTTCCCCATCTTATTATTTAGAAGTAATTAAAAGAAGGGTAGCAGGGAGGATCCGGGGAACTACAGGCCTGTCAGTCTGACCTCAGTGCCAGGGAAAGTCATGGAACAGGTGATCTTGAGTGCTATCATGAAGCACTTACAAGAGAACCGGGTGATCAGGCCCAGTCAACATGGGTTTACCAAAGGCAGGTCCTGCCAAACCAACCTGATCGCCTTCTATGACAAAGTCACTCGGCTGCTGGATGAGGGAAAGGCTGTGGATGTGGTCTTTCTCGACTTCAGTAAAGCCTTTGACACAGTTTCTCACAGCATTCTGCTACGGAAACTGTCAGCCTCAGGCCTGGACTGGCGCACACTCTCCTGGGTAAAAAACTGGTTGGATGGTCGGGCCCAGAGAGTGGTGGTAAATGGTGTAAAATCCAGCTGGAGGTCAGTTACAAGTCGGGTTCCCCTGGGCTCAGTGCTGGGTCCAGCCCTGTTCAATGCCTTCATCAATGACCTGGATGAAGGCATTGAGGGTACACTTAGCAAGTTTGCAGATGACACAAAGCTGTGTGCAAGTGTTGATCTGCTGGAGGGTAGGGAGGCTCTGCAAAGTGTCCTAAACAGGCTGGACCACTGGGCAGTGTGCAATGGCATGAGGTTTAACACGGCCAAATGCGCGTCCTGCACTTGGGGCACAACAACCCTATGCAGAGCTAGAGACTGGGAGAAGCCTGGCTGGAAAACTGCCAGGAGGAGAGGGACCTGGGGGTGTTGGTCGACAGCCGACTGAACATGAGCCAGCAGTGTGCCCAGGTGGTCAAGAAGGCCAATGGCATCCTGGCTTGGTTCAGAAATGGTGTGACCAGCAGATCCAGGGAGGTGATTCTCCCTCTGGACTCAGCACTGGTGAGGCCGCTCCTTCAATACTGTGTCCAGTTCTGGGCCCCTCACCACAAGAAGGATGTTGAGGCTCTGGAGCGAGTCCAGAGAAGAGCAACGAGGCTGGTGAAGGGGCTGGAGAACAGAACCTATGAGGAGCGGCTGAGAGAGCTAGGGTTGTTTAGCCTGGAGAAGAGGAGGCTGAGAGGAGACCTCATTACTCTCTACAACTACCTGAAGGGAGGTTGTAGAGAGGAGGGAGCTGGCCTCTTCTCCCAAGTGACAGGGGACAGGACAAGAGGGAATGGCCTCAAGCTCCACCGGGGGAGATTTAGGCTGGACATTAGGAGGAAGTTCTTCACACAAAGGGTCATTGGGCATTGGAATAGGCTGCCCAGGGAGGGGGTTGATTCACCTTCCCTGGAGGTGTTTAAGGCACGGGTGGATGAGGTCTTGAGGGAGTTGGTTTAGTGTTAGATAGGAATGGTTGGACTAGAAGATCCAATGGGTCCCTTCCAACCTGGTTGTTCTATGATTCTATGATAAGCCTGAAAAGAGCATTGAGTGCACATGAATTCCATTTTGGCATATTTTTCAAGATATCAGTATGAAATAAATCACATTTTAAAATGTCCTGATTTAAAAAAGGATTTAAAATGGAAACAATAAAAACATTTAGAATTTGTGGTAGTATAAATTTTAAATCTTAAATTAGGCTAGGCCTAACTGGAGAGAAGCAAGAGAAAATAGAAGAAAGAAAAGAATAATCTGATTTTTGACAAGGTTGTCAAAGTAATTCAGACAGAAAAATCAAATAGTAAAGAGGAAAAACTGTGAGAGAGAAATGAACTATGCAGACATGAAAAACAAGACCTTGCAGTGGCAAATTGCTAGAGGAGTAGATATACCACAGAAAAGAAAACATAACTTTAAAGTTACTGGCCATTTCTCTAGCTTTCTGTTTCATGGAGAGAAGGAAATAAACTTTAAAAATATGTTCTTGTCTTCAAGTCCACCTGAACCCAACAAACTGAGCAGAAACAACATCATGCAAATCCTAGGAAACACATATGAAGGAGAGAAAGAATCTGATGATGTATTTGAATTTAGCATGTTGGATTCATCCAGTAAAGTAAGGAAATGGGGAAGAAATTTGCTATTCTCCATCATGCTATCCTCCACAACATTGGAATAATGATCCTACTGGAACTGGCAAAACACTGACTACTTAAGTTACAGTGATGTACTCTTTCATTCATACTGAAGTAGAAAACTTTTTGTGGGCAACATGCTATGACACTATAGGGCCTTTCAGGTTCTTACAAGTACGTTCAATTTCTAGTGCTAACAAGGAAAAAACTTCTAGAAGAACTGAAAGATATTGTTCCCATACGTACTTTGTTTCTGTTGAGAAACCAAAGTGTCCTACCTTGCCCAGCACATACCATTAGATCCTGCTAGTGCAGGACTAGCAGACACAGTGGAGAGAGAAAACTATACATCTGTTCTTAAATTAGGGGTTTCCATACAGGTGACTGCTCCAATAGCACCAATCCTACAGATCTCTCACGACTTCAAACATTTTCAAAATATATTTTCCACCACAACATCACACCAGAACTCTTTCATGTTTACAGTTAAGTAACAACTCTACCTACAAAGATTTAACGGAAAGGTGAAGTTCAGAAAATACGGAAATACTGAACATGCTTTAATACAATTTGACAGCTGAAAACTAACAATATGGAATACTACAGAAAACTACTTGAGATTTACCAGTATGCACAGAAGAAGGTCTCATGAATAGCTCAGCTGATTTAATAGCCTATTGATACTGAAAACAGAAGGTATTGCACTAGTTGTCTCTCCTAATCTGTTCCTTCTTCTTCTACTATGACACCTAGTTTAGTTAGCCTTACTCCCTTTGCAAAAATACACTTTTTATGGCTTTTGCTCAGTTAATTTTCTTACAGGGAAGAGAAACAAGTTAGTGGGATTCTGATGATGCCTGGAACAGGTGCACACACAAATTGGTAAAAATGCACAAACAGGAGCTGGGGCTTTAGGGAAAAGAGAGTGATTAAAAAGAGACCGGTAAATTAAACCTGTCTACAAAACTGCAGACCTATTTATCATTATTTGGAATTGCCCAATAAATTTTAATTTTCACCCCCCTGTTGATTATGTTTTCAGGTCATTCTTTAAATTCTGTCATCAGTAAGCAAGTTTATGACATTTGCCAGATTTGTTATCTGTTCTGCTTCTGTGTACCTTCATAAAGGAAACACACCCTTCACACCTATTATGTGTGAATAGTACTTAATATAATGGAATTATGCTATTGGCAAGTTAATTTAATTGCATGTATTTTGCATCTTTATTTTAATAGTCAGAAATAAGTTTATTGTTGAAAAAGTCCTCTTTTTTCTTTTTCAGTAAATGTAAGTGACCTTTCATGTTGACGGCAAATCTATTAGCTTTAATTTTAGAACCTAAGAATGCAAGAACAAGAATTTTTTTTACTCCTATCAATGCTGACAAAGAATACATGTCTTGGCAGATTTATGAGGATAAAAAGGATATATTGTAGAATCCTTAAGATTTAAACCACATTCTTATAATGTGAAATACGAACCACAGAAGCTAAAACTTTTACTTCTGCTGAGTTTCTTAATACACACTTCCAACAACAATAGTCTTCCATAAGTTCATTTAAGTATTCATTTTGAACACCAGTTTTTCTCTCCTTGGCAACTATAAGACTTCAAACAGTAAACTGATAAAACTGTGACTGAAATTAAGTGTGAAAAGAAAATGCAAGGGAGCATACTTATAAAAGGACGGAAAGGGATTGGAAATTACACTGGATCTTTTGCCCTACAGTGGAGTGGGTGCTGAGTATGGCAAAAATTTTGATTGGTGTCAACAGTATGTGTTGTTGAGTGTGCAAAGGGTACTTCATACTAAGAATCTCAGCTGGTACTGAAAGGTTTTTACAATTCTAGTCTTGCTCTCCAGCAATGCAAGTACATTGCAGATTTGAGGAAAACACATCAGAGTTCCCTTAAGTGCAGTTTTTGAGAGATTCTCTTGGCAGATCATAGAATCATTTAGGTTGAAAAGGAACTTGAAGATCAAGTCTAACTGTTAACCTAACACTGCCAAGTCCACCACTAAACCATGTTCCCAGGCACCACTTCTACTTGTTTCTTAAATACTTCCAGGGATGGCGACTCAACCACTCCCCTGCGAAGCCTTTTCCAATGCTTGACAACCCTGTCAGCAAAGAATTTTTTTCCTAATATCCAATCTAAACCTTCCCTGATGCAACTTGAGGTTATATCCTTTTGTTCTATCACTTTTCCACCTGGGAGAAGAGACTTATACCCACCTCCCTACAAATTCCTCTTAGATAGGTGTAGAGTCATAAAGTCACTTGAGCCTCCACTTTTTCCCAGGCTAAATAAACCCAGCTCTTTCAGCCAGTCCATGCAACACTTGTGCTCCAGGCCCTTTACCAGGAGATTGACTGCACCCTCAATAAGTTTGCAGACGACACCAAGTTTGGTGAGAGTGCAGATATGCTTGAGGGAAAAAAAGGCTTTATGGAAGGATCTGACCAGGCTGGATCAATGGGTGAAGGCCAGTTGTATGAAGTTCAACGAGACCAAGTGCTGACTCCTGCACTTTGATCACAATAAACCAAGCACCACTACAGACACGGCGAAGAGTGGCTGGAAAGCTGCCCATCTGAACAGAACCTGGGGGTGTTGGTCAACAGCCAGCTGAATGCAAGCCAGCAGCGTACACAGGTGGCCAAGGTAGCCCAACAGCATCCCAGCTTGTATCAGAAATAGAGTAGTCAGAAGGACAAGAGAACTGATAGTCCCCTGTACTTGGCATCAGTAGGGCAGCACCTTGCATACTGTGTTTAGTTTTGGGCTATGTAAGAGGCATCTCACAAGTATTTGGTCAGAGGAGGAGTGAGTGATATTATTTTGGTCACATAAATGAGAAAACAGCAGAAAGTATATGACTTGGTATTTCATTCATATTAGTTTTAAAAGTCAAAGAAAGAGTGCATTTGATCTTCTATCTGCATAGTTCGAAAAAGAGAATGAAAAGGCAAAGCAGGGACCTAGTAGCAGTCAATTGTAGACTGTTACAATATATATTCCTTATGTGGATGCAGTAATTTTTTGGAAAATAAAAAATGTTTTGTGATGGTAAGTCTCAAATACATCTCAAGGAACTTAAGTTAAGCCAGGAAAAAAGCCACTACAGTGAAAGCAGCCACACAGGAATTCTAGATCCCTTTTATATTTATTCTCTGTCTCATACCTAACTGTTTAGCCAGACCCTCACGCAGAACAGTTAAAAATTACTTGAACCCTCACATACAAGTCTAGGTAATTTATATATATAATAGAATAAAGGTATGCAACCCATACGCTTTAAGACTGGGTCCCGAAATTCTGCAAAGATTCTAAAATTATCCAGGAACCCAGCATATTGGCCACATTCACCCACATGTACTTAAAAAAGGTAATTTTCATTCCAATGATCTAGATTACAAAATGCATTACTTGGATCAAAAAGTAAGGGCTAGCCTCAGAAACTTGATGAGTTTTCACAAATGTAATTAAATACATGGCTATGAAACTGACTGTACAGCCATAGTAGAAACTCAAGAGATTAATTCTGTTATTTATTCCATGTAACAATTTCACCCTTGAAAAACTGTTCAGACAGCCAGGCATCATCTACACTTCACCAATTTCAGTACAATATACACATAAAGTTTATTACAGTAAAAGTGAATGAATAATAATTAAAATGTGATGATTTAACCTAAGAAACATCACTCAACACAGAAAAAGGGGAAATAAAAGGGTATTTACTATACTTTCTTATTCAAATACATAGGAATCCTCAAAATACATCTTTAAGAATTACATTAAAATCTTAGTTCCTAAGAGTTTAGATTTTTAGTTCATGCTATTGTGTATCATTGTTTTTATAGATGAGACATGCAGATGCGTCACTTACAGACAGGGTTTAGTAGTGGACTTGGCAGTGCTAGGTTTACAGCAGGACTTGATGATCTTAAGGGTCCTTCCCAACCTAAATGATTTTGTGAGTTAAGAGTTTCAATGCTTGTTATAAAATTTCTAAAAGCATACATTACTGCAAGAATGAAATATCAATCTCTGAGAATTCCAATCTTCAGTACTTACTGAGATGTATCAAAACCAACAGAACATTTCACAAATAATACTAGTCATAAATGTATTTAAATCAAGCCGAGTCTCTTTAGGACTATTCTAGCACAGCCTGACGGATACAATGAGGGCACTAATGCTTATCTACAGCTAATCTGAATGCAAGAATTAGTCATAGATTTGCAGGTGTGAAAGAGGAACTTATTACTTTAGCCTTTTGGCATGGAAGTTTCAGTAAGAGTACTGGAAACACACTTATTTAATAAACATTACATAAATCCTTGTCCTAGAAGTATTAGATAAACATTGATGTCTTAAATGTTCTGGCATAAAAAAAATAGCATGAAAGCAAAGAAATAGAAGTAGAAACTCACAATTTGTAATTCTTTTAAGAATTATTCTATGCACTATAATAGTACAAATAAGTAAGCTTCATTGTGCAAGATGCACTTAGAATTTTCCTTTCTAAACAGGTATTAGTGTACAATTTAGCTTGTAAATAAGAATTCTGCTGAGCAATATATGAAGTTTAAATAGCTCTTTCCATCCTCAGCCCTTAGGGCTTTTTTACTGTCACAGTTTATGAGCAAGTTATTCCCAAGAACAAGAGACAACATTGTCACTTTATCTCAGCAGGCATTCCTGCTTATCCTCTAGCCAGAGGGCTCTAACTTAACAAAACAATAGCCACCATTCAAAACCGCCCCTTTCTGCCAACAGGCTGCAACTACCATTTCACCAGTCAATGAAAAAAACAACACAGTGAACCTAAAGGTTACTGGGCAGTGAACCTGCGGAGGAAGTGCTTGAATGAAAACACAGACACCCATGAATGCATTCCTCCCCATCTCCCCAGTGCTCTGCAACCTTATTGATTACATAGCTAAGCAAACAGCTGTTTAATCCTTTAAATTTCTCATACGAAAATTGGCTACAACTACAACTCTAAAACTGCGCTGCGACCTTATATTAATATACACCTGCAATGGACAGGCTGCAGGTACAAATTCGCATGTGCGAAATAGAACCATTTTGTATGCCTTTCAATAAGCTAAACTATTTATGTAACATTTCCTTTTTTCATCTTGCCACTGCAAATTTCACAGGAGAAACTTTTAATAATAAAAATTATAGCCAGGATTTGAGGGACAGCCCATAAAACTGACCTGGAGAGCAATATATATTATACCACTAAAAATAAATCTCTTTAGGTATGAACCAATATCTAATGATATTCAGATAGGTTAGAATGCAGCCCTACAGGAAACGGCACAAGATGGTGTCTCAATGTTGCTTTAGTATATGCAAAAAACTCCACAAACTACAACTCTTTTTTTCTGGGCAAGTGTAGTATGAAAAAAACTCCAACAACTTCAATTAAAAAGATTGTTTTCACTGGATCATATGTTTGTTTTTAAAAATAATAATTTGCTTTTAATTCAATTTCTACACTTTTATAGCAATTGAAGATTATTGCCACATTTAATTCAATTACATTTTCCTTTAAAAATATTTATCATAAAGATATTATCCTCAGCCTGAATTACAGGACATACCATGACATAAAAAATACAGCTATTTTAAGTACCCAAAGATTTATTTTTAATTTAAGCCATTACTTTTGCAATTCAGAAAAACATACTTTGTAAGTTTTCATCATCTTTAACGTCATACGTATTACAACCCTAGCATATAAATTTGTATCTGTTTTTCCTTTGGGCAATTTAACAAAATGGCTAACTTCAACCACCATATCTTATATTCATAACAGCTGGCAAAATAAATATATTTAAGAAATATTTAGTAACTACTCGTCCTAGTCTACTGTGAATGAACGGTAAATTGCTCAATGCTGAATTTTAAGGAAAAAAAATAGGTGCATAAAGCATCTATGAAACAATCTGAAACCTGCATCACATCTACACTATGATATAAATAATCAGAATACTCCAAGGTAAATTGTAACTAACATCCTTGGGTTAAGCTTGCAGAAGGTATCAGTTTGAGTGTTTCATGGATAACATGCATTAAAAATTAAAAATAATAAAAATATTGCTATTCAGCATAAGCTGAACATATTAAGCTCATCCTCTTTTCCTGGAGGTGACTATGCAACTGCTGACTTAAATTCTCAATAAAAGTACATTTTTCTCTATTTTTTGTTTTAGTCACTGCAAGAGCCACACAACTTACTTGTTTGAGAATGCCATCTTAAAAAGGGTAAATATATCCATAAAATTAGCATGGATCCTGTCTTCTGTCACAACAAATGCAGCAAAAGTGATTCACTATCATCTATTCCATGTACAGTATGCATTCCATCACAGTTTGAATAGACTTTTAAAGAGAATATTACCATAATGACACTTCTGTAACAATTACACACTATATTTAAAGTCACTGCTATTTCTTACCAGTTTTGGGGTTTTTTTTAAATAATGAATCATAAACACTCATACCAGGATAGTCTTTGAGACATGCATTAAAAAATGTCTTCCACATATGTTAACCACTTCCAAATAAAATGCTACAATCTCATAATTCATATTCAAATGTTAAGTCCATCATGAAAATATTACCAGCTTATACCCTTTTCTGAAGAAATGCGATTTGTGCATTCCATGGGGCCATGAGTTTCGTCTCAAAACCACAAATGAGAGAAAAAGGAGAATAAAGTCACCTTTCCTTCAGTCAGATTCTCCACTATCTAGATCCACTTTCACTCTGTTCTCCCAGACATGTGAATTTCCTTTCTTGATCTCTCATAAGCCCTTACACACCACAGTCTAATGTTCCATTTTCATTTGCTTTTTGCCAACCTGTTCCTCATAGTCTTTTCATGTCCTTAATCTTCTGGTTTTGTCTACCATATGCTTCTGACTCCACTCTCCCTGAAGATTCCTACTAACATTGCTTGTTGTTCCCACTCACCCACCTCTACTATTTTCTGAGAAGATGAAGCAATTTCAAAATCATAGGGGAGTCAGGTGACATTTTCACTTGAGCCATCTGGAGTATGCATATTAAAGGATAAAAAGGAACCACTTTTTCAGATCAGGCTACAGTTTTAGTACTATCTACAGTGAAAGAATGTGGCAGCTAACCTTGCTCCATAAAGCTTCACAAATCCAAACAGAAAACACCTAAATGCCTACCAAAAAGCTTGAAAAAAAACCAGATTCTGCAAAGAAAGACACAGAAAGGGCAAATATGTCATATCGTCTAAAGAGAAATTACAGGTTCACCTGTTCCTCCAGGCAGAACTGTTTAATTAATTGCCTAAAATAATTGAACTAAATTTTAGAGAGGTAAGGTTGTCCAAGGTACAATACCTGAAGACAACTCTGATTAATCTCATATACATTACTTAAATATAATAATGATCTACTGTAGGTCATCTATATTAAAGCATGTGTTGTCATATGCTGTAGTTTCAAAAATCTCAGCAAACTCTGAACCACACCAACTGATGCTAGTCAACAGGACCCCTTAAGAAAACTGCTCCAGGGATAAGGGAGCTGGCAGACCATTAAGGACACAAGGGCTCTCAACCACCAAGTGTAAGAAATCAGGCAAGGATGTCAAGAGATTGACATAGATCAGTCAATACTTGTTGGTCAAATTGAAGGGTAAAAAGGAAATGCACAGGTAGTGGAAGGATGGACAGGTAAACTGGGAAGAGTATAAGGATGCTACCCAGTTGTGTAGGGGTGGTGTCAGTAAGGCCACATGGCTGGAGCTGCACTTGGCAAGGGATGCAAAGAATAACAAGAAACGCTTTGACAGGTACGTCAGCCAGAAAAAGCAGTTCAAAGAAAGTTTACTCCCTCTGATGCTCAAGACTGGCAAACTGGTAAAAACAGAGGAGGAGAAGGCTGAGGTCCTCAAAAACTTTTTGCTGCAGTCCTTATTGGTAATCTCTCCTCATGTCCCCTGAGTGGATGGACCACAAGGCAGCAGCTAGGGGACCACACTCCCTCCCACTGTAAGAGAAGATCAGGCTTGTGAACACCTGAGGAACCTGACCATGTGGAAATCTATGGGACCTGATGAAATGCATCCCAGAGTTCTTAGGGAATGGACTTAGGGAGTTGCCAACTCACTCTCCAAATCTGAAAGTCAGGGCAGTCATGGGAAGTCCCAATGACTGGAAAATGAGAAACACAGCATCAAGACATAGACAGTGAGTTCAAGCACATGCTTACCAACTCTGCAGATGCCACCAAGCTGAGTGGTGTGACTGACACACCTGATGAATGGTATGCCATCCAGAGGGACCTGGAAAAACTCAAGAACAGGGTTCACGAGAACTTCAGAAGGTTCAATAAGACCAATTGCAAGGTCTTGCACCTGGGTTAAGGCAACCACTGGTATCAGTACAGGCTGGAGAATGAAGGGACAAAGAGCAGCCCTCCAGAGAAGGACTTGGAAGTACTGATGGAGGAAAAGCTGAACATGAGATAGAAATGTGTACTCACAGCCCAGAAAGCCAACTGTATTCTGGGTTTCATGAAAAGAAACGCAACCAGAAGGCTGAGGGAGGTGATTCTGCCCCTCTATTCCACTCTTGTGAGACTCCATGTGGAGTACTGCACCAGATCTAGAGTCCTCAGCACAGGAAAGACATGGAGCTGCTGGAGACAATCCAGAGGAGGACTAGAAGAATGGTGAGAGGGATGGAATACCTCCTCCGTCAAGAATGGCTGACAGAGTTGTAGTTTTTCAGCCCAAAGAAGAGAAGGCTCCAGGGATACTTAATGTGGCCTTTTCATACTTTCAGAGGACGTGTACAAATGACATGGACAAACCTTTTGGCAGGGCCAGCTGGAATAGGACAAGGGATAATGGCTTTAAAACTGAAAGACTAGATACAGACTAGATACAAGGAAGAAATTTTTTTATGGTAAGCGTGGTGAAACACTGGAACAAGTTTTCCAGCAAAGTGATAGATGCCCCATTCCTGGAAACATTAAAAGTGAGGATGAACAGAATTCTGAGCAATCTGATCTAGTTGGAAGATGTCCCTGCTCGCTGCAGGAAGGCCAGAGTAGATGACCTTTAAAGATCCCTTCCAACTCAAACAATTCTATGACATCATAGTATCTAGTAAGAACATTCCAGTTCAACAAAGAATGTTGCAAGAGAATCAGTCAAGTAATGTAAAAATACTACTGGTCAAATCTGCTTAATTTCATACGAACAGCTACCAATACCAAACCCCCTGTTTTACTGCATCTTCTGTGTACTTGTAGTCTTCTAAAATTTACAACAGAATAAATAGCAGAGTACTTATAACACTAGATGTTATGAAATTCTAAACTTAGAACATTTCTAAATCTCTACATTCCATTTCATGGTATGAGAACTTCCTCTCTGAAGTAGAGGATGATAATGGATCAGTATTTTGTAACTATGTGCTGCATAAGCCAAAAAGCTTATTCAAATCATCTAAACAAGTTTAGCAAATTGTTCAGTATAAAATGTAGAAAAATTGCAGATCCTCTAAGTTAACTTATAGTGCAGATGTACTTTCCCAATTCATAAACAATATGAACATATGTAGAAAGCAAGTATTTCCAAGATGTACTGAAAATACAAACAACTCAAACTCTCAAATAGTTGAAAAGCACACTCATACACAGTAGATAAACTAACATTTCGATCCCCCAAATAGGCTTCTGTGGTAAAAGGCAGCAAAATGACAGGCACCTGAGACAGCTGAGGAATATAACACTAAGACATGGAAGGGACATCTAAATGCTATCAAATACATATGTGTATGTGGGTATAGATATCTAGATGTATTTTCCCTACATATGAATATAAAGTTATTTTTTAATTATAATCTGACTTCAAAGAGAACAAAGTTATGAAGAATTTTTTGTTATGCAAGACAAATCCACAAATTAATACATCCTCGGAGAAAAAAAAACAACCTGTGTTCTTAATTAAGCATTGCCTTCAGGGAAAAGAACCATGTACCTCAAGTTAACAAGATGTATTTAACATCTTCAAGTTATCTGTAGCATTCTCATTTTGAGAAGCTCATGTCATGAGCTGAAAAGTGACAATTTGAATTCAACAAGCACAACAGGTTGCCAAACTAAATTATATCTAACAATGTCTCGCAATGCCCAGGCTCTTTCTTGCTCCTGCTGACCTTTCAACACGTGGTTCAGAGACCACTAGATTAGAGCTGTTAACAAGTGACAGGTGCAGTCAATTAACCAAGCAATGATGTAACTGTGACTTCCAGTCTTAAGCATGAGGCTCGTTCAGCAAATGATGCTTTTCCATCAATGAGCTCAGTATGGCTGCTTATCAGCCAAACTTAAGAACTTCAAAAGCTCTGTACTGCTGATATACTTCTCATTAAAAAGTGATTTTGCAGTGAAATTATCCAACTGTGACTACAGTATGCTTTGCTGCTCTCCAGCTAGTGAAGTTGTCAAGCAATATGCATTAACCCTTTTACTGAGAGGATCACAAATTTTCAAGTACATAATAAGGCAGAATGAGATCTAAGGGAACAGTGATAAGAACTGTGTATCAGTTTAAATCTCTCATAAAAAGACACAAAATACAGGTAGTTGAAATGCAGTCAGGCAATGAATATGAATAAAAAGTGTCCCAAGCAGACAAACTTGGTGCATACATAGCTAACTCCATGGTTATCAACTAAGGCCCAACAGGATCTACCAGTCTAACTTGGCATCTGATATATTGGACTAAGGGTGGCTTGCACATTAGACATTTGCGTATCTTCCTATTATATTCCCCAATATTTTGGAAGGGCTTCTATTAGTTTCTGGTGGGTTTGGGATTTTTCCAGGTAAATACCTAAATCACACTTAGTATGTTCCAAAAAAGCCTCCACATTCTGGAGAGTTATACACACTATTCATTAATAGTTGGTACTTTACTGGAAGTTGGATTAGGTGCAGCCTTGATGTTGCAGTAACAGACTCAATATACCATGCTGAACCAACACACCACCATTCCGCTCAAAATTGTCAAATTGCTCTAACAATATGCATAACAATTCATAGTGAGACCTATTTTCAGCTTTGAATATATTGGAATACTAATGAAGCATTACTTTCTAATAACAATTTTATTTAAAAAGATGCCCTGAACATGATAGTTTGTCTTGATACTTTGATTTTATCAGCACCTTTATTTTCATATCCAAGGTTCAGGGAAAGACAGAAACTGCTGTACAGAGAGAAAGGTGAAGCTGGTTATTTGTAATTTCCTGCCAAACGTGTTAATAAAAATGGTGTTGAAATGAAAGAAAACATTTTTTCTTAACTTGGATTCAGATGTTATTTTAACAAGATAAAAATACTTTGAAATAGAAAAGTGATCATTAAATAACCACTGATTTACAATAAGACATTGCTAAAGTTACACATGTGCATTTTAGAGCATGTACAGAGAAGACCTAAGTTTCTGAATTTTCTTCTTATGTTAGAGATTAAAACAAAAAAAATGGAACAAGACTAACAATGCAGGAAAAAAACCAACAGATTCAGTAGCCTCTTCTCTGAGAAAGCCAGATATGATGTGTGATGACGATATATTTTTCTGTCTTCTTCAGGTAGAAAGAAAAGCTAGCAACATTTAAGCAGTAGAAAACCCCAAAAAGACACAGGGCCAGGCAATTTGCATCCATGTGTTTTAAAAAACATGCATAAAGAGATTTCTGAGCCACGAGGAACACTGGTTGTGAATAACAGAGAAGGGAAATTCTAGAGATGCAGGAGGAGAAAGGGGGAGAAACTGTATGTTGTATCTCTATTTATAAAGTACAACTCAGATAATTACAAGCCTGACATTGACAAACTGTTCTTGAGTAAAAATAACAGAACCATTAACTTAGAGAAATTAAAAAAAAAAATACTTTATTTCTATGGCCTCTGGCCACAAAGGAGAGAAGAGATTAAACTATGTTGTGTGAAAAAAGAAAATGTACCGTAACTTCTGACCAAGTTTACACACAACAGAGACTGGAAAAAAACAGTAAAATGATACAAACAGAAGGTTAATGCCCAATCTACTTAATTTATCAAACAAAGTTCAAGGGTAATATGGTCACAATTTGTAAATTAAGATGAATGTGCTAACAGAAGGTTAGCAGATGAGTGTAAAAGGGTCCAACAACTCTCAGATGAGCCAAAAGGCAAACTGAAAAGAGGAGGCATTTTTATTTATTTAATAAAAAAGGCACTCACCAAAGAAAATTTTAGTGGAGTATCTGTCAGCATAAATCTCTACATTAAAATGGGATGTTTTCCACCAAAAGATAAGAGTCAGATAAAAATAATTTAAGAGAGTCTCGTGTACTCTATAAGGTAAAACACTGGATTAAATTGTCATAGCAGATGTTTCTGCCTCACCCTCCCAAAGTCCAGGCTTTTTGGACGTTTTCCATTTTCATTAGGTAAACAGCTTCTTCACATTAGAAGCAGATATACCCTTATAAGGACTCAAGTTAGGTTTTCTTTATTTCTGCTGACACAAATTCTATTCAGAATCTTGATTAATAAGTCTTAGATCTTTTTGCGGAAATAACCAATGCAATTGCTTGTAATGATAATTTTCAAGAAATACATGGCTGATAATCATCTAAAGTAGTTTTTCATGCTTACAATTACTAGGAACATCTATGTTCTCTGTGCTTAAACTTAATTTAAAGTCAAATAATCTTAAGAAACAGAAATAAGTTTGTATACACTTTCTAAGGAACACATGCACTGAAATTCATTAAAGTTACAGCTGCTAAATAAAATGCTATAGTGTTTTTTCTCAAAACCAATTCATTTTATTGATATAGCTTTGCCTTAATTATGTGCAAAGGTTTCTGATAAAAAGGGAGTATTTTAGTCTGTACATATTCTTGACTCTTGACCAGTAAAAAGTCTGCCCAGCAATGAACCTCTAAAGTTCATTCCTGCAAACATAATTCCTTAAATTTATTGCAATACTTATTACCATGTTTAGTCAGTTTTACTGAATTCAGACTCAGTGAACTAGTAAGACTACTAATTACAGAGATCACAACACTTGCAGCAAAAGGCACGAGGACCTAGCTTGTGACTACTATGTTTTACTCCCTTGTTCACAAATAGAATCATAGAATCATAGAACAACCAGGTTGGAAGGGACCCATGGGATCTTCTAGTCCAACCATTCCTATCAAACACTAAACCAAGTCCCTCAAGACTCCCATAAACTCCCATATCCTCAAAGAGACTAGAATTTGAGCTTCAAGAAAGCATCCAACATACCACTCATTTCAAGCATGTAATTATACAGAAAGAAAAATGGAAGGGAAAAGAAAACAAATTCCAAGTTCGATACTAAATTGTAGAATACATTCATACACACATAAATATTAAAATTGTTGATACTTTTGTATAAAAATATTTTGCATAAGTATCTATGACAAATATGATTCATACTCACAAATGCATAAGGCACGGAAATGTGTTTATGAGTATGTAATTAAGAAATGTAAAAATACCACTATAAAGAAGAATATTAGTAATATTTATTATCCTATCAACATTTCCAGTGAGGTTGTTTTTCAGTACAATATGGTCTCTATGACCATAAACTCCATGTACACTGCTATACATTGAGATCTAAAACTATTTATATCTAGTATCATTCAATATAAAATTTAAGAGATCAGAACAAAGCAGTACAAAACCAATACGTATTATCACTGGCTGCATATGTGTGTTAAAACCACAGCTGATCAATTAATAAAATGAAATTTAAGTTACACATGCTTTGCAAGTAAAACGCTTCACTGCTTAAATGAAGTATATGTAATCTTAACTAGGACACTACACAACTGGAGAGTTCTCATTTATAGCCAAAATAAATTTGAAATTGAATTTTAACCAAAATACTAAAATGATTGAATCGGAAAGATATTAGTAACAGTATTGCTATTTCTTGGGTACCTCTATAAAAGTTTAAGTTGTTCTTGTGGAAAGCAAAACACCACATCACATAATCAGAGTCAAGTTTTAAAAAAAAGCTCAAACCAAACTGAACTGATTAACTTGGATTTCTTTATGACAGATTTTGCAGGAATAGCACATAAATATTTGACAATACATTTGCGAAAGCCCATCAACCAGTAGTAAAATACCAACAAGATGCAGAATTTTACCATTTACAAAAAAAAAACTAGGCCACTCATGGGAGAAACTTAATACACATATTGCTTTAACCTCCATAGAATCTCCTGTATAATCTCAACTTAAAATACAACTACCACCTCCTCGTTCTGAAAGTTCAAAACGGTAAGGAAACAGCATTATTATCATGTAAGAAACCAGAAAGAACAACTAAAAGACTTTTGTAAGACTGGATTTGTAAAGTTCACTGCAGAACTTTGTCCAAGAATGCTAACCTATAAATACTGTCCACAATCCACAATGAGTCATTAGGAATGCTTGACAGTGTTAAGGATTAGGAACATAAGAACAGTGCAATGCTCAGAGTTTAGTTTGTTGTCTTTTTCTGTTATTTTTTCTTTGGTTTTGGTTTTCATTTTTTTTTTTTTTTGAGAAATATTAACCATCAGGATAGCTTTCTAAGAGTAAAAATGTATGTTTTACAAAGCATATGCTCAGAATAGCAGGGGTCAATGTAGTATATTCTGGTCTTCAGTTGTAGAAAATACCACTGCTTTTTTGCTTTTAAACATAATAGTGCCTGTTAAGCTAGAACTAATGTCTTCAACAAAATTCTGAATTCACTATAAACACTGAGGAAAGTTTTATGAAGAATCATTTAATCTGAAATATCCTTCCTGAAATCACACCTGTAAGATCAATACAATATCAACCAGAAGTATACAGCTAGCAATCTACACTTAATATAAATGTATATGGGAAAAATTTAGAAAACAATCCCTTAAAAAAGCAGACCAAACACACCCATGACCATTATCTACTGAAGTTACTCTCAAATTATTTCCTTTGTTTTCACTCAGAACAAATATGCAAAAAATATAAAACCAATAAGGTAAATATATTATCTAGATACAAATGTGTTCACAAAATGAAACAACTTTTTAAACAGAAAATAAAATTATTGTACTTAAGGACAAACACTATTTACGTTAAAAATTTCAAAGTAATTTTAAAAAATGGATGTGTTTCAAACAAAATAACCATAATTTTCTGTAGTGGAATCCCACTCTAATTTAACAACAGACTGCCAGGAGCATTTGCCCTTACCAAATAGCGTAAGCTGTTGTGAGGAACAGCTAACAAAGAAAACTTTTTAGAATGAAAAACTTATAAAGGAAATGGGTATGTAAGTGAATTTCAATAGGCCAAACTCTTAAAGGAACATGAGAATGGAATGAGAGCAGAATCCCAAATACAGAGGGGAAAGGACTAAAAATCTGGATTACTTTAATTACGCCAACAACAAAGATTCAGAAAACTATATTGCTGTACGTATAGTGCAGTAAAGGAAACTCCTGGAAAAGTTTCCATACAGTGGCTACTTCTTGAACAGCTGCTTATGTATTTATTGAAGAAAACACAGGAAAGGGAGGGAAAGGGCTTTGAGCAAAAATACCCCCCCGCCACCCAAAGATAAAAGATGCAAAAGAGAAAGTTAGTTAACCTACACTGCATAGCTCTCAGAGAAAGACAGCAGACCAAAATGGAATAAAAAAGAAAACTGGAATACTGGTGTTGATTTACATGAAGTTTATCACCAGGATAACACTGCAATGATGATGATGCTTTGATTAGAAACCAAATATTTCAGGCTGAAGAGAAAAAAGGCTTAGAAATGCAACACTTTGTTAGATTCTTCCTCACAAACATGATAGAAAATCTATTATCCCAGTTGACAGTAAAGATGACAGGTATACTTGCAGACAACTCAGTGAAGATTTGTACTTGAAAAATTATCAGCATGTTAAGTGTTATAGAACAGGATGGAGCATAATATGAAATATGGCTTTTTAATTAAGACAGTCCACTAGTGACTATCTCAGAGGTAAAAAAAGCAATAATCTATTCAGCAATGCCTTCAATCCAAAATTTCCAAGTCAGATCTGCCAAGTTCACAAAGTTTATAATTTATTTTATTTTGTTATTATTGGACTACCAACTGCAACTATTAACTACCAAAAACTTATCACAGCAACTTTTTAGGCAAAAAATGAATTTCACTTTATTTATTGCTGAAACATTATTAATTATAAAGATTCTACAACCAGAACCTGATATCCAGCATGACTGTACTACATTACACTATATTAAAAATACCTATTACCCATTTAGCTATGTAGTAAGGCATGTAAAATAATAAAAATAATGAATTATATGACAAATTGACTATGTAGAGACAAACAGCAGATGTGATGAATGAAGAAAATGTTTGAACATACTGCAGTCATCCTTCACTGCAGTACCACTTTAAGATGTACTGCACATATTTACAAGAAAATGTATTCTATGATAGAGACAAAAACCTCAAAATGTCTCTTCCCATACTATTCAACTCTGTTGAAACAGAAAGGAAATGGAGCATGAACATTTAGCAATTAAAAAGTACATGGCTACACCACTGTTAAATCCACCTTGTTATGTTACCAGAAAAAAACCCCAACATGTGCAGCTAAACAACTGAGAACACTCCAGCCCTTTGAAATTATATCTTATCCACAATATAGTGCTAACAATTCACATTCTCACCTTCCACCATGCTAACTGCATTTTCACGGGTCATCTACGCATCCTTTTTTCCACGTGACTAGACAAATTCACACACAAGCTTCACCTAAAAACACACCGACTCTTGCCAAGTAGCAGCAGGACGATATATACCACAGTAACAATCCCGTCTTTGTCCCAGGCTAACACTATACCATTAACATGCTTTGATGTTTAGCCAAGAAAAATCTTAGTGCTGGGATTCCAGGTTTTGTGCCCAAACAATCTGGGTTTGTATTTAATATAGTGTAGTCTACTTTTAAGTTACTGCCAATCATTAACTCTACAAAGAGTATGTCTGGGATTATTTTTGCTTTACAACAAATGTTATTGAGGAAGAGAATACAGAAAAATCTGCATAATTTTTAAAAGAATAAAGGAGTCATGTAATCCTTAGAACTAAGTAAATGTTTTTATTCAGAAAAATAAATTTCTAAAACTAATTCTGAAGTAATCTGTGTTTCTTGTTTGTCAGTTATACATATCTGAAACACCTTCTCTCTTGAACCAAATAAAAAAATGCAAATGAAAAGGAAGAAATTACCCTCTTAAATTTATGAATAACGTAATGATTCATTTTTATACAAGGAAAACAAGATCATTCTTTTCTCTTTCTGAGATAATTAAAAAAACCCCATCAGTCAAAAAGTAAATGACTAACAGTTTTAAAGAAAAATGGATAAAATTTAAAAGAATACACTCAGCTAAATCAAATGTTATTGCTTTCCTTATAGAAACTTAGTCAGACTGAAGTGAGCGATCCCTCATGAAATGAAGAAGTCTGTGAAGCAAAAGGAAATATCAGTCAAGTGCACTTCAAGGGCATTACTACTATGACACTACTTGAGAAGATCAGAAAAATCCTAATAACCAAATGACTTTAAAATACATATAAGGACTAAAATAAAAGTATCACTTAAGGTTCTAGTCCCAGCAAGATGCCATCCCCATTTCACTCCAAGATTTATGTTTGTATCTTTTATACAGTCTGCAGTGGGCAGGTTTGCACACTTTCTACAGCACTAAAACCTGCTTAATAGTCTTTTGTTTTTGACAGCATACTTCTGGCCTTGGCTTTGCAGCTGACTTTTTTTTTATTAATTTGCTGGGATTGTATAAAGGATACATTTTACAAGGAACTCCATAACCAACTGTAACTTTCAAATGGAGGAAAAAATGGCAAGAAAAAGTGGGCAAAAGGGCAGGAAAGGAAGGCAATTATCTCTTGAGACAGCCTTGTGGAAAAACAAAAAAATGTTATTCAGTCCCAAGGGTAAAGACTTTTTCTGTCATTTTATCCAAAATATTTCTTCCTTTCCTTTATCCTTCATACCATACCATGATTGTCAAATTCTAGTTCAAAGGAATTTCAGTGGTTCTCAGGCTTTTTTCTATGAACTTTTACTTACATCAATAGCTTTACTGGAACCACTGAGTCATGTAAACATTTGCGGAAGTGAGCAATTTCCAGAAGACTGTGGATAAATGGCAATTTAAAAATTAGCACTTTGGTTTCACAGAATCATAGAATCATTTAGGTTGGAAAAGCCCCTTAAGATCACGGAGTCCAACTGCAAAACTAATACTGCCAAGCTCACCACTAAACCATGGCTCTACACACCACTTCTACATGCCTTTAAAATGCCCTCAGCAAAGATGACTCAACCACTTCCCTGGGCAACCTGTTCCAATGCTTAACAACTCCCTCAGTGAAGCAGCATTTCCTAATATCTAATCTAAACCTCCCTTGGTGTAACTTGAGGCCATTTCCTCTTGCCCTACTACTTGTTACTTGGGAGAACAGACCAACACTCAATACCACAACTACCTCTTTTCAGGTAGTTGTGGAGAGCACCTCACAACCTCCTTTTCTCCACACAGAACCACCTCAGCTCCCTCAGCTGCTCCTCAGAGGATTTGTTCTCCAGATGCTTCACCAGTTTGGTTGCTCTTCTTTGGATGCACTTCAGCAGTTCAATAACTTTCTTGCAACGAAAGGACCAAAACTGTTGTATTCGAGGTGTGGCCTCACAAGCACTGAGTACAGGGGCACAATCACTTTCCTGGTCCTGCTGTTCACTTTTCCCCATGTACATTTACTGACTGAGGGTAAGAAAACATCTGTATTTAAACATATGTCCACTTGTATGGAATGAAGTGATCAAGCTGAGCCTTGTCTTGCTGCGACAGGTTGGAACATGTTCTATAACCATCTCATTATCTCTCCCCTACCATTCTTGGTTCCCAAGCCATAGGGTTAATCTTGCTTCTTATTTTTTTTTGCGCTGGACCTCATATATAGGATTAAATCTAAAGTGGATATTTATCTGTGTAATTTTCTAGTTTAACACCAGTCCTAGTCAGCTTAAAATAGCTACTATAATAACAAGACACACACTCAACAAAATCACAATTTAAATAAATTAGTTCTTATAAGCACTAAAAGAATACATCAAAGTAAACTGCTACTTCAGATTTCTTCATGAAAGTAACAGTGACTTATATTATACCGACAGCATTCCCACTGTCTTCTGGTATAAGACCATGAATTCCCACCAATTCATGGCTGTGCCTTTGCTTAACATCACAGGTGGAAAAAAAAAGTTTTCCCTTTTCCATTAGGTAGCAGCAGCTCCCACCCTTCTGCTTATCATAGCTTTGACAAAAATGCACAACAGACATATCCTCTCAGATAACACAGCCTTGAAAGTATTTAGGATTGAAGAGAGTGCCACCTGCAAACCACAGGAGATATGCGTAAAACAAAATCAGTACAATTCACTTTTAGTATCAACTAGCTGTTATGTTTTATAATAATACTTCACAGACTTCTATTTTGTGTACTTAATTTCTGATGCAATCTCTAAATTCTTCAAAGGTAGCACCCCACTTAAAGCATGTCACAATTCTTGAGTTTGAGTTGAATTTTGCATGTGTGTGGCAAGGACTCTATGTAGAAGCACCTATACTTACAAAGCAAACCCAGGAAAATGTGTTGATCTTGAAGTGTGGCAGTAGCTTTCTGAATTCTTATGCTGTAAAGCCAATTCTTAATTAATGTAATAACTTCATACCTCCCCTGCAGCTCTTTACCTCATTATTTGGGCAGGGACTTGTTCAGATTCTCACAAAGTGTTCCTCTAGTGAAGAACAGTGTCCTCAGGTATACCGAAAATATTTAGGTAAGTACTACCTGTGTAATATAGAAATTTTATATCCTACATCCTTGCCAGGTCATTGCAGCAAAGTTCATGTGCTTGAACTAATACTTGCTCAAGAATTCAAATGATAAACAAGCAAACCTGTCTAATTCAGCTAGTGTTTACGACGTACTGTATTGAAGGCAAATGACTAACTTAATGAAATTCTGCTTGGACACAAGTCAACAAGACACAGAAAAATAAGAAGACTGAAACTGTCAGCCTCTGGCCTGGACTGGCGCACACTCTCCTGGGTAAAAAACTGGTTGGATGGCCAGGCCCAGAGAGTGGTAGTAAATGGTGTAAAATCCAGCTGGAGGTCAGTTACAAGTCGGGTTCCCCTGGGCTCAGTACTGGGTCCAGCCCTGTTCAACGCCTTCATCAATGACCTGGATGAAGGCATTGAGGGTACCCTTAGCAAGTTTGCAGATGACACAAAGCTGTGTGCAAATGTTGATCTGCTGGAGGGTAGGGAGGCTCTGCAAAGGGTCCTAAACAGGCTGGACCAATGGCAGTGTCCAATGGCATGAGGTTTAACAAGGCCAAATGCTGGGTCCTGCACTTGGGGCACAACAACCCTATACAAAGCTACAGACTAGGAGAAATCTAGCTGGAAATCTGCCTGGAGGAGAAGGACCTGGAGGAGTAGGTTGACAGCCGACTGAACATGAGCCAGCAGTGTGCCCAGGTGGCCAAGAAGGCCAGTGGCATCCTGCCTTGTATCAGAAACGGCATGACCAGCAGGTCCAGGGAGGTTATTCTCCCTCTGTATTCAGCACTGGTGAGACCGTTCCTTGAATACTGCGTTCAGTTCTGGGCCCCTTACCACAAGAAGTATGTTGAGGCTCTGGAGCGAGTCCAGAGAAGAGCAACAAAGCTGGGGAAGGAGCTGGAGAACAGACCCTATGAGGAGCGGCTGAGAGAGCTGGGGTTGTTTAGACTGGAGAAGAGGAGGCTGAGAGGAGACCTCATTACTCTCTACAAGTACCTGAAAGGTGGTTGTGGAGAGGAGGGAGCTGGGCTCTTCTCCCAAGTGACAGGGGACAGGGCGAGAGGGAATGGCCTCAAGCTCCGCCAGGGGAGATTTATGCTAGAGATTAGGAGGAGGTTTTTCACGGAAAGTGTCATTGGGTATTGGAATAGGCTGCCCAGGGAGGTGGTTGATTCACCTTCCCTGGAGGTGTTTAAGGCATGGATAGATGAGGTCCTGAGGGACATGGTTTATTTTTTGATAGGAATGTTTGTACTCGATGATCCGATGGGTCTCTTCCAACCTGGTGATTCTATGAACACTGCATTAAAAAGGAGGTAAGATTACAGAATATATAACTTTTGGAACTTAAACTGCAAAACTTCAGTATATAGGATTCTCCCATACATTTCAGTCTCTTTTAAGCCACCAAAGTCACAAGGTCAAAAACCTGAGGTGGCCTCTCAGTATCCAGCTTGTAGTATAATACTAAATATTAAAATAGTTTACATATTAAGCTGTATTTTAATATATAACACACAGTATTCTTAACAGATGGAGCTCTGGGGATGCTGATGGTGAATGCTAGCCAAATACTCAGCATAACTTCTGAAATGTTATGACGATTACACTATACCTAAAAATCAGAACTCAGAGGGCAGGGAGAGGAATGCTAGAGACTACTCAGTGGAGGTTTTATGTTTAATGTAGTTTTGCAAAGCACAGCACAAGAATATCTTAATACAAAGAAGCACTGGAGAACAAAGAACTAGTATTCAGAAGGAAAGTTGGGTGCTTTTTTATTTTGTGATAAAATTCACTTTCCTCCCATACTAAGAAAAGATTACAGATCTCTAGTTACTGTCCTTTTGAAATGCAGTCTACATAAACTACAATAAAGTGAAATGAAAAGTGTTGTAAATCTACCACTGTCATTTTATAGCAGTATTTTATGCAGATATACACTTTTGTCACGTGTTACAGAATCAACATCACTCATGTTTTTAAATCAAGACAGTATAGTTCAAATACAGTCCTCTATCTAGTAGAGACAGAAAAAAGTCTAATTTCATGTCAGTGCTCAGTAACTGTTCTATTTCAGTATGTGATGAAGTAGCAACTTTTAAGTAAAACTGGAATTTCTCAATTTCATCTATTAAATTGTTTAAAATAACTCTGGACACTACTTTAGGGTGAAACACACTGTGTGCCACTTCAAGGAAGTTAAAGTGAACCAACATAAGCCAGTTTATTGGTTTATAATTATCAATGGTTCTTAGTTTTAAAAGAATAACATACATTTATCACTTAAAAATATGGAAGAATTCAAAAGTTCTAAGAAAATTAAATTAAAAATATAGGCAGCATGGTAAAAAAAATCAGAAGTTACCACAATATGAAAAAATACAACAGCTGGTGCGACTGCAAATGTCAAGACAATCCCCTGCAATAATCTTTTGTAGTTGTATGGTATATCTACTTATTTTAATGTCTTTTTGGTTCCTTTTGACAGGTCTGAGGTTTTAGCTTTTCTTTTCTTTAACTCTTTTAATGCAGATGTTTTCCATTATTTTAAAATACAGCACTTTACAGGCTTCAGCAGAGACTTTTGTATCCAAAGTTAGGAGGTCATGATAAAAGGGCAATATGGTTTTTTGTATTACAATAAGCTTCAGCTAAAGCTATTTGTTTCTTTCCATATCCAAAAATGTATACTAGTGAATCTAAGTATGGTCCTCTCAAGAATCAAATTTTACATCAATTTTATTAGCAATGTCTCTTTTTTTAAAAAAAAAAATAATAATCTGGTACTGTATTGCATATGCAAAAAAAAGCACTTCTTTAATCAAGCTAAAATACCTTAACCCAGTAAAACTTTACCGCAGAAAAAGCATACTAGTCAAAACAAAAGAGATTTCAGAGCAGCATATTGATTCTGACATAATGGTATCAGAGAGTTTCTTAGCAGAATTCAAAATGAGCTCCTGATTGGTTGCTAACTAGGTTACTTTTAGAGTCAACCCAAATAACCTCTTATTATATGAGACCAGGAAAACTTGCTTCCCAGTACTTTAAAGTAAGCCAGTCCTTAAAAAGAAAATCAGTAACAATAACAGGACAAAAGAACATCTTCACAAAGTAAGAATTAGGTTACAAAGTTATTGCTTAAAATAGTTGCCAATGTGACATTAAACACTAACTGGAAGTATACCTATTCACTCCAGGGAATAGGGTAGTAAATCCACTACCAATGAATCACACAACCCCCCTTCTACCACGATTGCTTGGCAATCTGGGTTTACTAAATAAAGTAAAAGCCAAGAACAACTAATTGCCAAAATCTAGGAAGTGAAAACCAAAATAAGTGCACAAAATGGGAAACCAGATCTTGGAGAGTGATAACTGAAAATAATCTGGAAAGCCCTAGCAACACAGGCAATCTCAGTGGACTATCAGTAAGAAGGGCTGATGCAGGCACCATATGAATAAACAGTAAGAAAACAAAGTTACTGCTGTTTGTGTACAGCACTAGTAAGGCTACTAACAGATTAGTGATCAAAGCTTGTTAAAGAATGTTGAAAAACTGGAGAAGGAACAAAAAAAGCCATAAAGTGATTTGAGAACTGGAAAAAATATCTTGCTGTGAAAGACTGAATGAACTCAATAGGTACTGCCTATCAAAAAGAGGGAAAGTACTCAGAAATTAAGTAGTTGAATAAGAGCAAACAGGGCAACTGCAGTGGTCTTCAGAAAAAGACACAGCAAAAAAATTCACTGGCTACAAGCTGTACTCAGACAAATTAAAATGCAAAACTGGATGAGATGTTGTTATGGGTAAGTTATCTAAATATTGGACTAGATCATGCACATTGTCTAAATATGGACCAAACTACCATCTCCTGGTATCTGCAAATGACATTTGAATGCCTTTTCTGTTCAGCTGTGGCCAAACAGTAAGCTCAATACAGGGCAGTAAGTTACAGCATGAGATACACAGTTTATCTAATGGTCTCCTTTGGCTTAAACCATTTAACAGAGTATCTGAAACTGTTATATGAAAACAGCAGCAGCCCCTTAGGTACAGTGAAGTTCACAGTCAGTTGCAAAGACAGCCTGTACTCAAGAACTCAAAAGCCAGTGTTAATTACGTACCATTTATATTTCCTGATGCCAAACTGAAAAGCAAAGAGACAAGCTGTGCTGTTAGACAGGGTCTGGTAACAGTTACACCTGATTTAAGAAAAGGCTAGAGGATTAGAAATATAATCAATAAATTTAAAATGGCAATTATCGTAAAGAAAGAATCTCACAGTTCTATACAGAAATAAATAAGCTTTGTATTTCAAAATGAATGATTAGCTCTAACATCACATTTCCACTAGTTACAAAAGTCAACATTCACAAGAAAGTGTAGAAGTAGCTTCCTCAATACAAGATGAGATAATAGATTAAGTTTAAATAAGCAGAAACATAAATAAAATGCCTAAATATACATACTAGTAACTTAAAAAACCCAAACCACAACAAAAGAGCTGCTGTAGTTGTTATTCTAGACTCAGCAGAGTCTGGGGAGGCACGGGGAAATAATAATTTAAAAAAAAAAATTTTAAAAATCAGATCATAGAAGCATCCAAGTCAAAAGGAACTTCAAAAACTCATCAGCTCAAGCCTCATGCTCAAAAGGACGAGAGCCATTGCTCTCCCCTCATTTTGCTTTTGCTACATCCACATTGCATATT
Organism: Coccyzus lansbergi; assembly: GCA_033558105.1. Taxonomy (NCBI): domain Eukaryota; kingdom Metazoa; phylum Chordata; class Aves; order Cuculiformes; family Coccyzidae; genus Coccyzus; species Coccyzus lansbergi. The sequence continues at coordinate 510,098 of JAUMJK010000694.1, forward strand.
TCCAATTACCTTTGTCTCCTTCATGTGGCCAGAAACCACTTCCAAGAGGATCTACCCCACTACTTGCCTGTGGACCAAAGTGAGGCTAACTGGATCATTCTCTAAGGACTGTCTTTTTCGAAAATGGCTGCAACATTTGCAATGTCCTCTACTCAAAAAGTTCCACTGTTTCAAAGATTACAGAACACAGCCTTTCAATGACATCAGCCACTTTACAATTAAAATTATAGACAGCAGACTTGTATGACATCAGTCTCATCCTCCTTGAACTAATTCCAAAGATGCACAGAATATAACTTTTATAAAGAATTGCAAGAATAAGAAGTTACAAGAATAAGAATTCTGTAGACTTGTACAAGCCTCAAAAGTTCTTTTCTTTACAGTACTATGCCTGTATTATAAGCACAAGCTAACAATTGCAAAGTAAATGCATTTAAAAGAAAACTTTCTACAACATTATTAATTTATGATTTAAAGAAATCCAGTTCTTCATTCCTAACTACTGCAGATTTACACAAAGAAAAGTTTTGATTTAAAGTTCTTTTAAAAGATTTCCATGAAATCACCTTTGATTGATCTACACCAGAGTACTTTGAAAGCACTTCAGGAATGTAATCTTGCTTGCTCAGTGTGTCACTGTTTATTCAGATGCTAAGAAATTGTAATCGTGCAACTTTTACTACATTGTCTGAAATGGACTTAGCATGAACTTGAGCATATCTGCCTAGCATTATTAACTATTTTTATTACTACTGGGCCTAGATGACAAAATGACAGTGGGGACGCAAGTCGTTTAACCAAGTACAAATACCTAAAAGTAAACTAGTTACTTCACCTTTTTTTTAACAACTGCAAAAAAAGAAGTCAGAAGAATTACACCTTAAAAAAGCGTTATAGAATTCTGCTTTGAGGATGAATCAAGTAACTTCTCACGTAACACCACAAATGCCTTAAACTTCAAGAAATTATTTATTCTACCTATGACAAGCCACATGCATGTAAGAATAATCAGGAATGCAAAGGAGTGGCAATATAGCTACTACGAATTACAATAGCAGTTACTACTACTATTACTATTCATCTCCATATGATAGTCAGGGATGGCTTATAAGCTAAAAGAAACGTAATTACTTACTTAGCTCAACTACAGTTCATATGATTATGAGGAGAAAAATATACAACAGGAAATAAAAATTCAAGTCCTGCTAGCTACTCAAAAAGAAAAGTCAGCTTTACGTCCTCAGTAGCTTAGCTTTTATAGATGATTATTTCATATTGCTACATAATAGCATGTCCATTATAAGGATGCAACCAGAATTGTTGGTTGTACAGTGGAAAACCGTACAGTCAACTGTACTCTACTTGCACGCTGCATATCTTGAAAACAAGAAGCAGTGCAAATTTTCAAAAGCTGGTAAAGAGAAATGTGTAGCACCCGAGCTCCACCTACAGGATGAAAACAAATATAAAATCAGTATTTTTTACAACCTAACTAGAAAGGGACTGTTTAGTCTGAAGCTTTCAGATGATCATCTCAAGCCCTTGCCATTTTACAAACGCAATGTGATGCTGATAAATCTGATTACTATTGCAATGATGTGAAATACTACTGCTACTTGCATATATTCCTTCATGTAAATAGTTGTTCCATACTTTGAAGTTCAGGTTTAAGCATTCTAAAAAACAAATCTGCAGCACTTCTCTAACAACTTGCCAGAATGAGTGGGATACTCATTTTCCTGAGGTTTTCTGTCTAATACAAAATTGGGAAGTGTCTCAAATTATTTTTGAAAACATTCACAAAAAGCTCACATGCTTACTGAAATGACCAAAATTAACTTCACCGTTTGAGCACTCCAAGTATGACTGCATTCTGAAGTGATATTGAATCTCAGTACCATGGATCTAAGAAGGTTTCTGTTGCAGTTCTGCTGTAGTGTTCCTCTGAAACAGATGTGCAAAATTCTGACCTCACAAATGGATTAAAAGAAACAAGACTGACACGAATACAGATTTGTAGAAAAAGTCACGCATGTTAAAAGACAGCACTCTGAAAAAATATTTTTAAAAGTTCAATTACTTTATTAACACATTTAAATATCTGATGAGATTAATAATTCTGATTGGTAACAGCTTTCTGTAATGTCAGTAGACATTACTCTTCAAGCTGTGTATGGCAGACCCAACCTTTTGTTTGGCATTTGCACCTCCCACATCTCTGTCTGCTCTGATCAACATACACTTAGACTACAGTGAGTTTTAAGTCCCATGAGAATATTACCAATCACCTCCAGTACGCTTACAAAAAAGTCACTATTCTACACAAAGAAACCGAATAATGTTTATTGTACTTCATCTCATCGCACCTCAAAGTTAGTAACATCTTATTTATAATAAAAAATACCATGTCTTTGATTTTGATGCCAGGTGGTTATTTGGAAAACGATAAGTCTAGTGTAGAAATTGATGTTACTTGTGGTACTAAGCACTGTCTCCCCAGGCTACAGCTCCCAACTGCTAAAACCACATCCAACAAAACCCTCAAGGCTCTGAGTTAAGATAATCCATTTGGCCATAATACTACTGCTACTGCCCTGAAGGAATGGAATAACCACAAACACAGCACATTGACCATCCACATGCACAGCCAGTAGCTTACAGAATGCCTACACAAATGCCTTTGAAAATGTGATAAAACGTCATGCAAGCATGGGCATAGACCATCTTATTCCTAAGAGTAGGCTTGAGGTTTTTATTTCCTTCATGCTACAAACTTGCTATATATTTATCAAGGAAAAAATTTAGGGAAATCTGTTTCTAGCAACTACCCCTGTAAAACCCAACAGACAGTTAAACAGATTGGTGTAGTAAGTAGGTACAGAGTCCTATGTCTCTTGCTGTTCTGAAGATGTTATTTGACTGCAATGTACTTTGAAGAGATATTTTCAGAAAAAGCTTTTCCCTAAGAACTTTCAAATTTCGGAATCCTTACCTCCACTATCTCCACAGGTACCTAACATGAATCTGTAATTTGTACAATCTCTGTGACCACAAACAGTTCACTGACTCCACAAGGCTAATACTTACTTTGTATTGGGGAATATTATGGGTAATATAATAAACATTACAGGGGTACAGGACTGATTAATTGCCGAAGGTACAGTATTGGAAACCAGAAATTACTTATTTCTGCAGTCAAGAAACTGATTCAGCACAATGTTTCTGCAAGGCCTGAGACAGAAAACTACCTGATGTACTTGTCCCACATACTGACATCTAAGCATTTCAACTGACAAAGGATAGTCATTTAATTTACTACTGGCATGATGCATCAACCACAGAATCAGTAACCAGATTTGGGGATCCAAGTTAACCACCTTCATCCTTGAGCTCAACATACTCTTTGTGGAGCTGGTGTCTACAGTAGATACAGTACAGCCCCCAGTTTCCAAAGCAGTCATACAGCACAACTTCAAAAATAGTAGAAAGGAAAAGCTCAGGATAGGTTTTTAGAAGATGTCTTGCATCTTCGGAAGTAGCAGCATCTAGGCCTAAAAAATAAAAAACTAAAACCTATTCAGGTTTGCTCAAATTACAAAGGCTTCTATACTGTACCAAGTATGCTCCTCAGCTTTGAATGAGTACTGGAGAAGACGAAGAAAAGATGTTTTCTCCCTAAATTCCATTAATATTTTATGTTCTGGAGCTATTAAAATTTATTAAATTGGTTAATAAAAATTATTTTCTCAGCGAAGTTCTCACTGGGCTTTTTACTGCTCCAAAAAGGCAGATAAACAGCAAAACTCACAGTTTGTATATTTCAATATACCAATATTCAAAGATTATCCAAAATAACATAAGCATTCCTACCACTCTGAAAGTACAGCCTGCTTCTAAACATATAGACCACACAGAGTTAAAAATACTACCTCACGTGGTCTGCTTAAAACTTACTAATCTTGCTCAAGATAGTATCAAATTCTTCCAGTAACAATAATCAGATTGATATCCATCAAGTTGCCAACATCAGGGTACAATTTCCCTTTACTCAGCAATTACTTTTGTTTTACAATTAAAATAGTGATGGAGTGTCCACCATAACTAATAACAACTCCTTCATCAATAAGATACAGCTTATTAAGATACAGTTCTTATTTTCAGCAAGTATAGTTGTATAAAACTAGAATAACCTTTAAGGGGTACAATTCAGATATCTGAATTTCTGATGTCTGTAAACCAACTAATTTTAGTTGTTATTCCTTCTGTTTTCCAACCAAAGTTTCAATATATATTTTATCTCCAAGTGTATTATTATCATTATATCAAATCTATCTTCATGTGTCTTGACCTGAAGTCTTTACTTCCCAGTTATTAACACAGATGCTAATTACTGTTAAACTTGTAAAGGATTTCTATTGACTACCAGGTGGTTTTTTGTCACAGACTGTCCTGGATTCTTCCATGTTGGAAATATGCCTTGGCCAATACATATAAAACTGTATCATTAGTGGAAGTAATCACAACAACAACAATAAAAAAAAATACAGAATTTGGCATGTGTAAACCCTGAATAATTTAAACAGCCAGTTATTTGTGACTACTGTGCAGTCAGAGTACAAAACATTAATTAGTTTTTGGTTGTTCCTTCCTCTGCCCCTCCCCAAAAATTTCACTGAATAAGTAAATTTACATATTGAACTTTCGAACTGCAAGGACTTAATTGTTCAGTAACTTCTGGAGCCCATGTTTATTGAAATACAACACAGACATATCCCAGCCCTCTAAGAACAGTCCCAGTTGGTATATAAAATGGATGTATAAGTTACAGTGTTGGAAAATTGATATACTGTAAAAAATATTTTAACACTGTACTGTGTTAAAGGAGACTTTAATTGAAGCCTTTACTTTCACTAAGTCTCAATGGTGGATAACCAGCATGTGTCATACACAGAAAAGCTACAAAACTCAATCTTACAACTGTGCAGAAAGACAAAGAAAAGCCTGATAAATATGCAAAAAAACAGTAGCAAAAAGTGTCAGTATCACAAAACATCACTGTTTGGCTCAAACTGTCAAATGAAACTAAGAAATGAGAAATCAATAGGCCTTGCACAGCTGGAGGTGGGCAGGGGGAATTTTAATGTAATACTAACCTATCAATGCAGCAACTGCAGAACTGGAATTGAGTAGGAAGAATCTAACTGTAAACAACTTGAAAAGAAGTGAGGAGGGAAAGCACAATACTTACCTGCGACTAGTTGTTTTCTTTTCTGTCTTAGTTTCTTCCTCTTGAGGTTGCCGTTTAGTATTTTCACTTGTATCAATTTTCAACTTCTTGGCAATCCGCTCTTTCATTTGAAATCTCTCGTTGCTAGCAGCTTCATCTTCTAGACTATCCGCATCTTCATCATGTTCTTCTTCCCCCTTTGTTGATTTAAAATGACAAAACTGCTCCCTTAGCTTTTTTTTTTTTTTACTACAGAAGGTTGAATGTGGAAAACCTTTCTTACAAAGACAATCTCTTACAAAAAAAAGAAAAAACCACTTCATTTCAAAGCATACTTTTCAAACAAGTATCTCCTCACTTGCTTCAGAGGGAACAAAAAATTAGAAGCATGATAATAAAATATTTTTTCAAACACAAATTACGTATGGTTTAAAACTGCAACAGCCTCTTCTAGACTGTAAACACTTATAGGTCTGCAGAGGATGTCATAGCAAAGTGGCATTACTCTGGTCCTTGTTCATGAATCCAAAATTTGATCAAAGCAATTCACAAAATATTTCCTTCATGTTCCACTAAAAGAAACACAAAACTTATGAAGAACTTCCTGCCGCAGGACAATACTACAGTCATGACAGAATGAAGGGAACAGTTTTGCCCCTAAGTTTCTGTGAGGGAATTTATAAAAAACACATTGATCAAAAGAGGCTGTAAAAATCAGTGGAATCGAGCACCCAAACTTGCTACAGTGGTATGCTTCCTAACAGAGGAAGGCAAAAGGTGATAAACTACCCCAATTCAATAGTAATGAAGAAGAAACCTGATAAGACCAAGGGATCTAGACCAAGTTTGACTACCTCCTTCCTTAAAAAGAGAGCCTGCATGAATCCTAATGGAAAGGTGCAGGCTTAATGACTAGATGGTGCATCTTTTTGTATTTATTTTGGACTGATGCTAATTAGGTGTAGAAAAGCATACAATGCTAGGTGAACAGCATGAACAGCAAAGCCAGGTACTTAGGGAATAATAACAGGAGTTTCTCTTACACACTAGGAACCTGTTTTGGCAGTGCAGGGTAGTGTGGAAGGATTATTTACTTATAGGATAGCTATAAAACTACCAATGTACTGCTGCTGCGTGAATGCAAAAGTGATCCTGTGATGTGTTAACTGAAATCTAAGAGATGACAAATTATTAGCACCACTTTACATGGCTCAGGTAACTGCCTAAAATGCTAGCTTCTAGCAAACATTGTCAATGAAATAATATCTAAGAAGAACACCTGCAGGAAAAAACAAGCCTTCCTAATTTCTACTTCATGACATTACACAGCATTCAGCACAATTACACTGATAAACAAATAAATAAGTATATCTAAAATGTCCCTGTTCAACCAACAATACAGGACCTGTGCATGGTGAATAGACATGGAAAAGAGTACTTTCTATAACTCACTTTGGGAAACAAGAGGTTACACTGCTAATCAAATATTACAACCTTGTCTCAAGAGCAACTCAGAAAGGTGCCACATTATGACGTACAGCTGGAGGCAAAGATGTACTTCAGATAGAAACCCTGCTCTGCAGTATGTATGACAACCTCCTTGTACTTAAAATACCTCTGTGCCTGGTTGAATGTTACTGCTTGGTTAATCCACCTTCCTGTCTCTTAGAGATGACAATCTTCATCAATACAATTTAAGTGATGTATATTCACTGAGATTTTTGTTTCTTTAAAGACACCCTCCCAACAAGACCCTCATTCGTACGCAGATTTCCTCTCAGACATTGCAGTTATATCACTATTCATGAAAAACTTTAACTTTTTTTTTAGAAGCAATTTAATGGCTTTTATTAATGTTTTGTCACCCTGCAGTACATAACCTCCCATACACCTAATTTACTACCCAAAATGTCTGATAAGCAGCTTTTATAAAACTCCGAAGGTAGTATACAGTAGTAACTCCACCCTGCTGTGAATGTTCGCAACAGACGAATCTTAGAGCTCTGAAAGGGTCTCCAGTCTTTCACAGGAAATCTGACTTGACATAGTTTTCAAAGCAATACTTGTTCCCCTGACAAAATCTAGTTTACACACAGTAAAAAAAACCAAGATGTTTTTGTAAAAATAGGTTACTTACCTCACTTAAATCCCTTTCTTCACTCACTGCCTCACTAGAAGAAGAAAGATAATCATAATTACTTTGAGGAGGATCAAAATACTGTTTAAAACACCAAGTTCTTAATTAAAAAAAAATTATTTGTTTAGCTACTTAAAATTTTAGTCAACTTCATAATTTATATAATTTTGACATTAATTTTAAAAGTATTGATTTACAGTATTTTCTATCATTTGACTGTCACAATCCTTTCTAATTAGAAATGCTTAAAAACACAGGATAAACACATTTGTAGAGTAGATAACTTCTAACCAAATCATAAGATATCCTGACAAAACACTAATGTATACAGTCAAAAAAACCCCAAAAAACTCACTTAAGTGGTTTTGACCCCATGTATCAAAGAATGTCTAGCATTTCATTGCAAATAGTCTACATTTTAGAAAGCCTTCTTTATATAGGCATGTTTCACACGCATTATACTGATTATTTTGCTTAACTTCAACATTTTAGTTTGGTATACAACTACAGTTTAGTATGTTAAAAAGGGAATCTACTTGAATATACCAAGGCCAACATGCCCACTGTTAATTGCCACAAACTAGCAAAAAAGACCACTGAAGGTTTTTCCACTCCATAATTTTAAAAAGAAGCTATATTAGAAAATCAAAGCAAGGAATATTAAAGGTGTCCTTGAAGTCAAGGCATTTAGGTATGCTCCAAGCTATTAATAAGTAACCTAGATCATCAAAGAAATCATAAATTTGTTGGAATCTGTGACATGAATGTAATACAAAAAAAAAAAATCCAGAAAACTCTTTGTGAAAATACATCTTTACGGAAGATGATAATTTTTAAAAATACCTCACACAGAATCTCTAACCAAAGTTTTTAAGGAAACTAAGAAGGCCTGTGGCAATGGGAATGTCCTTGCATGACTAACTACAAAGTTTAAACACAGGAGATAAAAGTTAGAAGCAAACAATCACTTCTAGCAATGAAGAAAGATCACTAGTGTGCATGTGAAGTAGTCTGTCTTGGGGTTTGAAGCATTCAGTGAGCTCAGTAATCAAGTGGGCAAACAGCCAGGTCACTGAGTTTTTTGGTAATGCTAATGCCAAGTGAGGGCACAAACAGACTGAAGAACTGCAGAAGAGCTTAAATGATGAGACAATAAAATGAGAGATCAAATTTTAACAGACAAGAATAAAGCTATGCACTTGAAGAAAATGAGTCCCACATACAGAACAAGAAGCTCTCAGCTGACCATCGTTGATCATGATGAGTCTCTCAGGGGTCTATACTGTTTAATATCTTCATCAATGACAAAGATAGGGGATCAAGTGCACATAGACAAATTCTAGTTGGCTGATGTGAACCTCAAGAGGTTCAATAAGGCCAAGTGAAATGTCTTGCACTTGGGTCAGGGTAGTCCCCAGTACCAATACAGGCTGGCAGACGAACGGCTAGAGGGCAGCCCTGCAGAAAAGACTCAGGGGTATTGGTGGAAGAAAAGCTGGACATGAGTGAGCAATCACAGCCCAGAAAGCCAACCATATTCCAGGCTGCATCAAAACAAACATGGCCAGCAGGTCAAAGAAGGTAATCCTGCTCCCCTACTCCATTCTGGCAAGACCACACGCACCCAGACTACTGCATCCAGCCCTGGAGTCCTCAGCACAGGAAAGATACGGAGCTGTCAGAGCAGGTACAGAGGAAGGCCATAAAAAATGATCAGGGATTGATCCATAAAAATTAGAGGGATTGAACACGTCTCCCATAAGGAATAGCTGAGAGTTGAAGTGATTCAGATTGGAGAAATGAAGGTTCCAGGGACAACTTATTGCAGTTTTTCAGTACTTAAAGTAGGCTGATAGGAAAGAAAAGGACAGAATTTTATCTGAGCCTGTTGCCCTAGGACAAGGGATATTGGTTTTAAACCGGTAGAGGACTGATCCTGAGTAAATATAAAGAGGAAATTTTTTATAATGAGGGTGGTGAAATGCTGGAATAGGTTTCCTAGAGAGGTGGTAGATCCCTGGAAATACTGAAGGTCAGGTGGGACTGGGCTCTGAGCAATGTGATCTCACTGATGTCCCTAGTCATTAAAGAAGGCTTGGACTAGATGACCTTTAAAGGTCCCTTTGAACCTAAACTATTCTATGATAAGCAAATACTTTGAGTTGATGTATCATTTTCACAGAATTGCCTCAACTCAATGCTCAACAGAGGTTAAAGAAGCCAAATCAGAATATAATAGGTATTCGAGAAGAAAACACAGACCGTCTTTATGCAATCACATTTATTATGCTGTTTAGATTTGAAAAAAAGAAATTAGTTTAGAACAGAACCAGCAGCAAGAATAATCACAGCTACAGAACAACTTCTGCTGTAAATAAAGTTTAGGCTAGAAAAAACTTGGCCTAAGAAGGGATTATGGTAAAGACAGGTATAAAAAACCTCACTGCTTCTTGCATCAAAAGAAACAGAATTTATCAAATGACACCAGTAGCAGCCAGATTCAGAACAAAAAGTGAAGGTACTTTTTCCTCTATCAGACAGTAAGAAGGTGTAAATGTGAACAATACTACAAGAGACAGAGTAACTACCTTGACAAGAGCTCTATTAAGGATTACTAAATAGGTGAACCACATCAAAACCTGAGCTGAAAGTAGATGGGGGCTGCAATAGTACTGAGGGAAACATCATGATTTAACAGCTTTTATTCTTTACTTGGCATCCACTGATGGCCAACATTTGTGACAGCATAGTGGGTTAGAGGAATATTTGGTCCAATCCAGCACCACCATCGTTAATTTCTTAAAGAATAACAGATAAACAATGAGTATACATAATGTTAATCTGGTCTAACATCCTGAAAGTAAATCTGTTTCAGAAATTGGAAATATTAACCTTTTGACAGCAGGAACTGAGCTTAGATGTGGATCATCCTTCAGCAGATCATGACTACTTTTACTTTTTCCTTTCATGCTCTGTTAAAAAAAACGACAAAAAGAAGAAAGATATAAATTTCAGTGTCTGAGAGAATAAATGATGAAAAAGGGCAATGGTAAGAAAAAGATAACTTCTTTCTTGTTAGCTTTAGCCTAACCAGTAAACATGAACACCTTTAATAGCAAAAGAACAGATAAGGCATTCCAGAAAGAGGAGTACCAAACATGGTTTTATAAAGCACATCTCTAATAGCAATGCACTTAATTTTAAAGGAAACAAAAGAAAGATATTATTTAACCTTCACAATCATTACACATGCATGGTGTACAGTCAGACTATGTGTGTCTCTTTGCCTTAAACATCTTGTCTGGGGACTACCCATTTGTGGTACCAGGTTGTCTGCAGTGTCAGGGTCAGCAGAAGGTCAGTGCAGGAGCAGGCACAGCTCTCCCCCAACCTCAACCCGCTAGGTGGCCGAGGCTGGACCCACCAAAAAGACACGTGCAGTCAGACAGGTCTCATAAAAGGGCTCTCAAGGAACCAGGTGCAGGGCAGTCTTACTATTACCCACACACTTCGATCAGACCAGCCAGGACCACACGGCCTGGAAGAAGCTGCTGCTGTCACCACATATTCCCAAGAACTTGCTGCTACCCTCGACGTGTTAATTTCTTTCCTTCCCCCTCACTCTCTTTTACTTCATGTCCCCCTAGAGCCTGAAGCACCATCACCTGCACTGCGACCGAGCCAACTGCACATTGCTGGATTCGTGGTGGTGGTAATTAGCTGTGCCTCTAATGTTTTCTTGCTTAGGGATTCTGACTTTTCTTTCCTTTTCTCTCTGTCCTATCACTGTTATCAGTTGTTCAAGAAAATAAAGCTCACAGGACTGTATGGCATCTGACCTCATTTGTGTCTTAATCTTGCTCTTGGGATCGTTTAAGAACCCTCCCCAATATTGGATTTGGACACATGGTCTGGCACCTACCGAAGATCCAACACAAAAACCCCTCAAGACAGTGCCTGTACCTCTTTTTATTTAAGAAATGAAGAAAATCAACTACAATTGCTTTCAACATACTTCCCCTTCGAGCTGACTCACAGCTGCCTATGAGGCTGCCAATGTTTAAAGCAATTCTGCAAATCATTTTCTGTAAGGCTCTATCATTTTTGCTTTCATATCTTCTACCAACAAAAAATTTGTTTCTTTGAGCATCAACTTGATCTTTGGAAAGAGGCAGAAACTGCACAGAGCCAGGTCCAACAAACAGGGTGGGTGCTCAAGCACAGAGATGTTGTTATTTGCCAGAAACTGCTTCACAAAGTGTTGTGGGCTGGCATGCACCAGCATTCTCTGACTGATAATAAGAAAACATCTGTATTTAAATACAAGTCCGCTGAGTGAAGTGATCAAATTGGACCTTGTCTCACTGTGACAGGTTCCATACCATCTCTTTGTCTCACCCCTCCCGCTCTTGGTTCCCAAGCTGAAGGTCTAGGCTTGTTTTGGGGTTTTTTTTTTGTGTCAGACCACACTTGAGTGAATGAAGAGGTAAGAACATGACATTCCAATAAGGACATATGACAACTCAAAGAACTACTATGTACAAAGCAGTATTTATCAATTGCTAGAACACTAATTAGACCACTGTGGGGAAAAAAAAAAGGAAATTAATAACCTTCAATACATCAACCTGCAATATGTCATGCAGGAGTCATTTACTGAAGTAAACAGTCAAACAAATCCAATAAACACATTAAGATCTTCACTCAGAAAGGCTACAGTAAGGAAGCATTCTCCATGGTAATCTAAAAAGCGCACTTAAAATTTCAGCCTGAAATCAAACTGAAAATCTCTGTTACAGAAAAATTCTGCATTGTGATCTGACTGTTTCCATTTCAGCCACACTTTGTAATCCTTCCCGGAAGACAGTAGCTGTGTAGATAATAAAATCTTACTCATTTAAACACAACTTTATGCAGAACAAAAAGAAGACTAATATTCAGCAACATGAAAAATTTACTTTCTTCAACAAGTAGTTGGTGTGTGGATTCAGGAGCTTGATGAAACATAAGACAAGTGCTTATTACCTTTGTAAACTGCTCCAAACAAGTACTGACAACTAAATAAGCAGTTTGGACATTGAAAGCCTCAGTTTAAACATTAGTCAATAACCAGTAAGTGCCCCACGGTCAGGTCCCCAAGTCAACCAATAGCATTAGTGGCCTCTGCCCATGAGCATGATTTCAGCTCAGGCCTGGGAATCCACTTGCTACCTGAGTTGTATGAAAGGTGTACCTGTGTCTAACCCTGTCTTCTGGATGGGCCTGTTGGATCCACACTGTAGATTTGTTTCCAGCCCTGTCTCCTATCCCATCTTTTGCTGCTCCTGTCTGGACTCTGATGGGGGTCCTGGGTACCCTGACCTTGGTTATTGCTTGCCATGTCCAAAGATTGTTAATGGGCCCTGTTACCAGCAACCAACTCTGACTGCTGTATCCAGGCCCTGTGGGATTGTGCCCCTGCTGGTGAGCTCACTGCCAGTTCCGGAGTCACCCTTGCTTACTTGCTTGCCCTCCCTCACTCAGCCATTCTACTCTTGCCACTGCTTAACATAAACTTCCTTAATCCTGTGATCTCTGACTTCTATAACCTTCTGGTAACCCCAGTATAAAAATTTTCTTTCTAAGAATCATAATTATATAACCAGAGGTTCTCCTGATAGAGAAGACACAAATTGGCCTGTAACATTTAAAAGATACCAAAGGCCCTAATCCATGGAAATTATTTTCCTTGTATATTTATTTGCTCATTTATTTTTGTGTCCCAACTTTCATACTGTAAGAAATAAGTGGTAATCATTCTCATCTTTCTCTCTCGCTCTCGCTTTTTTTTAAAGTCAGCATGATCCATATCCCCAGTGATCATTGTTGCCCTTCTTTGTACAGTGTCAGGAACTGGTGATGCATTGCAAAAAAGGGATAAGTATTCCTCCCCAGTCCAAGAGTAATGCAGGCTGCACAAGTCCAGACTAGCAAGGTAATCATAATGGCGAAGTTGTGGAAAATGCCTAAGGAGGCATTCCTGAAATCAATACTTGCTTGTTTAATATTATATCAGTAAGAGAACAATTCTTATTTTTCACTTGTAAATATGAAACCACTGAATACTGTAAAATTTCATCCTGATCCATGTTGTTTTTTATTTACTCTTTACAAGACTTTTGCCTCTGCCTCACTGTACTAAAAAATAATAGAAAATGTTCCCTTTTCCCAGATCCATTACAGGATTCCTCATTATGTCCAGACCTTCCTTTCAATCTCAGTCCTTAAAAGCACACCCTTCTTATGTTGAAATAAGAAACTCTTACCGCATCTAGCAACCAAAAAATTTCACAGGACTCTGAATTTGTGGATGTCAAAGAACCCCATTATTAACTTTGGCCTTCCACATCTCTTATCAAAAATAGAGAATGAAAGTTGGTGCTGAAGTGTACTTCAGCATAAATCAAGATTAAGTCCAGAGCTACAGAGATTCTGATCTAGATGGATTAGATACAACAAATGAAGTTTGGGAAAAAGAACTTAATTCTATTGTAAAGAATGAATAAAAATTCTTCATAAACAGTTTATTTGGTTATATTCCCAGCTACAGCGAGTTCAGAAATTTAGCCAGGGCAAACATGAGGATGAACTCTAAAAACTGAGTTGAAACTGGGCCTGTCATGAAAGAAGTGATCTATTTATATTTTTATAACTGAAAAGCAAGTATTTGGTGTGAAAGGAAGAACATTAAAACAATCAGGTTATATGCAATATTGAAAAGCAAACATTTTATTTGTCAAGAGACAGAACTGCAGATGAACAAGTTAAGGCAAAGAAGTGTAGCTAGTCTGACTAACAAGTCAGAAGGAGAAAGAAAAATACTTAAAACTACTACCATTATAAACCTTTACTCTCATACTATATTACTGTAACGTTGTCCATCATTATTTACCATTGCCTTTTACATTTTATTGAAATCCTGTGGACTGAGGACCATTTTTTCACTTATGTGGTACAGGGCTTAGCACAATATAGTAGGATCATTGACTGAAGCAGTTAGGTACCCAGACCATACGCATAATTAAGAAAGCATTCAAGAGAAATAATTTGGTCAGCAGTAGAAATGACAATGACAACTTGTTGAAGCGGTGTACACTTTAGCGTACTTTGACTTCAGAAAGCCTTTAACACCTGCTTCTCACAGTATTCTGCTTGAGAAACTGGCTTCCACTGGCTGGATGGCCAGGTCCAAATAGTGGTGGCCAATGGAGGTAAATCCAATTGGAGGCCGGTGAAAAGTGGTGTTCCCTAGGGCTCAGCACTGGGGCCAGTTCTGTTCAGTGTCTTTATCAATGACCTGGATGAAGGCATTGAATGTATCCTGACTAAGTTTGCGGATGACACTAAGCTGGGAGGAAGTGTTAATCTGCTGGAGGGTAGCAAGGCTCTGTAAAGGGATCTGAACACACTAGATCGACAGCCTGAGGCCAACAGGATGAGGTTTAACAAGGACAAGTCCAGAGTCCTGCACTTGGCATACAACAATCCTGTGCAGTGTAACAGGCCTGGGGAAGAGTGGCTGGAAGGCTGACTGGCAGAGAAGGACCTGGGGGTATTTGTTGACAGCTGGCTGAACATGAGCCAGCAGTGTGCCCACGTGGTCAAGAAAGCCAATGGCATCTTGGTTTGTATCAGAAACAGCGTAGCCAGCAGGATGAAGGAAGTGATTCTGCCCCTGTATTTGGCACTGGTGAGGCTGCACCTTGAATCCTGTGCTCATCTTTGTGCCCCTCCCTACAAAAAAGACATTGAGGTCCTGGAGCATGTCCAGAGAAGGGTAACAAAGCTGGTAAAGGGGTCGGAGAGCAAGTCTTACAAGGAAAGGTTAAGGAGGCTGGGGTTGTTTAGCCCAGAGAAGAGAAGGCTGAGGGGAGATCTTATCAGAGTTTACAATGCCCTGAAAGGAGGCTGTAGCAAGGTGGGTGCTGGTCTCTTGTCCAACTGACAGGTGACAGGACAAGAGGGAATGGCCTCAAGCTGCACCAGGGCAGGTTCAGATTGGACATTAGGGAAAACTTCTTTACTGAAAAGGCTATTAAGCACTGCCACAGGGTGCCCAGGCAGGTGACTGTGTCACCATCCCTGGAGGTATTTAAAAGACAGGTAGATGTAGTGCTTAGGGATATGATTTAGTAGTGGACAGGTATGGTTAGACTCAATGATCTCAAAGGTCTCATAGGCATTCTATGGTTCTACGAAATTTTTAAACCAACCTTTTGCCACTTCAGTGGTAAAGTCAGATAAGGGAGTGTTAGATCAAAGAATACCCCCGTGCACCCCTAGTTCTGTTAATGTGCACAATTCACAATAGTGCTATATTTAACTATGAAATTCACTTTCTTCCCTACAAAATCCCCACTTCATTTTGCAAAGAAAATGGATATACTTAAGAAAATGGAGGTAATAATATATTGATAATGAAGAAGTTGATCTATTTCCCATCTCAAGTATTTTACTATCAAATAAGAAATTACCTAGCAGTCCCATGAATTATATTGAGCAGACATGGATTCACATTACAAGGTATGAAACCTTATGTTTACAGAAATGTAATATCTTTCAGTAACTTAAAGGCACCTGCAAAGTCAGAAAAGTTAAAAAACTCAGTTTCTTCCATGTTAAAATAATGCAATCATAAAAAATTAATTAATTTCTTGCATTACTGTTAAAAACTCAAATATAAGAACAAGATTAAGAACTTGAGTGCTTTTCATAAACATGCAAAAAAAGTAATTTTAAGTTGAAAAGAAAAATGGGATGATTGGTATAGTACCTGACTAACTCTACTGACTTCCTCCTCTTCTTCTTCAGCTTCCTCTCCAAAGGAAAGCAGGTTAAAATTTCTTTAACAGAGAAAATACATTTTCTATTAAAACTTGAAATCATGTCTTATTTATGTTTCACAAACTTTAAACATCATACTTTAATATTGCATGCAATATGCATTTAAAAAAAACCCAAAACTTTTGTCCTGCTAAACCTACCTAGTTCAGACAAGTACTACATATTGTTTTGCAATAAACCACAAATATTTACAGAAGTGTGTTCTGTTATGTTCCTGAGACAAAACAATGAGGAAAGCTAATCATCACTTAGAAAATGGTAAAATGGAATTTAAGAAATTCTTCCTAGACTAACTTGCACAGACACTTAAACACCAACAGTTCTGAAAACAGCAGTTGTACTTTTTCCATTTTTTTTTTACCCCCAGACGAGCAAGTACCAAACCCAAAATTTTGAAGCTATGGTAGAAATGCATCAAATGCACACGCATTCACAGATTGTAAATAAAAGAAATAGTTTGATGAGGGGACGAGATGAGAGGTGGTGTCCAGATTAATTGCTTACACCAAGCTGGAATCACTCACTCATAATACATCGTATTTTTCAATGGAACTGACAGCATACACACACTTCAGTTTTCCTATTACTTTTCACTGTATGTTTATGTCACTGAGAAACTGAAATTTTCCATGTCAAAATGCCCACCTCTTTGTAAGTATTTTAGTGTGAGAAGTGGTAGCTGATAAATTAAGTTCAAAAACCACAAACAAGTGAGCTATGATCTATTTACTAGTATGTATTAACTTCAGTGTCATCTCAGTTACAGAAGAATGACTGCACATTCTTCCCAAAGGGAAGAGCTGAAGCTACTTTTTACCTCCACTTCACAAAAACCTATCAGCATGCATGAAATAGTTACAGCTCGGCTAACGCACAGTAACAACTGCAATCACAGCAACTAGAGTTCTGTGAATTCTTCAGAAATAGGGAAGTAGGTTTTGCTAAGATTAAAGAATATTCCTCTGTACATTTTAGTAAAGATTTGTTTTTCACAAGCATAAATACAAAATTACAAGCTGAAAATTAAAGGAGAAAGAAAACTACTTACTTTGTGCCTTTTACTTTGGACTTTTTAGTTTCTTCTTCTGGTTTGTCCTTCAGCTTTCTACGTGGTCTTGGAACAATGTCATCAAAAGGATTAAACAAAACCTGAAGAAGTAATATTATAGACACATCTTTAATAAGTATTTTGTTATAATTAAATCATTAAATATTTAAAAATAATATATTAAAAGACATGCCTAGTTTTCATACTAGAACATCACTTTCTGAACAGTACGAACAAAAGAATTTTAAGACTTCAGATTTTAAATACTCACCTCACTACTCCTTATTTTGTGTGGAGTAAGAGGTCTCTCTTCCTTGTCAACTTCTACTTCAGCCAGGCGCAACATGTTATATATTGTATCTCCTGTAACCTGTCAAATTAATTAAAAATGTCTTAAAGTCCTTGCTTGTAATTTTTATTAATCATTCTGCAAAATGCAAGGTAATTATGTAAAGAATTTTGAAAATGCAAATTCTATAGGAAGTACTGTAAGCATGTAAGACTTTTAAAAGACAGAAAGTGCAGTGTATAAAAGTTTGTGTTTTATAAATTAAACAACAAAAGTTGAAGGAATACAGGTATCTAAACCTGCAATTTTGAGAGTGTATGCATGAGAAGATGCCAGAATCTTACTGTAAACTCTGAAACAGGAAAATAAAAGACACTGTGAAGTAAAAAACAGTTGGGATATTATCATTCAAGTAAATAATGAAAGTGGTAAACTCATTTTATGTTTTTAATTTTCCCGATTCTTCTCGGGCAATTTGAACATACAAACAATTTTGCAAAATGTCACCAGTAGTGGAGGAACTGATTAATAAGACACAGCCATAATAATATTGCTAAGATTGTTCAGAGGAAGCACAACAACCACAAAAATACAACTTAGAAGAATAACAGAACAGCAAAGTAAATAATTACAGGAATAATGCATAGAAACATTTCCACCGGACATGGGAAATAAAAAGCAATGGAGACAGATTAGAAAGTAGTGAAATAGATTTCAAATATATGTAGTGGCAAACAACACTAAAATAGCCTTTGAATACAGAGAAATTTATAGTAACTTTTGTCAAACTCAAATATGGGACTCTAGTCTGTGAAGCAGACCTTTCCAAAGATCGTGTGTTTGTTATTAAGTTCATCTGCACGACCCAACGTGAAGAAAAACTGACTCCCATTATCATGGGGCCCAGCATTTGCCATAGCAACAAGTCCTCGTCGATTAAATCGCAGTCGTGAGTGGAACTCATCCTGGCAAAGACAGAAAAGAAAAGAACATGATTTAAGTGTGTAACTATTTTCTCCAATTTTTTTGCTAGAGCTTATTTACACCAATATGCACATACAGAAGATATGCTGTTAATTTTATTTTAAATTCAGATGGTAATCAAACTAAAGTCTTTTGAAACTTAATGCCAAAATTGTATTTGGAAGCCTCTGTTTGCAGCACAAAATTTTTTTCGTCTGTTTTTTGTTTTTAGCATCTATAATGCAAACAAGTGAACAATCTTCCTTCAAAAGAAGCCACAAACACATTACCAATAAACACTCCAAAGAAAAAAATTACAAATTATCAGTAATAGAAAGACAGATGATCTAATAAAACCTTTTAAATTCTATCTTGCTAACTTTCTCTTTTTCCAGTCACTACCTAATAATCAATTGTTATTCATTGGTTTTGTTTAAACACTAAAAAAATTTAAAGCATTTCTAAAAGTAACTGCATTTCATACATTTTTTGCAAAACTATCATTCTTGTTAACTGCTATTTAAGAGTAAAATCCTAATTAATGTAAAAAAACCCAGATGCTCAATAACAGATTGTAGTAGTACTGTATTGTAAAAATTCATAGGACAAACGTAGGTCCAGAAGACAACAGAAGAGGACTTTCAAAGCAAAGTAAAAGTGATAAGTAAAATATTAATACCGTGGTAGTATCACAATACTAAATACTGTAGTACTGAAATACCACTAGTTTTAAGCAGTGACAATACTATAGTATTGATAATATTTGTTTGGGTCTCTGTGTAGGTACCAATCCTTTACACAGATTTGCAGTTCATGTTATATACATTAATCTATTTCAGCAGCAAGGAGAGAGAAGGCCTAGAAACAGGAGACACAGCTTCAGCTGTACATTTCTGCATCTCAATTTACCACAGATCAACACCTACTCTTCATTCTCCCCTTCCCTATCTCTCCTTGTGAAGTTTGTGCTAGTAAGGTTATACATTTTTCATATCAGAACAGCTAGATTTAAGAACCCTCAACACAAAAAAGGCCTGTTAAAACATACTGAAGTAACATGCAGACCCAACTACTATACAGGTATAATGTTGTATTTCTAAGGTAAGGTTTGCTTTCTCATAACCTAACAACTGATAGAGAATAACCAAAAATTAATGCATAAGAAATACAGATATGTACCTTGAAGGGAGCTCCATAGATTGAATCTCCACCTGAACCAGTACCAGTGGGATCACCCCCCTGCACTATAAAGCCAGGCACTACTCTATGAAATATTGTGTTGTTGTAATACTCTAAAAAAAATTGAAAAAGAAGAGGATATTAAATATATGTTAAATGGTCTCAAAATAACTTTCACATAGATTGTGCAGAGATGTGCAGAAATGGAAATTCCAGAAAGTGAGTACTGCAAACAGGTTCTGCTATTTCCACTGGGTTCCCTCCCTCTTCTTCCATTGTCTTGTTCAGTACAACAGTATCTCAGCAACAAAGTACTGCTGATGAAATTTGTTGAAAAAAACCCCCACCAATACCATTGTTTCTGTTGCCAAAGACAGTGCACATCACTAACGAGATGATACTGATGAATTACTTCCTTTTCAGCTTTTAAGTTCTGTAACTGGAATGACATTACTAATGCATATAGATTTAAAACGAGAGCTGAAACTACTATGATCTGTCCCATCCAACATTTCACATACATGATTAGCCATACCTATACACCAAATGACTAGCATTTTCACTTACCAGCATGGAACACAGATGCCACCCCTTTTACCACCTACACTGTACTCAAACTGATAATTTTCACAGAATGAAATACATGATATATTTTGTTTCTGAAGTTATCTTCTTTCATCCACCCATCCATTTATCTATCTGGTTAAGTGTCATGACATCATAAGAAAACAATGAAAATTTACCTTTACTTGGTATATACTTCCAGATGCTTTTTGTTTCAAAATAAAAACAAATCTGCAGCATGCTGCGAGACAAAGCAGTATCTGCAAATGTGGCAGCACAGCTAGATACATTCAAGGATGGTTATATGTTAGGGCACTCACAAGAGAAACATGCATCAGTCAGACAAACTCAGAAAGAAAATAGAGCCCAGTTCTTTAACATGGAGGACAAGAGAACTCTTAAGGCTTACTAAGGACTAAGAAATTGGTTTACCACTGCAAAAATCTCCACATCTCCACATTAGGTGTAAGAACACATAACAGGCTGGAATCCTAGATTGCTGCTTTTCCTTAACAGAGTAGGTCAGGCTGAAATCCTAGACTGCTGTTTTACATTAATAGAGTAGGGCTGAAAGAACTCAACCACTCTAAAAAAGCATAAATGGGATAATAGCAGTAACTAGAAAACATATAAAGGCACCAGGCTCTTCAGAAATTCTCATTACAGTTTTCCCAATAGAAAGCTACTCAATCTGGTAACGACTGCTTCACTGAGGAGCATTAGAGAATTTATACCAACAAAAAACTACAACAAATGAAACATTAGAAGGACTCATGACAAAAATTAAAAGGTAGGATTGATGGTGACAGAGAAATGAGAATTCTGGAGGACATCTTATATAGCATCACTGCCATTTTATACATAAATTGAAGAGGTAGTAAAAGCCTTCCCAAGCCTCTGACAAACAGCTTTTCAGTAATACTATATCATCTGCTACATTTGAGAAAACCATGTAAAATTCAGCTTTTTCCATCGAGTTCTTTCATAACCTTGAAAAACATAATCCGTGTGCCTGGTAGTATTTTCTACATACAAATAAATTCATTAATATTTTCAAGTTACAACATAGTTATAACCGCTGTCTTACAAAAACAGGCACAAAGATCACATGTGAAATAATTTCAACAACTCAGGTCCCATTCAGTCATTACCTTCCATGCAAAGCTGTATGAAATTTCTACATGCTTTTGGTGCTTCTTTTGACCACAATTCAATATCAATATCTCCTGCTGTTGTTCTCAGCAAAACCTATAAAAGTATAGGCAAATAAACTATTAGTTTTCTTGTAACTTAGCCATTGATCAAAGAATATAACTGGTGACTTCAAACACTGCTTTGAAATTAATTATATTAGTAATAGCAGTAGACATCCAAATGTGCCAGGTGGTTACCATTAGTTCTAGACAGTATTGCCATAACTTAATACAAAGTTCTGAACTGATATAATAAGGCTTTGAGATCAATGACCTGGTACCTGACACATGACAAAACTTAAAAAACCTTTATTGCTTCCATAGTGAAACAACATTGGGAGGGGGGAGTATAATTATGCCACAGAATTCCAAAGGCATAGACCAGTCTTGCAGGTAATACCACTAAATTCAGCGAGAGATCATAATAAAATTAAGGACCTAAAACTAAGAACCTAAGATATAGCCAAGAACAGAGGAAATGAAAAGAAGCTTTCAAGGACTGTTTAGCATTATGTGCTATAGAATCACAGAATGGTTTAGGTTGGAAGGAACCTTAAAGATTATGTAGATCCAAGCCCCCTGCAATGGACAGGGACACCTCCCACGAAATCAGGGTACTTAAAGTTTCACCCAACCTGGCTGGCCTTGAACACCTCCAGGGAGTGGTCATCCACAGATTTTCTGGGAAGCCTGTTTCAGTGCCTTACCACCCTCACAGTAAGAAGTTTCTTCCCAACAGCTAATCAAAATCTACCCTTTTTCAGCTCAAACTAGTTGCACAGAATCACAGAATGGTTTGAGTTGGAAGGGATCTTTAAGATAATTTAATTCCAGCACCTCTGCCACAGGCAGGGACACCTTCTACAAGATTAGGCTGCCCAAGGCCCCATTCAACCTGGCCTTGAACACCTCCAGGAATGGGGCAGTCACAGCTTCCCTCAGCAACCTGCGCCAGTGCCTCACCACCCTCATCGTGAAGAATTTCTAGTCAAGCCTAAATTTTCCCCATTTCAATTTACAGCCTTTCCTACTTGACCTATCCCTCCATGCCCTTGTAAGAAGTCCCTCCCCAGCTCTCTTGTAGGTCCCCTTCAGGTACTGGAAGGTTGCTAGAAGGTCTCCCAAGAGTCTTCTCCAGGCTGAACAAGCCCAACTCTCTCAGCTTGTACTTATATGGGAAGGCCTCCAGCCCCTCATCTTTATGGTCCTCCTCTGGACCCGTTCCAACAGTTCCATATCCTTCTTCTGTTTAGGATTCCACAACTACACACAATACTCCAGGTGGGGTCTCACAAGAATGGAGCAGAGGGGCAGAATCACCTCCCTCGACCTGCTGGCCCCTTTTCTTTTGATACAGCCCAGGATACAGCTCCCTTTCTGGGCTGTCAGTGTACACTGCCAATTCATGTCAAGCTTCTCATCAACCAGCACCCTCAAGTCCTTCTCCACAGGGCCGCTCTCAATCACATCATTCCCAGTCCTGTACTGAAACTGCAGATTGCCCCAGCCCAGGTGTAGGACCTTGCACTTGGTCTTGTTGAACCTCATGAGATTCACACAGACCCACGTCTCCAGCTTGTCCAGGTTCCTCTGGATGACATCCAGTCCTTCCATTGTGCCAACTGGACACCCACAAGTCTATGGGGTCAGATGGGATTCATCCTAGGGCATTGAAAGAGCTGGCGGATGTATTGGCCAAACCCCTTTCCACCATCTTCCAGCAGTCCTGGAAGACTGGGGAGGTTCCACTGGACTGGAGGCTGGATGATGTTGTGCCCATCTACAAGAAGGATTTCAGGGAGGATCTAGGGAACTACAGGCCTGTCAGTCTGACCTCAGTATCTGGGAAAGGCATGGAACAGGTGATCTTGAGTGCTATCATGAAGCACATGCAAGAGAAGCGGGTGATCAGGCCCAGGCAACATGGGTTTACCAAAGGCAGGTCCTGCCAAACCAACCTGATCGCCTTCTATAACAAAGCGACTCGGCTGCTGGATGAGGGAAAAGCTGTGGATGTGGTCTTTCTGGACTTCAGTAAAGCATTTGACACAGTTTCTCACAGCATTCTGCTATGGAAAATGTCAGCCTCTGGCCTGGACAGGCAGACACTCTCCTCAGTGGAAAACTGGCTGGATGGCCGGGCCCAGAGAGTGGTAAATGGTGTTAAGTCCAGCTGGAGGTCAGTGACAAGTGGGGTTCCCCAGCGCTCAGTGCTGGGTCCAGCCCTGTTCAATGCCTTCATCAATGACCTGGATGAAGGCATTGAGGGTACACTTAGCAAGTTTGCAGATGACACAAAGCTGTGTGCAAGTGTTGGTCTGCTGGAGGGTAGGGAGGCTCTGCAAAGGGTCCTAAACAGGCTGGACCGCTTGGCAGTGTCCAATGGTATGAGGTTTAACACGGCCAAATGCCGGGTCCTGCACTTGGGGCACAACAACCCTATGCAGAGCTACAGACTGGGAGAAGCCTGGCTGGAAAACTGCCAGGAGGAGAGGGACCTGGGGGTGTTGGTCGACAGCCGACTGAACATGAGCCAGCAGTGTGCCCAGGTGGCCAAGAAGGCCAATGGCATCCTGGCTTGGATCAGAAATGGTGTGACCAGCAGGTCCAGGGAGGTGATTCTCCCTCTGGACTCAGCACTGGTGAGGCCGCTCCTTGAATCCTGTGTTCAGTTGTGGGTCCCTCAGCACAAGAAGGATGTTGAGGCTCTGGAGCAAGTCCAGAGAAGAGCAACGAGGCTGGTGAAGGGGCTGGAGAACAGACCCTATGAGGAGCGGCTGAGAGAGCTGGGGTTGTTTAGCCTGGAGAAGAGGAGGCTGAGAGGAGACCTCATTACTCTCTACAAGTACCTGAAAGGAGGTTGTGGAGAGGAGGGAGCTGGGCTCTTCTCCCAAGTGGCAGGGGACAGGACAAGAGGGAATGGCCTCAAGCTCTGCCAGGGTAGGTTTAGGCTGGAGATTAGGAGGAAGTTTTTCACAGAAAGGGTCATTGGGTATTGGAATAGGCTGCCCAGGGAGGTGGTTGATTCCCCTTCCCTGGAGGTGTTTAAGGCACGGGTGGATGAGGTCTTGAGGGACTTGGTTTAGTGTTAGATAGGAATGGTTGGACTCGATGATCCGAAGGGTGCCTTTCAACCTGGTTGTTCTATGATTCTATGAACTGTACCTCTCAGCTTGGTGTCATCTGAAACCTTGCTGAAGGTGTACTTGGTCTCACTTATCTATATCATTGATGAAGATGTTAAACAGCACTGGCCCCAGTACAGACCACTGAGGGGCACCACTTGTCACGGATCTCCATCTGGGCATCAAGCC
The DNA here is from genome assembly GCA_033558105.1 of Coccyzus lansbergi. NCBI lineage: Eukaryota > Metazoa > Chordata > Aves > Cuculiformes > Coccyzidae > Coccyzus > Coccyzus lansbergi. The sequence continues at coordinate 534,895 of JAUMJK010000694.1, forward strand.
ATTGACCACTGCTCTCTAAACGTGACCATTCAACCAATTTCTTAGCCATCAAACAGTCCACCAAAATCATATCTCTCCAGTTCAGAGAGAGGGATGTTGTGGGGGACTGTGTCAAAGGCTTTGCAGAAGTCCACAGAGAGTACATCCATTGGTTTCCCCATGTCCACTGCTGTGGTTTCCCCATCAGAGAAAGCCACTGGGTTGATCAGGCAGGACTTGCCCCTAGTGAAGCCATGGTGGGTGTCTCTAAACACCTCCATGTCTTCTATGTGCCTTAGCACATCTTCTGGGAGGATCTGTCCCATGATCTTCCCAGGCACAGAGGTAAGGCTGACAGGTCTGTAGTTCTCAGGATCCTCTTTTCTGCCCTTTTAAAAATAGGGATAATATTACCCTCCTTCCAGTCACCAGGGACTTCTCCTGATTGCCATGAATTTTTAAATATTATGGAGAGAGTAGCTTGGCAATCACATAGGCCAATTCTCTCAGGACTATGGGATGTATCTCATCAGGTCCCATAGATGGTGTGACCAGCAGGTCCAGGGAGGTGATTCTCCCTCTGTACTCAGCACTGGTGAGGCCGCTCCTTCAATACTGTGTCCAGTTCTGGGCCCCTCACCGCAAGAAGAATGTTGAGGCTCTGGAGCAAGTCCAGAGAAGAGCCACGAGGTTGGTGAAGGGGTTGGGGAACAGAACCTATGAGGAGTGGCTGAGAGAGTTGGGATTGTTTAGCCTGGAGAAGAGGAGGCTGAGAGGAGACCTCATTACTCTCTACAACTACCTGAAAGGAGGTTGTAGAGAGGAGGGAGCTGGGCTCCTCTCGCAAGTGACAGGGGACAGGACAAGAGGGAATGGCCTCAAGCTCCGCCAGGGTAGGTTTAGGCTGGAGATTAGGAGGAGGTTTTTCACACGGAGGGTCATTGGGCATTGGAACAGGCTGCCCAGGGAGGTGGTTGATTCCCCTTCCCTGGAGGTGTTTAAGGCACAGGTGGATGAGGTCTTGAGGGACTTGGTTTAGTGTTAGATAGGAATGTTTGGACTAGAAGATCCCATGGGTCCCTACCAACCTGGTTGTTCTATGATTTGTATTTGTTCAGGTTCCCCAGGTGGCTACGAACCTGATCCTCCCCTACAGCGGGAGGGGCTTTACACTCACCCACCCACACCATCCCAATCTTGTTGTCCACTGACCAAGGAGAGGTAAGGAGAGAGATTGTCAGTGAAGACTAAGGAGAAAACACTGTTGAGTACCTCAGCCTTCTCATCTGTTGATATGTCATATATCGATAGGGACTGCTTTCTTTAACCTTTTTTTGCTTAAAATACTCTCATTCTATCACTGCATTTCCTGATAAAGAGTACCTCCCCAGCTCCTCTTCGGAGCCTTCTCTTCTCCGGGCTGAACAACCCCAACTCTCTCTGCCTGTCCTTGTACGGGAGGTGCTCCAGCCCTTTGATCATCTTTGTAGCCTCCTCTGGACTCGCTCTAACCGATCTATATCGTTCCTTTGCTAAGGACTCCAGAACTGAACGCGGTGCTCCAGGTGAGGTCTTGCAATTGAGGGATACCCTCCCTCGCCCTGCTGGCCACGCTTCTTTCGACGCGGCCCAGGGTTCGGGTGGCTTTCTGGGCTGTGAGCGCACGCTGCCGGCTCACGTTCCCCAAGCCCTCCTCCTCAGGGATGCTCTCCATCCCTTCCTCACGCCGCCGGCATCCGTGCTCTGGGCAGCCCAGGCCCGGACGCAGGACGCTGCCTCGTTGGCACAGACCCATAGAATCATAGAATCACAGAACAACCAGGTTGGAAGGGACCCATCGGATCTTCTAGTCCAACCATTCCTATCAAACACTAAACCAAGTCCCTCAAGACCTCATCCACTCGTGCATTAAACACCTCCAGGGAAGGGGAATCAACCACCTCCCTGGGTAGCCTATTCCAATGCCCAATGACCCTTTCTGTGAAACACTTCCTCCTAATCTCCAGCCTAAATGTCCCCTGGCGGAGCTTGAGGCCATTCCCTCTTGTCCTGTCCCCTGTCACTTGGGAGAAGAGGCCAGCTCCCTCCTCTCTACATCTCTCAGTGGATGGCAGCTCCGTTCCTCCCGCGTGCCGACCAGACTCCGGTGGCATCTTTCAGGGCTGCAGCGCCGCGACCTAACTCCTAACCGAGCCGCCACAGCGACCCGGGAGCCGACAACACGCAGCCTCTCCGCGGCTCCTCACGCCAAACCGATCGCTCCCCGCCGCTCCCCGGTTCGCCCGCCGCGGCCCCCGCCCGGCGACCCCCACCTTGCCGTTCGTGGGGGGCTCCTGGATGTAGATGTTGCTCATGATGGAGGCGGGAGCGCCTCGGCAGCCCCGGGACGGCCACTCGCCCACGCTGCGCCCAGAACGCTTCCTACTTCCGCGCACCCCCCTCCATCTTGGGTGATTCCATGCACTGAGAGGGGGGAAGAGAGTGGGATAAAGAAGTATTCCTAAGCCACGCGGAGGGGTGAAGGGGCGAATGCTTGCTTGCAGTCTCTACGGGGGGAGGAGACTCCTTTCGGAAAGATCTGGGGGCCGCTCCGAGCACCCGCAGGCTGTCCCCGCGGCGCCCGTCCCGAGCTCCCCCCGCGCTCTCTGCGCGTGGCACGGCCCGAGGCGGCGGGAGGCGCCATGGCGCTGCCGGGTGAGGGGCAAGGGCCGCGGGCCCCGGGGGGGGTCGCGGCGGGGGGAGCACCGACCGCTTTCTAAACCCGAAGCAGGGCTGGTGTGGGACTAGGAACCCCGCGTCGTCGGTCGTTCGGCATTAACGTTCGTGTCCCGCTAGGTCGCTGCTGGGAGAGACCCATGGAGGGAGGGCGGGGAGACAGGCAGGAAGGCTTCAGCTGTTCATGGGGGGGTTAGGTCTGTGTGAGCCAAGGCGGTGTTGCTTCGAAATTGCTTTTGAGACGTGGGGGGTGTTTGGTTGGAGAGCAGCAGAATAAGCCTGAGCTTTGGTTAGCTTCTTCTCTCGAGCCGAGACCTTAATGAACCTTCTCCCACTCTGGAAGAGGTTCTTGAGTAGGACATCTGATGTCTTCCCTCAGAGATTTCCAGAGTTTTCCTTTGCAACCTCCCGCTCCCCTCAATGAATCATGGAACCAGCAGCTTGGAAGAGACCTCTTGGATTATCGACTCCAACCATTCCTATCTGCCACTAAACCATGTCCCTGAGCATTTTGGTTACCCGTCTTTTAAATAGAATCATAGAATCATCAGGTTGGAAGAGACCCACCGGATCATCAAGTCCAACCATTCCTATCAAACACTAATTTTAATTTGCCCAGACGTTACCAATATTTATTTTTTCTTAAACTGAAATAACTCTAATTTTTGCTTCTCTTTTCAAAGCTGTGCACAAGGGAACTCCTACAGCCACACCAGGGGTGCAAAGCCTTGATCTCTTCCTGGCAAAAGAATTCAAGGATGTGTGAAAATACTTCCAGGGATGGTGACTCTAACACCTCCCTGGGCAGCCTATGCCAGTGAATGGGGTCCTTAGTGATGGCTGTTGTGGTGTCTGTTGTTAATTTTCTTGAATGTTAACACCTGAGAAGAAGAAAGTGAAAAGAGGAATCTTCTAGTAATTTGCTTGCTTTTAATCATCTGAAACTTCATCTAATCTAAAACCTTACTTCTAATATTATTACTTAAAGCCACAAAATAATGTTAAAATTTCAGTCTTAGGAATTTGGTGAGAGTATTTGATGACAATATTTTTGACATCTGCTCGGTGTTTCTATTGGAAGTCCTGAGAAATGGCACTGGTGCTTATTGCGGGAGATTTTGCAGCATGTGCTTGGCTGTACTGACCTGCCTTGCGTAGGCACATCAGTTATGCAGTACGGCTTAAGTTTACTGAGTATTTCAGAAAGCTGAGACAAAGTAGGTAGCTTGGGTGACCTTGCTTTCTAGTCCTAAGGTATACTGAAAAAAGCAGATGCTGTTTTGAGTGTTTTTTGACATAAGATTGCAAGATATAGCTTGCAAGAGAAAGCTGTATTTTTGTTCCTTGCTTATTGACACTTTCTATCATGTATCTTTCCTCCTTCCCTAAATACTTAGGTCTCTCGGGTTTCTCTCAGTACTCAGCCATAAAACAGGCATCTGAACACTACTGGGTTTATAGACCTCAAAGGGGATATGTGATACTAAGGTGCTGGGATCCACAGAAAACCATGTGTCATAATGGAATGTATGTGTCTTTCATAGAATCATAGAATCACCAGGTTGGAAGAAACCCACCGGATCATCAAGTCCAACCATAAGCTTTATTGCTTAGTTTTCCAGTACCCTTAAGTGCATAGATCAGCAAGTTATTCAGCCGGTGGTTTGAAAGTCTCTCTGTTATTCTGAGGAGAATATATAATTCTGAATTTTCTGAAGACAGTACTTGTCTCAGTAAATCAAAGTTTAAGTTTATGGAGCTGATGTACCGCATTTCTGGTTCTCTAATTTCTGTCATGGATTCTTGTTAAGTTTGCTTAATTATTTAAATACACGGCCAATTATTCAGAAAACTGTATATAACTGTTTGTTGCTGGTTTGTGCGTACTCTGTTTCTGTGGAAGTTAGAAGGGCAGCCTTTGAAATTTTGGAAATTAATTTTGGACTTTAATTTTGAGCATGCCTAGATGATTGAAAATAAGATTGATCTGTTTTGGGGGGTTAGGTCTCTGGGGTTTCTCTTCTGAGTCATGTCCTACTGTCTCTCTTTAATTTAGTTGTGGGCTCAGATGGGAAAATTGCACACTTTCTGTGCCTAAAATTTGCACTATTCTGGTGCTCCTTCTTGCATGGCATCTACTGATCTTTCTGTTGCTTTCTTTACTTCACTCCTTATTTGCTTTCTTGTATCTATGAATTCTTTCTATTTGGTGTTGTATGGCCTGGAGTCAGAACTGTTGAACAATTTGTGTAGCTTTTCTTTTTTAATTGCTTATGTCTCCTGTCACTTTTCAGGACTGATTTTTGATTCTTTTTTTTTTTTTTTTTTCTTAATTGCCCTTTTAAGACAGCTCATGTAATTAAATTATTAATTACTTCAGAATTTTGAGTGAATGTCTAAACATCTATACACTACTAGAATATAAAATTACACTTGTAATGTACAGTTATGGATCACTGGAATGTCAGATAGCTATTCCTGTATCCATACTGTAACTAAACAAATGCATATGGTTTCAGAGAATTGTAATAATTATTAAAATTGTAGTGGAAAGGTCATGATAAATCAAATGAGGATTTGGTTTCACATAACTGATCCATGGCTGTTTATACTAGCCAAATTTGTTCTGACAGATTACTGCATAGAAAATGACCGTAGAAATATGCTGGTTTGCTTTAACTTGTTTTTAAATGATCTTTTAGTGTGCTTTGTACTTTAGGAAGGGAATTTACTGAAATTATCAAGCTGGATTTAAAAGAAACTTGAGAATTCTGTTTATCAAGATGTAATACATGAAGTTTCTCCTTTCAGGTGGAAATAAGGATAACATCAGAGCAGGATGCAAGAAGTGTGGCTACCGTAAGTTTGTACTAAGTCGTATGAAGTTACAATGTTTTCCTAAGTTGGTGATTTTGTAACTGCCTTTGGAGGCGGCAGAAAAAAAGTGTTCATGCTTGTTGCCCAAATATTTGTCAGTTTAAATTACCATATTTTTATTTATTTATTTCCTATTAATTCTCTTACTTCTTATATCTGTTGCTATTGCCACTTTTGAAAATCCTTGTCATGAGTATTGAGATGTAACTTAGAAAACTAAAAATAATAGTCAAGTAGTAGCTTAGTCAGTATTATGTAACAGTTGTTAAAGATTGTCTCATAAGCAAATAAGACTCTTCTGTTTCAGAAGAATGAGACAAAAAAAGCAGTGTAACACACTTCCTGTAATTTTTAAAATATTTCAGGAGGGACCTGAGATCATTAAAAAAATAAAAAAGTAAAGGTCAGACAATAAGTTTAAATTAAAAGAAATGGGAGAAGTCTGTTAAATGGAACAGCGGTGCACAATCTGACAAAATTCCTTAAGGTTTCTTCAAAGTCAGCTTTCTCCCCCCTCATTCATAGATTGTAGCCCAGCCCTCTGTCACTTTTCAAAACTATGAAAAATGCTAAAATGGATGTTCTTTAGTTTCTGATAGCTTTTGGTAAATAGTAATTTTACTTTTTGAATATTTTCTTTTCAGCTGGTCATCTGACATTTGAATGTCGAAACTTCCTCCGAGTAGATCCTCAAAGAGATATTGTTTTAGATGTTAGCAGTACTAGCAGTGAAGACAGTGAGGAAGAAGAACTCCAGAGGCTGCAAGCTATGCGTGAAAAAAAGAGTAAGGTGGCTTTTAATTTTTTGCCTTCTTAAAGAATAAATTGGATAATGGTGTTTTGAAGTACTGGAACTTTTATTTTATCCTTTTTGATAACCACTTTTAGTTCTTTCAGCCTGTGCTTTAAAAGCAGACCTTTTACTACATGTTTTCACACTTCAGACATTTGATACACCCACGTCTTTTTTTATTACTATTAATTCCTGTCATAGGAAATTAATCATATACCCATTTGGAACATTTCAGAAAGTGCTCCTAAATTCAAAAGATTATAAGACTGCTACTAAGAAGCTGCTTAGGAGAAAATGACATGAATGTTCTGAGTTAATGTTTTCATTATGGCATGTAGTTTAAACATGTTAAAATTGATAGTAACTCTTAAAAGTAATACGACAGCTGAATTTCTTCCCAGTTTCTAAGCAGTGTTTTGAATGAAACAATTAATTAAATTTAAATGGTCGTATTTTCAGAAGTACTGTTCTCTGTTTGGAAGGTCTGAGCATGAAGTATTTCAGAGAAAGAATAGATGGATTATTTAGCAGATATTTGAGTTTATTTGAATTTGGACTTTGAAGACACTGTTACCCTAGGTAAGAGGGAGGCGTTCTTCCAGCATAGTGTGTTTTAAATGAATGAAAGTTCTTACTTTCTGTTTTGTTGTGTTCTCACATTCCAGCCTCAACATTCAGTTCCTACTAAGGATGCTATTTAGGAAGGAAAGGGACAGATAGAACCCAGTAATTTGCTGGAACACTACAACAGAAATGGATCATCTGCTTGTCAGTAGTGCTAAATTGGTGCTACAACAGTCCTTTATTGGAATGAGTGTCTTTGGAAAACTTTATTCTCATTTATTATGTTGTTTTGAATGTAAGAGGTTTTCTTTGGCCCTGCACTGATTGAAGATTGATATCTGCAGGACAAAGAGTTGTTTATTTTAACTTGTAATATTCCTGTTACATGTTTTCCCAGACTGTGGCTGCTGTATGTACTGTAAGGAGATATATATACTTAACTGTCAATAACCTAGGCAGAATTTTGCATTTTCAAGTGACCTTGACTTCTCAAGATTTTTGCACTGTTAGCTTTTAGATTTTTGCACAATTGTTGAAAAAACATAGTGAGTGCTCATTCACACATTCTTATACATGGTTTTTAATTGCTCAAAAAGTAATTTGCTTTTTTCTGACTCATGTTGAATTCTTTTAGATTTCAGAACATACAGACTAGTTATTTCTATTTATGTAGCAAATGTGTAGCTGCACTAGCATGCAGATTCTATGGAACTTTATTGCATTATAGAAATAGGTAATTTTGAGGATTTAATCTTATCTGTTTTAAGGATAAATTGTTAAGTCAGTGTTTTCCTGTTAGCTGACATTGTAATGTTCACTTATGTGCACTTTGCATTTTTGAGAACTCAAAAATACATTTTGGAGAACTCAAAAATACATTTTGAATTGGTGTAGGGAAGTCTAAGGTCAGAAATATCATCCAATGTGATAAAAATATTGCTTTTAAATGAAATATGAAGATACTGTATAATATTACACAGTGTTAGGGCCGGAAACAAGCATGATCAGGTGAGTGATGACTCTTCTGCAATTTTTTGTAGATGAGATATTGCCAGTTAATTCAGCTTTGTTGTAGTTATGGTATAGCAATTTGTAGAGTGTGACATGACTTTATGTGACAGTAATAAGGTAATATTCTTTTTTCATATGTCCTAGTTAAATGACCTGTTCTCAGACTTGGACAAATCTTTAAAAATACAGAATATGAAATCCTAAAGCTGGTGAAAAATGCAGAAAAAGTCACAACTTTTTGCTGCATTTTATAGGCCTTCCTTCATTCTTGGTGCTTAGAGCAAAGTTGTTAGAATGTTAGTTGCATGAAAAGTTCTGCTGCTCTGCAGAATAGTTCTGAAATTACTATACTGAACCAGAAATTGGAGGAAGGAAAACAAACCCAAGAATTTTATAGTAACCTTATATTGGCATTGAAGCTACTTTGTAAACTCTGATCTCAGGCAACTGTTTTGTAAACATGTAACTTTTTATCCATAGATATAAATGAAGAGGAAGAAAAAAAGAAACAGAAAAAAAAAAGCAAAGAAAAACCAAAATTAAAGCGATCAAGGAAAAGGTAAGTGTTACACATCTACTTTAGTATCAAGCAGAACTTTAGAAATATTTCTGATGTCTAGGTTGTTTCTCAGAAAACACTGCTTCTGTTGGTGCGACTTTATTTGCAAGTACATACTTGGTTTGAAAAGCTTCCTGTTTTCAGATGATAACGTGTTTGTTCTTTGAGTAATGGTAAAGTCACAGGATTTTTGCTCTGGAATTAGGACCATGGAAGTCTAGAAGGCTCTAACAAGCTGGGGGTCTGCAGGTTTGAGAAAGCAATGCTTGCTTTGACTATCTAGCACTGGACGAGAGGTGGTGGGAAGAGATAACAGACTTATGGGGCTGGTCTCCAGGCTACCTTGGGTGGAGAAGCCTCATGTGCAGTTCAGAAACCCTAAGATTCACTGTGTGCACACAAGCATTTGTACACACATAGGCACACATGTGCACTGTGAGTTAAATACAACTATCAAAATTAAAACTTCTGCAGTTTTACTAAGCAATGTGTTGATTTGTAGTGTTCTGGTAATTGCAGAAGCCTAAAAAAATTGTTACTGCAGGTTCAAAGGAAAATGTCTTAATACTGACATTTATTATGAATCTGAGTTTTGGCCTGTTGACTGACTGACTGACTGTTATTTATTTATTTATTTATTTATTTATTTATTTATTTATTTATGAGGCTACAGACTAGTTAGTCATTAGGGCTGTTGATGAGACAGTATCCCAGGAACTGCACTGAGAGCTAGGAAATGTGTAATATATTTAAAGGCCACAGTAAGATGTATTTCAGAAATAAAGAAACACTATTTAACACTTGTTATCTTTGCATTTTTTCCCTTCCTCATTTGGATAGTACAAGTCTTCTAACATACAAAGACAATAGATAAGAGTCAGTTTGCTGGCTGTAGTCTTTACATCAAGTAGATAAAAGTTAGTCATGTAAACAATAGCACAAAACTGCCCTCTTGAATATAACAATCCTGACTTTTCTCTTGTCTTAATTCTTCTGTGTAGGTAGTCACTCATCACTGCTGGTTAAAAAGCAACATTACTAGCTGCAGGGGCATCCAAATTTGTCATATCCCTTTCTCTTAGATTTTTGCATGAGAGAAATTAAAATTTCTCAAAGGCATTACTATACAGCGTTGTTATTGATGATGTGATATCTTAAAAGCTGGAAACTCTGTCTTTCTGTTATGCAGATTTTTGTCTACTGTTAGTCTTTTTCTTAATAAAGATTGAAAAAAGTACAACTTGCTTGTTTCTTTGTCAGTTAATTTGTATTATAAACATGTTGCTTTTCTGGCATAATTGGCTAATTGGAAAAGTTGCCATTTAGTTGAACATGCAGACTGAGATATCATAACCTTTCTAGTGGATACCACTGTATGAATTCTACACCAAGTCTCATCTGTTTTGTTATGTCAATACTGAAATTAAGTACGCATTGTCCTTGTGGCATTTTACGTCTTTAAGTACATACATACTTATATGTGTTTTGGTTTTTTTTTGTCCTAGATCTTCCTCATCAAGTGCAGCTGAAGAGGATAGACCAAAGTCAAAAAAGCAAAAGTCACACAAAAAAGAGAGGGAAAAGGGAAAAAAGAATAAATCTAAGAAAGGAAAACATCATAAAAAGGAGGAAAAGAAGAGACGGAAGGAAAAAAGTTCATCTTCTGATAGCTCAGACAGTTCTAGTAGTGACTGAGGTGCTGTCCTATTTTTGCATTCACTTGTGCAGAGAAGATGATATTCCTTTCAAATCAAATTTATTTATGCTCTGCAATGCTGTTGTTCTAAAATGATATATATATTTTTAAGAAATTTATTTGCAATAATCAGTGCTTCAAATTATTAAACAGACCATTTGGAAAAAACCCTGCTCTTCTATGTCAAGTTTATTGGCATCAAACACCCATTCTTAGTTTGGTTGCAATTAGTTGTATTTGCAGTCTTTTGCACTAGGATATGGTAAACTTCAGTTCACAGGCCTTCTTGTAGAAAGACTTGGACTTAAATATGCTTATTGTCAAAATGGTTAGATCAAATTTGGAAATTCTAGCGAGACTTTCTGCTATGTTATCGTTTAAGTAAATGTATGTTTTGCATACCATTTTCTACTTATACGTTAATTAGTAAGCTCAAATAAGAAATAATGTTTGGGTCCAGAGAAGGGTTAAAATGGGCAACAATAAGCTAAGAGATGTTATTCCTTTGAAACAGTCTTCTAAAATCGATCTAGTCATAGACTGTGAACCACAGTTACACATTCTTTTGGCTGGATCGCTGTGAGCATGCAGAAAACAAACAAAAGTAAACAATTTTTCAAATTATTTTCTTTATCCTTAAGTTTTATTCTTTACAGTTGTGACTTGGCATACAGCTGCAGGGGAAGTCTCATGGGAGTCAAAATATGAAGAGAAGCAACACCTAAACTTTCTTAACAATAATGTCCATTGCTTTTGTTTTCTACAGTGGCTTAAAACATTGAGCCAGTACTAAGTGTTTTATGGTATTTTAATCATTACTGCATTTGTCCTGGAAGTATGATAGCTAGATCTAACTCTGTTTTTCAGACTTCTGTGTTCAGACCAGAACTCTGTTTTGCCACAACTTCTGCTGTAGAAGCTGCATTAGGGAACATCAAAGATCAAAATACTCAAGGAAGCTATAGAGCGAGGAGAAATTATCTGTAACCTTCTATGTAGGTCTCTTGGTAGAGGATAGCAAGTCCTTCCATCTGCTCTTACTGACTTTGGTCCAGCCTGGTTTTTCATGTCATATATAATGATTTCTGGGATGGGCATGAGTAATATAACTGAAGAGAGACTGGATTACTTAGTTAGCTGATACATGTGTCAAGCATAAGGAACATTCCTTTCTTAAGAACTAATATTAAAGATTCTTCCACCCTACTCACTCTACTCTCTTTAGTGTTGCTGCTGCTATTAAAGCTTATTTTCGTCTGAGTTAATTCCCCAAGCCAATCATTCTGTACAGAGCGACAGGGGAGTTGTGGGCTACTTAAGCCAGTACTGTTGCCAAAGGAAACATTTGATCAGGCTGCAGCTTAAGACACAAATCATAGAGATGTTTTCCCCCCTAAAATGTTCCTTGCTTAATGAGATTGGAAAGGTTATTGGAGTTAGCGGAATTCACAACTTACATGTAACGCTCCCATGATCTCCCAATGATTCCATGATACCAGCTTTGCAGAACACCAGTTTTTTACCTTGTTTGTTCTTTATGTTTGAAAGCTTCATCTGAAGGCAAGGAACAGAAGGGAAATTCACTGAGCTTTCTTTACCAGAATGGCTGAAGAGTTTATTAAACAGTCCTGATTACAGACAGCATATCTGTATGCATACGTATAATATATCCATCAAATGATATTTAATGACAAATTAGAGAATGGATATAGGCTAAAAGTTCAGAAAAGCAAACCATATATATTTTAGTAGTGTTCCTTGTATCTTTGTGTAGTGTCAAATAGCCAAATCAGATTCTGGTTCTAATTGTTGAAATCAAAAGATTACTTAGCAAAATGATAGTGCAATTACTTGCCATGTAGCATTACAGCAGCTCCTTGTGGTAGTTATGATGGTATTTTGTACAAGAGTGTAAGGCATGACTTCTCAGTGTTTATGTTTTGCTATCTGTTACAAATGCATATGGATTTTTCATACTGGAAAAAAAGCTTTTTGGATTTGAACAATTTAAATTCATGCATTTATGTAACAGAAAATATATTGTTTCAGCTTATTTTTGAGGCCATATTCCCTTTTTATTTGCAAAGATTTACAGTAAAAATTTACAGTAAAGATTAACAGACATGTTAACTGATACATCAAAGACATGCTGCAATGAACAGTTTTCTGCCAAATTAATAATTGCTAATCTTTAGAAGTTATATGAAAATAAATATTCTTTGTTTTCTCACTTGATTTAGCCATAGCATTATTGAGTCTGATGTGCTGTGGACCAGCAGGTCCAGGGAGGTGATTCTCCCTCTGTATTCAGCACTGGTGAGGCCGCTCCTTGAATATTGTGTCCAGTTCTGGGCCCCTCAGCACAAGAAGGATGTTGAGGCTCTGGAGCAAGTCCAGAGAAGAGCAAGGAGGCTGGTGAAGGGGCTGGAGAACAGACCCTATGAGGAGCGGCTGAGAGAGCTGGGGTTGTTTAGCCTGGAGAAGAGGAGGCTGAGAGGAGACCTCATTACTCTCTACAAGTACCTGAAAGGAGGTTGTAGAGAGGAGGGAGCTGGGCTCTTCTCCCAAGTGACAGGGGAGAGGACAAGAGGGAATGGCCTCAAGCTCCGCCAGTGGAGATTTAGGCTGGAGATTAGGAGGAGGTTTTTCACGCAGAGGGTCATTGGACATTGGAATAGGCTGCCCAGGGAGGTGGTTGATTCCCCTTCCCTGGAGGTGTTTAAGGCACGGGTGGATGAGGTCTTGAGGGACTTGGTTTAGTGTTAGATAGGAATGGTTGGACTAGAAGATCCGATGGGTCCCTTCCAACCTGGTTGTTCTGTGATTCTGTGATTCTGTTGTAACAAATCTTATTATTTCACTTGTGTCTCAGCCTGAACCAAAATGCCTGCTCTGGTTCTAGAAAAAGACACGACATTCAGCAAAACAAGACTTCTTGTATTAAAACTCAGCTATTTTTTCATTCCTATCAACTGTTATTAGATCCAGTTTTCATGAATCATACTTTGAAGGACAATGTCTGATGTGACTGTTGCTGTTGCACAGGTCATATTTATTGTTGCACACATATTGATTGTGAGCTGTGAGCACACTATGCAACAAGTGCCAAAGATCTGACGATATGAAGGTAATGACAGTACAAACAAGGTATGTCATTCCCCGTCGGCTTACCTTTGTTGCAGAATGAAATGCCTATTTTCAGAAAGAAAAAAATAATACATATGAATATTGTATGAGGTGAGATGAAAAGAAGAATAGTGAAGAGTCAACAACCTCCATGTGCCTTACTCTAGCTCTGAGATGAAAATCAACCTCTATCACTAGGCACCGAGATGCAAAGTAGATACCTGGTGGTTTTTTCAGTGTTTTTTCCCAGGTAGTGAAAGAAAAAAATATCTTTATAGAGACAAATTTAAGTGATAAAGGAGAATATTAAGTGAGGTGATTGTAGCAGAAAATAAACAGTTACAGAAGAGGTACAAGAATCAAGAAACCAAAAGAATTAGAGAAGTGCAAGTACACGGATGGAAAAGATAGAAGCAGTCTAAACCAATGATGATCCGGTTCAGGAAAATGCTTTTCTGTCAAGAATATGATATATTTTTTTGTATTAAAATGCTAATAAATTATTTGAGAAAGAGCATCAGAAAGAAACAGTCTAGAAATGCAAATATTCTCCTAAAACAAAAAGTTTATAATAGAAAGAGGCTATTTGGTAGAGTTAATTTAAACTCTAGTTTAAATTCAAATTCAAAATGTTACTATTGTTTACAGTTTTCTGTGTAAGACATATTTGCCCCACTAAGAAAGTATACAGTGAAAAAGAGTGATTAATCCTTATTTATCTGTATTGTATATAAATATTCCTGAGGCTTTTATTTAGTTCATAAAATATCCTGCCAGAATTTTGAACATCAGAGAATTTCAACAAAGAATTAAGTTGAACTGTAAGAAACGTGTTGTATAACACTACAGGAATATTGCCTTAGCATCCTTTCTTCCCAGTGCACTTTAAAGCTTAGTAGGTTATAAAACACATTTATGGATCCTCTATTCCAAACTGCTCTAACAGTAGTGTGCGAATATACTCTAAAGTTACCGTTTGCAAATTACTGTTTATCTGTGTAGAACTCCTACTCATTTTAACCCTCCCCAGCTTACAGCTAATTTTGAGAACAACTCCACTACAGTCATTTAAAACTGAAGACAGATGGTCCTAAGACAATGCACACAAGAACAGCTGATCAAGTTCAGCAACTGTTTTTAATATGTACATCTATTTAAAAACATTCGCCCACAGATTATTTAGTATCCAGCCCAGATCTGAGGAGGTAGTTGCAAGACTTTCAAATACAACAGAAATACTAGTTTAAGTTATGCTCTATGCTTGTAGTATTTCTTTTAAATTCCTAGTAACTACTCATTTTCCTCTATTGTCAGTCCTTTGTCTCACTACAGGAAGTTCAGCCAAGTCCATTAAACCCAGGTGTTTCTTCAGCCAAACCAACTGTGGACAAGTTCTCAGGCTTACGAAGCTAAAGGAAATCATTTTGGCGATAGAAGCAACTATGTTTTAAATGAACAAAGTTTTACTGCCCTAGTTTGCAGGAAAAATTTAGAGTCAGTTCACAATGAGACTATTATGCCTTACCTGTTGCTGAACTGCATGCATTCCAATGGACAACACCAAGGAATGCTTTACAGCTGTTTCATCCCTCATGTTTCTCTCTCTTTATCGCTCTTTTCACTACTCTCTCTCTTTTCTTCCATTTGCTGGGAAAGAATCTATTTCAAAACAGTTGCTATATAAATCTGAAAAGCATGCATTTTCTGTAATTTGAAGGTTAATTCTGCTTGCTGAGGAAAAAAAGCTCAAAATTAAATATTTGATCAAAATATTTTGTAAAAAATTTACATTAACAAATATTAATTCTGAAATATTAAAAAAAAGAGGGGAAAAAGTAGGAGTCAGCAATACAACAACAGCGCCCCTAAACTTGTAAAAGCTAGTGCAAAGTTAAAGCAAAATTTTCCTTTTCCATATATTTAAGAAATATGGGTAGATGGGATCCATGGTATATGAAATTCACTGCACAGGGTTTTGTTTTCAATACTAAGTTTAGAAAGGAATGGGTTAAACTCTTGGGTTGAACTTATGCAAGGAGTCTAGGGATATTTATGCTTGTAAAGCACTGGGTTTTTTTACTAACATTCAACAATTAAACAAGTTAAGCATTACAGGGAAAACAATTATTCTTGAAGACAAACTGTATGAAATAGGCTTCAGATGACATGTGCGAGAAACAATTTAAGACAATGTATGAAACTGCTGAATGAATACTAACAGCAGGTGAAATTTCCAGTTTCAAACCTTCTCTGGTGGAATAGTGATGTGATCCCTGCTGGATGAAAAAAAAAAAAGAATATCACACCTGAATTGTTTCTGTTCTATGCAAAAGAAGATCTGATCCCAGGTATCAAAGATGATGCATTGTATTACATGTGTTTGGGGCTGGGTTTTTTTTAAACCAAATTAGATTCAAATTTAGCCAAATTCTGTGTCCAGCTGGTTGTACTGATTGGAAGAAAAAAAATGCTAGAACAGAAAATCTTTGTAGAGAATGCATAAAAATCCTTGAGTTCTACAACACAGAAATACTCAAATGGCAGAAGATGTTCTTTGCCACACCAATCAGCAGCTATATCAAATATTACAATTCCTTTTCCACTAGGAACAGAAATATTTAACAAATAATCAGTAGACATGATTTCTGTAGTCTTTTTAATAGCAAGTAAAGAGGGAGAATTGCCTCCCTCGACCAGCTGGGTGATGTTCCAGGATACAGTTGGCCTTCTGGACTGTATGCACACATTGTGGTTCACGTCAAACTTCTCATCACTCAACACTCCAAGTCCTTCTCAGGGCTGCTTTCAACCAACATCATCCCCCATCCTGTAATTAAACTGCAGATCGCCCTGACCCGAATGTAGGACCTTGGCCTTGTTAAAGCTCATCAGGTTCTTACAGGCCCACTTCTCCAGCCTGTCCAGGTCCCTCTGGATGACATCCCGTTCTTTCGGTGTGACAACTGCACCTCTCAGCTTGGTGTCATCTGCAAACTGGCTGAGCGTGCACTCAATCTTGCTGTCTATCAATTAAGAGATTAAACAGCATTGGTCCCAGTATGGATCCCCAAGGGACATAATTTGTCACAGATCTCCATCTGGAAATTGAGCCACTGACCACTACTCTCTGAATATGACCATCCAATCAGTTTCTTATCCACCATACTGTCCACCCATCAAATTCACATCTCCCCAATTTAGAGAGAAGGATGATGCAGGGGAGTGTCAGAGGTTTTCCAGAAATCCAGATAGATCACATCTGCTGGTTTTCCCATGTCCACTGCTATGGTTACCCCATTGTTGCAAGTCACTAGGTTGGTCAGGCAGGACTTGCCCCTGGTGAAGGCGTGCATGGGTGCCTCTAATCACAACCCTGTCCTCCACGTGCATTAGCATAGCTTCTAGGAGGATCTCTTCCATCATCTTCCCAGGCACAGAGGTGAGGCTGACAGGGCAGTAGTTCTCATGGTCATCTTTTCTACCCTTTTTAAAACTGGGCACAGTGTTACCCTTCTTCCAGTATGGAAGAAAGGAATATGGAAACAGATAATCTGTATGACAGCATTTTAGATCTATTTGTCCTCAATGCATTTAAAATATTTATTTGGTAGACTGATTATTTAAAAATTAATTTTCTGTCTGAGTAAAATGTGAAAACCGAACAGATCAGTCCAATCTGGAAACTTTAACACAGTTTTACCTGAATGAAATGAAAAAATATAATTCCAGAGAGATGCTGGAAGCTCAGTTATGTGAATGTCTAAACCAGGAGAGTTGTGTGTCTTCAGGAAGAAAAACATCTGCCTTCTTTTCTTGGGAATTAAATCTGATTTTTTGGTGTTTGTTATAGTTAGTATACTAATCTTCCTGATAACGTGGTTCTTTTCTCCTGTTTTTAGCAAACAGCATTCCAGCAGAAAAACTCAGTAGAAAAATCAGTCAGCTCAAACCTCGCAGGCACCAGATACAGTTCAGTGAATAGCTATCCCTAACAAACTGTTTTGGGGAGGACACCAATATCCTAATAATAAAAAAAAAGATAATTTAACTGTTCAGGTGTTTCCTGTGATAATGAAATGACACCTCCTTACACATCACTAAACCCTTAGACAGCAAGAAGGACCTTTGTTCAGTTGACATGCTAGGTTGTGGTGGAATGTCAGAAAGGCTCATAGTCACCTTCCTTTTTTTTACTAACTAGAAGGGTATGGTGAACTGCTCTATAAGGTAGTTACAACTTGTTTTAAGTTTCTTATCACTACAGTCTACCATACCTTTGTCTTGCCTATCATCCTGAAATATCAGTACATAAGTCGAATCTATTAGTATCTATCACTGTTTCTAGCTGTAATTTTAGCATTTATGTATTAGTCATAAGTTTTTACCTGTCTTTGTAAACATAATTCTTGAAATGGAAAAATTATGAAAAGATTATGTAGTACTTGGGCAAAAAAATTAGCAAAAAAACCCCCCTTATTTGAGCAACATAACTAGAAAAAAGACAACATTTCATTCAAATAAAAAAAAACTTTATTAACAATGTAAAATGTATAATATCTTACATTCTGATATAATTCCAGCATGCCCTGTAAGAGTTAGTACTTAGTGATATTGACACCATGCTTTGAATTCTATTGGAAACAAAATGGGTTGGTGCTGAGTTTTATACTGTTTGTTTTATTATGTCTTCTTTCAATAGATTGTTTATTTTTGTCAAAAGCTGTGGAGATACTATTAGCTTAAAAGGACATCTGTTGCTTCTATGCATTTCACAGTCTATAGATATTATGACTTTTCTGTATTTACAAGTTCTGAGTATTTTTATGTATGGTTTGTGTATCATAAATTAAGACATTATTCTAAGAAGCTTTTAAATTGAAATATAATGGAAGACTAAATATGAACAAGAGCACAAAAAGCAACTGGAGAATTGGTGCAAATAGTTACAATATTGTTTAAATGTTTTAAAACTTTAATCGTTTTGCTGTTAAATAGTTTTCTATGTTTAAAGTTTGTTTGAATATGATCTAGTATTTTAATATGATACTAATAAGAGTACTGTACTATGCACAAACTTTTAGCTGCAGTTGAAACAATTAAAAAACCCCTTTAAAAGCATCCATTAACTATAGCTCACGTGTCTTTTCTCTGAGTGGTTGAAAGCATGCAAAACATATTTTAAAAAGTTTCAAAAGCATTCTTAGTTATGCTATTCTACAGCTGGGTTTTGAACACCATAACTTTAAACTATTAAAACTCTTATTTTGAAAAGGGTGATGGAGCAGAAGAGAAAGGATTAGACGAGTGTAGAAAATGTACTTTATAATCAAGAGTAGCAATGTTCATCTTTTCAGTGGTCAAATAATAGTGGTTTAGGCAAAGTTATGACCTTCTTGGTGCTTCCGTACTTCTAACTTGAGACAAGACAACATAGTCCAAAGAATCTTCGCTTCCGTCTTCTTACCAGTGGATATGGAGTCAAGTTTAGGAGGCTGCTGTCATCTGTGATGAAAAAACCTACATTTTTATACAAGTATGTATACATGCACATACACAAATCTAGTAACAGATCACATTGTTCTAGACACCGAACAACTAATAATATCAATTTTGTATATGAGAGTCTTGCGGTCTAAATTATCAGAATCTCCATGATAATGCTAAAGAAATTTTGGCAAGAAGAATACCAGTTCAATGATAAAACCCAAGTACTCAGAGACCTAAGCCACTATATTTCTTAAGGATGAATAATGCTAGGGTCCCAAATAAAACCTAAAGATAAGTAGCATGACATCTTGCAGACATGCAAGTTTGGACGTGTTGATTCTATGGTTAAATTCTAAATTAATTTAACAATAAAAAGCCCCCTTTGTGGATAACCATTTGTGCACATCAGTGAGAATTCCCATTTAAAAATGCAATATTGGAATGCCTTGACACATCAAGGGAAAAAAGCACTTGCCAGGGAAAGTTAGCACAATATGCTCACTCCGTTTCTGGCTACCTTTCTACCTTTAACATTAATTCCTTTCAAATTCATACAGAATGTATATTTACATTAATTCATGCACTGCCAGTGAGCTATCTCAAAAATTCTTTAGAATTCGCTTTGAATTTGAGCCACCTTTAGCCATGGTTTCAGGCTAAAAGCTATGCCTCGTTATGTTCTACTAGATACATCAGGGATCCAGCTCTGATTGTAGGCTCTAGATACTACTTTAATACAAGTACTTAACTGTAGTATCATTCAGTATTGTGACTCAAGCTTACAAAGCACACCAATTAAATTCCTTAGCATAGTTACTTTCCTGCTGTCACTTAAAAGAATTCCATATAAAAAACCACAGGTCTGTGAACAGTAAGTAACATTACATAAAGCTTTGAGGGCTTGCAACATTAATTCTGTTCTCATGTCGCTGAAATCATAGAATCACCAGGTTGGAAGAGACCCACCAGATCACTGAGTCCAACCATTCCTATCAAACACTAAACCATGTTCCTCAAATAAATGACAAAACGCTCACTCATTTATTGAAAGCAGCATCGGGTCTTGTAAAGATCAGCTTGTTCAATGGCACTCATTCATCTTATAATTATTCTCCTAAATAGTACTTGTAATTCAAACACATATTAAAATTACATTCCATATATTAATGTTGCTTGTTTGTTCTATTTACTTACCCTGTTATATAGCTTTAATTAATTAAAGGTCTAGAAATATTTCAAAAAATTTAAGGGTTACACGAATAATTACTGTCCATTTCTGAGGTATCCATTCCTGGTGGTCATCAGTAAATTATGATCACAGCTGGAGTTTGTCAAAGCTCAAAAAACCCATTTATGATTACCTAATCCTGGAGCATGTCTCAGAGTTTTTAAAAGAGCTAATCTGTTTTCCACCCTACTGCACAGGTAGTCAGTGCTTTTTTTGGCCAGTGTTGAAGGACAGTGTAGACATTAGACAGCAGAGAAGAATTCTGTAAACATTTTTATTTGTTCTGAATTCAAGTTTCTATAAACTTTATATTCCCATCACTTGTCTTTTTCCTCCTTATTTCTACCACACTCCTTTCTTCTAGGTTAGGTGTAGACTTTATGGCATTTTTCTAGTCCCTTTGATTATGCATCACAAGCAATTTCCCTTCTCCTTTCACAGTTTTCCTCCAATCCACCCTGCCATAAACTCTTAACTGAATTAATCTGAATTAATCTGTTCTATATTCATCTCTTACTACATTATAATGAATGCTAGACTGCTTAGTTACTTGGGATGAGATCTAGGACACATTAGGCATACTTTCTCAGCTGTCACTATGCAAAGACTACAAAGCATTTAGGAAATACACATCATCAGGAAGAAATCGAAAGTTAAATTATTATCTTTTTACTGTTGTTCACATGAAGAGAGAGTCCCTATAGATGCGGAATATGTAACACTACTGATGCACAAAATGGAGCACCACTAGTAAATACATGCATATGACAGATTCTAATCTCTATGCATTTATATAGGGTGCCTCATAACTAGAAGGGGAAAATGAGGCTGTTAGCAGGCTCATAGCAGAACTCTCCTCTGCATAGGGTCAGTGCTAGGTCACAGGAGCTACAAGCCTTGCAGGGGTAACACAAATCCCATCTATCAGACATTAGCAGCCTGTGCAATTTACACTTTCAGTAACTTTGAAAAAGTAAGTCTCCTGACACAGAAAATTTAGTTGTGCTGCTGCCCTCATTTCACCAGGAAAAGTCTAATATTTCATCTATAAAACAGTATTTTCTCTATAAAATTCCAGAATACCTCACATGAAACTTGAAGGGCCAAAGTTCGTATACTATACTCTGGCTCCACTGAGTCAGTAGGGCAGAGACCTAACCTAGATCTCTCTTTTTGCAACTTCTATTACAAAAAAAACCAAACTAGTTTTTTTTTTTTTTTTTTTTTTTTTTAAATGTAATGGAAGGAAAACCATTTAATTATCTTGATTTTCCTTACATTAAGGACATGCAAAACTTACCTTGATTTTTCAGTGGCAAAGGCATAGTCTCCCTGAGTTTGCTTAAAAGGTTTTTCATTTCTTTCATATCCCTGTGGAAATAAAAATTGGAAGAGGTACAACAGAACAGTAGTTGAAGACTGAACGAAGAGTGGATGACAGTTACAGTTTTGTAAGCTGAAAGAATAGAACAAAAATCTATTGGGAAAGACTTTGGCTCACATACATTTATCAGAAGACACATACCAAAATAAAAGGTAGTAGGTTTAATAAGAGAGCACTTTTAAACCAGTCTGACGTTAACTAATCACATTCAGTCCAAATTTATAATTCTGGCATTTAATATTCTCATTGGTGGGCACAATGTGATCATAGTGGCAGAATATAAAATATGCCTTAAAATTAGCACAAACTAATACTGCTGTCAACTTAATATCCCTTTATCAGCATTTTGTGGCTTGTGCTGTAAAAGCATTTCTTTGGTAAGAAGGAAATTGTAATACGTGTAGCTGATCCATGACACTTAAGTTCCCAAGACAATAAGTGAAAATATTAGGAACAGGGCTGTCACTCTCATACCTCTTCGGAAGACTCTGGCAGGAAATTTTCTATGACACAGAAAATATGATAACAAAATATCATCCCACAAAACAAGTTACATTCTGATATGTTTTGAGACGCCAGAAGTTGCAAAAAGGTTCCTGTTGTACAGATAGATGGCAGACTAGCAATTTTGTGCATCCTTGTAACGCATTAAGGCTTTCAAGATTTAAACACCATGGTCTTGCCTTATTCACCTATATAAAACAGTTCTTAGAAATGAAGCAGTATGACTAGTAAGAAATTGCTTGGTTTTTTTCTCAAAGTTACTATTTCAAAGTCCCCTCCAATCTATATCATTCTGTGGTTCATTTTACATAAATAATTTGGTAACCATGAAAATCTCAGCAATATATACAAAGCCATCAAACAGGCACTTCTGGCAAGGAAATGTTGGCCATAAGGATTACTCACTACTGCAGTGTCTCATTTTTGTCTTTCAGCTGCTTAGTTAAGGGGGTAAGACAAGTCCACTTTGACAAACTCGTGGATGATTTTCCCCTCCCCTCCTAAGTCTTCATATTCATAACTATGGGCAGAAACAATTGATATTAACTGATTCTACACTTTCTGTTTATGAATGCAGAGAAACAGAGCAGCAGATTTCAGGTACAAAATCAGAATCCACTGAAGAAGAGACAAAATCTGCCTCCCTTAGAGAACCTGGACCACTTGCAAACCATTTACTACCCTTTATTTCTGACAATTATTCTCTTGTGATTAGCGTAGTTAAGAATGTCACTTTTTCTGCCCTTCTTTTAGGACTTGGTCTAAGATACATTAAATGTAACAGAAACGTAGCATGTTATTTAATTTACTAATCCCTTTAATAGCAGCAACATTCGCTGCGTAATTGGAAAAGAGTAAACAGACCCCACAGGAAATTTGTTTTAGGAATTAAATGTTGCACATACCTTTCAGTGTTGTCAATATCTGTGGAAACTTGCCATAAATGCTGTTGAAGATATGCTGGCGATGATGATGTGTCTTCTAAAATAGGTACTTCAGAACTCTCTTCCACTTTAGCATCTAGGATCTTGGTTGGGGCACAAGATTCTTTTCCTTTAAAATATTTAAATAAACCACACAGACCCATTATTTATTAATTAAAATGCATACTCAAATTTTATTGTTGATGTTTTGACCTTGATCTTGCACATGAGTATAAATGAAAGAGAGTGGTGAATGCAAATTGAATAAGAACTGTTCAGAATGAGAGCAGGCCACACCAACCTGCTAGTCACAGTGCTGCTATATGTTACTCCTACAAAACAAAACTAAGAGAAGTTCAATGCAGGCATGTGTAGAGCTTATTATTCCACATGGTATCACATGTTTCAGTTAACTTCAGCTCACACGTGACACAAAATAAGACTCAAAGAACAAAACAGAACAAGTAAGTAAAGAAGTTACAGTATATATTCTGAGAGCAACTTCAAAACTGCTGACACTGAAGAATATTGCAACCTACATCTCCTAGTATTACAGCAATCCTAAAGGAAAACAAAAGACAAACATGCCACAGTCCAATACATGCTAATATTCTGAATCTCCATGCTTATACTTGCCTAATTCATGTTCATTATATGAAAATGAAATGCAGTGTTGAAATTTAATGGGGGTTTCATGGCAGATCTGGCAGGTATTTTGTCAGAGAGAGAACGGGATAAAGGATGTGGACCATGACAGTTGAGCATGCAAGACAGTTAAAGTACTGGTGAGATTTTTTGATATCCTTACAAATCTGTGGACTGTCTGATATTATTCCTTCTCTGTAGTGGCAGGCACAGTCCTGGCACCAAATGCATTTAAATGAGAAATCTGAAATTCAAGTGTGTCCCAGACATGTTATTCTGAAGTTAAAGTTTCCCACTTGCTCTGAGTTCTCTTATGAAACAGAATAAACAATTTCAGAAAGAAACAAAACTTTGTAAAAATAGAGAAAAAAATGTCAATGTTTAAACCAGTGGTTTAATAGGAAATGTTTTCTCATCTCACAATTTTTGCAGTTTGAAAGCTTTTCACATTAGGACAAACTTGAGTAGCTCCTATAAGGTTTGATAAAGAATAGGAGGAATTAGAACAGCCAACAGAGTAGTGGTCATTTAGACCCTTTTTTCCTGGCAAAATAGAGACCAAGGTTGCTCTTCTGCATCACAAACAAGCTTCCTTGCTATCAGGCTTGTAACCTTGGTTTTCAAAACTAGAAACTCCTAAGTTCTTTTGTGGCAGGTTTGCTAAGCTGTTGTATTCTGGCAAATTAGTCCTTTGTTGAAAAAAAAAAAAAAAAAGAGAGATTCTTTGCTACTTGTCTGAATGTCAAATTAGATATTACTTATACTCCAGAAGATGCTCAATGCTTTCATTACTCTCTAAAGTACTCTCTAAAGACAATAGAAAGCCATTTTCCCTGATTTGCCCTCCTGGTAATCTTAATTACAACTCCAAGAGGTTACATGATCTGACATTACAAGTTTATAATCTACAAAATAATGATAAAAGGATTATGTCCTCTGCCCCTTCTCTGCTGCTTGCTTTGGCATCCACTGCTAACATGTACTTTGTCAGATCCTTCTGTGAGCCACTTTAAACAATCAAACAGTAGAAGATTAATTCCAAGAAAAAGAAAAGTGTCAAGTTTTCTGATGTTGCAGTGATTTTGAATCAGTTCAGTAAAGACATCTACATGTTCCAGAGCAGGCACCACGGAAGCAGGATAATCACATGGCCAGAAGCAGTCAAAAGAAGGACGAAGTAAAGGCATAATAAGGGAGGGGAGATGGAGGGGAAAGGATCAAGATCTTTCTGGTGGTAACAAGCTATTATATTGACTCAAACATACTTCCCAGACTGTGTGTTTTACTTCGTATTACCTTGTAAGTGTAATTTTCAAATTTTTATAGCTGTAGCTTATGCTGTTATTTCAAGATTGTTTATATAGTATAATTTTAAATGTTCATTCCTGTAAGCCTTCCTATTCATTATTTTCCCATGACAAGAATCTCATAACACAACATACTGCTACCAGTATCTCACCACTTATTTGTAGAAGAGAGTTCTCCCAGGAACACCATCTAATTTACCACTGATATCACAAGGTGTTACTGCTGAACGGGCTATTAACTAATTCTCCCATTATTTTGAAGGGTTATGTTGGAACTCTGATCCGACCTTCGGTTACATGCTGTCAAGAACAACTCTGCCTATAGAAGCAACCTTTAGGGATGTGAAAGTGTTTCAATGGAAACAATAACAACACTAGATAAAATAACAGAAAAGGTTCTTTTTTTGCAACTGGAGAACAGAAACACTGAGACTGTCACATTCTTTTTTTGTTAGCACAAAGGGAAGCTCTTGCAGATTTAGCAGAATGAACATCATGGATATCTTTTAAACTGAAAAACTCCTCTTCATCAGCCATTTTTGTATTAGGAACGATATTTGAAGCATTTCTTGAATTTCGGGGCACCTGCTCAATCACTTGAAAACAGTTAAGAGTCAGCTAATAATAAAGACTTTGCTTGAATAATGTGCATGAGACAGGCTTAGCATTTCTACAATACAGCACAGTCTGTAGAAAAACAAAAGCTCTTTAATGTCACCCTTCTACCTGGTGGTAAGGCTCTCTCTTGTATTACTGTTCTTAAATAGGGATATGAACCCTAAATTTTTGCTTACAATTTAGCCAGTGGAAAGACTTTCTCTGGTTGATAACGCATATACTGTTTTTAGAAATGTCCACATACAACTGCTGTTCTTGTCAGTTGACTAGATAGAGGATCTTTTTTTCATGACATTTTAATATGATGAATTCTTCACCTTGTAGCCTCTATTTCTGCTTTTATTTTTTCTTACTCTAAGATGCATGAAATGCCTTTGAAATGCCTACATTTCTAACGTAGTGTTTAAGGATAAATACACAAGCTATAGATCATAGGTAAAATAAATGAATAGGAGAACATAAAAAGGGGAACAGGAAGGAATCACACAGGAAGGAAAAAAGGAAATGTGGCAAATATGGCTAACAGCCCAATGAACTTCATTCCTGACTTACACTTGGGACGTGGAAAACTCACAAGATTGTCTCACTGGATATATTATTATTAGCAATGTTGTGGTTTAATCCTTCCATGTCTGTTTATGTTCTATCAATTCTGCCCTCTTCCCAGCATCCACATAAGAATGGGTGATTCTCTGGATTTTTTAGTGCATTTCTGTGCTTCTGTTCTCTCTCACATCTTACACCTCTTTGTGTTAAGTAATATGGCTAAGTAATTATACAAATCTATCAATCTTTAAATAGAAAGCTGAGATGGTAGCATGTGTTAAACAACCTCTCTTTTCTCCTTAAAAACTGAATAGTATGCAATTTAACCAAGCAAAAAAAAGAAACAAAAACCCCCTTCTCTGAACTGAAGGCTTATTTTTGTCATCTGTCACATAAGCCATCATGAGTTTTTGGGTACTATTCTAAGGAAATATCACAAAATACATGAGGAAAAGAACTATCATGCTATGCACTTCTTGTGTGGTCCATGACAGTTACAGGTGATTTGATATCATTCAGAAGTACCAACAATGCAGGAATGTGCTTAGTGTGAATTTACACTACATAATACTAATGTTTTCTACCCATAGTATGCACACACGATTTTCTAATAAGAGTAAATTCTTAGGTTTTTTTTAACGAATAATTCAGGTGCCTATGAGACTGGTTACTGTTGGTACCCTTCTGCTCTCAACTATGTTTATGAAAATCTGATGGAGCCACATATCTCTACAGTGACTGAACTGTAACTTTTTCAGGGCTTCCAAACAGGCTTGTGGTAAGAACAAAGAATATGTAGGTTAAAAGGATTAAAGTATTTTGCATCTTATTCTGACAAATTTTTCACGATAAACACAACATTTAGAAAAAAAAGCCACTAGGGAATGTAAGGCTTTGCAATTATTTCATCCAAGAAACTGCAAGATTATGGGAATATAATGTATCCTGAACTCATTTTTTCCCACAGATATTCACACTCCACTAAAATAAGTTGAGCTATATGTAATGACTAACAGCAGGAAATTACTCTCCATGTGTGTATGCTTCTCTTTCAACAAGTTACAAACAATGCAGCAGGTTGTACAGATTTCGGATCATAAGAATAATAATACATGAGCAGTGTCCTATTTCTTTCAAATTCAGCGTAAATGGCTACTACTTTCAAACTAGTTGCTGTCTGGGGTTGAACCACGGTAGGTACTACTTAAGAGAGTTCTGAAGCCACTCCCAACAGTGTATGAAGTATTGAGAAAGGTGTGAGGAACAGAAGGATTCTGCTTTTAGAAAAGAACTGTGTGCTATAGTTACAATGGACAATGAACAATTAGTAAAAAAAGAAAGATGGACACCCAAGGAAACATTTACATGCGTAAGAGCCATCCGAGAATCTTGCCATTGCACAAAGGAAGAGCAATAAAATGTATGATCAGATATCTAAAAAAATTAGTAATGACAATAAACCTGAATTAAGGATACTTGGCCATGTTTTGTTGTGTTCTTGGGAAACCTTCTGAATGCTGACCTTTGAAATCACTATGTATTTTCCACACTGGGCTTTTGTGATGTATATAAAAAAATTATTAAAAAGCACTTACCTGCGTTTACTTACTGCATGAGAAAGCTGGAAATATTTAAGTTTTTGAGACCCCTTGTGACATACATAACAGACTATCTGACTTTTGTAGCAGGGATTGTATGACCGTAGTAAGTTAAGCTAAAATACTGTAAAATACACATGAAATTTCTGTACAGGAAGCTTGATATATACTACAGAGTGCATATAGGAATGTTTGCTCAGTAGAAAAGCAAGACAAGGAGAGACAGAAGATAAGTGTTGTCAAAACAACAAAGAAAGAGAGTGAAAATACCCAGAGCTCAGTCCTTCAAACTGTAGTGTAGTGCTTCATTAAGGAGCATCTGCTTCCCAGTAGGGAGCACTAGATGACTTGCTTTTGGGAAAAAAGCATCAGCACTGCCTTAGATTATGAAGTTCTTCAGTTCGTTTGATAATGTATAGTCAAGGTATCAGTACCCACATTATAATTTCTTAGCTGCAGGTTGCTCAGAACAGCCTGCATTCTCTGCTGGCACTCAAGTAAGAACATGAATTGGTGAAATCTCATGGGATTTAATACAGTCAGTGGGATGGTAGAAAATTAGTGAAAAACTGAACAAGTGAAAAAACAACATCAACATATATTTAATAATGGTGAAACTACCACCTCTTTCATTCCTGCAGGTAATTTTATGCACTCTGTCTACACTACAGTGCCATTCTCCATAAGTAAAAAAATTAAAGAAAGGTATGGGTTCATTTTACCCTTTGGAAAATAGTATGTTTTGGGAGAACACAGAACAGACAGGTTGCAAGGTCACATAGCCTACTGAAAGCAGGACCAGCTTGCATCAGATTGCTCAGGATAATTTGAGTATCTACAAGGATGGAGATTTCCCATTCTCTTTGGATGCCTGTTTCAGTATGACTACTTTCACTGTGAAAAAATACTTAACATGTAACTTAAGACAAAGAAGTTGCATGCTGCCTTTATGAGAAATACTTCAAGGTGTTGTCAATGCCTAGTATTTAATATACAAGAGCAATATTCTATTGGTTAAGTTCCAAAAGGTGAATCATTTTTATTGTTGTGATTATATGACTTTCGCCTTAATGAAGTTTTCTCAAAGAATGTCACAAAAATTTAGACCCAAGTTGCTGTGGTTACCTCTATATGGTCACAGGACAAAAAAATACTGTTTACTAATTGCAGAACAACTACCATGACTTTCTCTATGGTGAGAAAAGGAACCAATGTGCACCGAAAGTACTGACAGATAGGAGCTATGCTGGCCTATAATGCTCTGATTCATCTTATCCAACGTCAGGCATCTAATGGGTTGACGTTTTGTTAATAATCCACCATGTGATTATGTGGTTTGACAACTGTAGCCAATGCCAGGAAATGTAACACAATTGGTATAAAAAAATGTTCATTTTAGCAGACACTGGCATGATGTTATCTGATGGCTACATTAATTTAATCTCTTCCTATTTCATACATTTCTCTTCGACATGAGAAAATCACTGAGAACCTTAACTGAGTTGCCTTGTTTTTAGCTAGTTTATTCTGCTGGGATATCTGGGGAAAAAGCAGTTACAGTTAGCATAGATACAGTCCCAATCAGTGTGTGCCATCACAGTAATGAGGTTACTAAGTAACCTGTTCAGTGAATTACCTGCATTTCTACATCTTTCTTTCAGTAGGTGGCTAATCAAATATGAAATCATTACCAAGATGTACTTTCACTAATGCAAGGTCATCTCCTTGGTGTGTAAAAAATACATGATGAGGTAGACTTCAGTTCTGAATCTAGTAACCAGTTTTATATGGCTAGCTTTTTAACCATGTTTATTCATCTTCTGCTATAAGCTGGCATTGCTGGATAAATAAAAGCAGGGATCAGTTTAGTACTAAAATAGGGCTGCATTGTTCCACCAAACACCTGCCTTCAAATACCTCATAACCAACAAATACTTCTAATGAAATGACTTAAGATAGTTTGCTAACTGATCTGACTAATGACAGGTGAAGCTATTGGGACAACTTCTTTTAAAAAAAATTGTTCTAGCCTCCAAGGACATTAATGATACATGTCTGGTAAAACGCACTTCTGTAAATGACCATAATGAAATATAAATACAGTTTTTTTTATCATTAGTTGAAAAGTTTCAATAGCATAGTTTATTTTAAAATTTGGTGCTTTGTTGTTCATGAATACCCATGCATGCCCCAAATAACTGTTCTTTTTTTAAAATCAGCATCTGTTTATTTGTGCAATTCAATACCTTTTCGATGAAACTGCAGTGATCCTAGCAGACACATGGATTTAAGCATTTCTGTTGTGTACATTTCTAAGCAACACTGCAACTGGATGTATAGTCTACAGATTTCAGGATGAATTTCACCATCTTCTGGGCTGTAGTAAAAGAGAAAAATTTTAGTTAGGAATGGGACAGAAAAAAGGTGAAGGTCATTGAATCCACTTCCCTATTGTTGAAAGCAACCACATCATAACATGCCTCATAAATATATTGTTATGTATATATGATAAAAAATCTGTTCTACTAATCTGTATTTACAAACAAAACAGCTAAACTTAGGTTGTCGTTGATAATACTGCATATCCTTACATTATTCTCTGCATATTTTTAGAAAAGAGGTACGTGACTGAGATATTTTGTCCTTTTTAAAGGCTTTGGTTAAGTATTATCTGGTGTACTTAAGAGTTCTTTCCATTTCCCTTACCCATGGTCCTGGCATGGATGCAGGAGACAGCAGGGCTACTTTCACAGTCACTGTTCAGGTTACAAATCCTGCATCAGCCATGATCAACCCTACATTGAGGACATTCTCATCAGAGACAAGTCACTGGTAGCCTTCTGTATTTTCTGCCAAATTATTTCCCCCACTCCTGCATTTAAATTAGATGTTATGTGATACTACATTCACTACATTGTGAGGAGAATGGGATGTGCAAGAGTTTTTTCAAGAAAGTAATAACCTTGAAAACAAAAATTGAAAACAAGAATAATTCCTCATCTTCAACTAATTGCTTAGGACACTAAGAAAATAATTTACCACGTTCCAAGGACCAATTCTCATATCTTGCTGTAAAATTAAACCTCACTTTTGCAGGCTGAGAAAACTGCATGTGTGTAAACATACTTTTTAACAAACTTAACCGTTTCTGTGAGTGCTAACGAAGTGATTTACCCAGTCATGCATGAGAACTGAGTTTTCAATGCTCTCTCCAAATGTACTTTCAATAGGGCAGTGAGTCATATGATTGCAGAGTGAGGATTTCAGCCATTTAATGATCAGCTATTCTTGCTATTGGCTTGCTACATAGTGTTGTTAAGTGGTAAGATAACCCCCAAAACCTGGATTTTATAGCAACCAGAGGAATCTGCTTTTCTAAATAACCTGAATATAATGGAACTTCTGAATACTGTTTTTAAGAAATGAAAAAAGATTTCAGTAGGCTTTCACATTTCTAGTCTACAAATAATATAGACAAAGCTTTCATAATAAAAAGACTGCTAGCATTCTAAACAGTGTTTGAATTTCCTGTGGTTAAACTGCTGCCTCAAAATACCCTTTGGTATAAGAAATAAAATCAGACTTGTGAATTTCCTCCCAGGAACCAAAGCAACTTACCTGCTAAATTATTTGCAGGAACGCTACACTGGGATGCTTATGGTCAAATAATTTCATATACCAAGCTAGATCAAAGGTTTTGAGACCTACAGTAGACAATGTGTATTTGAACTAATAAAACAGGTTCCTTCTGACCTAAAGTAAGAGGTCATTATTTATACCTAGATCCAGGGTCCAGTCAAAATGTTAAGTCCTGCTCTTCTGTCAAGAACAAAGCTTTAAAACTGAACCTTAAGAAAATTCTATTTGTTTATGCTGATATACATGGAAGCTCAGTTTAAATAAATACTACATACTAAAATCTGTTAAGGCTTGTATTTGAGGTTCACCATTGTTTCTAACAGAGAAGATTATACACTACCTAAAGAGTGTGCACCTTCTGCCTCTGATTTCAATGACACCAAGGAAGAACATACTTAAGTCATATCCCGGTGTAAGAAAACAGGCCCTTGTGCATGTGGCTCAGTGGGCAGGACAAAGGAGTGATCTCAAAGGAATCTCTGATGCAAGGACACATATTTCATCAAAATAGATCCATGTTGAAATCTCACATTCCTTTCAAATAGGAACATAAACATTTTAAGCTAAAACTTAACATTCTGTGCAGTTATGTTTGCTGTTTCTTTCAGTTTTAATTCATTTGCTGTATGAATTGTAGCTGTTTGATCTGTGATCATTTAGCTGATTAGAAAATTGATTGTTCTCTTTGCATAAACGATAAACATTTATTTTCAAATTGGTAGATGGCAAGAGGGGTTTTAATATAATCATATTCGTATTAACCAAAGAAGATAAGATCTATATAGCTCAGATATAAATTTAATCTGTTTTAGTATAAATCAGGAGTAGTTCTTTAGAAGCAGTCAGTTACTGCTAAACACGCATAGTATTTTCAAGACCAGCAGACAGTCCTTCATTTTGCGTGTACTATTCCTAATGATTTCAATATTTTCTATAAAAGAGGTACTACAAAATTGGATAAATCTTAATGTTGAACAACATTCTGATGCTTGGTGTGAAAGGTAATCTCAGGTGTAAAAGTAACCTTACCGAATTAATCTAAGTAAAATCAGCATGAATATGCAACTAGCCAAATAAAGCAAAAGTATGGCACACCACATTTTCTTCCTCTGCAATAGTATTTTAAGTTCCTGGATTTTGAGTCTTATATACCTCGTTTTATTTCTCTGACAGCTAAGTTTAAGAATCATGTGATACATACTTAGATAATACATTGCCTTTTAGAGATTTTTACTATCCTGATTTGTCCTACCTTTTAGCTTATAGATTAAATTTCTTAACCCCCCACCATCATCATCTGCATGACTTTCTGCTGCAGCTCGTTTCTCTCAAGCACACACACAGTACTTTGCCTTGAACTACCCTTACCAGCAGAGGGATTATAACAAGAGTTAGGAGTGTAGAATTCCATTTACTTTCCATATTCAGGACCATGGTCCAAAATGCAGCACTTCAAAATTGTTGCTTATTTCATGTAATGCCTAAGTCCCAGGGATGTACCACCATACACAAAAGCATATTTAGTTTCCCTTTGAGTTTCCTATATGCCTAAACTTCTCCAAGCAGGTTTTCCTCTGTTCTGAAGAGGAACAGTTGCACAACTAGTAATGGATAAATGACTCATCAATTTGCCTGTTCCACCTGCAGGGCACTGCTCCATAAACATTCACGTGCAAAGTGGAATCTGCAAAAAACCAAAGTCACCACAGATGGTAAAAATGACCTTTATCTGCTCAGTGATGATAGTCCTTTCTGATGGAATGATACAGATCTAATCCATTCTCTTATCTAAGTAAAGTTCAAAGTTTACCTTCTGAAAGCTGGGTCTGTTTAAGCACATGTCTATCAATAAAAAAACCCTGTATCATAAAAAGACAAATTTCCTTGTAGCAGAATTTAGATAAAACTGGTCTTTGGTTGTCCTATTTTTCTCTGTATTGCTTCCAGTGTTAAAAGTCCATACATATTTTAGAAGTTACAGCTGTTACCAGAAATTTATTTACAATACGTTGAATGTATTTCTTCCTTTCTAGCTGTCACTGGCAAAAAGACCAAGGATGGTCTGTACACCGATGTAAGAAAACAGTATTTTCTTCATACAACTAATTTCTAAGAAGCAAAAATGGTGAAAACCTTTTTTAAAAAACTTGGTCTTGCCAACAAAATTTGTGCAGACTAAGAAGGCAGCAATTATACATACGATGATGGGCTCACTTTGAACTTATCAGTGGTTTCCTATTCACAAATGATCTGGAAGAGTAATTGGAAAGCACAGTCATAGGTATTTTAATTGCTGCTTCTTTTTCTGTGGTAAATCTAATACATCTTTCTTGTAAAATATATTTGCGGATCACAAGAGAGTACGAATGAGAAACCTCTATGATATCCACATGTTCTTATTTCTTCAAGAATACGAAGCATCTGTAATTCGACTATAGACAAAACTCTTTTCTCATTTTCAAATCCACACTAAGAGCAGTGACAATCAAGAAAAAAAATTTTTAATTATCTCAAATTTATACAATGAGAAGTATTTCCGGGCCACTGCCCTCACTGATTGTCTCAAGCTGTTTAATTAGTGTTTAATTGCAACTATGACCACACAAATTCCATTAACTTGCAACCAAACCACTAAACCATAAAGCCGATTTTCATCTCTGAGACCACATGCTCTGATGTCAATGCACACAAAGACTTTTTTATAATTGCTGAAGTATATTCTGTGTAGCAGGCTTAAAATTTTCCTTTAAAGTGTCATTGGTTTAATTTCTCTGTAATTTTCTGTCTCTCAGTTCAGTGTCATGTCAGGAGAAATGCAGAAGAGCAAACAAGTATGTAGAGGTTTTTGCAGGCTGAAGGACACAGGAAAATGGAGGCTGTCCTTGAAAGACGGTGGCTGAGAGAAGAAACATGAAGAAGGCATGAACAGTATGCCTGGTCTAATCGGGAACAAGTAGCAAAACCGACCAATAATTGTAAAGAAATTCGGGTGTTCTTACTAGTTAACATATACAAAGGAGCCATTACGCCTAAATAAAGGTCTTCTGCTCATCAGGCAGTAGTCTGTGCATCAATCACCTCAGAAGTACAGCCATAACTCTGAGGATGAAAATTATGATATGCTTACTGTTAAATAGCTACATACTAAATGTGTATTATTTACAAAGAAAAGTTCACGTAAACTTGTATTATTATCACTCAAAGTCAGCTACCTCTGTCTCAGTTAGTCCAGCTGATTTTATAGGTCCATACAAGCTGGTGGCTGCTTAATAACTTTCAGGCTTCACTACTGCTGGATCTTCACTAGAAAACAGTAGGCATAGATTTTCTAGTAGAACTAAGAGAACGGGTTGCTTCATACCAAGGTGGGTTTTTTTTAATAATAAAAACTCTATATGAAAGAAAGCCAGATGGTTAGCTAATTACAACCAATGATCACATTTCCCATACGTGACTGGTCTATAGCATTACTTATTTGACTTAGAAACACACTTGCTGATGTCTAGGGAAAACTGGCAGATCATTTGGCTCTAATTTTCCTTTTTTCTCTCCTGAATTGTGCTGATAGCTTTATTTAAATAGCCTCAAATATCCTGTCCCTCTCTTACAAGGAATTTCTGTAGTTATATGAATACTGTACCACTGGGGTAGAAGTCCTTATTCAAAGCCATCACTACTACTCAGTTGATGAGAAACTCATGAGCCGCACTTCTGCAGTTTCAGAGCTCTGATAACTACCTATATTAAAAGCAGTTACAAAAGAGAAAATTCTGATTTATTCCTTTTATAACAGGAGCTTAATTGATGCAGTTTATCAGGCTGCTATTAACATTAAAAGTTTTTTTTCTTTGTATGTAGAACTTAAAATAAACCTATAACACTACATTTTCAATTCATCAATTTCAAACCATCTATTGTTTCCCCTCCATAAAATCCTGCTTTTAAAAAATCAGATCATGTTGTTTAACTGAATATATTTACAAAGCACTGACAAAAGGTGTTTGTTTTCCATTACATTTTCCTATGCTGATATTTAAAAGAAGATCTATAGGGGGAGCTCTTATACTAACCATGTATTGAAGGATGAAAAAATGCAGCTCTTTAGGTAATAATTTTAAAATACAACAATAAACATGACTAAAATGCTTCTCTTAATATGGAAAGATATAGACTGAAAATCTCATTTTTTTTTTACCTTTTCCCAAAATAGCTGACATGACTTTATTGTACTGGCAAAATATTCATTACAACTGAAACATACCTTCAGGTCTACCTGAATTCCTGTAGGTGCCCAACATTCATTATTCTGTTAAAATTAGTGAACCTTAAGACTAGCAAGACTGAACAAATATTATGGTCTAATTCTGAACTGAACTTAAAAATTTTAGGCACATATTTAGAACAGAGCAACATTTTATTTTTACTACTGACAACACTTAAATAATATGTATTGACATATGATCCCCAGTCGAAAGTTTAACTTGGTTGTATAAAAGGTTTGACACACCTTTTTGTAAAGTACTGTTTTGACAAAATCTAAGGAAAAGTATAATTTTTATTAAGAGCACTAGTAGTTTTAAAATATTATGTGCTATTTATACACACAATGAAGACCACCTGTCTTCAAAAGCTAAAGGAAAAGAAACTTCTGGCAAATCAGAAATCAAAAAAAATCATCAAATTCTGCCCTATATCCCATACATGTACCTTCATGGAAAGGAATGTAAGTTAACTTGATAAACTGTGATAAATAACTGTTCATAAATGTTACTCTGTACGTTATCTTTAATTCAGGATTAGAAACATGGCAGTTTAAAAGATATATTGCAGATACAAAAACAAAGGCGGCCAGGCTGGACGAGGCTTTGAGCAACCTGATCTAGTGGGAGCTGTCCATGACCATGGCAGGGGGTTGGAATCTTGTGATCTTTAAAGTCCTTTCTAACTCAAACCGTTCTCTGATTCTTTGATTTGGAAACAAGACCCATCTCAGACATTATGGTTCTGCTAGTATGAAAATTGTGACAACCACTGTAGAGGAGACATGCTTAATCCCCTTGAATTACTGAGGGTAAGAGGCTCCTCCAACTACAGTGCAGATGCAACAGCCTATTAAACCTGCCAGAGCTTTTCTGTCTTAAAAGCACCAATTATTTATCACTTAACCATTCATTTTAAACGTAACAGAAAACTTGCTGATTCATTCAGAATGTAAGAAGAAAAGTCATCACACAACATTGTTTTCTTCTAAACAGACCTTGAGAAAATATTCTTATTTGTGTTCCATATGCTGGGGTTATTTTTTTAAAATGTATGTGCTTCACACACACTGATGTTACTTTCAGTATCATGTGTTGTTTTCTTGTTGTCTGCTAATTCCTGCAATACTGTGATGCAATTGCTACAAAACATCCCCCTCCAGCCAAAGGAAAAGCAGGGCTACTTCTTTCTAGTAGGCCGAGAAATAGTCACAATGTTGTTTTCACTAAATTAGACTGTTGTTTTGAAGCAGTTACAGTAGTGCTCTCAATAACAGGAGATATGGGACCAGATTTTGTTCAGTTAAGACCAGTATAAGTATCTAATTACTCTGATAAGGCTCATAAAGTTAACCTGGGCACATGACAATACAAGAAGAAAAAAAGCACAATACAGTGATTAGTACTGCAGAGACGTTTCTAACTCTAAAGTTGATAGCAGTTTAGATATTTTCACATTAGAACAATTTACCTACAACTATCACAGTAGGAAATACGCTTTTCTTACCCATTCAAGAAAATCTTCCTGACTTCACAGAACTTATCTGATAAACCAAAGACCATTTATGGTCTTCAAATTACAGTCATTTCAAATATGCTGTCATTTCCTTTTTTCTGGCAGGTTCCTTTCTTTCAGAAATACCTCCAAAGATAAAAGTATGGAAACATTTATATTATTGCAGTCTTACTGAATTTTTTTTTAAGCTCTAGAATTGTTTGGAAATACACTATATGAGTTAGTTAGAGGCAGCAACATTAAGTTTAAAATGGATTAACTGATTACAAGTAACACTGTGATTCTTCCACACCCCGGACATTATACTATCAGGAGAATAAATATCACTCTGTTTTTAAGAGTTGTGCATGTGCTTAGCTGCACATCAAATATTTGCAGCTGATAGAAAACATTGTTTTAAAACAATCAGAATCACACTGGGGTTTTCTGGATTTTATTTCCTGAATGAACTCAAGCATGGGCAAAAAGCAAATTAGCAGAGGGCTAACCAAACTATTCCACTAGAAAACAAAACAGATTTGAATCACTTGGTAAAATTTAGTAAAACAGCACTAATTTAGAAAATTTTAGTCCAGCTCACTCGGCATTAGGCAAGACAGGGTGTATTGGGTGCAGGGGATAAGGTTTTGGTACATGTTGCTACAGGTGATGGGTTCTCTGCAGGAGGAGATGGAAGAGCTGCCCTAAGCCAGACACAGTTAGTTCCAGCTGGCTCCTCAAGGCACTGAGGCAGCACCCAGCTAAGCCCATAAGCCAAGAGTTTGGCACCTCTTTGACAACTTGTGTTAAAAGAGGACAGAAAACACAAGGAGAGAGGAGTGAACAAAAAAGAGTGAGAAACAAGAGATGGAACATCAAGGTCAGAGAAAGGAAGTTCTCCATGACAGAGCAGATACTCCTTGCAGACTGCAGAGGAACACGCTAAAGCAGATGGATATTTCTGAAGGAACTGCCACCTGTAGAGAAGCTATAGTGGAGCAGATTTTCCTGACAGGACTGCAGTCTGTGGAAAAGAGCATGCCAGAGCAGAGGAGAAGTGTGAGGAGGAAGGAGAGGCAAAGCAGAACTTTATGACTTACATTCCCCATTCTGCCTTCACTGCAAGGGGTGTAGGTAGAGGAGTGTGGAGTGAAGATATGCATGGGAAAGAGGAAAGAAATATATGTTGTTTTGATGTTTGTCTTTTTGCTTCCCACTACCCAAATTATTAATTATTTTTATTTTAATTGGCAATTAATTAGGTTAATCTTCTCTACATCAAGCCTGCTCTGCCCGCACCAGCAGCTGGTAAGCAATGCCCTTACTTCATCTTCCCTCCCCCACCAACCGCTTTCTCATTCCTGTTCTTTCTGTTTTCTCCCCATGAGAAGTGTGTGAGCTGAGGAGTCAGTGGGCAAGCAGTTGCCTGTTGAGAAAGGCTCACTTTTAATGATGCTTTTCAGTTCCTGTAAGATTTTTTAAAAATATCTGTCTACCAAACCTTGGAAGAAACTAACTCTAGGCCCCCTTCCCATCACTCTTTCCTTCATCTGTCTGCTCCTTGTCTTGGGGAAATATGTCAGACCTCTACATTAGCCAAAGATGAGCTGAACAGGGTCTTTCCCTCTGCACATCATCAGCCTCCTTGTTGAGAAGAGATGGTGTGAGATGAGATGAAAGAAATCTTCGAGTGAGCTCACAAGTCAGCCTTGTGTAGCTCTAGCTTCAGCTGCACAGAAAATCTCTGCAGCTTCACTGCCTCAAAATTGTACTACAGACACTACTACATGGCAGATAACCTCAAATAATGACAGACTTTCCATAAAAGACCTACACTAACCAGTACGGAGGCAGTCAGATTAGTTGTATATGCATAATTTTTAAGCTGCCCAAGGGAACTCCTACTCCACACCCTGCTTTGTCAGCAAGTTTTTCTCAAATGAATTTTTCTGATAAAGACAGACAGACCTGTGGCAACCAAAAGGTTCAAGCTCAGTATACCTACATATTGTCTTTTACACATTGACTGCAGACTCATGCTGTCAATGGATTTCCCCATTGATTTTATTTAAGCTATCATGTTCTTTATAATGTCCCTTAATCACTTATTACTCATTAATATCTTTCAAAACTTTGCAGAACTTAAATTGTAAGAATTCATTCCTACACTCCTGTGCAGTTGCAGTTCCTTTGTTTAACAGTTGGAAAGAGAATGCTTAGGAACTACCAAAACAAGTATCTCATTTAGGATGATCTATGGAATGTGTTTGATCTGTGTGGACAAATGAGATCAGACTTCCCAGAAAGGCCTGAAAATGAATGAAATGCTTCAGGTATTTGGTGCTGTAGAATCTCGGTCACAATAAAATACTAAAATAAGGGATATAGAAGGAACTCTACAGTGAGCAATGCCATCTGCTGTTGACCATCCACAGGTCACTAAGCCAGATCACTGCTTTAATTTATGACACTTCTTTTTTCCATTTTTTTCTGCCTCTAGTACTTCCTTTGAATATAAATTTCAATATAATTTTTTTTCCAAAGAGCATTTAATGAAGCATTTGTGATCTGGATACCTGTTACCTGTTTGTAACTTAGATATCTGTTTTTTCATATTTCAAAATGAGGAAAAAAGCCACAGATGTGAAGAGCTGGTAAAATTAGAAGTGGTACAGTGCAATGTATTTGCATTTTCTCAAAAATTGTTTCATCAAACTAGTCAAAATTTCTGAAAAAATCCATACATTCTCATAATCCCTTTTTTCCTCCCTTTTGATCAACAATATGTCTGCTACAACACTGAACTGGAAGGAAAAGTTGCTCAAAATATTGGGTTGCTCAAAATAATGTAGTATTTGAGATTCTGTACATATCAAATGCATCTAGAAGTGCTTTGAATATGGCATTATTATGCCTGGGAGAATTTTCCCATCTTTTTAAAAGCAAATATCCAAATACCTCCACACAAAAGTATTCCCAGTGAAGAAGTCATGGTATAGTGTTGGCAGAAGTATCTTGCACAACCCCACCAGATATTTTACAGATAAAATCTGTATGAGTAGTTATGTTAAAAATCACAGCTGAGAGACTGTGATAAAAGTTGAATGTGTCAAAAAAAAAGAGAGAAAAAAGGAACAGATTAGCTTTCTTAAATGTTTAAATTCATCCATGAGAAAGAATTTTTTAAAACCATCTGTTGATGAAATGTGTTCAGGAAGCAGTATTTTAGCAATAAGAACCTTCCTTCTTCAAGGTTTTTTTTTTTTTTTTAATTTTTGAATCCTGCTCTAGTCTCCAATTGGCTTCATAAAGTGGTGTTGCTTTTTTTTCTTTTTGAAATACTTATTTCTGCTTGAGAAGCAAGGATGTCTCCACAAAGTCTTCCTTGGGCATCCAGTATCCTGTATTAGCCAGTGACAGACATGCTACACATTTCCATGTCTTGAATGATTTAAAATGAATAGTAAATTATTTGGCTAAGTATGCACCTAGATCGCATACCTGTGACTCCGAGGCCTTGGTGTTCTGCAGCTTGCAGTACGGGGCTGTTTGCTCAGCACACAGCTTCACATTGCTCAGCCTATGTACAGGGCTATGGATGAAGTTGTCATATTATCCCAAAGTAGCAATCTCTGTTCTTTGGTGTTGGGTTTTGTTTTTTAAATGCATGTGGGTGGGTAACTTCACCACAACTTATGGAAATAATTGCAGGCTGCTGTATAAACAAGGCATTTCTAAATATTTTACCATTTAACTATGTGCCACAGTGTGTACATTTGCAATGATCTGTCTTGCCATGATAGGCAGAGGTATGAAGCATTAGCTTTTTCTTCTCACCTAATAAACACCAACTTGTGTTCTTCTGCAATGGGAAAGCAGTTTCTTCAAAAACTTCAAGCACATCATTTACAACAATATGACAGTATTTGAATTCTTATGCCAAATCTGCTGGCAGGAAATGTTCATGCAGAAAATATTAATACAAAAGATAAGAACAGCAAGGTAAAAAATGGAGCACGAGAGAAAAGAAAGAACTAGTGAATAATTGGTCATATTGAATGTATTATTTCTCTTCTAGTTAAAAACAACGTATAAAATCTAAATGTAGATCTGCAAATGTATCCAGCAAAGAGGAAACAGTATTCATTAACAGCCAGCACTTAAGTATATATTTAAATTTTAAAACTGTGGATATAGTTTTTTTGGACTTTAGTAAAGCCTTTACACAGTTTATCACAGCATTCTGCTATGGAAACTGTCAGCCTCTGGCCTGGACAGGCGCACACTCTCCTGGGTGGAAAACTGGTTGGATGACCGGGCCAAGAGAGTGGTGGGAAACGGCGTTAAATCCAGCTGGAGATCAGTTACAAGTGGGGTTCCCCAGGGATCAGTGATGGGTCCAGCCCTGTTCAATGTCTTTATCAATCACCTGGATGAAGGTGTCGAGTGCTCCCTTAGCAAGTTTGCAGATGACACTAAGCTGTATGGAAGTGTTGATCTGCTGGAGGGTTGGGAGGCTCTGCAAAGGGACCTAAACAGGCTGGACCACTGGGCAGAGTCCAGTGGGATGAGGTTTAACAAGGCCAAATGCCGGGTCCTGCACTTGGGGCACAACAACCCCAAACAGTGCTACAGACTGGGAAAGGTCTAACTGGAAAGCTGCCAGGAGGAGAGGGACCTGGGGGTGTTGGTCGACAGCCGAATGAACATCAGCCAACAGCGTGCCCAGGTGGCCAAGAAGGCCAATGTCATCTTGGCTTGGATCAGAAATGGTGTGA
This sequence comes from Coccyzus lansbergi, assembly GCA_033558105.1. NCBI lineage: Eukaryota > Metazoa > Chordata > Aves > Cuculiformes > Coccyzidae > Coccyzus > Coccyzus lansbergi. Next base: position 576,626 of record JAUMJK010000694.1, read on the forward strand.
CCAGCAGGTCCAGGGAGGTTATTCTCCCTCTGTACTCGACACTGGTGAGGCTGCTCCTTGAATACTGTCTTCAGTTCGGGGCCCCTCACCACAAGAAGGATGTTGAGGCTCTGGAGCGAGTCCAGAGAAGAGCAACGAAGCTGGTGAAGGGGCTGGAGAACAGGCCTTATGAGAAGCAACTGAGAGAGCTGGGGGTGTTTAGCCTGGAGGAGACTGAGGAGAGACCTCATTGCTCTCTTCAACTACCTGAAAAAAGGTTGTGGAGAGGAGGGTGCTGGCCTCTTCTCCATAGTGACAGGTGACAGGACAAGAGGGAATGGCCTCAAGCTCCGCCAGGGGAGGCTCGACATAAGTAAAAAATTCTTCACAGAAAGGATCATTAGGCACTGGAACGGGTTGCTCAGGGATGTGGTTGATTCACCTTCCCTGAAGGTGTTTAAGGTGCGGGTGGATAAGGTACTGAGGGGCAAGGTTTAGAGACTGGTGGGTATGGTTAGACTCGATTATCTGGTGGGTCTCTTCCAACCTGGTGATTCTATGATTCTATGATAGTACTGGAAGGATTCATGATTAAGGCGTGTTTAATTTAATGCTTTGTTCAGATGAGACCTTAATGCCTAGATAATCTCAAATATTAAATTTTTATGAAACAGAACTACAGAGCTATTAGAAGAACTAGAACAGATTTTACACACCTTATAATAAATCTGGACTCAGTTGGAATGCTTCTTGTATAAGCCTGAGAGATTTGAGATCTCCCTTAGTGGAAGACTGATCTTTCAAGTTACTGATGATGCTGTAAAAAGCAGTTATCCTTTTCTGCTTGGTACTCAACATCTTACTAGAGCAAACCTCGATGTACCATAGTTCATGTTAAATACAAAACCTCTTTGATGATTCTGCAGGAAGTCTAACACTTGAATGGGCATGACAGAACATGTGTTGTGAGAAAGACATTCACTTAATTTTATGGTCCTGCACAATTAGCTTAGCAACTGCACTGGCTGATTTCAGTGAGAGGCACAGAAAAGCGAAGTGTTTCAGATTGTTGAGAGCTACTGAGAATTAGTAAAAATACTTCTGTTAACAGGAAAACTTCAATCCAAGACTTTAAAAAGGAGAGATGAAATTAGAAGTGACCCCCCAGTATACGTGGACATCTAAGAGCCCACATTGAAACCTTTTTCTAATGCACACCAACGTGTCTGTCTTCTCACTTCTCTTAAAATATATGAAAAGGTTGCTCACATCTGATTTATAAGATTCAGTGAGAACCATAGGTAATTTTCTGAAACCAATGTAAGGAAAACAAGGTAAGTAGAGTGTCTGTCCAACAGTAAAAATTACAGCCATGTGGGATTTCTAATTTCTTAATCAAATAGTATTCAAGAAAATTATCAGGAAAGGAGCACTTAAAACTCATGACTGCATTCTCAGGTTTGGCCTCAGCTGTGTTTCAGTAGAAATCTAGAGAAGAAAATTACTGAAATATGCTGGTGAGACAGATCTCAAAGCAGTGGGCCTAAAGGGGACAAAGATTTGCTCTTCTTGACTGTCGTAGATTAGCACAAATGCAACTGTTAACCACACCTGTGAATCTCGGCATGAAGCTTCAGTATACTTTTTTTCCAACAAATGTGTTCTTTGCAAAATTCGGCCAAGAAATAAATCTTCTCTCAGGAATACTGAAATGATAAAATTATTTTGGACTAGTCTAACATTAATTTTGACATCAGTTTTTTGTGGGCATAGTATCATTGGCATGACATGAAAGACTCATAGTTAACTGCATCTGTAAATGTTTAAATACCTTTTAAAAATTATTTCTGAATCCCTTTTTAAAACAGTATTTACAGATACAAGTTAGTATCTCTCAGCTTTTTGATCAGGAAAAACTTTACTGTGACTTAACTAGTTACATGCTAGGAGCTGCTCTGTACTGTTATGTGTTAGGCCCTAAAATTCCAGCAAACTGACATTTAAGATCAATCTTTGAAGAAAGAATTTAGGAAAACAATATGAAAAAAAATTGTAATCTTCACATTTTACTTAGGAAACAATACAGTAATAGCAAAATAGGGTATTTTAATAATACAGCTTCCCCCAAAAGACTGAAATATGATGTAAAAGCATTGAATAATATGTATAGTATTTTTCAGTGATAGTAAGTACTGTAACACTTATTTAAGAAGTGATTCACCTAAAACATCAGTCAGAGGTTGAATTAAAGATTTTCAAGACTTTCACCAAAACAGAGAAAAACCCCAAATGCTCAAAACATTCATTCTTGTTTATCATGTTTGTTCTAAAGGTTAAATGGATTCCAGGGGCTTGCTGTAAATATATTCAAGTCTCTCCCCTAAAAAATTTCCAAATAATTAATGTGACAGAAGCAAATTTGATATTAATTCCACTACTGTTTGGAGGGCTACAAGAAAAAAAAGGCAAGAAACAGAAACACTGGGGAAAAAAAGGGATGACAAGGGATAAGAGGGTATAAGAAAAACTGGAGAGAAGCAAAGAACCATGAAAAAAGAGTGAACACCCAAGTTTTGCAGGCTTTTAAAAATCTCCACTTGGGATGTACTTAACAGTTGAATTCTCTGCCTGATTACTCCCTGAGAAAATTGCTTTCAAAGAAGAAGGCTGAAAAGCTTTTTATGACCAACAGTGATAGCAGGTCTTCTGAAGGAAGGACAAAATAGGGCAAGAGAAGGGCATTAAAAGAACACTTGCAGAAGCACTAAAATATCTGAACAAGGTCAGCTCTGATGCCGTAGCATTTCTAAAGGAACCTTGCCAACGTAATTCAATTCCTAAATCTCTTCGGACACATATGTTGTTTTCCTTCACTTCAGTTTCTGATATAAAAAGGTTTGTAAACCTCAAAATAGTAGCATAAAACAGAGCGGTTATTTCAACCATTGCTACATATAAATAAGCTTATCTATGGTTGGAATACTCCATTATTCCAGAGTCAGAATTCAAGAATCGAACACTGGAACTGCAACTGTGGTGGAATGCTGCCTGGGCATAGCTGAGAAGAGCATTCCAGTGAAGGACTTAAAATACTACAACACCTTACTTTTTTGTTGTACTCTTCCAGGCTGGAGTCTGGGACCCAGAATGGAATGCTGAACACAGAAGACACGTCAAAATGGAAGCCCAACTATCCTATACCTGCAGCCTAATCCAACACTAGAGAAAGATACCATGTAGGTACGATGATCAGGCTGAAGATGCAGAATGCTGAAGAATACTTAGCATTTATGTGAATTCTGAATCGCTCGTCTGCTGCATCTTTACATGTTTTATCTGCTTAAAATGCAGAAAAAATCTTGGGAGGAAGGACTAGAATACAAGTTCTTAACAGCAACAAGTTCCTTAACAGTCTTCGGTGTTTACTGGCACTGCTTGAAACCCAAGTACAGTGCAGACTTCTACACTGTTTTGCTCCCTTATGCACAGTGCTCTGCCCAATGGGTCAGTTGATGGCAATGTGCCCCCTCCATCCCTGCAATCTCCTCACAGCTTCAGGTCATGTTACAGAGAAAAGTCTACACTGGTCTGAGCCTGCCAGGGGCAATCTGGTTACCTGTGGGGATCCCTGAGCATGGTGTTTAAGTCCCTAGCTGCTGGGCTGGGACACAGCTTCTCCTCTGCTACCAGGGCCTTTCATGTAAGCAGCAGGTTTACCTGTCTGGCTTACCAGTCACAGTGCTGCACTGGAAGGTGCTGTGAATGTGGTGTTTGACAGAAGTAAGAGGCAAGTAACTAACTCATGATGATGCTGTCTGTCCTAATTTTAGCTGCATTTCCCCCCAACTATACTCAGGGCAATTTTGGGAAGATTGGTTCAAGAGGGCTAGAAATTAACTTGACCCACATCCATCTTTGGTTTGAAAGAAAGCGGCACATGCCCCTGTGTTTTGTAAGGAATTCAAAATTGTTGGTGTGTGCTAGGCTCTTAGGATGCTCTGACACTCTCATCAGAGCTTGGTCAAGAATGCCGCACTTCTAGTTTGCTGATTAGTTTTAACATTAAGCAAGGTGCTAAGCAATTCTGCTTTGTCGCAACCAAGTTATACTGTCACTGCAGGTAGAGGCTGTTTGGGATTGCTGTTTTGGAGATAGAGAAATAAATGCTAAATTCACTTCTAGGCATATTTGCCCTTTACTAAATCTGTCTTCCTACAAAAGACAGATCTATAAAGGGAGATATTAATACCTTGTATCTGCAAGCCCCAATTGCCTATTACAGCACCATTCCAAAGACAAAGGCAGAAAGGAAAAGTGAGTCTGTACAGGTTAACTATTTTGAGAACTACAGCTTTAGGAAGTAACCTTGTTTTCTCCTCCATTATTTGCTTTCTGGATTTGCCAGTTAGAACTTGAGGTATCTGACTTAATTACTTCTTTTTTCAGCTTACTCAAATCGAGTAAACAGATTTTACTTGCAACAACCTTACCTCAGTTTCACAGAAAATGGATTTAGATTTTCAGTGTCCCTTTGGATCATTTTAGATGCACATAGCTTCTATAATTTGAGATTTTATTTTTTTTTGAGAAGGAATCTAGTGAGAGCAATCTATATGTGTCTTATGCTCTTAAAAAAGGACTATGCTATAGTATACTTACTGTACTATCATATGCTAGTTGGTCCATACAGAGTATATTCACAAAATATCCATATCTGAGCTTATTTCTCAAACATTCCCATGTAGACTAATTCTTGTTGGTCAAAACTAGGATTTGAGCCACTGGAACAGGTGCAGTCTGATACACTAGTGAGTCTGGAGTCACTTTAGTGACTGAGAAATCAGTGAAGATACTCCAAACAAAGTGGAAAAATACAGTCAGAATTTGTCTCTAGAATTTGGTAAGCTCAAATTACAAGAAAATTGTAAGCACTTAAGAAAGTTACAGTAAATGTTTTATGGAAACTGAATGTAAAGGTTGAGGTTGAGGGAAATGAGACTTCATACGGTAAGACTGCTCAGTAGTGAGCTTGCTTCACAAACTGGAAGTTCTGTGGAGGGAGACAAAGATCTTCCTGACTTTCTTATTTTGGACAGTCCCAGTGAAATCACTAGGACAGCTTGCTGAGTAAGTTGCTACTTAATGATTGTAAGAACTATGTGATCTGGCCTGCCACGTTGGAACAACTTACTTAAAATGATTTAGTGAGAGCAAAGGGGAGGTTTTATATTTCAAATAGTTCTCAGAAATGGACAAACTCAACATTTTGTACTTAACCAACAGGATTCTGAAGGCCAAATTTTAAAGATCTTACTGTTTTAAATATCTTCGATGTTTTGGTAAAAAAACCCCTGTATTAACTCAGAGGTCATTATGCTGCTGTTATTATCACAGAGAACACTACTGATTCTTGCAGTGAATAGTGACTGTTTTCTTTTGTTTTCTTACCTATCATCACATTATTTTTAATATTTAATTATACACTCATTAGGCCACATTCTGGTTATCTTCACACAGCCTTTATGAATGTGCTTATAGTATTCTTAACTTTCATCTGTCTTGTTGAAACAATGCTGAATGTAACTGAGGCAGGATACAAGGGCAGTGCCTGTAATTGAGAAATACTGAAATTGACAGTAATATCACTCTCCCCACCTGTGATACATACACTTAGAGGAGTACAATTGCAGTGATTGTAAAAACATCTGAGGAGGGCAGAGACCTCCATACGTGCTGTTTGACTCACATGTAGCTTGGGCAGAGCTCTAGTTTGTCATTCTGCCTGCTGGTATGACCTTGGTTTTGATTGACAGTTATAAAAATTCTTCACTATTGAGCTATGTGTTGCTACTTTTTGTTTCTACCCAATTATATTGCCTACCAGTAGTGCTTTATTTCACATATGAAATTGAACAGTTAAAATGGTTTCTGTTATGTCTGTCCTAATGTGACTTTCATTAAGTTATAAGCCTGGAGTGCCCTTTCATCTTAATTTGTAAAATATTTAACAGCCTATTTTGCTTGCTTGTGTGCTGTATGAAGCAAGCAATAATTCTGAAGTGTCATAATTTGGAGAAAATACACAGTTTATTTTCTAATATTAATTAGGTTTGAGAAATTATCATCTGGTACTTATTGAAAGCATCAGAAATTTACTGCAGACCACAAAAGAAAATGGAAGTAGAAATTACATGAAACTGTATACTTCCAGAAATGCTACAGTAACGTTTTTGTCAAGTGTAATAAAGAGAGGAATGCCATCAGGATGTGATTTTTAGGTCTACTTCCTCCACTCTTCTTGAACTCAGGGGGATTTACATAAAAATGACACTTAGTGAAAGATAACCAATTGCTTTATAAAAGTAACAGATGTACCTCAATGTCAAATAACAAAACTTTATCTTGAGATTTTTCCAATGAGAAGACTTAAACTGACTTTTGTCACAGGTCAGAAGGGACATCTGGAAATAATCTAGTCCAACTCTCCTGCTCAAAGCAGTGTCAGCCCTAGCAAAGGTTACTAATGACCACATCCAGTTTAGTTGTGAGAGGATGGAGACTCCAGAAGCTCTTGGGGTACCTGGGTCAATATTCTACTAACCTTGCAGTAAAAAAGTTTTTTAAAATGTTCAAATCAAATTCTCTGTGTTTCAATTTGTATTTCCTCTCCAATCACTGTAAACAACTCAGAAGAGTCAGCTGTGACTTATTTACGCTACCTCAAAAGGTATTTTTTATGCACACTGATAAGGTCCTCTTCCAAGCCTTCTCTTCCCAAAGCTAAGCAATCCCAGATTTGTCAGCTTCTCCTTATACATCAGATGCTGCACACACTTCAGCATCTTTATGGCCATTGACTGGACGCACCCCAGGATGTCTGTTTCTCTTTTCTACTAAGGAGCTCATAATAGGACACAATACTCCCAGATTTGGCCTCAATACTGCTAAATACAAGGGAAGTATCAACTCCCTCAGGCTGCTGGCTACACTTTCTACTGTGGCATCAGAGGCTGTTGGCCCTCTTTGACACACAGGCACAGTGTTGGTTCATGTTTCACTTGTTCGCCAGAACCCCTTAGACTCTTTTCTGCAAAGCTGCTTTCCAGCCTGAGGACCAGCTTGTACTAGTGTAGCAGTCTGGACTCCTTAGATTCAGGACTTTGCAAAACCAGTCTGTACAACGTTGGTTGACCGCTGTCAAGGCGGGGTTCATATAGGCATACATCATCATGCACTCTTGAGCTCCACACACAATTTCATTTCATGCAGAAAAAAACCACTGTCAACATATAAAAGACTATCACAGAAATACTGTCAGTTCTGGTTTCAACATGCCAAATGCACACAGAAGTACTAGCATTATGTAAGCATATCAAGTTCTTTAAAATATAAAAGAGGCATTGACAGAAGTGTGTACGCAATTGTGCAGACCTTTATCTTAAAAAACTGTTCTGAGCTATCTTTCTGTTCACATCCTAGACGCTGTGTACCTCACCCATAAACCTGGCTCTTATTTCATGCTATCGCCCTTCTTATTCACCCTTCTTATTCTAAGATATCACCCTTCTTTACCATCCCAGAAAGCACAAAGTCAAAACAGAGATACACACTTTTTCCCCCTCATATTCCGATTGTTACAAATATTTTTCCTTTCTTCTCCTTTGGGAAAAAAATGCTGACTCATTTTCTTGCTGCTTTAATTTCTCCAGTTTTAATCATGACATCTGATACTCCAAGGATACAAAACAAAACTGATTTGAGACATTTAATGTATGATAACTTAATACAGCAGAAGGTGTAATGAAAGGACTAAAACTTCCTCACTTTTTTTCAGCAGACAGTTCATTAAAAATCACTAGGAATTTTAAAGACAAATGTGGTGAGTAGGAGTTGGGAGTCCTAAGAAAACCAGCACCAAAAGAATTTCCTTTGACTTGCATTCCTAAAAAGTCAACTAGAACTACGATATTTCCATTTAAATTATTTTTATTTCTGAACTTTATTCTCTGAAAGCCACGATAGTGTTGGTACACTCAGGCAATTCATCTGCTCTTTTATAAAATTTCACTTGTTTCTACAACAAAAATAAGAGCAAGTAAAGAAGAGGATGTAATTCCTATGAAGCCCTATTAAGCTGGAGATTTAATCTGAAGTTTCCTTTCTCACTAATATTTTTTTATATTAATTTTTAACATTTGTATATTAATTTGTAAAGATGTCAGTATTAAATCTTCAGCATTTTATGAGTAAATTTTATGAGATCTTCATACCTAGACAAATCTCAAAATCTTCTGTGAGAGAGCACATTTGTCAGATAGAAGTTGTTTAGGTGCAGCTTTTGGCTCAGGAAACCCCTAAAGTACTGATTGCTGGATAGAGGTAGATATACCAAGGGAGGCACCATTCTACGTACAGCCTGCTTTTTTTATACTTTTAAAAATGAAATCTCTGCTACTAACAGCTGTCAGATTTGAGCTAGATGGGGTGATAAGGTCTAATCAAGTGCAGACTTCATAAGGTTTTATGTTTCCATCCTACATCTTTACCTTTGTTTTTCTTTCTCTCTGTTTTTAAAATGTAACTGTAGCTTTCACTTCCTCCACCTCCCCAGCTGAACCTTGTTCTGGTGGCATATCAGCATATACTTTTTCTACAGCTACACCTGCAGTCTTGTTTTCGTGTTCATATTACAACACTGCCCTACTCTGATGTCCCTCTAATATTCTAGAACCGATATGCCCATGACCAAAGTTTTTTCTCTCTCATGATTTCTACCCTGTTCAGTTCCTAATGCATAGCTCCATCTCAGCATTTATTTCCCTTCTCACAATTCCCAAACGTTCTTCCAGAGTTGACTTTCTTAACATTCGTACACCTGCTCTGGTTTCTTTCCTTCCAAGCCTTTGTTACCTTTCCTCTCTGTTACCTTCCCTAGACACACACAACGTGTGAATTTAGAAGGGAAATAAACGTGTCTTCTAGCTGCCTGAATGAGGAATGTGTTTGAGAGTCCCAAATCCTAACATATTCAAACAGTAAGCACAAAACATAGCTGCCTGCTAGTTTTCCAAGGAAGACATCACCACAACTAAAACTAATAAGCTTAATGTTGTTGTCCTAGACAGTGAAATCAACTTCTTGAAAGAAAGAATGCCCTGCCAACAGCTCAGGTCACTTGGAGACTATCTGAACGTTACTAATGACCTTAACTAATAATAAGCTGATATGTAATGAAATTTAATAGCCTAGTAAAACAATTAGCTAATTGCCAGTATTCTCTCTGGGTGGGAAAGCAATAGGATTTGTTTAATAAGCTCTGGAACACAGAGTCAGTCATGTTAGCCACAAGTTCGTGCAGTGTAGCACTGTGCATTTTTGAACCAAAGCAGTGAACTAAACCAGCCTTCGTACCATCTGCTGACTATGAGTGGTTTCTGAGCAACACACTACTCTCCTGACTATTTAATACTTACAACGATTTAATACATTGCTGTCCCTAAGTACCTCTTCCTGATATCTTTTCTTCCTATCAAACTAGGTTTCCATTCCAGATCCTATGTCATATGCACCACATCACTCTTCCTGCTGAATTAAAGGCTGGACTTCTGAGACTATTTGTTACTGCTCTCCTTCTTTTCTACACTGAATCCTAGCTCCACCTTCTTCTCCCATCTTTCCTCACGGATACACTAAAGAAATTAAATTGTCTCACGTGGCTTTCTTCAGCTGTACGAGGGTATGGACATGACGCACACCTTGTAAAATATCTGTCAGACCAAACAAGTAATTTCCCGAGGCCTTCCAACACCTACCAGTTGTTATGGATATCACATTGTTATCACAGTTATTAAAAACAGTTCTAGATTAGCTAAATGTCAATCTCGCAGCAACTGTACAACCTTCAGGACATGTTTGTGTATATGACAGGCTCCCAGCTGTGAAATGATTACTAAAAAAATCTTCATACTTCCACATAAGCAAATAGGCAGAGCTAAAAAAATAAAAAAGAAAGCAAGTTTTTTTCCAGTGGTATGCAATGTTTTAGAAATGTTTATCCTAAGAAAGGATAAGGCAGGTGCAGAAAGTTCTGACAAAGTGTACGACTCAGGAGGTACTTATGTTAATACCAATGTTGCAGTTACCATACTGTGATGAACCCCCAAATAATTAAAACTTTGTGTAAGCAGCATGAATTCCCATTTTGTAAGATAAATTTACACTGGTTTATCTTGTACTGAGGCATGGTCTCACGTATGCGATGACACATTCTGTCACCATGGAAAAGAATGTACAACCTAATACCAAAGAGTAAATGAAAACATTACACACTGGTAAAGCTTCAATTCTTATTTCAACACAAGTAAGAATTAAAAAACTTGCAGGTAGTATTTGTATTCCCCTCTCTTACATAATTTCCACCTATTTTTTTTGTCTGATTTTGTTATGTCTGTAGTTGAGCTGAGCCAGCTGTCTCTAACTATTCAATTAGGTATAGCTGATGAAGGACTGGGCAGAAAGCTACATCTATTTCACCCTTGAAAAGGAAAAAAACTTCTCCCTTAAACTTTTAAAGCTGTCTAGCGATACGGAGTAAAATCCTGTTCATGTTACATAAAAGAATCCCGTGAAATCAGCAGGATACCATCTTTGTAAGGGGATCAGGATTTGACCCAAAACTGCACTACCATAAGGATATTAAGCATTCTGCAGAATTAGTGACCATACATCTCTGTGCCTAAAATAGAAACACAAGTTTCCACAATACAGTGTTTAGCAAAGATGAGTACAATTTTAATGAAACATAAGACTCCTACCCAGAAATTGCAGCTAGTTTTTGATGAGCCTGATAGGCCATCTCACATCCCCGGGTTCGAGTCCTGTGCATTTCTGCATGCAGAGACGGACAGGTGACTGAGACATCCCCAATAGAAATTACCAGCTCTCGATACAGAGCCACCTGGGTATTGAAATCCTGGACAAGCTGAAAAACAAAGAGGATTTACTTACATGAGACTGATTAAAACAATCACAGCTTTACAAATAGGCCCAATCTACAGCTTGTTCCTGCTGCTCCCCATTTCACAGCACACAGGATCAAGTGCTCAAGATTTAGTAAGAGACTAGGGCCTCCATGGCAGCTGCCTCTTCTGTGAGCTATAAGTGTTCATTTGCAGGAAAGCAGTGCTTCTGCTTTTAGTCTCTGAAAGTGTTTGAGTTATTAGTCTTAAACATTAAGCTGACAAAAACCCCAGCTGTTTTACTAGTAGCATGAGGCTATTTTTTGCCATCATAAAAGACAAAAATATCTCAGAAATTATTGCCTTTGCTTCTCCTGCTTCCCAATTCACAGCACATCCAGAGATTGAAATGAGGCATTTGCTTTTACACTGGCAATTTTGCTAATTTATTTTGTAATGATCTCTGTTCTGTCACTGCCCTTTAACCCAGATTTCAGACTTAATATTGATCTGAAGTTACTGGGTGAGAAGATGTGACAGGCGCTTTCCACTTAGGATTCTAGAAAGCACTATTTCCAATCTGTGTGTGGGAAAAATAGACAAAGAATTAAATAAACACTTAAACCTCTACAGAAATCTAATATCCAGCAGATACACATGGATGTTATTGGATAAGCAGGTAACTTTTACAGTGATGGCAAGATCATTATTGTTTAGTTCCACTGATCACATGTGTGGCGTTATATTTTAAGGAAATGAAGCATTTGCTGTCTCCTGAAAGAAAGCACATCAGAATATTTGCTCCACATGGCGGCGGGGGTGGAAGGCAGGGAGCAGAAGAACAGAGTATTTATTTATCTGCCTTTTGCTAATTTGGCCTCAATTTCCAAACTCCATAAAAACAGATAAGAGTAACTGCTCAACATTTTCAGAAAATACATTAATCGCTCTTCCTGCAAAATTACATTCTGGCTCTTCACACAACCCACAGTATATTACTCTGTTTAACTGGGAAGTAGTATCAGGACCCATTTCTTTTGGGCATGCTTTCCTAAACATCATTGTAAGAGTAGGAACTAGGTTTCTCTACTTCTGAAGCAATAAAATGATCCTAATGCATTTCAGTGCATTTGCACTCTCCTAACCCCAAACCAACCCAGAAGCACACAACAAACCAACCCCCAGATACAATATTTGCTAAAGCTGACATCAACTCCCTCATTCTGCAGTTTAAGAGAATGTATGAAAGCAACGGAGAGAAAAAAATGGTATCATATTGACTGATAGCATAATCAGTCTGCATTAAGATAAAGAGAAAAGCACCACTGGTTACTGGCTGCGCCAGACACATTTCGCCAGTTTGCACCTGCCATCCCCTATTTAAATAGGGAACATGTTCAGCCACCTCAGCAATGCCAAAGAAAACAAACCCACACTGATGTTGCAGCACTGAGAGAATAAGAAAAAAAAAAAAAAAAAAAAAAACCACTGGTTTTATCCCCTAAATGTTACTGCCTCTTGACAGCCCATCTGCAAATCATATTTTACGTCTACCCAGTGAATTCTACAGAGCTAGAACTTCTCTCTTACTAATCACATTATGCTGTCGGGAATAAGAAAAAAAGCAGAACCCAATACGATCCACTTGTTGGGTATATTATAGAGCTTTTGCTCCTCGGTGCACTGGGAGTTGTTCCCAATTCCTAAGTATCCGAATGGGCATCTGCCAGCGTAATTTTCTGTATGAGAGGAACAGCGTCTGCCAGAATCCAGCAGAACAGAAGTAGCAGGTTAAGTTTGCAACACTACTGGATGGAGCTTTATCAAGACCCATGTTTTTCCAAGCAAAGTCAGTAGCAACTTCATTTGTATTCTATTTCTGCCACCAGTTAGAGCAGCGATGCTGAGGCGCCCAGCTGGCTACAGCTGAAGGTGCCAGACATGGGATATATGGCAGCACTTCGGAGGAAAGTGCCACGATCCAAGCATTCTTAACGCAGGGACAAACGCGATGCCATAATGCGATAATCCAAAACCAACATGGATGCAGACGCCTGATCCGAGATTGTGTCACTACAACCACCCGCTCTGGGGAGACTGGAAGCAGGTGCAGCGACAGAATTTCAGGGCCTCAAACGCCGGGTCCGCTTTGAGAAGGATTTTAGGGCAGGAGCGCGGTTGGCGCCGCGAGACGGCAAAGCGGAGAGCGCGGAGGCGCAGCCGAGGCAGGGATTTACCTACTTCGAATCACAGAATCACCAGGTTGGAAGAGACCTCTCGTATCATCGAGTCCCAACCGCTACCTGACACCAAAACCGCGTCCCCCAGCGCCTCGTCCACCCGTCTCTTAAAGACTCGCGGGGACGGAGCCTCCGCCACCCCTCGGGGCAGCCTCTGCCGGGGCCCCGCGACCCTTTCTGCCAAATGATCGCTCGATACCGGCTTCCGCGAGGCGGCGGCCGGGGACGGCCCGACGGCCCCCGCACACCCCCTCGCCCCCTCTCCCAGGCCGGACCCCGCGGGGCCGGGGCCCGAGCGAGCCGAGCGCCGCTACCCACCGCCTTGCAGTCATCCAGGGCTCTCTGCGCGCGGCCGGCGGGGCCGGGCTGGGGGCCGGGCTGGGGGCCGGGGGCGGCGGCGCGGGGGCGCCTCCTGCGCCCGCCCGGAGCGGCGCTCATGCACGCGCATCCGCGGGCGCTCGCGGCCGCGCGGCGCCCCGGGGCATCGCCCGCGCCACCGCGGGCGCCCGCCTGTCCCCCTCAGCCCCCGCGGGACCGCCCCGCCGCCGCCGCCGCCGCCATCGCCCCCCGAGCCGCTCCGCCGGCGCCCATCCGCCCCGCCGCCCCCGGGGCAGCGCACCGCCCCGCACACAGCGCCCGCCAGCGCCGGCGGCGCCCCGCGGGAAACCACCGAGCGCCGCAACGCCCCGCGGGGCGGGACGGACCGCGGACGCGCCCCCGCGCCGCCCACCCGCCGCGCCCCGCACCCTCCGAGCTCCCCCCGCATCCCTGGGAGGTCGCATCGCACTCTTCGAGCTACCCTTGCACCCTTCGAACTCTTCCCCCGCACCCCTCCCGAGCTCCCCCCGCACTCCCCACAGCTCCCCCCTCATCCCTGGGAGGTCGCATCGCACTCCTCGAGCTCCCCTTGCACCCTTCGAGCTCCCCTTGCACCCTTCGAGCTTCCCCCGCACCCCCCTCGGAGCTCCCCCCGCACTCCCCACAGCTCCCCCCGGCATCCCTGGGAGGTCACATGGCGACCCTTCGAGCTCCCCTTGCACCCTTCGAGCTCCCCCGGCACCCCTCCCGAGCTCCCCCCCACCCCTCCTCGAGTTCCCCTTGCACACTTCGAGCTTCCCCCGCACCCCTCCCGAGCTCCCCCCGCACTCCCCCCAGCTCCCTCCGCATCCCTAGGAGGTGACATCGCACTCCTCGAGCTCCCCTTGCACCCTTTGAGCTCCCCCCGCGCCCCCCTCGAAGCTCCCCCCCCACCCCTCGGAGCTCCCCCCGTACCCCCCGAGGTCCTCCTGTACTCCTCGGAGCTCCCACTGCACCCCTCGAGCTCCGCACCCAATCCCCTGAGCTCCCCCTGCACCCCTCGGACCTCCCCCTGAGCCCACTGAGCTCCCCTCATGCCCGTCGGAGCTCCCCCCGCACCCCCCGAAGTCCCCCTGCACCCCTTGAGCTCCCTCCGCATGCCCCGAGCTACCCCTGTGCCCCTTGCAACCCCCCCCAACACACTCCTCCCATGCCTCCTGAGCTCCCCCTGCACCCCTCAAGCTGCCCTGAAGCCCTTGATCTCCCCCTGCACTCATGAGAGTTCACCCCACACTCCTTAGAACTCCCCGTGCACCCTTGCAACTAGACTGCAGGTTGTATTTATTCATTGCAGAAAAGTTTAAATAATAGTCATAGAATCATCGAATGGTTTGGGTTGGAAGGGACCTTAAAGATCAACCAGTTCCAAACCCTGTGCCATGGGCAGGGACACCTCCCACCAGACCAGGCTGCCCAAGGCCCCATCCAAGCTGGCTTTGAACACCTCCAGGGATTGGGCAGCCACAGCTTCCCTGGGCAACCTGTGCTAGTGCCTCACCACCTTCACGGTGAAGGAATTGGAGAAGTTGGTTTCCCCACACTCCAGCACAACAGTGCAGTTGTCGTTCACGAGGCTGATGCGTGGTGCCCAGCTGCTCCAGCTGTGCCCAGCCTGGGGTCTGCATGGTGCTGCCCTTGGGCAAGCTGCAGCCTGGGGCCTGGTCTGATTATCCCTTGCAGCCAGGTAGCTATGGCCGGTTAGTTCACTTCTGATATAACTATTTCTTAGAACATCAAATGAAAGTGGTTTATATTTAATTAATGCTCTTGATACTAAAGGAACACCGAACACACCATATACATCACATCACACCACCCAGTCTTGCCAAAGAGCTTGAATTCGCCAACGATGACACTCCGGCATTTGGAGGGCCTGTTTCCAGGCTTACTGAGCCTTAGACATTCCCTGCTGTTTTCACAGAAATGGAAGCTACTGGTTGTGTGTCGGTGTTGATGGGTTTGCAGCACTTGCAAGCAATGTCATTGGTAAAACTAAAATGACCTTGTAATCATGTTACCATTGCAAACGCAGTACTAGATCTTCAGTGCTGAGAGCAGCAAGAACTTGCAGTTTGCAAGTGCTATTTTGAGGACAACGCATTTTGTTTTTCCTAGTAAACTTAATTCTGTTACTCGTAAGAAATAAATGCTTGAATTTGGTGCTGCATGAGCAGAAGCTTTGAGCCAGGACATCTTATTGCTTCCACATAGAGACAAACCATTACCCGATTACAAGGAAAATATTTCAATACAGTCAAAAAGCAAAATGAACACATCATCTCCACACATCTATATTGAAATATACTGTAAAGGGAAATGATGACATTACTATGCCACATTAATGCCGGTGTTTTAATCATTATTCCTCTATCATTTTAGTCCTCTCTTCTAGTCCTCTGTTAGGCTGTTTCAGATTTCACTAAGAGCTGCTGCAATAGCATTAATGAAATAATTACTTATACTAAATCCAGTAACAACAACAATAAAACTACTGAAGAGGGCAGTGTGTTTGCTTCTCCCTTGGAGTCAGTGCAAGAAGACCCATTGGCTTTTTAAAAATGTTAGAATTTAGTCCCTAGTAATATATCTGCCCTGTATAACGCTGAGTCACGGATGATTTTTGCCCTTCAGCCAACATCTGGAACAGTTTTAAAGTCGCAGTGACCTACAGCATGATTGTATTTTCAGTATGTCTGTATTTGGAAACTGATCTGGTGATTCTTTCTATAATTTCTAAGATTGCATATTTTCATAATTCTTCCAGCTGACCTCTGAAATCATCATGGAACATGAAGAATTTTATGACACCCCAGACTTTCTTTGGAGAACCAGGAATGATGGGGAACAGGGATGCATAAGAAACAATGGTTCTTGTAGGCTTCCCAGCTATTGGGCTGGGAAAAACAGCTCCAAGATAAGCCACGAAATGATGTTGCAGGGCAGGCCGTGGGAGTGGCAAGACTCAGTATGAAAATACATACCACCAGGAAACAAAAATGCTGTTCTGAGAAGACGAAGATATGTACATGATGGAACACTTTGCTGAAAAGAGAGAGATGTGATTCTTTCCTCCTGTTTGAACTGGAGTTCCTTTCACAGATATCCTTGCTCTGTAACAGATTGGTCTCCTGGTGTTAAGTGGCGTGCAAAAAGTAGGGTCATGTTGCTCCCTCCCACAGCATGCTCTCAAGACCCTGAGTAGGTGATGGTGAAATAAGTTCAAGGAGTACTTGTCCCATTATATAGTCAATTTGCAGGGGAAATTCCAAAGATCATAATGAAATCAAAGTAAATATGTAATCTTTGCTGTACCTACTATTCTAAGAAAATCAGTGGTGATGAACTTGGGAGTGTTTCTTGTTCCATTTTGTTGCCATCTTCATCTAATCCATTTATTTATCTTGCCATTGGCTTCTGGTACTATTTCCCATGGGTGAATAGAATGTCATGGACTAGGTAAGTTATGAAGGGGACAGTGATTAGCTGAGAAATATGAGGAGATGTCTTTGGAGGAAAAAAAAAGGCTAAAAGGGACAAAGGAATAGAGAAGGAAAAAAAAGCTGATTTCTGCAGCAAGAGATACAGAGAGAAAACCAGAAAGGTACTGAAGAAAATAAAGCAATTCTGTATGATCTCCTTAAGACAGAAAAATGAAATGTAATTTTTAGTTATATTGAAAACTAAAAAAATAACAAGAGACTTTCCCACATTTCTTTAGAATAATCTTTTAAAGAAAGTGAACTTTTCTTAGTGAATATGATACATTTTAAACAGCATGAATTTATTCTCTGGATATGCAGCATCATATTAGTGTCTGGAAAGTACTTGGTTTTTGTACCAGGTGTCTCTGCAGCAAGACTCTTTAGTTCTCATAAATAACAATGTAATAATGCATTTGAGAACCACAGCTTCAATGGCTATTTCTTTTTTATTAATCATTTCCTTCAGGCTAGGAAGTGGGGGAAAGAAGTGCCACAGGAAGCACTATTCTGGCCTGATTCCATAAATAAGTCTTTTAAGTATCTAAGATGTTAGCCTTCCTGACTTCAGAGATCCTCCAGTGGTGGCAGCTCACTGCACCTCTTCTCCTCATCCTGCGCTCAGTGCAGGGCTTACCAAGTTGAAGAATTTTGCGGCACATATTGTGCATTAACATACCTTAGTGTCTATTAGTCTAATGCTAAGATACAGAATAATATTATACTTAATCTCTTTAGAAGTCAGTACAGTGTTTTCAAACTCAAATACAGCAACTGAATATTTTTTTAACAAATGTCTAAAAATAATTTATGTAGATACCCTGTAAAGCAAACAAAGACATCCCCATCCCATTAAATTTATAACCGCAGTCCAACGAAGACTAGCAATACATTAGAATACATTGTTAATAGGAACTTCTTTTTAAGTTCTTTTGTGTAGGTCTTGATGATTTCCAAGTCTGCTTAGGAAAGTAATGTCCATGCAGTGTATCAGCAGTGGAGATCCTGAGAAAGAGACTTATTTTGGCTGTTGTGGAACTTTTAAAAAGATCAAAAGATCAGTCATTAGTTGAGTCTGTCTGCTGCTGTCAGCCCCATACAGGCATGTTGCTCCTGGATATGAATGCATGGAACTACATGCTTAAACCAGCAAAAATGTCAAAGTGGCTTAGTTTGGTTTACTTACCTTCTCTGTAACTATGGCAAAAGACTGTTTGTGACACTTAAATCGTACCGTGAGGATGCTAGAGATTATTGTGGTGAGATTTTGGGTGCTTCAGAACTATTGTATTCCTTAAACCTG
The DNA here is from genome assembly GCA_033558105.1 of Coccyzus lansbergi. Taxonomy (NCBI): domain Eukaryota; kingdom Metazoa; phylum Chordata; class Aves; order Cuculiformes; family Coccyzidae; genus Coccyzus; species Coccyzus lansbergi. The sequence goes on from JAUMJK010000694.1 coordinate 594,942, forward strand.
GGTAATCCACTATGTGTTCCCACCTTCTCTATTTCCTTTACAATATGTATTTACATATGCAGTTACAACATGAATTTATATAGAAATAGTTACAGAACACGCAGGTACCTAAACAACTGTTTCAAAGTTGGCCAGCTTTGACCAACACAATGTAGTACTTAACCAAAGAAATCCTCCAAGAAAATGGCCTATACAACCAGTTTTTTTTGCTTTCAGCTCTACAAGTATAATTTTTAAGGACATAATATCATTACTGAAATACTGCTAATACCATCAGCAATTTTGTTACTATAAGAAAAAAAAATGCTTAGTTTTAAAAAAATAACCATTAGCGTAACAAATCTTCAAACTGCAGAAATTATGAATTATTACTGAAAAGAACAAGGTTAACATCAGCCTCTCATTAGGAAAGTATCAATGCAATAATTTTCCTTTAGTTCTAGTGTAGTCAGTAGAATGCGGAACAATTGCAATAAATTAATATCAATTTACCTTAATGTTTTCTTTTTCATGATAGAAAATTTGACATAAAAACAAAGTCACACAATGAATGGAAAATCAAAAAGACCACTGATAAATCTTCCTGTAAATGCCAGTAAAATAATAAAAAAATTAAGGTCATAAAGCACAGAAACCTAAATATTGAAATTCTTAGAAGAACTAACAATTAAAATTTAGGTTTTATGATATTGTTTCAATTCCTTATAAATAACAAGTCCCATGAAAAACTTCATAAATGACTGGGCAGTAAAATATTAGAAGAAAGCCTTATATGTCATGAAACTACGCTACTACAACTACTACTCTTTAAGTAAAAACACAACTTTAACCCATTTCCTCTTGTACTATCATTTGTTGCTCAAGAGAAGAGGCCAGCATCCACCTCACTACAGCCTGCTTTCAAGTAGTTGCACAGAACAGTAAGGTCTTCTCTTAGCCTCCTCTTCTCCAGACTAAACAACCCCAGTTCCCTGACCTGCTCCTCATATGACATGTGCTCCAGACCCCTCTTCTCTGAATCTGCTTGTCACAACCAGGACCCATTAGACACATGCTCGTGTCTGGCCCTGACAGGGGAGAAAGTGGATTTGTTTGTCTGTGCGATGATCCGGAAGCCAATAAGGTCACTCCCAGGGTGAATAGCAAAAGCAGTATTTATTTCTGGCTCTGGCAAATAAATGCACCAAGATACTGGGGTGCACCACAAAGACACGGGCGGTGGGGGGGTGGGGGTGAGGGGGTGCAACCACCCAAAGTTACAGAAATGAATCTCCAAAAACAACCCAGGTCCCTCAGATCTGATTCAACACACACACCATGAGATAATGGGGGAGAAAGAGAGAGAGAAGGAAAGAAATCACCGCATCGAAGGCAGCAGATGATTTCGGGAGCAAAAGGTCCAGGCTGGTCCAATCAAAGTGTGTGAGTGAGTGCGAGCATGGAGGTGAGAACCAGACACCTCCCTTGAGAGCCCTTTATAAGGCCAGCCTGACCCCCATCAGCCTGTGTCATTTTGGTGGCCTTAGAACTAGGTGGTGGTGGAGGTAGCAGGGGCAGCAGCAATGGCTACATCCCCTCCCCCAGCCAAAGTTGGGGCCCAACTTCACCCCAGCGAGAGAGAGCTATGCCTGCTCCTGCACTGCTTCCCCACTCAATCTTGGCATTACAGCCAAGCTGGTGCCACAAGTGAGTAGTCCTCAGAAAAAATGTTTAAGGCAAATAGATAAACATAGTCTGACTTTACTATTCTCTAGCACCTCAATGTTTATTGTACTAAGGGGCCCAAAACTTAACATGGTATTCAAGGTGTGACCTCATCAGTGCTTAGTACAGGGAGACCATCAATTCCCTACTCCTGCTGGCTGTGCTAGTTTTGGCGTTATTATTAAAGTCACAATAGGATCATCTGTGGACAAAAAAACCACCATGGATTTGTGAGGTATTGTAAGACAAACAAGTGAGAGAATACAGCCCTAGCCAAATGGATGTTTAAGAAGTTAAAGTCTTTAGATGTATCAGTGTTTTGCTACTTAGAAAATTAAATGTTTGGCATATAATAATTTGGAAAATGCTTGATAGATTCCTAGGAGAAATATTTAGACTTCATGTTTTTTTTTTTTATCAAGTGTATAAATTGCAGTCCTCTGTGTGTTCAGGGAATATATATTTAACTCAAACAAAACAAGTATAATCTTTTGAGAATCTGAGAATAGCGCATAAATACGGATATTAAATACATTTTCATCCCCCTTACTCCTACAGGAAAAAATGCCTAGACCAATACAGAGGCCCTCCACTAAGTCTTCAGGAATGTTTTAAAAAGTTACATGCTTTATAGAAGTGAAATTAATGGCAAAATTCATAGTCTTTATCATGTCTATGGTTGTTCTGTGGACCCATGTGGTTACTAGAAATAATAGTCCTATGAAAATTTTCTGATTTAGTTGGTATGAGAAATGGTTTGCCACTGTGTCTATTCAGTTTCCGAGTAACATGATTCAGGTGTTCAGAAATGAAACAGCAGCATAAACTTTATCAATGAGGAATCTTCTTAGTAGGCTACATGTAAACACTTTTAAAATAAAATTTATATTTTATTTTTTCAGCTTTTATCTTTAGAAATTATAAAAAAACCCTATAAAATTTGAAGAAGGGCAAATATTTTCAGATTTCGAAAGTATGATCAAGATAATAAAACTTCACAATTGTCTTGAACGTAAATACAGCACAAAAATTATGGTCTTACAAGGTAAAATCCAAACATAAGTCTCAGCGCTAGTGATTGAAAATCTAGAAACTAAATCAAACTGGATACACTGACTCAGTACATTTGACATAATTCTGCTTGTGTTATGAGAAGATGAAAATACAACTCAAACTCAGTAAAGTCATTGGAGGCAGCAGAAGTCTGAAAGCTCTTCTGCTTGCCATCTGAATTTGGTCTTAGTGAAAAAGACTTTACTGGATACTTTCTATCTTCACACTTCCACCTGTCCATTAACTATTGGCTAGCTACTTGTTTGAAAGAAATATTGTAGACCTGCAAAGCAAACTTTATTTTCAGTTATTCTGTTGTTGCACATTTCTGCTAAATAGTTTGAAAAGATGCAACATGGATTTTTAAGATTATCATCGCTTCACTTAGGAATGAATGTTTTATTGAAATTAGCAGAAACAGATCACATCCTCTTAAGAACTATCATCTAGACTGTTACTCTTCAGGTTCAATACATTTTCATATTTGAAAGACTATTTTAATAACTGCATTTTCTTATTTTCTTTAAATGAAAGCTTAAGGCTCATGTGGTTTCTGTGTAAGTGTCATTACAGCACACCATAAACAATTACTTAACCTATTTTTGTCATATGGCCAGTGTAGCACAGTTCAGTTTTACATGAAAATGCAATACGAATTGGATCAAATGAACAGTGATTTCACTGGGAAAACCTGAGGTCTTATTCTGCCAGATGAGTCTTTTAGACTTGCAGCTCCGAGTAACTGCACTAAAATCAGGCCATCCTTAACAGAAACATACTGCGAGGTGCCTTTGTTGTGTGAGTTCTTAATCGGTTATCAACCTACTTTCACCAAGCTGATCAACTTCCTAAATTAACTTTTTCTTTCTGTTTTTCTTTTATTTTTTTCTTTATCTTTCTTTCTTTTTTTAGAATTTCATGGGTATAATTTTCACCTCAAAACAAACAAAACATGTTATTGTTCTTGATGAATGCGGCGAATCTGGTGTATGACACGCAAGGACAGTAATGACCTTCCTTTCTTTGCTTGCTTGACCTTTAAATATTGCATTGTCTTCTGAAAATCTAGAATAGGATTAAGAATGATGGTGTTGCCTGATGTTATTCCAAGGACATCCACTGAAAGCAGGGAATGTTTTAAGGAAAACTAGAACCAAATAAGCAAGGGAATTTAAGAATGTGAAAATCAACAGGGGGAAATAAAAAGCATAAAATTATCTGTATGATATCCACCCACCCTACCCCCTCTGGCCTTTTAGAATGGTAGAATGGTATCTTCGCAGAATGTACGCTCCAGGATTTCCTTTTCCATCATGTTATTATATACATGATTCTGCAAACTAGTGAGTTGAAGATTGCTTTAATTTTCTTTATTTACCTATGCAGAAAGTTCTTTACTCTATATGGTAGGGTGGTTGTGCTGGTCTACTGCTGTAAGCCTGCAGTTTTACCTTGTTGATTTGTTACTAAGGCAGTGAAGATATTCATAAATAAAGAGAAATTTTCTTCTGCTTGTTGTTGCCGTGGCATTTCTTGGAAACTGAGAAACATCACAATGATAGCTCTGGCTGAGAACTTCCACCTCTAATTCCTCTTTCTCCTTTCTGCTTTGCAGATGATGGAAAGAAGAACCCTTTCTAATAATTCTTACTTGGGCTATGCATGGTAGTGAAAGAAATAGCTATCTAAGAATCAAAAAATATTAAATGTGATAATAAATTTTGAAGATGATGGGCTTAGGAAGACACATTCATCAAGACTTATGTTTCCAACAATGCATTTCAGAGGCAAAACCCCAAAGTATTTTAACTTCTAATGACTGTTACTTAGACTGAGAAAAAGATATAACATGTGGGAGGACCTGCAGAGATTTGGAAAGATACAGCACATCTTTGTCTTGAAGTATGTTTTTAAGATCTTGCATGAGTCTGTTGTGCTGCCAGTGAAGAGCTAAATATTTGAGAAGGTATGACTACTTTTCTAAGAGCATAGGATGGAATTCTTGTATATAGGCAAAGAAAGAAGTGTTTGGTTTAAATGTTGTTTCATGGATTTGCATTTTTGTTCCTGTCTTTTTTTTTTCTCTTCTTTTCTTTTTAACTTTGTGTTATTGTTTCTTTGCTTTAACTTCTTCATGTTTTATGCTGTATGGTTTTTTAATTGGCCTGTTTTTATCTTCTGTTTGTTCCTTTAATCTTGTATTATCCTTCTATGCTATACTTTGTCCTTATTTCTCTATTTCTTTTCTCACACATTTCTCTGTTGTCCACATTCCTATCTCATTTTTCTGTGTGATCAAAGAACACTTTTGTATCCTGTTTTTGTAAATGACAAGTGGAACTGTAGTTTTGAAGTTAGTATGTCCAATCTCCAAACATGAGCAGAATTCAAAACTTACCTTGCCTAAGTTAAAACTCATGATGAGATAGGAAGATCTATTACACAAATGAGCTTTATAATTACATAAAGGTTCATATATATAGACAGACTACACTCCTTGGTAGTGTGTAGTCTACAAATCCCTCGTCTTGACTTTGTTCACTATGATTAATCGCAGATGACTGGAGAAATCCTATGGAATACATGCTACATATACATAGAATATATACATATATTATGGGTTAAGATCTTCTTATATATTAATTCTTCCCCTTCTTCCTGGGTAATGCTAAAGCTAAGGGTGGGCAAAATATTTTGAATAGCTCAATGTGTAATCAGTGGGTGACCCTTAATGTGGAATCAATGCGAACAGGGTTCAGTAGATGTCTGTTCAGAGTCCACCTCTGTTTAGTGTTTACCATATTCCCCAGAAGAAAGTATTGGGAATATGATTATTAAATTAGGTGACACAACTGTGAAAGTGATCGCTGCTGGAACTTAGACATATGATAGTTCATTGTGACCCTGATAAACCAAAGACACTTGTAGTGATTAAGGCACAGACCCCGTCAATGAGGCAACAAATGAGATCGACTTTATTGAGAGGATGCAAACCTTATATAGTGCCTCTGTATCCAGTAACGTATATCACAGTGAATTTCCACCCGTGAGAATCCCCCAGTACAGCAACAGAGTTCAACCTCCTGTTTTCCACAGATGTGCCCCTTATCTTGATGTTTTCTGCCTAGTGCATTCCTTTCCTATTAACCCATGGGTCTTAATAAAGACTCCAAGTTCTCCACAGCTAGCAAGCATGAGAACATCAGCTGTTTGTTCTGTGCTTGCCGCTAATATTGCAGATACACCATGACATTGTCCACTTGCCCCAGCATACATGCAATACTGGAATCTTATTGCCCACAGACACTATCTTCAAAAATGTTGTGGAGTCCTGTAAGGGAATGTGTAAGATGCTGCACTTTGATAGAAGTTATCCACCATACAATGTCAAGATTGGGGTAGGCAAAAACAAGCAGAACAGGATCTTGGCATTTTTGTTGTTGACATGAAGATGAAGCTATTAGTAAGAACCCCCACTGTCATACCAGGAGATAGAATTAGCATTAGAGCTGGCAAGATACATGAAATAATAATTCCGCTTGATATTTACTCAGTTTGTTGCTTTGCCAGTTGGTTAAGATCTATCCAGCATGGTGCCTTGCACTTCTGGCAAGATATGGGCCACTTGGAGAGAAGGAGGAGAGAGAAAAAATTATAAAGCAGGCTGGAAAGCATGAAGTCTGTAGAGACTGAAAACACTAGAACTAGATGACTGAGGGAAAACAGCAGTTTTCTAGTATTCAAACTGCTACAGCATAAGGAAAGGAATAATATTTTTTTCCCTGGCAGAATAAAAACACATACTAAATTTCAGCAAGAATATTTAGATTAGATTAAAAACTCTTTTGAATGTTAAGGATCGTGAAGGGTTGGATTAATTTTCCACATGAGAATTAATTGAAGGGTTTCAAGAAAAGTATAGACAATCTTCTGACAGCAATTAAGCATGTGTCATTAATAACCCTTTGGGAGGGAAATTGGATTATAGATCCCTCAAGGTCCCTTTCAACTCTATTCTTCTGTGACTTTTTATAATTACAAAAATATCATGTCAGTTTCATAACAAGTTATAAATATTCCTATAGGAGGTAAAAACTTTCACAACCTTCCTCATTCTAATGACAGGTTTTTTATTTTATGGATTTTTATTTGTCAATTCACAAGACAGACGCTTTCTTCCACTGTATTTGCCACTACTTCAGCATCTTTTCCACTTTTTAAATTCAGTATTTCTGGAAGCAATGTTTCTTAACATTCAGTTACTGGAAATACTCTTCCCATTAAAGCACAGGGGAAGTGATTAAATATCAGCAGTGTCTGTGTTCTTAAGTATTCCAAAAGTCTGTACACCTTTTAAAGTTAAGGGTAATGAAGAAATGGGGAAGAAATGAAGGACAAGACAAGGAGAAACAAATATTAACACGAAGAAACAGAGGGAAAAAGTGAACAGCAGCAGAGAACGCTTATGAATGATGAAATGAAGCGGAATGGGAAATGGTAAGACAGCAGTTGTTTAGGAGTGAAGGTCAAAGTGAGAACACAAAGCTGTGGGAAAAAAAAGTCCCCATTTAGCCCATAGTTTTTTTCTTTTTTTTCCCCCTTGCTTTCTATTCAGAGAGCACCTGTCATTGACATCTGACAAAGAATAGACTGTTATTAGCCTTGCTTTTCTGTTTTATTTGTAAATATTTCCAGTTATTTTGAGCAAATACCAAATGAAATCTTTACTACGTCAGTAATAAAAAGGAAACTACAAGTATAGATGAGTGTGTCAAGTGGGTCTGGATTTTGTTTTCTTTCTTTCCTTGTAGACTTGTGACACAGTTAATAAGTTTGATTTCCTGAATTTACTTATTATTTTTAATGGAGACTGCTTAAATCCATCTGCTTTATGTGCAGCAAAAAAAGCAAAATGTGATTCCTATTTTAAATATACTGCCCATTTGATGAATAAATCTAAGGGAAGTTGAATTTCATAGCACTTGTGGTGTGTTAGTTTATTCCCAGTTGTGGGTGGCCATCTGCAGCTTTCTGATTATGAGTTGTCTAGGGCAGGACCTTGTGTTCTTACCTTTAATATAAGCTATGATCTTTGCACTGTCAACACAGCCTAAAGTTTTGATGTGATGGGGAGAAGGACATTGTTTTCATCCAGCAGTGGTATTAGTGCTCTGCAAGCCTCAGCACAGCCCTTATCATGCAGGACAAACATGATTTGCATAGCAGCAGTATCTTTGTGGCTACTCCACTCTATGTTAGAGTTTCATCATAACATGTCTGTGCACTGCAGAGCCCAGCTTTGCAGGGTATGTAGATTGTATGGCATTTCAGTAGGGCATGCACTTTTCCTTTTTCTTCCCCAGAACTCCTTTCTACAAGAGGAATACTCTCTTCAGGAATGAACTAAAAGTCAAAGTTTGCCTCAAATATTGCAGAAATAAAAGGAAACTCTAATCCCAGAACTACTACAAGTAATAATATAAACTCACCAGTCAACAGTAACTTCTTTAAAAAAGAAACAGCTAATCTCTAAGGAAGTGCTACTTGTGCCAGCTCTGGCACCCCTGCTTCAGGGGAGAACTAAGTCCAAGACCATTTAAGTCCATGTAAGAATTTTGGTTTGGCCTACAATCTGCTTTGAAATTTATAGGCAAACCATAAAAAGTGTGTTTCTGTAGAGAAATACTATTTAATAAACAGAGTAATTGACTCTCAGATGAAACAGCCTTTGCTTTTGATGTGGGCAGCAAGTGCTTGGATTCCCAGAAGAGATTGTGACAAACAGCTTGAGACTTAATAGACAGCAAAAGTGGTAACTGAAAACAGCAGTGCAGTAACCCAGGAAATTGCAAAACTCAAGCTAGTTCGTTTGGCAACTACCCATATAAGTAAGGGAAAGATCCTTTAGAGTTCCTAAGCCAGCACAAGGCTTTTTATAAGTCAGATAAGGAAAGCAAAAATACATCAAGTAAATAATTCTTTCTCTTTATTTATTTTTTTTGTTTGTTTATTTTCCTTTGTTTTTCCAAACATATCAGTCCTTTCAACCAGAGATTTAATTGGGTGGAGAGGTGGGGTCAAATAGTCTTTTCCCAGTCCTTACTATTTTTGGTTACTCTTTTGCAAAGCTTAGAGGCTAGCTAGGTTTTAGGAAATAAATTTAATTCCTTATAATAGAACATATGAAAAATATATATTCCCAAAAAAGAAGGCACACAATATAAAATAGGAAAATTTTTTTTTTCCAAAGAAAAGTACCATAAATAGTGGTACTTGTAAAAGTCTGCCTGTGGACACACTAACAGTCACTTTCATGCTAAATAGTCCTGCTCATGCTAGTATTATTTCAAGTTTAATAAGCATGTGGGATGTGCCTTCAGCAATTAAATCCCCTGCAGAAGCAGCTTAGCATCCAGAAGTCTCTAGAATAATTCATCGAAGAGGGACCTTTTCAGAGACTAATACAGTAGTAGATCCAGGATTTTAACTAAAAGCCCACTTAGTGCTGCCTTTGTATGGCACTCTGTAACATATACAGATTTTAGAACACTATGGGCAGTATTTCTTGCACTCACTGTTGAATTACTTAATTTTTGTTGTTTTTTTTTCTTTTGTAGTCTGCTGGAAATGATTTAATATTTTCCTCCATATTATTTCATGCTCAATACAGAAAATAATTACATAAGAAGCTGAGAGGTATTTTTTACCTGAACTTTCTATCTGGGCATATTATGTGTAATTTTTTTCCTTTGGGCTTCAAAAAAAAAACCCCAACAAAAACTCCCATAACAATGACTGATGATTGTTTTAACTTGGACAGCTTGAAAGTAATAGATGCACAGATGTGTTCTTTACAATTGTGTGTACTTAGAATAGCTAAAAAAAGAAATTAAATAGATCCAGCATTTTTTTGCTATAAAAGATAAATGAACTAACTTTCCCCATAAAATTCATTTTAAGGACAAGATGAAGTATATGTTTCCTTCTGTCTAATGGTGAATGATAAATAAAAGGGGCACTTGGCTAAAATTTGCAGTTATTTGTATTAGTTTCAGAAAACTACTCTCTGAACCTATGTTTAGGAAACCATGAATTTAATTTTTGTGTGGATATTCTGGAAGAACATTTACAACAAATGCAGTTTAGAACTTTTAGGTAACAGCATAGTCAAAAAAAATATTTAAATGATGTAGGATAATAATTGGGATAACAGGCTAGATACCTTTGCTGCTGTAAACAAATACACCCAAATTATACAAGTAAAATCAAAGCAGCTAATGAAGTATCTGAAAAACCTGAAGAAGAAGGAGCAGAGCTTATCACAGTTTATAACACAAATGAAGTGTCAGACTTGCACAGAATATGAATGGAGTAGATCTGATACTAGCTGACCATGACATTGATTATGAAATAAAAAATATTAATGGAACACACATTATATAAGAAGCCTCATATTAGAGATTTCTAAAAAAAAAAAAAGAAAGAAAGAAAAAGGAAAGTTTGATACATCCTTTCAGTATAACTTTCAAATAATTGACATTCTGTGGAATAAAAAAAAATATGTAGAAAATCATAGAATAGCTTGGGTTGCAATCCCCCCTGCCATGGGCAGGGATACCTCCCACCAGACCAGGCTGTCCAAGACCCTATCCAATCTGACTTCAAACACCTCCAGGGGTGGGGCAGCTACAACTTCCCTGGGCAACCTATGCCAGGGCCTCACCATCCTCATGGTGAAGAAATTCTTCCTAATGTCTAGCCTAAATATGCCCTTCTCCAGTTTATACCCATTGCTCCTAGTCCTGTTACTACAAGACTTTGTAAACAATCCCACCACAGCTTTCTTGTAGCCCCTTCAGGTACGGGAAGTCACTATAAGTTCTCCTCAGAGCCTTCTCTTCTCCAGGCTGAACAAACCCAGCTCTCTCTGCCTGTGCTGGGAAGTACTCCAGGCCTCAGATCATCTTTATAGTCCTCATCTGGACCCATTCCAACAGCTCCATATCCTTTTACATTGAGGATTCCAGAACTGGACACAGTACTCCAGATGAGGTTTCACAAGAGAGGAATAGAGGGGCAGAATCATGCTCACTTTTGATGCAGTCCAGGATATGGTTGGTCTTCTGGGCACATTCCTGGCTCATATCGAATTTCTTATCAACCAGCACCCCCTTAGTCCTTCTCTGCAGGGCTGCTCTCAATCACGTCATCCCCCATTGTGTATTGAAATTAGGGATTGCCCCAACCCTGGTGTAGGACTTTGCGCTTGTCCTTGTTGAACAGGGAATATACTCAGAATCTTCAGGTGGGTGTGATTTTCTGGATAACTGGTTTAAAAAGTAGGAAGATGATAACAATTAGCTTAAAATTTATTAACTAACAACTGATTTCAGTGGCCAGCCATATCAATAATATTATCTCAGGAAGCATCTCCATATTGCTGTATACAGAACTTCAGCACGGCTTCATTTTTCTCTGCATATAGGGCTTCACCATGGCTTCATCCTGAACCTGTATCTGAGTGTGGATTTAGTCATGGAAGCTCTAAGTACCTGTGTCCTAGATTCTGTAGCATTCTAGATTCAATTAACTATAACGTGTTTACAATGCAGCCATGGGATTTTCCTGTCTTTAAAAATACAGTTTAGATTCATCTTCAACAGGAATTTGTGAATTAGTTTGGCCATCAGTCTTGAAGTAAGATTGTATTTCTTCTTGATGCAACTGATTTCAGTAAACTTAGACCACTTAGGAATGTGGACTATATTTTTTTAATTGTTTCAGTTCAATTTTTAATGGAATTTTGATCTTAAAATAATATTATATCTGCACAACATAGGAATGTTCATAGTAAAAAACAGTGCCATTGTCATCCTGTTGTGATTTACATAATGAATTCTTGAGAGAATTAGTTTGCAATAGCTTATGAATAACATGTCATCTGAATTATATGAATGTTGTACGGATTAATATTAATTAAATTATCCCTGACATAGCTACACAACCAACAGTTGGTGGCAATGGCAGAATGAAAGAATGTAACATTCAATAGAATTCTGTTTAATGGACTTTTTAAGTCCCTCCATAAGAATTTCCTTTATTAGAGATATTTATTACTAATACTACTGTAACACTCCAGTTCCTAGAGCTTTATACTTAAATCCCTTGCATCTTTCTTACTGTTGAGTTGCACAGTGCTACTGTCAATAAAATTTTTCTAACAAATATTTAATTAAATGAGCTCTTCTTATATAAAGAAAGACTGCTTTATAGGAATATACCCGTGCTTGACTGATACCATTTGCAGTCTTTCCCATGATATAGCAGCACAACACCTGCTATATTCTCTGCCCCCGAGGGGACTCTGGAGATCACCAGACAATTTTAATTAGATTGTTGGTATTCACAAGAGATACTAAAAACTGGTACACTTTACAATAAAACTCTGAGACTACCAAAATTAGATTGACTGTGAAGTTGATCACAATTCCTGATCTTAACCATCTCTAAACTGCAGGAGTCTTTCTGTTGCTGACTACTGGTAAATTTGTTTTGAACATTTGTCTGAGAGAATAGTTAAGAAAATTGCTCAGGAAATGCATGTGGGTGTTGATGGTTCCAAGAATAGATTTGGGCAACAAGGTAGAACCTGTTAATTTGATATACAGTGGTTATCAGTGGTTATGCATTGTCAAGTTCTGGCTAAATTCTTAGCGATCTTTTTATGGGTTTTAGTATAATAATTTGAATTATTTTACCTTTCCATTTGCAAAGGCAACATAAAAAAGGGGGGGTGGCGGTGAGGCTACTTTGAGTTTTTAAAGCATACACGTAAAATCCCACATGAGAAAAAACTACCCTAATTCAGTCACTTGCAGAGTCATCTCTTGCTGTCCAGTTAAGCTTGTTCCTAAGGTAAATGATGGATGGGACTGTCTTACTATTGCAAGAATGTCTCATATTTATCGTCTTACAGCAGGTCTTGATCACTTCTGCAGCCCACTATAATTATCTGAAAATCATCTATGTTGGATATAGTACAAAGACATGTTAGACTTCAATTCCTCCTGCTTAGATAAACCCGAGAGGTGTATTTTGCAGCACTGTTGGTACAGTCAAACTTTTCACAAGTATGGATGTAGAATGAGAGCTAGGCAGCTTTAGAAGTGTTGGTATTCAGTAAGGCCAAAATAAATGTTTAATTTGTCTAGTCAGATTTATGGAGGCTGAAAGAGTAACACAAATTTTTCATGGATTTCTTTTTCTACCAAAAACTATAAAACAGATTTCAAGACTTAATAAATGTCTGTTGCAAATAAGCTTATTGTGAATCTTATTATTCAACATCTTTGTGCAGCTGACAGACAACTAGGTGGTTGTATAAATACTGTGAGAGGAGCAGAAAACAGTCTAGGAAGTCCTATTGCTAATGCACTTATAGAAGCTGTAATGCTGATGTAGAACTAGCTACTTCATGATTTCATTTTAAACATTTTTAGTAACCCAAAATATTATGAATATTTTAATCTTAATTATTTAGCTTGGACTAGGCCTTCCGAAATATCTGAGTAAGAACAAATCCAGAAGTCAGATATTTGTAACACAAAATAAAGCATTTAAAGATGGTTATACTAGAGGAAAAGAAATATCCAAAGAAATTAGGAACTTAAAATAAGTGAAAAAATTGTAAAAGTAAGTCTTAATGCTTCATATATCAATGCATGTACTGAAAAATTAGCATATCAATATATGAACCGATCATAAAATTAGCATGTTAATATGTAGGAACTAATCACTATTCATATAAGCTAACTGCATCAGGTTGTGACCAAAGTGTTATGCAATTACACACATACTGATGCATATATGAACACACAGACTTATGAGAAATTATTTTAAAATTGGGGTATGTAGGTTATATTGTATTAATGATTACCACCTACTTTTCTTTACACTCTCTGTCCTTATGTTGGGGTTTTTTGCCTTTTAAAGTATGTGGTATTGTTGTAGTGTGAGGTAAATTAGAGTCAGTTTTGTGACTGAGTTGCTGTATGTAACAGCATTTCTCTGAAAACTAACTGCATGTTTTTGAGACAGTGTTCTTCTCTAAAGGGCACTGATGTACAGAAAGGCCAATGCTTGTAATTTACCAAAGCCATCCCTGATGTGGCAGAAGAGGAGCTGCACCCATGAGAAGGGGTGAATAGGGCAGGGGACTCTAAACTGATCAACAGATTATTCCATCCTGTATATGTCATACTTGGTATAAATTGAGAGATCACAAGGATCTTGCTCTCTTCTGTGATGACCAATGCCCAATGAAGACTTTGTCTGCCTGGTTGCTCCTGATCCTAGATCTGTATGTTCCCGAACCCAGTTCTCAAGTCCTGAGTCCAACTCCCTCGTAGCAGTGGACCCACTCCCTTGTGTCTGCTCTGCAGCATTTGTGGTGATGTAGAGTCATTGAGGGGTGGGGGGCGTGATCTCACATATTTGTATACCTTTTATTACTTTCTAATTATTTCCATTTTTATCATCATTATTTTTATCATTAAAGTTGTAGTTTTAATTTCTAACCCATAAGCCTTTTTCCTGTCTTTTCACTCCTCCCTTTCCCTGCAGAGAGTGGAGGGAAAGGGATTTTGGAGGCTCAACTGCATGGATTTTGCTGCTGAGTTTGGCCAGGTGGGGCTAAACCATGACAGGTATTCAAGGCAGGAATTAAGCACACTGTGTTTGCAGAACAAATATGGTAAGAGAGAAGAATGATGCTAAGCTGAAGTACAGCAGTACTATAATGAGTCAATATAGCGTGGGTAAAATCCTAGTTGTAGTCTTGAAAGCAACATATTTTTTCAGTTATTTCCACTACTTAATCAAATAAGAAGCAATCTGAGGACACATTTCCCACATATAAAGTTTGATGTTACTAGATCTGCAGAACTATTGGTTCTGACAAGTATACTTTACATCAAAATGCTATCAAATTATTTTAAAATTTAAAGCTTCTACAAGTCTTCATATAAATACAATTTTCATGGTGTTGCTATCTCCATTTTCTTGTTCTTCCTAGCTAATAATTACTCTCTTTATACTGTTTTTTCTTTCTCTGTTGCCCAGATGGCTATATTTTTAAGTTGGCTTTAGCACTATTTTATGATGCAAGAGATTATGATTAAAATTTGACCTCTCCATCTATTCATGTATGCAGTACTCTAAAACAAACAAACAAATAACCTCTAACTATGGAAGTCATTAAGTTAAGATTTTTTGCTTAATTTTCTGAAACTATTATTTGCTGCACATAAAGTCATGTATGTGGATATATCTGTATTGACTCAGACATCACTGTTGTTTCAACAATTTTTAAACACACATTCTTTCTTATTTAGCACAACCTCAGACCATAGCTAACCTCAAAGGTTTCAACAAGAAAATGTATTATTTAGCCAAGTGTTTATGAGAGAAAAATCCAACAGGAAATTACAGTATTTTCTGTTTTGATTTTGTTTATATGCTTTGTATACTCAGTATACTCAGTATCAATTATCATGAATTATCTTCTTGCTATTCTCCCTGTTGTAGATCCACTAGTAGTCAGAATTCTAGGGAGACAACTATTGGAACCCTTTCGAAAGAAATGTTACTTATACTCAGCTTTTGATGGAAACCCTGTAGAGTGATCATCCAGTAGCAGAAAACAGCAGTTGTCTGAGACGCTTAGATTTCACACAGATACACTTAATGGTGATAATGATATCACAGACCTTGTGTTGTACTTGTACAAGGCACGATGGTTACTTCTTTACAAGAAACACTTCTAATATCATCACTATATTATGCAAATATAAAAAACTAGGATAAAAACTTAGATACCTTCCACTTCTTAGTGTCTTAATATAGGTGATCAGTTTTGGACTGTTGGCAAAAAAACAATGGCTCTGCATGAAATGCTCTTGTATCTGGTATAACTTGATATTTGGTACAAGTATGATCTTATTAATCCTGCTCTTTCAAGAGCAATATAATTTTTTCTTTGAGTCTGGCTCTTATTGCACTGTTCTGAATGATTCATTAATTTGATTTATTCCTTTTTCCTATCCAGTATTTGTCTTTTTAACTTCAAATTTCCTCAGGTTGCAAGAACAGAATTTGGACTTCATCCAGACTCAGAACAAGGACACAGAACTGCAGAGATTCAGTAAAAAAATCAATGACTATATGTAAAGGAAAGCAAGGCCTGTCAATTTGTCATTAAGAAATACTTGGCTAACGTAAGTTGTCATATGTTTATTGCTATTATTCATGCTTATGAAGCTTTATTTCCATAAAGCAGAGTCTCATTGGTTGCTGAAATATAAAAACATACTAGATTATAATTTCATTCTCTCCTTTTTTTTCTTTCACCAGTTTTCTATTTTGTTAATTTCCTAATGTTTCTATGTGTTTCTATGTTTTCCTATGGAAAATTAGGAAACACAGATATCAATCCCATTTTTTAAACTCCCTTACTTGTCTTCTAGTGAAGTTCACATATGCAAATACTATTTTTGCATATTCAAATAAAGTATAGTTATTTGTAGGCACAATCTCTGAGTCTTATTTGCATGCAAAACGTGCATATTCAATCTGGAAGTTATTTAAAAAGGTAGCTCCAAGCAATTTCAATTGACTTTTCCAACAAATAAAAAATTCGTACTAAACTTCAACTCTACAATTCAAAGTAATTTTGAAATAGGCATTTAAATGTGTACACTTACAGAGCTGTCATATATGAGAATGTGACTATTTATTTCTCTCAGAGACGTGTTTTCAAAGGTCACTTCTTAATCATCCAGTTTACTGGGAATTTGAATAACACAAATAAAGCTATTTAATACACAAAATACAAAATATTAGGACATCAATTTATGAGAACTTCACCAGAGTGCAGCCGAGAAAATGCAGGAAAGATCTGAGACAGCTTCCGAGTACCTAACCCTTTAAGTCCACAGAGCTGCTACTTTATGACTATAGTAATACTTCACACATACAAGCTGCTTCACACAATATTCACAGTTGATTGTTTCAGAATGATTACTCCAGCAGACACGTAGAGAGGATTTTCTGAGAGGACATAAAAATAGAGGAGGTAGGAAAGGCTCTTAAGGAGGTCAAACTGTTTGGGAATTCTAGCCCCCTTGCAGGGAAGTGGATTTAACATGTTTGTGACCCAGCACATATGGCTTTCAAGGTACAAAAGCCTTTCTAATAGTCCCCTCTTTGCCCTCACAAAAAGTCTGTGACGAAATTACTTTTGCAAGACCAAGGTCTACTGATAAATCCTGGCACTGTCACCTTAGGTCTCCTTTTCTTTCTTAGCTTCTCATAAACATTTCATAAACATCCATAAATGTCTGGAGAGAGTGAAGACTGTGTCACTCTATTATCTCCTGGCATCTGTAATAGAAGTTTTGTTGTTCTGGATTTTCCATGGTTACAAAAGTTAGAATTACTTTAAAATAACTTCAAAATTAAGAAGGCATCTTTAAGGCAGCTAAGGCCATATCATTATTGAAAGACGTCTTCAGCTGTGATATATCTGAGATTAAAGTGGGATACACAGATTTTAAGTTCTAATTTGCTCGAGCAGGTTTGAAAAATGCCACATAGGATTTTATTCTCCCAGCCATAAATACAGCCCTTCACATTTTTTTTAGGTTCTTCTCAGTGATGCTTGAATAAAGCTGTTTCTTTCAGAACACTATTTACTTACTAGAGGGGATGGTGCTGTTCTAAGGAAATCTCCAGGTGACTAACTTAAAAGTCTTCTCTGTTAGGGACTTTTGCTATGTATTCATGTACCTTATAGGCTGAAATATATCCTTATTTTTGTACCAATAAACTATTAGTACAAGATTCCAAGTTTGAAACACAGAAGAAAAAGCTAAAAAATTGATTTTACTTTCAGGCAGTTTAAGACAGTAAGTAAAATCATTTTAATAGTCCAGAAAATATTTCTCCTTCAAGCAAAGACTTATAAAATGCTCAAGAAATAAATCATTGCTCATTGTAATCTACTTCTTGCACTTAAATGAGCAGTTCATAGCATGTTCTAATCCTGTCTCTCTTGCATCTTGTTTGATTTTTCCTACACCCAGAATACTGTGAATAAAATGCTGTTTCACCTTGAGAACTTTCAGTGATAGCTCTTATTTAAAATATTTATTGCTTCATAGACAGGAAATGCAGGGTATGATGTATGGTTTTTACAGCAACTGTGCAGAGAAGTCAGTCAGTGGTAGATGCAATCTCAAATATGTTTTGGTCTCTTCCAGAATAGGATCGGAAAGTCTACCTGACATTCTGGGATAAGCACCTGTGTTACATCCATAATCTTGATCCTAAGAAAGGTGTGGAAGGTGAAGAGAGTTTAAAACATTTTTGTAGATCCAAATTACACAAGCCAAACAAAGGCTCACATGCTCCTATGAACGATGCTGAAAAGCACAATAAAAGCTTGTTTGCTCTTTACCATTGCGAATGTTCTTTAGCATTCACTTTAGCTAAAACATTCCATTTGTAATTTTGCCATAGTAATTCATAACCCTGTGTTAGGAAAGGTTTCAAAAATTCTCCTGGGAGTAGATGGCTTTGTTTTGAAAAACTATGAAGGAAATCAGGGTAAAGCCGCAGAACAAAATCTAGAAACACTAGCATTTCACAGTGGAGAGCTTGAGATGCTGCAATGATGATCTAATTTCTGATGAAAGTAGATTCTCAAAGTTCAGAGAGGAACAGAATTTCCTCATTTAGGTTTACTTTTCCTCTGTTAGGTTTACTGGCTACGCCTCTCTGTCGCCATAGAGCTGCGTGAATTGCTTTATTCTCACTTTTTCTCTCTTTGAAAAGCCAATGGAAAGATGCAACCTTTTTTTTCTCTTGGACCTACTCCTAGCACAAGCATCTTTTGATGGATTATAAAGGTGGCCTAATTGATGTCTTCCTTACCTTTTCTTAATGATCCTGCTGCAGCAGGCATGGTGGGTGCAGAGGAGAGTCATCCTATCCACAGTCTCTCTGAAGCTAATACAGCCTCTGTTTCTCTAAATGTTTCATAAGAACAGTAGCCTGGGGTTCTCTAATAGGCTCTGTAATACAGGCATACAGGTTAAGCCAGGTTATTCTACCTCTTTGAATTCCATACTGGCTCTCTCTTTATCACCACATCATATTTAACCTCATTTTCCTCACACAGAAAATAAAAAATTAGTCTTTTTCCTGATTCTCCCTCTCTCCTCTCATTGTCATACTGTTCAAACTCACTGATGACTTTCTTCTAGTAGAATAATCATCACTATATTCATTCTGTACAAAACGTATACTGTTCTCAGTCTGTGGATCGCCAGGAGATTTTGCCCTTTGAAAAAAATGAGCATGTGCACCCTTCATGTCAGACGTGGTGTGTATGTAGATCTGTCATCCACTCACTGCATGGTGAGTTAATGGTGTTTCTGAGGGAATTGAGAGTAGATGTAGGACTCCTGCTAAGATCTTTCAAGCTGTGTATTTGAGGACCAAAGCCTTAAAACAGCACTATGTGTAACTGACATATGAGAAATCCCAAGCACAAAGCAGCAGTAGTTAAGTTGAAGCTTAAGTTTTAGCTTCAAATCATCTGCATGATATTGAGAGTAGAGATCTGGTAATGAATAGATCACCCTACAAAAACTAGAACAAACAGTAATTCTACAATCATGGTCTTTGTCATCCATGAAGTTTGGATCATTCATCAAAACTGTAGGTTATAATAAAAAATAGAGGTTTTAAGTGTTTATTAAATGTACCAATTAGCATACAATCAGATTAAAATTTAAGTTAATTAAATGATTGGTGGTTAATATCTTTTATTATATTTTTATTTTATATATGTATATATTACTTTATTAGAAATTTTTTATTTATATATATGTTACTTTATGATAACATTTTTTTTTAAAATTTGCTACAAGCCTTTGAAGAAAAAACATCAGTGGATGCAGCTCCTTCTATAAAAGGAAGGATTTGTCACATTTCCCAGAAAATGAATACTCATGACAACTTGGAATGGCAAGAAGGGAGGTTTTGCATATGTTCCCCATGGTTCTCAGCAAGGACTGCAATAACTCTGACTCTGGCTAAATGTAATAAAAAGCATCAAGGATAATATAGTACCTAAAACCTGCATCTCCTATAAAGTGGTAATATCAAACATCAATTTCTTAATGAATGCTGAGCATAATAATGTTAAGTATTATCATGTTTTTTCTTTCCACTAAAATTAAAAGTTCCCTTGTTATAAACATTTAATTGAAATAAAAAATGCACATTTGTTGCATTGATACATTTTCTGACAAAAGAAGCATATTTTCTTGTTTTTTAAAAAATTAGAAAATCAAATGTTCAGATATTTAATAACTGGCTCTTGCTTATATCTTTATTAAAAATTTTTTTCTTACTCTTGCTTATGTACTTTTGGAGAAAATTTCAATTAATTTTGAAGTCCGCCACGTCAAAGTCATAGCATGTATACATTTTCTTAGAATGTGACATTAGAACTATATTTACTGATATAAAAATAAATAAGAAATATGCTGGTTACCAATATAAAAAGAACTAGTGCAATAATAGTAGTGCTCATATAAGTTATTGTAATGATTGCTGGAGGATGCTTAGACAACTGGCATAAACTGACATAGAAAGGGATAACATTTATTCTCATAATTTTTTTGTCAACTATGCTTGGCTACTCTATGCTACCCTACCTGTAAGATAAGTCTGGAATAATAAATAAAAGTATTCAGAATGCATTTCTGACAAGCACTTGCCGCATATGTAAGAATTTAATTTCCTAGAATCACAGAATTATATAATGGTTTGGGTTGGGAAGGACTTTAAAGATCATCCAGTTCCAACCTCCCACTAGATGAAGTTGCTCAAAGACCCATCCAACCTGGCCTTGAACATTTCCAGAGATGGGGCATCCACAGCTTCTCCAAGCAATCTGTTTCTGTGCCTCACCACCCTCACAGTTTTTCTTACTAGTATCTACTATAAATCTCCCCTCCTTCAGCTCAAAAACATTACCCCTCATCCTATCACGGGCCTGGCTAAAAACCCTGTCCCTGTTTTTCTTATAAGTTCCCTTTAAGTACTGAAAGGCAGCACTAAGGTCTCCCTGTAGCCTTCTCTTCCCCAGGCTGCCCAACCCCTACTCACAAGAGAGGTGTTCTGTGTCTCTGATAATTTTGTGTCCCTCCTCTGGATCAGAACAAACAGCTGCATGTCTTTCCTGTACTGAGAACTCCAGAGCTGGTCTCACCAGAGTAGAGCAGAGGTGCAAAATCACCTCCTTGACCTGCTGGCCACACTTCTTTTGATTCCACTCAGGATAAGTTTGGCCTTCTGGGCTGTGAGTCATCTGGCCTACTGGCTCATGTCCAGCTCTTCACGCACCAGCACCCCCAAGTCCTTCTCTGCAGGGCTGCTCTCAATCCACTTATCAGCCCAATATTTTTGCTTATGATTATTTAAAAGAGAAGTACCCCTGGATTTTTAATAATTTTTGATATACTGCACTTTTAATATGCTTAGTACTATAATTATACTTTCTCCCTGTATATAGCAACATATTAAAAAAACCACTAGGAAGAACATTTGTATATACTATTGAGTTAATTAAATATTAAGAAGTTTTAAATAGACAGTGGCTTTACCTGCATTTAACTGCATTTAATTTTTACAGGACCTCACAAAATATAATGGAAGTTGCCTTATCAAACTGTTGCTGCTTTTAGAACATTAAATTGGTATTTTGTGAAGTACAAAGAACAGTTTTTTTCTAGGAGTGGAATTTATGAAGGATCATGATAAAAAAGGGCTCAAGGTGTTAACATACTCAGATCTTCAAGTTAGGCAAGGGAACTTGAAGATCAAGATTACCAAGGGAAGTGAAATTCAAAATAGGACTTAAATAGAATGTCTTCTATGTAGAAGGCGTAAAATTAGATGCAGAATAAGATTCACAGTAATCATATTGTGATGGGCAGAAACAGGTCCTAAAATGTTAATGGTGTACTCAAGGCTAGTATTTGCCTCTTTTCCTCTTCTCCCATATAATCCTGACTAAAGAAGTCACCTAGAAGATTAAATTTCTGTGAAATGGGAATTATGAAACTCCATGTTCTGCACTTAGTAATATATTTAAATTTAAATAGAATCATAGAACCATTTAGGTTGGAGGGGGCCTTTAAAGTCAGCAAGTCCAACTGCAGTACAATATCTTTCATTTCACAGCGAAGTGTTGCTGTGCCTTCATGTATGTAAATAATCATCTGGTGCGTAGGGCATTGGTTGTGGACAATGGAAGTTTCAGTTCTAAGAGCCTGTGTTTAAACCCATTTCTTGGAAGCATTCTGGCCACTAAACTGTAGAAAAAGATTACTGTGACCAGTTACAGTCTTTTATACATAACAAGTGTTGCTGTTCTTAGTGGAGTTAAGTGTACAGGACCTTCGGAGAGTGTAGACCTAATACATTCAGAGTTAAAAGTTCCTCTCTGGGAGCAAAGAAGAAATATTTGGAGAGCAGAAGACACTGAATTTCCACTTTCTAAGAGTCACCTAGAGCCTGTTCTGGCACTGCATCCGACTGTGCTCTCTGCCATCTGTGTGATATCCTAATACCAAGTGGTACTGCACACAGCCAGCTATACTTTGGCTCTAGTCCACGTGAGGATTCCTGCACTAAAAGGGGAGCAGGGCACAGCACATTCATGTGTAGTATTGCTGTTCAGTGGCACAGAAAAAGGACTAGTGAGAGACTGGATTTGTCCAAAACAGTAGGTTAAAAACAAGGGGCTGGGGGACAAGTTTCATTGCTGAATTAGGACTTCATCCTTAGCTGTTTGGAAGACTGTCTTTTCTAGGGCTTGATATTTTCTCCTTCAAGTCATTGACTTTATGTGCACTGTGACCTGGTTGCTGTGCAGCAGATGGACTCACTGCTTTACCTTTCAGGAAGAAACATAAATGAATCATAGTTGTTGCATTTTAAGATATTTTTGACAAATATAATACTAATCAGTATGTTTAAAATATTTTATTACCCTGTTCTTAAAATCTACTCATTATTTCTGCTTAAAAAGTAATTTCAATAAATTAAAAAAACCTTTTTGTTTTATTCACCATGAATCACAACTTCACGGTTTTTCTAATATAACGGAATTATGCTCATGGTGTTTTCCAAAGAGATAGCTCAGTGGTCCTTATAAGCATACTTTTATACCAAAAAAGTCACATGACTGTTAAGAGTATATTGTGTATCACTGATTATGGTAACAACAGAAAGGTTTATTGGCTATTATTTTAGTCACTGTTGCCAAAATATGTATTAACTTGCTGGATTAACATAGTAATACTTGCACACAGGTATCATATAAAGAAGCCTTTTACCTGGGATGCAGTGACTGCTTTGCACATGGAGCATTGTTGCTACGAGACTCTGCATGAAAAATGGAAGTTCTGAAAAACTTATTTTTAAAGTTTAAAAATAATGAGAATTTGATATGTAAATCACTATGTGAAAATTAGGCAGTTTAGAAATAACAGATAGAAAAGGGGAAGGGTATCTTGATTTATGCAGTTGTTACCATTACAGTATATTCCCATTTTAAAGGAAAATACCAGATGAGCTTGGTACTTGAATGCCGTAACATAATTTTTTTTGTAGTTTAGAATTTAAGTCACAGCCTAGGTGACAAATAAAAACTGCGTTTGGGAGCCCTGTCTCCTAGATAATACAAAACTATCAGACAATTTTTGCAGGTCATGCAGCTGTGTTAATGTAAAAGTGCATTATATGCATTGTTAAAAATCCATGACCCCATAGTCAATTATTATCTCCTATGCTTACTACTTCACAAGTCTTTGAAAAGATAAAAAGTGGGTCCAACTTTCTAAGGGGGAATCAGATACGGCTACAAATTGCCCGTAAAATTAACTTCTTGCAAACATTTTCTGCTTGATAAGACAGAAAAGAAAATTAGCATATTCTTCCTCCCCTGAAGTCTAATTCAAATTATTTTAAAACTAGTTTAACTTCTGACAGCTGAAATGCATACATTAGTTAGCTAGAGCCATCTGCAAGGGAAAAAAAAATTCTATATCATATGTTTCTAATTGGAACATGTTGTCTTTCAGGCACCATCAGATGCCATGCTATGACTGGTAACAAATTCTGGAATCATGTACAACTTCAAGGATATATAATCTGCATAGATTAAGGACATGCTTTTGCGAATTTCAGTTATTTTCACATTTGGACTGCAAGCTGAAATATTTCTTCAATAGCAAGCGAATTATATGAAGAACTTACATTCTCCAACCAGGAATTATTTTTGGTAGACTGGCATTACATAGTATTCTTTATTTTTCACTTTTCATTTAACAGAATAGTCACCTAGATTTTTGTGTCAATATCTAACTTATTTTATTTTACACAAGTAATACAATGAGGCCACATGACATTTCCCTTCTGCTTAGTCTGTTTTTCATTTTCCTGCTCAGAAACAATGGAGTACACATCCTGATTAGCATTTTAATACTCATTTTTAATGGCAAAGTAAAAATGATGTTAAATAACAAATTTTAAATGTTTTTATCAATATCAAATGACTTACCATTATCTTTTTATTGGTGGCTTTTACTTTTTCTGGTTCATCATCTTGTTTGAAGATAAAAGATTACATGTGGAGTGTATTTTAAGTGATTGCCTGATTACATTTTAATGTCTTACCAAAATGTAGAAATATTTCAACTGTATATAGCAAATGTTTGATGGAAAATTAAATAGATTACTATTAAGTTAAAATTATATCTAGTGAAAAGTCAGAATGTAATTACTGCAGTTTTCTCATCCTAAAATCAAACTGCAAATTTAAATAAGCCATCACTGATATAGCATCACAATGATAAGTATCACTTGTATAACATCAATCTAGAAAACAGGGGAACAGTTTTATTTAACTTGTAAATTAGCACTGAGTTGTCAAGGGCATGAAGCTGGAGTCTTTCCAGATTTTATAAAGCAGAATGGACATTAGAAAACATGGCTGAGGGAAGGTAGCATTGCTGATGGGTGCCAGATGAGTATCTGGTTAGGGTATGCTGCAGTACTGAGGTCTAGAATATCTTTCAAATTCAAAAACTGCTCTGGTGAGTACACGCAGGGGGCTGCTGCTGCTACAGTATTAAAGGAGTGCTAACAGATGTATTTGACATTCCAAACAATCCTGTGGGGCTTGTTTTCAGTCGTAACATTTTTCATGTTTCACCAAGGAGCATGTGTTTCCACCATGGATGAATGTGTAAAGACTTTATGCCTCTGAGAGCCTCTACATCCAGACAGGCTAGCTAGGACCTTGGGGTCCTTCATCTTCACAGACACAAGCCTCTCTTCTGTTCCTATTCTCATTTCTTACAAGCCTTGATTAAAGGCAAGGGAATACCAGCTGTTTTCTAAGCAGGGCTCAGTAAAATAGTTTTGTGCTGTTATTTGTTATCACTGACTTTTGTTTTTTATAGGCCAGGCTGACAATCATCCAGTACCAGCACTGCTGTCCAGTACCGTTCTTGTAAGAACCAACTATATTCTGCTTCCCTTTATAGAGAACTTCTAAACAGGCATCCAGAAGCCATCGTAGAAGATCTTGGGATATTGTTTATATCTAGTGCTAGAAGCTGTTCTGTGCATTTCTTTGGCAGGTCGTATATTTTCCTTCTGTTTATGTTTGCCACAATTTTCATTGAAGGCATAAAAATAAATCAGGTCACAGATTCTTACCTGGGTATAAGTTCAGAGGAGTATGTCATGCCTCAGAACATTAACTGATTGAAATGGAAGAGCAACCCCAAAAGGAAAAAAGTAATGAAAATGAATAGCACACATCTTGTATACTTTGGGTAGAGTTCAGCAGTCAGAGGTCAAGTGAAAGATGTTAAGAAAACCAGCGATATTCAGGAATGTTTTAGTGAATAACAAAAGGAAAATCAATACCCTGAATAACTCCCAAGGACTCACGTGGGACACCTGTACACTAACGGACAGAAAGCTGACCCTGAAGTGCCAGTGGAGACTGTGTATCTGAATACATACAGAGTGCCTGCGTAGCATTCAAACAGCAAGGAAACCTATTTGGTCTCAGATGTAACTCTGGCCTGCTGAGAGACTTTCCGGAGAAGTGAGCCATGCCAATCTGCTCACTTGCTCAGAATCAAATTTGACAGTTTATTTAGCACATTTTCTCCACTGTGTATAAGAGATAGAAGTGTGTTCCGTTGGATCTGACTGTAATAAAGTCATTTTAGTGATATCTCAATACAAATACCTCCGGTCGGCTATCAGGAATATTATTTTTTTAAAATAAGAAAACCTTTCGTGAAAATATAATCAAGTGAAAGCAAAATGTCCTAAATTAAAGACTACATTTTGCTTTTAAACTTCTACAGCATAACACTTGAAAGTACTTTCAAATAGGATTACATTTTAATGCCTTACTGGAAATGTAGAAGTATGTCAACCAAAGAAAAGACTTGATAGAAGATGAAATACGGTATTATTAAGTTATTTTTAGCTTAACTTATTTTTAACTAAGTTATGTTGTTAAATCCATTCTGACAGTATGTATTTTTCAGGATTACATCACAGTGACAAAGCCATCCTAACATGTCTAAAGCACTGGAGGTTTGGTTTGCTTTTAGATATAAGCTAATCAAACATAAGTAATACAAAATTTGAACTTGCTTGTTCCACAAGAAATTCTGAAAACTCTTTTCAGAAATGGCATCTGCATACATTTTACATGGAAAAAGATTGTAAGACAAAAACCCAGTTGCAGATACGTGCAAGAAATTAGATCTTTCCAATGATAACTCCCATTGATTCTGCTCAATCTGAATCACTGCTGAAGTCCACCATAGATAGGTGTATTTAAGGTTTTATCAGACTTTCGCTCCCAAAATAAGAAATCCTGAGTAATCTATTTTGGAGAAAGGTGATCTTCAGGAAGGCCTCATCTTGGGAATGCCAAACTGGGACATCTAAAATTAAAGGCTTGAATTCAAGCCTTTACCTGTTAAAAATCAGACTTAAAATTTAAGTAAGTTTAAAAAAATAATTCTGAATATGTTTCTGAAATAAGATGATTCACACTCAAGTAATACAATTAGATTTCTTGTGATTCTTTCCTTGCACCTCTCCTGAATTTTACCACTACAGGATTGCAACAACCACAGATTTCAATAAGTAGGATGAAAGCTAACTTCTTAAAGTCTGAATTGATAACAGAAGAGAGATCAGTCATACTGACTCGAGATATCAGTGAGAGAAAAAAAAATTATAATACATTATTCCAGCCAGAGAAGTACAGTTACATAGAGAAAAGAATAAAAATATATATAAACGTGGGCCAAGTTTTTCCAGTATTGTACTGCCCTGTGTTTTTAAGGGAAACCGTGATGTTCTACTCAGAACTTTCTGGTTTATTTACCCATTATTGAAAATAAACTTTTTCTAGTCATCAAGTCTCATAAGTCATGTGTGATATCTGCACAGAATCACTCAAATGTGAGATGTTCCAGTTCCTGAATCATCTTAGCAGACCTTTGCTTGTCTTTAGTAGCTCTGTATTTCTGTTACATAATGGAGTCCAGCACTCTAAGTATAGCCTCACGAGCACTGAGCAGAGAGGAAGGATCACCATCCTTGGCCAGCTGGACCCACTGCGCCTAATGCAGCATAGGATACCATTAGCCCTCTTGATGTAAGGGTGCATTCCTGGCTCATATTTAACTTGGTGTCCACCAGGACCCCCAGGTTGTTTTATGCAGTTCCAGCTGGATGATCCTGAGTCTGTAATTGGTTCCTGAGGCTGTTCCCAAGAGCAAGACTTTGCACTTCTCCTTGCTGAACTGCTTAAACTTCCCATCAGTCCATTTCTCCACCCTGTTGAGGTTCCATCAGACAGCAGTATAACCTCTGTTGTAACAACTCCTCCCAGTTTTGTCCTCTGCAACGTGCTGAGGGTATGCCCTGGCCATCCAGATCATTAATACAGATATCAGGACAGGACCCAGTTACTTGGCTCCAGGTAGACTTCATGCTACTGATCAGAATTCTCTGAACTTGGCTGTTCATCCGGTTTTAAATCCACCTTGCTGTCTGCTATCACTATCTGTCTCAACAATTTTTGCTAAATAAAGGTTTTCTCTGAGGAGAGCTTGTTGTTTGGCTCCACAACTGCCCCAGGGCAATTCACAGCATATCTTGTGTCCTTCTCAGCATTTGCCTAAGTATGGGACTTAGCACCAGCAAAATGCTCTTGATGTCCTACCTTGGTTACTTCCATCTACATCCATCTCCCCTTGTATAGAGGTGGAATTCCTCAGAGGGACTGTGCATCCCACAGTTAGGAAGTGGTCAGGATTGCCAAGGACAAAAGATGATGAAAACACATCCACAAATCAACACAGCACACCATCACAACAGTTACTAGTCACACGATAGATAAAATAGCTGCTCTTCCTCACAGGGCTTCATGTTATTCATACTGCTTTTCTCTAGAAATGACAAAACAAACCTAAACTCTACTTCTTCATCACCCTTTTCCATTTCATTATCAGTGACTGTGGCTGTTATTGACATACGCAAATATTTCTGGTGTGTATGTAGTGTAGTGGTAAATCCTTAACTTAGACCACAGCTTCTGTGGGGAGGTATATAGCTGTGAAAACCCATTGTGCTCACAGCAGTTACTGCCCATGTAACTATTGCTTGGGATTCTTTTTTTAAATTGTGTGAGGGAAGAACTATAAACACAGCCATTGCTAGCAAGAAACACACCCTTCCAAGCGTGTACAAAGTCAAAGTCAAACTTGGTCTTGCCCTGGATTTCTGTTGCCTTCAACAATTAACAGGTCTGGACTAACAGTACCAGCACTGAGTATTCTTCATTATCAGAATGATGATAACGGTAAGATCAACACCTTGCCTCAAGATGATTTCTGACAAAAGCTGATCGTTTCCTGGAAAGTACTGAAACAAATAAAAGGCTGCTGGCATTATAAGAATTAATGGTGGTAGTAAAAAATTCAATGAACACTAGCTGCACCTCAAGCAGAAACAGCATAGACAGGATAATAAACAAGATATTGATTGAAAAAATATTAAAGTTTAATTCCAATGTAATTCAAGGAGAATCTAGTGAAATGACTACAAAATATTACAAATGACCCAAACTTTATTGTAAACATTTAAATATTATTGAAGACAAGAAAGTCAAGCTTGCAGAGCAGAATTAGTTTAACAAGAAAATTGCTTACAAATGACCTGCTCTTGCTCCCACAGATTTTTACAGTATTTTACAGGCAGACTTCAAGGAAAATAAAATTTTAACCTTTGAATTGTTACTGTATTGTTACAAAAGTACGTGCCTCAAAAAAGCAATAAAGGACAAATAAAAAGAGTACCTCCGCTCATAAGTATTTCTTAGAGTCGCAGGTCTTCATTGTGTATGTAATCAGTAACAACCAATATAAAGTAAAACTATATAGCCCAAGAAACACTTCATTGTTTAAGCCTTGAGGACAGGTAGAGCTACAGTTAGAAATGCCGTATAAAATTGTTACTCCTACTAACTTTAGGAAAATTCAATCAACAATTCTTGCTGAAAACATACAAAAGAGGCCAATGCTGTGTTGGATTTTTTGCTTCTCTTTGTTGCCCTTTTCAGAATAAAACGTGGCAACATGTTATTAAAAATTATGTAAGTAACTCATTCTTGTATGATTAGTTAGTACTCATATTTGGTTTCTTATGTCTCAATGTGTTCGGAATATTTACTTAAGGATATTGCTTTATCAGATAATTTTAGATTAATAGGACTTCTATTTAGGTGACTATGTCAACTAAACAGAATTAATTTTTCATGACACTTTATTTTAGTATTTCCCAAGATCAAAAGATACATGCAATTTTGACTTAACAGGTGAGTCAGTGCCTCTCTTGCTGAGACAGAAGCAGTAAATATGTAAGATTAGAGAGTCAGACAAGAATTGTAGTTAGCATCCCAGTCCTGGCATAGATGAGGAAAATGTTTAAAATTACTGATAATATTTGAATATACCATAACACGTCTGCATGTAGGAAAGCAAGAGCCTATGACCTAAGACTCCTAGCTTTTAAAGACTTATTTGTATCAATATAAAGAGATTAACCAAGTGCTTTACTACAAACTTGAAGATTTCAAAACTTCATGCCTAATGCCACCAGCAAAAGCACCAATCACATTTAGGTAGAGACAAAGAATAGGTTTACTGTAATTAATGAAAACACATTTTTGTCACAACCATAACTATGTGGTGATGGTGAATGTCAATAATAATGTCTCCTTAAGTTTGCATATACTAAAAATGATGGTATAAGTTATTTAGTCTAATCAGTGTAGTTAGGCTTGTAATTTTTAATTCTATGCATATATTCTTAAAGAGAAAGTTTTAAGTAACAGGTTTATTCCCGTTTTTCAGATTAAGTGAAAGTTTCTGGCCCTGACCAGTTTCTAGCCTGTAAGACACTGACCATGCTGTCCCTGCTCCAGTAAAGCAGCAAACCCACATGCTTAATAAACCCCCTGCATTCATTCCGTTCCATCACTTTTGGCATATGGCACCTTCCACAGCACATTTCTTCTTGTTCTCTGGTAGAACAGGATAGTACACCACCTACTGAAAAAACGCAGGTCTCCCACACGAGTCCTGATACCAGAGCAACTATGTATATAGACTCACATGCTTTTCTAGATGAAACCACAGTGTACTTTGTAAGGTCATGCCCTTAGAAATAAAACGTTCTTTGTCTTGTCCTGAAATCAAAGTCCCTGAACTAACTTGTACCATTCTTCAGCATCTGATTCCTACAATAGTTTCTAATATCCCCTTAATAGTGTAACAGATGCTCATTCACAAATGACTGTGTAAAGCAGCATGTATGGAATGACTGGCTAGAGTTTGGTACTGTAACTCAACAATCTATATATAGAATAACTATGAAGTGCTTTAGAATTGTTTCCAATGAAAGCGACAAATGACTACTGTATCCCCTGAATAATCTCCCTGGAGACACACAGTCCTAATGAGCCAGCACTTCAGACTTTTTTTAATAATGGTATCGACTTCCTACAATGGAGAATGCTTCTTTCTCCAATATCTCTTGGGGTTAGTGTGTCATGGCATTACAGCCAGCAGGCCTGCTGCTGGCCCTCCATGAACTGTCTTGCTGGATCCAAATACACTCATCTGATGAGTAAAAAAAAGTCCAGTGTTACTCTGGGAATCTGCACAGAAATAGTCACTTTAATGTCTTCCAATCTGGTTGTTCTATGATTCTATTCTATGATTCTAATGTGAAGAACTTGGGGTTAATAGTTGATTTTGATTGCCACTTGCTGAAAAGATGAACTGCCAGCGTGCTACGCACTGTCATTTCTCTTTTTTTTGGTTAATAGGCTTAAAATTTCAGGCACTGAGTACAGCATATCTCCACAGCAGAATGCTGACAGGTCCATTGATTGTCAATTTTTTCCAGAATTTGGATTATATCATTGACATAGCTCTGATGAATGTCTTTACAATGCTGTGGTGCAGAACTGCAGTGCTTTTAGCCTCCCATTCCCAAAAGATCTGACTACAAATGGGAAGTATCTCTATTGCTGTTATGTATGAGGAACTGAAGCAAAGTAAGCAAAGTGTGTTGATATAAAGTCAAACTTCAAAATAACCCTGTTGATCACATTCTGTTGTAGGACACAGAACTCCCCTTACCAAAAGCAGTAGTTTTTATTTCTACAGAGTAATTATTTTCCACATTGGGGTAAATCCTGTTCCTACCAAAATAAAACTCCCACTGAATGGATTTTAACCTGGATTTCACACTATACTTGGAATCAAGTTGAAGTCCTCTGTCACACATAGAAGTATCAAATAGCCTTACAGCATGCTTGATGCAGTTTAATACAATTCTGAATGATAAAAATGCAATATCAAACAAACATTTTGCCTTCTTCAAGTTGTTTCTGTTCACATTACTTTGGCTCACAAGACTGCTGTTTTAATTCACTGTGATTGCACTGTGATTTCCTAAAAAGGAAAGAAGAAATAGCAAAGAAAACACAACACAATAAATCCTATTATCCAGTTAACTAAATAAATGTAGACTACCGCCATGTCCATATCAAATCGCCATCCACGTCTATCATCTTCAAAGTCCATGTCATCCATTCGGTGAGCAGCATGTGGGAAATGCCTCCTTGTTACAGCACCTGAGTGTCTCTGAAAACCTGCTGAAAAACAGACTAGAAGATAAAAATCTTTATAAAGGCAACCAGATTGGGTAGAAAAAAAGAAAGAAATCATCCTCCTTCCTCCAGTAATTTACAAGATGTATGGAAGTAGCAAATATCACACCACATTGGTAGATTACCTCACTTTGTTAGACAAAAGGCTCTCTGTTGGACTTGTTTTTGAACGATTTAAAAGGTAACTATCTTCCATGTCAGGAGGATACATTTTTTAATTAGTATTATTTGGCATTCTCTACTACAGTGAAGTAATGCTATCTGCTTGTTTTACCTAGACCTGTGATCACCTCTATTTTTGGCACCTTCTTCCAACTGATCTAGGAGTAAAAAGCCCAATATATTGTAATTAATCTCTTGTTTAATTAATCCCTGGATTCCCTAATTCTAGTCATCTGAATTCTTTAGTAACTGAGAGACATCTATATGCAGATATACATAGTTCAGCAGTGCAAATATGTTGAATTTCTTTTCTAGTATTTGAATATTTCTTTTTCAAAATACTCTTCTAAGTGATTCCTACCTGCTTTAGTACTATGATTCTATTTGATTTGTACCAGATTTAAATCCAGTTTTTCAATTATTTTTGTATGCTCACAATACTTAAGAAATACATATGCAGATGCAAACACAGCCTTCCAAGTGGTTATTAAAGCCCTGTGCCTCCAAGAACGGCCTGAGCATGGGATTCTGCCAAATGGTCTTTCCTTTCCATTCTTCCTGATTTCACTATGTAGTAAGGGAAGTACTATAAGAGCATACACATAGTTCTTGCATATGAGAAGACAGGATGTTAGAAAAGTGGCTGTGCAGCTGTGTTAGATAGCAGGTTGTGGTACAGAAAAGAAGTTGGGAGCTGGGCTGCAAAAGCAGATCTGTTCCTTTCTGATGAAGGACAAGGAAGGGATGCTGTCATACTTGTCTGGATTTTTGTTCAGATTTCAGGTAACTCTCAGTCTTTATAATGAATTTTTTTGATTCTGGGAAACAGGTCTTTGCTGAGCTGCCCAGACTTTTCTCCTTGACGCTGACAACATGGCTTTCGAAGTTCCATGGTGGGTAGAAAGTGCCCTCTTGAGTGTGCACCCCTGCACACCAGTGTACCTCAGTGTGTATTCAACAGTTATCATATATGCTGCCTTCTAGTCCAGCTTAATTAAGTCTCCTTGAGGTTCCTCCATCTTCTGTTTTTGACTAATATTAATAATTGTGTATAATTGGTGTTCATATGCTATAACTTTAACATTTTCAGACCTTATTCAAGATAACACAGAAGTTTATTTTTAAAGAGTATCCAAATACAGAACAGAACCAATTCCAATTCATTTAAGATGGTTTTCAGTGACTCCAAGTGGGCTATGAATTTCCCACAGCAAAATATGCTGTATTGACTCTGGGGAAAAATTCCAGGCATTTTCTTTTAAAGAGGTTGAAATTATAATATCACAAAACATGAGGTTTAACACGGCCAAATGCTGGGTCCTGCACTTGGGGCACAACAACCCTATGCAGAACTACAGACTGGGAGAAGCCTGGCTGGAAAACTGCCTGGAGGAGAGGGACCTGGGGGTGTTGGTTGACAGCCAACTGAACATGAGCCAGCAGTGTGCCCAGGTGGCCAAGAAGGCCAATGGCATCCTGGCTTGGATCAGAAATGGTGTGACCAGCAGGTCCAGGGAGGTGATTCTCCCTCTGTACTCAGCACTGGTGAGGCCGCTCCTTGAATCCTGTGTCCAGTTCTGGGCCTCTCAGCACAAGAAGGATGTTGAGGCTCTGGAGCAAGTCCAGAGAAGAGCAACGAGGCTGGTGAAGGGGCTGGAGAACAGACCCTATGAGGAGCGTCTGAGAGAGCTGGGGTTGTTTAGCCTGGAGAAGAGGAGGCTGAGAGGAGACCTCATTACTCTCTACAACTACCTGAAAGGTGGTTGTGGAGAGGAGGGAGCTGGCCTCTTCTCCCAAGTGACAGGGGACAGGACAAGAGGGAATGGCCTCAAGCTCCGCCAGGGGAGATTTAGGCTGGAGATTAGGAGGAGGTTTTTCACGCAGAGGGTCCTTGGGCATTGGAATAGGCTGCCCAGGGAGGTGGTTGAGTCACCTTCCCTGGAGGTGTTTAAGGCACAGGTGGATGAGGTCTTGAGGGACTTGGTTTAGTGTTAGATAGGAATGTTTGGACTAGAAGATCCGATGGGTCCCTTCCAACCTGGTTGTTCTGTGATTCTGTGATTCTTGAAAATGTTATTGAAGTACATGAGCTAAAGATCTGTTTAAAGATGCTAAAGAACTGTTTAAAGTATATGAACCTCCTCATTTTTTATGTTATGCTTTAGATCATGTTAATTAAAATTATGTTAATTTAAAACAGTAGCTTTGCTTATGAAAGAAATAACATTTGTAATTCAGTAACAAAATTCTCAAAAATTGATAGTCTTTAAATATCTTTCTGCCAATATGTAATTTACTTGAAAAATGCTAATTTAAAAACTACTTCAATTTCAAACTTGTATTTTTCTTAATTTCTTTTCTAACTTTTTAAACATTGTCAGGTAGACACCTAGATTTGTGGGTTTATATTCTACTTTATAAATTTAATTTGCAATTGGCATTAAATTTTATCATTAACACTGTAACATTCTCCTTGCTTTTTACCCATGAATTTTAGTGTATATTTTCCTCTCTGGAGAGTCTTAGTCAAACTGCTATCTGTGCTTTCTTCATATTATACACTTAAAATTTGTATAACACAACATGCCAGGGGTTGTTTTTTGATAATCATGAATTTATGCAAACATGTAGCTACATTACTTTTGACTTGGTAGTCCTCACTTGCTACAGAATTTAGACAAGTATTATCCCTGATTTTTATGTCTATGCCACTCACCTTAAGCAAACCTGCAATGAGTTTATTACAGATTAGACTTTGTAATGTAATCATTTGACATTTATGAACAGCAGTTTAAGTATAGGAGTCTGACTACTCTTTAGTTGCTCTTCCTATAGAAAGCTGAAATAGTCTCTTTTTTACCATCTGTAAATTGATTAAGCTTCAACTAAAAATGTCAATAGTACAACTATTATGTAAGCTGAATTACAGGACTTAACAGAGACCAACAAAGAATGAGAACTGTTTCTTTTCCCTGACATATATTATCAAATGAATTTATGTACAGTATGGAAATCGAAGATCAGATTTAGAAACTCTGTATACTCATGCATAAAGGACACTGCAGGCTCTACAATCCATACTATGACTACTGTCTTTAATAAATTCTGACATGAAAAATACCTTCAGATATGTGTCTCTCCAGCTGGAGTGGAAATAACCCACATCTGCATCTGATTCTACCCATTTGCAGATAAAACCTGATACCTGTATAATTCCTTAACTGTAGAGCAACAAAGAATAGTGGTTTGAATTATGAAACAGAAGACCTGAGGCACATTCAAGTGACTTCTAAAGTACTTACTCCTTTCTTAAAAAGAAATTCTATCCTATTTGGTGAATGCAGTCCCTAAATAATTTCTACACAAGCATGTATTTGTTAAAACAGATATTTTACTTAACTTTTTTGTCCATGCCTGTGTTGCTATACTTTGAACAAGAGCTGCCACTCAAATCACATGAATAGGCATGCACAGTGCCAACAGATTCTGGCAGACTGTTAATAAAAACCTGTTACTAGATATCAAAAACAATGTTGTTTGCAAATTACACTTTTATATCCACCAAAGCATGCAAATCGAAAAGGATTTTCACCAGAGCATCAATAGGTATATCTGTTTCATGTGTCCCTGCCAAAGTTTTTGCAACATCCTGAGGAGGTATTAGCAATGCTCAAAGTAAGAATCCAAATAATTTAAAACAGTATCCCAATTTTATAAATCTACTAAAAATCTAAGACATGAGATGGAATATTTTACCCTAAAAATGTGTCCATATGAATAATATGCAAGCTATCTCTATTTATATGACAAGTGCTTGTGTAAAATTAAATTAGCTAAGAACAAGTGTTCTTAGGTAATCAGATGTACCAAGGTAGTTTTGATGCAGTCTCTTCTTTCCAACTATGAGCTGCAGCAGATTAGTTACTGACAAAGCTACTGAATGACTATAAGAAAAAAAGCAAGAACAGACTCACAGCTTCCTACAGGTGCCTTTGCAGCAACCAGCACCAGTGCTTTGGAAGCTATGCTCAGAACAGTGTGTTGGAACAGCATTGGTAGGATTTTCTTTCCTTACATGCATCTGTGCATAATTATAACCTAGATGTCATATTGCCTCTTTTTGTGCTTTGTGTCTCTTTTTGGACTAGTCTCAGAGGAAGTAAACTGACCTCCTTTTAGGTGAAACTAAACCAGATGATGAGCTTTAAGACCTCCAATGAGTCCCCATATAATAGGCTTCAGCTACTGGTGGACGTACTGCCCCTTAAGATTGGAAGGAAGTTGCTCCTGTTGCCTAAAGTGCAAATGTGGACATCTAGCCCTCAGTAACAATTGTTTTGTCCTATCTATTATGGCTGATAAAATTCCTAATGCAAGAATGTCTCTGCAGGACAGCAAACAATCCTTCCTAAAATGTATTTACGCCATTCCTAAGTTTACAGACCTCTTCTATCTGTCTTCTGTAATATCCTTTCCAAACAAAACAATTGTAAATTTCCTTCGTATGAAAAAGCACCCATACTTCAGATCATCATCCCTTCTGCATTATGCCTTACCTTATTTTAGACTTCTTTGAGAAGGTGTAATTTAAAATACAAAAATATTGGAGACGTTGGATCACAAGTCGAGACAATGACATATTGTTTTCCATTTTGTTATGATCCTAATAATTCTCACTTATTTTTTGACTATGGCTGTGCATTAAATATTGTCAGAAAACTAATCAGAGTATGGCCCAGGCCTCTTTTCTTAAGTGGCAACAGTTTATTTGCAGCTTATTGCAGTGAATTATGTATTATGGAGATTACATGGTGTCTGTGGGCAAGTGTTTCACTACTTGATTTTCCTCACAGTGAAAATATTTTTCGTACTTGCAGTCTGAACCTCTCACATCCATTATCATACCTCCTGCCACGCACTGCTGTAAGCAGCTGGTCTGTCCTCTTGATGGTCTCCTTACAGCTACGATAAAGCTGCCTGGAGATTATTGCCAAAAGCCTACACTTCTTCAGACTGAACAAGCCGTTCCATCAGCCTGTCCTCACTAGTCAGGTGCTCCAGGGCCCTGAGCATCCAAATGCCCCTCTGCTAAACATGCTCCAATTTAGTGCTGTCTTTCCTGTACTTGGAGGCAGGGAGAGGAGGGGGGTAAGGCTGCAGCATTTTAGATGTGGTCTGCTGAGTAGCAGGGAATAAAGCTTCCATCACGTACTGTTCTTCATCCATTATGCTCCTGCTTGTAAAGCCAAGGATGCTGTTGATCTTCCTTGCTGTCAGGGCACACTGCCAACTCATGTGCAGCCTTCTCTTCACCAGTGTGGTCAGGTCATTTCCAGACAGCTGCTCCTAGGCAGTTGATGCCCAACCTGTCTCACTGCTAGGCGCTTTTCCTTCCCAGAAATAGGATTCAACATTTGTCCTTAATGAATATCACAAGGCTCCTTTCAACACATACCTATCTAGGTCTCACTGAATAGCATTCCTGCTGCTGAGTCTATCAACCTGTCCTCCAATTTATTGTCCTCTGTTGCTTCTTCAAAGTCACTGATGAATAGGAATGTTAGCTGTTAGTTAGAAATGTTAGTTATTTACTAGCATCAGTGAAGTGAATAATTTAGTATCGTTAATAGACTTTATCAGCTGTGTACGCATCACTTCTCAAAATCACACATGAATTTTCTGAACTACACAGACTGCAGTGGGATTCCAACAACAATCTAATATAGTTTGCTAGATTCTCTTTTACATCATGTTTTCTGTGTTCTGCCTTGGTCTGTTTCTCTTTTCACATGCCCTGCTGAAAAGAACTTCATTTGCTGAAGCACCTGCTTTAGTGTTTTTCAGCCCATTTCTTCAGATTCTCTTGGTCTCTCTGAATAGCAGATCTGCCACTATGTATACCACTTGTATGGAATTTTTTTCTCATTCAAATACAGCTCACTAGATTTCAGATAGGATTATTTATAATACAAGTTTTTTTGCTTGTTCCTAACATTTGTTTGAATTCTGAGATGTAAATACAGTGACTCAGTCATTAACAATGGCATTCTGAATATTACTAAATCAAATAAAAATGTCTGAAGGCAGTTACCTCTTGCTACATTACAGACTAATAATTCAGCTTTTACCAATTAAAACACATACTATAATGTAAGCTACTGTATCTTAGCAAAGAATTGGGTTACTGGGAAAGAAAACAAACCAAAGTTTTAAAAATGAATGACAAAATCCATAAAGCCACATGAAATACTTGTATATATAATTTATTTTTTTGCATAACAAACATTTTGCTATTTTATTAACAATTAAATCTATCTACCAATTTTACGAGCACTATTCAATGACTCCTGTAACCAGTTCTTCTCATAAATTCAAAGGAAAACTAGAACAACTCATTTTCTACCTTGTGCCGTTTATTTTCCTGGAAGTAAATGAATCAAGAAGCAAGAGGACTGTGGGAGAGCAGAATGAGCTTAGATAAAACACTCTGCCCAAACATCTGTGATTATTCTAAAATTATCAATACTCACAAATATTATACTTGGCTAGTTTAAATGTTGGGATGCATACTAAGCCAGAGTAATTAATCTCACATTTCACAATGCATAAGTCATCTGACACAGAAGTCATGAAGGAATTTTGATAGCAAATCTGCTTTCTGAATTGTGTGCTTTTAGTTTCTTCTTCTAAACCATTACATACTAAGTAATAAAAAGGCAAGGCATCATGTAACTGCTTTTTAAAAAATGATTCACAGCAGAACCTACACTCCTACTTTGAAATCACTTTATATAAAAATTCAACTAAAGGTGATGAAAGAAAAATAATAGACAGATGAAATAAAAGTAATACACAGTAATTAAAAAGAATGTCCTAGGGTACAAAAGAGCTCTGCAAATAAACAAAATATTGGCTTCTTTAACTGCCTTCCCTTTCACTGTACTTGTACTGACTGCAACCCATATAGTTTTGATAAATGACATCAAGAAATGAAGCTGCATGGTCTCCCTGTGAGATCGTGTCATAAATCTAAATACACAGTCTGCATACATTCTAGACCACAAAAATGTCTTCCTTTAATTTTAAAGATAATTTTTCTACATGAATATTGATGATGTACATATTATAGTAATTTCCATACATTTGCCTTTAAGATGGGGATTTGTAGTCACTTTTGTTTGTATATACACATGGATAAACTTTATTTTAACTGTGAATTTAACTTGTGCACAAGTTCTCTCTTTGCCGTGACAGTGCAGACAAAGAAAACCAGGGAATTCCAGACAGCAAGCCAAAGCTTTTAACTTTCCATGGCATTTGCACCAATAACCTATTTGAAAAAACAATCTTAAAAAATATTCAGAATTTTCTGACTCTGAACTGTATTAATTTTCATCTACTTTCCATTTCTCTTCCACTATCTCTTCACTAAATCTTTTGCTCATCAAGGCCTTGAACTCTATTCATCATCACCCTCTTCTGTTGTCTTTACTTTTTGTCATTGAACATTTCTCAAAATCATGTTGCAAGTTCATATTTTCTTTGCATTTGCCATGTCCCCAGTTGATCAAATACTAAATTTCAGCTGTCAGCAATGCTTGCTAAATTGTAACAACCTTCACCCTTTTGTTCATGTAGCTGTAATGGCATCACCTTCCTCTAGTTTCCTCCTTCCCTACAACTCTTCCCTATCTACTTATATCCCTTTGGGCTCCATTTTTTTTCATGCTGCTACTGTACAAAATATGTAAAGGCAAAAGTTATTGATATTTCTAGATAGGCTTCATGTAATAGCTCAAGACAACTGGATAAGTACAAAACTGCATTAAAAATGATATGCTGATGCTTGTCTCCAATGTGAATGCTACTTGGCATATTGCTCAACTGCCTTTAAAGGTTTATTTCTTGACATGTATGATTTATTGTGTAAAAAATAATATGAATTTGATACTACAGATAATTAAAAAAAACTTAGCAGAGTTTTTTGCTGTCCACAAGCCTTTCAATATGTAAGGCTCTAATGTTTTAAGCCAATTTTAGTGGAACACTGAAAGATAACAGCAATGCAAATACTTTTTTAAAAATAAATTCATTAATTTGCTCTACTTGTCTTAAGATGACAAAAAAAAAATCCTTCCTTTAATCCTTCTTTAAATGTGTAATGATGGTTATCTCTTAAGTTTTCCTGATGCCATTTCAAGCAGCCATCTTCACCTACGCAGCTAAAAATATTAACCAAAAGTCTCCTGGCTTTACTCCGCTATTTGCTTATCTCGTGATTCTTTGAGAAGGTATGCTTAATCTCACAGAATCACAGAATCACAGAACAACCAGGTTGGAAGGGACCCATCGGATCTTCTAGTCCAAACATTCCTATCTAACACTAAACCAAGTCCCTCAAGACCTCATCCACCCGTGCCTTAAACACCTCCAGGGAAGGGGAATCAACCACCTCCCTGGGCAGCCTATTCCAATGCCCAATGACCCTCTGTGTGAAAAACCTCCTCCTAATCTCCAGCCTAAATCTCCCCTGGCGGAGCTTGAGGCCATTCCCTCTTGTCCTGTCCCCTGTCACTTGGGAGAAGAGGCCAGCTCCCTCCTTTCCACAACCACCTTTCAGGTACTTGTAGAGAGTAATGAGGTCTCCTCTCAGCCTCCTCTTCTCCAGGATAAACAACCCCAGCTCTCTCAGACGCTCCTCATAGGGTCTGTTCTCCAGCCCCTTCACCAGCCTCGTTGCTCTTCTCTGGACTTCCTCCAGAGCCTCAACATCCTTCTTGTGCTGAGGGGCCCAGAACTGGACACAATATTCAAGGAGCGGCCTCACCAGTGCTGAATACAGAGGGAGAATCACCTCCCTGGACCTGCTGGTCACACCATTTCTGATCCAAGCCAGGATGCCATTGGCCTTCTTGGCCACCTGGGCACACTGCTGGCTCATGTTCAGTCGGCTGTCAACCAACATCCCCAGGTCCCTCTCCTCCAGGCAGTTTTCCAGCCAGGCTTCTCCCAGTCTGTAGCTCTGCATAGGGTTGTTGTGCCCCAAGTGCAGGACCCGGCATTTGGCGGTGTTAAACCTCATACTGTTGGACATTGCCCAGCGGTCCAGCCTGTCCAGGTCCCCCTGCAAAGCCTCCCTACCCTCCAGCAGATCAACACTTGCACACAGCTTTGTGTCATCTGCAAACTTGCTAAGGGTACCCTCAATGCCCTCATCCAGGTCATTGATGAAGACATTGAACAGGACTGGACCTAGCACTGAGCCCTGGGGCACCCCACTTGTCACTGGCCTCCAGCTGGACTTAACACCATTTCCCACCACTCTCTGGGCCCGGCCATCCAGCCAGTTTTCTACCCAGGAGAGTGTGCGTCTGTCCAGGCCAGAGGCTGACAGTTTCCGTAGCAGAATGCTGTGAGGAACTGTGTCAAAGGCTTTACTGAAGTCCAGAAAGACCACATCCACAGCCTTTCCTTCATCCAGCAGCCGAGTGACTTTGTCATAGAAGGCGATCAGGTTGGTTTGGCAGGACCTGCCTCTGGTAAACCCATGTTGACTGGGCCCGATCACCCGGTTCTCTTGTAAGTGCTTCATGATAGCACTCAAGATCACCTGTTCCATCTCGCTCATATAAGCCATTCAGCCAATATAAGCCTTCTACTGTATTTATTCCATAATAAAATTAGCATAGCTTTTCCTTGCTTATTATTCTCACACATCACCTTGAGTGC
Organism: Coccyzus lansbergi; assembly: GCA_033558105.1. NCBI lineage: Eukaryota > Metazoa > Chordata > Aves > Cuculiformes > Coccyzidae > Coccyzus > Coccyzus lansbergi. The sequence continues at coordinate 637,015 of JAUMJK010000694.1, forward strand.
TTTCATGCTTCCACTTTCTTCCTTCATCAAATTCAGATTTCATTTTTTATTTTCACTTTTAGAGTTCCTCAAAACTCTGCCTTGCCCAAATAATGTGGACACACTTTTTATAGTTATGCTATGCAAGTACCACAATCCTCCAGAAATCTTAGCAGTTTTCTACTCAGTAAGGGTTCTAGATCAAACTGAATTCACATTCATGACCAGATTTTGGGATGGCAGGGAGCTATCCATGTGACTGGTCCAGATGTATGAAACAGAAATCACAGGAATGATAGGTAGCAGGAATAACGTACGTGTCTATCTGAATTTCTTCTCTATTAACTCACTGATACAGATGAAGCCAGTTGATATCTCTATGATTTATTCTCGTGTAAATATTTTTTTGTTATTCTTACAGTAAACAGGATTTCTATGATGCATCAAATCAAAGGAATGAAAACTATGCAAACTTAACTTTCAAGACAAGATGTGTTTCTACCAACAGAGTTGAGATTTTTTTTAGGGGCTACTTGACTACAAACTACTCTCCTGAGCAGTGCATTTCAGTACTAAGTGGATTGAGGGAGTATGCTGGGGAAGCATGTCTAACGTAATTTTGACTAAACATTATTAGTTTATAGCTAACTAGGAGTACAATTTTACTTGTCATTGCTCAGTGATGACGGTTTATCTTTTTAACACTCTGTTTGGCACAACTAGCAAGGATCAGTCTCCACTTGCACTAAAATGCATTGAAAGACACTTGCTAATTCCTGCCAGTGACAATGACAACTTGTTCAGAGATCCATTACAATCTGAACTAATCTCAGCAGAATCTTATACAAAATATAATATTAAGACCAAGAGATATTTTAGGCTCTAAATCGCGTCTGTGAAGACAGACTATCACTTCAACAAGCTAGTAGATCAAAGCTTACTTAGAGTGGTTTAAATAGGGTTATGTATTGTTCTTAGTCATGTTTAGAGAGCAAATGATAAATATTTATGTAATCTTATTTGAAAAATACATAAGATCTTTTATAAAGTTTATGGCAAAATTGTAGTGGAAGACACAACTGTTATCAGAATGGAGGATATGTCATCAACAGGCATACTAATAGTAGACTGAAGGTCTTTCTACCATATCATTCTTTCTCTGACAAAGTCAAACCATGAGGAATTGATAAACAGCAAGAAAAGAACATAAGAACAGAGCAAACATATGCAACACACCCTTGGTACTCTTTCCCAGCTCCCAGGAACCCACATTTCAAGGATCTCCACAGGCAAATGTGGTATTTTTAGTTTAATTACAATTCTCTTTTATTCATTTTTTCCAATAATATGCCATTATTGGAATCCATGCTCTGATGTAATGATAATTTTATTTAATGTCTTCTAGTTCTTTTATTATTAAACACTGAGTAACAGCAGCCCATTCATTTCTGTCATGGCTCTCATGATTTTAATCACTTCTACCACCCTTCCTCTTTTGTCATCTCTTGTTTTAAAGCATTCCAGTCTACTTAAATATTCCTCATCAGTACTCTCCTTTTTAACCTGAACACAGTTATATTTTTTTTCAAGCATCTTCAGAAAACAACTTTCTTAAAAGCCATTTGGAATTCATAACTCCCCTACAAGTTCAGCTGTGTCCCTTGGTACAGCTGTGGGAGTAAGGCTACATAACAGGTCTAAAATTTTCTTAATTTGTCTTTCTGGCTAATATGAACACTTGGTTCCTTAGGTAGAACTAAACATTCCAGCTCAGTCACTAACATGTCAAGAAACACAAGGGGTAAAGCCTACAGTATGCCTTTTGCCATGGCCAGTCCATCACAGTTCTTGGTGTTGTACCTTTGTAGCTATCAAGATTCCTGGTACAGCAATCATGTAATATCAAGGTTAAACTGAAATAAGTGACACATACAGATTAGTTACAATTTGATTCCCTTTGTGGCACTGATGAACCAATAGAGACAACTAAATAGGTATAATCGCTGAGTGTTACCTTGCTCTCCTACAAAGGCTGGCTTAGGATGCAGTTTCCAGGACTATGAACAGGCTACCTTTTCCAAGGTACTGTTGCTCTGAAAAAGTCTCTTAAGAACAGTCTCAGCAAACCTGCTTTGTACTGATGTTGTTGGGGCAGAAAGTGGCAGTGCTAACAGGGATGAAGCTTAAGACATCTCTGTGGCACTGGCCTTTGTACCTCAATATTCTCCTTCCAGTTAACTTTGCTTTCCTTTCAGAGTTGCTTCTGCTTGGTGAGGTGCAGAAGAGAAAGCCTGAAGGCTAATCGGAGAACAGCTGTCTTGTGTTTCTTACCAGTGACCAGTTGCAGCTGAAAGGACTTGTGGGCAAGGAAGATGGGTCTAAATGTTAGGATCTAAGTGCTGACACATCAGCAAAATGACAAAGCTGTAGTAGTTACACTTAACCAGCAGTGCCTGGATTCTGATTTTTCTGTCCTAGTGTTCTATAGGCATAACAGATGCTCATAGACAACACTTCCTAGTAACGTCTGTCTCCCTGAGGCAGAAAATTCACTTGCTGTGAAGATTGCAGACTGTAAAAGCATCTTGTGAGAAATGCATGTGTGCAAATTAACTTTTTATGATTCCACAAGCCATACTGAATAATATGAAGGGTCCAGGCTAAAAAGGGAAAGCCTTCTGGTGAATTAGCATTACATGGTCCCACATCTACAGTCTTGAGTTGTATGAAAAAGAAAACTTAAACAAAGAAAACTTAATCAAAGAAAACTGAAGGAAATGAGGAAGTAAAGAGATTAACTGAAAGGAAAAAAGTGCAATAAGTAAGGGTAGAGTAGTAGGACTTGGAAAAAATAGCTCAATATAAAGATTATTCTGAAAGACTGCTTATACATCAGCTTTAGTCTTTATGACTAAAATCAATGCTTCACCTTTTCTTTTCAGTAAAACCTATCTTGTTTCTCTTTTCAGTAATCATAGCATCAGAAACCAGTATTACTTTTTTCTTCTTTCTAAACAGAGAAGTATAAACTTAAAACCTAGTTGAGGTGATTTTGCAGCTGTAAATTTTCACAGCTGTTAACATATTTCCTTTATTGTTTATTTAACTGAAGTCACAATAACAAATCTCTTGTATCAAGAAAAGAGATTTTCAAGTGTTGAACCTCAGTTTTAAAGACAGAGAGATACAAAAATGTATCAACACAAACAGCTTTCACAACATTCTTTTTTTTAAAATGTATAAATTTCATGCTTTTCTGTAAAGAGTGATTACATAAAAGGACGTGGCAGATGCGACCTACCGCGGTGCTGAGAATTTCCACTGGTATTAGCAGGTGTCAAAACCACTGTATCTTGCAATCCTTGACTAATGCATAAGTCAATAGCTTTTTATTAAGTCACTTAAAGGATGAAATCAGTGAAGAACTAGCACATTGTATGAAGCATTGGGAGAATGTTTTCCAGATTAAGCATAAAAAAACCCCAAACCCCAAAAGTAAAAAGAATGATTCTATTTCTAAATATGTTTTCCTGCCTTCAATGTAATCCTCATATTTTTAAACAAAAATGTTAGTATACACATAGTTGGAAGGAATTTTCTATTAACCTAGGAAAATTACATCTTGTATTAGTCAGCAAGGGCTGTAACTCAGAGGTTTCATAATTCCCCTCTCTAATTCTGAATAGCTAGCTGTGTACTTTACTTCAGGTATATCTACAAGCTTTCTCTATATGCCGCCAGTCAGTAGCCTTTTAAATGTTACCACCACTAACTTGACTACTCTATCCTGTATCTCTGGTCCCATCAACATATGTCTATATCAGATTTATGCAAATTTTTTTGACAGAACCCTTTTAGGCTCCACACAATGTCTCAGTTAATTTCTTTAGTTCCTGCACTTGACTGCACTAAAGTCACTGTCAGAATAAGTATCATATGTTCAGTTTAAATTACATTTACCACTTATTTCAGTCCATGCTTTAAATTACTTTTGGAGACATACCCTTAGTTTGTGAGCTTTCTGTGACTGTGCAGTTTTTGCAGAATGCAACTCCAAATTAATGGCATGCAAAGTCTACACTTAGGTTATTAAACTCCAAATATATGATAACAAGAATCAATTAAGCCTGCTTGCTACTTGACTATTGTATTCAAATGACACGATTTTTAAAACAAGCTATGTAAGATGTTATTTCTATTGTGCAATTACACTAAAAGTTACCAATATTCAAACCAATAACTAATGCAATATCTTTGTTCAACTCATAGAAAACAGAAGACATTTGAAAGGAATGCTTAAAATTAGGTTGTTAACATTTATATATATTAAAAATCTGAGTGGTAAAAGAAGATTGGTTTTCAGTCCTGAATAGCATTCTCATTCTGTCACTAACCTATCTTTGACCAATAAAAGCATACCATACAAACAGCAATGTCACACATGTTTATTAAACAAACAGGAATTCTATTAATGGTTTTAATAGGAAAAAACCCCCCAGAACATTATAAAGATAAACTGCTCTGAAGCAATTTTCATGAGTTTGAAGCACAAAAGTGCTGCTGTGCTGAGATTTCTTACTTTTTGTTCAGAAACTCAAAAGCTATGGGTGTTCATTTTTTTTTAGCTAGAAGATAATTTTACCTTTCTCATGGAAATTATCATATCAAAGAAGACTTACATATTGATCTTTGGCTCAGTCAATCAGTTCAAGAAAAAACAAAAGGAAAAAAAGACACTTGATTTTCACAGAATCACAGCATCACTAGTTTGGAAAAGAACCACCAGATCATTGAGTCCAACCCTTTCTATCAATCACTAAACTACGCCCCTCAGCACCTCATCCACCTGCTTTTAAACACCTCCAGGGATGGTGACTCAACCACCTCCCTGGGTGGTTCCAGTGCCCAGTGACCCTTTCCATGAAATATTTTTTTCCTGATGTCTAGCCTGAACCTCCCCTGGCAGAGCATGAGGCCATTCCCTCTTGTCCTGTCCCCTGTCACTTGGGAGAAGAGGCCAGCTCCCAGCTCTCTACAACCTCCTTTCAGGTAATTATAGAGAGCAATGAGGTCTCCCCTCAGCCTCCTCTGCTCCAGGGTAAACAACCCCAGCTCTTTCAGTCGCTCCTTGTAAGGCCTGTTCTCTAGTAGTCCTGCAAAATTCAGAAAGTCTAAGTTCAAACTAAATAAACCTTCTATTTACTCTAGGCCTCTCAACAGTCATCTTTCTCTCCTTGCATCCTAATATAATTCCAAGTTCTGATTTTATTAGGTGAAACATCTATAATAAGTTGTTTACTGTTCAAAGTTCACCATTTTTATGGTAGGAACATTATAATAATGTTGTGGAAGAGGTTTTGGCCTACAGAAAACTAGAATGTCATGAAGTTTGTAAAGAGTTTCTACATTCTCAGTGATGATTGAACCTACTGGATAAGAACTAGACAAAAGAGCACATACCTTTCTAATAGTGCCACAGAATTTCTTTTGTGACAATGCATACTGTCTAACAAAGACACTGTCATTCTCACATTCGAGACTGCATATTTTCATCAGTTTCTAAGCACTGTAGTCATAGCCCGTTACACTCCAGTCACTCTACACTGATGTACACACACTCTATTCTTCTTGCCATTCTTTACATATTCCCTTCTGCAATTCTAACATCTTATGAGGCTGTTACCTTCCTAATTAAACAAAATTTGATGTATTTAGCCTCTTTCTTCCCACTGTTCTCAATACTATTGTAGTTTGCATTTGTGAGAGCATCTATTACAGTGTCAGAAGTCCTTTGCTGCTGGTACACTCAGTCTTCTATGTCTGTAATGTGTCTGGGAGCCTTCAGAGGCAGAGGACATAGGTAAAAGTAGGAAAACCAAACACGAAACTTTGGATGCTGCCAAGAACAATTCAAATGCAAACTCAAAAAAAGCTGTCTAGGAAAAAGTGTACATTATAGACTTGCATTTTGAACCGAAACAAACCCTGCAGCAGCCTTGATTCAAATAAAAAGCCAGAAGACAGAAACAGGGAAGCAACACTTGTATCTAAGAAGGCAAAGACCACTTCAGATAGCTATGTGGTTCGGGCTCCTATCAACTAGATCTAATCATGTTCTCTTTCGGTGTGGGACTTCTAGGTTGCTCTTTGGAGACATGCAAATCCAGCATTCTGAATTACACAACACAGTAGCTTTAAATATTCATGAAAGACATAATTTATACGAACTATGCCATATATATAAACTAATGTATTACAATAAACCAAAAAGCTCAGCATCAACATGCTGAGCATGATGTTAGAGAAAAAATTTACTTACCTTTCCAGCCAACAGCTTCTCCTTATTGTTATTTTGTGTTTCAAATCACTACCTTGTGTGTAACAATTTCATAAGTGGAGGAACAGAATTTATCAAATTTGACCTGTACAAAGGCCTAGGTAGACTCAGAAGGGTTTTGTTTTTCCACATATGTTGGAAACATATCTGCTAGCAAGACTCAGCATTACAGAAAGCAATTCTATAAGTAAATGAGGCCTGGTGAAGAAAGGCTACACTACCCTGAAAACTGGGAAACAACGGTAAACAGTGAAACCTACACTCCAGTGGTCTAACTTAAATAAATGTTTTTCAGTTAACAGCTAGTCAATAACCATGAATATGTTTTATGTTCCTAACCAGAGGGCTAAGCTTCCTTCATACAATAAGCAGAAAACAGAGCTATAACACCCACATCCTTTACTCCATTTTGTATGCATAAATTAAGCAATGCACAATAATACATATCCTATCGCATTGGATTGCATCATATCATTCCAACTTTTCTTATACAATGTCTTTTGTAAAAGACTGATTCTGAGTGTTTTCTGCAAAGGTCTTTACTGGCCACACTCAGAACTAGTATTTTTTTCCCAGAGTAGTTTTCTTTATTCTACTATTCAGACACAATTTCTTCCAAACAGGAAACTACATACAATTATCCTGATAATGTGTACAAAATTAAAAATTTAAGAATAAATAAAAAGGTACACAAAGAAATTATCTTTTCACAATTTTCAATTTATCTTTAGATTGACAGCACTGTGTATGATTCAGCCAGGAGAGTCTAACTCAGATATACCTTAATAATCATCCACTTCTGATTTCCTATGGTATATAGTAGCTAGAGACTTATCTTCAAATATTATATTCAAGACTGAATGAAATTTAAGTGTAGATTAAGAAACTTACCTTCAAAAACTCTGAAGGTTTTCTTGCAGCCTGGTAGAGGCCACTTTGCAGTATCTGATTTTTGAAAACTTTCTTTTAACTTCAAATACTCCATAGGGAAGAAAGATTTGGTATATTTTTTCAGTTCTACAAGAATTAATGGGAAAGAATGTGCACATCAGTGCTGTAAATGTATCAATATATTTGCATACATTTATATGATGAAACAAAAATGACTTATATACTGTATAATTTTTTTATTATTGTAACACCTCTTAAATTGTTTTAAATTCACATAAACCCAAGCATTTCCAGAAACAGCAAGGAAAGCCTCACTATTCATCAAAACACGATAATTTGATTCTGTTCCTCTGAAAGGCATTTAGGAAAGATTATGTCAAATTCTATCTAAATAAATGAGGCTATTTAACATATAAAGCTGTGATGACCTCTGTAAATGAAGGGACATCCTGAGAATTAATATCATAGTGAGTTCCTATTGTTTTTTTGTTTAATAACATCACTCAATAAAGGCCAGTAATGCAAGGAGAGGGGAAGAGCCTAAACATTCTTTTTTAGAATTTTTAAAAAAATGTTGTGGATTAACAGAAATTAAGAATACATTTGTAGAATGATCAATGACACATTGCAAGAATTGACATAATTTATTGATCTTAAGAAATCATCAGCTTCTTGGGATATAATGCAGGGAAATACCTACATGGACTGTAATTCAAAACTGTCAAAACTATCCATAGCAATGCAATAATTGAAAACAATTTAAAAACTACATTTTCCCAACACCAAAATGATCTCTTGTAACAGAGTTGCCAAGCTCGTAATTAAAAGAGAAAACTTCAACCCCCTATTTTGACCAATCAAGCCTACATGGCTCCAGATAAATACTACCATAGTTCCTTCTGTACCTTAAAAAGAAGAAAGGCCCCTTCAGAGATCTTTGAAAAGGCTTTTGTATTACTATTTTACCTGGTTCACTGCAATTTTACATACTTTTTCCGTAATCAATATTTTATGAAAGGATCAAATCTTTTTTTCTGGCAAATTTGGAAGAGCTAAGCTTTTTGTGAGTAGGTTCTGGAAAAAAAGAAAAAATTCCAGATGCCCTTTGGTTGCAGAAGCTTATTCCATGTAAGAGGATGGCAGTAGCAGATTTGAAGCAAAAAAAAAAAAAAAATCCCGGTCTTGTTCTACAAATGATCCTGTATTTCAACATGTCAAAATGCAGGCTGAGTGAGGCCACACAACACACACATTGTGTGGAAATCTCCAGATTCTTGTATTTTATTAGGTGAGGATTAGATTCAGAGAAATAGTCTCCGAGGAGACCATCTCAGCATCAACAGAGGATATTTTAGTTTCCTCTGCAGGTCATAAAAATTGATTCAGTTCTTTCAACTTTATTGTCCAAATTAAAATACTGAATCCTCTGGTGAAGCACCTAACTCCTGTTTTTCAGAAAAGGCAATGGTGCCAACTCTTACTGGCATTTACAAGGTTGCCTGATTAGGCTTTTAATGAAAGACTGTTCCAGGCTGGCCATGCCACCTACTTTTCTGTGTGTTATGCAACCCTTACTCTGCCAAGTGCCTGGACTTTCTGTGCAGGGCCTTCACACTGAATCTGTGTTTCTCTACAGCAGTGGATTTATAGCACAAGTGCCAGATTGTTTGTTCTTGGAAACAGTCAGCATGCATACAATTTTATATGAATTGAAATGTAAAGGCCAGTCTGGCTCACTCTTTGCCCTGACAGGAGAGGCATTTAAATGACAGAGTTACTTGTAGTGGGTTGTTGCAATCAGATCAAAAGCGAGTGTCTTAAGTAAATTGCGGTCACCCTACCATCTGACCAGATGTGGTCTTATCCTAAAGGAAGAAGAGATTTTTAAGAAAGTTTTTAAGAAATACAGGAATGCCAGTGGAAACCAGTGGAAAAGGCTCACTTGATTGAGGCAACAGAACAGAGGAAGTATCCTCAGGGGTCAACACCCAGTTTAGTTGCTCTGGGTTAATCACTGGTTTTCTTCATCACTGGTGAATAACTGACCTGTTGGCCTTCATCTTTTCTTGACATGCTACATGCATCCTTCTGTTGCAGGTGTCTTCACTTTGCAAAACTGTATGAGCTAGAAAGTGAACTTCTTAATGTCTCCTTATATGTTTTCTTTTTGAGATAACTTTGTAAAATAAAATGCAGTTATACAAAAGAAAATCTGCATAAAGGAACCAGAATAAATTATTGAGGGAAATAAGATATCCCAGCTGTAGCACTAGAGAACTATGTAAAAAATGCTTTTGTTTTGCTGGCTGCACAAACTTACAGCAGCAGTGACTTTACAATAACTTTTACAAGGTTTAATAAATCCCTTGAGTAAAAGAAATATTTACTAGCATTTATGCTGGTCTGGCACCATCCATCTTCCTTACTGTGTCGATTTTACTAATTTCTCTGACAATACCATATCATCATCGATATTTCTTCATTGATTTAAAAAGTGCTGAATGTGTTATGCACTGGGAAAATACACAATATTTTTCTTACTAACTGTACAACAAAGAAAGAGTAAATGTAGCATATCTATTTTCAAATATATTGCTAAGTCAAGTATGTATTGCTATATACTTAATAGTAATACACAAATTACTGCTGTTAAGGCCATACGGATTTCTCTTATCTGCAGTTATTAATACTAAACACATCTCATACGCTGTTATGGCTTTCTATTTACAGTAGACACATTATTTACATATTTATGATACTATTTATGTTTAAGCCACACAAACCCTTTTCTTCAAACAAGAAAACCTACATACTTTCAAAATATTTTCACAGAACAGAGTAGGTTGGAAGGGATATCTTGAAATCAACTTGTCCAACCCACCCCACTCAAACACGTATTGTGCATCTCAACAGCTGGCGACTCCACAGACTCTCTGGTGGTTTGACCACCCTCCCAGGAAAAAGTGTTTTCTTGTCTTCAAGTGGAATTTCATGTTTTCCACTTAACGCCTATGCCTGTTGTACCATCAGTGGATACCACTGAGAAGTGTCCAGATCCCTCCTCTTTGTTCTTTCCTGTCATGAATTTTTACACATTGCCTCTTAATTATTCAAAGACTACAAATAACTTTGATAATATTTTACCAAAATGACAGTACTTTAAATGTATTTAAAAGTTTTGCAAATACATTTAGCAAGCATCTGTATTCTCTCTTAGTGCTCTCCCAGCAGTATTTTATTGCAGTAAATCTATTAAATAGCTTCCTTAAAATTTAAATAGCCCTAAAATAGCTAAAGTTTCCATTGGTGAAACACGCTTCATCTGTACATCAAATCCAAAGCAGAATCAAACACTTAGCAAATGAAATGAGAGCAGCTTGAAACCTCTATACAGCAGCCAGGCAGGATGCTGAGGATGTTTCCAATCGTTTTCTCTGTTGCAGTGCTGACATAGTCAGTCCCTGTCCAAGGCCACCAGCAGCTATCCAGAGATCCATCCCAGGGCAATTAATTCGTCTGAAAAATGCTTCCTTCCTGCCCAAATGACTTCTTATTTAGCCCAGTGAGTTCCTTGAACTGGAGTGCCATCACATCATACAAAGTTATGCCCGTGCAGAGGAAGAGTCTGTACACAGCCAGAAACAGGAGCTTGGCAGCTTTGCTGATAAACATCAAATCATCCCTTAACCTGCATGGTGAACCTGCCATCACCACAGCACTCTCTCAGTCTGAAGAGGATTGCTGCAAGATCTCTGCAGCATGCAAAAATAAGCAAGTGCTCCTTCATGGATAAGTAATTTCCACTACTTCACGAGCTGTCTATACACAGCTTTAAGTGCTGTAAAGGGTTCAGCTCCAGGTAACAGTGCAATTTTATCCATGGTGCTTGAACGTACCTTTTTAAGCTTGAAAGACTGATTAATGCTGTTGCAGTCACCTCATCTACAGTGGTAAGTATATACCCTCTTCTATCCCTTTCTCTATTCAGACATCAAGTCCCCCTTACCCACTATGTTTTCCTACTGCTAAAATTCAGGAACACTAGAGATGAGGGAGTAAGAGGCCAGAAGAGGATAATTTAAAAACCAGACCCGTCAGGAGGGTTCTATAGTCCTGACAGGCTTTATTGTCACTTGTAGCTAAATTAAAGCCATAAAACGAAGAAAAGACCTTTTTTTGGGTGTCATTAAGTTAATTTAAAAAAAAATTTACTGCTAGGGGATTCGGAGAAATTGTTATATTTGGAGTTTGTGATTACTTATCAAGAGTAAACTAAAGAAATGCAAAATACCAGCACCTCACTTCAAAGATAAATAAGGTTTAAAAGATGCATCCAAAACAGTTACTTGCCACTGAAGAAAGACTGCATGGACTAGTCCTAGGAAGATTTAAATGCAAAAAAAACCCTTGCAAAGGATTAACATCACCAAACTGTGCTCTGCATGCATTTTAGATACGGCCCATTCCATATCATTATTTATTTATTTATTTATTTATTTATTTATTTATTCCTGTTATGACTGTGTTTGGTTAGGGTTTTACCACGCTTTTAACTATATATTTCATTACATACATTCAGGACAGAAATACAGAAGGAAAATTACAAATATTTTTCTGTACTGTAAGAACTTTAATTTTTATACCTGCTTGGAAAAAGACTCCAGTAATTGTAGTGCGACACAGTGGACAGGGAGTGTTGGTTGGATTGTCTTTGGCAAGCCTCCTTAAGCAAGGTTCACAAAAGATGTGGTGGCACGGATAGCACATGTAAGGATTGAAATAAACATCCAGGCACACTGCACAGAGACAGCTTTCCTTATCTCCTCTGAGTTCATGCTCATCATCTCTATGTAGGTTATCACTGGCAGTCTGCAAGAAGAAAAAGAAAACATCTTTTCACAGCTCAGCTCATAAATAAGTTGGATAAATCAATTGGCAGGAAGGTGACTTTATATAATGCATAAGAAGCTGGTACACAGTGGTGATATTCTTAATTTTTAATACAGGTTACTTTTAATAAAATGATGAAACATACTAATAAGACAGGAATGTCACAACAAGAACTCTGTGGGAAAGGAGAACAAAAATCATATAAGACAGTAAAAGAAGGAAATAACCAAAAAGGTTGAGTAAAACTGTATTATGATCAGATTTCTTCTTTAAAACCAAATTTTAAGAATTTATTTGTAACTTTAGTACCAAAATACTTGGTTACTTTGCCAAGAAAGGCAAAACAATATGGATTGTTCTGTCTTTGAAAGGTAAATTGTGAAGGGAATGTTTCAGCAGGAATAACCACTCACAGTTTAAAACAAGCCTCAATTTTATTACTACAATGCAGAATCTAAACCTTTGAATAGAAAGTCAAAGAACCCCTTACATCTTTGGTAATTCCTTGGTTTTGCGAGCATGTATGTTCTGTATTTCCTTGCACTGATATATCTGTACAGGACATAGTTGGACTTCCCAAATAGTGGACATGCCATATGAGTGAAACAACTTGTGCATATTGCCAGATTCCTGCTTTGCTCTGATAAGTACACAATGTGAAGAAATTAAACAAATGGCAACAAGGGTTTTCATCTTAAAGAAGACAACTTTTTCTTTTCATCTCTATTGAAGCCACAAAAGAGACACTGACTTTCCTCTATCTCTTCTATGCATCAACTCTGTTTCACAGCTACCAGAACTCAACATAGCCCTATATCCAAGAGAACCACCAGGAAGGAACCAAGGCAGAGGAAAGTGGCAGACCCTGCTGAGTGTTAAAACTCTTCTCTCATTATCCATTTTTCTAAACTCCTCGATGATTTCAGTTTGAGGATCTTAATTCTAAGCTGCCTTGGAGTATCAGTGACTTCTTGCAAGTTCCAGTATTCATACTTAATACCCTCACCCCCCTTGCTAAAGCACTGCTCTGTATCTATCTCACTGCTAGTTCTGCAATGCTAGATCTGCAAGTCCTTCCAGACACCTATTACTGACTTTAAGCATACCTGTTGATGCATTCCTACCCAATAAATACTACTCTGTACAAGAGCAGATGCTTGATTTGTATCCAATTTTGACACTCATAGGCCATAGCAGACAGACAGTGCCTGACACTGACAGACATTAATGACAGTTGTTGCTTTGTGCTGCTTTGTGCCTCCTGTAGAGATGGGATTCTCTAGATCTGTTTCAGATATAATTACATGTACATCTTACTGGTTTGGATACCTGTTGTTTGTCCTTACAGCCAGCCCTCTCCTACCTGGGATACAAAAACCTGCAAATAATAAATAAGCACTAACAGTATGGGTACTATGTTTAAAAATGCAAAGCAGAAGTACCCAAAATTCCTTAGTTCTGGGTAAGTACTCATTCTGCCTGTCCAGCTCATAATTCGTATTGCACTTTCCACAATACCAGGTGCCAAGAGGGCTTATAAATTCTGGCCTGCTGTGATATAAATACACAGAGAGAATTAGACAGTTTGAGTTTAGCATTGTGTCCGAATGTAAATTCTTGTGCAACCCTAAACATCAATAACTGTGTGGCTCTTGTAGGACTTACGTCAATGCTTAATATTTGAATTTCTCCATGCCAGACTTGAGATGGGCTCAGAAAACTCCAGTGTATAATGAAAGTTTCTGCAGTGGCAACTAGGCTGTACTAACAAGCAGCCAGTGTAGGTATGACTGGGACCAGCTTCTAGCTTCTCTAAAAGCTAGTCTTAGACAGTAACAATCAGGTCTGTTCTTCTAGCTCCATGCTGTAGAGAAAACTGCTAGAGCAGCACTGTATTGCAAGAAGCAACACCACTTAAGGCAGATTGTCTCTATGCTCACAGCACAGACAGCTCCTGCCAGAACAGAATAGCAAAAGGTAACTGAAAGTTGATTACAGTTAGGTAATTTTGGAACAAAGGAAGCCTCCCAATACCATTTCTTTGACAAAACCAAAAAATAATTTGACACAGAAAATTAGGAACGTAGTCTGAGTTTACTATATGACAGAGAGGACTTCAGCTTAAATCAGGAAACTACATTGTGACAAAAACAACCCTCTCAAACCCAGCCAAGTGGACTTGACAGTGGTAGGTTAAGGTTTGATCTTGATGATCTTAAAGGTCATTTCCAACCTAAATGATCCTATGATTCTATGTAAAGGCAAAATTATAATTAGAAGGTAGCACAAAATGAAAAGATGGGTGGTGGTGTTGTAACATGCTTTTGCTGACTGGTTTTCTGATTGTAAAGGAAATATGCATTGCATATAGAGGTGTTACCTGTTTCATTGGCTGCAAGTTAAACGTCTTTGCATAAATCCATTAAGTAAATGAGGGAGCTAGAGGCAAAACTGCTGAGGACTCAAGGGTAATGGTTCTGAGATAGGTTGTAATCACAGAAAGATGCACAGATAGGAGAATCTCAGAGCCAATTACAATTAGAACGAAGATGAAAATTATTCTAATGTTCAAACTGGACTCTACTTAAGAGAAATTTGCTTAGTGGATTAGAGGAAGAGCTGTCTTTCCTACAGCTTTGTGGCCCTTCTCAGAAGACCTATACAGGTACACATAATCATTTAGTACTACAAAGCTAATATCAGAGCAACTTCCTTATGCAAGAAGGGAATATACAGTAATTTAAACAGGCATTATTTTTCATTTACAATTAAGCACAGTCTTTATGTTCCAACTAGAGTCAGAGCTTCAGTGCTTGAGAACTTTACAAGCATAAACCAGAATGTTGTTTTTGCAGAATTACAGTACAGACAAAACTGAGAAAGGTCACACTAAGACTGTGCTGTAAACCACAGATAAACAGTTCCTCATATTTTGTCTTAAATGTAGGCATCCAGGACAACGATGGGAGTAAAACATTGCTGAAGACCAACTGGAAAACTTTGAAAGCAAAATGGTTACTCATAAGAAGTGGAAGAATGTAAGAACCTTCAGAAGTTTCCATCTTCCGAAGTTACTTAGGAACTGCTAATACTGACTATATCACCTGATGGTAACCCCTGATACTTTACTAGCTGGCTGGTAGAATGATGCCAACATGGGAAAAAAAAAAAGAGAGAGGAACAGAGGATCAGCCTCTGCTTGAAAAGGCTATAAATAACATAAACAAGGATTATAACACAGTTCAGCTGGAATACGTGGAAGTATTGAATTCAGTCCCACATTCAGAGAGAACATATGCATCAATGAATAACATGATATTTTACGTAAAATCTACCTTTAAATCATGTTAAAGGTCTATAACTAGTGCTTGTAGACACTAACAAGAAAAGATCCTATATGTATGCTATCACTGAAAGGAGGTGGAGTAAAATCGCTGACTATGATTCAGTGATAAACCTAAATAAAACAAATGTAACATTTGCTCAAGACAGAAAACTATGAAAAAACCCTTGCAAATCCCTTTGTATTCTGTTACACATTACATAGATTGGTTGGGAGGTGAAAAATTTCTTTCTGGCCTTGCATGCTTAAAGTAAAGGTGGATAAAACTGTAGCCTCCTCGTGGAGGCAACTACTACTTACTGCTGGGCTATATGAAGTACCTTAAAAAGCCAACAGGGTGTGGGAGGATCAAAAAGCTACATATTTACCCTTATGAAACAGGAAGAAGACTTGATAAGCACACTGACATACCTTACACTTTGAAAGACTGTAGTACGTATATTATCCGCTGTTCTCTTGGTAGCTACTTGGTAATCTGTTCCATGCAATTTGTAAGATGTACATAAATATTATACAATGACTTGAGCTCTAAACCAGACTTCAAGCCCTCAGTTATACTACATAACCAGAATCATAACAGGTTTGAAAAGGTTTGAAAGAATGAACGTAGATCCTGTTTTGTACAGAAATGGATCAAAAAGAAAGAAATACTTCTTGGAAAAAAACCATCGGGGGTTTAGCCTGATTTTCAGATGAAATGCAGCTTAAAGAAATGCCCTGTCTATCCAACTGCTAGGTTGTCCGACAACAGCTTTTGAATCCATTAGCCAATTGTAACCAACCCTGACACTAAGGTTACAACCTCAGGTATTCTGGTTTCCTGAAAATTTCATAAAAATTGACAGCTACAATGACCTGAGTGGCTGAAATGAGGACCATTGATATAGGACAGTCTGCAAGTATTCTGTTGTTTTGAATAAAATTTATCTAACCTAATTTCTGCAGATTAAATTGGTGACTTTTTATGGAGTTTCCTAAGTAAACTCAGAAAACAAATTCAAGTCCAATTTTAAAAGGTAGGAAAAATCCTACAAAAATTCTTTACTAGCTAAACAAGAAGTACTTCCAAATCAGGTCATGAGGTCTACTAAGGCTAGTGTACCTTTGAGCACTTTGTTGATTGACTGGTATGATGAATGCAAATGGGCACTTTTAAAGGTGTTTCACAAACCTAAGCTTGAACATAAATCGTAACAGGGCAGAGATGCCACTGCTCAAGGCACAAATACCTGTACAAATAAATAAATAAATCAGTCTGAACTCCCTGTACTCCTGAAATTCTCACCATACAATATTTCAGAAAAATGTGGCCAAGCCAAAATGTTCAAAGTAGAGCAAAGCAGCCTACTACCTAGTCCCACGTCCCCTGTTCAGACCCTCTCTGCTGCATTTGGACTGGATAAATTATACAAGGGTAAAGAGTTGAATAGAATTTTCTTCATTCTTCTTCAAGAGAAATTTTGCTTAAACCTAACTGTATTTTTTTTTTTATTCTATATCTATTAGAAGTAGCTTAAGGCAGTGAAATTGTTCATCTTTTGTGACCAAGTACGTTGTAGACCAAGGCTTCTAAGGTAACTACTGCTAGGACGTATATACTTTTTGTATACGGGGTTCAAGAGAGATAATAAAAAATCAATAGAACAAAAAATGAAAGTGAAAATCAGAATATTCTCAACAGATATTTGCACTCTAACCTCGCTAGCCACTTCCCAGCAAAAATAAATTGTTTATCTTCCTGTTTCTCAGAGAAGATATACTCCTTAACTCTCTTAATTACCCTTGACTCTGTATCTAATTCACCAAAGGTTCTTCTGAGGTCATATTTATTCATGAGGGCAATGCTTTTCAGACCTGAAAAGACTTTCTGACTGTCCAAACTTTCTTTTTCTACCTTTTAGCAGTTTATAAATATTCTTTATTTGATATGCTTAATCAAATATAAGTACACATTCTAACTTCTATCAATCTTGAATCTCTCTTTCCATCTTCAGGAAAAGACAATTACAATAGTAGTATTACAATTGTTTCTTAATCCTGAATGATGTCATAATGAACAGCACAGACATATTAAATTTCTTATCTAGTTAAAGTTTACCAAGTTATTTTGAATAGGCCATAGTTCAGAAAATTAAGAATTAAGTTTTTATTGTTTACTGTATCCAAATACTACAAACATTGCAAAAAGAGCTAGGTCAATATTCTATGAGTTTATCATGCTCCCACCTAGAGTAACTATCTAGTCTATTATTTTAGCATATAAGCACTTCACAAGTGCAATTCATCATTACTTGTCTGGTTAGCTGAATTCACCATCTCTAATATGCATTAAAATCATAGAATCGTAGAATCACCAGGTTGGAAGAGACCCATTGGATCATCGAGTCCAACCATTCCTATCAAACACTAAAGCACGCCCCTCATCTACCCGTGCCTTAAACACCTCCAGGGAAGGTGACTCAACCACCTCCCTGGGCAGCCTATTCCAATGCCCAATGACCCTTTCCGTGAAAAACCTCCTCCTAATCTCCAGCCTAAATCTCCCCTGGTGGAGCTTGAGGCCATTCCCTCTTGTCCTGTCCCCTGTCACTTGGGAGAAGAGGCCAGCTCCCTCCTCTCCACAACCTCCTTTCAGGTAGTTGTAGAGAGTAATGAGGTCTCCCCTCAGCCTCCTCTTCTCCAGGATAAACAACCCCAGCTCTCTCAGCCGTTCCTCATAGGGCTTGTTCTCCAGACCCCTCACCAGCCTTGTTGCTCTTCTCTGGACTTGCTCCAGAGCCTCAACATCCTTCTTGTGATGAGGGGCCCACAACTGAACACAGGATTCAAGGAGTGGTCTCACCAGTGCTGAATACAGAGGGAGAATAACCTCCCTGGACATGCTGGTCACACCGTTTCTGATCCAAGCCAGGATGCCATTGGCCTTCTTGGTCACCTGGGCACACTGCTGGTTCATTTTCAGTCGGCTGTCGACCAACACCCCCAGGTCCCTTTCTTCCAGACAGCTTTCTAGACAGACGTCTTCCAGTCTGTAGCACTGCTTGTGGTTGTTGTGCCCCAAGTGCAGGACCCGGCATTTGGCCGTGTTAAACCTCATGCCATTAGACTCAGCCCAGTGGTCCAGCCTGTTTAGGTCCCTTTGCAGAGCCTCCCTACCCTCCAGCAGATCGAAACTTCCACCAAGCTTAGTGTCATCTGCAAACTTGCTAAGTATACATTCAATGCCTTCATCCAGGTCACTTATGAAGACACTGAAAAGTGGCACTGAACAGCACTGAGCCCTGGGGAACCCCACTTGTAACTGACCTCCAGCTGGACTTAACACCATTTCCCACCACTCTCTGGGCCCGGCCATCCAACCAGTTTTCTATCCAGAAGAGTGAGCGCCTGTCTAGGTCTGAGGCTGACAGTTTCCGTAGCAGAATGCTGTGAGAAACTGTGTCAAAGATTTTACTGAAGTCCAGAGAGACCACATCCACAGCCTTTCCCTCGTCCAGCAGCTGAGTCACTTTGTCATAGAAGGTGATCAGGTTAGTTTGGCAAGACCTGCCTTTTGTGAACCTGTGTTGAGTGGGCCTGATCACCCGGTTCTCTTGCATGTGCAAATGTCTTGTACTTGCCTACTGTGTCTTCGTGCTATCACCAGCCTACTCAGCTATGATAACCTTATGAAGTTCTGCACAGTGCAGTTTGGACTTGATTAGGTGACTGCCTGTGCAAGTCATTAGAAGGTCTAAGTGTGCTAGCCAGAAATTAAAATGTATGCAGAAAAAATAGATAGCATACAGAAAAGATTAACTAGAGATTAAAAACTGTGAACTAATATCCTGAAGATGAGATGCTTGTAGGAAGCAAATTATGTTACTTACAAACCCTAACATGTGACCTGGCACTAGTAATGTTTTGTTTTGTTCAGGTGCAATAAGACACAATTCAGAGGAAGGATCAAAGACGCTGACAAGGTCACACATAGACTGCAAATACATTAAAATTGCTCTGAATTCACCACTCTTCTCAAGAGTTAAAAGTCATTGTGTTGTGCAATCTGAAATGTAAGTAAGTCTCCTCACACGCTAAGCTTGAAAAGTTAGCTTGAAGACCAAAACAGTTGGGATAGTTGGGAACGATGAGTTAGATAACTGATATGCATGTATACAGAGCTTTGCTTCGGTGCTTACATACACTGCCTGGAGCAGCTGTACTGGAAACTATTCTGTATGACTAGTAAGCAAGAAGTCAAGTACCCAGAGCCAAAGAATCACACATTTCATTTAATCCTGGGATGTCTGCCTCTTTGATGAGGATACTGACATCATCAGCAGAGCAGACACCTCACCAGTGAAAGGTGTAAGGAAATGAAAGTCCTGCTAATCCTATGGCACCTTGTAAGACCAAAAAATTCTTCATGTATTGAATGCCAGAACATATAAATATAGAGTAAATGTGGACACAGAAAACAATTGGAAGAATATAGATTATACTTGCCCAAAAGGAATGTATTCTCATGCTGCCTACATAGACTGCTTTTAAAGGTTCTCCTGAAGTTCTGTACAGGTTGTTACTGAGATTTCTTCTAGAATAATATGACCCAGTTTGAACATCTACAATTTAAAACTGGCATTGAAAACCAGAGAGAGCACAACAAAATCATACAGAGGCCTAAAATACATCGTACAACAGAAGGCGAAAGAATTCAATCAGCTTGATTTGGAAAAAATTATCACAAAAAGCAGTAATACGGTGTCACACCTTACAGGTGAAATTAACACTTCAAACTGAAAATAAGACATGGATATTTGAACTGAGAACAATGAAAATTCACAGAGATTACTAATGTGATAAACTCTGCACCAGTTGAAGGTCACATATGCAGACTATGTTTTCCAAAATTCCCTGTCTCACAGCCTGTATATTAATGGAGTATATGTAAGATGCTAAGTGTAAAGTCTAGGGGAGGCTATTTATCGGTGTATAAGTATTAAGAGACAGTACTAGGACCGAGATGGTTGGATTAATTCAGCATTCTATGGAACATAATACCCATCCTCATACGCTGGCACTTCACTGCAGCAGAATTAGGTTCAGCCTGCATTTTTCTTCTCTGGAATACTGTTACATTAAAAAAATACCAAGGCAATTTGACAATATCTGACTTTCATAGATCTAAAATTATTAAAAAGAAACAATAAAAACATGACTCATTCAAAATGAATTGAAAGTTTTACAGAGCATATTTATCCAATCTAATTCCTTAAGGAAGCTCATTCTTTTTACCCAAATTACCAAATGAATGAATGAACATTATTTAGAGAATTTTTTTTAAACTTATAGTTAGATTCATTGAGAGTTACAGAACTGTAATAACTCCAGTGGCCTGTCAATAACAAACATTATTTAATATTAGTTAAATGTATTGCTAATATGATTTAAGTAAAAGTAAAATTTGAAGACTTAACTAGAGTACCTTAAGAAAAATAAATTTATAAAATTACCTGATACATGGCAAGTTAAGCAATTTGTCTCACTGAAATATTTTTACTTTAGTAAAAATCTTTAGTCTCACTTATGTCAGGAGATAATGGCTTATTTTGTGGATAACGTGAAAAACGGATATCAGGAAAACAGATAAAGGAGAAGAAAATGATCTAATCTCTTGTCTTTTTATTTCTGTACACACTTCACAGAACTAGAATAATGATTACTTTATTGTATTACTGATTCATACTCTTTTAACCAGGTTGAAACAGGACTGAATACCCCTTGTGCTAAATGTACATAGGCATTATGCACTTCATCCCCTTTCTGTCCAAGCATGTTATCTATTTCTTGTTATGATGGATTTGAAATTATTTAAGCATTTCTTGTCACGCAATTTGGCTAATCTCTGCAGTTCTTTCTATTAACTATTGAACATTTAAGTTTTTGGAATACACATCTAAACTGGTAACCTTAGATACTATTAATCTCTTAGCACTTTCTTTTACAATAATCATATTTATAGTGTGAGAAACATCTGTAAACACAGCTTTTATGGAGATGACTTGAAGATCACGGCAACTATTTAATTGACTTATCCTTAAGTATCATTCCCATTAGCATGAGGCCACTGAAGTAAAAGGCCACTGAAATAAATAGTAACTGAACCACAATCATCTTAATGATTTAATATTTATAACCACTCCTAAATTAGTATGTAAGTAATAAGACCTACATTACATGACTATCTTAATTTTGATTTTGCATTTAATAAACCACATATATAATTTTTTCAGGTATTCAAGAGTATTATATGAGCATTATAGACAAGCTGACAAATGAAGCTCTATATCAAAAATAAGTAGAATATCCAGGCACAGGTATTAGTGTCATTACATGTAACAATAAAGCAAATGTTAATATCCATTCATCTTCTTTGTAATCATTATTTCAAACAAAGAGGAAAAAAAAAATCATTTACAGAGGCCTGCAGAAGCTTGAGCCTTGATGCACTGCCTCAGCAACACATAAAAGGTTGTTATGCCCCTTCTGATGTGAATTCCATGCAGAGAAAACATTTCAGCATTTCAGGTTTTCACAATTTTTTTTTTTTGTAGGGGGTAAAAAAGCAAATATAGTTCCTCCTTTTGGTATTTCTGATTTCTTTTGCAGTTTGGAAACTGGAACAATGTTGAACAGGTGGTAACACCTGTGCTAAACATACTGCTGAGGTTTATGGACATATTTTGGCTGGAAGGTTAAATTATAGTCTTGAAGAAGTAAACAAGCTGCAAGAACAAAGATTGTCTACTGATAGATTAAAGCACTTGTTTACTGCACCTGAGGAGTTCTCCTCCCTAGTACAAAGAAAGCACAACTGCCCTCTAGTACAGCCTAGCAGTTGTGCTGGTACACGGTAAAAAGACAAGAATCCTATCAATTCACATACATAAAGAGCTAGAAAATCAATAAAATATTTCTCTTGAAATATTAATGGTATATCTGTAAAAAATAGCACAACTTCAAATTTTAACAGAGAGATTTGCAGCACTGAAGTAATGGAAACTGTATGAATTTATTTTTCCATTCTACTTCTAGGCTGTGCATGACTGCATATGCTATTAATCTGTTAGTGAAAATTCTCATAACAATGGTCTGTAAACGAATGTCTGGAGCAGTGCTGCTGTATTTTGGCAGCTCTGCATAAATACAGCCACAGTGTATCAAACAATGCATCTGAAATTCTTCTTGTCATAGAATCATAGAACAACCAGGTTGGAAGAGACCCATCGGATCATCGAGTCCAACCATTCCTATCAAACACTAAACCATGTCCCTCAGGACCTCGTCTACCCATGCCTTAAACACCTCCAGGGAAGGGGAATCAACCACCTCCCTGGGCAGCCTATTCCAATGCCCAAGGACCCTCTGTGTGAAAAACTTCCTTCTAATCTCCAGCCCAAATCTCCCCTGGCGGAGCTTAAGGTCATTCGCTCTTGTCCTGTCCCCTGTCACTTGGGAGAAGAGGCCAGCTCCCTCCTCTCTACAACCACCTTTCAGGTAGTTGTAGAGAGTAATGAGGTCTCCCCTCAGCCTCCTCTTCTCCAGGATAAACAACCCCAGCTCTCTCAGTTGCTCCTCATAAGGCCTGTTCTCCAGCCCCTTCACCAGCTTCGTCGCTCTTCTCTGGACTCACTCCAGACCCTCAACATACTTCTTGTGGTGAGGGGCCCACAACTGAACACAGGATTCAAGGAGTGGCCTCACCAGTGCTGAGTACAGAGGGAGAATCACCTCCCTAGACCTGCTGGTCACACCATTTCTGATCCAAGCCAGGATGCCATTGGCCTTCTTGGCCACCTGGGCACACTGCTGGCTCATGTTCAGTTGGCTGTCGACCAACACCCAGAGGTCCCTCTCCTCCTGGCAGTTTTCCAGCCAGGCTTGTCATTCAGCATAAATCTAAAGTAAATTACAGTGACGCATGACATAACCTCATTTAACAGACAGCATACAAAAGGCCCTGTTAATGCAGAACAACTACTCTTATCATTACGAGGTCTCTTCCCCAGCACTATACAACAGTGGGGCAGACAACATGGGAAAAGTGTTGGAGGTCCACTCCTGTTCTGTATAGCATTTAGAAACTGTTCATAACTCAGTGTCCCTCCACTTCTGGAGCATAGCTTTATAAACACCATCACCACTCTGCAGATATTAGGTTTCCTACCGAAGTGTCATTCTTCCTGGGATTTGCTAGTTTCAAGTACAGTCATACAACAACTGCATAGAGCTGTCTGCTAACTGTTATCAAAAGGTCAACAAGACCTACACAGCTTTTCTTGCAGCAAGATATGATTACAGAAGACTTACTGCTGTTTTGGACATAAAGATTGGTCTGCTGAACTCAAGTCTCATCACAGATATTTTAAACAATGTCTTTAAATCAATTTACACAAATTTCTTAGTAGGATTATGTAAGTGTGACTTTTCTTTTGGTCACTAAATTTGCTAGCTATATGAACTCTCAAATTTTATTGATACAGTTCTAACAGATTTCCAGCACTGGTTGGGCAGAAGTGAGGAAGTTTTCTTTTATT
Source organism: Coccyzus lansbergi (assembly GCA_033558105.1). NCBI lineage: Eukaryota > Metazoa > Chordata > Aves > Cuculiformes > Coccyzidae > Coccyzus > Coccyzus lansbergi. The sequence goes on from JAUMJK010000694.1 coordinate 661,031, forward strand.
CACCAGATAATAGACAATTTAGGTAAGAACCATCATGGCTGTGACTCAAAAGAAGTATTTAACCCAGATAAATTAACCTTACTTCTGCCTGGACTCACCTGGATGCACGCAATGGTATGCCCAATCCTGACCCTTCAGCTGGGCACCTGTCAAGTGTGATATCCTTCTGTCTCAGTTGGGTGTCCACAGCAAACTTTTCATTGGGCTGGGACTTACATTCCTCTCACCCCGAAATCAAGATACTAACAGGACAGTCTATTTACAAATACGCTAGTACTCTCTGTTTCCACAATCAAGACATAGTTTGTGACATATTACAGTAAAAGGATTCACCTAGTGAGATGAATTGCTTTAAAATAAGTCACCCTATAATTAGGAATATAAAACTATATTTACACAATTAAATGATTGCCTTGGTTTTCACAAGTTTCCTTATCTGGATGAGTAACTTGCTCAAAACAATCAGGTCACCTATTTAAAGTGTCTTACCTGAGTTTCTTAAACTCAATTTAATTATTGATTAAATAAATAGACTCCATCTCTAAACAGTGTTTAAAGTAACACATTCACTTACACGGAAGGAAAATAAAGACAAATACAGTGTCTCAAAGAATACCTGAGAAAATTACAGGTAAGATAATCAGATTTCACCACTGTTGCTTATGTTTTTATACCTGGTAAGATCACTACTGAGTAATATTAATTTCAACAGAATCAAATCTTTGAATTCACTTTCTACGCAGTTCTAGGATGCCTTGAAAAAAATCTACACAGTTTTTTCTTAAAGTGTAAACAAACAAAACAGTAGATATGTTTTTACTTCAAAAACTCAGGAAAATGATGATATAGTTTTTTCATTATTACAGATTTGAAAGAAGTTAAAATCTGTTTGATTTTCCACAGAACTTATACTGCCTTTCTGGAGATTTCTGTGAGTTGTAAATGACACTTTGTAAGGAAAGCATGACTTAAGGTTAAAACTCTAGAAATAATCAGATACAACAAGAAGCCATATCTTCTTCTCCATTTTGATTGCATACTCTGACTCAGTAACTTGCAGTATGTAATCCATCTGTCGATACTGTGTTGTAAAATTAAAACAATAAAACACCCAAAGTGTTTTAAATGTCTTCATGTAGCAATAGGAAAAAATAACAGTCCCTTTTGTTTCTTCCTCTGACTCATGCACACTTTGAAAACTGAGCCTGTACTGTTTAAAGAAAAAAATTAAAAAATCTAGGTTGATATTCAGTAAAAAAAGCTATCCAACTGTTCCATATACTGCTTTTCTAATAGATGTGCAACTTGATTAACAATTATCAATTCTTATTCTTTATGACATTTTGTAGTAAAATTTATCAAAAATTTTATTAAAAATTATGGTTCTGTGATGGTAGCTGTCAGAGATAAGCACTACAATTCTTTACTTCCTATTTTATTCAGTCATGTCCAAAAGAACATTCTATGTTGCATAGGCAGAATATTGTATCCTGCTTAGTTTTCCACAGGAGTTATTTATGAAGATGGTAAGGCCATTTTAAATTTTAGGGTGGCCACATTTCTCCTGAAGCTTCCTACAAAGCCTTGAAGGGTCTGAAAAACAACCTTTAATGATTTTGATCTTAATTCTGTATGTTTTCTTGCTAGTGAGATCTTTCAAAAAGCTTCTCAGAAAACGAGTATGAAAGTCCCCTTCCCATCTCCCAAAATTATGGATTTTAAAGCTTTACTTTGGAATGACAGAATGCTGAAATAGAAAAATGAGGCTGCACCTCTGTTATTTCACATTTTTCTGCATGGATTAAAAAAGTAGGTTGCAACTATTAAAGTTGGCACAACGTACTTGCCAGTAGAAAGATTTAAGAATTATTGTGCTGAAGTCTATAACTAATTATAAACAAGATTAGTAGCAAAAAGAAAGCAACCACAAAGTAATCAGTAACTGTGCAAGAGAGATCACGAGGACAGAAAAGTCCCAGTTTACCCTCCACTATAACTTCTCAAACCCTGTTTCCTTTACAACATCTTTACAACACAAAGCCTACAAAGTGTCTAGATGGTCAACAAATTGAAGCTTTCTGAATTTTAAGTACCAGACTGACAAGATATTTCCACAAGACATACCAGCAGTCTCAGTCTCTTGTGCACAAAGCTCTTCATCTGTTAGCAGTGGGCTAGGCATGATACATGACACCTTTTTAACTGGCATAAAGTTACATGCAGTTTTATTTATGATACACATGCTCCTCTGCTAATTATTATGCCAAAACTTCCTGTTTTAACAACACATTGCTATAAGATCAGACTTATGAATTAAAAAAGTAAAAAGAACAGTGATACTAGAAGATTTTCTTTTCTACTTGCATTGCTGATGAATTTTTTTTAGCAAAGTAAACAAGTATTTGACTATATTTAACTTGAATTAAACTCAAAATTTCTTGTCTTTATGTAAGGGCAATATAGCTCTGTTAATGACATAGAAGTGACATTTTGCAAAGAATAAGCTGGATGAAGAAATAACAAAATCTGTATTCTACTCAGAGTTTCAGGGCACTCTTAATACAGGTGATAGTCAGGAGATAGTATTAGACTTTTTGCTTAGAACATCTCTAACAACAATGTTCCAGAAGAAATCTCACTGCCAGTTACTAAGCTGTCACCCATTACTCGTAATACTACAGTTTTGCCTTTTACAGGATCCACTGTTAAAAGCTGATGTCTACTGAACGTAATCCATCTTCTGTGACTCATGGGGTATGAGACGAAAGATTCAAGTCAGGGGAAGAGCCACAATGGAGAATTGTTGCTGCAGTACTCAACAAAAAGAGATTACTTTTTTTTGGTGCTAATTAAACTGCCCTAGAAATCTTCATAAACTTTTGCTGAAGCAATCATTCAGATTGGTTAGTTCAGTCTTCCTGAAGGCCTTTTACAACTGAGGTTCCTGTTTCACTTAATGACCTCCCTAAGAATTACAGAAAGTTGCCACCAACTGGAACATATGGGGAACATAATTTTCAAATTAAGAACAGAGCAAGCATCAAACTGTAAAGCACAGCTATAGTATCTGGATATCCAAAACTGCTAAAAAAAAGAATAAAAATGAAATATTAAAACATACCTTTAGCACTCTAATAAAATACAGATGATACAAAATACTAATAAACACAAACCCAATGCTTATGCTTCTGACTGCAACGAAGAACATACAGACAGAGAATTAAGGTAAATAATTTGATATTCAATTAACAAAGTAGCCATGACTGGAGATTTCACTAGTCAAACAGAATCACCATCAAATAGAGATAAGTAAAAAACCCAGTATATTCTGAATAATAGGATAGGCTTCACAATGTTCTTTTTGCTACTGAATTTACTGGGAATACACTGCTTCAGTCAAACAACACTTTTTAGGGTCAATCATAAAAAGCACACTGAGATGTCAGTACAACCTCATAACAAGCATCCACTTCAAATCCATGTTACAAACGAATGTTTTAATTGTTAAGAAGAAGAGACTTATGTCCATTGGTATTCTTCACTAATTTCAAAAGCTTGCTGAGCCCTATCTTTGAAGACACTAGATGATATGAAGAAAGTAAATTAATAGGATGAAATTATTTCCTTTTATTGAAAAAACTAAAACGCAATATAGGATGAAACCTCAGGAAATAAAGCAATTTAACTCCACTAAAGAGGAAGTATAAATTTATAAAATGCACAAAATCTCTGTAAGCACAGAAACTCATTTTATAGCCACAGTTTGACATTTTAGTCAACAAGAAGATGAAACCAATGTCCCATTAAAGTAATCTGGACAGGTCTAACACTTTGTTCTACAGCAGTGGTACACACTATCTAACAAGCTTAACTGCTTGTTCAGCAAAACCATCATACACATTCATAACAAATCTTGAGATACCTGGACTCACAAAAGTGAATACAATGTCCTGCACTTGATGCATTTGACCCAATTTAGACATACAACAGTACAAATATTCAGATCTGACTATGGCAGACTACATAAAAAAAAAAAATCACAATCAGTAGACCATGCATCATAAAAAATTCACTGCTGTCAGCCTGGAAGTCCTTGTAAGACTGACACTAAGAAGGTATGAAACAGTTTGGAAATTTGTAGAAATATATACAAAGCTGGAACACAAAGTTTACAATGTTTTCATGTGAAGACCAGTTCAAACAAGGAAAAAATGAAGATCAGAAAGGGTTATTTCAGACTCATTGCTCTAAATTATGCAAAATGAACCATGAATTATTTTCAAGGCAAAGCAGTACATTCTAGTTCAATATCAGAATACATATTCCCCTTCTGAAAAAGTAAATAAATTTCTAATATTGCCTATTGCTATGTAACATGTTAGTTAAACACAGTTTTATTTTTAATTATCCACACTGACAGTAAGGAAGGCCACTACTTCCTGCTTTATATGTAGAAAAACAGTTGTGGGGGGGAAGGAGAAACTCAAAATAATCTTACTAGACTTCAGCAGAGGGCAGATCTTGCATAAGCACATCCTGCATAATTCAGGACTTTCAAGTGAGGTCTTGGAAAGTTTCCGACGTTAGCTACTAATTTTAATTTCCTTAACGTGGGCAGCATCCTATGTTCTAGTTTAGCAGAAATGGAAGTTCTTTTCTAATAAGGAAATATAACAGGCAAAGACTAAAGACCCAATAGAGCAATGCACAAAAAGCAAACCAATGCCATTTAGTTGAACTGTATTGGGCTGATCGCCTTCCTTCACTTTGCAGCTGTGAAACTATGTTGATTTTTAGATGTATTTTTTTATGTCAGTTCTTCAGGCAAAAGCAGGGTATGTTTGGAGCAACAAAGCTCAGTTTTATATTGTTCAGAGACCTGCCTGTCTTAAAAAGAGTAAAACTTGTCAGGCTACACACTTTTCATTTATGGTTTTCACAAAGCATTCAATGGGAGGCTAGGACTTTATTTTGGGTCTTAAAAGGATACAACCTAAAGCCCTCAAGCAGATCCGAAAGGTACAACCAGTACAACTATTTAGAGTGCACATGGCAAACTCAAATCCTACAGCACCCAACATTTTGTTACTAAAGAGACGTTCTTAGCCTTCATTCTGCAAATAAACCTTCTAAAGTAATAAAATTTAACTGGTGGAGACAGTGTGAAAGAAAAACTCAGTGATGCAAGGTCTGCCCTTCTTAAGCCTGAGTGCAATCTTAGCTCTGAAGTCCATCACTGTCAACTTTAGTCATTTAACCACAGATCACTTACTCCATCTTACATGGAGTAAGAAAAGGCAATGAAACAGATTCAGCTGAGAACTGGAGATGTTGCTGGGAAGAAAACACTGAGTAAAGCATGAAGGTGTGTAAAAAAACAACTATCAATGACAGAAACAAGAGAATATCTTCACTGCACTCCTTCTGTGGCCATCCTTACTATTCATGGCCAAAACAGTGCTGATAACTTATCAGTGTTTCGGTTGTTCCTGAACAGTGCCTGCACAGTGTTAATGCCACCTTTCTCCCCACCACTGCAAATAGCCTGGGGGTGGGCTTGGGGTTGGTCGTAGCAAGACAGCAGAGCCACACCACAGGATGTTACACTTTGCAATAAATCCTCGGTGAAATGATGATGATGAGGAGGAGGAGGAAGGTGGGACATTCATGGTTCTGACATTTCTCTGTGTAAGCAATCACTGCCCTGCTTCCTAAGAGGCAGCTGGACACTGGCCTGCTGATAGGAGGCAGTGAATAAATTCCTCTTCTTGCATTGCTTACGTACACAGTTTGTACTTTCTCTACTGAACTGTCACTATCTCGATATATGAGTCCTCTCACCTTCCATTTCCTCCACATCCTGCAGGAAAGCAGAATAAGCAAGAGGCTGGATGAGTGTTTGGTTGTTAGACAGGGCCATCCTGCCGAAGTCCTGAAGGTACTGATCAAATATTACTAAAGAAGTGTTTAGTTATTCTTCCAGAGACTGTATCTTGCCAGGAATAAAAAGGCATACAGATTAGAAAATAATCTTCTTTAAAAAATGAAAGATAAGGAGGGCTCTATCAGGGAGTGCAGTGATAGGACAAGGTGTAACAGGTTTAAGCTGAAAGAGAGGAGATCTAGATTAGATATTATGAAGAAATTCTTTACTGTGAGGGTGATGGGACTCTGGAACAGGTTGCCCAGAGAAGTCATGGAAGCCCCATCCCTGGAGGTGTTTAAGGCCAGGTTGGATGAGGCTTTGACAAACTTGATCTAGTGGAAAGGTGTCCCTGTCCACAGCCGGGGTGTTGGAACTAGATGATCTTTAAATGTCTTTTCCAACACAATGATTCTGTGATTCTACAAAACTAAATTCTATTTTTCACATGTGACAAGTGCTTAGCAGCAATGCATTTTCAATACCTTTATTTATAATGCCAGAATTAATTTACAGGTGGGGGTTCAGAGAGTAATCCAGAATAGCTAACAAAAAAAAAACCCAAAACCAAAACTGCAGGAGGAATCATGGTAAAGGGGGAAGGGGAGAATGATACATCTTTCTTTATGCGACTTCAGGTTTTGCATCCCAAATATCACCCTATATGTTCAGGCCATCCTCTTACATATGCAATACATGCTCATAGTTTCATGCTGTAAAAATCACCATGCTGGTAAGCTATAGCACATATAGCCACTCTAACCTGACAAAAGAGACAACTGAGGCCCAATTATAACTTCAGACTGCAGGGCACCCTCTGGGGCTCTGACCCAGAGCAAAGCGATGTGCAGGATGGACACAACTAGTGTGCTCTGAAGGGAGTGGACTCTATGTACAGTGACAGGGTCAGGGCCAGCATGCTTCAGATCAGCTGATGACTCCTGGGACCTCCTTCAGCAATTACAAATGTACCCTGTATGTATAAATGCTTCACCTCTATCTATTCAACCATGTGAGGAATGTGAATGTATATAAGACTATGGCACTTGATGAGATGCATCCCAGAGCCCTTAGAGAATTGGCTGATGTGGTTGCCAAGCCACTCTCCATGATATCTGAAAAGTCATGGCAGTCAGAAGTCCCTGGTGAAGGGAAGAAGGGTAACATTGTGCCCATTTTTGAAAAGGGTAGGAAAGAGGACTCTGAGTACTACCAATCTGTCAGCCTCACCTCCACAAACTGGAGAGGGGAAGATTTAGACTAGGCATAAGGAAGAAATTCTTCATGATGAGGATGGTGAGACACTGAAACAAGCTGCGCAGGAAAGTTGTGGATGCCCCATCCCTGGAAGTGTTCAAGACCAGGTGGGATGGGTCCTTGGGCAGCCTGATCCAGTGGGGACATGGAACTACATCATCTTTAAGGTCCCTTCCAACCCAAACCATTCTATGATTGAAAGTACTGCATGGTGGAAATAAAACCTGCAGTGGTTAGAAGATCTTAGCATTAGATGAAATAGGACCAAAAGGCTCTCCAGATCACTGAGCCCAGTATTCTGAAATTGTGACCAACAACACAAGATGTTCACAGACTTCTTTCTCCACAGTCACAGACCCTAAGCCCCATTCCAACATACTGAAACAAGTTTTAGGTTTGTACTGAAAGGCAAAAGTAAAAATCACAGCCCAACAAATTGAGAAGAAGGAAATCAGCAACAGGTAATACTGAAAAGGAAAAAACGAACTTGTTCAGGAGTCTGTACTATACACCTGATTTTACCAGTTCAACCTTTGTGAAAAATTTCTTACTGGCACTAAATCTAATTATTAGGCTACTTCTGAGACCACAAAGATGATCCATCACCACAGAATCTGAGAAATTACTGCATTCTACCTGTGGTAGATTTCCAGTGTGTGGTGACTTTCAAAGTGTCTAAGTGAAGTACAAACAAAAACTCCCAACCAATGTTACAAAAAATTAACCTTTCCTACCTCTGCCATAGCAGAAATGATACTTTGAAAAGAAAGAACCTCAGACATTATCTTTGATGGAGTTTTCTTTAGAATACGACTTTGCTCTGTTTTTTTTTTTCCACAAAAAGAACATTTTATTTTCTGTGTTTGCAAGAAAAGAACATAATCTGACAACCTGAATATACTTTTTGTAGGTCTTCAAAAGGACAAGGTTTCACACTCTCATGAAACAGATGCTGGTATCTCATTTTATTCCTTACATGCATTTACCACCACTTAGCTCTTCACTTGTGTAAATGAGACGACAGGTCAAGATCCTGAACTTCATAATGGGAAAAAACTTCTCAACTATTGACTTCACAAAATGAGTAGCTGTACACATTACAATTGCCATATAGCAAACTAATAAAGTTTCTTGCTATAGAGCCAAAGTTAATTTAAGAATCCAAAGGGTAACATAATTCTTCAAACAATTATAATGTAACATCTTCAAATTAAACTTGGAACAATTTTTACAAGGCATCAAAATATTCTGGTCAAAAATCCAGGAAGAAACCTTCAGAGAACACAATAATTACCTTGCTTTCCTAGGCTTGAGGATACCTGTTTTAACATGAGTTTTCAGTATGGCAAGACCAACAGTATTCTACCAACAGAAACTGCATTTCTAGACAACTACGATAAAATGTGAATCCATTTTACCACCTTGAAAAGTGATATTTGCCAATTAGTTAAAGCTTCAAACAAAACTACTTATTCCAAAGCAATCTGCAGCACTTAGCCAAGTAAACAATTCATCCTGTAAGATGTGACATCTATTAACTGAACTACAGCCTCTAATACTTATAAAAGACTGTTTTCACAGAACTGTCTATTGCCAAATATGTATTTTCCATTTCAGTTATGGTTTGTTTTCAAGCAAACTAATTTATCTATACTCAACATTAAATATTACTATCTTTAAAATGCAGATAACAATTCTGTGAAAGTATATGTCAACTTTTATTACATAATCAATTAAAAACTATCTTACCTGTCAAATAAAACAAAATTAATACAATAATTCAGACTGTTCTATAACACCACAATCAATACAACACCTTTTAATCTGAGAAAAATATTTCACAAGATTACAATCTTCCAAATGAGTGATGATCTGTGGTTTCCACCAGCCATATGCTTATATATACACACATATATTTATATACAAAAGAAAATACTCTCAATTGGATAAGTTGGTCAAGTAAGAAAAGAAGAATACCCCAAATGGCCTGCAATGCACAGCTTCTGATTTGTCCATGTTTCTCGCCTTACCAGAGCATACAGATCTTCTTCCTCAGGTCTCTAAAAACTTTCTCCCACTGCAGTGTCCCTGATCTGTCTACCTGTTGGTCTCTGTGGCATCTACTTCAGCCATACTGAGTAAAGAATACACTATTTATTTTTACTTTTGTTAACTAAACTCAGCTGTTCATGTGCTTCTTCATACCATTTAAAATGCTACAAAACACTGTTACAGAAAAGCTGCACACTAAATAAAATGCTGTTTTCAAACCAAATGTTTTAGAATGAGTTTAGCAATGTGTAAATCAACTGGTATAGAAGTTTCTAAGGGGAACTCTTTAACAGTTCTTATACTCCTAGGAACAATCACTGTGTATTTAGTGTGACTGCACAATGTATACTAGGTACACTTCTACATTTAACTGTATTTCTGTCCTTCCAGAATGAGATGTTTCTTTGAGTTTGTGACTAGCATAAGCAAGCTTATGTACTTCAAAAAATAATACAATTTGTGGGCTACAAATCATCTCTGATGATGGCTACTGTTTAGGTATAGAACAGTCTTTTCCAAAACCACACTACCAGAAGGCTTTGGAAGGAGCACCTAATGCAATACAGTGAAGCTAAACGATACCATATCCTCCATATAAAGAGAATGAACTAAGTAGAAGGATTAGCCTTAATATACTGGCAAACATTTTACTTTTTCTATTGTGTAATACAATTATTACTTGGCATCATTGTAATTTGGGATTATTGCTAGAGTAATATTCTATGCCCACTCTGCAGCATTGAAATAAGTTTGCTGTACACCTTTTGCTAATTTATCAATGTGCTCACTGCAGTGGACCATGTTTTGGAAATCTTTCATTCCTATGAAAAAAGCAACAGCAGGAAAAACACTCTCAAGCTTGACAGAATACAAGAGTACAGCATGCTACTATGTAATAGAACTGTTTATTAATGAGGCAGTGCAATAGCTAAAGCCCTACTAGTATTCCCAGAACATGTTCTCTTTTTCAGAGTATATTTTTCATTTTCAGAAATTCTGACATGGCATTAAAAAATTCTACAGAGATGAAATTAAAATGCCATTGACTGAAGTTCTCTAAGTCATGGTTGGACTCTTCTGCTATCAAATGATAAAAATATAATAACTTCTGTAATTTTAAATTAGCTTTAGAAATACTTGTAGAGACTAGTTAATTGTAACCATGCTTATGATGCACTGCCACATCCACTCAGGCTACATTTAGCACAAAAGTAAGGACCCAAGTATGAGAAAGAATATCTGTCTTTCCTAGAATCAGCTGATGATTAAGTTTGTCCTCAAGGTACATCTTCATACTTTGATCATCCAGTGTCAGCAGCAGGAAGATCAGTCAGAAATAACTGCTAGTTAGGATGTTTTTATTTGCTGTTCTTGCATTACTTTGTGGAAATTAAAACGTACCCCACAGCATTAGATATGCTTGTTTCTTAGGAAACACCAAAATCACCACATACATAGTCTGCATTGTACTTTGGCTGTTTGTTATCATGCCCAGTTTTTAACCCAATAAAAAACCTCAGTGCCTTGTGAAAAGAGGGCTATATGTAATTAGATGGGCAGGCTGATCTTCGTGCCTAGGAAGTATTCTATTAAAATGATCACTGCCAATTACTTTTCATTACAGAAGTGGGACAGCTAGAAGTTCGGTCTCATGTTTGCCCATTCATAATTAAACAAATTAATATTTATATTAATACCTCTTAAATATTTCCCCATGTGTACTCCACTGACACTGCATAGCTACTGAAGCTCACCCTAAAGAAGAATCAATACATGCTCCTTTCCACACTATTGGTCTTCCTCATCCCAGCCTTCCCAAATATTTCAAGATTTTGTATATCATATAGGAGAACATGTATTTTCAGAGTTCTTAATTTCATGAATAATGTTTCAGATTCTGCTGCTGAAAATGTAGTCATTCTCAAAAAAAAAAATCCTAAACCCAGTAATTTCCATAGCAGTATGAAAATACCATAAAGCCAAAATACAAACTCCCTGACTATACTTCAAGCAATGTATCAGTGGACATGCTACACTGGAATAATTCATGATTTAAGTATGGATTATTAAAGACATTAAATATGTAAGGCTACAAAAGCTCCAAAGCAGAAACAAAACTCCATCTTAAAAATTAATGAAGATAAGATGGATCAGTTTTCACATTCACGTTATGGAGTCAGGGTATCAATACACTGTGATTATGCACTAGCCCTCAACTTAATTCCATTCACAGCAGATCAGTTCTGGGTAATGTCTCATACATTTCCATTGAGAATAATTACATTATTTTCACTGTTATAGCTACCATAAGAAACACCGATTAAGTGAAGATAATTTGCTGATAGGAAGTAGTATGACTGCAAACGACTAAAACTCTAGCACTGGCACATTTTCTAGCAGGATTTTTAGAACATGAAACAAAAGAATATTTTGCAGAAACAATAATTATAAAGCCACACCTTCATTTATAGCTCAGCTGATCTGTAAGCTACCATTTCTTTAACTTCCAACCAGATAATTCAACTACACTCTTATGTTGGCTGCAGGAGCTGTCATGACAGAAAAAACAAAAGATAAATATTTAGCTTCTGCCTTTTTTTCCTCTCTGAATTGGGGCACTGCAGAGTCAGTTGAGACATGTAGAGTAGACAGCTGTGGCCAGAATTGCATGGGGGTTCCTTTCATAGAATCATAGAATAACCAGGTTGGAAGAGACCCACTGGATCATCGAGTCTAACCATTCCTATCAAACACTAAACCATGCCCCTTAGCTCCTTGTCCACCCGTGCCTTAAACACCTCCAGGGAACATGACTCAATCACCTCCCTGGGCAGCCTCTGTCAGTGCCCAATGACCCTTTCACCCACTGTAACATGAAACTACTGCCCACATTGCCTATTCACACTATCATTTAAGCTAATAAGATAATTACATACTGACATATTTCACCACTGCCATGTGGTTCTGTTGTTATTTTGAACAAAGAATTGTGCAAATTGCCCAGAAAGTCATTCATAAATCAATACTGCAATAGCACATTACTGGCCTAGTGAGTCATACACCTTCATGGCTATTTATGCCTGGCATAAGAAAATGTAATTCCTTGAAAGTTCTGTGTCAGTCACAAATCCTCTGTGGACATCCACCTTTCTGACAGGCGGGAGTTCTTGAGACAGCCTAAACAAAGTTGCTACGTGTAACCCTCCAGAAGGGTATAAGATCACACATTTTGCTCTGTCTTGTGCCAAAAATCTAGCTTGGTTAGTAAGAAAAGACTATTTTGTAAAATAGCAGGTACCTCAAGCACCTAGCGATTTTAAAGAAGAATGTCCTACATAAGAGGTATCTTGCATCAACAGGCTCTAAATCAAGACAGGTGATCTACTGGCACTGATAAGAATTCCACACTCCAGCACAAATATTTGTTGAAAGAAAATGTTGACAAAGCACTAGGTTTTTCTAAACAAATTTGACACTGAACAAAAAACATTCATAACCATGAAAAAGTTCAGCATTATTGCTCCACACTAAACTACAGAGATTGCCTTAGAGAAACAAGTGCATTTGCACTTCAGCTCCACTACCTTTTGTTCTTCAACTTCCAGCTGAAGACCTATCCAACACAGCAGGAGTATGACAAGAGACAGCTGAAAAAAAAAAAAAAACCCAAACCTGTATTTCCTCTACTTTCTTAGGCCAAGTGGTCTCACTCTCAGTCAAGATTCACAGTTTGTCAGTTAACTTTCAGCTAGCTCTGTCTATGTCTTTCCCCTCTCCACACACAAAGGAAGCCTTATAAACTAGTATCTGGAGCACAAAGGAGTACAGAAGGTGACATGTGAGCTACATTTGAGCCATAGTTTATTAGATGAGGAGTCTTGCTGCAAAGACTTCAATAACTATGGCACTAAAATGTACTATTTTAGTGCACATATCATACACCATCTATATAGCTAGGAAAATAGTGACAAACATTTTTTGAGAGTACTCATTTTGAGTACTCATTTTGACACGTATGAATTGCTTTTTTTCCACTGTGCTCAAAATCTCACTTTTTGTTCTTCATGAAGTGTTACTTGAACAATTGAGCTCTGCTTGCAATAAAAGAAGATAAAAAGCATTGTCCATGCCAAAATACAGCAAGTCTGTTGCCACAAAATGCGCACACCCATATTTGAAAAATTACATAAGACTGATAGAAGAGAGGGAGGGAAAACCCTTATCTTAAAGTACAAAAAAAAATTGAAGGTAAGATGATGAGAAAATGCACATGAGATTTCAAAAATGCAACTGCAGAGGTCCAAAAACTTCTTATATAGCACCACATGTACTGCATGGAAAGGGAAAAATAGACACGCTGCTGTCAAGAGCAGAGAGAGAAGACTACATAGAGAAACTTAAAACAGATAAACTGAAGCTCTCGATCTCATTCAACCAGCTCATTGGATTTGTTGAGTTTCAAAATGCTGAATGAAAACTGAGTGAGAAGCAAAACACAAAAATATCTTTGTAGCTGGAAGTGATGAAATAGTGGTACAGGTAAAGTGCGACAGAAAATTCATATAACATGTTGGTTAATGATAAAATTCAGCATGTAGTTATAAAATTCCACTGCTATGGCCCAAGACAGTTTTTACAGAAGTTCAGCCAAGAGAATAAGCAGAGAACAACTGGGAGCCCAACTCAGCACTCTGTTGAGGAACCACTCTGTGGCTTTCCATTAAAAAGTGAGATTATATTGTCTGAACAGTGGGTTAAATTAATACCAGGAGATCCTCATCACATTCTGTTCTCAGTGTAGTCAGTCACATATTGTTCTTTTCAGCATATGTCTCTAAAATTCAGCACACGTTTGTATAAAAACAGTTTCAATGCACTACTAAATGTTACATTTGCACTTAAGCTAAAGGGAACTGCGATACTTTGAGAGCAAAAGATATCCAAAAGACATACATCCACACAGTGGTTAATATCATTCTAAATATGGATCTATTCCATAGATTAACAGATTACAATCAAGAAAGATTTATCTAGTAGTAATTCTAATGCATTATTTATATCCTCCTAAAACAGCTTACTTTTAGAAAACAGATTGGTCTGCTGTGCTGTGCTGCAGAGGGAAACAACAACATATTGTCACAGCAACTACAAAAATGGTGTTCTGCTCTTCACTTTAGTAGTTCCCTGCAGAAGAGGTTTGCTCACCCAAAAGAAATCTGTTTGTTTAACAATTTTCTAATGCATAAAACCTAAATTCAGTTTCCTAATATATAAAAATCAGTATTTCTCTTTACTGAAACATAATTAGAGTTTTCATTTTGAACTGGATTTTGGACCGACCTCAAGGAGAGTACTACTTAACAGTACAAGCTGTGTCACTATGCAGTCAAGACAAGTCACCACCAGGAACCACCAGATCTGCCTGTATCTGATCTTCAGATACAATCAATCTCTTCATATGTCCTTTGACACAGCTTTGCCTGGAGACTGAGCACCAAAACCACTTAACCACAAAATGCAAATAATATAAAGCATATATAAATGTATGCGGGCATGAAAGATTTCACTGTGGTGTTTATACTGGAATAAGTGGCTGATGCCTTGGCATAGCTGTGATATTAGCAGCAAGCACAGAGGAAACAGCTGGTGTTCTCATGCTCCCTAGCTTGAGACCTTGGAATCTTATACTAAGACCCGTGAGTTAATAAAAAAAAGAATGCATTAGATGGAAAACATGAAGATTAGGGGCATATCTGTGGTAAACTGTGGGTTGCACTCTATCACTGCAGTTGCAAGTTTCTCACAGGTGGAAATTCACTGGGGTAGCTGCTGACTGGGTACGGAAACACTGTATAAGATCACCTCTTAATAAAGGTGATCTCCCACGGGGTCTGTGCCTTAATCACTACAAATGTATATGCAATGTCACATTGGTACATTTTCCTCTTTGCTATTCTAGAATACCACTTCTCCCATATTGTCAATAAAACAAACGAGTTGTTCTCCAAATCACAGAAAACCTGCCAACTTTGCTGCTGATAGGGAAGAATATAATTTGTAGTATCTGCTGCTATATGGTGCAAGACTAAATCTCTGTGACCTCAAGAGATATGGCAAATAAAGTCTATTTGGTATGCATTGGACTTGAGGAATATAAGAAAATCAATCTGGCTAAAGAAGAGCAGGTCCTGTCTAGGATATGCAGGGGCCTGGTTTATAGAGATTTTTAGTTTATAATTGGTATTTTTTCCTTTTGCAAAGTTTATGTATAGTATTTCCCACATTAGAGCACTTAAAAGACTCCTATGTGTAGCGATTAAGTCATGACAACATCAGCTGTTTGCTCTGTGCTTGCTGATAATATCATGGCTATGCCAAGGCATCAGCTGCTTGTCCCAGCATACATACCACAGTGACATCTTTCATGTCCGCACCTTTGTTTACCTAGCTTCCCAAATTCATATCTGTAGATAAAACTTGACACACTATAAATCGTGGCTGAAATGAACAAAGATGAGAAAACACAGAAAAAGGAAGAACTTAGGTTTGTTTACATATGAGTGACTGGTACCCAGTTTTTACCTTTTTTCTAGAATCTCAGGTGCAACATTCCATTCTAATCACACACACATTTTTTTTTTTTTAAATTCAGAATGCTCAAAACCCATCAGTGCTTTCCAATTCAGAGAGCCTCCTGAATATAACACTCCACATTACACCACTTCTTCCGTGATTTAATGTTTCTCCTCCTTTACCATGTCTGCTGTCAAGCCATTTGTAATGCTTTAATGAACATTCTTTGCTCTGTTCCTTATAAAATAAGGGGCTTTCTATCACTTATTTCTTTAAGCTGTGGATTGCTTTTCATGAAAACTAATATAGCAATATCAATAGTGGGGTAAGTACAAGGCTAGGCTGAATGAGGCTTTCAGCAACCTGATCTAGTGCAAAGTGTTACTGCCTATTGGAGGGGAGTTGGAACTAGACCACCTTTAAGCTCCCTTCCAACCCAAACCATTCTATGATGTCATCATTCTAAATACACAGTTGGAGTTTTGTTTTTCCAGTGAAGTGCCTTTCAGAGCTGCACTGTAATTCTAGCTCTCCTCTTTCTGCAACATGCTATTTTTAATCTACAGATGGAAGCTGAACTATTCTAAATTAGATTTATTTGATCTTGTAACTTCACTTTTGAAAAAAAAAAAGGTCAATGAAATTGTTTCTTTTTCCCTTGATTTTCTTTTTAGACACTTCTTTATTTTCTGTACAGCTTTAAAAAAATGAATTAAAATTTTTGCATTTATAGAAGAACTAGAAAATCACCTTTCTTCACCAGTTGTTTCCTCTCAGTCTCCCTCACCTAAGATCACATTTTAGTTCTCAAGCTGCTAGCTAATTATTTGCAGTTTGCTTCAGAATCAAGTATTGGAAGTCCACTTTAACAGAAGGTCTAAATCAAACTCAAAACTCAAAATTAACTTTAAAAGCATTGAACAAAATACGAATTAAGTTCAGGCCTCCAGGGCAAGTCCAGGTCAGCTCACAGAATCACTCCTGGTTTATATACACTTGTGTAATAACAGTGCGCATTCTGCCACAACACATTTATGGGCACATATTGGTTTATTGCAAGACAGAAAAAAGGTTTGATGGAGAAAGTTATCAAATTACAAAATAAACTTGAAGCAGACTACAAAGATATTCCAAAGACAGAAAAGGTCTGTTCTATTGGACTGCTCTCCACAAAAGCTTTAATTAAAGATAAAAAGGGATGCACATTATCTTTAACAGAGAGTTTAGAAGAGATTCATTTCACATCAAGGTTCTACTGCGCCGAGTATTTCCTAAAAGCACTTAAATTAAATACTTCCCATTATCATTTATCAAGAGTCCTTCACCCCTTCCACTCAGAAGCTTATGCTTTTCTGTCTTTATGAAGTTTTACTATCTAGTTTTTTAAGCATACATGGTAAGTATGTTGTAAATCATGGTTACAAAGTACGACAGATCAGCTTCCTATTACAAGTACCACTGTGACAAATGCACATTTTCACAAGGAGTGTCAAAACACTGAAGAAAGAGGATGGCAAGTGGAACTTGCAAGAAAAGGGAAGATACAAACTGGCACATGAGAGGGCAGTAGCCACAAAAAGAAGTGGGTGGCAGAGGAGAATCCCATTTTTGCAGTATGTCAGACTGTACCCATATGGAATATTCTAAGACTAATACAATGACATAGCCATCTGACACAGGAATGACTTCTTGAGTAAATACTACTTTTCTGATGAGAGCTAGTATGTTTGGTCTTCCTGGTCACACTGTATTTTGTAGCAGGAATTTTACAATGAGGATTTATCTCTTAAAGGCATACATATTATTAGTCTTTACATTGAATTTCAGAACAAAAAAACCCCTGCATTAATAATTTTAAGTTATATTTCTTGCCTTCCTCCCCACACCAAAAACTGCATGACCATCTATGGTCTTGAATTCTGTTCTGCTTTATGTGGTTTCAGGGAGGAAACCATAGCTGTATAATTGATAAGAATATGTAACACTTCTGTTAGTTTTGTAGATAAAATATTCACTGACTAAAACCTAGCATTTTAAATAGAAACTATCAGTTCTTTACTCAAAGAAAAAATAGTTGTGTTACGACAAATAATAAACATCTTTTAAAAACTTGACTTTTTCTTAACATTAAAGTTAACTCAAAATGTCATTACTTAAAAGTTTGGAAATCCAGAAATGCTAGAGCTTCTCATTTAGAATATCTGAGCATGTAGGTTTCCTTTAATTACACTGATTAAATTTTACTGTACTATTATGTCCCTTAAAATTTATAATTATATCACAAAACAATACAAAGACCAAGACAAACTAGTTATACATATCCACCAAAGTCTGAATTTACACAGAAAAAAACCTAATTCGGTTGAATCAGAAAAACTACGTTTGCGAAGAGGACATAAATCCTTGTTGGCAAGATACCTGACTCTAGACAGTACCACAATAAACCAGTATTAAGAGCCAGTATCAAAAAAAGTCACAATAATTTTTAGAAGTTAGCCAAACTTCTTTTAAGAAATCATAATAGGAATGGTTGGACTTGATGATCCGGTAGGTCTCTTCCAACCTGGTTGTTCTATGATTCTATGATTCCATAATTAATTTTAAGCACCTACTTGCTTCTGTAGCCACTGCTCTTCCCTTAGTTTTATCCTCAAGATTTTTCAAGTTGTCGCTTTTTCTCTTATTGAGCTTTTGGTTGAAGGAAATACTTGTAGGTTGCTCAAGACCCACAGGTGTGATGTATTGCTCCCCTTCTACAGTACTGTTAGGTGAAGAACGTTTCACCACAATAGGTGACCCATCAGCAATGGCACTCCCAGAAAACTGTCCAGTAGCTTCAAAATCACATTCACTTTCTGTTTATCTGTTGTAATGGGGTATATGAAGTAACTCAAACCCTTGTTTCCAGTTTGTCAGCAATGGAACGATATAATTCCTGAAAAGAACTTCCATCTTTCCTACTGGACACTAATTGCAAGTCACTTTGTGTGCAAATAGATCAATTTTCATTTTGTCCATGGTAAATTGCTCCTGCATGGTAAATTTGTTCTGCAAAATGCAGGTGACAAAACAAATGTGTCTCTGATATTTAAATCCAAACTATGTGATCTTCTGTGAAAAGGTGTTACAGTGCATGCATCATTCACAGGATAGGAAGCAGAATGATTTCTATTTTGATCTAA
The DNA here is from genome assembly GCA_033558105.1 of Coccyzus lansbergi. NCBI lineage: Eukaryota > Metazoa > Chordata > Aves > Cuculiformes > Coccyzidae > Coccyzus > Coccyzus lansbergi. The sequence continues at coordinate 680,018 of JAUMJK010000694.1, forward strand.
TGCCTTTAAGGGAATTGTTTTACTTTTCATCTCAAATCCGGCAGCTCTTGTTTCTAGACAAAGTGCTTCTTTTAATCTTCCAGCACCATTATTTCTAGCTATGTATGAAAGTCCTTGATTTTTGATTTCCAAAGCTGCAGTGACCACTTCATGGCAAGTATCCCTGCCAAAGAGAGATTGAATTTCAAGGGGATGTGTTTTCCTGATGATTTTGCCAATTTAACAGAGAAAGCTGGCTGACCGTCTGTCCAGTTTTTGCAGAAATGTATATTTACTAACTGTCCACAGGAACATTTTGTGCTGTGAACAAAGTTAAAACCCCTTAAGCAGCCATCACAGAATGGACAGTGTAATTTCCCAGTTCTCTACTGTGCCTATTGACAAGAAAAGAATAAACCCCAACAGCCAACATATTAATTGTAAACAAATAATTAAGAAATCAGTATTATAGTTACTTTTATCCTTTAACAAAAAGATTTACTTTTTTAATTTTTCAAACACAATAAAGGAGACTTCTGAGCAGCAATAAAACCCTCTATAAATAATGTTCTGGTCAAAATACTGCCTGCTGTAGTGATGACTAATTCTAAGAAACCTAGAACACACATTTCAAAATGCAGTCACTTTGAAGTAAGTTTTAAATTTGTCCACAGGTAGACTAAGGCTGCAATACTAATGAAAACATTAGATCCTTTAAAGCAGTGAAATCAATTTACCATGTTAATCTAGACTTGGCAAGCATTGTTTCTCAGTGAGTCTTCTGAATGCTGATACATTTCTTGCATACAAAGAAGATTTCTCACAAAGAGAACACAGCTTTTTACTTTGCTTACTCCATGAAAGCTTGAAATGGTACTTGTATTTTGGTGTAGGTAGCATCACAACACAATCTACAAGCAGCTACCATGACAAATCCTTAATATTCTATCTATAAGGAGATAGTTATTTTCATTGTCTGCAATTCTGTGAATTTCATTTCAATCCTAAAGGCACTTTATAAAAAGAAAATGCATATAAAAATCTTTCAACTCCTAGGTACTTGCCCCATCACTAATATTTTCAGTAAATATATGCATCTTTCAGCAGAAACGTTTATGAGGATTAAAGTTTTGCAAGTGGTTTGTAGGATCAAAGCCCAGAGGAGAAACAACATTATCAACTCCAGTCACACATTACTCACTAGTATGCCTAAAGCAGGACTGAGCATGAATACAGAAACTGCCTAGCATTTTTTATTAAAGCATTGCATTCAGTTGCAAATGTCTTTCAAGGTAGTTTGGGAAGACAGTTCCATGACTGATGCTTGTCTCATCAAAAGTTTCATATGTTTTCAGTAAAACTTATTTTGCAGTTTCAGGAAAAAAAAATCTTGAGTAGAAAATAGTTCTTTTTAACCTGTGACACAAGAAAAAGTTCTGGAAACATTTAAGAAATTTGCTATTGCCTTGTGGCATAAATCTCAAAATTTCAGAAAGAATCAAAGATGTACAGTTCATTGCACCTATGAGAACCTGTTTAACCTATGCATGGGAAAAAGTATCTAGGGGAAAAGAATATCTCAGTTTATATATGCCCAAAGGCTTTCAAAATCCAAAAAATTCCTCAGATGTGCAGTCTCTTTCAGCTTTTAAGGCTGAATGTGTGCATATGCCACTCTCAAACAAGAATTAAGCTGGTTCAGAGATCTACTATCAGGCTCCCACACTCCATTTTCCAGATGCCATGGGCTAGGAAGCAAAAACAGGGAAAGGCACTTTCTAGTGCCTTTAGTGAGTCTGGCATTCAGGAATTATGGAATAGTAACCTGGACTTCCAGATGGAGAGGAAGAGTGATCCATGAAGGTTAGGGAAGAAGGCTAGGAGTCTGCAACAGTAATGAAGATAAAGGACATCTCTATGCCCTATGTGCACAAAGACTGAGAGATAACATGTAGTACAAGGGAGTTTGGGACTGATTTATCATGAGTTTGGCAACAGACTGTGGAAGCATTGACTCAGTTAAAGAAGTAACAGCATACTAGTGGAGGAGGTGATAGGGGGAAAATCAGTAAGATCTGAAAATGAGCTGAGGGTACACATATTTAATGATAGACTGCATAAAAAAGGAAAACTGGGGAGGGTTAGCAAAAGAAGCTACAACAAGTCATGAGGGAATGGAAATGCAGGTCAATAAAGGTCACTAGCAGTACTAACTAGAGATTTATAATTATTTAAGGTTATCTATACACTAATGTGTGCATGAAACCCACTAAGATTGGTTAAGAACAGGGACAGATGGCAAAAAAAGAACTGGCTAGGAAGCAGTGGGTTTTTATAGCCTGCAAATCGACTTCAGGCTTATGTAAAATGATTTAGCTTTCGATTCAAGAGTCATACAGGACAAAATAACACGTGATCACAAAATTATTCAGAGCTGGCTTTGAGTAGAAGTTAGAATTGTTTCAAAATCCCACCCATTTATCCATAAGCCCACAGGATCTCTCAAGAGAAGTTAGAAACAGATGATTGCCTAGGATATTAAAGGACAAAATAAATGTGGGGATGTCAAAAGTGTTCACAAAGAATTGCATTTTCTGCTTCTGCCGGCAGACGAGCATGGCTCCTTTGCAATACTGAACAAATATTTTAAGCCTTTTTTGAGCCATCTATGGGTTTTAATATCCTGATTCTCTAGGCTTCCAAATGCAGAAGACCAGCCATTTATAGCTAAAGATGAAAAGAGTATTAGTATCAATATTGAAACCAATTTCACTGAAATAATAGGACATGTAAATTACTGTAAAAAAAATACATCCTAATGATCAGGCATTCAAGATTGGCCAATTCTGTAAAGCGGGGAAATATAAGTCCTGACACAAGAAAACCAAGACTGTGCTTGTAACTCTTTTATTTGACAAATTCAGAAAATCAATGATGATCACTTTGAAAATACTTCCTTTCTGGGTTGATACACAGCTGCGCAGGATGCTGCCAATGTTGAAAGCAATTCCACATGCTTTCACATCTTCTACCAACAAAAAACGGGTACTTTTGAGCACTGACTTAATGTTTGGGAAGAGGGAGCCAAGTCTGGGGAGTATAGTGCATGCTTAAGCACAGCGATGCTATTAGTTAAAAGCTGCTTCACAGATAAAGCACACTGACATTTTCTGACTGGGAGTAAAAAAGTGCCCGGATTTGAACATGTGTCCACTTGTACTAAGTGATCAAGTTCAGCTTTGTCTCACTTTCTTTAAAACCAATGGCACCTGAAAAAGCTACAAACTCTCTCCAGATGCTGTACTTACATCATACAGTTCTGTTCCATGACATCTGGCAAGGCAAACAGAATTTGCTATATATTTTCTACATTTCCAGCAACGCTGAACATCAGCCTCTGGCTTACTCATTTCAACTTGTGATTCTTCAGCTCTGTACAGCTGTCTGCAAAGACCACAAAACATACAATTTAGTCACCCATCAAAATCACATATGCTTTCCTCTTGTGACCCAGAAGTCCATCAGTAGTCCTTCATGATAGAGAAGACTAAAGCCATTTTTATAAACATTATCTGATTTTGTAAAGCATGCCACCTAGACATTTTAAACAGCTAAACAAAACATGTTTTTAACTCCAGGTTGCATATAGAACTGGAAAGCAAGAAAGCACTGTTCTACTCCAAAATAAAAGCTCTTTAAAAAAATATATACACTTACAAAGTTCCTTCTTAGTTCTGCATACACCTTTCATTTAAAAAAGCACTTCTGTGAAAAAATATGTAATTAAATTATAAAAATGTAATAAAATAAATGAAATATACAATAGATGTAATAACCTGAACAGGACATGTTGCATTTTGCATAACCAGGAGTGCTGACAGTGAATTAATTGGAAAATAGGAGTCCAAAGTGCAAGTGCTTTTTTAGGCTATAGTACAGTCAGGTGAAGTATTCTTCTAGCCTAGTAGAATTTAAAAATTCCTGTAGATCTATCAAAATTCTGCATATATGAGCAGTTCTTACAGAGGACAGAAGAAATGCTACCAATGCAAAAAAATACCAAAATAAAGACCAAAGATTCCAATGTGGCACTTGGAAACTAGATAATGTCACTCACTAGGCATATTTGTTGTGGCTGAAATGCTTTCAAATCAGCTGCTTTGTGTGAGCTCCTATTTGCTTCCAAAAGAGCATGTAGATATGAAAGAAGAGATGATTTGCTATAAGTTACTAATCTACTATAAGTTTGAATATTATGTATAGTTTCTGTGATTTTAGAACTAAAGCATAGAATTAGCTTGAATGTAAACTTGTAGCTAGCCTGTGCCTGGATACTTAAGTTCACATAAGTAAATATAACAAAGCTGCAGCTAGAAAGAATGCGACTGTATCTAATTAAGCCAGATAACAAGGACTGGTGCAATGATAAGAGGAAGAAGAACCAGTTAGGACCAGATGCAATCTTTAAGAGATGCCCAAGGAGTCTAAAAGCATGTGCAAGAAGGAAATCTGAAAAGTTCAATGTTATAAAGATGACCTGCCTTCATCCCCAAAGACCCATGTTGACCACTACCACTAGGAGGAGTGCATACACAAGGAAGGGGAAATATATGTTAACGAATTCTTGGAACTAATCTTACTAACCAACCCCACACCTTGGAAAAGTCATGATTATGTATACTAACCCAGTACATAGGAATAATATAGCACAATAAATATGTGTTGGCTTGGATGTGTGATGGGCACGTTTGGAGGAAAAATCCCCCTTGCACCAGCTTTGTTGTTCTTCTCTGGTTTAACACGACCAAATACCAGGTCCTGCACTTGGGACACAACAACCCTGTGCAGAGTTACAGACTGAGAGACATCTGTCTAGAAAGCTGCCAGGAGGAGAGGGACCTGGGGGTGTTGGTCGACAGCTGACTGAACATGAGCCAGCAGTGTGCCCAGGTGGCCAAGAAGGCCAATGGCATCCTGGCTTGGATCAGAAATGGAGTGACCAGCAGGTCCAGGGAGGTTATTCTCCCCTGTACTCGGCACTGCTGAGGCTGCTCCTCATATCCTCTGTTCAGTTCTGTGCCCCTCACCACTAGAAGGATGTTGAGGCTCTGGAGTGAGTCCAGAGAAGAGCAACAAAGCTGGGGAAGGGGCTGGAGAACAGGCCTTATGAGGAACAACTGAGAGAGCTGGGGTTGTTTATCCTGGAGGAGGCTGAGGGGAGACCTCATTGCTCTCTACAACTACCTGAAAGGAGGTTGTAGAGAGGAGGGAGCTGGGCTTTTCTCCCAAGTGACAGGGGACAGGACAAGAGGGAATGGCCTTAAGCTAGACCAGGCCTCAAGGTCCAGTTCAGGCTGTACATTAGGAAAAAAAAATTCACAGAAAGAGTTATCAGGCACTGGAACAAGCTGCCCAGGTTGGTGGTACAGTCACCATCCCTGGTGGTGTTTAAAACATGGGTGGACAAGGTCCTGAGGGGCATGGTTTAGTGTTTGATAGGAATAGTTGGACTTGATGATCTGGTGTGTCTCTTCCAACCTGGTGATTCTGCGATTCTAATGCCTAATTAGCGATTAAGGCACAGACCCCGTGGATGAGGCAACATGCAAAATCAACTTTATTGAGAGGATGCAAACCTTATACAGTGTTTCTGTATCCAGTCAGCAGCCACCCCAGTGAATTTCCACCTGTGAGAATCCCACAGTACAGTGATAGAGTGCAACTCACTCTTTACCACAGATGTGCCCCTATCTTCATGCTTTCCATCTAATGCATTCTTTTCTTATTATCTCACAGGTCTTAACAAAGATTCCAAGATCTCAGCAAGCTAGTAAGTATGAGAACACTCGCCATTTGTTCTGTGTTTGCCACTAATATTACAGTTACACCAAGGCATTGGCTGTTTGCCCCAGCATTATACACAATACTAGAACCTTTATGCCCACACCTAACCTCAACTTTCTGTCAGTTTCTCTCATTCAGTGTGAATGCAGAGAACAAAATAGCTTCTATTCTTCTTTGGGGGAATTTTCCACAACTTTAAATTGTTATTATATATTTTAGATCCCCTTCAAACCTGCCTTTGGGCTAAATAAATCCAGCTCTTTTCCTCTTTCTTCACAGATCATGCTTTCTTGATCTCCAACTGTCACTGCTGTTTCATGAACTCTTTCAAATGGGTCAGCTGTTCTTGCACAGCAATGTTCAAATCTAGATGCAAAACTCAAGATGAAGTTTTACCAGCGCTGATTAGACTAGGCAGATTATATAAATTTTCAAGGGGAAGAAAATAATGGAGAATGTCTTTCTAGTGTGGAAACTACCACAAAATTCACTAGATCTATTTTAAAACACTGTTCCTTAAATTTATAAAGGCAGGAGACACTGGAAATGAAATAACTCCCCAGCAGCAATTTTAAAGTAACTTCAGAAGGAGATCTTTCAAATTTTTAGATTTATGTATGTTCATTGGTATGTTAAGGGAAAAGGAAAATGTATTTGTACTTTTCCCCTCCTCCCACTCTGCCTGGAAAACCTATGAACAACACCACAGAAAGCTAGTGGAACTATTCACAAAGAAAACAACAACAACAACAAAAAGGTGAAGTATCAAGCAGCAGACAGAGGAGTCAGTGAAAAGGTACAGATCTGATCAAGTTTCTGTTTAGTCATCATTCTTTGAACAGGACACTTTCTCTTCTGGCATCCTCTCACTATTACTAAGTTCTCTTTGACATAGATATCTAAGTTCCTTATGTAACGCAAACTGTAAAACCTATTAAGCTTCAACCATTTCTTCTTCAAAAAGATTGCTAGAAAACATTAAGTAAAACTCTTAAGGAAAAAAATCTCAAATGTTCAAAGCGATGAACTAATAACCCCCCCAATATTTCTATTGAAAACCTGGTCTAAAATTTTGTTTTGGCTAGCTTGCCTCTATCCTGAAATGTATGAAAATAATACATTAGTACAGCAGGACAAGTAGTTCTCAAGGTCTTTTTATTCAAGTCACCTATGATCCCTTCAGAACGTTGCAGCTATAATTAAGGTGACAATAATAATCAGGGTGCAGTGAGAAATCATGGCACCAAAACTGGAGCATTTTATGGCACAAAACCAGGAGCACAAGCCACCACAAGTCTTGAGAAAAGATATTAACATGCGTTAGCAAATTTGAAGGAAGGTGAAAAAGAGACACTAAATGTGGTGACCTAGCCAACAAGTGTCCAAACCATAAATTCCAACTCTCAGAAAGGGAGAAGCTGACATTTTGTTGGCAAAGAAAAAATTGGGAAGATGTTGAGGTGCACTTAAAGCCTTCCGATTTGCAGAGCTTTCCTCCTTAAAGAGACACTTTAAGAGTATCCTTAACCGCTGTTTCTCCGCAAAGCATCACCGAGATGGGAAGACAAAAGGAAAGTTCAAGGATACCCTCCCGGCTGCAAGAGAGGCAAAGCAGCGCCACCTGCAACTGCGGGAAGAGCCGCTCCACCAGCTCGGCTCCCACGCCATGGAAGAGTTTGAGCTGGAAAGGACCTGAAACATCACCCAGCTACGATCCTCCTGCCACGGAGAGGGAGAGGGGGAGGTGGGTGACACAGGGTGGGCAGTGCGCGACGGCAAGCGCTGGTCCGCGTAGTCAAAAGGCAGCGAGTGTAAAAGCGAGAAAAACAAGTTACACGCCAGGGAGTCAAAAAAAAAAAAAAAAAAAAAAAAAAAAAATTAAAAAAAAACCCCCAACAGACCAAACCCAAAGCCGGCAGCAGGGGCGCAGCGATCGGCGCGGTCTCCCTCCAGGGTCTCCCGCGCGCAAACACGAGACACGAGTGAATAAATAAATAAATAAAATCAAGGACGAAAAGCTACCCGGGACGCTGCCTTCCCGCCCCAGCATCCCCGCTTACCGTGCGCGCTGCGGCGGGCGGGGGACACGGGCGGAGGAAGGGGAGGGGCCCGTGGAAGGACGGCGAGGGGCGGTGGCCGGCAATGGCTGCCGGGGACGGGGGAGCGGGCGGCCCTGGTATGGCCGCTGGGGGTTATTTCTTCATTCTGAGGGCGGTGAGGCGCTGGCACGTGTTACCTAGGGAAGCTGTGGCTGTCCCATTCCTGGAGGTGTTCAAGGCCAGGCTGGATGGGGCTTTGAACAACATCATCTGGTGGGAGGCGTCCCTGCCCATGGCAACGGGGCCGGAGCTGGATGGGCTTAAAGGTGCCTTCCAACCCAGACCGTTCTATGATTACCTGAAGGGAGGATGTAGAGAGGAGGGAGTTGGCCTCTTCTCCCAAGTGACAGGGGACAGGACAAGAGGGAATGGCCTCAAGCTCTGCCAGGGGAGATTTAGGCTAGAGATTAGGAGGAAGTTTTTCACAGAAAGGGTCATTGGGCATTGGAATAGGCTGCACAGTGAGGGGGTTGAGTCACCTTCCCTGGAGGTGTTTAAGGCACGGGTGGATGAGGTCTTGAGGGACTTGGTTTAGTGTTAGATAGGAATGGTTGGACTAGAAGATCCGATGGGTCCCTTCCAACCTGGTTATTCTGTGATTCTATGATTCTGTGGTTTATGATTCTGGCATAAAAACTGTGCTTCCCCCAGGAACAAGACCAGACCTAGACTGCTCACACCCGAATGTGGGGCCAGGGAGGTGTCCCTGCCCCATGGCAGGGGCGTTGGAACTGGATTATCTTTAAGGTCCTTTCCAACCCAAACTGTTCTATGAGTCTATGATTTTACGACATGAAAGGGACTGTCCAGGGTCGTGTTTAAAACCAGGTAGACAAAGTACTCAAGGACATAGTTTATTGGCAGATAGGATTGGTATCCCGTCCCATCCCACCCCATCCCATCCCATCCCATCCCATCCCATTTGATCCAAGAGGTCTTTTCCAACCCGGTGATTGTATGATTCGAAGGGCCAGCAAGACACAATCTACAGGGCAGGCTGTCATCGGGAGCCCCAGGCTGTTTCAACAGGCAGCAAAAGTGAAGAGGAAACTTTAAATGAAAAAAAGGGTTGGAGTGGGGAAGAGTGGGGTAAGCTTGTGAGTGTGAGAGTTAGTTGGTAAGTTTGCTGCAGCTACTTGGTATGTTTAATTATCTTGTCATATAAGTCTGTCTTACATCAAGAAATAATATGCAACCTCCAGTCATGGATAAATAACCCAAAAGAATAAATATTATTTTAGAGTTGCAATAATTCATTGATACTTGTCTTGTAAGACGTAGCTGTTTGGGATCAGGAGATAACCTGAAGAAAGTCTCCAGACATGGTTCGATAGCCTCAAAACCCAAACATTCTTTGAAGACGTAAACGGATCTTTGTCTAAAACTCGTATAGATACTACTGCTTTTAGAAGATGAGATGCCTTCTTTAGAAGGGCATCTGATTCAGTGCTGAACTGTAAAATAAAAATATTATTGCCTTTGCTTGGAAGACTTTATCCTTTTTGATATTTTACCAGGGCTGCATGGGAGAAAAAGCAGGCACACCATCCTGAAGAATGGGCTAGAGAGAGCCAAGAGCAGCTATGTGAACCTCTGGCGAGTGAGCGTCTGTATACCTTGCTAGGGAAAACAACTGATGAACTCAGTTTTCTGTCTTTCTAACACAACAGCGGAGGAAAAAAATTTAGAGTCCTGTGGAAGTGGTTTGAAACACTGAAACCTTCACATCACCATTTCTCCTGCATTTATGGTGTGGTGCTACAGACTAGAAGAGCAACTCTCAGAGCAACTGAGAGAGCTGGGGTTATTTATCCTGGAGAAGAGGAGGCTGAGGGGAGACCTCATTGCTCTCTACAACTACCTGAAAGGAAGTTGTAGAGAGGAGGGAGCTGACCTCTTCTCCCAAGTGACAGGTGACAGGACAAGAGGGAATAACCTCAAGCTCCGCCAGGCCTCAAGATCCAGTTCAGGCTGTACATTAGGAAAAAAAATTTCACAGAAAGAGTTATCAGGCACTGGAACAGGCTACCCAGGGAGGTCTTTAAGGCATGGGTGGACAAGGTCCTGAGGGGCATGGTTTAGTGCTTGATAGGAATAGTTGGACTTGATGATCTGGTGTATCTCTTTCAACCTGGTTATTCTATGATTCTAACGCCTAATTAGCGATTAAGGCACAGACCCCGTGGATGAGGCAACATGCAAAATCAACTTTATTGAGAGGATGCAAACCTTATACAGTGTTTCTGTATCCAGTCAGCAGCCACCCCAGTGAATTTCCACCTGTGAGAATCCCACAGTACAGTGATAGAGTGCAACTCACTCTTTACCACAGATGTGCCCCTATCTTCATGCTTTCCATCTAATGCATTCTTTTCTTATTATCTCACAGGTCTTAACAAAGATTCCAAGATCTCAGCAAGCTAGTAAGTATGAGAACACTCGCCGTTTGTTCTGTGTTTGCCACTAATATTACAGTTACACCAAGGCATTGGCTGTTTGCCCCAGCATTATACACAATACTAGAACCTTTATGCCCACACCTAACCTCAACTTTCTGTCAGTTTCTCTCATTCAGTGTGAATACAGGAACAAAATAGCTTCTATTCTTCTTTGGGGGAATTTTCCACAACTTTAAATTGTTATTATATATTTTAGATCCCCTTCAAACCTGCCTTTGGGCTAAATAAATCCAGCTCTTTTCCTCTTTCTTCACAGATCATGCTTTCTTGATCTCCAACTGTCACTGCTGTTTCATGAACTCTTTCAAATGGGTCAGCTGTTCTTGCACAGCAATGTTCAAATCTAGATGCAAAACTCAAGATGAAGTTTTACCAGCGCTGATTAGACTAGGCAGATTATATAAATTTTCAAGGGGAAGAAAATAATGGAGAATGTCTTTCTAGTGTGGAAACTACCACAAAATTCACTAGATCTATTTTAAAACACTGTTCCTTAAATTTATAAAGGCAGGAGACACTGGAAATGAAATAACTCCCCAGCAGCAATTTTAAAGTAATTTCAGAAGGAGATCTTTCAAATTTTTAGATTTATGTATGTTCATTGGTATGTTAAGGGAAAAGGAAAATGTAATTGTACAAAAGTACAATTGTACAGTTTCTGTGTTTTCTTCTTACCTTTCTATGTACATTTCCTACAGGTCAAGACAAAGTTTTGATATTAGATAGTTCTCTTGGACAGTGTAAGACTCACCATGAGATATGACGTCTTCTGGATGAGAAGAGCACTGCCACCATTTTTTTCCCTCACAGACTGCCTTGTAACAGTAGAATTAGTCTGGTTTGTGTTTGAGTTTTTTTTGGAGAGGTTGGAGGTTTATTCAGTTCCTGCCATTTAGAGTCCTATTCATGTGAAAAGGTTTCAAACAACAGTGTGAAACAAATATTTTAAGTAACAATATGACAACATCTTTATGTTTTTCAGTAATTACAGCTAACTAAATGACTTTATAATTAAATACTATAATTGGGTCTGGTGTTATTATTTTTGTAAAAAAACCCAACATAATAAACTATACTGTACTATGATGAAACATTTTCCTGTCTCACCATTTTGCCACTTCATGTTTAGAAAACCTGTTGTTATTTTCATTGACAGGATTGTGATGATCTTTTTAGTTATGGTTTCATTTGGTGAGATGTCCTGCTAATTGCAACTTTTTCTTGCTTAATTTGGGCCCAACAAAGAAGGTCTACATAAAGAAGTTCCATGTACGATGCTCACAATAGTAAAATTCTGTTTTGCTCTGCCATGATTGTATAGTAATTTTACGTATATGAGACAGACTGATATTTTGAAATTATTTCTAATGTGGTACAGGATACTAAAATTTAACCTGGAAGTCCTGTTTAGAAAAAGCACTGTTTATCATTCATAAAGAGTTGCAGATTGCAAGGCATTTTTAGCAAGCTTAACTGGTAAAGGCATATAGAAACAAGAGAAATGACATGAACAAAGGAAATAAAATATGGATTAAAATTACTACCTGCTAATTTAAGACTTTACCTTCTGACATAAAAGAATGTTTGAACTGTTATGAGAGAGAGCTTTTACTCTTTTAAAATTTTGTTGTCTCATTTGTTTCCATTTAAGTAAGATGTAGTTTTGGACTATCTGAATTTAATGGCATCCCATGCTTAAGGAGAAACAGCAGTGAAGATGGCACTGGGAAGAAATGAAAGAAAGAAGTGAGAGGTACTGTATGGCTTGTGTTGCAGCAGCGGCAAATAGAATCAGGGAAAATCAAAACCTTTCTACTGGCCACAAGAATATATTTTGAGAATTTTGTTCACCGTATTTGGTTTTATTAAGCAAGAGGAAGGTACAATTCAGTTGCACTATTAGCTGTATTTATTGTCCTATGGAGAGTGTTTGTCTGTCACAGGCTGAGGACCATTTTCTTACTGTGTAGTCAGTTGTTCCCTGGAGTGGAAACAAGAACTGTGTTGAATGTAGGGATCTTCTCTGTGCTTCAGAACCCTGCTGCTCAAGGAATCCTATTATCATAAGGTAGAATGAACAGAATTGAATTAAACAATACTGGTCAGCAAATAAAGTTATTTCTTAGAATACAGAACAGGACAAAAACTGTTTAAATCATAACTGATTTAGACTTACAACCTATACTAAGAACTTTGCAACCCTGGCTATTATAAAAGTAGGAAACAAGTGAGATTCAGACAAGTAATGTCCATGGTTATGCACCTGGAGGCTCCTGACAAAAAGTTCTACTGTCAGCAGAAAATTTACTAAATGGAAGCAATGAAGAGGATAAATGTTGGCGTGTATTGTCTGGTCCCAGGATGTCTATGCATTGGCAATGTCACATAGGTCTAAAAAGGCAGATTGTGACCAAGATGTATTTTGAGTACATACAGGGCAGTATCAATTCTTTGGTAATTCTTTATCTGAAACAATACAGACCATTGTAATAATACATTTTTTCAAGAAAGAAAGTGGAACTAGAGTAGACATAAAAAGTTATACAGAGGTGTCCAAAATGGATAGACCCTGCCTTATGGGGAGACAGAAAAAGCTTTGCTTACTCAGTTCAGCAAAACAAATACTGAGAAAAAAATTTCGTGATAGATCATCAGTAAGTAAGTAAATAAAAAATGGCAGCCTTATATAGCCTAGAAGATGTATCTAATTATAGCAAGTATGAATTGGCCATTAAGAAATTTAAGGTGGAAATTGAAAAGCAGTTTTTCCACAAGGGAGATTACTGGAAGAGCTTTCTAAGGAAAGTATTGTGGGAACTAACTGATTTAAAGATGAAGTTCAACTTACTTGAAGATGAAGTAAATCTGTACAATAAGATGCTTAGAGCAGCTGGTGGTGGGACTTAAAGATCTGGAAGGTTCTTTCCAGTCCTCTCTTACTACATGTCCAGCTGGTTTGCTTTTCTTCTTTTTTAATCTTATACTTTCTGTGAAAAGAAGATTATCCTTGGTAATTTTCTGCCTTGTGACTGAATGTGTCTCTGTGTCCTTAGTACTGATTTTCCTGTCCTGTTAGAGGCAATGCCTTGTCAGTGTTTGCTATATATAAAACTAAATTTTTCTAAGAAGGGTAAAAATGTCTTTTTAGAAGGGATAAAAGGAATTGTTTTTATTTTTAATGCTGCTGTCATTCAAACGTTCTGAACACCTCTACACAGTAATTTTTATTTGGTGAAGTTTTAGCTTTTATAAGACTGTGGCATCATCTGTTTCACCATTGTCTAAATTAAATCTTTGCATTTTTTTTTAATTCTGCTGTTATGCAGTTCATGAGACCATCCTGAAATTAATTCCCTTTTTAGAATTATCAGTTTCACTTTTTCAGCAGGATTGGTAGAAAGCAATGAAAGTTTCTTTTGCTTATTACTGCTAATGTACACATGTAGTGGCCTTATTCTCAGGATGAGATACAAATAGATAATTGTCTTGTTAATCTTGTTTTTATTGTATAGGATCATTAAGGTTGTCTAGATTTTAAGTAGTGCTTTTCTTTACTATAAATGTATGTATGACTGACATATTTAATCTTGTATCTTAGAGATGTTATGAAGTAGAGAGAGAAAAAGGAACTTGTTTGACTGCTGAAGCATATTTTTCACTTTAGAAAAACATGTTAGGCTAAGGTATCTTTCTCCTAGAGAACAGATCAAAATACTCATTTTATAAGTCCTGTTCAAGTGGACATATAGGGTGGTCAAGGTGTTTTTGCATAAATAATGTTTTATCCAGATTTTGCAGTTAGATTTTTTTTTAAAATTTTCTATCAATGGCATTCTGAGCTCTTTTTTTGCCCATTAAATTGCTGGGATTTATCAAGTAAAAAACTTACGTTGGTGGGTTGATCTTAGCTTGACTCTAGATGCTTGCCAAACGCCCTATCACTCCTGTCCTCAGCAGGATAGGGAGCGGAGGAAATAAGATAGAAAAAATTGTGTGGGTCAAGATAAAAGCAGTTCAATAATGCAAAAGCAAAGGCCACACTTGGAAACAAAGGAAAACAAAAAAATTATTCTCCATTTCCCATCAACAGGTGATGCTCAGCCACCTGAAGGTGTTTTAACACCTTCCCTGGAGGTGTTTAAGGCACAGGTAGACAAGGTCCTGAGGGACAAAGTTTAGTGTTTGTATAGGAATGATTGGACTTGATGATCTGGTGGGTCTCTTCCAACCTGGTGATTCAATGATTCTATGATTCTTTGATTCCGGGGCAGGTAGAGCTTATATGTACACTGAGGCAAAAGGAGAAGTGTTCTGCACCAACAACATCTGAAGTGGCTGGAACCCTTTTGTATGCTGCTAATATCTTTTTCAGTTAAAGTGTAGTGGGCTTCTCATCCTGAATACCCCCGGCTTCAAAACCCTTGATGTTTTCTGCCAGAGGGCACAGGTGATAGTACTGCAGCTGCAATGTTGAGAAGATTTTGCACAGTTGGCTGTGTCTGTACAGGCTGAAGAGGTACCACACAGGCATTTTCTGTCTGATATAGTCAAAAGCTTGTTGTCACTCAGGGTCTCATTCAAAATAGCTCTTCAGGGTTACTCAGTACAGAGGGACTGCAACCTGGAATATGCATTGTCCAGAATCCCACAGGGCTAGGAAAGCTTGCATTTCCTTTTAGCTGATAGAGACATAGTTGCTATCTTGTTGATCACATCCATAGGCACATGACAGTCTTCATCCTGCCATTTTATTCCCAAGAACTGAATATCCTGGGCAGGTCCCTTGACCTTGGTTTTTTTTTTTTTTTTTTAATTTGTGTGACGGAACCAGCTTTCAGAAGAATCTGAGTTACTAATTTTCCTTTCTTGAGCACTTCTTCTGCCTTGTTGCCACACACAATGGTCTTGTCAGTGTATTGTGGATATTAAGGGCATCATCCTTTTCCAGTGCAGTTTGGAATTAGTCAGTGACAAATGCTAAGGCTATGCTTCCACCCCTGGGACAGTTGATTCCAAGTGTATTGGACACCCTTCCATGTGAAAGCAAGCTGTGGCCTGCACACTCTTGCCAAAAGAATTTAAGAAAAACCACACTGACAGATTCAACTGTGGCATACCATTTGGCTGGCTTTACTGCAGCTCATATTGCAACTCTAACATGTCTGGTAGAGCAGCACTTAGTGGTGGCATCACTTCATTCAGACCATGATAGACTACTGTTAACCTCCAACCTCTGTCAGTCTTTGGCACTGGCTCTGTGGTACTATTAAAGGGTGAGTGAGTCTTGCTGATCACTCCTTGGCTCTCCAGTTGATGACAGCCAGGGAGTCTTAGTTTTGCAATATTGCTGCTGGTGCATCATTCTGATAGCAAGTGACACCTGCTGTTCTTCAACTTGCAGCAGTCTCGCAACAGAGATCTTCTGAGATGCTAAGCAGGGTAGATAGCTGTTTTATCTTCTGTGTGTTCAGAGTGGCTACACCAAAAGCCCATTTGTACCCCTTTGGGTCCTTGAAGTACTCTTACCCGAAGAAGTCAAGGACAAGGATACAAGGGGCCTCTGGGCAGATCACGATAGAGTGCTTGTCCCATTTGACCTCTGTAAAGCTCACATTAACCTCCAGGACTGACAATTCTCAGTATCCCCCCGTCACTCCAGGGATTCAGATATGTTCTCTGCCCCTGTACCCTGATGGCACTAGCATACACTGTGCTCCAGTGTCTACCAAAGCCTTGTACTTCTATGGCCTTGATGTGTGAGACCATCAAATCCAGACAGTCAGGTATATCCAGTCATCGCTTTCCTCCTCCTGGCCGAAGGCAGGCACCCTCTATTCTTGTTCCTGGTCAGAGTATTCATGGTGTGACACATGGGCTGCAGGTGGCTGTCTGCTTCACTGTTAACCTCCACATGCGGCAGGACAACCTTCCTGGCGTGCTTCCTCTCCCTCCTTCTTCACTGAACATGGTGTCTGCAAAGTTGTTTCTCTCACATATTCTCACTCCTCTCTCCTGCTGCCATTGCCATTGCAAAGGGCTTTTCCCCCTTAAGTAGGTTATCACAGAGGTGCTACCACTGTTGCCTTGGCCAGTGGTGGCTTCATCTTGGAGCTGACAGGCATCGGCTCTATGTGACATAGGGGAAGCTTCTAGTAGCTTCTCACAGCAGCCACCCCTGTAGGTCTCCCTACTACCAAAAATTTGCCACACAAACACGATACACTTGGTAATGGTATGTAATAAATGAATTCGAATTACTTTGGAGTTAATTTAAGTATATGTTCCAGTTAAAATTAAGTAATTAGAATGTTCAGTTATGAAAAACTTACCTGTCTTATGCTCAGAGATCAATATCCTCATTCAGATATCAATTTTAGTTGAGGACATAAATAATTTTAAGCTAGCTTTAGTTTTTGGAGAATTGTGTTATTTGTATTTCACAGTGTCCGAGTATAGGTTTTTGGTCTGACGAATGCTATGTTTTGTTTGGCATCTGCAATTTGATGGCATAACAAAAGCAAACCACAGTTCTTAGAAGTTTTATTTTTCTAACATGATACTGTTTTCAAATTCTGTTTTGTTGTAGTCAGAAGAACCTCCTACACTCATGGCTGATTATGCATACTATTTTTACTATTACTAAAATATGATGCCTATGAATTCTCCCACCAGATCTCAGAGAGATCCAAAATTCTGGTTTTGTCATACAGTAATCTAAAATGTGTAATACAATAAAACACTACTGTAAAAAATGTTTTCATTTTAGTTATTTATATGTTATGAAGTGCTATATAACTTGTTACCTCACTGCTTTTGCCGTGGAAGCTCTTATATAATCCTCAGGTATTAACTTTGGTTTATCCTAACAAAATGATCTGTTAAAGCGATGATTTCAGTTGCTAAGATTAAGTACTGATGGGCTGAAAGGAAACTTGAGGTAATCCAGGGCAGCTCTGTGCCTTGCAGTGTGAAGGATGAGATTCTTTCAAGAGTGATTCTCCATTGCAGCATTGAGTAGGGTGCCCCAGTACTAGTCAGTAAGAAGTACGCCTGTGTTATCATGAGGCTGAACTCTCCTTAGGTAGAAAGACTGATGCTACAAAATAACAGAGCTGTTGGTTTTATGGCCTTTGACATGGTACTACTTCAGGCTTAAGCCACAGGAAACTCAAGGACAATACTCTGCCCACAGCTGCCGAGCAAAATGAGGCTTAAATGTTTGGAAAATTTTGTAGTTCATAATGGGGATGTTATAAACTACCAGCACTTTAAAAGCTGCTTGACCATAGAAAGCTGGTGTTTTGAGCCCATTCCTGTGATTCAGATACAAGACTTTATTGAAATACCCACACATATCTTTTCAGTGTATTTATGATAGTGGCAGATATGACATAGCCCTCTGGAGCAGCAGTGGGAAGCCAGAATCAGTATCTGATGGCATGTAAAATGGCTCTAGGAGTTTGTTTACAAGCAGCTGAATGAAGTCCTAATATTCCGTTGAAGAGTGTCTGAGATGCCCCCAAAGTACCTATTCTTATTTGTCCACGCATTTCAGTTTCTAAGGATGATGAGTAGGAAAGAAGGTCAGAGAAAAACTTTTTGGGCGTGTTTCCTGTATTGAACAACTCTCTACAAATCTCTGAAAGTGAGATTTGTGCTCCAGGGGATTTTCTGTGCCAACTATGCCTTTGCTTTTGAGCTTCCTAACATGGCTTCTAAGGCAGTAAAGATTACAGATGGCTTCTTATCTGTCATGCTTCAGCTGTGTCATGTCTAGGCAACTTTGGCTTGCAATCAGATATGTTCAAGCCATAAAAGTGTGCCTATTTTTTAAGTTCAAGGAGTATGGGAATTATTTCATTTTTTATCTGACTCCATGAATGCTAAGGTGTTCATTGTTTGGCTTTATGCATGAATTGAAAAATAAAGTAACATCACATTGTACTGGGGACTCCTTGACAGCTGCTTCTCAGTAGTTCTATAGGATCTTGGTAGCTAGTACAGGAGGTAGACACAAACCTAGCATTTTAGTTTTTCCGTGATACAAAGAGTATTCCTTCAAGAAAACCCACTTTATGCTTCACTTTTTGACAACTGGAAAAATTGTGAAATCTTTATTTTGAGATTTCCTAGAGTAGTTGATGACACTTGTCTTATCCTTACACATTATGAGGAAATATCTCACTGTAATTAAACTGTCTTAGAGTTCTCCACTTCTCTGTAATCAGTGTAAAAAAGGTTGTGATGACCTTGTTCATTATGGTGAGAAAGTCCTATTCCTGTAGTGTATTCCAGACTGGCATAAGAACAGCCAGAAATAGGAGTATCTTTATTCCTACACATGCTTCATCTGATTTTCTGTTGGGGAATGTCTTGAGAATTCCCATGAAGCTTTACCTCTTTGGAAACTATCTGCTTAGGTCAGTATAACTTGGAACATTCTTGCTGTTTAAAATACACAGCCAACTGTAGATACAGCTCTGAACAGGGAGTAAGATGCAAGATGCACATCTCGAAAAGAGTACTTTTGAAACTGGTTCTCTCACACTGGGATTTCTCTTGTCTTCACCAATGCCCTGCTGAGTAAGGGATTGTTGATGCTATTAGTGCTTTTTCATTGATCATGCCAAAGCTTTCATTCTGTCTAAGTCTTCAGTTAACTCAGCAAGTGTGAGCAGAAAGCTTCGACTAGAGACAAACTTTTTATGTTTTTTCATTTTTGTAAGACCTGAAAACTTTCAGGGGTAATGGCTCTGGTAGAAGCTATCTTTGATATCTTGTGGGGTGTAGCATTTCCTGGAAATAGTTATTTTGGGGCTGTTCAGGTTACTGACACCTTTTGCAGTTAAATAATCTTCTGCCTCAGTTCTATCAGGAGAGTGCTGGAGAGCCATGGCCATGGCAATCTAATGGGACTCTGGAGGAACACAGGTGAGACCCTGATGACTGGTATGTAAAACTGACGGCAAGAAGAAGACACAAGGTGAGGGGAAGGAGCAGAAAGCAGCATGCAGTGGCATGCCCCATTGACCTCTGTTTGCAGCAGATGCATGAGGAGGAAGGTGTACACAGCACCACGAGAAGGAGGTTGAAGCTTCAGTGCTAGAGAGAGTGATACCGCTTCAGTCAGGAGGCCTTGCACACTCCATGCAGAACCTGTGCCCTGCTGCTGACAGTGTCTGTGTGCTGTTCCTCAACTACAGGACCCAATGGTTGAGCTGCAGGAGCAACCCCTGGGGATGTGGATGGGACGCAGGGTGGGGCTCAGTTCCCAGGAGGAGCAGAGGCACAATCCTGTCTGCTTTGATCCCACTGGCAAAAGGTGGGAGCTCCTTGAAACAAACCATTCTGTTCAGATGCTCTGGCTTCAGTGAAGATATTCTTCACTGGAAGCATCTTCTCATTGTGATCTGGTGTGTTACAAGTAGTTTGAGGGAGTCTGTTTGGAGCCCTGGTGTGGATGCTCCTTGAGATACGTGAAGAGAGGGTATTTCTAGCCAGGGACTGACAAGAACTTCCAAACACATGGGAATCCATGGCAACTACAGTCAGTCCCTGCTGTCTTCTCCCCTCATTGGTTTTAACAAGTGTGTGTGTGGCCTTTTCTGGGGACAAATCTGCTGTTTGTTTCCATCTTGTTTTTCAAACCAATACCTGCTACCAGAAATTATGAGGTTGGGGGCTTTTTCTGACCTGGCAGCAGAAGAGCTGCGCAGTTCACAACAGCAGTAGATGTTGAACTGCATCATTGTCTCGTCTGTCTCTCATGCTGTTCCCTAAAGGTCAGATATCTATCCTACCTGCCTTCTTGTCAGGAGTGAGAAATCGGAGTACTGTTTTCTCCACTTTGGAGCTATTGCCTGTTACGTAATTTCTAAAAAATCCACTTTTGTTACATAAAAATCCACTCTTAGATCCATAAACCAGTACGAATTGCTCATAAGTCATTAAGTGGCCAATATAGAACATAGTTGGGAACGAGGTGAGCTGTTTCCTGGAATTTTTATACACAAAGGCAACTTCCAGCAGTTGCAAAGGTGAAGCAGAACTTGGCATACAGTATATTATATGTAACTTCCCTCTTGTGTCTGTACAATAAAAAATATACCCATGATTTGAATCATGGAACTTAAATTTATGCTGAGACTATGAACTTTGCTTCATGTCAAAATTTCTAATGAGTAAGGAGGCACTGGAAAAAAGCTGCTATTAGTAATGGGGAAAAAATTAAGCAGATAAAAATCAGAATACAGAATATACAGAAGTTAATGTGATCATGAAGCCTACTTTTCTTTAAGGTAACAGTTGTCTGCAAGTATATTTTATGTCTGTCTCCTTTAATTCCCCTGACTGCTGGCTGCTTTATCAAAGCTGGACTTAAAGTGTACTCAGCATTTTGATGTTAAACAGCTTTCATTAGCACAGTAGAGGTCCCTGTTCATATGCATCATTTATGTTCCACACTGATAAATGTGCTTTCCTGCCAGTCTCTCAGGACACAGGTATTGTTGCATGAGTGCAAAATAAATACTAGTCAGTCATGAAGATTTAAACATAAGACTTTCCAAATACAAAAATAAAATGTCAGGATTTACAGCAAGCTGATGAGGTGATGAATATTTGATGCTGTTCAGCAGATATGAGGTAGAAAAGGTATAGCAAATTGAATTTCAAGAAACCTTTCCTGTCTTTTCCTATTCTGTCTTCATCTAATTATCTAATTACCATAAATTAAAATATTTCTAATGGAAATTAAGAAGAAAGGGAAAAGAAGGAAAAGAAGAAGGGAAAGGAAAGGGAGAAGAAGGAGGAGAAGACAAAAGAAGAAAGGGGATCTAAAACAATTCCTGCATTTTCTATATGTGTATTCCCCTGTCCTGGAATGAAAATTGGTTTTGTATGTGTTTTTTATAGGGACAAAGAACAATTTTTTGAACTTTGAAATGTGACAGCTGCTACAGAGCAATGAACTTTGGTGCAAAACAAACACCCACACATTCTAGCTTCCCTAACAAATTACTTCTTTCTCAAACCTTAATAATGGAGAGATGCTCATTATTAAAAGAAAACAAAACAGTCCTGGCTTTTACATTTGGATTTTCTACTGCAATAAAGATTTAAAGGATTTAAACTTAGAGCCTTGTTTATGACAAATCTTCATTTCTAATAAAGATTTTTATTTTCATAAGAATCATCCAAAGACCTTGCTGAATTCTATCATGGGAAAAGAAATCCTTCGTGGAAACATGTATTTGTACATATTAGACAAATTAAATGCCTTCAGAAATAGTGGTGTTCTTAAATACCAGGTATGAATAAAAGGTGGGAAACTGAGTCTTTTCTCATTAAGAATAGAAATTGTTAAAATTATCAAGTTTAAAAACCCTGATCATTCACACACAAAGCATTACAGTTAGCCAGTTAATTAGAAGGAAATTTTTGTCCTTTCATTTGTTCCCATAGTTTTTCCTGCTTAATAAATTTTCTGTTGTCTTATTTTAACCAAAACAAAAATTATAGACATATTTCTTTTGTCACAGTAGATGTGAAGTTAGTCACAAAATAGCAAAAAATAACATGAAACACAAAACCTTCCCAATATAATCTTTGCAATCATCATGATCTCTACAGTTTTTACAACACACTACTACATGCAACTCCCACATCCTGCATCCACTACAGAAATTTTTTTTTTTGTTACTGTTTTTGTGTATATTCAGGAATGAGCATGAAAGAAACCAGATCTGTACTGAAAATCTTGAATGTTGCTACTGTGTAACAATATCAATGGAATATACAGGTGGCATGTAATCATCATTTTATATTAAATGGCAATCTTCAGCCAATGCTTTATTTTTTTTAATCCATTATATCACTATTCCAGAATGTGCCATATAGTTGCTACAGCCACTCTTCTTCTATGATGTAGGAATGTAAGCTGTGGTTGTTTATCTTTCATGTTTAGGTTTGATGCAATTTGTTTTACTTGTTTTCCTTTTGGTTAGATTATTAATGTTCGTAATAGATGAGAAAAAATATTCATTCATTTTTGTATTGTGTTATACTTTACAAGGGAGTCTCCTACTAAGTGCAGCACAGTAAAATAATTGTAAATGAATATGCAATGTAAATAATAAGAATTTCAAGAGGCTGTTATTTGATTTTAATAATAAGTGGTACAATTCTCCTATACTTCCACAAAAATATTTATTTCTTTTTACCCATTGTAAGGTGAGGCAAAATGGTAACAGCTGGTAGTTCTTTGCAGGCAAATTTATTTTGCTGCTACAGTCTCTGTTCGGTTAATGGAGCTAAACAAATGCACATATTAGCATTTTGCTATCCTTTGAAGTTAAATTATTTAAAGGGTAATTCTGCACTAATAAAAAGGACAAAGAAAATGGTTTTGTATTATATTGAAAACAGGAGTTCTTTTAAAACATTGGGGAAAATCATGCCTTTGAAGCCTGTAACTAGATGACTAAAATAATCTAAGTAATGTCAGAAAATCCTTTGTGCCTTCATGTTCTCACAGACAGGCAACATGCCAAGGAGAGAGTAAGTTATGGGTCAAATAATAATGTTCCCTACCTGGAGTATTGCTTGTGTCAGTTTGGCAGTGAGAACCTACATGGACTAGTGCTTGAAGAGCTACAGGAGAACAACTGGATTTGAGACTGAAGTTTTCCCTCCTAGGCACACATTTGCCCTTCAGTTTTCTGTTTCTGATTAGTCATTGTGTGTAGGCAGCACATTTGTTACTATTCAAGATGCTTCTGAATGATCCTTGGACACAGGCATCTCCTGAAGCAACTAGCCCACTTGTAGTACAGCATTACAATGTCACATCACTGACTAAAAGAACTAAAGATTTTTGCATTCATGGAAAGGAACAACTAAAGTCATTAGCCGGCTTGTGGCCATAACCATATTAACACATCTTCTAACCTGAGAAATCAGACATGTTAATCATCTTGTCAACATGACATTTTTTAAAATGAAGTAGAAATGTCAGGAAAATTGTATTTTCAGCTATCCATAATCATCCAAAAGGTTGAACTGTTAATGATCAATAACAGTACTGAACTAATGTTAACTGATGGTCCTGCACAGTTAAAAATCTTATAGGGCACAGGTTACATACATTTCTCACAATGTCTTCTAGAAAGTATGCTCTTGAGGTAGCTGCAGAATACAGCTGCAGGTGTCTGCCTTTGGTGGTTTTTTTTTACTATTTTCTATGTTTCCCCTAACTACACTTTCTGAATGAACTTCTTGGTACCTGCTTAGCCTGTGTATCTTTTCAATCGTAATAGTTTTAAAACACTTTCTTTGTCCTTTCCACAATCTTCTGTACCTCCTATCTACTCAAAGTACTAATATTCTTGTGGTGCATTTTTTATGCACTCTTTTCTTTTTTCATATCCAGTGTGGTTTTTTTTCTCCGGCATTGCTTCTCTTTGTTTATTTGTTTCGTAATCTCCTCTCTGTATTCTCTCTCTTAATTTTCTGGATTCAACAGAAACATATAGACTGTGTCTTCTGCTCCTTATAAAAGTATGTATGAGATGATTGCATTATGTAAAGGAAAAGTACTGTCTCTGCTTCCAGGCAGTGGGCCTCGAAAGAGACAGGAAAAGATAAAACCGTAGATCCGATGGGTCTCTTCCAACCTAGTGATTGTATGATTTTATGAATCCTGGGTTGACTGTAAACTGTAAAAGCAAGAAGCTCAGATGACCAGCAGAGGGAGTAATCTCCACAGTCAATACTCTGCTATTAGGGATGCCCTGACTCCAGCGCCGAAGAGCAAGCATTACAGTTCCAGCAAAGGCACAAACATAAAGCTTGTGAAGAGGTGTGTAACAACAAAAAGATGGCTGAAGTAAAATATGCAAACTATCTCAGCAGAAAACACTATCTTCAAATGGCTGCAATTCTTATTTTACTAGTTAAAATTTAGAGGAATTCGGCAAGTATATGGAAATAATGGTTAGCTGACCAGTAATGTGAGCCTCCAACGAGGAAATAATTTTATTTAATGGTGGCGACGTTTATCTTCATCATTGCTACAAATCAAATATTGATGAAGTGAGAGCAAGACTTTAATTGGGAAATTTATTTCATTACTGGAACTTGTGATTTTTCTTATCAGATGTTTCAGTGTAAACTGAAATTATACGACTTCTTGCTGAAATGATTATTGGTTAACAAAAATTCAATCGCTAACTATGGAAATTGTTTAAACAAATGACAAAATCAAACAACTCATAAAAGGCAACCTATGATGAGTGATTAATTCACTAGTAGTGCCTGGAACATTATGAATCTCATTTTGATCAGTATGTTCAGGGCAAGTAACAGGATAAAAATCTCAAGATTTTTTTTCAGAATGTTTGTTCTTAATGATGCTAAAGATTTTTCTGAAGTACATTCCTGGGAGTGAATGGGAAAGGCAGACTGACTTATCCATAAGCCATCAGCATTTTGCAAACAGTCATTTGCCTGTAGGTGAAATGAGCTCAAAGTATGGCGTAGACAGTGCTGAAGTATTTATCTTCTGGTTTCTCTCAGTTTTTAATGGAAACAGAAAACTATGAATAGAAATGAGATACAGACAAAGTGGACTGACCTGAATAACAGCTCAGCAATTAAACTGACCCAAACCAGCTAGTGATTATGTTTAGCATCCTGCCTTCCTTCCATAATTTAGTGAAATTAATTTTCAGTTTTATTTAAAATAGGGCTGCTAGGGAACAGCCCTCTTGGGCCTCTAGATTAGAAACAAAATTAATGGAATTGGGTTTTATGAGCTGAAGAATAATTACTTAAACTAAATATGGGGGGAGAAGTGTCAAGATTCAACAAAAAGCCAATATTGGGAACAATGCCATTAAATATACCTTGTTAATGGTTCAAATAACATTTTAATTTATGGATTGGCAATGTTCTAGGATGCCATTTTAGATCAAAGCACAGGATAAAAGGAAATTGTAGAATACTCTAGTTTTCAGAAAGTACAAGGTAACCAAGTTTGTTAACAGTAGGCAAAACTAAATCACAACCTAAAATGTGACCGGTGGAGTTCTGGGTAAGTAACGGAAACATTAAAGCAAGTGATGGACATCCGTGACTCTTATTTGAACAGTCTGTAGTGGTCTGAAAGTAAAGCTTATAATTAGAAGTTAGATAACATCAGCCAAATCTGTATTCTTCTTAAAAAGGGAGGTGATACTAGGTAATGTTTTCATCTTAATTTCTTTTCTTGACTGGAACACATATAATTCAGATCTTAACAGAAAACTAAACTTTCAGCAGATAAATGGAATCGAAGCTGTCTGCAGTGAAAAACACTGCAACTGAAGTATTAAGGGATGGCAAAGATTGTATGCACTGGAACTATCAAAACAATATGAAAATTAATATAAAGATTTCTATATTATGTTGTCAAGTCTGGTCAACATGTAGTATCTGGAAGAGAAAACTTAAATATTAGCAGGAAGATGATTGGTGGATGGCCCACTATTTCTTACTGTAGCTGCTGTGATTATTTTGACATAGAATCAAAAATTTTAGTGAATTGCTTATGTAGATATGGGGTTGGAAAGACATACTAAGATAGTAAAGAAATGAAGGAGTATTGCTGACAGACCGAGTGGAAATGTTTTATCAGCATGTGTCATTTTTAGGGTTTTATTTTTCATTTGAGACAGTTACTTCTATTTGGGAGAACAGGTTACTAGGGAGGGTCAATAGCTTGTCTTAGACTGGCTGATGTGATGAGTGAAGTCAAGCAGTGTTTCAGAAGGCCAAACTTCTTTAAACAGAGATATCATCAAACTGCAGACAACATCCCAATATCGTAATATAAACTTTCTTAAATCTCTAAGGGAGCAATGTTTACAAAAGCTAGGTCCAATATTTGAGGGAAATGATGACTGTATGCATATAATCTTAATAAACATTATCAGTTAAATAAAAATGTTAACATTCCAATACAAAGATGTGATAGGGGGTGGGACTCGGATTTCTCTTTTTCATAACAGTTTTGGAAAGTAATTTGTCCTCTCTCGTACATCAGGCAGAATCTTTCACTCAGCATACAGAACCACAGAATCACAGAACAACCAGGTTGGAAGGGACCCATCAGATCTTCTAGTCCAACCATTCCCATCTGACACTAAACCACTAAACCAAGTCCCTCAAGACCTCATCCACCCGTGCCTTAAACACCTCCAGGGAAGGTGACTCAACCACCTCCCTGGGCAGCCTATTCCAATGCCCAATGACCCTCTGTGTGAAAAACCTCCTCCTAATCTCCAACCTAAATCTCCCCTGGTGGAGCTTGAGGCCATTCCCTCTCATCCTGTTCCCTGTCACTTGGGAGAAAAGCCCAGCTCCCTCCTCTCTACAACCTCCTTTCAGGTAGTTGTAGAGAGTAATGAGGTCTCCTCTCAGCCTCCTCTTCTCCAGGCTAAACAACCCCAGCTCTCTCAGCCGCTCCTCATAGGATCTGTTCTCCAGTCCCTTCACCAACCTCATCGCTCTTCCCTGGACTTGCTCCAGAGCCTCAACATCCTTCTTATGGTGAGGGGCCCACTAGGTCAGACTGAGCTTTTGTCTGCGGGCTATTAAAGATTGTTAAATATAAACTTTCTATAAACTATAGAGGTATACCAAACCTGGCCTGAGAATCAAGAGCTTTCTGCTCAAAGCAATAGTGACTTCATAACTGGTATATACCACAACAACTTTAGCTTCTCCTGGGCTGTATGACTGGCTAGAATGTCAAAGGCCGCCTAGTTAGTTTCTTTAAAGTTGGTGTGATGATTGCTAGTACTGGTGCTGGATAGTGCTGAGTATAAGCAAATTGGTACACTTGAGGATTTCTCAAGCATCATTGCTGTAGGGTTTCACTGTGAAATATGGTTTCCACTTCTGTTATTGTAATTTGCTTAAAAGTTAACTTTATTTATAAAGTGTCTTTGTAGGAAGTAACTGAACTTAAGGTGAAAACTTGTGTTTCTGACAGATTTTTGTTAGAATTTACCCTGTGGTGTAGCATTGCAAGTGCTTTCAGATGTTATACTTCAAAAATATGAGAAACTTGAAGGATATCCTTCTTTTTGACATCTCTTAGTATCTGGTATGTCTATTTTAAACACAAACTGTAATGCGTGTCAGTAATGGGTGTTTTGGGTAGGGATTTACTGACTCTTAATGGGTCTGCCAGGCTTCATATGCAAAGTATATGCAGACTTGAGTGGGTTGTGATTGCCCTCTACAGCATGGCTGCTACAACTTTATTATTTATATCACACTAAACAAACAGAACAAATAAATACACAACTGTCTGATTATTAGTTGCTGTTCTAGGTTGTCCAGGAGCCACTCATTTTTCCCTAACTAGAAAAAGACATCAATAATGTGCAGTGAACCTCTTCCGTTCCAGAATATTTGTAGGAGAAAAGAACCCAGGAGAGATCCTTGAATGTGTGGATTTCCCTTTTCCTCGAGCAAATGAAACCAAATAAAACCCAGGAAGTATAATTTTATTGGGTTGGTCTAGGGCTCTTTATAGCTCAAAATAGGTAGCACCACAACCACAGTGTTTTTAAGGAGTAGATGCTGGCCATCCTTTTCCTCATTACAAAGCTATGCAGAAGAATGCTGAGCCATTGAATGTCAAACAGAGCCTCTTCTGAAACTTCTAGAACTGATACTGAAATCACATATTTATTCTGGGCTGCTTTTATTGTGAAAATGCTTATGACTTTCAGTGAGATATGGTAATTCTCATTCTGCAACCTAGTGATGGGCCCTTCCCTCCTCAGGGAAATAAAGTACATTTAACTTCATCTTCAACTGAATGTTTTTACCCTTTGGCTGCCCCTCTCTGGTCCACAGAAGTCAACCACCTGAAATGAAGAAAGTGACAAACAAGAAGGGGATAAGGGGGTGGAGCAAGAATAGGTATAATAGTACTGCATCTTGGAATGAAGAGACACAGAGGAGACACCTGGCTAGCAGAGCACCCAGGAAGGCTTCCAGAAGTTGTCAGCTGCCTCATTGATTCAGAGTGTGTAGCTAAATGCTAATAGTAATGCTAATTAATGCTAATTTAGCATTAATGTTCTTAAAAGCTCATGGAGGCCTTTAACCCCTTTTTTGGGGAATACAAATCCAAGAGTACAGCATATCAAAACCTAGATAACTAAATAAAATTAATATTTTTTTTCATTTAATTTTAGGATTTTTCTCTGGTATCATCTTTACATTAAGGATGAGTGCACTGCTTATTGCTCTTTTGGAACCTAACTTGGTTTCATTACATTGAACCCTAATCCTTCCTGCATTCAAATAGAGTTGTATCAGTAATCAAAACAGAAGGATAGTAAAATAGAAGCAGCACATATGGTAATAAGTCCCATGAAAAGAACGCAGACTGTAGCATAAAGTTACCATCTGCTCTAAAATTTACAGACTCCCTTTTTGCTTACAAGAGGACAAACAGATAGATTGCCCATCCTGTTAGCCCACAGTGAAAGGGATTTTTCTTCTGGTTAGTAATACAGTTAGCTGGACTGAAATTTGCCTTATTCTTGGGCTCATCCATCTGAGCCTCCTCAGTGTATGGAAGAAGTCAAGGGTGTTAGTTCTAGAGAACAAGCTCCTCTTCCACAAATAAAAAAAAAAAAAAAAGAAAGAAAGAAGTGTTAGGAGTCATTGTAACAGTTAGTGGTTTCTCTAAGCATGATGAGAGGAAGGAGCAAATGTTTCTGCTAATAATGCAAATGAGCTGTAAAACCATGTTTACAATTCAGAAAGGCAACAGAATGAGAGCACAGCACTGTCTCCTTTAGTGAATACTTCACCTTTCCATGGCTATTTTTGCAGCTGGGACATCTGCACAGTGGAGCCCTTTTGTTCCAGGTGTTATCCAGCAACCTGAGTTGATTCTAAGTATAAGTAAGATTTACCTCTCTGCAATAAGAGGTCAATTCAGTGCTTTGTATTTTCCAAAACTTTGGTTAAAAGTCCATAATATTGAGCTAGAGTTGCATGCAGCAGAGCAAGACTGGAAGGAAGCTATTTTCCATTTCTTCAGAAACAGCAGAGATTGGCTCACCTTTCAGAGAAGCCTGCGCTATGCTCCTGCATTTGCTGCCAGGACTACTGGAAATATGTTGAAGAATCTCAGTTTATGTAGAATGAATCTGAAGCAGTTTTTCCAGATCTTATCTCTTCTCTTTCTACCCTCTGCTGTGATCAATCAACTGGAGCACAGGAGTCCCCAGGGGTGAGTGAGTACACCACCTACACTTTCTCAAGTTCTGGAACTGGCAATTGTGCTTTTGGTGAGGCATAACGTCCTTAAGTCCTAATACTTTGTCATCCCCATGGAACGTCCTTTCAGATTAATTTTTCACCTCTGAATATAACATAATTGACAGTATTGGTATTTCAAATATCTACATTTGACTCCAGAGTTAAGACCTCAGTTGTAAATGAGGCACTTCAAATATTTTCTCTGAACTTTTGTTCCACTTCACTGATCTGCACTCTCATTTGGATCACACATAGGTTTCAAGTACTGAGCCACAGCTGTAGACAGAGGAATTAGAATCTGAAAGGCCCAATCTGCAAAACTGCTAAGCACACAAAATTTAAGGAAGTCCTGATAGAAATCTTTGAAACTCAGAAAATATAGCGAGTTTTTTTCACCTTCAATTAGAAAGCAAAAATCTCAAACCAAAATAGAAAACAGAAAGAAAGAAGGTTTAGGCACTAGGTAAAATATTAAGAAGTATTAAAAATGCACAGATAAACTAATAACCTGTTTGGCTGAACTGGATTTCCATAGCATTTTGCACTTATCTTTCTTATAGTGTCTTCTCATTGATAGAGAATTGTTGTACACTTCCACTAAGTAAGTCAACATTCTGTTTGATTTTCTTCCTCCTTGAAAGTTTCTGCTCATTTGTTCTAATTTTTTCTTGTTTAAGAATTCTCATGCTCCTGTGAAATTAAGAGCCACTCTAGAAAGTCAATGGGAATAAAATTTTTCCATTCTGACTATATTCTTTTCATGTATAAGATACCTTTATTTTAAATGCAACTTTGGCAGTAATGCCCCAAACAGTTTTAACTTAAAGATAAGCAGTGAGGGCATGGGTCATAAAGACATACTTGTCAGTTAGTCTTCTCTAATATCAGCCATTTTCTTTTCATCAGAATTTCCTTAAGGATTCAGGATGCTTCTGTCTTCTGCAAATTTTGAAGGAACTTAGGAGAACAAGTAGAAATCAGGAGGGCTGAGACCCAACCAGAAATCAAATTGGCCAAGTCTGTGAAAGACAATAAAAAATCTTTCTACAAATATATCAACAGTAAAAGGAGGACTAGGGAGAATCTCCAGTCCCTACTAGATGCAGAGGGACAGTAGTAACAGGGGATGAAGACAAGACTGAAGTACTCAATGCCTACTTTGCTTCGGTCTTTAATAGTAAGAAAAGTTGTTCCCTCTACCCACAACCCCAGGGGTTGGAGGAGCAGAACGAGGTTCCCACAATCCAAGAGGAGGTGGTTAGAGACTTGCTTGCCCAGCTAGACGTCCACAAGTGTATGGCGCCAGATGGAGTCCACCCAAGAGTTTTGAGGGAACTGGCGGATGTGCTTGCCAAACCCCTTTCCATCATCTTCCAGTGGTCCTGGAAGACTGGGGAGGTACCACTGGACTGGAGGCTGGCTGATGTGGTACCCATCTATAAGAAGGGGCACAAGGCGGATCCAGGGAACTACTGACCTATCAGTCTGACCTCAGTGGCAGGGAAAGTCATGGAATAGGTGATCTTGAGTGCTGTCATGAAGCACATGCAAGAGAACCAGGTGATCAGGCCCAGTCAACACGAGTTTACCAAAGGCAGGTCTTGCCAAACTAACCTGATCGCCTTCTGTGACACAGTGACTCAGCTGCTGGATGAGGGAAAGGCCGTGGGTGTGGTCTTCTTGGACTTTAATAAAGCCTTTGATACAGTTTCTCGTAGCATTCTGCTTCAGAAACTGTCAGCCTCTGGACTGGACAAGCGCACACTCTCCTGGGTGGAAAACTGTTTGGATGGCCTGACCCAGAGAGTGGTGGTAAATGGTGTTTACTCCAGCTGGAGGCCAGTGACAAGTGGGGTTCCCCAAGGCTCAGAGCTGGGTCCAGTCCTGTTCAGTGTCTTCATCAATGACCTGAATGAAGGCATCAAGTGCACTTTTAGTAAGTTCACAGATGACACTAAGCTGAGTGGAAGCGTCGATCTGCTGGAGGGTAGGGAGGCTCTGCAAAGGGATCTGAACAGGCTGGACTGCTGGACTGAGTCCAATGGCATGAGGTTTAACAAGGCCAAATGTGTTTGATAGGAATGGTTGGACTCGATGATCCGGTGGGTCTCTTCCAACCTGGTGATTCTATGATTCTATGTTGCAAAAACCTTTGAATACTGTACTATGTCAATATTATTATTGTCGCATAGAAATCACAGGGAATTGCTCATGCAAGGGTTGAAATTATACATATCATGTTATTGCAGAAAAAAACAATGAACAATTCAATTTTCCTTTAGTATGAAGACGCATCCCTTGTTGTAATAACTGTTATTCTGTTTTGGGAAATAGATGTATTTGGGAAATAGATGTCTGTGTACATTTCAGGTACACAGACACTTGCGTCACTATCTTGATTATACCAATACTTAATCAAGCAAACTAACTCAAACTGCCTCAAATAGTTCTAAGAGACAAAATTAACTCACCATTATCATCAATCATCTTTTTGAAACCTGCTAGTACATTGAATAATTCAAGGGAACACACCTGAGCACTGAAATTCAACTGTACATGCTATGAAATTTTAGTGTGGTTCCTAGTATATTTTTGGCCCATGCGAGCCTGCACTATTTCAAACAGCTTTCAAGCCCAGTTTATGATATACTGTGGATTGTTTCCACTAGGCATACTGCTTTAGAGGCTAAGATAGTAGTGTCGAAGCGGGCTGTTCTCTCCTGGCTAGCATCAGCAGCTGGCACGCAGGCACAATTAATTAAACTTACAGTACATCATTGGCATAAAAAAGGCATAGTAACAATCTCATTTGATCAGGTTCACTTATTCCCACTTTCAGAGTGGCCATCCAGAACGACTTTGGCATCTTGACATCAGACTGATCATCCTTAGACAAGCTGATACATGAATCTGCTTACCATCTTCCCTCAAATCTCAACTAGAAGTGATGATGTTCTCTGTAATAAAATATTTGCATGCTAATGCACAGAAAGTGTTGCCAGCTTTCAGGCACAGGATTTACTGGTGTGAAAGTATTGATCCTACTTCTTAAAAAGCCTTTGTGAGTGCATTTTCTCACCCTAACTAGGAAGGAAAAAACAAGCTAAAGGTGCAAATGCAACTAAAAATGACAGACAATATATGCTATTGCAGGAAACTTTGTTAAGTGTTATGAGATAAGACAGAAATCCCAAAGGCATAAGCCAGGCAGAGTACAAGCTGTTTTTCTGAATATCACTCTAAAACAGATGCCTGCTTTGTGTATAACCTTCCAGTTTAGGCCAACTAATACAGATGCTGAAAGTGCAAACTACTCTGACTGAAGGCTCTGATAAGATAATTTAGCTTTACTTGAATACAATTGCTAATGCAGTGATGTAGCTGAAAGAAAATAATTAACTTGTATTCTCAAGGGCAATATCCTACTTGTTTAAATATAAAGATATCAAAGAAGCTCTTGAACACATAGAAGGCCAGAGATTTCATTATTAAACACATCTGCCTCAGTTAAATAATTCTTTGGAAGTCTGAAGTAAGTAGTCAAACTTTTCATATCCTCACTAGTGATGGAAATGGAAATCTGTCTTTAAGACTACTTGAAATCTGTTTTGCCTTATATCCTGAATGGCACAGAAACATTGACTGAAGCCTTGAGTTTCATGCAGTAATTGCTAATTATTAAGACAGCCTTTGTCCATTATCCTGCTGTCTTCCTACATTCTGCAGCAGTCTCATTCTTATTCCTGGATGATGCAGTATTCTACTTGTCACACATCTGTGGTGCTGCAGATTCCACATGAAGGAATCAAAGAGCCAAATAATGGAGGTGCAGAATCAAGAGTAGCTGGAAATATATTAAGGCCAGTGTTGGGAAGATCTGAAAGTATTTCTGAACAGTATTTCTCTCTCGTCTGGAAAACAGTTTTGAAAACTTCAGTCATTTCAAGGTTTATCTATCTGATTTCAGTTTAAAAATTGTTTTTTTCTTCCCACTAAAGGTCATTAATATAAGATATAAGTAAATCTTGGATGAGGGTTACATTTTAGTGTAGCATGTAGGAATAAGCATTTAGCTGCTTATTCCTTCATACACCTTAAAACTAAAGCCATGCTAAAACTGCACAGGGGTGAGATATAAAAAACAGCTCTGCAATACAATTAATTGCTTGTAGCTTTGATAGAGTGGGAGGGGAATACTCCACTGTTCTTCCAGCTGCAAGTACAACCACTTCCGTTAAACAGCTTTGATTTTTCCATAGCTGCCTTCATAATCTTTTCTCAGCTTTACCTCTCCATTATTCCCACGCTAATATACTCTGAATAGAGGCTATGAAAATAAGCAGTTGGAGTCACAGATAGAAAAGACTTTTGAGTTTTGAAGCATAAGAGGAGCTCTGCTCCTCTGCATCTTCTCCTCATGTAAATTGTGCTGTATAGCTCTGGAGAGATTTGCAGGATGACTGATCACCACAGGTTCAAAGCATTTGGAAGAAATATGAGAATTCCCGGACTAAGAGCTCTAAGTCTGAACATAAAGACAGTGGATGAAGAAAGGGGATGCAGTATGTAGTCACAACTGTTTATTTCTGTATATGGCTGTATAGGTTATGAATTATAAGAAGGATAGCAAGTTTGTCACTCTGCTGGTTTTCACTGAAGTCTTGACATCTGAGTTTGGTCATTGTGGGTTTTTGTTACTGACATCCACAGGAGTCAGACTGTATATATGTTATATGAAGTCTAATAAAATCAAAAGCAAACATCCTTCCTTAGTTTTTAAGTAAGGTAACATTAAGTTAGCAGAATCCTAATAATTGATTATTCTGCTCTCAAACAAAGCAGCAATAAGAGTAGCCTTTCTGGAGTTCGAACATCATTAATTTCTCCTAGCTGAGCAAGAAATTTTGATACACTTTTTTCTTCATACTCTTTTAATATCAAGTTTTGGTAAGTGTATTAAGTATAATTTAAAAATTAATTTCTGTGATTCAAAGAATGAATATTGAATTACAGTAGAAGATGAGTTGTCACAGAATTGCAGAATTACAGAACTGCAGAATGACTGAGGTTGGAAGGGACGTCTGGAACTAATCCTGTGCAACACCAGTGCTCAAGCAGGGTCACCTGGGGCTGATAACCCTGAACCAATTCCAGAGACTTTTGAACAGAATTGTGGAATTGTAGAGGTTGATAGGGATGGCTGGACTTGGTGATCCTGGAGCTGTTTTCAAATCTACTGATTCTGTGATTCTGTGACCTTTCAAAAAAATCTAACATATTTTATTATAACTCATCTTTAAAAAGTGACAGAATTAAGAAGTGTTAGCCAGCACCCTACTAAAGAACCACAACCATGGACTGTTATATCTGAGATACTGATCTGAGATACAATTCATAAATTGCTTTAATCTGACTTAAATATTTTTCTTACCTGTGACCACTTGTTCATAGACAGTTTTGTGTGGAGATTTTAGTGTTGAGGTCAGTTGAGGGCAAAATAAACCCAGAGCTTAAATGATTAATTTCAGCTAGGTTGGTTTCCTGTTCTGATTCATCAAATTACCAAAAAGTGTTCATATTTGCTGTGAATGTGCTGATGAGGGTTACGTGGATGATGTTGATCACCTCCTTCAGTAGCAACCTGCATTTATGTTGGGATTACAGTAATAGAAAATCATGTTCTAAGTGCTCCCAGCAATTGTCTTAGGTGGAAATGACAGAAGTCTGGTTCCACTGGCAATTTTTTAGAAGTGACCCTGGTTACATCTTATTTTATAATAGTTTCAAGACTGTTCAGTAGATCTGAAATGATAATGTCTTAAGCAAATCCATCCCCATTGTATCCAGTCATAGTGAAGTTTTCACAGAATGATAACAACTGCCTTGCAGTTGCTGAGCTCAAAAGATACTCACAAAAGAAAATAAGCAACGGGAAATATTGAAAATGCTGTACATGACTACACATAGTAATTTTTAAAGACTTCATTTCTTGTAGAGAGGGACAAATTTTAAGTGTAGCATGCTAAACAATATTTATTTTTCCATTTCTTTAGGTTTTCTTATGAACTATTGATAACAATGATTTGAGGCGTGTCTTCTACATAGCTTCAGAAAAAATTCAGTTAGAATTTCTACATCATGATATCTGAAGGGTTTTCCAGTTCTGCATAACCTTTAGCATAACAGGCAAAAGAAGGAATTCTGTGCATTTCCTGATGAATTTGAGAGTATGCTGTTATAATAACTACTAAAGATTTTTTCCACAGCAACTTGCATTTGTTCGAGAGGGGAAAAACAAGTATTGAAATCAAACAGTGCTGGATAGGTAAGCATCCCTTTCTTTCAGAAAATCTGACATACAAAAAATGAAATTAGTCAAACTTACATGAAGGCTACTGGTGGAAATTGCATGCTACTGAATATCAGCTACGGCATTACCTTCAAGATCATATTTTACTATATTAGGCAAATTTCAATGGTTACAGAAAAATGATTGTATACCTTTCTCATCTTACTAGCAAATCTGTGCTTTAATCAGACACAGCTTAATTCAAACTGAATTCTCTCTAGTGGTTTGAGGTTTGTTCCTCACTAGCTAAGTCTAATCCTATATTTAGACAGGTGTAACTAGTGCAGTTGTATCAGATCCTATGCTCAGAGGCAGTTCCTGAACATTAGCTACACTGAAAAGATCTGAGTGGAATGTATGTTGTTGATTACAAGCTTTCATGTGAAAATTTGCCAGACTTTATTTTCATGTGAAAATTTGCCAGACTTTATTTCTCCAATGTTACTCTTCCAGATGGACATGAACAACACAGCAAGTCAGAATCTGAGCAGACATATAGTACCTAATCAACTCCTGGTTATGTTGCTGGTGCCATCAGGAGGATTTTGGCTTTCATGAAAATGGGACATCTTTTGATGACTATAGCCTGCTAGAGAGGGAGGAATTATCTAGAAAGGACAAGAATCTTTTTGCCTGGAATCTTTTCCTAGGCCACACCATCCTCGGAAGAAAATTACAACCTTCTCCACTAAGAAGAAGAGGAGGGTGATTGTTGTAGGGGACTCCCTCCTCAAAGGAGCAGAGGGACCCATTTGCAGACCTGACCCGCTCCACAGGGAGGTCTGCTGCCTGCCAGGGGCATCAGGGAAGGAAGTAGCTAGGAAACTCCCCTCCCTGATCCATGAGACGGACTACTATCCTCTGGTAGTAGTCCAGACTGATAATTATGGCCTAGCAAACAGAAAAGCTAAGGTCATCAAAAAAGACTTCAGGGCCCTTGGGAAAATGATGGAGGGCTCTGGGGCACAGGTGGTGTTCTGCTCCATCCCTAGGCTAAATGGAGTGGACCTGCAGGTTACTAAGAAGGACTTGATTAATGCCTGGCTCTGAACCCGGTGTAGGGAAAGGGGCTTTGGATTCTTTGATCATGGGGTGGTTCGTGCACCCCCTGACACAGTTGCAAAGGTTGGGGCACATGGGTCTCCTAGTGGGGCTAAGATCTTTGCTAAAAACTTAGCTAAGCTCATAAATCGAGCTTTAAACTAGATGTGAGGGGGGAGGGGATTGAGTCCAGGTTAGGCAAGTGCGTACCTGGATGTGGGGCACTAGAGTTTAGGAGAGGGCGTGATGGTGAGGACCACCAGCACATCACTGCACAGGAAGTGGGGGAGAACGCACCCCGGAGCAGCAAAGGAGATATAGGTATTCTGGTACCAGCTACTCCAGTTAACAGGCAATTGGGAACAAGCACTGTCCCCTCTAAGAGGGCTGAAGGCTCGGCTACTCAGCTGAAGTGCATTTATACCAATGCACGCAGCATGGGGAATAAGTTGGAAGAGCTGGAAGCCATTGTAGGGCAAGGAGCCTATGATGTCGTTGCCATCACAGAAACGTGGTGGGATGACTCATATAACTGGAGTACAGCTTTGGTGGGGTATAAACTCTTCAGGAGGGATAGAAAGGGTAGGAGAGGAGGTGGAGTAGTCCTCTTTGTAAGGGAGGACTTGGACACCTCTGAGATGGACTGTGGCGATAAGGAGATTGAGTGCCTGTGGGTTAAGATCAAGGGAGCCCATAACAAGGGAGACTTTATGATGGGAGTCTGTTACAGACCACCCAGCCAAGGAGAAGCAGCTGATGAGCTCTTCTTTAAACAACTGGGGTCAATCTCCAAGTCAGTGCCTCTTGTCCTTGTGGGAGACTTCAATCTCCCTGATATCTGCTGGGAGTACAATACAGCAGAAAGGAAGCAGTCTAGGAGGTTCCTGGAGTGCATGGAAGACAACTTCCTTGCACAGCTGGTCAACGAACCTACGAGGGAAGGTGCCCTCCTGGACTTGCTGTTTGTCAACAGAGAGGGGCTTGTGGGGGATGTGACAGTAGGGAGTCACCTAGGACTTAGTGATCATGAGATGATAGGGTTTTCTGTCCTAGGTGAAGTGAAGAGGGTTGTAAGCAGGACAGTAGCATTAAATTTCCAGAGGGGAGATTTGAACTCTTTAGAAGGCTGGTTGGCAGAGTCTCCTGGGATACAGTACTTGAGGGCAAGGGAGCCCATGAGGGCTGGGAGCTCTTCAAAAAGGAGATCCTAGCAGCTCAGGAGAAAGCCATCCCCGTGTTCTGGGAAAAAGGCCGGCAGGGGAAAAAAACAGTTTGGTTGAGTAGAGAAATCTTGAGTGACATTAGGAAAAAAAAGGAAGATTTATAGGCTCTGGAAGAGGGGACAGGCCTCTTGGAGGGACTACAGGAGGGAAGTGAGGCTGTGTAAGGAAAAAATCAGAGGGACTAAGGCTGAACTAGAGATCAGATTGGCTAAGTCTGTAAAAGATAACAAAAAATCTTTCTATAAATATATAAACAATAAAAGAAGGACAAGGGAGACTATACAGTCCCTTTTGGACACAGAGGGAACAACGGTGACAGGGGATGAGGAGAAGGCTGAGGTACTTAATGCCTTCTTTGCTTCAGTCTTTAATTGTAAAGAAAGCTGTTCCCTCTGTGTAGAAACCCCGGAAATAGAGGAGCAATATGAGGCTCCCATGGTCCAAGAGGAGGTAGTCAGAGCCCTGCTTGGCCAACTGGACACCCACAAGTCTATGGGGCCAGATGGGATTCATCCTAGGGTATTGAAGGAGCTGGCAGATGTATTGGCCAAACCCCTTTCCATCATCTTCCAGCAGTCCTGGAAGACTGGGGAGGTACCTCTGGACTGGAGGCTGGCTGATGTAGTGCCCATTTACAAGAAGGGTAGCAGGGAGGGAACTACAGGCCAGTCAGTCTGACCTCAGTGCCAGGGAAAGTCATGGAATAGGTGATCTTGAGTGCTATCATGAAGCACTTGCAAGAGAACCGGGTGATCAGATCCAGTCAACATGGGTTTACCAAAGGCAGGTCGTGCCAAACCAACCTGATCACCTTCTATGACAAAGTCACTCAGCTGCTGGATGAGGGAAAGGCTGTGGATGTGGTCTTTCTGGACTTCAGTAAAACCCTTGACACAGTTTCTCACAGCATTCTGCTACGGAAACTATCAGCCTCTGGCCTGGACAGACACACACTCTCCTGGGTAGAAAACTGGCTGGATGGCCGGGCCCAGAGAGTGGTGGGAAATGGTGTTAAGTCCAGCTGGAGGCCAGTGACAAGTGGTGTTTCCAAGGGCTCAGTGCTAGGTCCAGCCCTGTTCAATGTCTTCATCAACGACCTGGATGAGGGCATTGAGGGTACCCTTAGCAAGTCTGCAGATGACACAAAGCTGGAGTTGATCTGCTGGAGGGTAGGGAGGCTTTGCAAAGGGACCTAAACAGGCTGGACCACTGGGCTGAGTCTAATGGCATGAGGTTTAACATGGCCAAATGCCGGGTCCTGCAGTTGGGGCACAACAACCCTATGCAGAACTACACACTGGGAGAAGTCTGGCTGGAAAACTGCCAGGAGGAGAGGGACCTGGGGGTGTTGGTCGACAGCCGACTGAACATGATCCAGCAGTGTGCCCAGGTGGCCAAGAAGGCCAATGGCATCCTGGCTTGTATCAGGAATGGTGTGACCAGCATGTCCAGGGAGGTGATTCTCCCTCTGGACTCAGCACTGGTGAGGCCGCTCCTTGAATCCTGTGTTCAGTTCTGGGCCCCTCACCACAAGAAGGATGTGAGGCTCTGGAGTGAGTCCAGAGAAGAGCAACGAGGCTGGTGAAGGGGCTGGAGAACAGACCCTATGAGGAGCGTCTGAGAGCTGGGGTTGTTTAGCCTGGAGAAGAGGAGGCTGAGAGGAGACCTCATTACTCTCTACAAGTTCCTGAAGGGAGGTTGTAGAGAGGAGGGAGCTGGCCTCTTCTCCCAAGTGACAGGGGACAGGACAAGAGGGAATGGCCTCAAACTCCACCAGGGTAGATTTAGGCTGGAGATTAGGAGGAGGTTTTTCACACAGAGGGTCATTGGGCATTGGAATGGGCTGCCCAGGGAGGTGGTTGATTCCCCTTCCCTGGAGGTGTTTAAGGCATGGGTGGATGAGGACTTGAGGGACTTGGTTTAGTGTTTGATAGGAATGGTTGGACTCAATGATCCGATGGGTCTCTTCCAACCTGGTTGTTCTATGATTCTATGACAAGGAAATCTTTAGCAGCAGGCTGGCCAGTTTGGTGAGGCTGCTTTAAACTGAAGATCATGGGGAGTGGGGTCCAAAACAGCAATGCTCATGCAATCACGCTAAACAAGAAAATAAGACAGACCAACCAGGGCAGAGAAAAATGTCCCTTTGCAGCTTCCTATGGTAAGAATCAGAACACAAACCATCTTGAGGGCATGTATGACTATGGCGGATCCTCCCCCATCCCTCCAGTGCAACCTGCATCCTCAAGTACTTCTCTTAAATGTTTGTATGCCAATGCACTCAGCATAGGTGACAGGATGAACCAGAGAGCTGTATGTGGTTGCAGGGCTGTAACCTCATTGCAATCGCCAAGCATAGCGGAATAGCTTGCATGACTGGAACAGTGTCATGGATGTCTAAGTGCTTTTTAGAGAACACAGGTTCTCAAGCTGGTGGGCTTGCTCTTAATGCGAGGGAGCAACTGGAATATATTGAGCTCAACCTACACATGGATAAGAAACTAATGGAGAGCTTATGGGGAAGAATAGGAACAGGCTAATGCCGGGTACATTGTTGTGGGTGTCTACTACAGACAGACCACTTGTTCAGGAAGAGGAGCTTGAGGGTGCCTTCTACAGGTGACTGGAAGTAGCAGCATGCTCACAGGCCGTAGTTCTTGTGGGGGACTTAAACCCCCCAGATACTTGCTGGAATGATAACACTGCAAGGCACATGCAGTTCAAGAGGTTCCTACAGAGCACTGATGACAACTCCTTGATGCAAGTGGTGGAGGAGCTAACAAGGAGCACTTCTGCAACTTGTACTAGCAAACTAAAAAGGTCTGATGAGGGATGTGAAGTGGCTGCAGTGACCACGAGTTGGTGGGGATCAGGATCTTGCATGGAAGAAGCAAAGCAATAAAGCAGGTTTACAAAACTGGACTACAGGAAACCTAACTTCAGCCTCTCCAAAGATCTACTTGGAGGTATCTTGTGGGATAAGGCTCTAGAAGGTAGGAAATTTCCAGAGACCAGGGTTATATTCAAGCAATTCCTCCTCCAGGCTTAAGATCAAAAGATTCCTAGCAGTAAAAAATGGAGCAAAGGAGGCAAGAAGCCTGCATCATGGGTAAGGAGATTCTGGAAAAACTCAAATGGAAGAAAGAAGTTTATGGAGAGTGAAAAAAAGGACTGGTCACTTTGAAAGAATATAGAAACCCTATCTCAGTATGCAGGGATGCAACAAGGAAGGATAGGGTCCACTTGAAATTAAATCAAGGACAGCAAGAAAGACTCCTTTAAGTTCATCAACGGCAAAGGGGAAAATGTAGGCCCATGGTTGAATGAGGTCAATGCCTTTGTGATGGAGGATGCAAAGAAGACAGAGCTGCTGAATGCCTTCTTTGCTTCAGTTTTCACTGCTAAGGCTGGCCCTCAGGAATCCCAGACCTTGGAGACAGAGATGAATTCTGTAGAAAGGAAGACTGTCTGCTGGTCTAGGAGATCATCTAGGCAAACAGGACACTCACAAATCTGTGGGCCTTGATGGGATGCATCCACGAATGCTGAGGGAGATGGCAGATGTATTGCTAAGCTGTTCTCCATGATCTTTGAAAGATCATGGAGAAGAGGAGAGGTGACTGAGGACTGGAGAAAAGCTAGTGTCAATCCAGTCCTCAAAAAGGGCAAGAAGGAGAACCCAGGAAACTACAGGCTAGTCATCCTCACCTAGAAAGATCATGGAACAGATATCCTGGATGTTATTACTAAACATTTAGAAGAAAAAAAAGGTTATTGGAAGTGATCATCATGGAGCACGCAAACAGAGGAGGGCCTTGTCAGAAGGGTGGGCTCAAGCAGTTTGTGAGAGCAGTTCACAAAGGCAGGGTACACAGGGAGGGCGCAATCTCTGTGCTTAGAATGTAAGTTCAGTTGGTGAAAGGGACCCCAGCCATGGTGTCCACCTGGTAAGTAGCAGCATACTCTGCACCTGTCAGAAGGGATGTTTCTGTCCAGGCTTCAGGCTGCAGGGAGTGCCACCAGCTTGCACTGGAAACAGAGGGCAGCAGGGGCAACAGCTTTGTAAGGTGAGAGCAGAGGAAATATCAGCTCAGCCTGGTAACAGAACAGCAAGATGAGTTAGAGACACTAAGGTGCATCAGGGAGGGTGAGCTAGAGATAGACTGGGTGAACCACACGCTCACTCCAAAATACAGGAGTAGAATCAGTTGCAGGAAAAAGCCCATGCTCAAAGGGATCTGGTATGATCTCCCAGCCAGGATGTAGGCAAGGATTCAAAAGGAAGTAGTGAGTTGAAACAAGTCCACTGTCAGGACAGAAAACCAACCCTCTCCTTGCCCACACTTCCCCAGGTGTTTCTCCACAACAGTTTCAAGGTTCTTGATGTGGAGGA
Organism: Coccyzus lansbergi; assembly: GCA_033558105.1. Taxonomy (NCBI): domain Eukaryota; kingdom Metazoa; phylum Chordata; class Aves; order Cuculiformes; family Coccyzidae; genus Coccyzus; species Coccyzus lansbergi. The sequence goes on from JAUMJK010000694.1 coordinate 722,734, forward strand.
TGGACTGGAGTAAAAAACGGAGGATGATGCACCCACATCACAGCAGGAGCCAAGACTGCAACAGCACACATGCTGTGTTACCAGAACTGCCACAAGGATGAAAAGGCAAGTCATAGTTGCAGGAAACTCCCTGCTGAGGGGGACAGAGGGTTGGATATGTTGAATAGACCCCACTCAAAGGGAAGTCTTCTGCCTCCCAGGTGTCCAGGTAAGGGACATTGCCAGGAAACTTCCCATCCTAGTGAGGACCTCAGGCTGCTGCCTGATACTGCTCTTCCACATGGGAGGTGATGAAGCTTCTGTATATAGCCTGTGGGGGATTAAAAGAGATTTTAAGGCTGAGAGATTTAAGAAGAGATTTTAAGGTGGCTAGTGAGGGAATCTGGGATCTAAGTGATTTTTAATTCCCTCCTTCTGGTTATGGCTGGTGACATTGTAAGGATCAAAGGGGTCCAGTCTATTACTACACGGCTCCATGGCTGGTGTTACCATAATAACTTCAGGGTTTTTGACAATGGGATGGCCACACAGCACTAGGTTTACAGGTGTCACATGGGAGCCACCTTTCTCAAAGAGGGAGGAGGGTCTTTGCCCAGGAGCTTGCAGGGTTCATAGTTAGGGCTTCAAATTTGATGTGAAGAGGAGGGGTGGGGGGAATAATATCAGCCTTGAGGAATCCCATGACTGGAGTATGGCTATGAATTCCTACAGGCTGTTCAGAAGGGACAGATTGGTAATGAGGGGTGGAGGCATTGCTCTCTATTTCAGAAAAGGAACAAAATGTGAAGAGCTGTTGTTGAAGAGTAGCCATGAACAGGCTGAAAGCTTTTGGGTTGCCATTTTTAAAAAGGGTAGAAAAGATCACCCTGGGAACTATCAAACTGTCAGCGTCACCTCTGTACCTGGGAAGATCATGGAACAGATCTTCCTAGATGCTATACTAAAGCACATGGGGGATGGGGAATTGAGTAATGGTAGCCAGTATGGCTTCACCTGGGGCAAGTCCTGTATGACTAACCTAGTGACTTTCTATTATGGAGTAACCACACTAGTGGACACAGGAAAACCAACAGATGTGATCTATCTAGACTTCTATAAAGCCTTTGACATGGTCCCCCACAAAATACCTCTCTAAATCAGAGAGATATGGATTTGATGAGTGGACTGTTCGGTGAAGAAGAAGAAATAGTTTGGATGGTCGCATTCCGATTGGAGTGTTCAATGGCTTGAGGTCTCAGAAAATGGCTTGACCAACTACATCAGCCAATTCCCTCAGTACTCTGGGATGCATATTGTCATGTCCCGTAGACTTACATAAGTTCAGGTTCCTCAGATGGTCACAAACCTGACCCTCCCCTACAGTGGGAGGGCCTTTACTCCCTGGTCCCCTTCTTGTTGTCCATTGACCCAGGAGGGGCGAGGAGAGCAGTTATCAGTGAAGACTGAGGCAAAAAATTGTTGAGTAGCTCAGCCTTCTCTTCGTCACTTGAGATGAGGTCACCATTTTCATCTGTTGGTAGGGGTATGCTTTTCTTAACCTTCCTTTTCTGATTGACATATCTGCAGAAGCCCTTCTTGTTAGTCTTCTCTTCCCTTGCCATGTTCAGCTCCAGCTGCACCTTTGCCTTCCTGACCTCATCCCTACACAACCAGGCAGCATTTCTACAGTCCTCCCAGGTTCCCTGTCCCTGCTTGAACTGCCTGTGCAGTTCCCTCTTGCTCTTCAGTTTGATCAGCAGGTCTCGACTCTGCCACACTGGTTTCTTCCATTTCCCTCCTGATTTCCTACATCAGGGGACTGATTGCACTTTCGATTTATGGATATAATCCTTAAATATTTGCCAGCTCTGTTCTGCTCCCCTGTCCCAGAGGACCATGTCTCAGGCGGTCCTACTGACTAATTCCTTGAAGAACGGAAAGTGTGCTTTCCTGAAATTTAGGGTCCTGACTGTACTCCTCACCTGGATACAGATAAAAGTGTGAAAATACACAATGTTTGCATGTCTAGGACTAAAAGCAAGTTATCCTTTAAGCAAAAAGTTCTTAATTATTTTCACTGTGGACAATTGCATGCAGAGAAAATGCAGCTGTTCAGGTTTTTAATCTTTTTGTATTCTGTTCTCTAATTTTATATATGCTTAACTGTCCAAGTTTCAAGGAAGTCTACTGTGTTTTCTGTCTGTGCTGTTGGACATTGGGAAAATATTTCCTGCATGTATTTCACTGAGATCTCTGTCCTTCCTTCTCACAGACCCTGGACCTCTTATGTAGATGTGGCATAAAAATTTGCTTGTTAGCATTTGCTGATGTTACAGAACGTACCTAGTTCAGTGGCAAACATTGAGAAGGAAGTGTCTTGACTGAAGGAAAAGTAGACCCTGAATTTCTCATGGGAAGAACAGATGAAACACATTAATATGCAGGAAGTAACTTGCATTTCAGATTATGGATAATATTGGAAGTTGTGTTCCTAGAAGTCTATGCCACAAATGCACTGTGTAGGTCATTGTGAATGAGAAAACTGGCAAGTCTGTTTGGGTTTTCAAAGTGAGTTACATTTATTGAATTACAATTGTATAAAATTCACCATACAGCTGTGGTAAACATCAAAATCAAGGACACAGGAAGAGGACTGAGTATATACAGGGGTGGAAAGGGGAGAGAGGTCAAGCATCTTCTCACAGATACTTCAATCCGAACTGGTTTGATTTAACATGGAATTAGCACCTGTGATGCCAGGATTTTTTTTTCTGAAAGAGCCAGTGCTAACCAAAGTCCTAATCTAATGGGTCCATACAGTTGAAATGTAGTAGTCCTGAGCAAATTGCCACAGTTTTCTTGCTTTGAGCATCATGAAGTATGTGTTGTCAGAGGAAAACCAGAAAGCTTATTGCACTAACCTTCTGCCTATCTCCTTGAGAGCACTGCTGTCTCTGAAGAAAACCCACCTGATCACTCATGAATCAGCTCGGTTTTCATTCAACCTGCCAAATTAAGCCTCATTTTACAGAAATGCAAGCAAATGGACATGAGAACTGTTGGCTATGTTAGACACCACACCAGAGCATCATAATTATCAGTCATGTGATTGTTCAACGAACTCCTAGCATAACGCACAAATAATCCACAGACTACAGCTCTATTGCATTTTGACTGGAATTACATGTCATTGCTTGAGGTAGGGGATAGTATACTTTCTCCTCTTACTTAATTTATTTTTTTTTCTTGCAAACCTGAATGAATCAATACTACTGTGAATTGGTAGACAGAGTATTACCTAGGTGGAAACAGTAGATAATTCAGGAAAAAAAAATAGTAGGAGGTGTTGGACCAGAAGATCCGATGGGTCCCTTCCAACCTGGTTGTTCTGTGAATCTGTGATTCCGTGATTCTGTGATTCTGTGTTTTCAAATATTTTGTATCAGAGAACCAATGAAAATAACAATACTACTGAAGAAAAAGAAAATTCCTTAGGGGACAAAAATTACTAAACAGCTAGTAGAAACTGTTTAGGTTTGTGTATATACTAGTTGTAACTATGCGTGCAAAAGTCAAGTACAAAGGCAGGTGTGAAAAAGCCTCCATTACTTTGAAAACTGGGAATACTTCAATATAGAACTGAATTCATCTGTTTTAAGTTCCTGAAAAGATATCTGAATGAGTGGAAAGAACTGGTCTGTGGGTAATACAATGATTATTTAAAGAAATATGTGAAAGAAAGTAATGAAAGAACCTTTATTGAAATCAGAATAGCAAATGGACCTTCTGTGGAGAAAAAAGTTTGGTAACACAAAACAGGAGAAATATGGTTGGATCTTCTGTTCTTTAATGGACAAGCAAGCACAGGTATGTTAGGACAAAATTAAAAAGATTAGATTTGAGAGTAAATGACACTGAAAAAATCAGAAAAACAGACATTCTTGTGTAAGGAAAAGGAACAGATAGGTGTATTCTGTAAAGGGGAGCAGACTGCAGAAAATGTTTAAACATTTTCTTAAGGAGCAATTTATTACCACTTGGTTAATGAACTTTTCTTTACAAGGGCAAACAAACCTAAATGGAAAATTAAGTACGTGTATATTTTTCTATATGACTACAGGTTGCAAGGTCAGATTAAACTCAGTTTGATTTGTTGAAGAAATTCTAAGTAATCTTGGAATCAGTAGAGAATATCCCTTTGAATCAGGAAAAGAACAGGCAAATATGACACACAACTTGAAAAGGAGCCAGGAAGAACTTGGGGAATTATAGATGTGTTAGTCTAATGCCAGTACTAGTTAAAGTGATAGAACAGTAAATTTTGTAAGCATCCATGGCATAACAATACTGGTTAAAGTGTCTGGTGTAGATTTGTTAAGATCAAATAGTGGTAGCCAATGTAATTTCCTCTTCTGGTAGAAGGATCAGTCTAGTAAATGAGGTAGAAGTGGGTTATATGATATACAAGCTTCTATAAGACTTTTGTTGCTTCCCTGCATGACGTCTTCATTTGCAAGCAAAAGAAATATAGTCCTGATGAAATAAAGCAGTCATTCAGTGAGGAAACACAATGTGATTCTCAAGGGTGTGCTCTCAGTCTGGGAGGTCATTTCAGGAGTACTGCATAAGTTTACCTAGGGCATGCTTCTGTTAAAGAATTACATTAATAGCCTGCATGATGAAATGAAGAACATATTGAGAAAACCTGAAGATATCGCTGGGCTGCAGTGGTTTTCAACTACTCTGGAGGAAACACAGCAGAACTGGAATTCAGAGTGTCTTACAGACACAAAAGAGCACTCCTTTTATGAATCACAGCCATAAACCAAATGCAAACACTATTCCTTTTATTTGTATACATTTTTTTTAAATTAGCTTTTGCTTTAAATTCCTAGGAGGTGTGTACAGACAATAGAGGAAATATTTTAATAAGCATTCACTGATCTTCACAAAACTGAGAAATCTTGGAATTCACTGCACCAAACCCAACAGAATGACAGATGAATTGTACGTATTTTCTGAGGAATACATGAGTAAGGTTTTCCTCATTTATTGAGCAATCAGTGCAAATAGAACTATTAGAACTATTTTTACTTAACACAGAGAAGCAAACCAGGCTGAGCAGATGAAATGAACTGTGGTGAACATTTAGGAACAAGCAGTGAAGCACAATCATATATAGGATTCATGGGGAAAATTCACAGGATCGAATACTCTTGAGGGGTGATACTAATGCAACGTGATGGAAGGTGAACAGAACTGAAAAGATTCCATTATTACAGAACTGCAAAGAAAAAATAAATTTAAAAAAACCCAGCCAATATCATATTGTATGCAACAGGTCATACTGTTAACACTAGAGAGAAGAATAAATACCCCATCAGGCTATTTAAACTAGCAATATCAGTTTGTATATATGGAGAGAAATTTCACCACAGCAAAAGAAGATATTCCTGATGTCTCTTTTTTCTTTGTGTCTTTTCCTCTGTGGAAAAGGGCTCCTGAAACAGATTATGAACTTTTCCCTGTCTGTGTTTTGTACAACAGGCTGTTGAGGTTTTTTTGTGCTCCCCCAGTGGAGCTGCATTAGTTTATTGGAAATCCATCAGTGGAGATTCAGGCACATCTGACCATCTGATGATAGCAATGAAATGGAGGAATACAGTTGGCAGTGATGTTTCATGAGGTGTGACTCCAGAGGTTTTCATTATAATAAGTGGGGATTGAAGTAATTTTTTAGTATTTCTATTTTTGTTGTTATATTTTGGTCTAAAGGGATGAGATTAAAAATATGTTTGAAAACATCCCAAGCTGCAACAAATTTGTACTGGATTAGTGCTTTTTTGTCATGTGATGGTAGTGATTTTGATTTGTTACCAGAAGCCCAAATTCAGGCTCTGGGTCATAGAAACGCAGACTGATGGCATAGTTGCAGTTATTTTCTCAAGTTCATCACAGCTTAGATAAAAGATTTCCACCTGCTTTGTTTGTGGTTGCAGTCTGTTGTAATCTCACTTTTGGCAGTACCAGAATGCATGAGCTGTGCTGCACACAGGGCCATAAGAAGTAAGTTTCCCCCAAAATACTGTTGCTTGTTTGTTCTTTCTTTTCAGACTGGGTGATCTCAGTAATTCAGTTTGCACTAAGCTGTGCAAAAACAGTTGAGGAGTGATGCCTTGTGGAAGTGATAAGTAGTCAGAGACAGCAATCACTCGGTTTGCCTTTAACACTTTAAGTATGCACAGAACATCACTAACAACAAAACTAAGAAAGTATTCTGGACAAAACAGAAAAGTATTACTTGGGAAGAGGAGGAAACAACATATTACAGCTAAAATGACTATGGAAATGAAAAAGACAACAGAACATATTACTGACCCTGACCTTGCCCTGAGACTACTAGTTCTCTAATTGTCTCAAATGGCCAGTACTCTGCAGATGACTGAAAAACCCTCTGCTTTGCAGTGGAATAGCATAACTGAATTCCTGATTTTTACAGACTTAAAAAAATATTTGGAGAAATACAGTGTATTACATATCCATTTATCATCCCCAGCTAGTGTGAATATAATTTATAGATAATGATTTCATCACATACTGTAAAAGGCTTTGTTAAGGTTGAAAATATACTATATCTTGATTTTCATTGAAAAGACAAAGTGATTTTGAACATTTTTATTTTCAAAATGAGTGAATGCTTTACTGTTCAAACACTGAATTAGGGCAAGAACCTGAGTGCTTATAAACAGATGTAGAAATACCTTCAAAACTGCTGGTCAATATGACTCTCAAGTGGAAAAATGTAGTGGAAAAAAATGTACCACAAACTTTTGAAGAGTTTTTCCTAACCAGGAGATATAATTTCACTGAAAGTTACTAAAATCCTTTATTTTTTCTTTGAAATATCCTACAGCTAAAACCGTTTTTATCTGCCTGCAAAGGAAAAAAACCCATAAAACAAATTAAGTTATGGGCTTTAACGGTGAATATGGAAAATACTGGGAAAAGGTATCATCGCATTTTTGATATTTTTTAACGCACTTAATGCCTTCAAATTAGAATTGGTTAATAAAATGTGTGTAAGTATTGGGGTAATTGGCAGAGATAAAGTAGCTTGTGCCATGTGGAAGACCTGGCCAGATGTTCAGAAATACTTTTGGGACTTAATTTTTATCAGACTGTGGAAAAATTCTTTACTGGAGATCCTGCATAACTAACTATTGCACTCTTTCTCATTTTATGAATATTGCTTATCCATAAAGCAATATCTCACTTCAGCAATCCTATGCCAAAGCCTAGTTTGGTGCCTAACTCAAACAAAACGAACAGAAGAAAACCTGGGTGTGGAAGTGAAGAGGATTGACATAATTTAGAATTGTATGAAATTTGTTCAGATACAGGCACAGTCTTTCCTCTTCTCAAGTCTGGGCAGTTTATCACAGAAGATTGTTGCAGAGTGCAGCTGTAATTGTTTAGATTTGCACTTGTGTGTGTGTGTGTGAGCAGACATAAAATTATAAATATAACAATACACTCAAATTCTGCAATCATATCTACCATCATTTCCCTTTTAAAGGAAGGATTATTGCTTTAACCACCACTTTCTTTGATGGTGGATTATATTCTTTCTAGTCAATAATTCTTACTGAACTTCTTTCACTCTGAGCTATAAAAAGCATATAACATAAAACCTTGACCAAGGTGTTAGAAGGTGACCTACCAATAATTTATAGTGACAAAGTTTTCCTTGGATTAATTCTGTTATGCTACAAAGACTTCTTTGCATAAAAGGTTCATATAATATCAGCTTATATCTGTTTATTCGTTTTTCTCAGCATTTCCACCCTATGTATATGAGGAGCATTTGACAAGTTCTCAGCTAAATGACGACTTTTAGCAGCTCAAGTCAGTCAGGACATTGATGTTTTAATTCAAGTACTGATAAGCTGTTTCTTCTACAGTGTGAAAGCTATTCTTTTTATTTCTGCTGGTTTTGTGCAATTGACTTCTTAAGGTCTGTAATCAATTGGTTAGGTTCTTCTTCAAATATTTACTAAGCTATGTTCCCCTGGTCCCATGTGCATTATTTCCAAATATATTTATTAGTTCAACAGGAAAATGACCCTGAAGCCTCAAAGAAGTAAAAGATCCCTAGAGAATATGATATAAACCGGGCTAATTTGTTTTGTGCTCTAGCAATATATTTCACAGGTACTGCATTGCTTGGGCCACTTCTGTTAAAACCAAAGCAGTGTGTGAAATTTCTCACATCAATTTCAACCCCTTTCAGTGTTTTCAGGTGCACAGGAAGGTATTGGCAGCATTTCTGGCAATTCTTTAAACCTCACTGTAGCCCAGGCAGCTACAGAGATCTAGTTTAATCATAGGATCGCTAACCTGAATGGGAATGATGGCTAAGATCCAGCAAGCCCTATAGGAAGCTTATAGAATATTATTTGCTGGGCTCAAAAATGAGTGGTTTCATCCTGGAACTGCTGAGGATTATGTATTACTGAATCCTAATCACTAGTGGCTGAAAGAAAAAAAGGTAGATATGCCTGTCTGGAGTACCATCACAGGCTGGTTTGTTCTGACCACCGTTTGTACATACAGATTTAAAGGACATTCTCAGCTACCCATGGTTTAAGACTGCACGCTCTAGTAATTCCCGCCTGTGTCCACATTACCATTTAATGTGTTGATCTGATTTAGAGATTTGACAGATTTATCTGCTTCCCTGAGGCAGAAACACCACTGAAATGAGTACTGACCTGTGTCCGAAAGCAAACATGCAGCTACGTGATTTCATTCAGCAGCACTGAAGAATGTAAATGCCTGACAGATTCAACATTTTTTCAAGTATTTTGCTGAATCAGGATTTATCTCTAAGCATGCAAATATACTCACTGAGATCCCTGTAATCACTACAAGTTAAAGGATGTGTCTTGCCACTGTAATTGTGGGCAGTAAACTCTTCACAAAGAGATTTGCCAAAAGAAGAACATTTCCCAGTTCACTTTAACCTGCATGCTAGCCCTTCATTTTATGAGAACTGGCATTGCTTTTGCTGCTTCTTTGCTCATTTTCATAGCTATTAGCTGATATCTGAATGGAATTCTCCAAATCTGGATGCCTTCTTGCACCTGAGTTATATTTAAAAATTAGTTAGACTGGCAGTTTCTGATTGGCAGCTAAAATACTCTTAAGCACATTTTCATTTTATTTCAAAAGATGGATTTTCCCCACCTCATTCTCCCTAGTAAATTAAATATATCTTATCTATCTAAAGATATACATTGATTTAATGAGCAGTGTTCATATTTGAGATCTTGCCTGGTTCTGTCTAAGAGATCTGCTCACATCTGTATTGTAGTGCAGTACTTTCACCAAGTGGAACTTTGAAATTTAATTTTGGTGAAACTAGGACTTTATTTGGAAGTTCAATACTCTTATCTATGAGATCTTTTCTTTTCATGCTTCTAAGTCACTTTTAGTTTCCTTTCTCTGACTTTTCCAGGCATTTTCTGTCAAGTGTTAAAAACAGTGACATCTATGTCTTCATTTGCAATTGTGTGTAAGCAACTCTTTGACATGTGATGTCTTTGCAGCAAACCCAGCACATTGTTTTGGTCCTGAGTAGAAGATAAGACATTTAGTTTTAGCTATAGGAATTATGATGGCAGAGCTGGCAGGGCTTGCTACATTATTGTTGTATGTTTTAAACTGCTGAATGTTTCCTGCCAGTTAAACCATCAGTGAAGAAAACCACTGTCACTGACAGTGACTTGTAAATTATATGGGGACAGTCTTTGCTTAAGAAAAGAAACAGCCATGACAGAACTTTAATCTAGGACAATTTTCTCCAAAATGGGGTGTGTGCACCCCAGGGGATTCACAATGTCTTCAGGTATAAAACAAAAGTAATTTTGTACCAAAAATAAAATAAAATAAAATAAAATAAAATAAAATAAAATAAAATAAAATAAAATAATGTCTTGAAATATTTTTACCTAATCTTTATCTTCATAGAACCATAGAATCACCAGGTTGGAAGAGACCCACCAGATCATCGAGTCCTACTATATCCACCAATCTCTAAACCATGCCCCTAAGTACCTCATCCACCCACACCTTAAAACACCTCCAGGGAAGGCGACTCAACCACATCCCTGTGCATACTATTCCAATGCCCAATGACCCTTTCAGTGAAGAATTTTTATCTTATATCAAGCCTGAACCTCCCCTAGCTGAGCTTGAGGCCATTCCCTCTTGTCCTGTCCCCTGGCACTTGGGAGAAGAGGCCAGCTCCCTCCTCTCTACAACCTCCCTTCAGGAAGTTGTAGAAAGCAATAAGGTCTTCCCCCAGCCTCCTCTTCTCCAGGATAAACAACCCCAGCTCTCTCAGCTGTTCCTCATAGGGTCTGTTCTCCAGCACCTTTCACCAGCTTCATTGCTCTTCTGTGGACTTGCTCCAGAGCCTCAGCATCCTTCTTGTGGTGAGGGGCCCAGAACTGAACACAGGATTCAAGGAGCGGCCTCACCAGTGCTGAGTACAGAGGGAGAATAACCTCCCTGGACCTACTGGTCACACCATTCCTGATACAAGCCAGGATGCCACTGGTCTTTTTGGCCACCTGGGCACACTGCTGGCTCGTGTTCAGTCAGCTGTCGACCAACACCCCCAGGTCTCTCTCCTCCAGGCAGCTTTCCAGCCAGGCTTCTCCTAGTCTGTAGCACTGCATAAGGTTGTTATGCCCCAAGTGCAGGACCCAGCATTTGACCTTGTTAAACCTCATGCCATTGGTCTCTGCCCAGCAGTCCATCCTGTTCAGATCCCTTTGCAAAGCCTCCCTGCCCTCCAGCAGATCTACACTCCCTCCCAGCTTAGTGTTGTCTGCAAACTTGCTAAGGGAGCACTCAATGCCTTCATCCAGGTCATTGATAAAGACATTGAATGAGGCTGGTCCCAGCACTGAGCCCTGGGGAACCCCACTTGTAACTGGCCTCCAACTGGATTTAACGCTATTTACCACCAGTCTCTGGGCCTGACCAGCCAAATAGTTTTCCACCCAGGAGAGTGTGCGCCTGTCCCTTTCAGAGGCTGACAGTTATCCTTTTATATTTCAATTTTTATGTACCTTTTATAATGTGCATAATACATTAGTACACCAGTACATTTATAGAATTTATAACTAACTAAATAAATAAACAGTTATTGGGGGTGAATAATCAAAACGATTTTGAGACGTTTGCTCTAAGACAGAATCCTAGACAGAAGGCAGTGTAGTATGCAGATGATCATACAGCTGATTTTGCTTTTACTTATTTCAGTTTTAAACCAATGTGGTTCTAATTGAATTATTCCTGATTTATTCAAGCATTACATCACTGTTCTAACATTTGTAATTGGAAATGTGGACACTTAATGCAAATGGAAACATTATCTTCACTACAGGTTTGCTACTGCTATATGCTATATAGAAATGTCTTAGATCTGTGCAGCAAGATGCAAGATTCATTTTCATCACCTTACTGTTATCTAGCAGAAATTGCATTGAATTATGCTGGAGTAAATCTGATATGCTGGAAAGAAGCAAATGTCTAGTCACCATTTGGCTACGAGAGAAATTGTCCAAGCAGCGAGGAATCAGATCTGGAATGCTAAAGCTCTGATAGAATTAAATCTGTCAAGAGCATAAAGGGTGACATGAAAAGCTTCTGTAAGTACTTTGATGATAAAAGGAAGATGAGAGAAAAAGTAAGTCCTCTCTGGAAGGATACAGAAAACTCCGTGAGTCACTCAACGACTTTTTTTGCCTCAGTCTTCACTGGCAAATGTTCTAGCCACACCATCCCCAAGGCTCAAAAGGCAAAGACAGGGACTGGGAGAACACAGAAGTGCTCACTGCAGGAAACAATCATGTTCAAAACCATCAAAGGAACCTGAAAGTGCACAGGTCCATGGCACCTGATGAAACACACTCATGGATTCTGAGGGAACTGGTGGTTGAAGTTGCTAAGACACTATCCATCATGTATGAGAAGTCACGGCAGCCCAGGGAAGTTTGCACTGACTGAAAATGGGGAAACAACCCCATTTTTTAAAAAAGAAGGAAAAAGGATGACCCAAGGAACTACAGGCCAGTCAGTCTCACTTCTGAGCCTGGCAAGATTGTGGAGCAGATCCACCTAGAAACCATGCTAAGACACATGTTATATACTGAGGTAGTTGGTGATAACATGGATTCACTAAGGTCAAATCATGTCTGACAAATCTGATGGTCTTCTATGATGGGGTTACAGGATTGATGGATAAAGAAAGAGTAACTACCATCACCTCCCTACACTTGTGTGATTCTTTTGACACTGTTCTGCATGACATACTTGTCCTTAAATTGGAGAGACACGGATTTGATGACTGGACTGCTGAGTGGATAAGGAATTGGTTGCACTCAAAGAGTTGCAATCAACAACTTAATGTTCAAATGAAGATCAGTGATGAGCAGCACTCTGTAGGGGCTGGTATTGGGACTGGCATTGTGTAACATGTTTACCAGTGACATGGACAGTGGGATGGAGCGCACCCTTAACAAGTTTGCTGGTGACACCAAGCTGTCTGATTGTGGGCAACACCCCGGAGAGAAGGGATGCCATCCAGAGGGACCTTGACAGAATTGAGAGGTGGACCTGAGCAAACCTCAGGAAGTATAACAAGGCAAAGTGGAAGGTCCTGCAAATGGGTTATGGCAATCCCAAGCAGGCTGAGTGGAGAGTGAATTGAGGGTAGTCCTGCAGAGAACTCAGGAGTGCTGGTAGATGAGAAGCTAAATGTGAGTTGGCTATGTGCACTTGCAGCCCAGAAAGACAGAGAAAGCTCTGAGGAGACCTTATAGCAGCCTTCCTGGGATTGCTACAAGAAAGACGGGGAGGGACTTTTAGCAAGGGCGTGTAGTTACTAGACAAAGTGTAATGGCTTGAAATTGTAGGAGAGTAGATTTATATTAACTATAAGGAAGAAATTCTTCACCTTAAAAAGAGGCACTGGTACAAGTTGCCCAGAGAAGTTATGGATGCCCCCTCACTGGAAGTGTTCAGGCCAGGTTGGATGGGGCTTTGATGAACTTGGTCTAGAGGAAGGTGTCTCTACTCATGGCAGTGGGGTGGAACCAGATGATTTTTAACATCTCTTCCAAACCAAACTATAACATGATTCTGTTATTCTGTAACTGAAAGCCTCTAGAGACTTGACAGAGGCTGTGCTCCAAATTAACTTTTGTGACTGAGAATGTATAGGAGAAACTATGGGCTGCTGCTTGAGTTCTTGAAAAATATATAACTATTGATTTATTTTAGGTTGAAAAATGTCATGTTTATACCTGCCTTACTGTTATGATAGAATTTGTTAGGAATGGATTTCAAGGAAATGGAACTTCCATGACAACCTAACTCCAGTCTTCAGTAAACTCTTGCTAACACCAAGACTAGAGGATGTGATATTGGAGGAAAAAATGTTGACACATTAAGAATAATTTTCTTCCACATTATGTGTACAAATTTAGGGATAATATCTGTAGGAAGGACAGTAATATTTAGATAAAATTATTTTTCCTTAGATAATGAAAATTATCTTGTGATAATTGACAGCTGGATCACTAGGATACATCCCTAAGGTCTTCAGCATATGAACTGAAGTTCTCCAAACTCTGATTTATAGGAGAGACTTGCACTTAGGTCTTCTCCACACTTAGAAGGTATTCTGCCCATGAGTTTATAGACTTTGTTGAAGTAAAGCACTTTTTACCTCATGGTGGAGATAGCAATTTGTTAGAACAGTGCCACTTCGAATAAACAACTTGTCATAGAGATAGGGATCTGAAACCACTTTATTGGCTATATGCATCAAACCACCATTGCGCACCATTGGATATTTATTACTTTCCCTTACTGTCCTCACACCACTTAGGAAATAAACAATAGGCTAGTGCCAGGGGGACATAAGTCAAACAGGCCTATATACAAACAGACCTATGTGTTTGCTGAGCACTACATACGTGCTTTAAACACTTAGCAAAACCTTCACCCTCAACTCCCTCTGGCTGGGATGAAGTCAAATCATGAACAGAAGAAAATAATTTGTTGTTTGAACAAAGACTTTTATTCTAAGAGTCCCTTTATGGATAGGATTTACTTGCCATAATCTTTATTTTCATGTAGTTCTAAAGAAAACTGTTACTGTGAAGCTGTCCATGCACATGTAGTAAACCTGTAGCCCTTATGATTGCAGAACTTCCACTAAAGTCAGTGCAGGTTTTCCTCAGACGAGAGCTATTTTAGCTTAGGACTAACTTTCTTCATCCTGCGTCCATTCTGTGAATATTATGCCATGGAAAACTGTAACATCCACCTTAGATTTGAAGGAAACTAGGATGCCAAGTATAACCATAGAAGAAAGAAACTGATAATGATCCATCTTCAGAAGACAAGTAAAAAGTGGAAAAGGAGTTAGAAGAAGTAATATGTACATACCAGAACTTCTCTTAAGATGGTCTTCATTACAATAACCACCAGTACAGTAGGCAAACAGAGATGTTACACAGGTATCAACTATTACAGAGACAACATTTGTTAAGGACTGATCAGAATGACATGATAAACATCATGGCAAGAACTGGCAGCTAGGAATTTAGCCTACCAGCAGTGGTCCTGTGGATTAAGACTAATAGCCATCATGCAGCAGAGCAGGTATTCCAGCACTGTCTCATAAAACAATTTGCAGTTATTTTCATGGTCTTAGATGCAAGCATTTCTATACTGGCTGTATTTTAAAGGAATGGCATATTTGCATCCAGTTTCTTGTGTTTGGTGATATGACCTTTATTTGCATCTTATTAAGAAAGGTAGGACATGTTTCATTAGACAATAAAGTTGTAGCTATTATTGTAGTACAGAGTAACCAAGAAACAATTTCCTTTCAATAGCAAACTTGTCAGCCCACCTTTTCCCCCCCTGTTCAACTGACTTAAAAACATAGAATAATAGAATATTATTTACAGTCAGTAAATATCTTTAACTTAGAGTTAGTGACTGAGGGAAGTAGGAAGCAGTGTTATATTTTTGTCTGTGTACGTGTGACTGAAGATCTTCTCTTTACCTGACACAGACTTCTTCGAATCTTGTGTTCTTCGCTTTTCTTATAATTTGTGGCCGTTGGTAATTACATCATGATTTAACTATCCTGATTCACAGCAGCTGGGAAATTCACTTTTCTTAACGATGACATTAATTCTAACCTATTTCCACTGTTCTCAATCCAGGAACACTCTTTAAGCTTTTAAATTTAAATACTGATCATTCATTTCTACCTGCAGTCATGATTATTGATGTAGTCAATGCTATTACTTATTGAAAAGGCTTGAAATCTATTTCTTTAACCATCAGAAAGATAGATGCAAGAGGAACTGGATATTATACAGAGATAAGATTTTGCTCCAAACTAAATATACATTGAGTGTAGTAGTTCAAGAAAAAAGAAGAGAAGAGTTTTTTATAGAACCAGTTACTGATAACGCTTTTCTGAAAACTGAGACTGGAAGCAATAACTATATCAGTTTTTCAGGTGAAAATTTCACATTTGCCAAAGTGAATCCTCTCAGGAAAAAGAACTTTGCAGGCTCTCTTCTCCTGTGACAATGTTTTGAAGATACGTAACAGGCACTTCAGTTTTGAGAAGAGCTTAGACAGCTAGAAAAGCTTCCCTATGAGATGAAGAGACTGAAGTAATTATCTCCAGGCAGAAACATAATAAAAAGATATATAAGTTGTAGGGAAAATAAGAATCTAGGAGGTATTTCAGGCTTTTCTCAGTATACAAATAGAAGACTTGTTAATAAAAATGTAAAACCCCATCTCTAATCCTTTACATGACATATAATTAAACTATTTAACTCATTGCCAAATGTGAAACAAGGGCCAGGGACAAAATACGCTTTCTTTTTGAACCTGACATTTTTATGACCTTAATTACATTAGGGTAAAAATGTGTATAAAGAGATATAAATAGATGTCCTCTTGGCTTTGAACATAAATTAATCACTAAACATATGGGTCTAAGAAGTCTTTCAGTAATTTCTCCAATAGGTATATTGTACACAATTCTCTGGGGGAAGAAGGAGGAAGTTGTTATGGCTTACTTTGAAAATTCAATTTGTGGCCACTGACAGATAAAGATGCATCACTTATTTCAGTGAGTGGAGCTTCTGCCAGTTGCAGATTGTACTTCATTGTACACACAATGTACACATTTCAGAATAAAAGGGATAGGGTCAAATCTCCCTCTGAGTTGTCCTGACAAAGCCCCTGAGACTTCAGTAATTTCAATCCAATTGACTTGATTTTTTGTAGAATAGGGGAAAAAGCCAGACACAGTGTCCTGACCCAAGACCTAAATGGCTGGTTTTCTTTATTTCTGAACCTTATACACTTACCTACCACTTAGTGAAAGATGAGTTCCCCACAGAGGAGGGGGCGGCAGCCACAGTTTAAAATATGAATCCATAAATGAACATCCGGGATTTGATCTATGCAAGGAATAGGTAATTATTTTTTCCTGTGATCCTCTGTTGTGTGGTTTAAAGCCAGACAGGTTATTAACTTGAATGATATTGGAGACACAAAGAGCTATAAATACCATCTTCCTCAGCACTAGTCCCTCTCATTGTCTTGTAATAATCAAATGCAAGTAAATTTATCCCCATGATGGCAATGTTACTCTGACATCAAGATAAACAAAACCAGATATGTGCGTTTATGCAGAGAACAATTTACTTCCTTTTTTTATTTGAAAAGCCTTAGCCAGCATAATCACTTACCAAAGTCCTGCAGAAATAGAAACGGAGAATAAGCAAAATGCAATTGAATTCAGAGGAGTTATAATAGTATTGATTTCTTACTAAAAAATGTAATGTAACACAGGACAAGACTGATATAAAGTGAATAGATACATGAAGTACCTGCATGGCTGCATCGTTAATTTTCATGGAACCAACTGTAGAAAAAAATCTAAGAATAACTTTGTTCAGGTAGTGAATAGACTACATTGTTTCTGGGTTCTCATGATCAGTGTGTTGAATGGGGGAAAGGAGAATGCCTGACAGGTATTCAATCAAGAAGGAAGAGAGAGGTTTTTGCCATACTCCTTTTTCTCCTAAAGAAGATGGACAGAAACAGGAAACAACTGGGACTTTAGTCTCCCTCCTGGACAAATAGAAAGGAGGAAATGAATTGCTCCCCTCAGAGGTATAATTCTAAGTTTCTTTACAATAATAAAATTATCCATAGCAGGTGAAAAAAAAGCTTATGTAGCCTTTCAAGACTAATATAAAAGGTATCTTTGTAAGGAAAGCTTCAAAGACCTTAAGGTATACATGACATACTGGATACACAAAACATATTGTGACTTTTCATATGAGCAGTCATGAAGATAAAATCATAGGAGAGAATGGAGAGGAAGGTTCTGATGTGTTAAAACTTTCTTTATACCTTGTTCTCAGATTTTGTTTTGTAGTGGTAAAGATAGTGACGCTATAATACTGAGTTCTTGGATATAAATAATTAGAGACAGCATCTAAGGAAAGAACTAACAGCTAGCTTTGCAAATAAGTTCATTGCTGCAATGTAGGCAAAATTTTTATCCTCACAAAGCCTGCTTGTAGATGAAAACTGCTAAAAGTTTTAGCAGGACACTGTGCACTGTAATTGTATTTTACAGCCTCCGTGGTTGTAATGTGTCGTTCAAATAGTCTTGACAGCCTCAAAATCTGACCCTATCTAGACAGACAAAATGTCCTCTTGGTTATGTATGTATGGGATTAGGCCAGTTCGAAATAAACCTGTTGGACAAAGATCACCATCTGTGAATCCAGATACATCTTAGATATGGGCTTGGTGTACCTAGGAAATAACAAATTCAGTGTATTCATCACAGCAATAATGTGGTCTCTCTTAAGCTGACCACAGAAGTCACCAGAGGAAAACAGATCAATGGAAAACTTCAGGATACAGAGGAGAAGTACAGGCTACTGCCCCCTGCCTCACTTTCAGCCTGTTGACCTGATGATTCTTAAAGGAGGCCAGCAAGGGAGAACATACAATGAGGATGAACAGGTATTTTGGCTCACCACAGCATTTAGAAACACAGAAAATAACATTTAGAAAACCTAATGGCTGAGTTTACTATCAAGGTAAGCCAAACAGACCCTGTCTACAACAAAGAAACAAGGCTAGCAGAGCCATAGCCAACTAAGATTTGATCAGATCTTAAACATCACCATAAAAGTATACTAGAATCATAGAATGGTTTGGGTTGGAAGAGACCTTAAAGGTCATCCAGTTCCAATCCCCCTGTCATGGACAGGGACGCCTTCCTAAAGTTTCTAGCTTTGGTGATAGGATTAGGTATCTGAACCACTTTGGTGAGAAAAGACTAACGCTCTTCTCCATAGCATTTGGTATGGGAAGCATCAAGAAACTACCTGCTCAAGGTGTAAACTTCTGTGGATCTGTAATTTGAGGATCTATCAACTGCATCTGTTACATAGGAATTCTGGATGACTACCTGAACCTTGTTAGCAGGGCACTTAAAAGTTAATGAGCAGCAACCATGAGTCAACACTTTTAAACTGACATCAAGTACAAGATGCTGCTAAAAGGGACTTTTTGTTCCTGCCTTATACAGTGTCCTCGACCATGTATTCCAGCTGCCTCAAGCACTAGCATTTGTGCATAGTAGAGTGATTGTACTAGAAAAACTCAGGAAAAAAAAAAAAAGGAGTTTACATCTGAGTGGTTCTTCAAGAGCAAATTCAGTCCCAGCTAAAAACAAGCCAGCCTTCCTCCATGAACAAGGTCCCAGGCTCCTGGGAAGACACGGTAATTTATTACTGTGCCAATCTAGTGCCCTAAGGAAAGAAGATTCATAGATCAGGACAGACAACTTCCTCATGACCTTTGTCAAAGTAATTTAAAAACAAGAATCTGCATGAACCTCTGACTAGAAATGACTAGTCTCTACTTAGATAAAATAAGTTGGTTTTCCTTTAAAAAGATAAAATAGTCTACAAAGACAGCACTTCCCTAAAAATTAATGTGTATACATCAGCTCTACTTCTTCCAAACTGTATTTTTAAATTCATTGTACTGTAAGGAAATTAGAATTAAATCATAAGAACATATATTTTTAAAAAATCCACTTGACTTAATATACTGGCAGTTAATACTGTTGAGCACCATTCAGTGCACATTGAACAGGACAATTTATTTACTTTACAAGCAATGATGTTGAAACTCTAGCTGTCATCTTTATCATTAAAGAGACAATGATGCTATGCAATTTGCTTTTAATCTCTCGTATAGTATTGAAGCTCTGACATGACAAGACTAGAGGAATTAATCAGTAGCTGCACCTACAACTCAATTGTAACATCCAACTACATTAACTTTATTTCAGAAAATATCAATAAACTCATTTAGATTGGCCTGATATTTAAAGCTGAGGTCTGTGTAAACTCAGCTAGAGAAATGAGATGGATTTTCATAACTTGTTGTTATTTGAGAATAATTTGACTCCTACTTTGCCTCCTCTGAAGTGAATTAATATATGTATATAAAAGTGGCAAAACCGGCCCATACATCAAAAACCTTTGTAGCATAAATTTCCATAAGCTACAATTTATTTGTAAGTCTTTTAATACTTGTTGTATAAAAAATTGTGTCATCTAGAAGCTAGTGTACATTCTTCTATGGGTTTTTTTCTGTGGGAGTGGGAGACTAGGAGAACACACAAGAAAAACTTGAATGTGTCCAGTAAAATGCACTCATAAATAAAGTAAATAATAAGTGAAAAAATAAAACTGCACGCAACGCTGGGAGTATGTTGGCAGTCCTTGTTAAAAAATAATGCAAATATTGTTAATAACTTGAAAAACTGCTTAGGATTACTAATTGCTTACAACACTACTGGTATCTGGAACGTATTGTCTGCAAATGCTTTAAGCCTGTATTTTTGCTATAAGATGAATGTGAATGTTAAACAAACAGATGGAATAATCTTGATTATCTACAAGAAAAAAACTGATGTAACAAAGAAGAGATTCAGAGCTAGTCAGCAATTTCAGAAATTTACAGTGGATGTTATTAAGATGATTTATTTTGCAAACTTCAGTTGAGAAAAAATTACTTGTAAACTAGCATTTTTAAGTAATTTACAGATACCAGATGATAGTTTTTAAGAAATCATTTAGCCATATTCTGGATTCTTGGGACTGCATTGCACCACACAGGTGACTCTCAACCAGCTAAAAATCTTCACAGAGCCTGGCTTCAAATACACCAGCTCTGTATTGCTCTCCCTTGTCTCTGACACAGGAGATGTGGTGATAAAAACTCAGCATATCTGGAACATTGCTTTGTTCTCCACAGCATAATTAGAGCCAACTAAGTAGATTTTCCTGGAGTTTCTCTGGAATCAAATCCAAGCGTAGCAGCTAAAGTATCAAGAAAATTTACAAATCATTAAGAAAGAATCTTCCATCTCTTTTTTCATCACAGCATCACTGTGTACAGATGGGGCAACAGAGAAAATTCATCCTGAAGTCAACTTTTTCCACAATGTCAAAATTCTGAGAAGTTCCTATCATCTTAGAAAAACTTATGTTTGAACAAATATGCTTGAAAATCTCTTTCCTTCACAGAGGAACAGTATTAAAGTGAACTTAATTCAAAATTAATCTCAAACTTCTAGACTTGCATAAAAGCTGCCTCATTATTTCAATAGCAGGCATCACTATTAACAGTTTCACTTCAGTAATGTAACTTTTATTCATTTTGGATGAAATGTGTACCTACTTTTCTGTTACTTCTAAGATTGTGAGGTAGAGGGAATTATCCTTGTTTGTGTGTTGTGCTGTTATGCTACAAGTTTAATTACTGCGATAGGCTTTCAACGGTGAAGTGTGGGAGTAGCAAACGGACACTTGTGTATCTAAATAACTTGTTTCTGGCCTTAGTAAAAATTATGAACATGATAATAGCAGTGAGGCAGCTGAATAGAATGAAAACAGGACAGTGGAACTTGCAGTCAGCTCATCATTGTCTAGGATGAAAGTGGCAACTGGGATTTCTCAGGCAGCAAAAACCATGGTTAACAACATGGAAAACTTAAGAGACAGGCACTCCAGCATTCCAAGAAGCTGGCTACACCTTCCTCTTCCACCTAACCTCTTTCAGGTTATTCTTCCAGGTTATCAGGCCCAGATTACGGATCTGGTTCTAACTATGAAATGAAGAGCGAACAGAGATGTGACTGGGTTCAGCACAAAGCCACTGTAAGCTGAATTAGTAGCGTATGAACCCATCTGCACCACTCTCAAGACCTATTAAAGCCCTGAAGCAGTACTACTGCTTTGGCATGACTGGCAGCAGAGCTAGCAGATCTCTCCAGGGGAGACCTTGGGTGTCACTGTTTCGTGTTTGCAGAACTGAGAATGCTAAGGAGGAGGTCGAGAGACATCTCAGTACCTTGCAGGACCTAATTCAGCTTTGAAGCTGACAGCTGTACTGACGCTGTTACCTCTGTTAGATCCAAGCTAATTCTTTGCAGAGCTACTGAAATGCCTCAGTGCAGGCCACAGCTAGCCAGCTCTGAGTTGATTGAGCAGAACTGCATGGAGAGCTAACTAAAGAGAAAAAAATATCGAGATTACACAAAGGTGATCCTGAAGTTTGGAAATCTAGGTTTCCTTATTGTGCTATTGGACTGCAATCAGTGAATAGATTTTGATCAGACTAACTATAGGAATCAAGAGGGATCATTTTCCCCCTCTTCATATATGAGAGTTGGATGTACATGGCTTCTCAATCTCAACAGAACTACAGACTGGACTGGACATAGCAAACAGTTCTGCTACTGATACTGAAAGTGACTTATGTTCCTGGATGGTTCACCTTGTCCACAAAGGAAGGACTGAAGAGATTGCCAAATCTGGACTAATTTTGATTGAGGGCGGTCTGGCTGAAAGCTATGCAGCTACAACAGCAATGGCCTTACATTTTTCAATCCCCTTCTCACAGCTTATAGTCTTTGGCAGTACAAAATTTAAATTTATTAAAGTCCTATAAAACATTTTCTGTTTCATGAAAGGCGGGTGCAGGTATTGTGAAGTGGATCTCATAGTGAAATACATGTGCTTGAGTGAAAGGGATGGGTTTCTATGACTCAACCTCTCCAGTCATTAAATTATTGTATGGTTTCCTGTATTTTAAAGTTAAAGCTGTTCTTCAGAAGCGTGCAGTAGCACTAATTCCTGTTGGCCTTGTCTCCAAGATGCTTAACGAGAAAATTCAAGAAGGCTGTAGTTGGTAGGTTGTCTCCTGGCACATTCCTGTGTCCTGGCACTTTCCTTCCACCTGTTTGGAACTTCTCTCACAGAAAACTGCATGTACTGGATCAATTTCAGGAACAGAAATAATTAATTTCCTTAACTCCCTAGTAAAGCCCATTCATTTTGAAATCATTACTAGAATATAATTTTCTGAATAACACAGACATGCAATTCACACATCCTGGTGAACAGTAAAAACCCAAGAGCCAAATAATTTTCAAACTTAAGTGTAATATGCAACCACATGAACAAAATGCTGCAATCAAATTCTAGTATTTCAGTTTTTCTTTGGCAAATAGATAGTAGAGTCACAATCTGAGAGAGCATTGAGAATATGAAACACTCCCTTTTTTGAAATGTGTAGAATGAAATTGCTCAGGAAAGCATCTTCTGCCACAGTTGTTAGTGGGTTTTCTTTTCGTTCTTGCTGAGAAACCTCTTGTTTGCTGCAGCTGTGTCATAACTGAATAACATTAATATTTTAATTGGACTTTTAAAAACTGTGATGTTAAGTTTTCATTTACTCACAAGTTAGCTTGGATTTTATGAGGCTATGGTTTTCATTAGTTACTCTAGGTGCTTCACTTAGGTTATCTGAGGACATTAGCACAATGTTTAGTTGCTGGAAAGTTTAACTGGCATTTTTCTCTTTAAATGCTTAGTAGGATTAAAGACACAATCACATCAAATGAGTGAGTTTCCCCTTAGTTTACATCTTCCACCTCCTACCCTCCCCTTCCTGCATGGTTGCCTACATGACTTCTCAGTTTAATTCAGACTGAAATGATTTTCAGTCTGAACAAAAAATAAAGTAAAAAAGTAGAGCCGAATTAAAAGATTGCAATTGAAAAAGCACCCTGTCAGCTTTTCCCCACTGGAATTTCATGGTAAAAAGTGTCTGGGATTGATTTCCCTTAGCCGTGCCAGCGCAAAACACCTTTGGAAACAGTTTCTCCAAGAGCCCTTAGTGGACTTTTAAACCCCCGCGTCTCCTGTTGCTTTGAAATGCTAATTTCAGACTAATCTAATTAGGCTAATGACTGGCCCACCACCGTGCGAGAAAGCTGGGACAATCTCCTTGCGATTTTCCTCCCTCCCAGACTCGCACTGCCTTCATTTCATCAGCCTCGCTCTAAACAGCAAGAAGCATAAACTTTGATTTCACTAAAAGGTCTTTAAATAGGCAGCTGCTTAGAAGCCAACCGTGCCATGCATTTCAGGAGACATTAAAAAACAAAATAGGCTTTGGTAATGAAGGAGAGCGTTCTTAAATATCGATTACGGAGGTTTTGACTGTGTCTCAGAAATGTCTTCATTCGATACAGCACAGAGCATGTAAACGTTAGTACGATCGGTTAACACAATGGGCTGCAGCTCTTCTCCGCTTATCATCTCGGCGCCTTGATCATTTATAGTGAAGATCGCAGGTCTAGAGGGGGAGAAATGTAGTCAGGTCCCCTCTTAGAAAGGACCTAGCCAAAATCTGTCTAAACGTTGCGAAGTTGTGAACTCAGACTTATTTGTAAGTGCTGGCTGAGAGAAGATGAGGAAACCCGAGTGTGTGCAAGTCAGGCTCCGTGATCCTCATCTCAGGATTGATTAAGTTAGAATCTGGCACATCTTCCTGCTCAGGAATTACTTCCTTAGCTTTCTGGGGTTTCTGAGCTTGCATGGCACAATTTACAAGCAGAGTGAATTATCTCATATCGTTAAAAACATTGAGCAGCAAGATAGCAGAAAGCCTGACACAGAAGTCCTACCAGAGAATTTTACCTTTCGCTGACAACTAGAGTTAAACCTATCAATAACACCACATTTTTTAATTTTTGTTTTCCTCTTTAAACGACATACGTTTCCCAATTTTGTGATTATTTATTCTATATTTACTGGGTGCTAATCGATTTGCTCACGGAATGACAATCGGACACTCCTTTGTATGCGAGATTGTTCCCGGAGATATTTTTCTCATTTTGCTTTCAGACTCAGCCTTTCCCCTCCTATGGGGACGAACTGTAACGCATTTTATTAATTTTTTCTTTCTTATTCCCTCCCCCCCCCCCCTTTTTTTTTTGCTGTTGCTCCGAGACGAGAGAGGTTTCACAATTCCCTTGTCTTCCCACGGGGAGCTGAGCCCCGGAGACCCGACGGCAGCGACCGCCCTCCACGCACCAGAGGCGAGGACACGAATTATCACCAACGGGGCTTGTACCGCTCGCCACCGACGAAGCCGGAGCACTGCGCCCCGAAACACACGCGGGGGCTCCCGGGGCACCCCTCCCCCCCCCCCCCCCGCCGAGGGTGGCGACCAACACCCCCACCTCCCCGGGCCACCGGGCTCCAGAGAGCACAGAGAGCATCCCTCGCCGAGAAGGGAAGCCCCGCTGCCCGGGGCGGAGCTGCGGGAGGAGATTTGGAGGGGCTGAGGGAGGGGGAGCCGCGGTGGGTCTCTCTCTGCCAGGGAGCGACGGGCAGCGGAGACCGCACCGACCCGAACGGGGGGACGATGGGGACCCCGCGCCCCCCCCCGCCTCCCCACTGCCGCCCCCGCGGAAGGGCGGGATGGAGGGGAGGACGGAAGGGGAGGGGATGGAGGGAGGGAGAAAGCGAGGGGCAAGCGGAGAGGTAGAACGGCAAGGAGAGGCGCGGGAGAGCGGCGGAGCGAGGGGCAGCGGCTCGGAGCCGCCCCCGCCGCCCGGGGCTGCGCGCTGGGCAGAGGCGGCGGGGATGGGCGGGCGCGGGGCGGCTCCGCCAGCCGCCGTCCTCCGAGCCCCGGCCGCCTCCCGCCGCGCTATATAGGGGCGGGAGGGGTGGCGGAGGGGTTGCCCGGCGTGGCCGAAGCGCACGGGGCGGCGATGCCTCCTGCCAGGGCAGCGCGCGAGTGACCGGCCGCACTTCCCATGCCCGTCTCCTGAAGCCGCCCCCCACCCCCGCCCGGCATGGACGTGGCCAACAACACTACCTCCCCAGAGCGCTCCCCCGAGGGGGCCGGCGGCCTCGCCGAGGTGACCCTGGGCTACCAGCTGCTCACCTCCCTGCTGCTGGGCACGCTCATCCTGTGCGCCGTGAGCGGCAACGCCTGCGTGATCGCGGCCATCGCCCTGGAGCGGTCCCTGCAGACCGTGGCCAACTATCTCATCGGCTCGCTGGCCGTCACCGACCTCATGGTGTCCGTGCTGGTGCTGCCCATGGCAGCCCTCTACCAGGTGCTGAACAAGTGGACGCTGGGGCAGGTCACCTGCGACATCTTCATCTCGCTGGACGTGCTGTGCTGCACCTCCTCCATCCTGCACCTGTGCGCCATAGCCCTGGACAGGTACTGGGCCATCACCGACCCCATCGACTATGTCAACAAGCGGACTCCCCGCAGGGCAGCCGCGCTCATCAGCCTGACCTGGCTCATCGGCTTTTTGATATCCATCCCGCCCATGCTGGGCTGGAGGACGCCCGAGGACCGCTCGGACCCCGACGCCTGCACCATCAGCAAGGACCACGGGTACACCATCTACTCCACCTTCGGCGCCTTCTACATCCCGCTCCTCCTCATGCTGGTGCTCTACGGCCGCATCTTCAAGGCGGCCCGCTTCAGGATCCGCAAGACCGTCAAGAAAGCGGAGAAGAAGAAAGTGGCCGACACCTGCCTCGCCCTCTCGCCGGCCGTCGTGCCCAAGAAAAGCAACGGGGAGCCCGGCAAGGGCTGGCGGCGGACGGTGGAGCCCAAGCCCGGCTCCTGCGTGAACGGCGCGGTAAGGCAGGGCGAGGACGGGGCCGCCCTGGAGATCATCGAGGTCCAGCGCTGCAACAGCTCCTCCAAGACTCACCTCCCGCTGCCCAGCGAGGCGTGCGGCTCCCCGCCGCCCCCCTCCTTCGAGAAGCGCAACGAGAAGAACACGGAGGCCAAGCGGAGGATGGCTCTGTCCCGGGAGAGGAAGACCGTCAAGACCCTGGGCATCATCATGGGCACCTTCATCCTCTGCTGGCTGCCCTTCTTCATCGTGGCGCTGGTTCTGCCCTTTTGTGACAGTAAGTGCTACATGCCCGAGTGGCTGGGGGCAGTCATCAACTGGCTGGGCTACTCCAACTCCCTCCTCAACCCCATCATCTATGCCTATTTCAACAAAGACTTCCAAAGTGCTTTTAAGAAAATTATCAAGTGCAAATTTTGCCGGCAGTGAAGCTCGGACGGGGCAGCGGAGGCGCCTGCCCCTCGCTCCGTCGCCGCCCCGCTCCGTGCCCCCTCCCGGCCCCTCTCCAGCGGGAACCCCCGGCTTCGCTCCTGCGCCCGTCGGACGAGCCCCGCGGAGCAGGGGAGTGCAGGGCAGGGCAGGAGAGGGTTGGGGGGGATGCCCCGGCCGGGAGCGCCTCGCCCGGCCCCTGCGGGACCCCGCTCCCCCCTCCCCACCGCCCCCCCTGGATAGACTTGGGGTTTGCGGGTCGTTGCTTGCGGTCGCTGTAAACCACAGCGTCCTCCCGAGCAGCATCGGTAACAATAACCCACCCTATGCAGAATTCCGCCGTACTGGGGATTTTTCTTGGATTTACGAGGAGACGGCGGGGGACTTTCGGGTCCAGCCTGGGTCCGGCAGTGTGAGTATGGAGGCTGAAAGCGACTCCCCGAGCGGAGGACGGGGCTTTAGGCTCCTCTCTTCCCGGGCTGTGAAACCATCAAATGGATTTTCCTGGGGGGGGTGTGTGTGTGCGTCTTGTAACCTTGCAAAGTACTTCCAGCAACATCCCCGTCCGCGTTACGTGTGTCCAACAGCTCTCCTGCTCCGCTAGGACCTTCCAGTTCATCGGGCTTCCCTCCGTCACAGCGCGGGGAGGGGACGGGACTTAAGCCCCCAACCGCACGTCTCGTTATACCAAGAGATATATGCTTTTTTATTTATTTATTTATTTATTTTTTTAAAATGCCTTTGATGCAGGGTCTCCCATCAAGGAAAGGCTTGGCGCCGTGCGACTGTCCCTAAGTTCACGGCGCACGCAGCAACACAGGGAGTTTAAATCAGCCTGAGAAGTAGCGTGTTGGGTTTTTTGCTTTTTTTTTTTTTTTTTTTTTTTTTTTTTCTTTAAAGCTTCTCTGGAGACGCTGCGGTCGCCTCGGAGGCAGCCAGCTGCAGCACATCGAGCTCGAGGGGAAAAACATCCCCAGAACCATAAAACGACGCCAACGAACCGAACCGCTCCGCCAAAACTCCTGCCATGTGTAGAATGGCAGAGGGGGAGGCACGGGGAGCGCCCCCGGGCGGGGCGGGAGCCGCCTCTCTCCTCCCCCGACCCTTCCCAAAACCCGAGAGCCGTTGCTGGGTCCCCTCTTCTTCCTTCAGTCCCAGCTGCTCGATCCCAGGGAACCCGGGGTGCTCCTCCTTCCCTGCCCATCCCGGTGTTGGAGCGGGAGGGGCTGGCACCGGGCGGGCTGCCGCCTATCTCCGCCTCGGGCTTCCTGAAACGAATGCTTGACCAAATATATATATATATAGTTATGTTTATTTTTGTGTAAACTGTGTTACCTGTAGGTAAAAGGGGATATTAAATCTTGTGCGTCACGTGAATGTAAGTGTCGTCATTTCTGAAGTTCAACTGCTTGCATTAAATGACAATAGTGCATTTAACAGCCTCATATATATATATATACACACACCTGATTTTCTGAAAATCTTATTTTGAGCTCGTTTTCGCAATTAAAGTGATCTTTAATCTTATCCCTCTGATCCCTCCTAGCCACGTGTGTCCTAGATATTCTTTAAGTGCCCGAGCGTCGCAAGAGTCAACCTGTAGCGATTGGGGACCCGAAACCTCTGAGTGCTGGGATATCCTGAGTCTTTGGGAGCCGCATCAGAGCCCCAGGGCACTCGGAGCAGGGTTGGGAGTGGGGACCGGGTTCCCAGGCGCGGGGGGATGCTCCTCGGTGCGGCGGGAGGGCACAGACACAGCCCCTGGTAGGCTGAGAGGTGCCCCGGGGGGACCGGGAGCAGAGAGAACGTGGGAACTGTGGAGCTCCAAGCCCTGCGGCTGGCAGAGGGAGGCGACAGGAGCCTTTGCCCGCCCAGCTTCTCCGCCTGTCCCCGAGCGGAGCCGCCCCGGACCCTGATACCCTCCCCGAGGGAAGGGGCAGAGAGGCATCCCACTCCAGGGCTGCACCTCCCACCCCTGGGAGGTTCCCACTACGCACTCTTCCCCTTGACCCCGGTTGGGACAAAATTTCTCCCTCCCTTCCCCTTCCCCTTCCCCTTCCCCTTCCCCTTCCCCTTCCCCTTCCCCTTCCCCTTCCCCTTCCCCTTCCCCTTCCCCTTCCCCTTCCCCTTCCCCTTCCCCTTCCCCTTCCCCTTCCCCTTCCCCTTCCCCTTCCCCTTCCCCTTCCCCTTCCCCTTCCCCTTCCCCTTCCCCTTCCCCTTCCCCTTCCCCTTCCCCTTCCCCTTCCCCTTCCCCTTCCCCTTCCCCTTCCCCTTCCCCTTCCCCTTCCCCTTCCCCTTCCCCTTCCCCTCCCTTCCTTCCTTCCTTCCTTCCTTCCTTCCTTCCTTCCTTCCTTCCTTCCTTCCTTCCTTCCTTCCTTCCTTCCTTCCTTCCTTCCTTCCTTCCTTCCTTCCTTCCTTCCTTCCTTCCTTCCTTCCTTCCTTCCTTCCTTCCTTCCTTCCTTCCTTCCTTCCTTCCTTCCTTCCTTCCTTCCTTCCTTCCTTCCTTCCTTCCTTCCTTCCTTCCTTCCTTCCTTCCTTCCTTCCTTCCTTCCTTCCTTCCTTCCTTCCTTCCTTCCTTCCTTCCTTCCTTCCTTCCTTCCTTCCTTCCTTCCTTCCTTCCTTCCTTCCTTCCTTCCTTCCTTCCTTCCTTCCTTCCTTCCTTCCTTCCTTCCTTCCTTCCTTCCTTCCTTCCGTGATTTTTTTCTTTCCATCCTTTCCTTTCCTTTCCATCCTTTCCTTTCCTTCTTTCCTTTCTTGCTTTCCTTTCTTGCTTTCCTTTTGTTCTTTCCTTTCTTTCTTCAAATTCTTAGTTTCCATACCACTAAGATGAGGAAAATCCAAACCAAACAGAAATCTGCTAGCAAGCAACCTCCTCACAGTTTAGAGCACTCATTCCAGTTTTCAGGGACCTACAGAAGCTCAAGCCATTTCCAAACAGAAACTGAAAGGTTTTATGTTTTAGACAGAGACACAGAAAATTGCAAATATAAGCATAGATATAAAGGCTTTTAGCTTTTTTTTCTTTTAAAAATGTTTCTTCAGACAGCTGTAAAATGAGAAGAAAGTTTCCTAACTTTGAAATTTCTTTGCTCTGTGGCTCCAGTCCATGCTGAATTTGGGTCTGAATATACACCTGACAAGAAGTACTGGCAGAATGATCCAAGAACACTTACACTGGCCAACTATACAGAGACAGAAGGGGTAGGAAAAAAGGAAAGACACACTGGCATAATCTATACTGGATCAAACTGCGAAATAGATTTTGCGACTATGTAGTTTAATTTATTTAAGTAGAAATCTTCACCACAAAATATTTAAGACTTCTTACTTCTCTCTGACATTCCCATCCTGACAGAGATATGTTGTAGGTCTAGTAGCAATAACCGCCCGCCCCCCCCAAATGTGTTCGAGTCTCCTCATATTTAAAAAATCTGATTTTGAGAACCTACAGTCTCAAACATTGCTTAGGACAACACTGTGAATTCTGCATTTAAACACATAACCAAAGGATTCTTCCGTCAGAAGGAAGAAACGGAAAAGGAAAAGGATACTGGGAGTCAATTTCTGTTTCAAAGCTGCTCACAGAAGCATTTTTAACAGCACAGGTGACAGTTACTTCTTCTGATATGGCTGGAGAAAATCCAAAATGGCTATTGTGCACCATTCAAACAGTCCTAGTATGTCTCTGCAAAATGTGAAAAACAATCACATCTCCCATACTTTAAAAAAAAATGTTGCATTTTTTGTATTTCTCGATCTCAGCCTAAGTGATTGCTTTGGAACTTGTTGCTGTTGGCCTCACCCTACCTCGCTGCCTACAGCTGAGCTCCTGTTCCCTCTGGGAAGACTCAGTGACTTCCAACCACGAAGGGGGGAAAGTATGCAGCGTGACATTTCTACTGCTGGACTGGGAGCAAAAATCTTCTGGTGCACAACCCTTTCCATAGCAAGAGTATAGTCTAAACTATTTCATTGTAACAGGATGGCTTCTTGACTTGAGCTATGAGTGACAGAAGATTTGTTGGTGTTTTCATAACTAAGAAAAGATAAGTCCTCAGATGCCCAGAGGACTGGAGACTCAGCCCTTATGAACACTTACATGTGGCCACAGCCTTGCATATGTCTGTGCCAAGTTAGTTTGGCAGGCTGCAGCATTGTCCTGCAGAATGTACATGAGGGACAGGAAACAGACTGAATATAAAATATTTTGATGATTGCTAGACCTGAACAAAATTTGATTGGAAAAAAAAAAAAAAGAGAAAAAGGCACATGACCACCAGATGGTTCTATCAAGAGTCATAGACCTGTTGAAAACTGTGAGGGTCTTAAATAGGAAAAAAAAATCTTACAAAGAAATGAACAAACTGTCAGACAAACTAAGAAAGCATGAGTCTTGTAATGAAAATACTGGTCAGCACTTGCAGAGGTCAAGGTCTGGTCCAGCTGTTATAACACCTTGTTTTATTGTTTGTACCGAACAGCACTCAAGGCATCTTTTGCTGTTAGTCAGAGTCAATATAATCCTTCCAAACCGACTTTCACATTTCAGAGCTATTTACGCCCAGTCTGCTGAGCTGTAACTTACACACAGAAGTGATGAGGATGATGTGAGCTAATGATGTTAACTGTGGCCTATTTTAACTTTTTCTTTGTTCCTACTTCTTGGAATTCCCACTGCTGTTGATTTGATGGGCAGATGTAGGCCTAAAGGAGTTTTTACAGAGTGGACTGGAGGGAATATCATCCAGTGTACACAGCACTGTTTCACACATATCATCCCTAAGGAATGTCATGCACAATCTGATCTTTAAACTGAAATCTGGTAGGACAGAATTGGCTTAAACCATAGTCTTTTGTTCCAGTATCTCAGAAGGAAAGCATCACTTTTCAGTTTGATATCTAAGTGGTTGGTTATGATTTTAAACTATCCAGTGATAAATGAAAATAGATACAGTAACCTTCTGCTTGAATGGCTATGAGGTCCAAGCATAAGTCTTTTGAATGGAAGTGAGTTGTGAAATATCTGGGAAGCTGTAAAATTTCATATGTAAAAATGTCTTTGACGCTGAGATGTCATTAGACCAGCATTTCTAGGTGGTCTTTGGAAGAATGCTGCGAGGTGAAGTGAAGCTGGCTTGTATATGAAGACAGAAACCCAAACCATCAGATAAAGCACCTGGACCACTCAGAGCTGTTGCCTGGACTCAGATTTGGCCCTCTGCCTGTCATCCAGATGCTGATCTCAGGCAGAGATTGTGGAAAAGTTATGTCTAACAGCAATTAAATGCCTTCAAATTAGCGACCCTTTGACTTCACCTTTCAGCCTCTTTCCTCATTTCCGTGGTGAATAATGTGGGCAATTCACATGGAACTATGCAGGCAATGGCCCTGGGGATGGTGGCCTGTGATGGGCTTTGAGGTTTGCCTTGTAAGAGTATTTTGGCACTTGCAGTCTCCTGGAGACAGGAAAGGAACAGTCAACGAGTGATAGCATTCACGACAGAAAATCAGCTCAGCCTGCATTGGGAGAGGAGGCTTGACACTGAAGAGCAGTCTGAGAAATTTCTGCTCCTAAAGTGGAGATGACTGCTCTTGTCACACTGGGTGTACTATTATAAACCACAGGCCAGGCCAGCACTCAGCCAAAGGGAATCTGATGTGGTTGAACTGCCTGTTGAAAATTACCTCCAGCACACTTAACTCTTTGCCTTAATGCACCTACTCCCGAGTTATTGCTGGCTGTGTGCAAGCCAGACAGGTGGCTTTTCCTCTTTCCTTTGAACACTTACCCACAGTCTCTCTCTCAGCTTCTGACTTGAGCCTGATGCTACTGAGTTAGCAACATGCATCTGCCTCTTTGTCCAAAACAGCCTTGATAGTCTGGGCTCGCAGGTGAGCCAGTAATTCTGGCCAAGAAAAGCTGAAAACTACTGCTTATATCCACCAGTGCAGTTCATGTTTTAAGATCTGGTGTAAGTGGGACAGTACCGTACTTTTGGGTTGGTCTTTGTTCACTACTTTTTATGTCTGAGAATGTGTAATGTTTATATACTTTGGTTTTTTTGGATTTTCATACCCTTTAAAAGAAGAAACTATCTGCAAAAAAATCAGCGAGGTGCATTTAACTATAAAACATATGAAGAGGTTGTCCTTTTTGATAGGAGCTGTATTTAGGATACATAGTTATTTTCTTTAATATTGCATTTGTATTTGTTCTGGTGTTGTACATTTGTGGTTAGATGGCAAGGGACTTGAAGGTAAAATTGGGAACTCACAAGTCTAAAGCTGTCCTCAGAAAGCCTGATACCCTGTTTTAGTCATCTTATGTGCAAAGATAAAATGGCTCAGATAGAAGGGAAAAAAAAGGCAAGAAACTCACTGGATCAAGCCTCTCCCTTGGAGAATACTACTGTCTTCAGAAGAATTGAAGAAAGCATGAACTGATTTTATTATGTCTTGAGCCAGCTGATAGTCTACCTTATTTTATCATGATTCTGTACATGCACATTTAATCAAAACACCATACAGGTCAAAGAGGCAATTTTCCACACTGTACTTCAATTACAGACAAATATTGTGAAATCCCTTGGGCTAGTTGCCTGAAAATGCCATTTTCAGTAGCCCTCAGAATTTATTTCCCTCTTTTCCTGTGGGCAAGTCAGACAATTGCTCAAAATTGCTGGGTAAAGGTTCTCTAGTTTTTCAAAATTACTACAGTGAAATTACTATGAGATCCATCTTTGAAACCTTATTTTCTTCTGCAGTTCCATAAAACTTTAAAAACCCCATCAAATTTGCACAAATTCTAGTCTAGCTTCAGTAAGAGAAACAAAGGGTAGCAATTACAGTCTTTCCATCAACTGGTTTACATAGCTGTGTCTTTTTTAGAAGGGACTGGCAAAACAATGCTTCCATGTGGAATTGAAATAGATATGCAAAATGTTTTTGAGATTGTTACAAGTCTTCACAGTGTCACCACATAATGTTATCTGTTATAAAATGTCACTGTTACAATATAAAAAGAATATTTAAGTTATTAAAAGGAAAGACGGATTACATCTTGTGTTACCTAGACTTAACCATCTCCTTTAAGAATCACTCAGCAGAGAAAAATGTTTTAAGCAATACAAAAAAGCTACTGTGTTTAGTGACATATAACATGGACATGGTTTATGTCCTATAATACATTGCTAATATTGAAGTAATGAAATTATTTGAAAATAACAATGTGAAAGGCACAGGCCACATTCAGAACTGAAATGATTTGCCAAAACTATAGAATTTTACAGTCTCTCATTAATAACATTATGTATTTTATGAAAAAATGGTTTGGCTGAACTGTTTTGCCCTCATCCAATTAGTCCCAAGGCACACAAATTTCTGAGGCAGCAGCACTAAACAGAATGCTTCTCAATCATTCTGCTACGGAAACTGTCAACCTCTGGCCTGGACAGGCGCACATTCTCCTGGGTGGAAAACTGGTTGGATGGCCGGGCCCAGAGAGTGGTGGGAAATGGTGTTAAATCCAGCTGGAGGCCAGTGACAAGTGGGGTTCCCCAGGGCTCAGTGCTACGTCCAGCCCTGTTCAATGTCTTCATCAATGACCTGGATGAAGGCACTGAGTGCACTCTTAGCAAGTTTGCAAATGACACTTAACTCGGTGGAAGTGTGGATCTGCTGGAGGGTAGGGAGACTCTACAAAGGAATCTAAACAGGCTGGATTGCTGGACTGAGTCCAATGGCATGAGGTTTAACACGGCCAAATGCTGGGTCCTGAACTTGGGGCACAACAACCCTATGCAGAACTACAGACTAGGAGAAGTCTGTCTAGTGAGCTGCCAGGAGGAGAAGGACCTGGGGGTGTTGGTCGACAACCAACTGAACATGAGCCAACAGTGTGCCCAGGTGGCCAAGAAGGCCAATGGCATCCTGGCTTGTATCAGGAATGGTGTGACCAGTAGGTCCAGGGAGGTTATTCTCCCTCTGTACTCAGCACTGGTGAGGCCGCTCCTTGAATCCTGTGTTCAGTTCTGGGCCCCTCACCACTAGAAGGATGTTGAGGCTCTGGAATGAGTCCAGAGAAGAACAATGAAGCTGGTGAAGGGACTGGAGAACAGAACCTATAAGGAGCGGCTGAGAGAGCTGGGGTTGTTTAGCCTGGCGAAGAGGAGGCTGAGCGGAGACCTCATTGCTCTCTACAACTACCTGAAAGGAGGTTGTGGAGAGAAGGGAGCTGGCCTCTTCTCCCAAGTGCCAGGGGACAGGACAAGAAGGAATGACCTCAAGCTCCACCAGGGGAGATTTAGGCTAGAGATTAGGAGGAAGTTTTTCACGGAAAGGGTCATTGGGCATTGGAATAGGCTGCCCAGGGAGGTGGTTGAGTCACCTTCCCTGGTGGTGTTTAAGGCATGGGTGGATGAGGTCTTGAGGGACTTGGTTTAGTGTTTGATAGGAATGGTTGGACTCAATGATCTGATGGGTCTCTTCCAACCTGGCGATTCTATGATTCAATGTGCTTCTCCTCCCCTTATCCCCAAAGTCCTCAGCAGCTCAGCCCCTGCCTTTGCAGGGATATCGCTTTGGTCATGGGCAGCTGTGTGAGAATCCTGCTTTGAGAGCTGAATTTCTTGTGCATTTCCAAGCTGCTAGTAGGATTCTGCAGTACTTACCCACTGCTAAGCTTTGGTTGCGTGATACTGTCCACAGAAAACGACATCACTCCTGCTATAATGTAGAAGATTTACATATCTGGAGATGTACTTGTAATAAGTGACAGTATCTATGAAAAGGATGTGAATAACAAATAGATAAATTACATTTGGCATTCAAGTGTTTTGCAAACAAAAAAATGAGTAAGACTTATTTTTGCAAGTTTTTTTATTTACTCGCAGCTTCCAAATCAGTCTAGTGCTGTGCTAGGAAACTTTATTAGGTTGCTGAAGACAAAAATGGTAACTTGTCAAGAGAGAAAACTATCAGTGGATTATGGGTTAATCAGAAATACAGCTGCATGGTAACAAGCAGAGAACTTCCATAGCTGCCTGATTTGTTGAACATATCTTTTTTTATTTTACTCAAAAATCTGAAGTCCCAGTCATGACTCATCTCTCCTGTTTGGAAACATTTTAATTTTCAGTAGCTGTATTTTACCAAAAAAGAAAAAGCAAAGGATAGGAACATATGCCTTGGAAGGAGAAAAAAGAACTTCCTCTAAGTTTTCTTAGATATAGAAAAAAAACCCACAATGTAATTTAACTCATAATTCAGGCAACTTTTACTTTTCAACAGGAAGGGGTGGCTATGGTCAGCACTCTCATTGCATGGAAAACTTCATGTGTATTGAGCAATGAATTTTTCCTTCCCTTCTTTTGGTGGATTTTAGGATTTACTGTATGCACAAGATTAGTAGCAGTACCAGTAATGTGAGATAATGTAATACAGAGTGAATTACAATAAAAAGCAAAATAATTCATTTATACAATCTCAAGGGTAGGTCTTTAGAGCTAGAGTAAAGATTTGCTTTCCCCCCCCCCCTTCTGTTGGATTTGTAAAATGTATGTCTTGTATTTTACCAATTTAGTCTTATGTTATAAAGTAGTCTGTTAAATCTACAGTTCTAAAGCCAGTTATTATGATTCTTATTCTGGAAGGCAATGTGGTTCTGACATGACTGCTTCTGAATTGGGACAGTAGTTGCAGTAATGAAAATTTGTCAGTAAGATTGTAGAGTGGATCCATTACACATGCTGTTTATTATAAACCTGATTAATTGTATCTTCTTCTGGATGTCATTCCCCAGGAAAGTGTACATAACATGCCAATCTCACCAAAGGCTGTAACCTTCTCTGTGTTGCATTAAAGCTCCAAATAAATGTCTTTAATTTAAAGAGTCTGCATCTGAAAACAGGCATGTTTGATTCCTCCCCTAGCATCACACACAGTGTAGCTCATCATTCTGCTTATGGTTGTAACATCCTGGGCCAGTGCATCCTTCTCTGCTAAAGGCACTGATAACTGCACAGCTGTCTGCCGTTCTGCAAGGTAAATTTTAAATAAAGCAAGAACATAATAGCTATTCAGGTTAAGACATAGATATGACAGCAGAAGTACATCTCACATTGAAGACTGCAACAATTGACATTAAGATGCAGCTACTGTATGCTTTTAAATGGAACAGGAAGAGAGAAAACAAGATGTTTCTCCTTCCTCATGATGTATTTCTTCTCCTACTGAGGAGCAAGCAAGTAATGAAGCAAAAAAAGGATCATGTCAGAGGAAACCTGAATTGAAAACCTAAAATTTGTTAGTTCTGTTGTATTTTAAAATTGTAATTAGAAATTTAGAGGTATACCTTTAATACTGTTGATTTTTATTTTTTTTAATAATTTTTGCATTACAAGTATTTGCATTACAAAAATCAGATAGTTCTAGTCAAGATACTTCATTCCAAGAATGGTAGTGATTTGGGCCCCTGTTGGTGAAGGGTGTTTGTTTTCTGTGTTAGTCAGTTGTGGGAAGGCAGGCAGAAAGGAGAGACCTGCAGCAGTTCCAGCAGAAAAATGTTTTTGGCTTCAATTTACTTGTAAACCTAAAGAAAGGATAAAAAGAATGTGTTCCTGAAGCTTGAAGATATCCATGTAATTAGAATCACAAGGTACTGCAAACACATCATATTTAGTCCCTTGGTATCATGCCATACCACCTCCTTCTTTTCTTTCTATTTCCCCATTGAAATAGGAAAATTGACAGGAATCACGATTCTTCTCTTTCCACCTATACTTTTCCCTACTGTGATCCTTCTCCCCACTCTCCTGCCCACTCAGTGTGTACAAGAACAACAGGAAGGAATGCAGGAGAGCATCAACACTTAATCCTTGTCCCTAGCCATTAAAAAAAGTTCAATAAAAATGTATTGCAGCAGGATGAAATTCAAACGTTAAACAAGACTCGGATATAGTCAATTTCTGGAAGAAGGAAGAATGAGGAGGTGTAGGTAACTCCCCTATTACACCCAGCCCTAGCATTAGATAAAGTAAACATTGGTAATCAGACACATCACTCATGGTGGCATTTTTAAGGATCAGATAGAATCACTTTTCAAAAAATGTTTTGTCAGTGGCCTTATACAATTTGTTTTATATGTTAAGGGTATAACATTAAAAATTGGGAAGTTATCAGTAGCATACATGAAACAGGTCTTGATAGTGACGCCCAGGGCAAAATCCCTGGTGGCTCAGTCCACTTACACGTATACAAAGCTGCATACAAGGATTTTTGGTGAGAAGTCTCAGGGAGCAAGATCAATCAGAACATGTTGGAAAAAAGGACCAAATTATTTCTCCAAAGCAAGATCTTTCATCTTACAGTTTATGGCCATCACAAGTGACAGAGGGTTTAAAACGCCAGGAAGAAGGTTGTTCTCACCCTTTTGCCAAATGTTAGGAAAGGAATTATTCACATGTAGTGCTCAGTCTTCAGGCAAGGGAGAGTCATAGGGGTCAGTTAAGTGCCAAATGAAGATGGAGAGCTGGGTTGTCTGCCTACACTGAATCAAAACTCTGTGACCAGTTAAGTTCCTCTTTTTCTACTTGTCACCCTTATCCAGGTAACCTCAGTTTTAGACAGCTGTTTCTACCAACAGACCTGTACTACCTCTTATTCACCTTGTTGGTGAAGAGGAAACACTGTAAAATCATATATATATATAAATATACACACACAGAGGTATGAATTTCAGCTGAATGTGTATGGCAGTTGTTATAGATGCTCACACTTCATTTCTCCATGGCTGCAGTATCCTGCAGGTTGGAATACTTCCCTTAGAGACAAATGGTTTAAATTTGGACCTGGATCCACCTAGTTTTTTCCACTTATCACAGATTGGGTGAAGGCTTATGACTGCAAGACTTGGCAGACAGGCAGTCAGGCCACATTAATTCAAATGGGTTCAATATAAGGTTGGCTGGACTGCATGGCTCTCTGTATGCCAGCAGACACAGACTCTGATGAATGTGCTACACTGCCCAGTTTTGAAGTCTTATGTTTTTAGTACTAAACTGCTGTAACTGTAAATTGCACAAGTCAGAAGTTGAATTTAAGAGAGCTGTCTGAAAAAGAAACAACCTCACTAGGATTTATTTTATATGTTTGCCAGGGAAGTGAAGGCATCCTGTTCACATTTTCTATTTCGTATTGCTGTGTCAGGGTTTACTCTAGTGTCTCGCAGCTGCATAATTTAAAGGTTTATCAGTTTCAACCTCCATGTCCCTCAGTTTTAATCCTTAATAAGACTGCTTTACAGTTCAGTGAAACTTCTTTGTATGGGATTTGCACTGACTTGCAACCATGAGTCATTTGCCCATAGTGTTTGTTATACAAGGGGCTGGTAAATGGCCTGACGGTATTTCCTCCAGGAATGCTGCGTGAAACCCTACCTGAAGCAGTGCAGTATCACAAACACCCTCCTATAAAAATCTAAGGAAGGTCAGTTAAAATGGGCCACTTCAGAGAAAACAATCATAGCGTAAATCTCTTCATCTGTGTTTTACTACTTGCAGTTTTGGGGTGGAGGGTAGTTTCCAGAGCAGGATGATATGGAAACTGAGCACTTGTACTACTTGCTTTCCTTACACACTTCCATACAGCAGTTAAAGGGGAAAAAAGTGTATTACTGGGAAGAAAAATTGAACTGGTCATTGAGAATGAATTGAGATTTCTTTGATTTGTTTTTTCTGTTCACAAGCTGTATGAATGTACTCTGTGTCATTTTGACACCCACCTCTTCCTGGTGCCATAGCATTGCCACTGGCTTTTGAAGTCACATTGGGAACTTTCTCCTAAGCGTTTGGTGAATACATTCTGGTTTTGTTTTAATGAACATTGGCGTTGCCTGTCTCCTGTTCTTCACCTGTCGGTGCAGCTGGTTGCCCATGCCACTTAGTACAGGCTCTGCTTCAGGGTTAGGGGACACTCTTTAACAATAGCAGAGAAGTGGCAGCAGCAGACAGACTGTTCTTGATTCGTATGCTCTTTCCTCAGGTGTAGTGCCTGCTGTTGTGGGAGGAACTGTCCTTTACCAAACAGTCACACAGAAGCTCCACTGATGCAGGTGTGTACAAGAGACAGTTGAACCGGGCTTTAGTTCAGAGTATGACTATTTGTGTAAAATGCTTTTG
This sequence comes from Coccyzus lansbergi, assembly GCA_033558105.1. Lineage (NCBI taxonomy): Eukaryota > Metazoa > Chordata > Aves > Cuculiformes > Coccyzidae > Coccyzus > Coccyzus lansbergi. The sequence continues at coordinate 762,496 of JAUMJK010000694.1, forward strand.
CAGAATTACCCAGCTCTTGTTTTCATATGTCTTCTTATTTATATCTCATCTTTATGCTACGGAAAACATGTTTAAATGAATGTTACATTTCTGTATGAGCAAAACTAAAAGAACAAACAATGGAATTTGTCCTGTTTAATTACTGTTGGTAGGTATATCATCTATAAATACCCAATACTTTAGTTCATGGGATGTTGAAGAACCTGTTAATGATTTCCCTTAATCAAATGCAGATCTTTGCACATGAGTAAACAATTGTTTCTCTTAATTTAGTCTCTTTTCCTGTTTGCAAGGTCTTGTGGGTTGAACTATAAAAAATTAAGAGCTTTCAGAATAGGAGCAAAGACAGCTGTCACCTCTGGTATAAAATTGTACCAACTTTCTCTGAACATTTTTATTAAGAAGATATTATTAGCAATATACCAATACAAGTAAATAAGAAAAGAGAACCAAACCTTCTCTTACTCTTGGTTATGTGAATATATTTTTTTCTGTAATATATTTCAGGCACAGGGTATGTTTGTCCAACTGCTCCATACCTTTCTGTGAGTATTGCTGAAGGCTGTTAATGGCCATTTCAGTCAACTAAAATAAACTGTGCCATATTGAGGGCAGGTCAGCACAGAGAACAAGTAAATTCAGTTGCTCTATCTTTAACAATCTGTCCTTTAATATTTGCCTCTCACCCCAACACTGAGCCTCTGTGGCTGGCAGTCAGATCTGAATGAAGCAAACAACTGAGCACACCTGGTCAGAGTTGCTCTTTGCTTTTGTGTTTGGGCTACGCATGGCAAAGCTGTGATATCTACTGGTGCTCCACAGCCTTTATCCATCAAAGGACCATGTAAGACTTAAAAAATTACCTGAGATGTTTTAAGTACTTTGAAAATAATCCATATATATTTTTTCCAATGTTCACACCATAGCGTTCATTTTCAACAAAATGTAAACTGGCATATTTTCATTGTTTATTACTTTTACTCACAGGGAGGTTTGTGTGTTTTCATAATGTTCTGCTGTTGTAGCATTTCATAATTAATGGCCTACCAGTGATTCACTGCACAGAGATTGATAAATTGAAGGGAAAATACAGAGGACATTGAGTCTTGGTTTTTTTTGTGGTCTCATGAATACATTACTTTGGCTTTCAGAAACATGTGGACATCAGAGTTAATGATTTAAGAAATAACAGCTTCGGTTCTCTTTATAGATTTCTGAATATAGAATATCAAGGTATTTTGACTTATTTATACTGAACAAATTCAGTTACTTTCTGCCATAAGCATAAACTGACAAAATAAAGCAATTTCTCTTCTGTGAAAAAAAACATGAGACAAATAGGAAAATCAGTGGTGTTTAATATAGCAGGAGAAACTCATCTAATACTGTAGTTACAATCCCTGATGTCAGATGAGATCATTGTTGATAGGAATACAATGAGGTTTATTCAATGATGCTGATCTACTTTCTTTTTGTTGCAAGAAGGCTGTGTACATACAACAAGCAGAACAGACTATTGTCAGGAAAAAATACAGACAAAACCCAACCAGTGCCAAGCATGTACTTCCCATGCTGCATCTATATGGTGACTTGAATAAACATGCAACTGCTGTTGACCAAGGTGATTTGAGATTGTTAAAAGAACTACTCAAAAAACCTGACCTTTTCTTCTCCCTCCGTCTTGCCCATTTCTGTTTTAGAAGGGCTTTATGCAATGACAGCAGCCAATGGGTTGGTTGAATGCAACCCCAGGGACTTGTTGGCAACCCTCCAGCAACTAGTGATTCCTACTGTGGCTGCGTAGGTCAGAAACTGGGCTTTTTTTTTGGGCAAGACAGGTGGCCTGGCAAGGCCAGGGATTTTACTTGGCTTTTGCCAATGGCATTTATATGCATTGCTGTAATTCAACAAATGTGAGGAGATGGCATTAAAATGGTAAATGGCAAAACAGATTTAGCTGTAGATATTTCTCTCATCTTGGGTTGGGAAGGGTTATTTTTATATTGTTTTGCCTTTTAAATAAAAACAAAAATGTGAGCAGATGTTGTCCAGATGAGTTAGAATTTCCTGTAGCTGGTTAAGAGTGGTCAGATCACTGCTGTGACCTATGTATTAATCTGCTTGAACCAAAGCAGCACTATAAATGACCATTTCCTCCTGTGCCTGTTATTTAGTCCCACTGGCATTTGTGTTTTCAGGTACCTCATACATTGAAAAAATCAGCAAGCCTTGTATGGGTTCCTTGGGGGAAGTAGGCATTTTTTTCCCCAAGCTTTGTGACCCAGAAATGGAACAAATTTTCCACTGAGCCTTTATACCATAATTTCTCTGAGTGTTTACTGAAAACATAGCTTATGGAAGTAAAGCAAAGAGCTGTGGTTTGTATATTTGATATTTAAAAAAAAAGACTAATACCTAATTTTGAAATGTGCTGTCTGATACACTTTTAGTTACAGCTGCTGCTGTTTGTCTCCTTGAATACTTCCTATAGAGGGATTAGCCTCATCCTTTTATCCCTTTGCTACTCTTTTTTTCCCCTGTTGCCTGAATTCATAGCAACTCTGTTGTTTGGCTGCAGACCAGTAGACCAAATTAAAGAGAACTTTTGCAAAGTGTTTAACGGGTACCATCTCTTGCTTAGCAAGAGCAAGTACACTTTTGCTTTCCAGCTAGGCATTCTTTGCACGGGTGAAATATTCTGCCAGATTAAGAAAGAAAAGCAAGATGGTCTCATACTCTTGCTTACTGTCTTCACCCAACAGCCTGGACTTCATCAGTTACAGGTTTTAACAGACAGAGAATTTTCCTAAAAATGTAGCAAACTCTAGATATGTTTTGGATATGGTAGATTCCTAATTTTTTTCTTTAGGAAGACTAACATTAGCTTTCTGTTCTCTAGTGACTCTATAAAAATTACACATTAATTGAAAGTTCTCCCTGGTTAAACAGTCATATTACCATGGCAGCATGTTATGTGCTGTGTTTTGGCAAACCAGCTATAAAACATGGTTGTACCTGCAGGAGTGTGACCAGATAGAAACAAATCTTAATTTAGGCTAGCAGTTTTCATTTTTTTTTAATATATGAAAAGGTGTAAATGCTTATTATTAAATGACCATAACTGACACCTCTAATTATATCTGTCTTAAATACCTCTAGATTACTTGATACCATTGAAGCCATGGGGAAGAGGCCTTAGCACTGGATAGGTAATGAATCAGGTAGGTAATTTTGATTTTGTTTTGAAAGATTGAATTAAAGAAAGGAGAGATTATGCCACAAAAAGGGGAGAAATTCATATTTAGTGCAAAGCTTGTAAATATAAGGAAAATTTATGTTTAATAACCATCCATTCCCAGAGGATTAAGGACATAATAGAGTAGCTTTTGAGATAAGACTGAAAAAATGAAGCAGAATATTGATGCATGACCTAATTTTCCCTTTTTAAAATCAGGTTCTTAGCAATCTACTGTTCATTGCAGATTTAGCATAGCCAAACCCTTTTTTGCTGTCAAAAAATAAAGATAATTCAGGGCAGAGGTGTAAATTTCACATCTTTTTTCTTAATATTGTGTGGGTTATCTATGAAGAAGAGAACTTAAAGGAGGGCAAAACTATAGCAATTTTTTAGAAACAATTTCAAAAGGGGCAAAAAAACATCATCAAATATGCTCAAAAGATATTCCACTCAGTGAGAATATTCTGGAAAAAATGGGGGTTGAAGCAGCAGGGATATTTGGAAAGTTCTGTCTGTCATATCAAATCACTTTGATGAGTGTTTACTTTTTCTTGGAGCACACTCGGTTATGAACTAGTTAAGAGAAAATGGGTGTATATTCAAGGTGAATCAATTCAATTTAGTTGATTTCAAATCACTCACTTTGAAAATCATCACAATCCCTAAAACTAGTATAATATTTTTTCATCTTTCAAATATATATCCCAGTGATTTATTTATGATTCAATTTATAAATAAACATTTTCTGCAAATAAGCCTTTAGAAACATTTTTTACTTTTATACATTTATATGCAGTTTGGTATTTCTTAAGTAATCATAATATTTTTCTTTTAATAAAATTAATTAAAAAAATTACATACCTAAATAAAACCATTTAAGTCATCATATCCTTCAAGATTTTGGATTGGAAAATATACTCTCCTGTAATCTCATTGTTGCAACACAGGAGCTAAATGTGTTGCATTTTCTTTCCTTAGTGCTGAATAAGTTCTCAATTTTTAAAGACCCTGCCGTGAGATGGACTTTAAAATCAACTAAAATCAAGAAAATATCTGATTTGAGTGTATGGAACTAGATATTAATACCCCAAACCCCATACAATTTAGCATTTTAATAAGCTGTAGGCTATCGGCAAGAAATCTCTTTCAGTCCAAGACTGAATTCTTCAAGTCTCCTTTTATAACATTTTAATATTACAGAATCACAAAACAACCAGGTTGGAAGTGACCCATCGGATCTTCTAGTCCAAACATTCCTATCTAACACTAAACCAAGTCCCTCAAGACCTCATCCACCCGTGTCTTAAACACCTCCAGGGAAGGGGAATCAACCACCTCCCTGGGCAGCCTATTCCAATGCCCAATGACCCTCTGCATGAAAAACCTCCTCCTAATCTCGAGCCTAAACCTACCCTGGTGGAGCTTGAGGCCATTCCCTCTCGTCCTGTCCCCTGTCACTTGGGAAAACAGGCCAGCTCCCTCCTCTCCACAACCGCCTTTCAGGTAGCTGTAGAGACCAATGAGGTCTCCTCTCAGCCTCCTCTTCTCCAGGCTAAACAACCCCAGCTCTCTCAGACGCTCCTCATAGGGTCTGTTCTCCAGCCCCTTCACCAGCCTCGTCGCTCTTCTCTGGACTTTCTCCAGAGCCTCAACATCCTTCTAGTGGTGAGGGGCCCAGAACTGGACACAATATTCAAGGAACGGCCTCACCAGTGCTGAACACAGAGGGAGAATCACCTCCCTGGACCTGCTGGTCTCACCATTTCTGATACAAGCCAGGATGCCATTGGCCTTCTTGGCCACCTGGGCACACTGCTGGATCATGTTCAGTCGGCTGTCGACCAACACCCCCAGGTCCCTCACCTCCTGGCAGTTTTCCAGCCAGGCTTCTCCCAGTCTGTAGCTCTGCTTAGGGTTGTTGTGCCCCAAGTGCAGGACCCGGCATTTGGCCATGTTAAACCTCATGCTGTTGGACACTGCCCAGTGGTCCAGCCTGTTTAGGTCCCTTTGCAAAGCCTCCCTACCCTCCAGTAGATCAACACTTGCACACAGCTTTGTGTCATCTGCAAACTTGCTAAGAGTACCCTCAATGCCCTCATCCAGGTCATTGATGAAGACATTGAACAGGACTGGACCTAGCACTGAGCCCTGGGGGACACCACTTGTCACTGGCCTCCAACTGGACTTAACACCATTTACCATCACTCTCTGGGCCCAGCCATCCAGCCAGTTTTCTACCCAGGGGAGTGTGTGTCTGTCCAGGCCAGAGGCTGACAGTTTCCGCAGCAGAATGCTGTGAGAAACTGTGTCAAAGGCTTTACTGAAGTCCAGAGGTTTAATATTAGGTTTAATAAGAAGTAGGTGGTAATTTCTCATAGTATGCAATAAATATTTTTAATCTCAATTATGACAGAGTGCGGGAGGTGACTTTTTTAAAGCCAACAAGGCAGTGTTACTGGAATGTCTTGTGGAAGTACTCAGTGGTTTGTTTGGAACATGACAATACAACTCTGTAAAAAAGAGTAACCGTCTTTTCTATATTCAAAGCCAAAGGATGCAACAATGCAAACCTTGTTATTCTAGTTACAGTGTCATATCCACAAATATTGCTTGTGGATATTCAGACCAAAAGACCTACATGCCTTTGGAGGCTTTAAACCTGTATGGGACACAGAATAAATATGGAATCAGGGAGGTGGTACAGTCAGGGGAATGAAGCACTGGCTTCACAGGGGACTTCAAGGAATAAGAGGATATAGATATAAGAAATTAGAGCTGTAAAAGGTGTTCTCCATATGAGACTGAGAGAAGGATAAGGGAACAAAAAGTGGAAGAAGCAGGAGCTTGATGCATCCGGCTTTCATGTTCCAGCAGGCTGAAATGCGTTCATTCTAGAGTTGTGTTTTTCTCGAAGATCCAACCTTCTGTTCCTTCTGAGGTCTGTGTATTTCTATTTGTACCTTACTGTGTCTTGCAGGTGGAAATGTCTGACTCTTTCTTAGGTTTTTCTTCTTTGCACATCAGTGCAAGACAGCCTCTTCATCCCTGTGCTAAGACAGAGACACCATTTCCTGGGAAAGAGTAAATTACTTACTGTGTCTTGGGAGACAGCAAGGAGGAAGGTTCCTGTAGCTGCCTTGATCCTGCTGGACATGTGGCCCTGAGCCAAAAATGCTATGGTCAGCTCAATTTGCCTGCCCAGGAGAGACTCCCCTTCTTCACCATCAGAACAATCACTGCAGAGTGCACTTCCAGAGGTAATCTTCCTTTTATAAAGAGCCGAGATCTGCTATTTTTAATGCTTGTTCTAATTAACACAGCAGGAATCAGTTATGTTTTTAGGTTCCTCGAAAGCAGAATATCCCTAAATCTCAGAGCTGTTCTAGGCTACTTCCAGCTCTGGCTGAATGTTCTAACAAAAACATCACTAACTAACTGCAAGGTTCAATTCCTTAATCAACACGTACCTAGCTCAAACCAAGACTTACATCCCCGTTCATCTGTATTTTTTGTATTTTAAAGAAGTGAATTCTCATATGGCAGCCTTTCAGTTTGGATAACTAATAATAATTTCCTGCTGATTTGCAAGCATGCATCTGTCTCTCTTCTTCTGACCATTACTAGACATATTAAGTTGTGGTTTTTTCTTTTTGGTAGGAGAAGCAAGAGGAAAGATTTGAAGGCTGTGGAGGAGAAACATGAGTGAGGAAGGGCATAGCCCATCTGTGCAGCACTGAGTTCAGGTAGTTGTTGATGCTTTTGCTGCTTCAGGAGAAAACAGCGTCCCACCTGGTATGTGGGCACAGTCTGCCATGTTATGCTGCAGCCTGTCCATGACCTAAGGGATCATGTACTGGGACAAATGCATCTGAGCCCAGCCTAATCTGAGACCTCTCAAGGACCTTCTCTAAGTAATATGTTCATTATCTCTGAAAGTCAGAAAGCATGAAAAATGTGGTCAGCCCTTCAGAAGTCAGGGGCACACTTGCCAAGAGAGCGATATGCGTGACTTCCCTGCCATGTGTAGCTGCAGTCAAAACAGAGTGTGGTCAGGTCCTGTCAGGGAGCTGTTTTTTTGACTTGCCATGCGGTAAGCAGCACACGTTAGTCCCCAGTGCCATTGCCAAGGAATATTTTAAAGCCCCTTCCATGTTTTGTTGGATGCTTTTTTCCACAGTCAGAAATGACAAGCATCCAGTTTGAAATCAGTCGTGTTTTTGTTTTCTATCTCCTTTGAAAAGCAATCAATGAAGTACTGCTGTTGCATTGTGGGCAGAGGGAGCACATTGTTATGGCAGCTTTCATTTAACTGCAGCTGCAAACATTATGTTGGCAAATCAACTTTCTTCTCTCACTGAATTTGCTCTCTGCAGCCCTGTAGTTCAGGGAAAGCTGTACCAAAATGCATGAAACACTGAAAAACAAGAAGCCATTTAGAGCAGAAACAGCAATGGAAAATAATTGACCAGAGACAGCCCATATTAAATTACCAGTGACAGATCAAGGAACAATTGCACAGGTTTGAATCATGGAGCTTTGCATCTTTTTCTGATGTTCAGACTAAGATTTGATTTGAAAACTGAGGTGTCCAATCACTGCTAATAGCACCTTTGAAAAACTCCAGCTTCATTCACTCTACAGTCCATGGAAATAAAGCCCTCTTCTTTTTCCTAAAAGCAAACTACCACATTACTGTGAGCACTTCCATTGAAAATTCAAAATACTCAGTATTACTGAATTTTGCAGGAGGATTGAAACCCTATTTATTCTTTGCCACAACAATGAAAAACAGGAAAAAAACAAAGAGATAAAATTACTGTAATTTCAGCTGTCTTAGCTTTCTACCATCCAGCTTGGGGACTGGTATGCCCTTCCAGAAGCAGCAGAATGAAGACTCACATCAGTCAAAGGAGAAATTAGCAGTAGTTTATGCTAAGAAGAAAACCCAGAGTGCTCACTGGCTTCTGTCTTCTACAGCTCCTCTGAACCCCATTCATCATGGAGTGCTGAAGAAGTTCCCTCCATCCTTTGAGACCAGAGAAAGATTTAGGAAATTTTTGTATTTAGGGAAGAACAGGAGTTATTTCCTTCCTAGAACCTAGGGGTGGGGAGGAATATGCATGGAGTAGGGGAAGCACTGATTAGTGGCAGATGAACATATTCTGCACCCCAAAAAGTGATTAAATATTACTAGAGAAAAATAATCTATTTGTGAAACTACACCTACTATTCTTTCAGAAAAAGTATACAATTCAAACTTGACACAGTCCTTTAACTGACTCTTACTAATACTTTCCTTTTCAGCCTCCTCACCTTCCCTACATTTGAACTCAAAAGACATCTTTTATGTGGTGGAATTTGGTACAGCTGCGTTAATTTAGGTGAAGTTGTAACAGTTCATACCAGAGAAATATCTGTTCTCAGGACTAATAACTACCACTATGATTGCTACAGAATCTGAATGTCAAAGCTTCCTTCTGGCCCATCAGAAGCTGAGCACCACTGAACTTAAAAAAAAGATTCGTGCCAGAAGCCTTCCAGAAATCTGTGCTTCTACTTGAGAACTGACAGCCCTTGGCATCAAGTACCTTGATTGCTGTGTTCACAAGACTACCTCTCAGTGAACGTTTCAGCTGGGGTTTTACTATTTATATTGTAGATGCTCTCTGTTTCTAGAAAAAAATACTGCCATTATGGTGGCTGATTCAAAGAATGGTCAAAGTTGGGAAGTCTGGCATTATTAATCATTAGAAAAAACTTCACTCCTGCATACAGAGAAGAACAGATAAACAGATAAATTAAACAGGTAAACAGATGAAGTATAGCTTTAAAGACACTAAACTAATTCCTTCCCTGGGATATTTATTTTTTTATCTTGGATACTTACAAATTGGGCAGAAAGGAAAGCTTAAAAAAATAATGTATAGATTTATGAGTAAATAGTAAATCATATTCTGCAAATGCACATTTTAATGTATTATATACATGCACTTGTGGATTAGATTTATATATAAAAAGAAAGCATTTTCCTCTTTCTGAATACACATATTTGAATAAGAACCACATGTATCCTTCCCATGTGAAGGATGCTTGTTAGCTGAGTGAGTGGAGCTCTTTTTTCTGGTCTCTACTTCATTAATTCTGAATAGGTAGTCCATTGCCACTGGATGTACATCAAGAGAAAAACCTCTGTCATTGAAGTCTATAAATAAAATTTTATTCTTGTACATTTTTGTACTCTTCTTGGCATGTGTTCCTATTAGTTATGTGTACCTCTGCATGACCATAGCAGAAAGCAAAGAATAAAACATTTACTAGTGTTGGATGTCTTCTGTCAGCAGCCAAAATATGTGTTTTTCTGATTAGTGAGGAAGGCTTGGACTTACGTGAGGTTAACAGACAAAATAAAGTTTTTTTTATATCTGAACAGAAGAGATTTTACTATATTTTTGTTTTAATTTAAAAGAAATATGAACATTTATGCTAGTACATAACCTATTCTTACCTTGTAGATTTGAAAAAGGAATAGGGAAAAGGAGTTTAAGGTATTTACAGCACTAAAACATCTTTAAACAAATAGTCAGCAAAGTAGACAAACATACCATAATATATGAGTTCACAGTGTATTTGGGACAAAAGATTTTCTATGTCAGGTTTCATAGATTTGGGCAAGTCTGGATAGGTTTAGCTTTCACAAACTAATAGATTTATCGCAGACTAAATTGATCTGTGAAGCGAAATAAGCTAGGTAAATCCTTAAATAAAGGCAAAAGATTAAAACTGCCTTTTTTCTTGCAACTTTAAATAAACAATCAATTCCTCGGATATTATGATATTTCATACTGTTTAAAGAAACCTGTGATCATAAGAAGAAACAGATCATATAGACAAACTGTACTGAGACAACTAAATACCAAGGGTTATTTATTAGATCTGGAGAACTAAGGCTCATATGGCTATATGCAGAGAGCTTCAACCTAAAAGAAACTAATTTCTGATCTGCTCTCTGGCTGATAAACTGTAATTGGATGCTGATTGAATATAATGAGACTTTTATTATTTTCTACCCTGTCTCACCTGACAGCCCTGGTCATTTCCTACCAGAGACTGGAATAAGCTTTCTCAATCACTAGCAAAATGCATTTAGCTTGCTGAGAAAAAGCACTTGAATAGTACCTTGAAACACTTCTCATTTACTAAGCAAGATGGGATATAGCCCACAAGGGAAGAATTTGAAAGGTGGACCAGCATTTAAAATAAGGATTCAGCAGCAGATCATAAACTAATTAGTGAAATTATTTGATTATTTTTCCAGTCTCTTGTGCAAATGCTATCCAAAGTCCTCCATCGTCATTGATAGTAGGATCTTTCACAACTGTGATGTCTCCAACTGTCAAGCAGCTCAGCTTAGGCTTTTTCTATCATATCAATACCACTGAAGGAAATAAACAGTTAAAATGCCAGCATTGCTTTGGGTTTGCTAATGGTCTTTGCTCCTACCCCAGTTTAAAGCTGATGAGAAATTTCAGGATCTTTCAGGAAGGCTTTTGCTGAAACCTGCAGCCTGTGAGGGTGGCACTGGGCAGGTTACCCTGCTGACTGGCTGCAGGTAGCCAAGGAGGAATAATTAGGTAACAGGAGAGGCAGAACCATGCAAGCCACTAAGGAAGTCTTGCACTAATGCTGAGCTCCATCCACTGTGGTCCTGCTGTGGTTATGCAACCCATTCACCCCAGGTTCTTGAGCCTGAGGTATGACTGTAAGTGCTTAACTTTCTTTTCTTGTTTCATGACTGTTTCTTCAGTCCCATGCTGTGACATGAGAAAAGTGTTTGTGTCCTTCGGAAGAGAATACGGCAGTACAGATTTTACTATGTCTTATACCCTGCTGGCAAATAGAGTCATTGGTCATCGAGGTTGGACTCAATGATCTGGTGGGTCTCTTCCAATCTGGTGGTTCTATGATTCTGTGATCCTATGACATCCAGGCCTGGACTTCTGCAAATCCTCTTCTGAGCTAATCAGCTCTTCCTCCAGCCTAAAAACCAACATGTTGAAGACAGGAGGGACAAGTGGCTTCAGAGTCTCAGGACACATAGCAGTGTGCACTTGTGCTACCAAAAGAAGTAGTTGTGGTAACCTTTGTCTACAGCTTTGAAGACTGCAGCTGAACTCAATCTACATCTTGCTAATTTTCAGTTCCTAAGAGGTAAGGCAGTAGTTAAATACTTACAGTTCTTTTTTGAATATTGCTTCTTTTTGGTTGACTTGGTCAGTTGAAGGTCTTGAATACTAGTTTTGTAAAATAGTCTAAGATGCAGGAGGGTCCAGGTTGAAACAAAGTTTTGTTTGTAACAACTTTGTTGTATGATTCCACTAAGGATCCCCAAAGAATCTGTGTCTCCCCATAGACATGACTGAATGGCACCATGTCTCCTGCTTGCTCTGCACTCTCCTCTATTTGCTCTTTTTGAGTGCATTCCAATACCTGGTAAACTCTCAGTGTAATTTCTTTTTACTTCATGTAGTCCTGAATGAAACCTTTCATGAACTCAAAACTGCTTCACTCATGCTTTTCTCATGGTTGGGACTTCTGCCATGTAAAATACCCCTCTGTTCCTTCAAAAACCCTTGCGAAAATCCATCTGTTCCATAAAGAAACACATTATCATTAAATGTTGTACTTTTTTTGCTCTGCCCTGTTATTAGGGAGACTGTATTATACAGGATTTATCCTTAAATCAAAGGGAGAGGCTTATTGTACTTGCCTTCCATTTTCCATCTACAACAAAGCATCGTGTGCTTATGTTGCCCATAAGTACCGTGTAATATAGTTTTCTTTAGTTAGACATTATAGTGACTGATTGTGAAAGTAATTACTCAAACTGAGTGAGAAGAGGTTGAACTCAGGCAATTTGTTTGCATCTTTATACGTAACAGATAATACCCAAACTTCCATTAGCTGTAGGAACACATAGAATTTTAGAAATGGTGCTATGTGTATTTTTCACTTAGACTTCAGGCCGAATCATAAAAATCTGCATTTTGAAGAGGAAATATCTGATTAGAGTTGGAGAGATGATCTATATGTTTAATCATCTTACCCTGTTCTAATAAATGTCACATTGTAGTGTGCAATAATGTGTGAATTTTATTCAAGGATGGAAGCAAACTGGAAGATATGGACCTAGATTCAAGGCAGTTAAATACCTTGAAAGAAAATTGGGTAAATATTTACTGACACTGAATAGCATACGATCTGTCTGGAGTTTGAGATCACTAGTATATACAGAGGGAGAGAGTGGGAGAAGACAGAAATGGTACCAGATACTTGCCTCTTCTTTTGTATTTTAGAAACCAGACACATGAGGCAGATATCTTGAGATATCTCATAGGGAGAATTTTTGTAGTTCAATGACATTCTTTTGCAATGGTGATTTGATATAGAAGATTTATTTTTTTAACATTTGCAAGCTTCTCTTGTTATACTTGCTAAGATGTACATGTTAAAAACATACCATAGGTCAAACATGAACATTAAACCAATAATAGAAAATATACATCTGTAGTTCAAAGTTATTTGTGTATGCGTGACTATTTAGCCATGCTGCTCTACCAATAATGAACATATGATAATGCTCTATTCTGATTAGAATTCATTGTGACAGGGTACAAGCAGGGGCAGGAAAATCAGTAGCAATTAAAGTGTTCATTTTGCCTTCAGTAATTCCATAGAAGATCAATCTGCAGGTTTGCTAAGGGAACCTCAACACCTCTGATTTTTTTTCACATTATATTTCAGTGGGAAATGTATGTATTTACCTGCTTTGAAATATCTTCCAATGAAAACACCCAAGGCTTTATCACATGAAATATCAAGGGAAGAAAAAAAAGTCACGCTCTTCATAATTTATTCATTTGGACAAAATATAGAGCTAAAAAGCGATGTAAAAAAAACATGTAGCTACCCCATTGCTACTCCAGTATGTGATGAAAGAAAAATATGGAAAGAAGGATAAAGAGAAAGACTGGGCATACTTGATAGCTGCAGAAAGTAATGGTGCTGAGCATTGTGTACATAAAACTAAGGCTACCTCCCAGTGCAGCACAGCTATTGAAGAGAAACAACTAAACAAAATTACCTGTACTGTCAACAAAGCAAGATTAAAAGCACAGCTCCTCACCAGGCAGGAAAGTGTATAAGCATATATCTCAGAAGGCCAGGAGTATGGATAAAACCTATTCTCTCCTCAAGACATCAGTTCAGCACATACCTGCAGCCTTTTGAGCAGCCCCTCCCTTGCCATGATACTCTTTCTTTCTGAGACAATCATTTAGACCTGAAAATATAGGAACAGTCTGCCCAGGCTGGTTGTTGACCAGCCTTCCCTGGAGGTGTTTAAGGTGCGGGTGGATGAGGTACTGAGGGACATGGTTTAGATTGGTGGGAATGGTTGGACTCGATGATCTGGTGGGTGTCTTCCAACCTGGTGATTCTATGAATCTATGATTCTAAGAAGCTCATCTTATTTGTTGTTTTTACAATGAATTGTGAGCACCGTGTTTTCACACAAAGGACATGAGAAACCTTGCTGTTTAAGACTCTTATCCAGGTTGGCATCAAGGAATTAATTCCTGTCTGAATCCAGCTGCTTCTCAGTGTCTCACTGCCCTTTACAGTGTTGTTGGAACAATACATCAAGACAGTCATACATCTACAGTTGAATTTCCTTCAACCACTGTCAGCTTATTGAAAAAAAAATTGATACCACTGTTATTTAATACCTCATACTGCTTCATTTAACATATATTTTTTAGCTCGTCAAAAATAGATTGACAACAGCAAAAAGAATTTTGAGTTCTTCTCATTTTTATTGTTATAGAAACCTGACTTTAAGGTGGAGACGTTTGGTATATGGGCAATGCAAGAAAAATGGGCCATTTTTAGCTAATGATATTCCACTCGGTAAAATTTCAGTGTATAATTTGCTCTACTATTTAACTCCTTATTTACCTTTAAATTCTAAATAAAAACAGCTATTAGGTGCATACTACCACAGAGGAAATCATCATTAAAGCTTAAGTCCACCTAAATGTCAGTTGTGATACTCCTGTACTGCTTAGTTGAAACTGGTATTTGGTCTGTATGTATTACCCGTTGCTTTCCCAGTCTGGTGGGTGATCCTTTTCTGTACCACTCATGAAGTGAGGGAAATGACAAGAAAAGTTGTAGCTCCAAAACGAATGTATGTATTAGTGGAATTGTATGAAATATACATATTTCTTCACAAACATGTCTCATACTGTTTTTGTAATCTAAATATAGCACATTTTTACTGTATATGAGAAGCTAGTTTGGGTGGAACAGTATGATGGAAAGCTATCTGCACATTAACTGTCAGTTCAGAATAACTGTAGAAAGCAATCCCTTAAATCTCCAACCACATCTTCCTGACAGGCTTATAATCTCTGCAAATTGTTGGTAAGAACAGTGAACAAACCTGTCAGCAATTCTGGCTCCCACTGCTCTAATTTGAAGGAATGTGCAAAGTACTGGAGGAAACTAGGAAACTGCAAATAGCTTGTTAAGTGCAACTGATGAAATACAGACATGGCGATGCACAAGTGTCTACCAGATCTTAATGCTACCAATGCCTGAGAAAGTTAGAAATTTTTTCTGCTAGAGGTGCCTTGGTATCTTACTGAAATTGGAACAGACAGTGCAGAATGAGTGGAGAACCTGTGAAAAAACCAACACCAATACCATTGACCTTCAAATCCTGACAAATTCTCTTGGTTCTGCTCTCTGGAGGGGGAGTGACAGTGTCTTACTGTAGGTTGGGTGGTATTGCCTGTGAGGGCTTCTCTGCACCCAAGGCTCTGCTGTGTCTCACTCTCCTTGCCTCCCCAGTGGAGCCATCACATGGTAGTCTTTGTCCTGCTCTGTCCCTGTGCGTTGGGTATGGGCCCTGGTAGGTTGTCAGTCAAGCAAGAAAACTGGTAGTGCCTTACAAGATCCTAGATGGAGGCTACTGCACTGCATTAAGGGTTTGGGAGATGCAGGTGTTGTGACAGGTGACCAAGTAATCGAGACAAAATCAAATGCAGATCTGACAGGTCCTCAGTAGTCTACATAGATAACATAAAAAAAAAAAATCTATCCTTTTAATACCTCTGAGTAAGTTTCAAATATCAGAGCAGCCTGGAGTACTGTACCTTTTTAGCCCATTATTAGGATTCTCAAGCTCTTTGTATCAAAAAACATATATACAGCACACAACCTAATGGCCTTTTGAAGCTCTGTATAAGCAAAAAATAAGGCAGGCTCCAGTGCCTGGAACCCCAGGGTTCCTGTATATGCTAATGGTCCTATGGAGGGTCACCTGAGTCTACAGCCCCTTGATCTGGGAGCCACATTTCAGCTCAGGAGAACACAGTCTGTGCCTGAGTTGTGTTAGAGTTTTCTCTGTCTCTAGAACTGTCTTCTGCACAAGTCTTGAGCACATTTCTGAGTAGCAAATGAACCCGAGGCATGTATTGTAGCTTGTTTCCAGTCCTGTCTTTGACCTTGCTGGCAGGATGGACTTCAGACACTTGTAGCCTTGCCTTCAGTTTATCTGTTGCATCATCTTTTGCTCCTGACTGAGCTCTCTACTGTGTCTGTTACTGGTTTTGGACCCTGTCACTACCACTCAGCTCTGTACAGTGCAAGCTCCTGGCTCCTGGCTTGCATGTCAGCCTCAGCCTTGCCCTGCAGCTTCAGAGTTTTGTGAAAACTGTGAGTTTAGTATATGCCCTGAGTTTGCATACTTAACTAGTCTGATATCATACGCAAGTTATATTTTTGGCTACTCAAACAGCCAGTTAGAAATGTAAGCCTGCCATTTGAATGCATCAATAACCAGTTGTTGTATACAGGAATTGTTGTATACAGTAGTCTGCAGGAGATGTACCAGTATGCTTGAGTCACGATCAGTGAAGATGGCCAGGCCTGCTGTCTCTGCTGAACATGGAATATGTGATACTTCCTTTTAGCAGTGACATTTTTCTTCTTCCAGTACTTCATCCTGTTGTAATTTCTATGTTGGAACACTGCAAAACTTTGTGTATTAGCTTTAGTCCCCACAGTACCCAAGCTCTACCTCATTCCCATGAGGTTACTCTCATATTTACAATCAGCAGACATGACTACAATCAGCTGAGCTGTTTGCACTAAAAAACTTCTTGTAAACAGAGTGAGTTTGTCTGCTGCTTAAGACAGTCGTAGGCTCCAGACTGTGTCAGGATTTATTCATGTAAATTAAGATATTGTGCCACAGCAGGTGGTAGACAACATGGGAATTGTCTCTTTAAATTTTGAAAACTAAAAAAGAGCAAGGAATGTCTCTAGATGGAAATTATACAGACACCTATAGGAATAAAACAGTATTCTCTAACTTTTTATGTGTTTTACCTAATTTCAGGCTTAACTGACATTCCCTGCAGTTTCTTGGCACCCTCAGATGACAGTACTTGAGTGCTTGGTATTTCACTAACTGAAGGAGGTTTGGGAACAAATTAATTACCCTCATGAAATACATATAATGTTTGGAACTTTCTCTGTCTATGTGCTTTTGTGGCAGAAAATTTAGTTTCTAATCGTATTTTTTTTTCTGCTGTCAGACTCCAACCTGGAAAACTCCAGTGCTGTCAACTGCTTCAACTTGATGTTATAAAATGTTGAAAGAAAGCTCAGTTTTGAGAAACTTTTGGATTGAGTCAGAATAGTTTACTGTATGAAAGACCTCTTTTTGGGCTTGGTCTGCAATCCTGTTTCCCATTGCACCGTCCATCTTGGAGCAACAGGGCTTCAGAATTTACATAGCTTCTTCTCAGTTATTTTTGGCTTCCTCTGTCCCCTTGTGAGGGGAATTACCCAATTTCCCACTCTAACTAGACTGCCTGCTGCCACCCCACGGATCAGCTCTTGGACTGGCTTTAGAGGACAGCCCCATGAAGGAAAATTATTTGTCTGCAGCCCCCTTCAGAGGAATTATCCTTTGTGGGTGCATGAGATCAGCAGCTCATCAGCCCAATTTGGGCAACTGTTTCTGAACATCCTTATGAATCATTCCTCTTGATAAAAGATAGTTGGCAAAAATGTTAATAAATGAAAGTAAATAATGTGCTCTGTGTTTGTCTGCAATTCAACGTTTTCCTGAGACTTAGCCCAGCAAGTCCAGTTGTCTCAGGAAAACAGTATAACTAGGTGTACCTCTAAGGAGCACTTCTGCTTGGGTGTGTAGTGACAGATTGTTATTTTAAGCTTCAGGGTTGGAAATCTTGTAGCAAATGTTAGTTCTTTTTATCTTTTTATCGTGGCTCAACTCATCACTGACAGTTGCATTGCAGGAATGAGTGGTGAAGTGGGAAAATCCAATTTATAAACCCTTAGAGCTTGATTTCCAAGGATTAGTAACACGAGAATAATCACCACTGATGAGGTATTATAGTTTTCACATATTCTCTCATTCTTTTTCACCAGTCTTTTTTTTTTTTTTTTTTTTTTTTTTACCAACCAGCCTCCTTTTTGTAAGACAAACCAGAACAATGCTGAAGCAAGTCAACAGGAAGGGACATGTGTTTTGCAGTAAACTGTTAACCCCATGTTTCTTTTGTGGCAAAAAAATTCTCTTGCCATATCATATTATTGATTTTATCCAAGCAAAATCCACACTGCAAGCTCTTCTTTTATTTGATAATATTTGAAGGATTTATAAAGCTTCTTTTGTAAAGTTTCTGGCTTTGGAGGAGGGGATTGAAGTCCAAATCAGTGTAAAGATTATATTATATAGCCTCCCTTAACTCTTGGAAAGGCAGTGCTTGTGTCTAGGCTATAAACTGCAAGCCAGTTTTGTAGGAACATCAGGATTTCAGTTCTATAAGAGCCTGAGCATAGCACTTGTGCCTGCAGAGTAATAAAGCTGATGAACAGTGACGTGCTACGGAAAACGGAGATAATAATTGGAAGTTTGTTTCTCCTAGAGGTTATACTTCGGTGCTGAAGGATTATTCCACTCTTACAAATATGCTTTGAGACACAAAATTATTAATGCATTTCCTTAGAGCCAAGGTTTTGTTTACATGAGAAATGCAGAAATCCCTCAGGAAAGGAATTTGCCTAATCAGCACTTACTATTCTGATCTTGTATTTGCGGTAATGTTTGAGCAGCATCTGGCTTAAGTGACCTTCATAGGGCCTTCCTTAATGTTTATATGATATTCTCCTATATTACTGTTTTAATGAGAATTTACTACATCACTTCAATGGAAGACACAGAGTCATCTTCCCTGCACCATTCCAGCTGTGTCCATCTCACATCTCATGTCATAGTTTTCACAGAATCATAGAATGGTTTGGGTTGGAAGAGACCTTTAAAAGTCATCTAATCCAACCCTTCTGTGATGAGCCTCATTTAGTCTTCTCTCCCTGCCAGTAGCCTTTCACAATACCTTTCCTTGCCAGAGTTATTCTTAACATTTGTGGCAATATTATAGAGAGAATTAAAGAAGTGCTGCATCCAATGTCTGCTATAATGGCACTAATATTTCTCTCAGGAAATATATTTCTTGTTGTGCCCTAGGAGAGCATTTGCTTTGTTTCATGGCTGTGTTACAATGACAGTACAATAGAGAGTCTGGCATCAGCTATCACACCTTTGTAATTTCCAAATTATTTTCTATGGGCTTATGGGAGAAGTTCTAGGCATTTCTTACATTTACATTGTGCACCTTGTATGAATTCATTCAATCAGCCTCTATTACCTATGGCCTTGAGGTCATGCAGTAATTTCTGCATGATATTTCAATCTTCCTGCACTGATAATGGCTCCTAATATTGTGTCATCTGTACTTTCGTTAGCAGATCCATGCTTTTAGCTGAGGTCTCTAATAATCTTGTATTTTCTACTTCTCACTCATTTCCTACTCAGTATTTCTCATTAACACTTTTCTGGACACTTTTTTCCACCTTACTTCTAATATGCATCCTTCTCCCTTCTATTCTAAATAGATCATGTTCTTCTGCTGGTGGGTCACCAGCATTTTGAATGTGCCCCCTGTGTAATTTCCACCCAAGGAAATAATGCTAATAGCAGAAGAGGAAAATTAAGAAGGCAAGCAGCAGCCTCCCCTTTCTCCACTCAAACAACGGCCAAGCAAGAAGTGCTAAAAAGTCAGAATTTGCTCTCTGCTCACACCCTTATGTATGTTCAGGGACCTGCCTGGAGTCCAAAATGACAGAATGGCAGTCAAAAAGGTGATACTAATGAGCTGCTGTTCTATTTTCCTTGCTTATCTGCTGTATTCCATTACTTCAGCACTCAGCTTGAGCTACACAGTTCCCAAGCTGCTTGAGATGGAACATCCTCACTATTAATGTCTGTGTTTATATATTTGTTTCGTACAATCTTGAGAGCTCTGTTCTGAGATACCAGAATGCAAATTAAAAAATATCTCCTTTTCCCTACCCCTCAATTGTTACCCCTCTAAAGAAACCTTTTTTAGAGCAGGTTGCAGTATACCCAGCAGCTGTAGCACGCTTGGAGCAAGAAACATGCTTTAGTTCTTGTACCTAGACCTGGGTTGGTCTTCTGGAGTCAGCATGTCTGGAATATCATATTGAGAGGGCCTGCCTTCTCTAAGGGCCTGACTACTGTGAAGTGATGAAGAGATTAATCCAGTTTAAGTGTGTGGATATTCTTGTGCCCAGGTTAAACTATAATAGAGAGTGACTTGTTGGCTTACTTTTAGAGTTTCAGTGAGGTTTAGAAAACAAGTAAAAAGATTATTAAAAAGTACATTGTTTGCACTGTTACCAGATTGTTCTGGATTTTATCTTGTTTGTAGATTGCAGGGGAAAACCTGAACGTAAAATTTGCATATGACTTGAGAGGTCATATATGCAACATATATAATGCGGCATGCTTCCATCAAAATAAATAAAAATGTCTTTTCCAGATGGAACATAATTGTTTGTCAGAAGATAGAAACAATAATTAATTTTTTTTTCCTAACAGTGTACTGACGGAGAAACTTCTAGTAGCACAGCAGCACTGACAAACAGCAGGCTAGATCAGAATCCTGGGACATGTCGCCTAACTTGGGTGGAGGTTGGTCCTCTGGAGAACATAGCAATTTTTGTATACATAGCAATTTTATATGAAATCTTTAATAGGAAACATTGTAAAGGTCTAGCTGGGAAAATTCACATGATACATTTAAAAAGGCTTGGTCTATCTATCTGTTTTAAAGATGAAATAAGGCTGCTTCTTAATCAGGATGGAATCTTTTGCTGGAGACTAGAGGGAACTGGTGCTGTCATTATTTCTCTTCCATAGAAAGGGAACATCACTGATTTCAGTGGAGCTGTTACTGAGTTACATGAAACCATGACATACACTATACATTTGAAACATGACCAATAGGCTATCACATCAAACATTTCACTGAAGGAACATGGGCATCACTAGACTTCTGTAGAGCCTCTGTGAAGCATGCCTAGTACTATTTGAAATGTGGTGCGGGTCATCTACACCTGCTGCCCTGGAAGGAGGGGAGAACACTGAGTGCTGCCTAAGGCCTGATGGTCAAGGCTGCTCAGGTCTCTCTCTGTTTCTTACAAACCTAGACCAGGCTCACCACACCCTCACTGAGCTTCTGCCACCTTAAAAACACTACTCACTGCTTCCCCAGCAACAGGATGGCAAAGAGATATTACAGGGAACTGAACTTGTAATTAGCCCATGGGAGTCACATTGACAGCTTCTTCCTATTGGAGAATAGAAGGTGTTTGTTCCCACTGCACCAGCCTATAAAAGAGATGCACTGCTCTTCCTAAAGAGAACACAGAATTTTATGATCATTTAGTTTGGAAAAGACCTTTAAGATCTTTTTATGTATAACCATTAACCTAAATCTGCCAAGTCCACACTAAACCATGGTCTTTTAAATACCACCAGGGATGGTGACTTAACTGCTTCTCTGGGCAGCCAGTTTCAATGCTCGATAAAACTTTCAGTGAAGAATTTTTTCTTCCTATCCAGTCCAAGTCTCCCCTGGCACAGCTTGAAGCCACTTGCTCTTGGCATATCACTTGTAACTTGGGAAAAGAGACCAACATGAACTTCACTACAACTTCCTTTCAAATAGCTGTGGAGGGTCATAAGGTTCCCCCCTCAACCTCCCACCTGTGCTCACTGGTGGCTTGCATTCAACCAGCTGTCAACCAGTACGCCCAGGTCCTTTTATGCCAGGCAATGTTCCAGCCATTTGTTCCCAAACCTGCAGCATTGCATAACATTGTTGTGGCCTAAGTGCAGGACCTGATACTTAGCCTTGTTGAACCCCATCCTGTTGGCTTCAGCCTATCAGTTCAGCCTGTCCAGATCCTTCTGTAGAGCCTTCCTACACTCAAGCAGGTCATCACTCCTGTCTTACTTGTTGTCACCTGCAAACTTACTAAGGGTGCACTTTATCTGTTCATCCAGATCATTGGATTAAGATACTAAACAGAATTGACCCCAATACTGAGCCCTGGGGAACACCACTTACGACCTACTACCAACTGGATTTAACTCCATTCAGATCTTACTTCTGGTCTTTCTTGTATGTGAGTGTCACATTTGCTAATCTCCAGTCAAACAGGACCTCTCCAGTTAGCCAGGACTGCTGATAAATGATTGAAAGTGGCCTGGTGAGCACTCCTACCAGTTCCTTCAATGCTCTTGTGTGCACCAACCCACAGACTTGTGCATGTCTAGGTGGAATAGCAGGTTGCCAACCGTTTCCTTTTGGATTATGGGGACTCCATTATGCTCCCTGTCCCTGTCTTCCATCTCAGGTGGATGGTTATCCAGAGAACAACTGGTCTTACTATTAAAGAATGAGGTGATGAAGGCATTAGGTACCTCATCCTTTTCCTCATCTGTTGTCACTAAGTTTCAACTGCTGCATCCAATAAAGGCTGGAGATTCTTCTTAGCCTTCCTTTTGCCACTGATATACTCACAGAAAGATTTTTTCTTTGTCCTTTACCTCATTAGTCAGATTCAGTTCTAGTTGGACTTTGGTTCTTCTAATTTTCTCCCTGCATAACCTTTGTAGTCTTCCTGAGTTGTCTGTCTCTTCTTCCAAAGGCCATAAACTTACTTTTTATTTTTCCAGCCAGAGCTCTCTGTTCATGCAATCTGCGCTTCTTTCCCAACAGTTTGTCCCCCTCCTCACTTGTCCAAGAATTAAAACCTCTATCATTTCATGTTCACTGTGCCCAAGACGGCCTTCAATCACCATATCACCCACAAGACCTCCTTTCTTTGTAAACAACAGGTCCAATGAAGTGCTTTACCTGCTAGGCTCACTCACCAGTTGTGTCAGGAAGTTATCCTCCACATACTCTATAACCTCCTAGACTGTTTTCTCTCCACTCTATTGTATTCCCAGCAGAAAGCCATCACTACTATGCCAATGCTCACACCTACAGTGTATTACTTACTGATTGCTGAATCCAAACCTGAGTTTCCAATAAAATACCTGATTTTTCACTTTTTTTATCCTGGTTTGATTTGTAGATAGTAAGCTGCTGTCCATTACCATGTTGAACTTCTTTCAAGTTATGTCAGTCTTGCAGGATTCAGTTCTTAAGACTCTGCATAAAGAGGGATCTGATCTGGGGGAGCGGGACCAGCCAGAGAATTTGCAGAGAGATGTGGAGGACTACGGGGACAGGGGACAGTTTCCATTGCTTCATCTAGGGAGTGAGAGCACAGGGGTTCTGTGAATGAGAAGGTGTGAGTACTCTTACCCGGGAACCCACTCATTTACCCTTTGCTCAAGGACTAGGGTGTGATGTGTTCATAAATATTTAGGATCCTAGACACTATATAGGCATCAAACTGGGCTGCTGCTATGCCACAGTCACTATTGCTGGAGAATTCTTGAGTATGTTCTATTTCATTAACTCAGGACACAGAAGAGTCATGTAACTGTTTTGATTTGTTTTAAAGGGTAGGATTATTCTGAGATGAGAGTCATTACAGGTTTCCCCTCCAGCTACTCATGTGAAGGTAATTTGGACAAAGCTTTGAAAAATCAGAAAGCATTATAGCACAGAAGGAACAGAGGGAGGTTATGTACGTAATCACTAAACAGATCAAATTAAATTTTCAAGGAGGTTAATGCATCTAGACAAAGTCAATCTTGTATCCTCCATGTTTTCTTCCACTGCTAATGATTTGAGAATAAAGTGAAATCAGAATTCAGGTGAGGTGAACCTTATTATGTTAAATTTGCAATTAACATGGCTTAATGGATTAAAATTGTTTTGAGGAGTCAATGTGTGTTTGGATGGATAATTCATACACCATAAAACTATTCATCTGCATAACAGAATTTACAGTTGATAAGACTCAGGAATTCATTCTATTTATATTAAATCAATTATGTCCCAGGTTTCTGTGGGAGCAGAATCAGGGTGTAACTCAGAATATTGCAGTTTAAAATGGAAGATTTTTAAAAACAAGAAAGAGGCAGTACAAATACAGGACCCTGGTAGCTGATATCCTGTGGCCTAGGCCATTACATGGGTTAGTCTGCATCATTCTGATCCAGAGGTGACAGTCTTTGTGTAGGCAAAAATCACTTGCATTATTTCCCATGACCAGCCCTTCTGATGGGTGAGCTTTCTTCTCTGAAGTGTTAAAGAAACAGTTCATGGCTTCACCCCGTATTGGTAACCCTGCATTTAGGAAAAAAGGTGAAATGGGTGCAAAGAATGTCTCACTGACTTTGAATCCAGAAGAATATACTTTGCAAAGGATTTATTAAAAAGTAGAAGTTACAGAGGCAGTATCACTGTGTCTTCAGGGTAAAACGGGTAACCTATAGCCAGTTAAAAGAACTGACAGACACTCTCTGCAGAAATATTCCAGCACTTCTGTCAGAGATGCGAAGATGTGCACAAGTGGAGTGAACATTTGCTAGAGAAGGGGGCTCTGTCATACTGGCCTCCAGGCTTGCTTCAGAATGCCTGAAGTCTTGTCTGTCTGCAGAAGGATGAAAAGCAAGCCTTCGAGCTGCTTGCTATTTGATTCACTTGTTTTATCTGTGAGCTATCCCTTAGGGAGAGGGAGGAAGAAGACGACTTTTATAAACCTGGAATAAAACTTCCTCTGTTTAGCAATTCTTTCTCTCCATTTTTCCAATTGTTTTATTTAAAGCCCTCCCCGGACCAAGTATGTTTTCTGAAAATCTCAAATCCCCTATCAAAATAAGATTTATCTGAAGTTCAGGGCACTATCTGAGTAGGACAGTGGAGAAAGTGCTGGCAGAAATAAATGTAAAGTCTTGACTTTCAAATAGCTGAAGGCAAAAAACTCCCAAAAGGCTTTGTTTAAAAATGTTTTTAAAAAATGAGAATGAGTGCACAGAAAGACACAATTCAATAGTTTTGTAAGCTTAGTTTGCAGTCAATATCACTTGCATGCTAAAAACAGCTCAGAGGGATCAGTTTATTTTAATTTTAATGTGGAGAAAGTGACTCTAAAGCCTCGTGTTTTAGAGGAGAGAATACTCCAAGAATTCATATCTCATATGAAGGTGTACTGAGAAGGAAAACCGATGTGATTTTGCTTATAAACAGCCAGGAACCAGAGTTAAAAGAATAAACAGGGATACTTGGAAATCTTGCCTAAAACTGAAGTAGCCATACTGTCACAAGATAAGTGTTTTTAAAAAGGTACTTTCACTGAAAGAGTGGTGAAGGAGAAGTCAGAGGAACAGTGCAAAAGTGCAGATTGTCAAAGAATAAATTTCTAGCAAAGAAATCAGAATGTGCATTTTTCAGAAAGGCCCTGGTGCAACATCATGATAACCTAAAGCAAATGAATCAGATCTTAATTTTGGTATTGGATTGCATTTGAAATCTTCATCTCTGAAATACAGGCAAAAAGCCCACAGTGAAACAAAAGCCCTCAGCACAGTTCTTCCACAAAATCTCTGTTTTCTATAGCAGCCAGGGAAATTGAAATACATTTGCTATATATTCTGATCATTTTAACCTATTTTTTAGTTGCTTGTGATTTACCTGATCAGCCTCCATAATTCTTATAATTTTCCTGGTAGGATAGCAGATTACTAAAATATCTTTCTGCATACCAGCATTTGAAATAGTTTCTCTTCTGTTGCAGAAGTAGCTGTAATATTTATTATTTTATTTATAATGGTTTTAAAAGTCCAGCAATAATTTTACATGCAACTTCCAACATCAACTGCAGCTATTTTGGCAAGTATTGGCAAGTGGCAGTCTTCTGTTATTTTGCCTGATTTTACTACCATTTTAACAGAAAATGATGCTTTTGTCATATAATTGTTAAATAATCAGCAAAGATCAACCAAGTTGAGTAGAATGTAAAGGCACCAATCACACTGCATATTGAATAAGGTAGAAAATTATGAGTTATAAAGAAAACATACCCTTTATGACAACTGTACTGAAAAAAAAGGAAAACCTGATTACAGTCATGCTTATTCCAGTGAAACAATGGTATCCCTCAGACTGAAATAGGCATGAAATTGATGTAAGACCATGATCACATCCAAAGGGAGTTCAATATGCATTGATATAAGAACCAAAAGCAAGTCAAAGGAAGTAATAGAGGGTGATTATCACATCTAATAGATTATTTAGTTTGTATTTATTATTTGTAATGAATAAAAAAGAATAGAGACTGTCTAGTTCTACAGCACACTTCCAATGAAGCTACACATTATGTCATGATTATGTACACTAAAACTATTATGTGACTCAACAAATAAACATTTTAACCCCCAATAAATTTTTATTTTATTTTACAGGCTGTTATCTTGTAGACCAGAAGAAGGCAAGCATACATATTGTTATCTGTGTGAAAAAGCTTGAAAGCAGTGCTGTTAAATCCTTTGCAAAGCCTCACCCATTGCTATGTCCCACAGCATCTTCCTATTGAGAAATAAGAAGTTGACAGATGAGGGCTTGGAGGTATTTTTCTCAAATTCATGTTTGCTATGTTCCATGTAAATGGTCACTGTCTGCAAGCAGTTTCTTCCTGATTGAGCAAAGCCTCTCAAAAATTATATCATAGAGCCCCACATTCTCAAAAGTGAGTTCCAAGGGCTCAGGATAGGGAAAGGTGAGTGAAAACATTTTGGAAATGTTTTCCTCCTGAAGGAGGAGGCATGGCAAAACCACATTTTATTCCTCATTGTAAATTAGAACTTGCTGTTAAAGTTTTCAGGGTATATTTTTTTAGGTCTTGTAGACAATTAGAAATATTTCTACTTATATTTTCTAAGGAAAAGTCATGATCCTTTATGTTCAAACATCCTGGTTTTTGATGGGCTCCTAATTACTGTGACGTTCAGCCCATCACTGATTTTACGACTGCATGACCCACACTTGTATTGTCATAATCCTACAGAAAATTTTGAAATGAACCAATTTTCACTTGATTTCTATTTCTGAGCTACTAGTCTAAGGTCAAGACAGTAAATTTACATATAAAGTACCATGCAAGGGAATTGATTGCAATTTATGCAAGAAGAACGCCGCTGTAGTCACCAGCTTGCCACACATCAGTGCTGCTTAAATGTAGTAGAGAAGTTATAAAGTCCTCTTTTGGAACGAGCAAACCTGATTATTTGTAGGAAGAAAATTTAGAACAGTGGTACCACTATCTGTATTTTCAGACTTGTGTAATCTATGTAGAGTTCCTTGCTTCACCGCTTGCCTTGATTTCCTGTTAAAATAGTGTGTTGCAGAATGTGCCAATTAATGGTTTCTGTGGGATGGTTGAAAGTTAGTTAATGTCCTGAAATGGCAAAAACCTAGACTGAAGAGTTTAGGCAGACCATGCTGTCAGGATACTGCTCCAAAATGCCTGACTCTGCTCTCCGTAGGCCAATAGCCATACAAGCAGTACATCATTGATTTTTTTTCTTCAAACAAATAAGGTGACAAGTTACATAGCATTGTGTGAAGGAATGTCCCTTTAAATGTGATCCCTTAAAATCAAATAAGCACCTTTCGAGTACCACTTACAAAGAAGGAAATATTCAGGAGAAGGGAAAGCGCTTTCTATCATGGAAAACTTCCGTTTGCCTCCTAATAAGAAATAAGGAAATACTACTCTAGGAATAATTTGTCTGACCAAAAACCCATCCTTTCCTGGCTACAAAAAGGTATGCTACAAGCTCCAACATCTCTCTGTGGTTTATTGCATTCTAGTTTACTTGGATTTTTGGTTTTAAGTTACTGTGAATAATTTTCTTTATATTTCTTTATTTATATTTATTTTATATTATAATTTATACTGCTAAATGTGAAGCTAATAGATATTTGCTGTGAAACCTTAAGTTTTGAAACATGTTCAGCAGTGGACACAGATGAATGTTGTAATATTGTATCTATTATTGTACTCCAATAAGTTGGAGTTCAGTGAGGTTTATGTAGTTAAATGCTGAGACCTTAATTTCTGCAGTTCTACTGAAAACAACCACTATTAAAGTTTTCTTAAGCTTCCAGTAAAAAGAAGAAAAAAATATAGAGAAAAAAATACCTGCATTCCAGTGCAAAACTTTCAGCAGGCCTTTAGTGATCTTTTATCAATAGATAAGGAGAAGGCTGAGGTACTTAACAACATTTTTGCTTCAGTCTTCATTAACAGCTGTTCTCATCAGCCCTCTTGGGCCAATGGACAACAAGATGAGGACTAGGGGTGTAAAGCCTGCCCTACTGTAGGGAAGGATCAGGTTCTTTGACTATCTGAGGAACCTGGACATATCTAAGTCTATGGGACCTGATGAGATGCATCCTGACGTCCTGAGGATATTGGTTGATGTGGTTGCCAAGCCACTCCTATGATATTTGAAAAGTCATGGCAATCAGGAAAAGTTCCTGGTGCCTGGAAGAAGGGTGAGTTTTGCCCATTTTTAAATAGGGTAGAAAAGACGATCCTGGGAACTATTGACCTATCAACATCATTTGTGTTCCTGGGAAGGTCATGGAACAGATCCTCCTAGAAGACATTCTAAAGCACATGGAGGACTTGAAGATGGTTAGAGACAGACAGCATGGCTTTATCAAGGGTGAGTCCCATATGACCAACCTAGTGTCTTTCTATGAGGGTGCGATCACTTCAGTGAACACAGGAAAACCAACAGATGTAATCTATCTGGACTTCTGGAAAGCCTCTGACACTGTCCCCCACAACATCCTTCTCTCTAAACTGGAAAGATATGGATTTGATGGATAGACTGTTTGGTGGATGGTCATATTCACAGAGTAGTGGTCAATGGCTTGATGGAGATCAATGACAAATAGTATCCCTAAAGGGTCTGTACTGGGGTAAATGCTGTTTAATATCTTCATCAATGATATAGACAGCAAGATGACACCAAGCTGAATGGTGCAGTTGCCACACCATAAGGATGGGATGTCATCCGGAGGGACCTGGACAAGCTGGAGAAATGGACTGTGAGAACCTCATGAGGCTGAACAAGGCCAAGTGCAAGGTCCTACATCTGGGTTGGGGCAATCCACCATTTCAGTACAGGATGGGGGATGATGTGATTGAGAGCAGCCCCACGGAGAAGGACTTTGGAGTACTAGTCAATGAGAAGCTTGACATGAGCTGGCAGTGTGTGCTTGTAGCCCAAAAGGCCAACTATATCCTGGGCTGCATCAAAAGAAGCGTGACCAGGAGGTTAAGGGAGGTGATTCTATCCCTTCTATTCCTCTCTCATGAGACCTCACTTTGAGTACTGGAACATAATGTAAGAAGGATTTGGAGCTGTTGGAATGGGTTCTAAGGAGGGTCATGAAGATGATCAGAGGGCTGGAGTACCTTCCATGTGAGGACAGGCTGAGAGAGTTAGGCTTGTTCAGTCTGGAGAAGAGAAGGCTCTGAGGGGCCTTACAGTACCTGAAAGGGGGGCTACAAGAAAGCTGCAGAGGAACAGTGTACAAAGACATGTAGTGATAGGATGTGGGGGAATGGCTTTAGATCGGAGGGGGACAAGTTTAGAGTAGACCTAAGGAGGAATTTCTTCACCATGAGAGTGGTGAGGCACTGGCACAAGTTGCCCAGGGAAGCCGTGGCTGTCCCATTCCTGGAGGTGTTCAAGGCCAGCTTGGATGGGGCCCCGTGCAGCCTGGACTGGTGGGAGGTATCCCTGCCCATGGCAGGGGAGTTGGAACTGGATGATATTTAAGGTCCCTTCCAACCTAAGCCATTCTACTACTCTGTTATTAAACAATGTTTGTATTTTCCTTTCTTTTAGCTGTAATCAATTTTAATATGGAAAAACAAAACAACCATTTGATTTTTTTTTATACAGTATTTAAATAAAAATAGCCAGGCTTTTGGGTAACAAGAAATACCTGAAAACAGAACAAGAAAATCACCTAGAAACTGTACAGAACATGTGCCATTACCAGCAGAATTTTTTGGATTAGCTCTACCATTTTCTGTGGCAATCAAAGGTGTTTTCCTCCTTTGTTGTCTGCCCTGTCACTTTGAGGTAGAAGAAAATGGCACTCATGTCTCACCCCCTCCTCAAATCACAGTCCTGTGTTCTAGTTCTGATGCACTTTCATCATCAGTTGAAGCTAAGAAGGCAGGCTAAGACATGTGTATATGTTTCTTCAACTGTCCTTGCAAATGGTAAAGTTGCAGGATTAACAATTGAAATTGGTAATATCAATCATGGTAGCTAGAATAGCTAAGGCTTTTCATTTAGTGTCCCACTGGCAGCAATGCTGCTGGAAGAAGACTAGTACAACATGCAAACCAAACTACTCAATAATTTGTCAAACCTTTTTCAATATCAGGTTGCTCAAAAGATTGCTTTTTGTCTTTCTGGTCAGCAACTCACAGCAGTACTGCAGAGCATGCAGCACTACTAGAACAAAACTTATATTAAACAACAAGAGAGAAGTAATAAAAAGTGGGAAAGTAAAAAAGGTAAGGAATAAAAGTTCCACATTTGAAATATTACTTATGTTGGTTCTGGGGCCCTCAGGGGATCAATACCATGTGGAACCTAGTTTCTGACTTGGTTTGTTCAAGGTCATGAGGAAGACACTGGAGCATTGAATAGATTTCAGCATCCTGGAATTCAAGTAGAGTCAAGAAAGCTTGCTTCACTCCACTCTCCCATCTTCCAGATACCGAAGTTCATCTCTAGACTGTGCTAGCAATAAATCATACTCATCATTTTGTTTGCCACTTCAGCTTGTTTCCAGACAGGCTGCTGGGGTCTTTTACTTTGCAGTCCCACAGTTCTTGTAAAATGAACAGGATATTATCACCATCCTTTGACTGTAGAAATTGCTTGGACTGTGTCAGTTTTTTTGCCTGATATACCGACCAGTCTAAGCCAGTTCGTATTTTAGATTACACTGCATTTTTGCTGTTTGAACAATTCATATACCACAGTAAATAAGCCAATACCAAGCAATTTCAGAAGAACATTCTTAAAGTTTTTGCATAAACCACACATTTATGAGGCCAGACAGTTACCAAAAACTGCCCAAAGAGCAAAATATAAGATTTCTTTTTATAAATGAAATCTTAGGCTACTACTAAAAGTTAGCAAGATGACATCAGACCACTGCAATTTTGAACTGTAAACTCATGCCTCATGGGAGAAAGTACTTAAGGGCAAGGGAGCCCATGAGGTCTGGGAGCTCTTCAAAAAGGAAATCCTAGCAGCTCAGGAGACAGTCATCCCTGTGTTCCAGGATAAAAACCAGCAGGGGAAAAAACCAACTTGGTTGAACAGTGAGATCTTGAGTGATATCAAGAAGAAGAGGAATTGTTATGGGCTCTGGAAGAGGGGACAGGCCTCTTGGATTGACTACAGGAGGGAAGTGAGGTTATGCAGAGAAAAAATCAGAAGAGCTAAGGCTGAACTAGAAATCAGATTGGCAAAGTCTGTGGAAGATAACAAAAATCTTTCTATAAATATATAAATAATAAAAGGAGGACTAGAGAGACCATACAGTCCCCACTGGATGCAGAAGGAACAACAGTGTCAGGAGATGAGGAAAAGGCTGAGGTACTTGGTGCCTTCTTTGCCTCAGTCTTTAATTGCAAAGAAAGTTGTTCCCCCTGTGTACAAACCCCGGAGGTAGAGGAGCAAAATGAGGTTCCCGTGATCCAAGAAGAGGTGGTCAGAGCCTTGCTAGCCCGACTAGACACCCACAAGTCTATGAAGCCAGACGGGATTCACTCTAGGGTATTGAGGGAGCTGGCGGATGTGCTGGCCAAAACCCTTTCCGTCGTCTTCCAACAGTCCTGGAAGACTGGGGAGATTCCACTGGACTGGAGGCTGGCTGATGTTGTGACCATCTACAAGAAGGGTCGCAGGGAGGATCCAGGGAACAACAGGCCAGTCAGTCTGACCTCAGTGCCAGGGAAAGTCATGGAACAGGTGATCCTGAGTGCTATCATGAAGCACTTGCAAGAGAACAGGGTGATCAGGCCCACTCAACACAGGTTCACAAAAGGCAGGTCTTGCCAAACTAACCTGATCGCCTTCTATGACGAAGTGACTCAACTACTGGATGACAAAAAGGCTGTGGATGTATCTTCCTGGACCTCAGTAAATCCTTTGACACACTTTCTCACAGCATTCTGCTACAGAAACTGTCAGCCTCTGGCCTGGACAGATGCACACTCTCCTGATTGGAAAACTGGCTGGATGACTGAGCTCAGAGAGTGGTGGTAAATCGTGTTAAGTCCAGCTGGAGGCCAGTGACAAGTGAGGTTCCCCAGGGCTCAGTGCTGGGTCCAGCCCTATTTAATGCCTTCATCAATCACCCGGATGAAGGCATTGAGTGCACCCTTAGCAAGTTTGCAGATGACACAAAGCTGGGTGGAAGTGTGGATCTACTGGAGAGTAGGGAGTCTCTGTAAAGGGATCTGAACAGGCTGGACTGCTGGGCAGAGTCCAATGGTATGAGGTTTAACACGGCCAAATACCGGGTCCTGCACTTGGGGCACAACAACCCTATGCAGAGCTACAGACTGGGAGAAGTCTGGCTGGAAAACTGCCTGGAGGAGAGGGACCTGGAGGTGTTGGCTGACAGCTGAGTGATCATGATCCAGCAGTGTGCCCAGGTGGTCAAGAAGGCCTATGGCATCCTGGCTGGGATCAGAAATGATATGACCAGCAGTTCCAGGGAGGTGATTCTCCCTCTGTATTCAGCACTGATGAGACCGCTCCTTGAATCCTGTGTTCAGTTCTGGGCCCCTCACCACAAGAAGGATGTTGAGGCTCTGGAGTAAGTTCAGAGAAGAGTGATGAAGCTGGTGAAGGAGTGACTGAGAGAGCTGGGGTTGTTCATCGTGGAGAAGAGGAGGCTGAGAGGAGACCTCATTGGCCTCTATGACTACCTGAGAGGAGGTTGTGGAGAGAAGGGGACTGGCCTATTCTTCCAAATGACAGGGGACAGGACAAGAGGGAATGGCCTCAAGCTCCACCAGGGGAGGTCCAGACTCATCATAAGGAAAAAATTCACAGAAAGGGTCTTAAGGCACTGGAATGGGCTACCTAGGGAGGTGGTTGACTTGTCTTCCCTGGAGGTGTTTTAGGTGTGGGTGGATGAGGTGTTGAGGGGCATGGTTTAGAGATGGGTTGAAATGGTTGGACTCAATGGTCTGGTGGGTCTCTTCCAACCTGGAGATTCTACGATTCTAGTAATTAGAACTGCTATAGTTCTACAATCTTGCAGTTGTTATCTTTCAGTATATTACAACTCAATTTTGCCTATATAGTTTATGGACATTGTGGACTCTCATGAAGTATCTTTGACTTTTTACTGTCTTTTATCTCCTTACTGTGGATGTCCTGGTCAGTTGAACTTTGGTTTTTTTCAGAGTAACTTGTTAGAGTACGGCCTTAAAAATCCTTCAAAGTAAGAGACTTCATACTGATGTGACCCTGTTAAAGAACAGTCACTGCTAGTACTTCTAGAAGGAACTTGGTCTTTTCCAAACATAAAAAAAAATCTCTGTGATCGTATGATCTCGTGATTCGTATTTCAGATCATGACAGCCAGTACTGAGTGAGAGAGGTCCTCTGGAATCCTAGACTTAAGGATTCCTTGAATTGCCTCCAGTTTCCTTCTGTAGCATAGCAGGTGTTAAGGCAGCTTACAGAGGTAAGTTTCATGATACGCAAAAAGGAGAAGGGCTCTAGTTGAAGAGTACCAGGTAGATAAACCAGAAGTCCACTCACACTGAGTGTTCTCCTAGCAAAGACAGAATAAATTTGCTCAAGCATCAGCCCTTAGGCACAGTGAGCCTTCTCTGTTGGCTGAGGGCTTTATCAAACTCAATCTCTTGACACAGAAAAGGCCAATCCCCCACTGTGGTCCTGCTCAAACTGATATGAATAAAGAAGGAAATTTACTAGGCAACAGTTCTTCAGGGAAGATTCTCTTATTCATAACAGACAGGTAGTCTGTTGGAAATCCTTAGTCCTACTTAAGGCTAAATTAAAATCAACTTTTTAATCAGCTGCTTCTTGTCATTACAACTGTTGCCTGTGAGAATGTGTGTCTGTTTACTACGAGGCCCAAGGGAAGAGCTTACTTTCTTTCCCTCACTAACCTTCACTTTTCTCATGATAGCCACAGACAGAGGGCCTCCTACAGGCTCCACAGTTATCTATGTAGGCAGAGTGAGGCAGATTTCTACATTCTTTTTCAAGGCAAACTATTAACCCTTTTTACTTTTATTAATCTATAATGTCACAGTTCTGAACAAGGTAGTAGGAAGGCTTTTTTCTTAATAAGCTAATTTTTCATTGTTAGGTCCTTTTCAGGCAACTGGTGCCATTGTACACAGAAATCCTTCACAATCCCCAAAATTTTATGTAAGAAGTAAACAAATAAAAAGACAAAATGTGAGAGGGGATGAGAGGATCCTCTTAAATCGGACAATCCTGCTAACCAAGTTCTATTCCTGCGAATAATAGTAATTCTCTTTCTTAATGGATGCAGATGTTGATCCTCCTTGTGAAGAGTCATCTGTAACCTAGAGATTCAAGTCTTTATTATACACAGGGTATTGACTGAAGAATGCACTCACTCTGGCTTGTGGTTTTATTTTCTCTGTGCATCACTATAGCTTCTTTGATTAGTAATGGTCCTTATATGTCTCAAGCAGCACTCTCTATTAAGAGTAGTTCTATTTGGTTATGTCTTAGAGTGTGTATTAGTTTGTTTATCTGTATTAGTATATTATGTTGTAGTCAGCTTCTTTATAGCTAGAATTGCAAATGCTAAATGGATGATTTTTCAAGTATTTGCTTTCAGTCTCTCTCCTCATTACCATGTTTTTATTCACAATGTAAAAAAAGTGATGGCATGAATCTTGAAAAATTATTTTTACTGAAGGATTTTTCTGTTTACTTGGTATTTTGAAATGGTTTGCCCACCCGCTTTCAGTTTATACATAGTCCTTTTGGCTGACTATTTTACATACTGTACGACATTTAGAAAAACTCCCCTGTAACCATGGTAACTATTTTGCTTAGACACAGTTGAGTATGTGGGTTCATTTTAATTTAGCTGAAGAATTAGACAAATGCTCTTGAAAGCTCCTAAAATAATTTGAGTTATATGCTTTTATTTCAGGTTCATCTGAGTTAGAATTTCTCATAGCCTCTCTCTTTCTTGCTTTCAGTGTTGTTTCTTAATACTTAGTAGGTGTAGGCCATAAAATTTTGGGAGGTTTTCCATGAGAAATTTGCCTTCACAAAAACAAAAATCTTTGTATGCTAAGATTTACCTAACCAGGAGCAACACTGCAACATTCTTGTCTTCTCTGTTATACCAGAGGGGGTGTGTCCCTGTGTAATTCAATTTCCCTTATACTATGGGTTGGCCTAACCCAAAATCTTTGCAAGGCAGGAGGAACTGGGTTGTAATAACCTGAAGAAGGGCCAACAGGGCCAGAGGGAGGAAAAATATTGGTCCCATTTACCAGTCCTTTAGTTTTATGGAGACTTTGAAGGACATTTCCTGATGTCCAGTTATGTGAAGTGTTCTGTAGGACAGGCGTATTCAGAAAGAATTTGAAAAGATAATCTTGGCAGATGTCTCTGTGCTGTTAATACTGTGGTAGCTCATCTATCCCTAGTGATCAGAGAGAGAATGGAAATATGTTTCATTCTGAAACTATTGATTCAGTAGGTGCCAGGAACACATGTAATCTCGTTCTGATCCAAAGTTTAGGAGAATTCTTGGTAAGAGAGAGTAAACTGAGCTCTGAAGATCATCTCTGTCTCAGGAGATCAAAAGATATCCACTGGTAATATCCTTGGAGACCTGTAAGCGTGTCCTGTGGTCTAGCTTGCATTCAGGGCAAAGTCAGACCTCACAATCACATGTTTTTATTTTCCTGCCATTCAGAAGTCACAATATGAGCTAATCCACATACAACCAGCCACAGCCTGTCAGTTGCAGTAATAATTTGAAATACTCCTGGCTGGTGGTGAGCCCTGTGTATGGCATCTGAGAGTTTCCCTTGTAAGAGCAACTTGGCTTGAGTTTCCATGGGTTTCTCCTCAGTAATTATGTGATACAATGTGATATCATTACCATAATTAGCTGAATAACATTTGAGAAATCTGTCAATATTTCTTACTTGCCAATTGACAAAATATATATAGTGGATTGACTACTTCTGCAGATGGTGATATAGCATACTTTACAAATGTTCCAGTTTGTTGGGGATTTTTTGTCTATCAGAGCATTATTTTTTCAGGAAATGTTTTAAATGTTCAAATGAAACTAATAATCATTCCAAGAGTTAAAAACAACACCTGTTTCTTACTGTCAGTTGCAAAGGACAATGCTGCTTATCAACCACTGTGTTGCCTGAGGTTGAACTTTTTGTATAAATACAGGTTTTACTGTAGAGAAAATGTCATCCCCTACAGAAAGTCTCAAGACAGCCTGAGGCTAGTTTTGCCACATGCTATGGTTAGCAGTGACCTGTTGTGGCTTCTAATCAGTAGTCCCTCATTTCTGCTATTGTCTCATTGCCTGGGGTGCCTATAAAATACCAGCTGCCTGAGAGAAGCCTTTCCTCTCCCTTCTAACCTTCCTATACTTCAAATAGCTGCTGCCTTGTGAAAGGGTGCAGAGATATCAACAACTCTTCACTCAGTTATGACTCCTTTTCATTTGCTTAGTGACAAATGATTGATTTACTTCATCTCCCACTCAAAGGTGCACACAGCTTTTCTATTCATATTGTACAAAGGGAAGAGTGAAAAGTGTTATGAGAGGCAAACCTGAGGACAGATGTAAATTTGCGTAGTTCATGACTCAGACTGGCTGCTACTTTAATAAGTATGTCTGAGGAGATACCATGGAATGCAACCCATGCTGTTAGTTACAGAGATTTGTCACCATTTTATCAATGGTGGAAAATATAATAATGCTTTTTCTTCTGAAGGTCTCTGAGTCCATAAAAGCCCTGAAAAGTCAGTTTATATTGATTATTGGATTAACTCCAGTCATTATCACAAAAGGACGAGGTAATTGTCAACACTCTTAAGGGAATGAAACACTTTTCTGAGAGTGGAGAGACATTACAACAATTTTTCTTTATTAAAAAGTATGGGTTGAAGGTGAAGACAATACTACATCTACTGCATGTGCTGCATGTTGTGCTTTCTGGAAGCTGTGTTTCACTTATTTTAATAGCATACTGCATGCGCTTTTTTGTTAGCTTTTAAATGAACAGTTGAGTAAAGTGTTGCTGTTAAGAATACATTAAAAACCAGTTAGAGAGAATTTTTGTCTGGATCTAAAAAGACACAGAAATGTCATAACCGATTGGAGTATTATTTAAAAGATTAATTGTTGTGCTTTATCAGAGACTGATTTTCCCAATAAACTAAGCAACTTTTAGTCCCTATTTTAAATATGTTAATGCTGTCTGACTCTGTAATAGTGTGTTCTTTAAAAAAAACCGAGAGGTCAAATTTTGATATATGGTAATATGGTTCTATGCATTATTAAATTTTCAGAGGGCAGACTTTAAACTCTTTAGAAGGCTGGTTGGTAAAGTTTCCTGGGAGACAGTACTTGAGGGCAAGGGGACCCATGAGGGCTGGGAGCTCTTCAAAAAGGAGATCCTAGCAGCTCAGGAGAAAGTCATCCCTGTGTTCTGGAAAAAAGGCTGGCAGGGGAAAAAAACAGCTTGATTGAGTAGAGAAATCTTAAGTGACATTAGGAAGAAAAAGAATGTTTATAGGTTCTGGAAGAGGGGACAGACCTCTTGGGTGGACTACAGGAGGGAAGTGAGGTTGTGTAGGGAAAAAATCAGAGGGGCTAAGGCTGAACTAGAAATCAGGTTAGCTAAGTCCGCGGAGGATAATAAAAAAAATCTTTCTATAGATATATAAATAGCAAAAGGAGAACTAGGGAGACCATACAGTCCCTTTTGGACACAGAGGGAACAACAGTGATAGGGGATGAGGAGAAGGCTGAGGTACTTAATGCCTTCTTTGCCTCAGCCTTTAATTGTAAAGAAAGCTGTTCCCTCTTTGTAGAAACCCTGAAACTAGAGGAGCAAAATGATGCTCCCATGATCCAAGAAGAGGTGGACAGAGCCCTGCTTGCCCAACTGGACACCCACAAGTCTATGGGGCCAGATGGAATTCACCCTAGGGTATTGAAGGAGCTGGTGGATATATTGGCCAAACCCCTTTCCATCATCTTCCAACAGTCCTGGGAGACTGGGGAGATTCCACTGGACTGGAGGCTGGCTGATGTTGTGACCATCTACAAGAAGGGTCGCAGGGAGGATCCAGGGAACAACAGGTCAGTCAGTCTGACCTCAGTGCCAGGGAAAGTCATGAAACAGGTGATCTTGAGTGCTATCATGAAGCACATACAACAGAACTGGGTGACCAGGCCCAGTCAACATGGGTTCACAAAAGGCAGGTCTTGCCAAACTAACCTGATCGCCTTCTATGACGAAGTGACTCAACTGCTGGATGACAAAAAGGCTGTGGATGTATCTTCCCGGACCTCAGTAAATCCTTTGACACAGTTTCTCACAGCATTCTGCTATGGAAACTGTCAGCCTCTGGCCTGGACAGATGCACACTCTCCTGGGTAGAAAACTGGCTGGATGGCAGGGCCCAGAGAGTGGTGCGAAATGGTGTTAAGTCCAGCTGGAGGCCAGTGACAAGTGGTGTTCCCCAGGGCTCGGTGCTGGGTCCAACCCTGTTCAATGTCTTCATCAATGACCTGGATGAGGGCATTGAGGGTACCCTTAGCAAGTTTGCAGATGACACAATGTTGTGTGGAACTGTGGATCTGCTGGAGGGTAGAGCGGCTCTGCAAAGGGACCTAAACAAGCTGGACCTCTGGGCTGAGTCCAATGGTATGAGGTTTAACACGGCCAAATACCGGGTCCTGCACTTGGGGCACAACAACCCTATGCAGAACTACAGACTGGGAGAAGCCTGACTGGAAAACTGCCAGGAGGAGAGGGACCTGGGGGTGTTGGTCAACAGCCAACTGAACAGGAACCAGTAGTGTGCCCAGGTGGCCAAGAAGGCCAATGGCCTCCTGGCTTGTATCAGAAATGTTGTGACCAGCATGTCCAGAGAGGTGATTCTCCCTCTGTATTCAGCACTGGTGAGGTCGTTCCTTGAATCCTTTGTTCAGTTGTGGGCGCCTCACCACAGGAAGGATGTTGAGGGTCTGGAGTGAGTCCAGAGAAGAGCGACGAAGCTGGTGAAGGGACTGGAGAACAGGTCCTATGAGGAGCGGCTGAGAGAGCTGGGGATGTTTAGCCTAGAGAAGAGGAGCCTGGGAGAGACCTCATTACCCTCTACAACTACCTGAAAGGAGGTTGTAGAAAGGAGGGAGCTGAGATCTTCTCCCAAGTGCCAGGGGACAGGACAAGAGGGAATGGCTTCAAGCTCCACCAGGGGAGATTTAGGCTGGAGATTAGGAGGAGGTTTTTCACGGAAAGGGTCATTGGGCATTGGAATAGGCTGCCTAGGGAGGTGGTTGATTCACCTTCCCTGGAGGTGTTTAAGGTATGGGTAGATGGGGTCCTGAGGGACATGGTTTAGTGTTTGATAGGAATGGTTGGACTTGATGATCCGATGGGTCTCTTCCAACCTGGTTGTTCTATAATTCTATGATTCCAGGAACGTGCAGCTGTGACGTGAAAGCACAAGTTTTGTCTGAAGAGCTTAGTCACTAGCTCCTTGCATTACTCAGTCATCTTTGCAGGCTGTAAAATGCAAAGGGTGCATTTTATGGGCTTCATCACTCTGTCTTTCCTATATTCAGTTTCTCACTGTTTCTAGTCTTTCAAAGGATATTGTAGGGATCAATACTCTGCAATACTTTGAGTGTCTAAACTGGAAAGGAAAATTAACCCTATAAAAGTGTTAATACCTGAAGTACATTATTATTCACTCCAGATTATTTTTTTTCTGCAAATCATCATATTCATATGCATGATGCCAAGATTTCTAAGAGGGCAGAAAAGAATCCCATATAAATTCTTAGCACTCATTGGGACTGCTTTTCAATTGCTATGGTTTTGATGTTTGGTTAGATTTTTGGGGGTCAGTTTCAGTGGAAATCACTCTTTCAAGATTTGAGTGAAAAGTTTGTTAATTCCTTAATTTCCTTCTTTGCAATTATTACTGGAAAAGGCCTTTGGGAAGAAATGTCAGATGTTAACAAGTGTCAGTACTGAAAACTTATATTTACCAAGTGTGAACTTTATGACTGCTTAATGGTAATAAATAGCATCAAAGTGGGCAGCTGGTTGTCTCAGTCTGTACTAGTAAACCTGGCTTGCCAAAATACTGCCTCTGACCTCTTCTACTGATCTCAGGTGGGCTGTTAGCAGACAAGAGTATAGTACAGCATGGATGACAAATACCTTCTGGCATTGTTCTGATTCCTGCACCTGCAGGAGCAACTGCAGAGCTACAAAGAGGACAAGATAAATGAAATAAAACTTGGCTGGAGTCAGCTGTTAAAGTTACTTCCTTTGGCTTGTCTCCTGTTTCTCCTGAAGATTCACTGTTTTTTCACTTTGTGGTCCACAGAGTCCATCAGAGGAAGCATACCTGGAGCAGTGCTAATGAGGCAAGGAAAAATAATTAAAAGAAAGAGCCTATTGGCATTGCGTGTGTGAGCTTCTGGAACTTCCTTTGTGGTGGCCTCCAGTTGATGGGAAAACTTTAAAGTATCCACAAATCAATAGCTGTTGGAAATGATTTCTAAATCACTAGCAAATCTTTCCCAAGTCAGACGGTGCTATACCAGACTTGCTTTCTCATAAACAGGAGCATTATTTTATTGTATTCTGCAGAATTGCTTCCACCCCAAGAGAAAGCCCCTGACAGTGCTCAGTGTCACAACAGGGAATCAGCTACTACTTTGCTGTGTGCTTGAAGAATCTTCCCAAACTTGGTACTGCTTTGCCCCTGTGATTCTCTTCTCCATGTGTTTTTGGTTAAGGTGACACAGAAAAAACGCTGTATATTTAGGCACTTGTTCTGCACCAGTGGAGTAGCTGATCCCATTTTAATTCAGTGTGCTCAGGTCTTTGTTCT
Organism: Coccyzus lansbergi; assembly: GCA_033558105.1. Classification (NCBI taxonomy): domain Eukaryota; kingdom Metazoa; phylum Chordata; class Aves; order Cuculiformes; family Coccyzidae; genus Coccyzus; species Coccyzus lansbergi. The sequence continues at coordinate 803,424 of JAUMJK010000694.1, forward strand.
ACTTTATGCTATAAAATCTAGAATCATAAACCTACTTCTCTGGTGGTGCATGTATTTTATGAATATTTACTACTGAAAACAATTCCCTTCTCATTTTCAAGAGTAGGGAAAATCGCATTTTGATACATCAAATATGAACTTTTGGAGAAGTAACGTTTCTGAGTACCAGTTTAAATATTATCTATTTCATAAAGCACTGTTGAAAGACAGCAGATTTAACAGGTTAATGTTAAGTGTATAATAAAGTAGAAAATATCTTCGTGTTAACTGTTTGTCTAGTAAGTTTTAAAACAGCACTGTTTGAAATGACTGCAGACTTGACCACAAGTACTGCAGATTGCAGAAGTAATTAAGGTCAGACATATATTGCTTGAGTCAAGAGAATGCATATTTGTTTTAGAAGTTTTATGCTAAAAATGTTAAGAAGTAATCCCTGGGAAATCCCATCAATATCAGATCTGAAGTTGCTTGTGTAATAAAATTCTGCTAACTGACCTTCCTTCCTCAGTGATGAGCTGCAGAATTTCCTCTGAAACATATCTCATTCCTGTAAACACATATCTCAAGAAAAAAACTGGCTGAAGTTTCATCTTTTAGTGTCAGGAAAAATACTGCTCTGCCTCTGAAATTCCTGCTTGGTCAAGTTTTAGTCAGGCTGTAATTTCAGTAGTAACTGACTGTATCAGGGTCTATGAGACAGCAGTGCAGCTAAACTAGGGTAAAGAAAAATGTTACAGAGTGTTTACAGTTATTAAGCCTTTCTAAAGATACATAAGGATGTGAAAATTCTATTTGATTGTCTCTCAGATTTTTTTTTTACACTCTAATTATAGTGCATACAATTCCAGATTAAACAACCTGTCTGCTTTTGAACAATGTCTCATGCTGACATTTCAGGAGGTAAAAAAATCCCTCTTGTTTTATATATTTACAATGATGAGGCTACAAAAGGATTACCTTCTTCTAAATGGAGCATGTACGTTATTACTGCGTATGTCGTAAACTGGTATCATTTCTACACTTCTATTAAGTATACTGAACAACTATGGATGAATGCTTGAATTTAACTTGAAAGTTTATAGAGTGGCATGAGTTATAATACACAGATTTTGGCCAGATACTCCATGTGTTGCTGCAGACTGGATTTGTTATACTTGACCTTTTAATGAATTATGTCCAGATAAATGGAATATCACAAGTATCTTGCTCATGAGTAGACTATATATCTAGGAAATGGTAAAAGTCCATGTTGTATTAATTGGAGTACCTTCATCTCTACAGACAGACCTTTTCAGTCCTCGCTAAGAAGAATCCTGTGAAATATCATGCTCAGGTACATATTTCCTCACAAAAATGTCTGTTTCTTTCAAACCTCTTTATATCTTATTCTGTAGGAAAACTGAGTCTGATTAGAGCAAAAACATTGACGAGGATGAGAGAAGTATTCCTAGAACCTTCATAAACTTGCTTAGGATATAAACTTCAGGATTTTTCAATTCTGTTATTGTTCTTGAATTTTAGTATTGGGTCCAGGTCCCCACATGAAGCATGGGATTTTTATTTTCCTGTGTGTGAAATGTTTTTTATTTAACCTTTACCTAGGTTTTAGTTAAAGTACTATTATATACTTACACAAAACTTGTTAAGATCATTGCACAGACAATATTGCAGGCAGAGAAAATGTTTTTCTTATACTAATGTTTACATACACAAAAGAGCATTTATTTCCTTCAGGTTAACCTCAGCAAAAATTAGATTTTATAAGAGGACTCCCTAAATCTTTTGCATAATAAAATGATATATTTGAAAAAATAAAATGTATTCCAGCTAGTAAAGAAAGTAAATGGTAGAAATTTCAGACATTATGTAATAATTTTGGATTAATATATACAGGGAAGTTAAAACTTTTGCAGACTTTTGTCAGGTGTGATCACACAGTCAGTGCCTTGTTCAGGCACATTTTGTCCAGATTAACTGCAAGATCAGGAATTTGTGGGAGGATTTTAAGTTCTACTGAGAGTTCAAACTGCTGAGCAATGAGCAAGATTAGCTTTTTGCCATTGCACATCTTGAAAAGAGATGATGATGACAAGAGCTGGTGTGTCAATCCATGGATTAATAAGATAAACAGATCAGTGAAGAAAATAAATCCTTACTGCTAGGTACGTATCTCAGCTTTGTCTCAGGTATGCTAAGTCCTTCATTTGTAGTCAGAGATGCAAACAAAACTATCTTAATGTATGTATTTGATGTACTTCTGGACCAGGCCAAAGGTAACTTCTGGATGGGTTCAGAACTCAGCTGAAATGGATCTCAACTCAAAGGGTCTGAATAAATGAGGGGAACCAAGATTGCTCTGGCTGACTGGATTTGGACCCTTGTGCGCCCTGCATAATTATTTTAACTGCAGCTCTGGCACCTGTGCCACTTTTGGAAAGAGCAGGACATAGTCAGACTTATTTCATCTGCATATCTTTGCTTTTCTCAGACATCTTGAGACATCTCTGTCATTTGGAAGGAGATGAGGGGAGGAAACATTACTTTTCTGAAGCATATTCTGGCAAATGTATTGGGGAATAAAGTTAGTCATATAGCAGGCATTTTGGAACTACAGACACAGAAAACATATAGGACATCTTTGCATGCCAGTTCCCTCTCTAAATGTACTTTTACTGGATTTTTTTTTATTGTGGATTTATTGCTTGCATTATTGCATATTCTAGCCTGCATTTGATGTATTCTGACAGAAGAAAAATGAACAAAGCCAACTTTGGTGAGGTTGACTCACTATAGTGACACTCTTTTCTGTGACCATAATGTAAATGTCGTGGGTTTTTTTTCCATTTTTGGAGAGAGGGTTTGTGTGGTTTTGTTTGTTTGTTTGTTTTCATTAGTGTACATGCATATATATATATATACACCCACATTACAAAAAACAATTTTAGAGTAATCTTCAAATACTAGTAACAACATTGCACATTAGCAGACTTGGAGTCATGAGCAGAAGTGGCTGATGTGTCAAGGCAAACAAAATGCTGTGAATTAGAACAGCCATTTTCACCAAAACAGAAAGGGAATAATCCTTTTCTTGCTCCTCCACAGCCCATAGCAGGATGTTCCACCAAAACATTCCCCTCATACTGATCTGTGTGCTGTTGGGCAAAGAAAGGTGCTGACTAATTCAACAGTGAGCATGTTGCCCATCTCTACTTCAAGTGACATCTGGGACTCTTTTCTTGCACACTGAGAGAGTGAAAGGCAAGGGGTGAAGTGAGAAGTGGCAGAAGCACACAGCTCAAGTGAGCATGTTGCTACAATAGTGGTAGCTTTTTCCTAGCAGTACCAAGCCCAAAAGCATCCATGCTCAAGGGGGTCTTAAAAAGGAGAGGCAGAAAAAAGCACTCTGGGTGCTAGTATGGAAAGAGAAGAAGGGGCGTAAGAAGGCAGAAAAAGCACAAGCAACAAGTTTCACACGTCTTATGGGAAAACTGTAGAGAAAGAGGAAGGGCAGGCATGAATCTGAATGTGTCAGCAGGAGAGAGATAGGCTTTCCCAACTTAACTTTTTCCCATCAGGTTTCAGTTACTGATGATTTTCTGCACCTAGACACCAGAAGATGACGAATTAATCATATATTTGGTATGACTACCTCTCTTATCTTATTCATGTTTGGAGTAATTAGTTTATGCTAACATTGGATGCAGCCTGTACTTCAGGATGTTTGCACACAGACAGGTTTTAAATAATAACTTCAAGACCTTCGTGAAGTGACAGTACAGTGCTTTGAGGACAACTTTACAGTCACAGATGGTTCTGAGGAAATATTTCGCAATGAATAATTTATCTAGCAGACAACTATAATGTCCCAAGCTAGTTCATGAGTAGATCATGAAATTATTTGTTATACAAAATTATTAATATTTTTGTTTTCCAGCACATGGTCCTCTGCATCTAGTAATTTACTAGTTTCTTCTGACAATTGTGATATGCATTTTTTTCTCCATTGGGAGTTTTACAAAATACAAACTGATCTTTCTGTTCTCAGTCAGTTGGATGGTGTATGTATTTCCCTGCAATACACTATATTGAGAACTTGTCTACATGACATGTCCAGCTGAGATGAAGATTAAATGGATATGAACAAAAATAGGAAATGAAGGAAAAAACTACAGTACAAATGATGAGACTTTCTAATATCTTGGGTACATATTATTTTTAAAATAGATTTGGTTTTCAAAATGTGCTTTAAAATGTTTTATTATTGTCTTTTAAAAATTAGGAGCATTGCTGAAACAGATTATAATTTATTAAGATAGATTATCTCAGTTTCCAGAAAATGACTTGACAGGTTTGAAGTAATTCTATGCATGCCCAGCTTCATAAGGAAAATCTACTCAGAATAAAAAGCTTATTTCAAAGTGAGGTTCCCAGGAGGGTGGTATGTATTCTAAGAGTAATATTCTATTTATTCTGTTTCGCAGACTACAATAGTAGTAACCTTTTAACCTCTGAGGCACCACAGCAGCCAAGTATCATAAATAAAGCTGCAAACATTGATGAAAAGCTATAGAAATAACCAAAACCTCACATTCACTATTGAAAAACTTGCTCAGGAAGTGCAAAGCTTTTTTTGAGATATGTGAAGAGGCAGATAATGAAGCCTGAGTTTTTGTATATAGGCTAAAAACATGCACTGAAAAGGAATTGGTGACAGCTATAAACCAACATACCCTAAACATATCTGGGACTATGCTTTAGTAATCCATGGCAGTTTCAGTCTGTCTCAGTCACAGAATCTATCAGACATCACAGCAAGACCTAAATATGTACTTTCGTAGTTACTTGTTATCATGGAAAGACTGTCTCACTCTTATTTGTTTGATGTCTCTTTGTTCAGTCACACAAATTCATAGAATTGTGATGCTACTTTATGTTTTGTTGAGCTGGTTTGTTGAAGATTTTAATCTTACCTACTTAGCTTCAAATGCTAGCTATCCTGCTTTCTTGGCTAGGGAACATGAGGATGTGAAATATTGGAACAGGTTACCCAGGGGAGCAAAGGATGCCCCATCCCTGGAGGTGTTCAAGGCTGGACTGGCTGAGACCTTGAGGAACCTGGTCTAGTGGGAGGTGTCCTGTCTATGGCAGAGTAGTTGGAACTGGATGATCTTTAAAGGTCCCTTCCAACCTAAACCATTCTATGATTTTTTTTCAGGACCTGTAGTGACAGAGCAAAGGGTTTTAAATAAAAATATGGTAGATTCAGACTAGACATAAGAGATTTTTTTTTTTTTTTTTTTTTTACAGTGAAAGTGGTGAAAGACTGGAACAGGTTCCCCAGAGAGGTGTTAGACGCCTCAACTCTGGAAACATTCAGGGTCTAATTGGATAGGGCTCTAAGCAACCTGTTGTAGTTGAAGATGTCCCTGCTCATTGCAGAAGTGTTAGACTAGATGAGATTTAAAGGTCCCTTTCAACCTAAACCATTCTATGATTCTTTTCTATGAGCACCCAGCTATTTTTCACTGTTTCAGTTGCCATACCCAGCTAGAAAGAAACTCTGTGGGCTGGGGAAAATCTCAGCCATGTGGTGATAGCACCAACACAGGCATTCATATACTGAGAGCAAAGGAATCTGTTTAAAAGGGGAAGAACACAATCTTCCTAATGGATGATAATCGTGTCTGGTACATGAAGATCAATTTGTTTTCTCAATTGATTCCTAACAAAGACATTGGTAGGATTAGTAGAAGACTCTATCAATTAACTGTGTTTTCTAGCCACATGATGAGGAAGAAATGTTATCATTTGAAACCTCTTCTGCACAGAATATCACCAAAGTAAACCAGTTAATTTTGGCAACATTTGACCAACATGAACAGAAATTTAGTAGGTAGAAGCAGTAAAGTTTCATTAGACACAGCTCTTCTTAATATATACCCTGTTTCAAACCAGCTGGATCTGAGGAGGATACGTCACTTGCCATGTCTTTTGAAAAAATTATATTTTCTCCACCAAATTTTTTGAAGAATAACTCCCATATTCTCATGCAAAACTTTGGCTTATCAGGGTCTTTGTACTTCAGAACATGAGTTTTATTAAAAATAATTCCAAGGAAAGTATGCCTTCGAGAGACGTGAAGAAACAAGACATAGGCTTGGGTAGCAGATAGTAGTTCAAACCTTCCAAATATAAACTTATGTTTTATTTTGATTTGAAGGGGAGTCAAGGGATGTTCTTACTATTAGGAAAAAGAAAAGAAGCAAAACAATTCCCACATGGGTTGGGATTGATTTCAAGGTAGGCAAAACCCCCATACTGAGTACAAAGTGGCCACAAATGAGGTAAAACAGAAATCAAGGACAACAAAAGAAAATGACAATTCTAATTTGTGGGCATGAACACACCCACTAGAGAGTTAAGCTATGATTTCTTACAGGACTGCTGAGCTCTGGTCTGTTTGGAGGCCCAGTGTGGAATTAAAAAAGAAACAGATTAAGAAGAGACATGTATTTCATCACTGGTATGATACAGGACATGACTGTATAGAAAAGATAATAACCTTGTAGACTTTGGAAAGTTAAGCTGCTTTCACTTTCACTTGCTGAAGAACATTATGTGTGTACACATCTGGACATGCAGCTGCACACCAGGATTGCATCTAACCTAGTTGTAGCCTTGTACGTTGGCAAACATAATATTGCTGTCGTCAGTAAAGAGGCAGCAGGCTTCAAGCTAACTCTTCAAGGACACAGAACTTGTCAGGCTTTGTCTGAGCTTGGGCTACCTAGAGCTTTGCCTGAGCTTGTTTTGGAGTATCTGCTACTAAATTTTGCTAGTAATCATATCATAGAACCATAAATTTTATACAGATACGTATTATTGTATAAATATTTTATTGTATAAATACTGTATAAATTTTATACAGATACATATTATTATACAGATACATTTTATACAAGCAGCATTCTGTGTAGAACAGAATATTTATGTTTGCAGCATGATTATAGCGATAGAGGAGTACAGGTATGGTGGGATAGCAAATGTCTTGCAAGCACTAGATCCAGCGGAATTAGCCTGTGTATAAGGTGAAGTGATGGGATGATGACCAAGGAAGTACAACAAGATAGCGGCAAGTCCAAGCTTAGTTTCTCTTTCTGTAATAATTAGACCTAGACTAATAATTCTTTGAGTCAATTATTCAGCTAGTAATATTGAATCTTGTGTTTCCTTTTTGTCCATAAAAATAGTTTGGGCATAGCAGAGTAGCTAAATCTAAACCTGAGAAGAGCTTAAATGTGCCACTGAATTTCAGCCATTTTAATTGAGCTTTTCACATATGGCTCACTTCAATTACAACCTCACTAACTTTCTCAGTGGTCCAGGTAATGAGTCCAGGCTCACTAGTTCTGCTGCACCACTTCGCTTTTGTCTTGACAGGATTTCCAGGCTGCCATGACCTGGACACATTGCAGAGGTGTAGGGTATGAAGCAGGAGACAGGAAGGTGGTGGGGTGACGTGGTGAGCTGGTGGCACGTTTAAGCCTGCCTGGGGTCCTTGTAGATTTGGAAATTAAGATTTTAACCTTTCCCACCTCAACTGTGCAGAGCTCCTGTTTTAGCAAGCACGTGACTCACTCAGATTTGAATTAGAGGCAGTACAGAGTAGGGAGAGAGCAGCTATGGGTAGTGTGGGTGATGGGGTCATTTGAGCCTGAACTTCTGTCCCTGTGGTGGTATGATAGCAAAGGTATAATATGTAGGCCCATTCATTGGCTTTGGATTAGGCGGTAGATGTCTTTAGTTTGAGCAATGCTGGTGAGAATACATCATTGCAACTGCAAATGTGCGAAAGAATAACTTGCACTAAGAAGCTGCTCCTAGAAAAGCTAAGTTTTCTTTAGCTTTTGTAGGTACACTGTTAAGCTAAACAGCCTAGTAGATGTTAATAGGCTGTTGACTATTTCTAGATGCACATACACACCCTGAATGTATACCTAACTGGAAGTCTTTAGAAACTACTTTACACACAAAAATTTACTGTGTGTCATGAAATAACTCACTGTACTTTGGACACCTTAGCACAAACACCCCAGCACTGTTGTGAGAAAACTAGTGCCCATAAAAGGACAGACGTAAGGACAAAACAATGAAATTCTGCAGTTTACCTGCTGGTCAACTTACAGATTAGAACCAGTATTTATCTTTTCAAACACTATTGTATAATAGTGGAGAAAAGAGATTTATGGACCTGTGAAGGGTAATCAGAATGAGGTAATAGAAATATGTCAATTTTGTATATAGACAACCCCTCCATATTTTCTTGCTATCCACAGAACATGTGATATCGAATCTGTATTTAGTCAATTATTCTTGATTGTGTGTTCTGAAGAACTGCTAAGTAGGCAAAAGTAATGTGAGCTAGGCAGAAAAATATTCTTATCTCAACCTAAGGTTTGTATTTATAAAGTACATTAGAAGTTTCGTTTGTAGGAAGTGCTGTAATGGAACATGCCTGATGACTGAGTTGTGAATGAGTTAGCGGTATCTGTATGAAGGATATAAATGGATTTGCAACTTTTAGTTTTAGTGCTTTTGCAGTGAATTTTCTGTTCATTTTTTTCTTCTATTATCTTAGAGAAAGAAAAATTGACCATTGACTATTTTCTTTGCTGTTATTGAAACATTTAACTTCAAAAAGGTGCAATATTTTCATATTTATCAAATTGAGCTATTGATCTTTAAAAATTTCAGATCCTTTAGAGCCCATTTTATTTAAATACATTCTTCGAGATCTTTTCTCTTTCACTTTGCAGACACAATTCCAAATGCACTGGATGTTGCTAGGTAATTTCCCAACTTTTGTTTCTAATGCATGAGAACTTCAATATCAATATTATGTTTGGAATTACTAATCTTGGGCAGTCATGTGTTCACTTTCCTGATGTTTAATGCCATTTCTGAGCAGCCAGGCCACCCTCATCCCATCTTACCTTTCAACACGCAGAAGACCTTGACTGTTCATCTCTCCTGCAGCATGTAGGAGGGGCAAATTTCTCTTGTCCTCTGCAAATAATATTTTTATGCCTGTGGCTATGAAAACTGGTTGTTTTTACAGCTATCTTTCACTGTCTCCAGAGTATTCTGATTGGTGACAGACTTATCTGTCACACACAAGCCCAGAAGAGTCAAGAAATAAGCAGGTATATGATTTAAACAAAACCTAAGCCTTTGAAATACCCATATGTCATAACTCACCCAGTAGGAGAAACCTTTGCGTGTTGGAAGGAATGAGCTTTGCCACCAACTTCATCACTGGACAGCTCTCCTTTCAGGAGAATGACTGCCTTCCAGTGGCCTTCAGGCAGTCATCTGTTACATGCACACAGTGTTAACCTGCTTGGCCTGATCTTCCTCTCTTTGCGTGGTTCCCCATCAAAATTAAGGTCCTCACCAGGTTCTGGCGGATTAGCACAGATAGCATATGTACTGTCTTGGAATTCTGGGTATGTGTCTAATCTTTATGCTTACATTGGGTAAAGCAGTTTTTACCTCCATTGTGGGTTTTAGCTGTGCTGATGAGATTAAGCTGGCATATCAAAGTAGTACATGCAACAATTTAAGCTTAATTTTGCAGGATCATATATCTTTGGCCATGAGACTATGTACTGCAGAGGTTACTGGGCTCTGTGTCCTGAGACAACATCCTTAGAGGCAGAAAGTATTTGATAGAAGAGTAAAGTGAAGAATATGCACATTCTTCACCATGAGCCATGACACTGGATGACAAAGGACGAATCTTTTCTGGGGCCTGAATTTCAGCAGTGAGTAATACATACTTCCTGAAGGCAGGTGTTTCTAAAGTGCCTCAAACTGGGCAAAGAAACATTAGAAGAAAGACAAGGTACTTTCATAAGTGTGCCACGGTTCAGCACACCATTTGGTCAGAGCTGTTTCACAGACTTTGGTATTATGGTTTCTAACTGAGTAGTCTCATTTCCATTTGCACTGTACAATTGCTTGTAAAAGGTTGAGAGTATTGGATTTGTTTCATGGCATCCATTTCTCCAGTTGCACTATGGACAGACTGACAGTATTATAAAGCCCCAATGACTTTACAGTATTTGAATTAGACCACCACATTGGGTTATGAGGATTGGCCTCATGAACAGCTCTAGTCCCTTTATAACACACACTTGTTCTCCTCTAGACCACACATTTAGCTTTACAGAGACTGATATGCACTTCTATTTATTTTAATTTGGCAATGGTTTGGAGCAGCCATTCTGGACCGAGAATTTGTTTTGCTGTTATACAAAAAAAGAAATGAATTCTGATTCTGCTGCACCCCAAAGCTTGCAGCTGAAATAGCAAAAGAGGCAATATATGGAGACCAGATAGCTGCGGGTGTACAAGTAAGCAATGAAACCATGTTAAGCAATGTGATAAATAGCCTAATCATTAAAGGGATTTTGTGTGGAAATAATGGAAAAAAGGGGTTGAAGAAGATTAATGAGTTAATTTTAGCATCTATTTATAGAAACCTCTCCTAAGAATGTGCAGCAGTGTTGGAAAAAGCACAAACAGCTCCTGAAAACATAGCAAGTGGCAAGAAGTGGCCAATATTTTTGGCCCTTGAGTAGAGATGAAGAGAGAGCTGACCTTGTGATACCAAACAGGAGATTACTAGGGAACTAAGTAACAAGAAGTGAGACTTGAACACAAAGCAGAAACAAAATTCATGTGACAAGAAAGAAGGATTAGTGGAGAAGTGAAAAGTAGAAAGGCACAGTCAAAGCAACAGATCATCGCAAGAGAGATTAGCATAGACTTAAACAAAACAAAGGTGCCTCTGTCAAGATCAGAGAAAAAGTTGCTGCTGTACTGTGAAAGCAACTACTATCGGTTATCCACGTGCAATCCTTAAGTATACGCGTGCAGAGAAAAATGTATATGAAGAAATAGAATACAAGGCTTATAGACACCTGGGAAACAAGAGTGACATGGAGGGAGGTATGAGGATGCAGTTTGTGAATTTGACAACAAGCAGGACTGCTGATTTGTCCTGAAGCATCAGGAAGGATTGAAGGAATATTAAAGGCAACTGCATAGAAACATCCTGCATGACTTGGCAGCTAGGTATCCACAAAAAATATCAGAGAGGCAGACCAGGATTTATGCTTATGCAGAAGGCAATGGGTCAAGCAGAGAGGTAGGTTTCTGAGCTGTCTGTGCTTGAGCTGAGAGCATTTCCGAGATGAATACAGTGAAGAGAAGGGTGGTAGGGACAAATCTCCCACAGAAAACTGAAAAGAGATGAGAAGCAGCCCCTGAAATGCATGTCACAGGAGCAACTGGGGAGGTGGGAGGAAAAACAGAAGAGTAAAGAATATTTGGCTCTCCAAAAAATAGAATGTTGGTGGATCTTGACTGCTATTATTGAAGTCAGATCAATGAACTCAAGGTCAATGAAGACAGTGTTTTAGTGGGAAAAGAAGTCATAGAGATCTTCTGTTGATACCTACTGTACCTGAGGACAGCAGAAAAAAAGTCAGCTTCGCAGCAAGCCTGAAGTTATCCCACTACATTCTTTGATGTGTCAAAATTAACACTGACATTAGGAACTTTATAAATAAGTTACAAACTTGTGAGTAACTTAGAAGTAGTACCCTAGTATTTTTGAAGTACAAAGTAAATTTTTAACTTACAGATTTTAAATTCACTCTCTGCTTTTGTAGAAACTTCCTCACACTTCCCAGTTTTTGTAGCATCTTATGTGGGATTATAGTGTCTGTTTCTGATTCTGCAATGATTATATATATTAAATATTCATCCTAGAAGAGTAATTAAAATTAATAATTCCCCCCAATGGTTATAAATATTTTAAATGTCCAGAATTAATTAAGAAGTTTAGTGGATTAGAGGATTAAAACAAAATTTCATAGGATGGCAAATAACTAAAATTGTAAGAATAAAATAATCTGAAGCTTTTATGGTGTTAAGGCCAGGATTAAAAAAAGACTAGTGAAAGCAAAGAAGAAACACTCACTAAAAATAAAATATCAGGTTAATATAGATACTACACCTATTTATTTAACTTTTAATTTGTGTAATTTATTGCCAGACTATATTTACCTATTTAGTTATGACTTGCTTGAGTAATTTGTATTTTCAGTGAGCTACACCAGTGTACTTTGTGTTAGAAATCAGTGACGTTTTACTGAATTACTGTCACTGAATTACCTCTGAGATGAAAAAGTTTAAGAAAAACCTTTTGCAGTTAGAAATTATGGTTACATTTTGATTAAGTAGTGAGGTATGTATCCAAGACTGTGTAGGAAGAACATACTGGGAGATACGGCTTTTTTCAGCATGTTGTTCAAGATGAGTTCATGACTCCTATACATCGGTGGCAAACCTGTCATTGATTCACCAGGGACAAGAATTCATTCCCCAAAGATATTGTTTGAAGTGTTTAATTTCATGTTTATGCTAAATGCTCATAATTGCTTAGCATAGTTTTCTATTGCTGCTTCTAGATAACTAGCATTTAATTAGCCTTTAGTTTTAGCTCAGAGTTTGGCATTCTGTAAAACTTGTCTTAGAATTACCGGAAATATGTATTGCAGAAGTGGAGACTTCACTGAAGAGGTCAATCAAAGAAGCATACAGAGTAACCATTATCCCCTGTCAGAATACCAGAGTTTGATAGGAGAAGCAGAGCTTATCCACACACCCATTATTGCTATCAACAGAATTCCACTGTTGCACACTTGGGTTGAGCTGTCCAGCTCTAATAAGGTAAAAGTTTGGTTATGTACTCTTTTGCTTTGAAAATCATCACCCTTCAGACACTCAAGAGAGCACAACATTATGTTTCACAATCTAATGAGCCAATAGTTAACCTCTGTGTTATTTTGTTTGTAGCTTTAATAAAAATGAGACTGCATTAAACTGAAGAAATCCGATACAGTGTATTTTTGTACATGGAAGTTTACTTCAATAGTAGTGGAATGAGTGCCAAAGCTCTTAATAAGAATAAAAGGATGGCTTTGAAACCATAAAGCATGACTATGTAATAATACTCCTTTACATTAATTACATCTCCTACTCTGCCTGAGCTGCCTCTTCCACCACTGAAAATCCCGCACATCAGGAGTTGATATAATTCAAGTTGCTCTTACCATTAAATGACAATAAAATTTACAAATAAACATTGCTCAACTGACAGCAGATTCTAGCCTTTGGTTTTTGCAAAACAAATCTCTTTGAGTCAAAAGGCAGTTTCAGAATTTAAAGCCATACTCTTAGACAATGGCCAACCAGTTTTCATGTATTCACACCAGGGCTCCCAGAAGTCCTTTGAGATGGGCAACTCATTGTAGTTGCTTTATTGAAAGACTGCTGGAAAATAAGAACAAACAAAACAATAGCAGGGCTATCTGAGCAAGACAGGCTGCACAGTTCTTTTAGCTGTATGAACACAGCTGCTTGATTTGGTTGCAGCTGAGCCTGAGAAAAGATCACTAGATAGCAGAGCAGTGATGTGTTTTGAATAGCATGGTACTTTGGAGAGGCTCATATAAATTATCTGACATAATAGATGCTCATTTTGATAAATAAACAGTTTGAATAAATGAAGCTTTTGCATATTTACTTTTTTTTGTTTGGTCTCTATTAGGATATTATAAATTCATGCCTGTACTACTCTTCTAATTGAAATTATTTCTGCAGCTTGGATCTTAAACTTTAGATTAAAATCAGTTTGTTTTGATTGGAATTGCAGGTCTTCAAAGTGAGGTAGGAATATAGACAGGTTTTAACTGTATCATATGGCACTTGAAACAGGGACTCTATTTATTCTTTCATCGTTACAGGCATGTAATTTCCATTAGTTTCAATGAAACTGATGCATTTCCATTAAAGGAAATGGTTTCTTTATAGTGTTGCCTTAAATAGCTTGCAAACTAATATTGGAAAAGATATCTAATCTTCCCTGTTCTTAGAAATTGATGTCAAGCTTCAATAAATGTCTAAGAAAGCTTACTGAGCATGATACAAAACAAGTATTTCTCTATGACATTTAGGAGAAACACTGTGACTCGGGAAAGGAATTTCCAAGGTGGATTCTTCATGTGGGCTGGTGGTTCCTTGAGTCTTGACTCAAATTCTTCTGTAACACAGTTTTGTGCTGTCTGGCATCAAAACCATTTCTCCTCATTTGGACAGATGATGTAGCCTATCTTTGTGAGAAATGAAACAAATCAAAGGTCATGATGCCTGGGAGAATTTGGGTTAGCTAGTAGTAGCCACTCCCACCACCCCTACCCAATCAAAATGACCAAGGATATAATTAAAGGCTCATTTCTGCTTCCAGTGTCTCAGATTATTGGATTGAATTAGAAGGAAATGTGATACTTTGTCTTTGAATCTGGGAAGTGCATTGACATCCATGGCTCCTTAGCACATCTCAAAATGAAATCAAGAAGTTTTTTTGTATAGAAGAATGTGAACCGTAATGAATCATTGATCAGACATTCTTATCCTCTTCTGTGTTTAGTGAAGTCTTGGACCCCTAAGAATTTCTGTGACAGCATCTATAGTCTGCAGTCAAGAAAACGACAGTTGACTTCCTGAGAAAATGTCTACAAAATGACTCAGTTGAAGGTGCAGGCATAGGCACAGGATGTGCCATGCTTGCAACACTGGCTTTGTTTGTTAATCTGAATAAAGTGCGAGGTTACTAAATTCATAATTATATAGAAGAAAATAGTAGATTTATATTTCACTTTATGCACGTTTGGAGACAAATCCTCTTTTACTTTACTTTGGATATAGTGATTTCTATGAGTTCAGTTGTATCCTGGAGGACTTTGCCATCATGGAAAAGTCTATTCAGATACTAACACACTGCTGAGGCTCAGGGAACCCCAAACCTGAGTTTTTCATAGAACCAATATGCCATATAGGGAATGAATGTTTTTTTTCAGGGCTGTGATAACTAATGAATCTTGTTCCTGATTTGGCCTGGAAACAGCATTCTTTGTGAATTTATGCTGGTGTTGCTATTTTTTTTTTCAAACCATAACTCAGTTTTGACATCATTTTTTCTCATGGTAAATTAATATTACAGGCGAAACACTTAAACACCTGGCTCTGTTCTTTGTATGGCTTCAGATCAGTGGAATTAATTGTGTAAGTCAGCAGAAAGCTGACACGAGAGTGGGAAGGAAGAGATGTGTTAGTAAATCACTACAAAAAACAGATTCTTAGTAGATCTTGTCTGCTTTGGCAATTCAAAAAAGTGTGGATAACTTTGGTACTGCTGTTTTCCTGGTATGATGTAGTTAAAAACCATCTTTAAATTCTGGAAAGTATTTAGGATTTTTTTTTTGTAGAATGATTCTTGTATTACCAAAAGCACAATCACCAGAATAACTGAGCCTGCTAACATTGAAAAGACGTGAAGGAGGAAGTAGAACAGTTTCAGAACCCTAAGCCTTGGTGATGTTGTGATTTTTCATTAAAGCAGTGTTACCCAGACTGTGTTTTCTGGTTCACATGTAGATAATAAGATAAAATCATTGAATTGTGTAGGTTAGGAAAGATCTTGAAGATCATGAAATCCAACCATAAATCTGACACTGCCAATACCACAATTAAACTGTGGCCCTAAGAACCATATCTACACATCTTTTGGACACCTCCAGGGAAGGAACTCAGCTGCTTCCCTGGGCAGCCTGTTTTGGTGCTTGACAATCCTTTTGGTGAAGTAATATTTCCTAATATCTAGTTTAAACCTCCCCTGGTGCAACTTCAGGCCATTTCCTCTTGTCCTATTGTGTCTTTCTTGGGAGAGGAGAGTTCATCAGTATCTGCCCTAAAGTGTTACAGCCCCAATCTGAGGTCTTCTGCAGTAGTCATAAAAGACACAGTCTGACCTGTGGTTTCATAACTATAAGTTTCAGTTAAATCAATGGAGTCAGTCTACCTGGTGAAGCAGTTTGATGTGAGCCTTTGCGAGAGGCTCACAGAGTTACACCAGCTGCAGTTTTACCTCTCAGGAAAGCCCTATCTTTAAACTAAATCCAGACACAACACGAATTACCCTTGTTTTTTTCCTTGATATATTTTCTCATTTATATATTTTATGCAGGAATGCTGTTTAATTCTGCTCTGCTGAAGCTATGCAAACTTTAAATGGAGAAAACAGACCCTGAGCTTCTGTGGACCTGACTGGAGGTACATCATAGTGTAGTAACCTGAAACCATAACATTATGCTTAGCTCAAAACACAACTACTCCTGATTGCCATCTACTGAACCAGCCCAACACACTTCCATTCTGATTATTTCCTGTCCCTAGAAACCCAAAGGGATGAAACACATCTCTCTATGTCCATGTGGCCAACAAAATCCAGATAGGAGAACCTCAGTTTCCCCATGAGGGGATGAGAGGCAAACAAGAAGAGAATAAGGGTCATGACCCCGCCCTGCTTATGAACAAATCCACTGAGAAGGACAAATATAAAGTATCTCACTCCATAAATATATGTGGTTTTGAGCATGTTGCCCTTGATGCCAGGACTGTCTTTAACTAGAACTGCCCAAATTTTTTTCAGTGTATGTGGACATTACTGACTTTCAATGGGTAACTACCTTTTAAAGTTGAAAGCTTAACAATTCATTTTTGCAAACAAATTCTTTCTTTTCCTTTTGCAATTTGTGCTTAAAGAAAGAAGATTTTTTTTTCCACAGAAATTTTCAGATCAGCCTTATGCTTTCACAACTCCCTAGCTGGCCTTGTACCCAGTCAGTTGTTTCCTTTCACTGCTAGCTTAAGACACTGCACAGTCTAGAAAAGATTATTCCTTCTTATGCATCAGAGTTCTTAATTCATTCATTGAATCTTACTGTGAAGTCAGAATAATGAGAATTTAAATGCATTTTAATTTTTTTTTTCTGTGTGACGTGGAGATCAACCTATCATTATCAGATAGATTAGGTCACAGTAGATCATAAACAAGTACAAATGGCTTCTTCAAAACCACGATTCATAGCTTCTAAACCAGTTGATGCCAATACATGTTCTGTGACTTGTATACTCAACTATATGATTTTGCTGAAGCATTGTGCTCAAAGGTAACTTGCCAGAAATAACACATGAGATTTTCTATTTTGAAGAGACTTTTTTAGTGGGTTTTTTCCATTTATTTTTAAAGTTTCTGAAGAGATTAAACAATATACTATGCAAAATTCTATTGTAGCTCTAGGCAAATTAACTTCTGTCTCCCAGAATCTAGGTTGAGTATTGAGGCTGTTTTCCAGCTTTCATTTGGCATCCCACAAGTCTGTTACTCACAATACCCCTACATATGCCTGCAGTGATGTCTGTGCCCATATTTGTTGTCACCTTGAGACTGAAATAGTCATGAGGCTACTCAGTCTGAATAATGGCTGTAAGGATAGAAAACTGGGATTCAGTTTATACAACGATGATAGTTTATAAGATAATAGAGCTAATTAAGATAAGTAAACTTTTTTAATGTATTTTTTTAATGAAAAATGAAAAAAACCCCAGTCACTAACCTTTCAAAAAGCAGAGTCCTGGCATCTATGGAGAAAGGGTGTTAGATTCTGTTTTTCTGCAAGCATATGGTAACGCTGCCAGTTGTGGTAAGGTTACCCTGACTTTTAAAGAGTAAAGATCTACTCACAGTACTGCAGAATAATTTTCTCAGTAACAGGAATGAACCCAAAATCTGCTAAGTCACCTAAAGCCAACACAGGTAAAACATCTAACTGTATTGAGGAGACTACAAAGCTTTGTAAACAAGCAGAAACTGAGTCACAGGGTGGTTAGGAATAGAGATGTCAAACTTGAAAATATTTGAGCTTGACCATATGTAAGCACAGACAGAACAGGTGGATGTTGAACTCCCAGGTGATAATGGCATGCCCTGAATCCTTGCCAAAGTCCCATATGGATGCTCACTGCTTCTCCTGTAACCAAAAGGAAAGAAATTGGGCAAGGCTTTGAGTATGTGTGTATTTCAGAAAAACAACTTTGGCAATACCTCTGAGGAGGTACAAGATGAATATTTTCAGCTGTTTCTCTGAAGACAGCTGAATCCTTTGTAGGGACATCAGTCAAATGAGTGTGATCCATCCTGCTTCTGAATGAGCCTGAAATTCGTGAGTAGATTTTATAAGGGAAATGGGAAGAAACAAGAATTTGATGAATCCCTAAAAATAAACAAAAAATACCTTCAGTTCTAGTCAGAGGTAGGGGAAGACATGAGAAGGGATATTGCTTCTAATGGTTTGCCAGTGCTAGAGGCCAGCAAAAAGTACATATAACAGCATACACCTTTGGGAGGAGGGTGTTGATAAAATTACTACTGAACACTCACAAAGACCAATTTAGATTAAATTCTGGTCCAAGATTTCATATGTGCCAATGTTACTTAGACCTACACAGTGTTTCATATATATGTCTCTGGGCACAAACAAAAGAATTTCTATTCTGTGCTCTAGTTAGAAGAGGGGTGACTGGAAGATAGGCACGCTGATAAGAAGACAGGCTGGATGTGTCCCAAATCAGGCATAGCTAGTTCAAATCTTTTTATGGGGAAAGTGAGGATTAAATGGGCAAGATAGAACCCAGCTTAGCCTCCTCAGAGCCACAAATACAGTTCCACTTGGATTTACAAGTATCAGCACCCACTCAATTTGCTGTACAGGAAAAAATGTTGGTTAGTCAGCTTTTAAGTGCTACTTTACAGCCTTAGGACAAGGAAAAAGCTGACTGCACCTTTCAGCAAAACAAACAGGAGAAAAGACCTCTCTTTAAACACCACAAACCAGCAGGGAGCCATGTGAGCACAAGGGAAAGCAGAGGGAAGGGACTAGGCTATAGTTCAGCTTCTCCTTGAAACCCTGTGGTAGTGACAGAGTTGCTCAGCAAGTGTAAGCAGTGTTATCTTGTTCCCATCAGGGCAGGCAGAGCCATTTTTCACAAGCTCCAAGTGAAAATGGTTTTCTGCGTTTTGTCACTGACTGGTGGTTTAATTGCAGATATACTAACTTCTATGCATTTAACACCTGCTTTTCCCTCTGAGTACCAGGAAAATGCCTGCTGTGGCCTTAATGAGTCATTTATACAGACTGACGAGTGGAGTCCTGCTTTCTGTTGTAAATTTTTAATGTGTATGCATGCATGTTTCAGATTTTACTGGCGTACAAGATAATACAGTTTTACTTGATAAAATAAGAACAGTTTGCACAGGCTAGGAGCCGATTTACATCAGAGTGCTTTGGGTAATGATCCTATTTCTTGGTGTTATAGTAAGTGGCTTTGGTTTATAATATCAATAGAACAATATTATGTTAAAAATTAAAACGTTTACTTTGCTGGAGGGAGTGCTGCAGCTTACTCAATGCAAACGGCAGTGTTTCTGCTGTGACTGTGCTTTTGGAAGGTCTTAATGCAATTAAGGGCCTTTCATTCATAATAATGTAATGGCCTGCAGTTTAAAAGCAATTGCTTATTCTGAATGCAGTAGAGAATCACACAATCACTCTTGCAAATGAAATAAAACAAGATTCTGCATCCAAGGTTTGCTAACTGACAGCTGAGGCACTCGGGACCTTTCAGGATTAAATGCTGCGTCAGGCTAGGCTGGATAGTTTCCCTGTTCTTCATCTCATTCAGACAGCTGGAAACTAGTCCCAGACACTGAGCTAGTATTTTGCTGGATTTAATAACTGACGCACATTTCTTTGAAATATATATTTAAACAATTCCTACCAGAACAGAAAAAAAAAAACCCCACCAAGATCCCTTTTCTACTGGTACAACTGGAAGAGCTTTTCTTATTTACAGATATGATTCTGGAGTTTCAAAAGGTGCCTGGAGTCCTTTTTGTGGCATAAACCGTCTAGCTAGACATTAAGCATCTCCTTGATTTAGGCAGAGTGACTATTTTCTGAAGTGACAAGTTGCTCAGTTCTCTGCTGGAGGTGCATGCTCCTTCTCTATACTTAAAAACCAGGACTTCAGACATCCAAGTTTGAAGATGTTAGTATGGGACTTTGGATGACCTCATAAAATTGCAGATGGTTATTCTTTTGTAAGGCATAGGACTACTTAGGGGGCACTCTCATTCCACCAGCCTCACTCCTCCACTCTGTACCTTAGTTCCTCCTGGCTCCAGCTTATGTTAAGACTCGAGAGTCCCTCTGCTCCTAGCAGATAATGTGGTGTACCAACCTGGTGCACCATGACTGGGAGGGAAGCTGTTTGTCTAGATGCATATTGTTTCTTGCAAATAACAGCAGCATCCTTTCTTACCTTCAGGAAATTTCCTAGGTTTCTGGCATTAAATCAAGTCCTGTCTCCAGTTCCAGTGTCTTGAAACAGTAGGTTACTTTCACAGTAAGAGAAGAGCAAAATTCAGTCTTTTCCTTTGCTGACATGCAGAATTTCTTTTTTCCCCCTCCAAGCTGTATGTTTAAGAGCATCTGTTTTTCTAAGCAGAGGGACTAAGTCTCAGCACACACAAGGCCAAGATCTCTTTATTTGCACAGGATACTATTGTATTTATTATTTTTTCATAGCTGGTAAAATAAAGAAATAACCCTGTAGGCTGTTATGTTCTTCTGCCCTGCTGCACACCTAAACATGCTGTCATAAACATTTCCCACTCGATCAATAACCTAAAAGTTTCTAAACTACTGCTTCATCTTCAGAATCCACCTGTTTTCTTGTTCTGAAATGTTACTTTGGTGCTATCCCTGGCATTTCAGTAAGAAATGCAGTGCTAGGCAAAAAGGAAATACTTCCAGTTATCTTGGTAAAGGGAAAGGCTATAAAAATTAGGTCAGCAAAACTTTGGCTTCCATTTATGGCTTCCAATACTGCCTACCAAGACACAATCAAGAAACCCCAAACAAACACTCGCCCCCCCCCCCCACTCCCCCCGCCAACATCAACAAATGAACAACCCATAAAGAAATAAATGCACTTGAAATATTACAGTAGATTTGCCATGCATATACATTATCTCTTCAGTTTTTCCTCTCAGACTGCTCAGAAGATAACACTATGAAATAGAAATCAACATAGTGCGTGAGTTGATAATACTTTTTCTCTAGACTTATTGAGTAGATATGCCAAATGGCCAAGGCAGCCGACACTGCCAATGTAAGAAGTCATTGGCCTCAACCTCAAGAGGGCAAAACATCTACTCACAGCACAACACTGCTTGACTTGAAGGCTGCAGTATTGTTCTCCTGTATGTCTGTTGTCTACTGAGGAGTCCAAGAGAACTTGCAACATTACAGGAGAGTTTGGGTTGTATCCACTGCTCAGTCTTCACAAAAATGTCTGTTAAGCCTTTGGCCCCTCGCAGATCTATTTACCTACAAATTAATTATTATATGGTATGTAACAACCGCATTCTGGAAGAAGACAATATGAGAAGTTTTGTCTTTTTCTGCCCTTCAGCTTATACTTTTTATGTCTAAACACTATTTGTTTTGGTGTGTGTCATTTCATGAGTTCTATGGGCACACATCTTCCTTCTCTTATGACCTGTTAGTACTCTGTGTCATTAATCAACACATTCAAGATTGCTCAGTGTTAAACCTTCATTTTAACTGCACTTAAGAATTTTATTCCTGTGACGCTTCTCCTTTCAAAGCAAGGTGTTAATACACAGCTGTCAAATCTGCAACATACAGAGTATCCACATAAGCTTGAAAAATAACTGGCAGATGCTAAGGAAGGCTGTTGAAAGGAGACATGACCGTTGCTTTTCCACTTCTTTATGTTGGGGAATGACTGAGACTCCTGAGTGTAGTCCTAAGAGGGGAATAATAGTTACCAAGTGGCAGAACCAGAGTTACTATTACCACTTCTCCATTTTTGGAAAAGAAACTTCTATATTTAAATGTATCAGCTAGAGCTAAATAGAAAGAAATTATTCAAGAAAATAACATGCAGGATTTAAAGACTCCTCTTGTTTGTAATGTTGTGGTAATATGGAAATGACATTGCTGGAAACCATAGAGTTTGGCACTGAAATGAACCAATTTTTGCTTTTTGCGCACTGATTTTCCTCTTGCAACAACAGCAGATCTACCCAGATCATCTCCAGATTCTTGGTTACAGCTCTCCTTTGTTCTCCATACATATCCAGCTGCATTGCTTCTTCAGTATCTCAGAGGGTCCCTTTTCTTCATCCAGATCACTGGTCTTCACAAAACTCCAGTGAACACAGTATCGTTAAAAGCCTCCTTTTCTCTGTCAAATTTGAGTTAAATTGGCTGAGAGATTAAAAAGCTGTTGCAGAGAACTGGCAAACAAACAGAGTGATTGCATAAGCCTCATTTTCTTAGAACACAAAGCTAAAAGGTAGCAATATATCAAAACCAGATAGTTGGTCTAAATGTAAGTACATAATAAATTATTCCTAACACAGTAAAAATAAAAGACCAGTTGTTTTGTAAGGTATATAGTTGAATGCTGTCTAAAATACCATGGTTAGTGTTTTCACCTTCTTAAAAGCAGTATATTATTACAGTACTATCAAATTAATACTAGTCTTTTGGGATATCCTTTGTAAAATAGGGCTATATATGTAATAGGTTGTGGGTGTGTATTATGTTGGGCGTGTAGCTTTTCAGAATGAAAAGTATAATCCTAACAATTTAACTAAGCATGAAATTTTGACTCTAATAATCGCACAACATAAAAATTAGTAACTTTTGATACAGCAGTTCAGCTCCCTGTGGGCAAAATTCTGGTGCAATGACATAGTCATTGCATGCATTCCTAAAATGCAAATTTGGTAAGGATTATGGTCAATTGCTGCTGAATGATTGCATGATGTTTGTCATCAAATTTTACTCAGTAGTTCCTACAGAGAAAGTTATTATTTCCAGTTCTATATAATTGAAAAATATCAGCTTCAAAAAATTGTGGCTTAGCTATAGCATGTCTTTCAGAAGGACATCCAATTTAAAGCTAATGACTAATGAACTGTTTCCCTTGTGTTCCAATTTATTACAGTTGCTGTTAAGAAGTTGGATTATATTCATACTTTATTTTAATTTCAGACTTCATTTTCAGTCCTGGGTTCTTGGGACATATTTGTCTGCCAGTTTAGAAAGTCCCCTAAAGTTGAATACTTGTGCAGGTATTAGAGATAGCGTTCAAATTATCTGTTAACCTTTGGTCACTGGTTTCAGCAGGAACATGGCTTGATAGTGCAGATGCTTTGAGATGTGCTTAGGGGACAATTGAAAGGAATAAACTAGCAGAGACTTTTCTTTTCTTCTCAGAGTCCTGCAGTACCAAATTCTTCTGTTTTCCATATAGGTTATGTTGCATGTGAAAAAAAGGGTCCAACTTGAGATTCAGATAAAACTCTGAGTTTCATGGTTAGTGGCTACAGTTTTGATGTGAACAAGTACTTGTTTGCAGGTAACATGTTAGAGCATTACTAACAAAAGGGAAATTCATTTGCAATATTTCACTTAAGGAATAGAATTTTAAAGCTGAAGAAATACTATGAAGCACTTTTATGTGTATTCAAGTGTGATTTTTTGATTCATCTACAACCATGAATCTTTCATGTTCTTCTGAGAATATTGGCATAATTAAGCATTGCTGTGCAAATATTGGGAGAACGTATACAGTTTTAAAGCTTAAATGTGTCCATATTTGCTGAAAGCAAATTTTAACAATATTGCAATGTGAAGTTCTAGATCCATACTGTTTAGTTGCAGAATTTGTTAAAGCAGAGCCCATTAAAAAGAAGAGTATATTTCTAAGGCCAAGAAGACACATAGTATAGACTGCCTACTGCTTTTTCTTTTTATTATACACTCTATCTAGATTTCTCTCCTGTAATCAAGTCTAAAATCAAAATAGTGAATCCAGAGATTAGAATTACCAGAGAACCAGAGAACAGGCTGTCTTGTTGGGTTTTCTTCTTGTAGAGCTAAGGATGGCATCATCTAGGGCAAAGAAAGAAAAGGTATAGTTAAAATCGAGCAAGTTAAGATACTTCATCCTACTTTTTTCATGATCAAATGACATTTCTTATACTAGAAGCCAAAGAGTTCACTTCTGTGAGAAATGTGAGAGATAGTGCTTTTGTGTTTGTCAGGCAGCCTTAGGAAGCTCAAGCGCTCATCTCATTTAAGAGCTGTATCCAAAAAAGTTACAGATGTTTACACAGAGATTTATTTTTCCAACACACAAAACCAGAGTCATTAGTTCAAAAAAATGCTCTTTACTGAGATTCAGTACGTACTGATCCAGTTAGATTTCACGCAGTTAATCAAAATAACTTTTTCAGACAATTAAATAAGTTAAACCAGAAAGAAAAAACCACACATCTAGGAGAATGAACCAGCAAAACTATACAGTTCCTGTTGAAACAGAAAGTGTAATAAGTCTAGTTACTTCAGATCTTATGACTAATTGTATGAAAATATCTGCAGTATGTATCATAGATGTGGTTTTGTTTAGCGCAAATATTGTGACATGGGTATTTTAAAAAGTGAAGGTATAACGTCTTTGGCAAAAATACCATTATACAGCAAGCAGTATTCTTTCTATGGGAAGCTTCATCTGTAAATTGCACTGTAATCTAGAGGGAAAAGTTAAATAATCTCTAGAGGAATGCATTCCTCCTCCTACTACTGGGATGTTTAAGGCATTCCTAAACTTTTCTTCAGCTAAAATAGTTCTAGTCTATGTTTTACCATGGAGGGCTAAATGGCCAGGTAAAACTGAAACATTTTAAAATGAAAAAAGGCTGTTTACCATAAGAAAAAAGAAATATTGTCCCCGGTTTTCTCTCTATAAGCAAGAAAATAGCAGAACCTAGTTTGTTAAATGTATGTTCCATTTCCCTTGCACTTTCTTTTTCAGTGCTTGGCTGTGACCTCTTCTCCTGGGAAAGCCATTGGTTGCTACAAGTAACGTAGGGATCAGAGTGCTGATGAGCCAGACTATACTTATTAGCTGAGTGGCCATCAGCTACTGCCAAGTGTGTGACACTGCTTGCTTTTCCCCTTCCTGTACCTTGAAATGCAGATTTGGGTTTTTCTTTTCCATACATGTATTGTTTTTCATAGAACTGAAGTGAAGTAAATGATTTTGGATATCTCTCTCACTCTTGCAAATTAACTTGAAAATGGTAAGTTATTGCAGAAAACAGCAACGAGGTGGATAGCTAAAGTCATGCTGGAGATATAATTAAACAAACTGGTTTTATTTAGTAAGACAGATTGAAAACTAACAAGCTGTGATGTCATTGGTTTTGTTAGTGTCTTCCTATATGCTTCCTATACACTTTCTTCTTCTTCTACTTAATCCCACTCAGCAGCTTTGGCAGCATTGTGTCTTAGTTGATGCACAATGAGGAATTAACTTTTTCACTTCTCTGTGTTTTACTCTTTGAATACCTGGGACAGATGTGAGTGGAGCTGATGTATTTGGTGAAGAGGGTAACGGTTTCTGCAGTGATCTGATGTGCATCTCTCACAGAAGAGGTCATTCTTGAGGTAATCCTTCAGAACTGGCACTATACTGAGTATATTGCTGAAACTTGCTCAGTATGTAAAAATTGTGGGTATAAGTGTAGCATTTTTTTACGTACCTGGGAGATCTCCACTTGATTAAACTATTCTACCCTACTTAGATGATGAACAAATGTTACTCTGATGCTCGAGCTGAAAATACTTCGAGACTATCAGATGTCACTCTTGTTTCAGTTAGAAGTGAAAGAAAGGAAAAACTAACAAGTCTGTAGTCCCTCTTGAAAATTTAAAGGAAAATTCTGTGATCTGAGCAGTGAACTATCATGAGCCTTGGAGCTCCAAAGGCAATTCCAAGCAGTGTAGAAGCTGAAAAATTGATGCATTTCTCCCTCCTATGAACAAGCTATGCTGGGTGCAAGTTGCTGTATACTTACAAGGCTTGCAAGAGTAGCTTTTACACTCTAGTGGAAGCATGTCTCCTATTTCTTTATGCCTGGCAGTCTCTTAGTTGATATAGAGTGACTCAATCAAATGGCTTTCCAGGGCATGCCATGGATTGAGTACTTCACATTGCTGACATTGTGACTTGACAAGGCTATGTGGTGATTTCCTTTGGGAATTAACAAATAGCTGTCTCAGCAAGATATGACCGGGCTGTGTGAAATTTAGCTCAAACCATCCTTTGTTGAGTGGTGAACTTGGAGGCTGGTAGTGTAATGAGGACATCATCAGTTTGTCCTTGATGACACAAGAATCCTACCTTAATTAGACTGAAATGTATTCAGAGCTGTATGCCAGTAATTAGAGATTAAACCACAGTTACAGAAGGGTTCAGTTTAGTGTCAGGCAAGTAATAGAACATTTTCAGGACTAAAACCGAGCCTTTCTAGGAACCTAGTTTAAAATATTAATATTGAACATATGGTATGTATTAAAAACAGCTGTGATTCAAACTTTTTTTAAAGAAATTCCCTTTTAATTTCAGAAACACCAATTATTTCATTCTGCTTGAGAAAACAGCAAATCAGAACTGTAAGTACCAGTAGATTAGACTTCATTGTAAAGCATTGTATTTGAAATGACTTGTCTGACTCATGGCTACTTCTATCAAATATATTACTAATTTAATGCAGTGAAATAGCATTAAATTTTGGGACTGGATTATCCTTAGTTACTGCCATAGTGTAGTTTAACACAGCAAATAGTCCCCAAATCACAGCAATGTTAGAATCAGAGTTAAAATAGTATGCACTCAAAAGCTTTTGTTTACTATATTTGGTAATGCAGGTCTCTTCTGTACATGCAACACAGGATCCTATTGCCACAATCAAAGGCACAGAGTGAGTTTGTAAATGTAAGAAAATACTTTGGAATTACTTTGAACTTAGTAGTTTGTATAAAAAGGCAGCTGAGGGTAAGCTTTCCTGGTTTTACTCAGGGTATTTTCGAGTTCTCTGTTATTCTATGCTTTTTTGTAAGGTGTTTCATACACTGTTCTCACAGAGAGAGACCTTTAAGCTAATTGAATCTGATGGACTATGTATCAAGACTAAGGTGACAGCATCACAGAATCACAGAATCACAGAACAACCAGGTTGGAAGGGACCCATCGGATCTTCTAGTCCAACCATTCCTATCTAACACTAAACCAAGTCCCTCAAGACCTCATCCACCCGTGTCTTAAACACCTCCAGGGAAGGTGACTCAACCACCTCCCTGGGCAGCCTATTCCAATGCCCAATGACCCTCGGCGTGAAAAACCTCCTCCTAATCTCCAGCCTAAACCTACCCTGGCTGAGCTTGAGGCCATTCCCTCTCGTCCTGTCCCCTGTCACTTGGGAGAAGAGGCCAGCTCCCTCCTCTCCACAACCACCTTTCAGGTACTTGTAGAGAGTAATGAGGTCTCCTCTCAGCCTCCTCTTCTCCAGGCTAAACAACCCCAGCTCTCTCAGCCGTTCCTCATAGGGCTTGTTCTCCAGCCCCTTCACCAGCCTCGTCGCTCTTCTCTGGACTTGCTCCAGAGCCTCAACATCCTTATTGTGCCGAGGGGCCCAGAACTGGACACAATATTCAAGAAGCGGCCTCACCAGTGCTGAATACAGAGGGAGAATCACCTCCCTGGACATGCTGGTCACACCATTTCTGATACAAGCCAGGATGCAATTGGCCTTCTTGGCCACCTGAGCACACTGCTGGCTCATGTTCAGTCGGCTGTTGACCAACACCCCAAGGTCCCTCTCTTCCTGGCAGTTTTCCAGCCAGGCTTCTCCCAGTCTGTAGCTCTGCTTAGGGTTGTTGTGCCCCAAGTGCAGGACCCGGCATTTGGCCATGTTAAACCTCATGCTATTGGACACTGCCCAGAGGTCCAGCCTGTTTAGGTCCCTTTGCAAAGCCTCCCTACTCTCCAGCAGATCCACACTTGCACACAGCTTTGTGTCATCTGCAAACTTGCTAAGGGTACCCTCAATGCCCTCATTCAGGTCATTGATGAAGACATAGAACAGGACTGGACCTAGCACTGAGCCCTGGGGGACACCACTTGTCACTGGCCTCCAGCTGGACTTAACACCATTTCCCACCACTCTCTGGGCCCGGCCATCCAGCCAGTTTTCTACCCAGGAGAGTGTGCGTCTGTCCAGGCCAGAGGCTGACAGTTTCCGTAGCAGAATGCTGTGAGAAACTGTGTCAAAGGCTTTACTGAAGTCCAGAAAGACCACATCCACAGTCTTTCCTTCATCCAGCAGCCGAGTGACTTTGTCATAGAAGGCGATCAGGTTGGTTTGGCAGGACCTGCCTCTGGTAAACCCATGTTGACTGGGCCTGATCACCCGGTTATCTTGTAAGTGCTTCATGATAGCACTCAAGATCATCTGTTCCATGACTTTCCCTGGCACTGAGGTCAGACTGACAGGCCTGTAGTTCCCTGGATCCTCCCTGCTACCCTTCTTGTAAATGGGAACTACATCAGCCAGTCTCCAGTCCAGAGGTACCTCCCCAGTCTTCCAGGACTGCTGGAAGATGATGGAAAGGGGTTTGGCCAATACATTCGCCAGCTCCCTCAAAACCCTAGGATGTATCCCATCTGGCCCCATGGACTTGTGGGTGTCCAGCTGGCCAAGCAGGGCTCTGACCACCTCCTCTTGGACTAAGAACATAACTCAGGTGACACTGCCAGCCACTTGCAGAATGTAATTCTGCATTGGTTTTTTGAGTTCTGCGTTGTCCTTTAGCAGTAGAACCTTGATCCCTCCTTTGTGCTGTGCTGAGAGCTATATAGACAGTGAGAATTTGGTTTAAGAGATAGAGATGTTTCATACATTAAATTCAAACCCTTGGGATTAGTATCTACAAGCATGTTGTGTTTCTATGGATGCATACATGTGTATGTAGTAGGTATCTGTTTGCACAGCATGAAGGTGAGTTGCATATAGCAAGGAACAAGGTCAGTTTGAATTCTCTATACACAGAACAGGGAAATAAAACTTTTTGTTTTCCTTTGGGAGTAATGTATGCAATTAGTGTCTATGGCTAGTTTTCAAGCAACTGAGAGATTTGATGAAGTCAAATGTATTTAGTCCCTCTTTACCCCTGGATACTTATCAAAAGCACAGACTATTTTGTGCCTCTCTACTTTGCCAACCAGTCTCAGCGAGCAGCTGAACCCTGGGGACCTTAAGGCATGGGTAAGTAGAACAGACCTGTTCTCCTAAATTAAGTTTCTTTCTGTAGGGTGGAATTATATATGGATGTGAGGTTTTGCAATGGATCTGCCATTTTCAGGAAGGATGGTTATTAATCAACTCAGCACTATGTCGGGCTTTGTCTGCTCTTTGCTGCCAAACCAGCCTCACAGCCTGAGGGAAGACTTGACATGAGCAAGCCACCACTCTGCCAAACTGCTATGACAGATACACTGAATCTGCCTCGTGAAAACACCGTATTTTCTTATTTCTGTCTCACTGAGGATAAATGGATAGTATAGGGTGGGAGTAGTCATTGCTTAAAACACACTAGCTGATGTTCTGCATGGCTGGCTGTAATCTTTGAGGCATCAACCATTCACACTTGGCTGGTTGCTACCTAAAAACAGTGAAATGTCAAAGCTGAAGCTGTAGAGGTGCTGCATAGGGATCAGCTGCTTGCTGCAGCCTTAATCTTGCATCAGCTGGTAAAAGTCTGGCATGCCCACAGTAGATAAGTACAAGGAAATACTTCGTTAAATTAAAAGCTGTGTCATATAGCTGCCTATGCAGTTTTGTAATTAATTGAAGAATCCTTCACCTATCGCTCTACTGGCCCTGCCCTTTTCTAACGGAGTGTCCTTTATTACCATGCTTGTACTCTGAATCGTTCATATTGAGGTACAGTCCCCAGGCAGGTGTGGCTAGGGGCTCAAGGGATATGAGTTCCTGATACTCAGACACCTGACCCACCCGAAGTCTGACTATGAAGGAAAGACCATGAAGGAAAGCTGTTACCTCATGCTACATTGGCAATGCCTCCAGTCTTGTCACACTACAAGTCAGCTGACAAAGCAGATACATCAATGTGTTCTTTCTTGCCCTTCCTCTTCTGTATTCTTGTTCTACATTTTAATTGATCTTCCTTTCCTTGTAGCTTCTTTCACAAACATTCCCACACTTTCCTTAGCACAGCAATCCTGCAGACACCTGGAAAGGTTGCTCCTTCTGTGAGATCTTCTTCTTGGGCCATACACATTGCACATTTTGCAAGCCAAACACATTGTGCTGGTGGATGCATGATGGGTGAATGGGCTAGAGCATTTCCAGTGGCTATTTCAAGATATTGCCTTCTAATCCCAACACAAGATTAAAAATGACATTGCAGTGTGAAACTTTCTGAGGTCAAAATCAGAAGTCTCATGAAACTCAGAATTCTGTTTTTTCTTTAGCAATACCTAAAAATTGAAAATTGTCTCTAAGGATGACAGAGACACAAAATAGTATGAAAGGAAAAAAAACCATCATTCAGCACAATCCGTCTGGGATACTTCAGAGTGCATTTACTCGTGTTTATGAAGTGCATTTCAATGCCACTGCTTCCCTCTACCCATTAAGTTTTCTCAAAAACAGCTGTAGCCCAATTTATTCCTCAATTGACTACAGACATTGGTGGGTAAAAACAGCTTTGAATGTCTGTGTGAAAGACTGTATGGTGAGATCAGGTTTCTTCTCTTGTCACCCTTCCACTTTTACAAAGAGGTTTTCTCTAGGCACTACCTGTTCTCCATGCTGGTGTGTGTTACCAGTCACCAGTAGTGTCTAGTTGTTTTCCTGAATTGTTTGTTCCTTTGGGTTTAGAATAAGCTATTTTTGGCTGAATCAGAAACATATGAGGTTATTATTTGAGTTATCTGTATCACAGTACCAATGTTCTGAACCCAGTGTAAGTCAATCTTCAAGAACAGAATAAACAACTACAAATGACGATTGAACATAACTTCAATTAAGTACAAAAGCAGTGTGAGGAGATGACTGGTTGGTACTACCTCCTGTGCTAGACAGGTATATAAAGCATAGATGGAAGTAAACATAACTGGCGTATGTGGCTTCGAGGCCTCTTGCTTT
Organism: Coccyzus lansbergi; assembly: GCA_033558105.1. NCBI lineage: Eukaryota > Metazoa > Chordata > Aves > Cuculiformes > Coccyzidae > Coccyzus > Coccyzus lansbergi. Next base: position 834,568 of record JAUMJK010000694.1, read on the forward strand.
TCTTCTAATACTGTCTGGGCTGTCTACCACCATGTGTAAACTGGCTGAGGTCAGGAAAAGACTTTAAACTTCACACTAGTGATGTCTGTTATAACATCATTTTTTATTATCTTTTTCATTTAGATTCTCTAGACCTATTCTCACTGGGCAGTTGGCTCCCAGGCACACTGTAGAGTTAGCAGATCTGCAAAAAGAGACTTTCTATGATCTAGCCCTTCTGGACAAGCCTCTCTCTGTAACAAGCATCACCCCATGTAAATCACATTCAGTAACTTATTCTCCATTCTTCTGATCTTCTCTTTAGCCTGCTCTCCAAGACTTTACAGACAATAGTTTAGAGAGTTTATATAGATGACTTCCAACAAATTGTGGGTAAGCTCAAACAGTAAAAAGTGCTTCAACAAAAAGACCATCATGGCCCAGGTAAGGAAATAATTTGTGATTCAAATTTTGTAGTTCTCATTGTACCAGAAAATGCTCTGGATCTTCATGATCTGACTCTTTTGAATAGTCAGCTTTGAAGATGTTTGTGAATCGGGGACTGTTTTATGAGTAAATATCTGGTGGGAGCTAATGATAAGTTCATTGTAAAACATTTTATTTCTGCTGCAGTGCTGTGAGAATAGAGTTTCTTTGTTAGCATTAGCACTTATGATCAGGAAGACTGAGAATGAATCTAATCCTTGGCATTTTTTAGGCACATTTGAGAGATCAAAAGGGATTGTAGAGATTAGGGTCTCTTTCTGTCATGCAAATCATATCAATTATATGAATTAGGAGTCTGAGCAACTCAAGTAAGGCTCAAAGGAGCCTGTCTGTGTACTTAAGATACAATTATTTAGAGGGCTATAAGGATATGTGCCTGCAGCAAACCCAGTGCAGCTGTGAGGAGGAACTAGTCCCTGATCACTCACTGTGACAATTCTGGACCAGACTGCAATCCTTATGTATGTGTAAATCAGGACATACTAGCAGTAGTGGCTGTGTGCAGTGAGGGGCTTACTCTGGTGGCACTTGCTTAGCAGTGAAATAACGAATAGATATTCGTTATTCGAAAAGATATTGTCTCTCCAGCCAGAGACAAGAAGATTGTGTTCTGCCCTTGATGCAGTCCAGGGGTAATGTTCCTTCTCTGTGAGCACCATGTCCTTTTAAGATGTTTAAATGCAACCATTGTGGAATGGGACATTAAAAAAACTGCAAAATAACTTAATTTTGTATGTGTGAGAGACAAAAAAATAGGGAATTCAAAGGTCTGAGGACTTTGATTTGCTATAAGATTTAATGAGAAGAGCTGAGTAATTAATTCAGTTTTGGACCTAAAACCCCTGGGGAGCTCCAATCTCAATCCTATTCTCAATTCTGTAATGTGTAGCAAAAGTGTAGTTGAGCTATAACTAACCTGATTTTCTACATTTATATCTAATCACACGTTAGAAAATAGTCTCTGAATAATCAAATAATATAGTAATTACCTTTAATTTTAAAACTTCATGGCCTCAAAAGATAAAGGACTGGGGGCACAGGGCTACATTATGATAAGAAAATATTGCATGGTGAGATTTGGTTCACTGTAGATTCCAGCCCTTGCTACAACAGATATGACATTATATGGTCCTTTACATAAATTTTTGTAAGCACGTCATGAAATGATTCTGGTTTCTCATCTAGGTTATTCCCACTAGAGAGATATTCTTACTCTTATTTCTCTGATGATTAGAAATGCTTCTCTAAATATCAGACTAGGTATTTTCTTATCCCAAAGATATTAATTTTTCAACTTTTTCTCCTTTACCATTATTTATGTTTATCCCAAGGATATTTTAACAGGTAGCAACTACATAATCTTAGCCTTCACTCTTGCAGGTTACAAAAATTGGTGCTTCTAAACAACTGCCAGAAGTAACACTTAACACTGCCTTGATGACTCAAATTGCACCACAAATACTGTGTTGCACCTTGAATGCTGTGTTCAGTTCTGGGCACCTCACCACAAGAAGTATATTGAGGCTCTGGAGTGAGTTCAGAGAAGTGCAACGAAGCTGGTGAAGGGGCCAGAGAGCAAGTCTTATGAGGAGCAGCTGAGGGAGTTGGGGTCGTTCAGCCTGGAGAAGAGAAGGCTAATGGGAGACCTTATTGCTCTCTACAACTACCTGAAAGGAGGTTGTAAGGAGGAGGGAACTGGGTTCTTCTCCCAGGTGACAGGGGACAGGACAAGGGAGAATGGTCTCAAGCTTCGCCAGGGGTATCAGAAAAAAAAAATAACAGAAAGGGTCAATGGGCACTGGTACAGGCTGCCCAGGGAGATGGTTGAGGAATGGGCTGAGGGTTGAGGAATCCCTGGAGGTGCTTAAGGAATGGGTAGACGAGGTGCTGAGGGTCATGGTTTAGTGTTTGATAGGAATGGTTGGATTTGATGATCCTATGGGTCTTTTACAACCTAGTGATTCTGTGATTCTGTGACTATACTGGTACTTCTCTTCCTTTTCCTGTTTGACTTATTTCCCCTGAAAAAAGGACAACTTATTAGTTCAGTCTGCAAATCCACATAAGGCCACATGTGGCAGATTTCGCAATCTCCATCATCACTCCAGAGGTAGTCCTCCTCTCTGATTCACAGTACTGTGCACACCCCTCTTTTCTTTGGACATTAAGGGTGTAATTAATCTAATACAGATGTATACATAAACTACTCACCCCATCACCTACAAAAGAAAAAAGGATATTTATGGATATGATTTATTGCATTTTAAAGTAACTTTTACAGAGATAAATCATGTGACTATGATCTACATCCGTATAACAGCTCAAATGCAAATATCAACATTTAAGCAGATGAAATTAATCTGAACATTTTGGCCTCATTTACACCAAAAGTCAAACCTTGAGCTCATATTAAAAGGACAGAAATAATTATTTTAAAGACAATGAAGATTTTCCTAAATACTGTATATGACTTGCCTTATATTGACTTGTAATATTTTATTGAGTCATATTTCCAACAGCAGCTGGAAAACCAACTGTACGATTTTGTTTCAAGCTAGAAGAATTCTCCATAAGTTTTGTATTTGGGATGATGAGAGGGGAACACAACATCTTAAGCCTTAAGTCACAACTAAGATAATATACTGCATATAAGACTGTTTTAAATAAGGTTAAAATAATTTTTCAGTTTTGCTACATAGAATAGTCAAAAAAGAAAAGATAAAAGCGACAGGAGGCAGCAAGAAATGAGAAAGTAAATATCTTAAATGCAGAGTTAAAATGTACCCACAGGTCATCAAAATTGAAATGTGCTTTTGAGCTTAGTTGGGCGACATGTAATATGTCAATGTAATAGTTATGCAAAGTGGCAAGTCAATTTTCATAGTACAAGGAGCATTCTGAGAACTGTTGAGACTCATAACTTTTTGATTTAAGTTGGAAACCAAATCACTAACAAGCACAATGCACAGGGGAGTTAGGACACAACCTAAGAAGAGACGGATAATATTTTTGTAAAACTTTATGTTCTTTGATGAAGATTACTTTTGCTGTATGGAAATGATAGATCTACTGGAGTTTCCTAAATGAGGACAGACCTGAAAAATAACTTTTCCTTTCTATTTATTTTATTTTTCAGCTAAATTTAACATATGTGAAAGGACTGCACTATCAAGTCAGGTAGCTGAAATCCTCCTTAGCAGATACTTTATGAAAAGAGTACATAGACTTTTTCAGGCCAGATTTTCCTAGTTTGCCTTTTGATGCAGAGGTGGAACTGTGTGTCAGGATCTATAGTCACTTAGGTTTTGAACTTCATATTAGGACTGGTCCCAAAGGAGTCAATTAGTGTTGACAACAGGCAGGTATCTAGTAGTGAGCAGCTAGCCTGATATTATACACCTGGTCTGGATATATATATATATATAAAAAAAAAAAAGTAAAATTCTAGGTATAAAAGATTTCAGGCCCTATCAGCAATCCTTTTTGGCCACTTGTTTTTTCTGTCTTGAGGTGCGTATAATTCATTATGAGTGATATTGAGTATTGTTAACCTGTAAATGTTACACATTTGAATCTGCCAATGAAACAACCTGTGTATTTAGATCTTGGTTCCTAAGTTATAAATGGACTAAAGACTATTTGGAAAATCTTTAACTCGGTTCTTTTCTTCAGGGCAAATAGTTGGTGCAAATCCACAGAGCACATTCTAGGACATCAATAACTCAGCATTGCAGTTGCTAGTACCGAATGCAACTACTGCTCATCTAAATAGCATTTTAGGAGATGAAAGTACTTAGGAGTATGAAGAGAAGCTGAAATCTAGATCAGTCAACACTGTGAATTTCCCATTATTTTTCATTTTGACAAATTAGATTAGTAATAATATTAATTTGCTTTTATTTCCTCCGTATTCTCTAAGTTTCTCTTTTTTACTCTGTCCTATTTCCTTCCACCTGTTGTGCAATGTTCTGTACAGGTACTTCACAACTTTTATGATCTTATGCATAGAACTCTGAATGCTGAATTGATGCATTTTTATTCTCTCTTTCCAATGGCATTCAGTGGACATCGGTACTGGTGCACCAAGGTTCATTTGACCTTTCAAAGGGGCATCCCATTACTGAAAGCATTCTGCTCACTGTCTGCATAGCAGGAAAGGGAAGAAACTTATTACAGTATTTTTTGACAGAGAAAGGTTTTACCAAGTTAGCAGCTCCAATAGCCACATGGCATTCTCTGGAGTTTCCAGCTCACAGGTCAATACTGTCCATGTGAAGTTCTACATGTCTGACTTTCTGGCTGACCCTCAGAGATATTCTGGCCAGTGGCAATGCTGGTGTTCTTTTTCCTGTGTGCTGTTTACAAGTGTTGTTAAATTAGATGGTACTTCTAGCTAGCAGGGCAAGTGCTTGACCTATAGCATTACAGTCAGGTGGCATTGTAGAAAGAATAAATAATGTTATATTCTCATTTGGGGACAATAGAAGTTTTGGAAACAACAATAGTGCTTGAAGGAGAGGCTAATACAGTTTCTTTACACTTCTAATTCATAGAAAGAAAGATGTAAAATAGAAAAAATATACTACAAAATGTGACAGCTAAGAGAGAGACAGCAGGAAGGTAAGAACATCAGATAGACAATATAGGAAATGATGATGAAATAAGGTGGTTGAAACACAAGAAACTGAGATTTTGGAACTGTACTGAGTCTGGTTGGGATAGAGTTAACATAACTGTTATAGTTAGGCACATTTCTTTTTTTTATTTCCCCTTCACTCTCTTCATCTTGACCCATAAGTTTTTCTCACTTCTGCCTTTCTGACTCCCTCGTAACCTAGAGGTTAATTGAGTGAGTGACTAGTGGGTGCAATTTCTGTCTGGAGTCAACTCATCGCAGGAACAAAAATCAACCAACAGTATAGTACTCAAGCTGCCAAGATGAGATGATTGTTAATCTAGTAATTCTTACTGTTTTGGAATTGCTAATATGATCAGTCTTGTGTGTAACATATTGCTTATAAGTCTCACATTAAAGGAGAGAATGGTGTTCAGTAAGGAACCTGAGAATGACAAGTAACTTGCAGTAATTGTGATCCCATACCCCAGAAAATGCAAAACTGATAGTGAAACATCAGTACACAGACACATATACACACTAAACTGCAGCTTGCACCTTGCTAAAAATCCAAACGCTTAATGGAATTTGTACCGAATTTTTGAAGAAGATAGTTCTGAGTATAAATAAGAGACCACCACAGAAAGAACATTGAGATAAGCAGATTGTCTCCAAGGAATGCATTTATGGATTAGTTAGCAAAGAAACTCATGTCAGAAGGTATCACAGTGTGGTGAGAATTTCCTAATTCATCTTTGTTTAAAACACATGCTGTCAGCCACCCAGAGACCTAAGGAAAGAAATCTGCCCAAATTTTCTTGAAATACTGACTAATGAGGCATAGTTTATTTTTGTACATGACCATCTACCTTTCAAACATTTTTGTCTTATTTTCACCTTTGTTTTAATTTGTTGACCTTAGTATTAATTTTTTTTTAAACATACTATTTTAAAGTGATTTTTTTGGTGGGCTATATGGTTGTTTTTGTACACATAACTAAGAAACAAAGAATCTCTCTCCAAGAGCTCCGGTAACAGGCGTTGCAAATGTATTGACATTTGGTTCCCAAAACAATATAGTGTTGGGACATTTGAGTTATTGGTATGAAAATAATTTTTATGAAGGCAATAACTTGATCAAAGCAACAACACCATTCTGCCCATTGTCTACATGACTTTGGAGAACTAACTCATTTTCTAAGGAAACAATATTTTGTTTCCTAATGATCTCAAACCTGGGTCATGGTTACTCCTGATTCAGCTTTGACATGACGTAATACAGAAGACATGAACTAAACTATACATGCTATTAAACTACAGATATCACCACTTTACTCCCAACAAGTAAGGATAGAAATAGTTATATCTGTGATATCAGTTTTTATAAATGTGATCTTCCTTCAAAACGTGACAAATCTAGTTAGCAGCAAACAAATGGATAAATTGGGTTCTGAACCACCACAACTATATTGATGTTTACAAAGGGTCTTCCTGGACATAGAGGAGAACTCTGTAGAATGCATAAAATGTAAGGGGAACTGTTCAAAGAAAAGATTTTACCAACATCTCTCAGAGGTGCACTCAAAGGCGGAGCTGGATCTGGGCTTGATTTGCACTATAAAATGTCTATTTCAATGGTAAAGAAAGTTACAGGGCATTGATGTAGATTGTAATTAATACAGCAGCTAAATATCAGACATCTGATATGAAAGATAACCAAATCAGATGGGTTTTGTTGTGCCTCAGATAGTCCCTTCAGCTACTGGCATTATATGCAGTGACTAATTGGAATGACAGAGATGTAATTAGACAGTAACTGATCATGGCATATATTTCTGCAGATTAATAATACGGGAAAGGTAAAGTAAGCTTCCACTTACAAGCTTTTTTTCATCCTCCAAGGAGCCAAAAGAAAAAAAACTTTCCAGAATTACCATTCCTGTGGGTGTTTCCTGGAGCACAAGACTCTTCAAAGAGCAGAGACAGGAGACAGAATCAAGTTGATCATCATGATGATGACTGGTACAGACACAGGACTGATCCTCAAACTGCTGCAAACCATGCAGAGGCTGACATGGCCTGGGGGATATTCAAAAGGAGGGCAAGGCAGACAAATCCTCTCTCTAGGTCTGTTAAGCTTGAAATCTGTGCTCATGCTAAGAAGTTTCAGATCCCCAGAATTGCCAAAATGAGCTGTAGCCTTTGATTGCTGCCATAATGAGAACTTGCAGGAACACAGTGACTGATTTTTAAGGGCTGATGGAGCTGTAAGTGTACAATGGTATAAACGGTTGCAGCCCATAAAGATAAGATTGTTAATCTGACTGCAGTACAAATCCAGGACAGTGCAACTGGCAAACTCTGGTATTCCTGACCTTTGGTCTTATGTTCGGGACATTAGACGACAGTATCAGTAATGCATGGTTGGAGATCTGCCTGATTTTTTTTTTAATTGAAGTACAGCACATTTTCAGCTTTCCTTTGTACCTTCGGATCTTTGTTTTGGTTAGGGAAAACCTGCACCTACCCTTCTCCAGAAATGTTATCAGGGCAGCTCCTGAATTCTTCTAATGGCAGGAGTTTCAGAACTCAGAGTAGCTGGCACTCTGAAACCCAGAGCTCCTGCTGTGCCCTTGAGCTGTAGGATGAATGCAGAGCTGTCTGTACTGCAGTAAGACACAGACAAGTTTCCTTTTATCACCTTCAAGTATATTCCTTCTCAAGTGTTGTGACAGGCAAGGTGACATATACATCCCTTCAGTTTCATGAAGTGCAGTGGAACTGTTGCAATAACTCTTTAAGTTTTGCTCTCACCAGGATACTTGGAAGTCCCTCGGGCATTTTAACTAATATTTCAATGGATAGTATGAAAGTGGCTGTTAGTACTTCATGGGTGACTGGTGGTGAAGATTAAAAAACCCCCAGTGCTTCAAGTTGCCTCTTGAAAGGTACTTTTGAGTAATATTTGAGCTTTATTGTGGTAATGATCCTTTGACATTTACTGCCCCCATAAATGCATGCTGCTCTATCCCACTGTTTTTATTAAGTGCTCCTTTTGCTTTGTAGGGCTTTTTAAACTTAAACATACTCATTGTGCAGTACCTATCTAGAAAGTTCATGAGCCTCATAAGAAAAGGAAATCAGTGATAAAAGAAGTGTTACCAAGTGCCACAGTATGGAATACTGCAAATACGTGCACAAAGTAATTTTGTTTAAACTCTGTGTTTTGATTTTATTCCACTTCTACCATACAGTATACTTAGAAGTACCTTTTTGTTATGAGTAATTACTATTTGCGGCGCTCTTGGAGACCTGAAATGAAAGAGTTCTTTCCAAATAACACTGACAGATGATCACAGAGCAAGGCACTTCCATGGTACATATTTGATCTCCAGGTAAACTTGATTTGTCAGTGTTCTTCCTGCTTTGTGTTCATTATCTGTTAGAATTTGAAGAGAATAAATGAGATGCATGACAACAGATTTATACCAAATCCTCTTCTTGGAAAGCAAATATTTGACTATTACACATCAGCATGCATGCCAGAAAGGAGGAAAGAGGCATGAATAACCTCCACTTCTAGTAAGTATCACTTAAATTTCAACTGTTCTCATGTATGTCATAAACGTAAATTGATCTTGGACATTAGAGACCACAGAATAGTCTAAAGGTCTATGTAAAGAAATAAGATCCAGTCTATTTATAGGCTACTATCAGTTTAATAGTGCTTCCATTTAGAAACAAACTATTAAAAATGTACCTTCTATTAAGATTAAACAAATTATTATAGAACTAGGATATTAACAGAATTCCTAAAAGCAACTGAACTTGTTCCAGCCAAGGGCCAAAAATAGCTAACTTCTTCAGGCCAGAATCAGAGAAATAACACATCTCTGGACTCCAGTGTGTTACATGTAAGTGCCTGTGCGACTTTAGTGTTTTATGGAGGCAGTGGAGGAGAGAAGATCCCCACATGGGCAGTGAACAGGAGATGAGGCTAGAAAGTGATAGTGAACATCAGAGGCTGCTGGTTCTGGGTATCTGGAAAAGGGATCGGGAAAAGTCATGGCTGGGACAAGCAGCTGGGGAGTGAGAAAAACGAGACTGGGGGAGGAAGTCCAAGGGGACAGTTCATCCTTCATCTCTAATTAACACTTGTTACCATTGGGGTGCCACAGGTTCAGTAGATCCAAAGGTAGCAGGAGGTGTGGTAGATATGGAGGTTGAAAGTCTTGAAGTGACTCTTGAGAGATTTCCTTTAATCTGTGTTTGTGTTATTAAAAGTGCAAAGCAATTTGGCCAAGGGTCACAGGAGTTCACTATTAAGTCTGCAAGTGTGGCTTTGGTCAGCACTTTGTAAATGTTACTTTATTTAACTTTAATTTCATGCTTATGGTTTTTCCTCATTAGATCTTCTGTTGCAGCTAGTGAAGGGCTTGTTTTGCAGCCAAGCTAAGAACATGCATGCAAAAAAATGAATACTATTCCAAAACAGTATACTTCAAATTAATGAAATATTCTGATCTTAATACATCTCTTTCTGTTTCCCATCTTTAAAATGAAGGTAGCAATATCACTTAGATCTCTGTATTTTATGAAATCCTAAAATTATTTACAAAGACCACCCTAAAGAACATATGATTACAATTGTTAATGCAATTGATTCCTAAGAGGTAAATTGCAAGAATAACTGATAATGAAGAAGAAGATCTACTAGTATTGTCTCTTGGGAGCACTGATTGAGGTAGGGATCTTACAAAAGAAATGTCTGTGTTTAATATGTAATAATTTCTTAATGTCCTCAAATACTAGCCTTGTGTTGTTATCAAAGCTGAAGATTTAAAAAATATTTTATATCTATATGAATGAGTGTTGAAATTAATTTAGTTTTGGTGATTAGAGAGGTGTGTTTTGTTATTCCTCTCTGATGACCAGAAGTACATTTATCTTCTACATGAAATGAAACAAAGCCAGACTAATAATGTTGCTTTCAATAAAAAGAAGAATATGTTAAAATTCATTAAAGCTGTTGTTGCTTGTACATAGATGTGTCCTGTTCCAGAATAGAGTATTTTGGCTGTCATTTAGGCAGCAGCTGTATTTCAAGAAACCCAGGCAGATCCTTCTAAATGAATAAAGTTAATGCAATATCAACTCACGAGTTTTCTCACTTTTACTTTTCCAATTCTCTCCCCTGTTCCACTGGAAGGCAGTGACCTAGTGGTTTAGTTTCCAATAGGGGTTGAACCACAGCATGTGTAATTCTAAAATGCTTACTTCAACAAGAAATAAAACTAATAGTCTTTGCTTCATTTGGAACATTTTTTGGTTAGTAAATTTCTTCTTGAAATTGTTTTGTTAGTCAGAGTAAACATTTGATAGATATTTTGATCCACATCTCATTCTTTCTGCTGAAGTCTGAATTTGTCTTTAAGATTATTTGAATAATATGCTATCTGGGTTAAAAGGGTTAAAGTTAATGACCTATAGGTCCCGTGAAATCCTGCAAATTTTGCAATTATTTTTTTAGACAGAAATAAAGTACTGTTGTTTGCTAGGTAATCCTACTGCCAAAATGGGAAAAAATACTGTAATTCACAACATTGTTTTCAAGTGTATGAAGAGTTTTACTCAGAGTTAGAAAAAAAATCAATTAAATTGCTTTCTATATGTACACTGTAAACAATATAATTTTGTGGTTAGCTTAGCAAGACTCCCATAAGACTCAAAATCAAGTGCTTTTCTTTTGAAAGCCCATTAAAATCCATACTGTTTCTTAACATATCTCTAATTTCAGGTACAGGCTGCTACTTTGGACTTGGGGAGGGTGGTGGATGTGTGTCCAAATCTGGAGTCAGTCTGTGATGCCTGGATATTCAGGACTGATTTCATCTGGTCACTCATTTATTCCAATTATACACTTCCTGTTGGAGTTCAAAGTGCCAAATACTTAACAAAATACTATTTTTAAGAGGCAGATTTGTTAACACAAAAATCCTCGGTCAAATATTAAGCCCTGAAAATAAATCTACAGCTAACTGACATGAGTCTCATTCTGTATTATCTTTTTGGTGGCTGATTATTTTCCTGCAGAGGATAAAGAAACCACAAATGTGTAATGAAAGAGACAGTTTCATTATTTTCTTTTTGAAGAATACATACTTAGCCATATGGGGCCTTTTGTATTCAAGGATTTTCTCTTCTTAACAAGTTCAGCACTGATGGGATCTACTACTTAGGTATCACACAAGTTGCAGTTATGAAATACCTTCCCGCATATCAGTCTGAAGGTCAAAGGCAAAGTGACTTTTTGTTCACAGAATCACAGAATCACTAGGCTCCAACCCCAGAGGTTCCATGAATACTCTTCATCCTTGTGGCCACATTGGCTATATGTGTTATTAAACAGGCTTTTTTAATTTAGGGCATGAAGCAAACTGACTGCTGTAATAAAATGATGTAGACTTACTTGGAATGATGCTCAACTCGTGCAGAAGTCTTTCCAGGCAACAGCAGAAAAATACACATATTTACAAATACCCTAGCTGGAAAAAGTATCCTCTTTTCATCTGGAAGGAAAAACGTTGCTTCTCTGAATTGCTCATAGCTAGGCTGAATACTGCACTAGAAGTTACAGCTGATGCTGAGTCAAAACAGGAATGAAAAAGCAACACTTTCTCTTACAATTCTTCCTGTTTGTGCTGCCCATCTCATCCTTGCACTGGGAAAAAATTGACTATCATAGTTCTTCATTGTTTTATGTAGCTAATTTCTATTAGCATAGTGATGGATTCCAACATCATGGACTCAAGCAGACTTCTGAAATGATGTAGGAACATACAGCTGAGTTAAATCAACTGTTTTAAATTTACTTGTATGGAGGGAGTAGCAAAGGATAGTTGGGATAATTATGAAGTTCTTTGGTTACTATAGTTGCTGTACAGTTGTTGTAGCTCTTTAAGACACTGTTCAAATACCTACAACACATGGATTGATTCATGATACTTATTTTAATGCATCTTCCTTAAGGCAACATCATAAACTAAAAAATAAGTAAGTAAAAGAGGGTCAGTAGGTAAGAGTAATGTCAAATGCTGTGTCTGGATTTGGGTTTGTTTGAAAATTTGTGTGGTTTTAAATCTGTTTTGTCTCTCTTTTTTTTATTAGTGTTTCCTTCATAGTATCAGAACATGAAGACAGTAGTTATTGCTGACAGTGTAACTGATGATGTAGAGGAGAGGAGCCTCACTGGGGAGGCAGCTCTGGACAGTACTGGTGCACCTTCTGCTCCCTTCTTGGCAGAGCATTCAAAGATGAGAGCTACTACCCAAGTTCTTGCCATGTGCAACCACAGAAATGTGTTTTTCTGATTGATGGCCCCCTCAATACCTGTCATTGCGTGCGTTCTGGAAATCTGACCCTTGTGCTGCTGATCATCCACTTCTTATGAATCTCAAGGCCTCAGCAAACTCAAAATGACACACAAGGAAACAGCCTTGCCCCTTAGTCTTATAAAGCATACATCTGTCTTACTTGGTCTTGTTCAGTTCATCCTGCTGTTACTCATTTTTCCTCCATCAACCCTCTCCACTGATTTTGCTTGGACATCATTTTTCAGGGCAGCAGGTTGTTGTTTACTGTATATGAGAAGGACAATGATAATGTATGACCTTTAAGCCAAAGGAATTTTTTTTTACATCTACAGTCCTCACCATTCAGCATCACCTTTTAATCTCTGTGTGTTGTGATTTTGTCTTTGGCACCTTAGATATTATATAAGTTTTGCAAGGTGTTTTATTGATCAATATATTCAATATTTGATCTCGTTCATGACATCTTTTTCAGATATCTTTTATTTCTTGGGTTAGGGTATTGGAGTCACACCTTATTCAGTGTTTGTTATGAATACTTATCTGAAACAAATTTATTTTATTTTACAACATATCTACTAGCAAGAAACTTTACTGAGACTGCATGCAGTACACAGAATGATTTTATAAATTAAAACCGTTTTATGAGAAGGCACTAGTTCACCAGATTGAGGGTTTTTGGGAAAACATCAAGTTTTATGTTGTTTTCATTTTGCAAATATTCCTTCAGTAAAAATAAATTTTAATTCTCCCTTATTGTGTCCTTCGAATACTTCTAATATGGAACACCAAGAATCTTCTATCTTCTACAGAAATGAGAAAATAGATAGCAAAGGTGCATAAATATCTTTTCTTAGGAAATCAAACTTCAAAAAGAATGTGTGTTCTAGCTCTGAACTGGCTTTCTTCTGAAGTTTAACCATCTTATGTCAGTTTTTTCACAAAATAGAAAGTTTTAAACATTTCCAATATTTTTTTACTGAGATAATTTACTAGATCATTTTTTAGGGTTGTGATTTTCCTACAATTCCGAATGAGAAAGAAATTACACAATTGTCTTTGTACAGCTTTTTCTTAGATATCGGCAGGAAATCCACCAAGAATTTCTGTTCCATGCTACTTTTTCTACTAGCTTTAATACCAGCTTTGTAAGCTGGTTCTGTTCTCAGGTGATATAATTTAAAATTATGTGTTGTAAATATTCATTCACTTAACGCTAGTTTTCTTCTCACAGGTTAATTGATTGTCAGAAATTTAAACCTGGATGCCTGGTAATGGCATTTCCCTCATTCTAGCCAACATCAAGTGACTCTGTGTTTTGTTGTTATTGTTTGGTTGGTTGGTTTGGTTTGATCTCTCTTTTGCTAGTCTGAAGTGTCTCAAAATGAAGATAGCTGTTATTATCCATTCCAAGCAGGAATTTGGAATACAGGGTTTTTTTGGTTTGTGGTTTCTAGGTTTTTTGGGGTTTTTTTGACTACTTGATACATTTACACTATTTGCAGCAGAAGGGAGACATAGAGGAGAATCTAGGGGAATTTTATTAGCTCAGACCTCTCCAGGATGCATGGGTTTCTGTCAGGTCCTGAAGAACTTGTGGTAATGGTTTAATCAGACTTCAATAGCTCAAGGGCTTGTACCAGGTTGGTCTTAAAACAGTGGCAAGAATACATCTATCTAAATAAGCACTTGCAAGAAACTGAGCCAAAATGATGTTCAGTATTCCAATTGTTTCCTATTTCTATTTTAAATGGGACAAACAGATGAGTTAGTTGAGCACAGACACCACCCACCTTGTGCTTTAAAAAGCTGAGTGGAAGATGCTGCTATTTAAGACCCCAGAAGTTGACAGCATGTGTAGGTACATCTGTGCCCTGGAGAAGCTTTGGTGATGAATCACTCCATGAATATGTCTTGTGCGGTTTCGAAGCACTTTGGGATCCTTTGTGCTAAGTGTTATTACATAAGGGCAAATATAGCTCTGAGATTCACAGCAGAAGCAGTGGCCATACTCCAGTTTACAATGCTGCTGGCAGACATCACCACAGTGCTCTTCTGCTGACAACAGAAAAATCCAGCCTTTAAAAGCATGTCAAACTCAGAAAGCTTTCCACTAATTTATGTTCCTTCTGGTACCTAGCTACTAAGGAGGAAAGTCAATGACCAAATCCCATCCTCTACAGTAGTGACAGTAGAGTTGACCTCCTTACTTGCCTCAGGCAGAGCTGCTGCGCAGACCAAGGCAAAGGGCAGACATGCAATCAGTCTGGATTTCACACCATCGAGTAACAACAAAATTAATAAAAAAACTTCTTTACCTTTGACATAAGAAAACTGGAGCCATTCCTGCAGAACAGCTGAACCTCTCTAGTTTCCCACATAACTTGATAAAGAAACAACCATAGACCCCTTTAGCTGGGAGAAGAGAGTAAGCAGTCATGGACTAAGCTATTAAAACTCCCGGGGGGTTGCTGCTTAGGAAGCCTGATAGGAGTTTTCCAGCAATTGCCACACAAATTGCCTATAAGAGACTTGGTGTTTTCAAGGGCTCTAGAGACAGTGATTTCATTTGGATTGACAAAAGCATATGAAATGAAGAAGTTCTATCTGAAAAATCTGTGTAATTAGGTTATTTTTTAGGCATCAAAGTTGATGCAATGATATCCAGGACTGCAAATGAAATGAATATTCTTTCAGTTTTATAGGTTCCTTGCTAATACTACCACACTACAAATATTAAAAAATTATTTATGACTATGTTGCACACCATTTTTTCAGAAGACTTTTTGAGGTAGAAGGAGTTACTTTGTCAGGGTAACCATCACTGTTCTGTGGTTAAGCTTACAACCTTGGTTTAATTATAAATTTATTACATAAGTTTTTAGGCCAATCAGTTGATTTTCTAAGCAATCCATTGAATTCAGGACTGCTTATCTAAATCACAAGAGTATTTGAGGGCCTTACTCATTCCAGACCGTATGAGAACAGAAGACTTATTGCAACAGAAGGAAGATATGACTGAGCAAATTCCCAGTGACTAAAAAAGAAGATGCAGTGTAGGTTGTGCCTGTCTTAAATATGATATTCCATTTAGTTACGATGTGTATGAAGGCAGATTTGCACACTTCCTAGATTACTTTGCCTTGGACTTATTCATAGGATGGGAAAGCCAGATATAACACTCTGGAAAGTGTGCACATAGAAGAAACACCTTCCTTGCATCACTCACAAAATAGCAGAACTAAAAAGCAATCCTCTCATTTAGCTGATGGACTAATTGCTGGACCATCCCTCTTGTCTCATTCAGGTGTGTGTGCATCTTTATTCTTGCAGGAAAACTGATTAAGACACAACTATCTGCAAATATTTTTACAGTTTGGTATATAAGTCCTTATATAATATTTAAAAATCTGCATTTTAATATTTTAATATTTTTTTTAGCAGTAGTAAAATGCCTGGCTGAAGTGAATTATGAACAGTGATCTGGCTGTTGCATGTCCAGTTCTGTCAGCCACAAGGGTCTGGGTTCTTTCCTAAACTCCTGTTGCCTCTAATAGAGGATTCTGACTTGATAACAATGGGCTGGAGGACAAGATGCTCAAAAGTTAGTCATAAAGTATCTCTGTCTTCAGTACTCAGTCTTCAGATATGTGAGTATTAGAAATAATTAACAGTGTAAAATTACGGAATTAGGTTATGAAGACATTATTTATACACTCAAGGAATAAATGCTAATGGTAGACAGTAAATACAGGTTTTGACCAACATGATTTGCTCTACAGCCATAAGCATCATGTTTGCTTCTATCAGTGCTCAAATTCCTGTCTAGTGAAAATGTTGAAGCATAACTGCAAGAGCCCCTGCTGATCACCTCCATGGGTTTAGGGAAACAATCTTGCCTCCACTCCAAAATACCTAGTTTTTAATGTTTCTGAGGCCAGGGAGGACTGATCTTCAGTCAATGCCTGTGGAGATCTTTGAACCGCAGAAGTCTTCTATACATCTCAAGACCTTTCCTCGGGTTTCCCTGCAAGGATAGTGAGGAGGCTCAGGCTCAGATAACAGGGGGTGTGGGGGCACTCCACAGCCAACAGTCAGGAGCTTTACACCCCACATGCTTCCCTGAATTAACTCTCTTCCACTGCATACACTACTTAATCATTGCTAATCCTCTTTCAAACTCCTCTGTTTCTTCCTACTTAAGAAAGCTGAGATTTAATTCTGAAAGTCTCACATCAATTCCTTGACAGAACTGTTAGTTGCAAGTCAATTCCTTGACATCCTTAGGCTCTTGCTGGTTTGAAACCTTAGCAGTAAGGAAGTCATGCAGCTTTGAAAGTCCCCTTTCCTGACAGAAAATTAAATTTTCTACCCATTCATCTTGGACATACCTGCTCCAGATCTTGACTGGGAGGAAGTAGAAGGAGTAACTCTGGTAAACCATAAAGTTTTACCAGATGTTTTCTTCTTCCTATAACATTTTCAATGACACATTTTAAATCTTCATGTCCCAGCTTTTCTACCCTCAAGACCCATGCCACAGATATAGGCAGATAATTTCAAGGTCTTTGCAAGCAGCTGTGGTAACTTCCATTTGCATTCACCAAGTGAATGTATT
Source organism: Coccyzus lansbergi (assembly GCA_033558105.1). Classification (NCBI taxonomy): domain Eukaryota; kingdom Metazoa; phylum Chordata; class Aves; order Cuculiformes; family Coccyzidae; genus Coccyzus; species Coccyzus lansbergi. The sequence goes on from JAUMJK010000694.1 coordinate 851,657, forward strand.
TAGTCTCCTTTAAACTGGTAGATGCCAAGTTTACTACAAAGATCTTCTATTCTACGCTTAGGAAGATGTGAATGAGAAAGGGGAAGAAATACAGAGCAATGACATCATCACATTACTGGTCATATAAGATACATACAGCTACAGAGTTGTTAGCAATCACTAATAAATCAATTCATATTCAATTCATTGGGATCAAATGGAAAACTCAAATACTTATTGCACTTTTGAAGGAAGTGTAGGTGTAGTTTGTGGGTCAAATATTTTTCAGAGTTACAAAATTATTTATAAGAAGACAGAAATTGAAACAGCGTTCTCTTGCTATGAGTCAGCGAGCTGAAATTTGGATATGTGAGGTTAGACTCAGAGAAATATTTAGAAATAAGCCAGATACATATAGGTATGCAGTATTCACTGTAACCATTTTAAAATCAAATGGGCTGTATGGTTCATGATATGGTGCTATCAGTATGGCACTCGATGTGGAAAGTCATGTCTGTTTTATACATACCTAAGTGTTGAAAAGTGTAGGTGTGTGCTTCATCTCTTAGGTATCATCAGAACTGATGAACTAAGAAATCAGAACAAAATCCGTCATTACTTACTTTTGTACTTTCAAAAATCCTGGTGCATGCCCCAGTTATTTTGGTATATATATCTGTGATTGTGGCCTAAGGCTTCATATTGGAAAATGGACATCTGAGAATCAGCCTGAGGTTTGCCATATTGTTTAGTAGTGTTTTGTTTGTGGTAGAAACAAATCCATGTTACTTTTGTCTGTAACAGAGAGAGAGTAATAGCTGACTCAACTTATCCATCTCATACGCTTGTTCCTGTGTTAATGACTTCACAGATGCAGCCTACCCAAATAGGTCCATTGTTCAGAGAAAAAAGATAAACGGTGATTATTTTAGACCTAATGAGCTTAAATCTAAAGACTTTGCCTAACGGTTGAAGAAGATACATGTTTAGAAAAAAGTCTCAGATTATTCCTCAGGTGTCTGTTCTTAAAGTTTATAACGTTATAAGCCTTCGTTAACATTTCTTATTTTGAGCAAGACTTTAAATATACAGTTAAGTCTGTCTCAAGCTCTTGAAATTTCCTGAAGTTCTTGTAGTAGCTTTAACTGCTACTCTGTAATGAGTTCTCTTGAGTGCTCAGTGGCACCCTGAGCCATTTCTGCTTTTATCTTTTATTTTGCTGTACACTGCTGGTCAAAGGAGACATAACTTACATAGAGAAAGCATGCCAGAAGAAGGTGTGTAGCTGAAAGCTAAGAAACTGGAAATTGTTGATGTATATAGCACAGGGAGAGCTCAGACAATGCTGATAGGGGTTTCATGGCATAATCCTTGCATTGTGAATTATATGCTGGTGTTGCCACAGTTCAAGAGACAGTTTTCAGTGGAGCTGATTAGAGGTCCATATGGACACCAAAGGTACAAATAAATAAAAGCATGCTAGGTAGAGATTTGTGTACATGTTTCTGGAGAAAGTAAGCACCTAGGACATAGTAAGAATTAATATCTGTTCCTGGAGACCAGTATGGGGGTGTATCTGTGGACCTTCCTCAGTAAGAGAAGCTTAGAAAGCTTTTTAGCAGTGCTGGTGAGTGCTGGGATTACAGCATTGTTATGATTGTGCTGTCCCTCACACCTCCTAAGCAGACGAAGTAATGTTATACCATTTTCAAAATCCTAAATGTCTTGGAAATTTGACTGTTCTGAGCTGGACTTCCCACACTTATAAACAAGACTGAGAGTAGCGGTGCTACTTCTACTAAGGGACTGATTTACATGAGCAGAACAAGCAGGATGAGTTGTATTAGACAAAGGTTAGGCATTGAAATAATTTCATAGAGTCATAGAATCATAGAATCATAAAACGAGCAGACTGGAAGAGATCCACCAGATCGAGTCCAACTGTTCCTATCAAACACTAAACCATGCCCCTCAGCACCTCATCTACCCGTGCCTTAAACACCTCCAGAGAAGGTGAATCAACCACATCCCTGGCCAGCCTATTCCACTGCCCAATGTCCCTTTCTGTGAGAATTTTTTTCCTAATATCTAGCCTGAATCTCCCCTGGTGGAGCTTGAGGCCATTCCGTTTTGTCCTGTCCCCTGTCACCTGGGAGAAGAGCCCAGCTCCCTCCTCTCTACAGCCTCCTTTCAGGTAGTTATAGAGAGCAATGAGATCTCCTCTCAGTCTCCTGTTCTCCAGGCTAAACACCCCCAGCTCTCTCAGTCGTTCCTCATAAGGCCTGTTCTCCAGCCCCTTCACCAGCTTCATTGCTCTTCTCTGGACTCACTCCAGAGCCTCAACATCCTTCTTGTGGTGAGGGGCCTAGAACTGAACACAGCACTCTCACCAGAGTTAGCATTAGCCAAAAAGTGAAGTGCCACAAAAATCTTGGCTTGTATGTTAGCAAGATTAAAATACTGTATAATTTACTGACCACAATATATAGGTTTATGGAGTGGGAATTGTACCTTTCAAATTTCACCCTGCATTGATTTCTCAGGCGAAGAGAAAGTTATTTAAAGTCTTTAATCAACCTTGTTCTTCCTGTTGATGTTTATTCTGAATGACTAGAAATATTAAAAATTGATGCAGGAGTGATCTCCCGTTTTTTATTATTGTTCTAATCTACTGGAAATATTGTGTATTCCTTTTGCAACAGTACAAACCTGAAAGAGTACAGGGAAAAATAACTGCCTAGCTCTAGTGGTCACTACCTCAACTGGTCATGAACGAGTTATTCTCTTACAGTGGTAAGGACTTTACTCCCCAAGCTCCCAACTGGTCATCCATCCAACTGAGAGATATGGGAGGAGAGATTGTCGATAAGAATGAGGCAAAAAACTGTTAAGTACTTCAGCCTTTCTCTTGTCTGTTGTTACCAGTTTGCCAGTCATGTTCTTAGGGGTAGCACCCATGCTTTGACCAGCTTTTTCTAGCTGATATATTTGTAGAAGTCCATATTACTCTTTGCATCCCCTGCCAAGTTGAGCTCCAACTGTACCTTGGTTTTCCTGACCCCAGCCCTATAAAACCAAGCAATGTCTCTTCCCAGGTTACCTGTCCCTGCTTCCATAGACTCTGCATTTTCTTCTTGTCCTTAATGGTCATACAAAACACAATACATATTAGTTATCTCTCTTCAGGTGAAAATAGTAAACTTCCCTGGCACTTATTGATTTATAAAACTACGCAGTGCACTATATGCAAAAAATGATGCCGGTAGTTTTTTTTTTTTTTTAAAAAAAGGTTTATGAGACCATTATTAACTCTAGTGTCATTTAACTGAATTTATAAATTATTGCACAACTCTTTTTCTTCCTGTGATTTAGTAAGACTACAAATACACCAGAAAAAAATCCAAATTCTGTCTAAAGGTAAGAATCCTGTAGTGTTTTCCTGTTAAGTGCAAACCTATGATTTACTAAGAATCATTACTTATGAATACACTTTAGCAGCTCTACAGGGTTGCACACACTAAGCAAGAAGGATTACACAAAAGATGTATAAAAACTGAAAAATAGACTGACAAAACATGGAATGCTTTCAGGATCACATGGATGAAATCTGGGGTCTTAAACTGTGTGTGAGACAAAGTTAAAAATCACAGAATCATGGAATGATAGAATTATTTGATGGGAAAAGATCCTAAAGATTGTGTCTAACTCTTAACCTAGCACTGCTAAGTTCACCACTAAACCATGATCCTAAGCACCCCATCTACACGTCTTTTGAATACTTTCAGGGGTGGTGACTCAATTATTTCCCTGGGCATCCTGTTTCAATGCTTGATAATTCTTTTAGTGAAGAAATTTTACCTACTATACTGCCTAATCCTCCCTGGTGCAGCTTGAGGCCAGTTGTTCTTTCCCTATCACCGCTTCACCATAATTTGAGAACAATAAAGTGAATTCTCCAGTAAGTCCAAGTTTTAGAGAGTTCTGATTTACTTTCATCCAGTCATCGAGTTCTATTTGATTCATGTACAAAGTACTTTTGTGAATGCCGCTATGTGCTGGATGACAAATTTGTGTTTATAATACAAATGTTATGACAGTGGCAGGGTGTCGGTTTTACCTATGCAAATATAGTCATTGCTCACTAAGCTATATGAGTGATGAGTTGTTTTCCTTATATGTAACTTTACACATATTGGGGATCTAGGATTTTCTTTTGGTAGATGTGAATGCTGGCCTTTCTTTGAGTCTGAGTTGGCTTAAATAGTGATTCAAACCCCAAACTTAATGTATGAGGGATTTCAAAACCACCTTGCAAGTTTTTTCATAACCTAAGCTATAGGACATTAGAAAACCTAAAAAAAATAAAATGGAATTAATCTGTTGAATGATAGGTGTAATGGCTGTACACACATTGTTAAACTGAGTCCATCTTTCTTATATTTCTGTAAGACCAGCGGTATATGGCACCATTGATCTGTTGATACTTTTATCAAATAGCTCTCTCCTGATGTAGCTGTAGCTTTCAGACAGTTGCCTAGAGCTTGACATTTTCTTCAGTTTTCCTGTGTGGGTAAATTATTTGGTAACTTCTTAGTGTGCCTATAAGCAAGCTGCACAACTTAGTTTCTTTAAATGTGTGCTCTAGGCTTTCTGCACATTCCTCCTCTAGAAAGACAGGGTCATGCTAGGTATTGGACTCCTTTTTCCCAGTTACATTAATACAGCAGACCTAGTTGTATCTGCTTACTGCAAATACTTTTACTCAGACACCTCTGGCCAGAGCACTGATTATAGCATCTCTAAACCAGTGTCTTCAAGCCAAAACATAATTTCTTTCTTTCCTCAATATGAAAAGTTAGTAATGTAAGAAGTGGTTCTAAAAGGGCTTTATCTGGATCTATTTCTCTTGTTATTAGATGCAACAGAGATGACAGGTGAAAGTGAATTTTAGTAATGCTTAGTGTATTAGTGGTGACCAGCCACGCTGTGTATATGTTTCCCTTGCCATCCAAGGAACATCTTTAATATGTGGATATCCACACACATATTACATAGGATAGAAATATGAAGGAATACAGTTTGCAGACTGATAATTTCGGTTTTGAGGTGGTAGGACTTTGCATTACTTAAATCTTTACCATTTTTATTCAGAGAAGTCCTATACCAAACTTGTTGGGGGCAATCAAACCCAGTATTAACATATATACACTTTCACTGCAGCCTCTGGGGGGATGAGGAATACATGTGTGTCCTGCAGCAGTGCTACAGTGAGGCAGGTGTGGCAAGACAGAAGTTGAAGGCTTCTCTTGAGTTAAGAGGGACCTGACCTTCTTTACCTCTTTTCCTTCTTGCACGAAGCATACTTTCCCATACACCACACAGTGCTGCTCTGTGGTGATTTTATGCCTTGAAGTACTCTGACTTTTTGCATAAAAATTGTAATGGCAAAACCATAAAAGGAAGAGAGGAAATCTTCTACATAAGCAAGGAAAAAAAAAATCAGCCAAAACTGAAGTTGTTTAGTTTAACTAAGGTTTTTCTCTGTTATGTCTCCCTTGACAATAAATAAACAAATAAATAAATAAATTTTTAAAAAATAGCAAATGCAGCTTTCCGTATTGAAAACATTTGTTTACAGGAGGCAGCACTGTTTGGCGTACCTCTCCCTGTTGCCAAAGCAAGGTTAGTTGACATGATTGTTCTTCAGCTAACACTACCACTATTGTGAACTTCTGACATGCAAGGTTTTTGCTATGTCTGTTTAGGAAGATAGAATTTATGTCTATATTTATTCCTGCCTACTGGATCACCACTGAGCAGGACGGACCCACTTTCTCACTTTCATTTTTTAAATCAAAGGTGAGAAATGTTTTCTCATGTAAAATTCATGCTTTCAACTAGATATATGACTGATGAAATATCACCTCCACACCCAGGATGCTCTGGAAAATAGAAAAAAAAGAATATTACAGGATGTTTTAGGTTCTTTTCCTTCTCATGGCAGTTACTGTCCCACAAATGCCTGTAGGTACTGTTAATGTCCAGCAGGGTGCATTTCTTTAGGCACAGTTTTGTCTGTGTTGAGTATGAATTACATTTGCAAAGCTGGCCAAAGTTAATTGGTGCTGTGGTTCAGGGAAGGTGTATGAAGTCAGGAATGGCACTACAGATACACAGAAAATTATTAGGCACCTCAGGAGCCTTTGGAACAAGAAAGCGTGTTCAAGACCTAGAAGAGTCTACACACAGTTGCTTAGGCAAATGCAGGTTCCCTCTTTTGGGGCTGACTGGACATTTTTGTTTGTCTCAGACAATCATATCCCTGGTGCCTGGACTGGCTGTGCTTCCAGGGAAGATATGGGGGTGTCATTGTTGCACACTAGCTCTCAGTGACTCCTAACCAAGTTCTCTGCATGGAAAACATTGAGAAATAACTGCATTTAAATAATTCAGGCAAAATTGCCATAAATAGGTCTGTGAGGCAAGTGACATTGCTGATGTGTTTCATCATTTTAATAAGGAAGTTAGTGTATCCAAAACCTGTGCTGATTCAATTACAAAGACAAGTTTAATCCATGTTCTGAACTCTGCTAAGCTTTGAGGCACCTTATGCTTGATATAAACTTCCTTGTATAATATCCAGCTTCTTTTTATTGCAGGAGGAATTTGGCTTCCTTTCCTCGTTTCTGATTGTCATGTTGCTTGTGGATACAACTTATTAAATGTTTTCTGTTTCCTATTGACTTTTTTAAAGTGGAAGCATATTTATGACTAACCAGGCACTTAGAACACACATAAATAATGGACCTCTTTAAGGGCAGAGACCTGCGATTGTTCCTGGTCTATTGTTCCTCCTGCTGTTTATATGGTAAAGGAGTAGGACATGCTTCTGATCCTGACATCTCTTCATCTCCTGAGTGAAAGCTCACTCAGACTCTCAGCACCATTTTTGCTGTGGAATGAAGATGTGTTAGGGGAGTTCTGCTAGATGGATTTGTCATGGTCATATGCATGAAAAGGTATTCTCTGCAGCCTTTTGCTGCATCCTTGAATCAAATTTCAGCTGCCCCACCTCTGTGTTCCAAAAGAGATGACCTGCATGCATCATCAGGCAAGAAATGAGGGGTGAACCTACAGAAATGCTCTCTGACCCAGAGATACAAGGCCATAGTTTACCTATTCAGGAGTCTGCCTTTATAGAAGCAAAGTGAATGGCAATCTCAGAAACAGTTACACAATACAGCTCAGATATTGGAAGAAGAATAGCTCTTTCAAACTGCATCTATGCCACATTTCTGTGAGGAGTCCTGCTAGACATATATGAGACTGTATTAGTGCACACATAAATGAGTGTGACTTGACATAAAGCCTGAGGGATTATACTTTTTAGCAGTGAAAGAACAAAGCAAGACTCAAGCACTAATGCTGTCACAACACCAAACGCTGTCCTAAGAACACTTTCATTTTTAGATCCTACTTGTCTTCTCCTCTGAGTGTAATTTTCAAAGGAGATTATGGGAATGGACTTCCTCTGAAGTTACTAGCAAAACTCTACTGACATCAGTGGAAAGAAGATAAGATGCTATTTATAAGGTTGTGACTTTTCCTTATTGCAAATATCCCCTATGATACCCTTATAGTCATTGCATTAAAGATATACCGAGCTTTTGAATAGATAGTGACTCAGCAAAACTTATCAAATGAAACCAGAAGAACTCATAACACTTCTACAATGTTTTTCATTATACTTCTCGAAGTCCTTGATAAGCATAGGTAAGTTTAACATCTTTCTGTTACACAAAATGAGGTCCAAGTAAAATTACCAAAGGGAAATATTAAAATCATAAAATGAATTAGTATGTGAAGTAGCAAAAATGCTTAGTTGTTTCCATGTTTCTGTATTTTTCACCAGATAAGAAGTCTTACTACATATAGTTGGACATTAGCTATGCCTTGGTGTTTTCTCTTCTTTTTAAAGTCAATTAGATGTATTAGTTAATAGAAAAAAAACCAACAAACAGACTGTGTCCTGGTTTTTCAATGAAATACAGTACATTCAGACCAGATGCTGAATACAAGCAAAGGTTTTTTAAAGTAATGAACCAGTTGGAGTTTTGACTGAGCACAGAGCATGGGACAGACCCAGTCTCTGGGCTCTTCCACCAGGCTCACAACAATTCTACTTCCATCTCTTCAGAAGGCATCAATTTGACAAAATCTTTTTTTATAACAAAAGTAATCAGAACAAAAAATAAATTCTGCAAGTACTCCCCTCTGTGTTTACTCACTTGAATAAACCCCCCTGTTGTCATAAAAAGTACATCAGGGATACAGAAATACTTTTTATTGTGGCAGCATGGAGTCTGGGATTAGACATACAGTGTTATTAGTTTTATTTGTGTCAACCTTGTCAGTCTTGTGCTACTTTTATCTATTTTTCACAAATGTTTAAGCTGGTGATGTAAATCATTCTCTTTGTCTCCTGTAGTGCTCTGAGAAGCAAAAATAAAATAAAATAGGAAATCTTAACATCTGACACTGATTTGCAATCAAGCTCCAGTGCTTCAAATTACATCACGTGATTCTGCTTAATGGTGATAAAGAGCTCCAGAAATGAGATAAAGTCATGGATTATTTGCCACAGCGATCAACTCTTGTCAAAGGCTCTGTAAAAACAGTGACGGATGTCTGGGCATGATTTTCTAGGGAAGGCATTACTTTTCAAACATTTGGTGTTTCCAGCAGCCTGTGTTATGCCTAGTTCTATATTTGTGCTATGCTTACATGAGAAGATTCCAGGAGTGTTTTAAAAGCTACAAGACAAGAGGAGCTTGTATATGGCCTCATCTACCCCTTACCACAGTAATACTAGTAAATACTAGTAATCCTCATGCCATTGGTCTCAGCCCAGCAGTCCAGCCTGTTCAGATCCATTTCGAGCCTCCCTGCCCTCCAGCAGATCCACAATTCCACCCATCTTAGTATTGTCTGCAAACTTGCTAAAGGTGCACTCAATGCCCTCATCTATGTCATTGATAAAGACATTGAACAGGGCTGGAACCAGCAGTGAGCCCTGGGGACACCACTAATAGTATTCTGTGCAAGTTATGAATATGTTTTAAGAGTATGTTCACAAAAGGCCCTGGACTTTGTATAGATTCAGTTTTCTAAGCCTATTTTGGCCAAATTTTGTGAACACACTTTAGATTTCTAGCTATTGCCTTTTATTCAACAAGTCCAAGTTAACATGTAGCACTAACTCTACTTGTTTATATTTCAAGTTTTCGGCACTAAGTCCCTAGAACATTGAGTTAAAAAATCGAGAACATCAATATTACTTTAGTGTTCTTTAAAGATGACTGAACATGTGATCTGACAAAAAAACAATGCATTTCTCACTATGTGAAATATTTGTGCTCAAATTTCCTTTGCACTCAGACCATTATGGATCAGAAGTTGTTTGGATGCATTTTTGGTGACTGCTGTAGGGATCTTGCACTGTGATATTAACGAGGTGGAAGAGTCTAGCCCTCTTTGATCAACGACAAGCATAAAGCAAGCTACAATGCCTTTGACAAAGTCTGAAAAATCCTCTAAGATGAACACAATTTGATATTTTCCCCAGTGTTGCCACCATCTTTACTGTTTTTTTATCCAGTCAATATAATTTGAGCTTCTTTTCTTGATTGTGAGTCTTCTATACATTTCTTACCTAGAGGGTATGAACATAATCACTACTGCCAGTCTACTGTTTTGTCTTATGCAGAGCTATGCTGATGTTCCCTACTGGTTTTGGAGTCACATGCTTTCTCAGTCAAATGCACAATTAGGATATTCCCTCTGGACTCTTCTCTTCCCGGGGCAACTGCCTGGCAAACCCTCATCCAGAAATTCTTGACATTACTTTCCTAAATCCTGCCTCTGGCTACAAAGACTTAAGTTACTGTCTCATCTGTATGCAGATTTACTTCACTGGTTCTGTTCAGATATTTTCTAAAAACTGACTAATTAATTTCCAGTTTAAGACATACCTGATCAGAATAGGCAACCAAAAAGCAAAGTTAAATCTAAAAAATATATCGGCTACAAATTTCTTACTTTCCAACAAAACGGTTAGGATTTTGCAGTCGTTCCTATCTTCTGTTTCACCTTTGCATCCGAAATTCTGGATGTCACTACCAAACTTAACACTTCTAGGACTCACTAGCTAGTTATGCAAGGTTGTGCAATGAGGAACAAAGGAAGGGGAAGAGAAGATGCTGTCTGGGGTCCTCTGTCTGTTTTGTATTTCCCTTCTTTCCATTGCATATATTTATGCCTCTGTTTAGAGACAATTTCTGCTGTCTAGAAAAATCCCACTCCTACAGGAATTTCCCTGATAGATCTCCCTTGCATCGTGTGAAGATCACCTTGTTACACCATGTCACTTTTCTACAGAGGTTTAAGAATAAGTAACCTGTTAACTGCATACATTACTAAGGATAGAATATATCACAAAACAGTTAGATGTGTCTTATATTTAAAACAAATTCCAGATCTCCAGCCCAAGGAAAAGAAATTATTCATATTGTCTTCTTCTTGGTTTTTTTTCTCATCTTCCTAAATTGCTCCTCCACATCTCAATATTTTTATTGCTAAATTTTGAGATTAAATTGCTACTGAAGACAAGTATTCTCTCTCATGTGCAGTCTATTTCTTGTTTCATCTAAAAGGTTTCAATTCAGTCTGCAGAAAAGAAATAAAAGAATAAAAGCAGGAAAAGAGAAGTACCATTTTCAGAAATGTCAAAACCTCCTTAAATTTGATGAGAAGAGTATCTTTTCCACGAGCCCTGCTAGGCTTCTTTTCAGGATATCACACTGTGAATCACACTGATTTTTAAAGATTGGCAGCCACAGAGACCCACCACTCATCAGCCCCTGCAAGTATTCTCCTTCTTCAGCCATGCCAGGAAATATTTTTTCATTACTAATATTATAAAAACTTATATTTAAAGATTGTTTCTAAGAATACTGTAAAAGTGAGGTGGAGAATAAAGAATAATTTATTAAGGATTTTGTGTAGTTCATTCCCTTGAGCTTCCATTGGTCTGAGTGGTGAGAATGCCATAGGAACATGCAAAAGAACCTGTCTCTAGAGCTCTTTGCTTCTTGCCAGACAGTTGCAACAGAGTTATTCATCAAGTGGGAGCCACCAGATTTTGCCTTACTAGGAAAGGCAGGATTGCATGCAAGAAAACGTATCATTAAAAGGCATACGGCCTGCATGCACACGCAAGCTCGACAGCATTTAGCATTAGTTTTCACATTCTGAATATGTCCTACCGCAATAATGTTTTGCCTGAGCATTGAGTACTGGCAGACCCCAGGGTCAAGATGGCATGCCAGAACAGTACAGGCAAGAAATAAACGATTGGAACAACATTAACTAAGCCAGCCACACTGACATCTACTTTATCTCGATAGGGTTATGTTTCAGAAACCTCCAGCTCAATTATCTCTCAGCACTTGATGAAGAAAGTTACAGGCCTGTTTGCAAAGGATGCACACTGGAAATAGCTTGGCTAAAACCCTTTTACTGGCTCTCCCTATGTCTCATTCTATGATTTTACTGGAAGGTTAACTGTGAAGGACTGTGACCAATCATTTGAAAAGTTGCTGACAAATGTAAAGTAGTTTGTGTGGATAATGGGCTACTCTGTACTGGTAAAAAATGAGTAGCTCCATGAGGCCACCTCAGCCTCTGTATCATTGTCTCATGCATGCAGCCTACTCAGCTTCTGAATCACACTCACATTTACACCTTGATTGAAACGGACAGAGAAACAAAGATTCTAGCAAGAAACCAAAAATATCCTACTACAATCTTTCTGTGAAAAGTAAAGATTCAATACAGTGTGTTAAGTGTGGTTGAAAGACATGTTGTCAAACACTATGAAAAATTCTGGAACACTTTTGAAGAATAGGGATTTTATATGGTTTTATTTACAAGGATGGATTTTTTTACTGCTAGCATTGTTCACACAACACCTCTGAAAATTATGTCTGTGACATCATAATGCAGTTCTTCAGGGGAGTAAAGAAGGTGGACTTTGGTCCTTCCAATGCCGACATATCCAACCTGAGGGTGTGCTTCAAATTTGTCATGGAGTGAGAAGGAGTAGCACGCATTTCTGGAAGCAGATATGAAGTTTTGATTGTAGTACATGTATCAGGACTTACAGGATCCTCCTTCTTCCTCCTACTTGTTAAAGCCAGCCACACATAATGTCAATAGGACTTACTGGACTTGTTACTTGAATAATTGTTAGTTATAGCAAGACTAGTTTTTAGACAAAATATTTTCTGTAAAAATATTTCTTTTTTTGTAATATGCATGATTTTATAGAACAGTTCCAGTTTTTCTGAGTCATGGGGTATTTACTTTTTATTTGTAAATATTACGTCTAAATAAATTACTTCTTGACAATGTAAGTAGTACAGTATATATCAATGGAGGAAAAGATAACTTAGGCACTTGTATCTTCCACTCACACCCCCAGGACTTTATAATATTACATTATATGCCATCAGTTTACAACTTCACAACAATTTTTTCAGAAGATGATGAAATAATTTTCTGAATTTTTGGTGTTTTTTAAGCACTTGAACTGTAAGGATATATGGCAAAAAGAAAGTGTGGCAAATTATGCAATTGAAGTTATAAGCTTCATGCTTTGGAATGTTTCACATTCTAAATAAAGTATTTTGGCTTCAAAGAGCATATTAGTTGTCATCAAAACTTAGTCATAGGAAATATTTTTATTGGGAGTGGAAAGGAGATTTGTGTGCAGGTTACATTGTTCTCTGTTAGTGTCTCACCTGTCCCACATTTTTAACTTTAGGGCAATGAAAAGAAACATAAGACTAGCATGTCCTACAGTAGCTTCTGAATATGGAAGTGATCTTTCCACATAGTTTTGAAATGAAGAGAATTACTCATTACCAAGTTAGTTTGTAACCGTCAAAAGTACTTTCTGAAGTCTCTGCCAGGCAAACATCATTAAAAATTCAGTACACAACTGACTCATCTCATTTGTCCCCAAGTGTGCTGTACATCTGCTGTTCTGGATAAATGAAAGTGTTTCAGTTCTTCAAAGAATGATCTTTGAAAAACACAGGGCCAGTTGGCCCAAACAAGAAATATTGCTTTGGTTTAAAGAGATTAAGGGGTACAAACCTGCTTTTTCTTTAAGTAGCTCAACTTCAAATGATGGTGAGACTTTACAGGGTGCGTGCATATATGAGTATAGTAAAACTACCATCAGGAAAATTATGTTCCTTTTCATATGCAGATTCCCATCCTTAATGTGGCCTTTTAATTATCTTGATTATAGTGGTACTTACTTGTTAATGTCTCAGTGCTGTAATTTAAGAAACTGACTGTATGTTCATTATCAATTCCTGTTTTGAAAGATTTATAAATAAAGCTGAGTAGCAGCAGCAACAACAATAATAAAGATAAATTTACTTGGAAATTGTGATGAGGAAAATATCACTTGAGGATATTTCCAAACTCTCTAGCTGAAACTTGACTTCAATTTGACAAAGTTAAAATTTGTGCATGTTACAGAGGAGTTCTTCCAGCTTTAAAGAGTGAGGCTTTTTTTGGTTGTTCAACATATGAAATATTTAAGCAGAATATAACAACAATGTATAGAAACAATATAATTGGTACAAATGAAAAGGCATGCTGAGAAACAGAGCCTGGAGTATACTGGAAGAGTTGGAGTAGAACTAGTAAATTTTTCCTGAATGGTTGAAGTGACAGGGCCTTATTAACAGACCTAGAGCAATGTGGGTGACCCATGGATTATTCACGTTGCATTGCTATGTGCACCATGCAGTCTGTAACTTCTCACGTTGCTATTATCACCATGATTGTACTGTCCTATTTTTGACACAGAAAGTGTGAGAAAGAGAGGTAGTTGACTGCACTTTTGGTGGTGATGTAATTTGTTTATAAAAGCTAGACCCCTTGTAGCAAGAGTTAGAGAACTCTCCTGTAAGAGGACACACTGCGCGGGACCCCCAGTTGCTGATGTAGCCTTTCCCAATCCTAGCTGCAAGAAAGGTGTTCTCTGGTAACTGTGGATCTGGATGATCACAATGAGGCAATTGGTCATGTATCTTTTTTAATTACTATACTAATTCCTTTGTAGTAATTATTAGATGCCTTGCCTTTTAAAGCTGTTACTGCTAACTTGCTGTTGATCACTACTAATCATTTGCTACCTTTCTTGCTGTACTAGGTTAAGTAAAACTTGATTTCACAGAATATTTGAGAGTATGGGCTTTTATGCTCACCGTGCTTTGTTTTTAGTATCTTGTGGTAAAACACTGATGCACTCAGGAGACTATTTTCTTGCATTTGTGGATTGTCAGTCTGTTATTCATGAGGGAATTACTGTCAAAAATGTGTTTGAATAAATTAATGTACCATAACCTTGCAAGTACCTGCGGACATAAATATGTAAACAGTAGAAGTGAAGAAGACACAGTTAGAAGGATTGACTCAAAGGCAAAACTAATTTTTGCTGTGATAGCAGAAAGGATTTGAGTGGGAAAAAGAGTTTGGAAGCAGGACTGGGAAAAGGCTGTAGGAGTCTCAGAAGGTGAAGGTGAGTGAGAAGGGCTGACAGAGATAAAGGAAATTTTCAGGATTTTCATGGTTCAATCTCATTCCACAGCTAAACACCACAAAGCTGCTTGATCACTCCCTCCTGTTCTGATAGCGGAGAGAATAAGTAGGGTAAAAGTGTGAAAAGTCATGAGTTAAGACAAAGACTTTTAAAGACTATTAAACTAAATGTAAGAAAAAGAGATACATACAAGAAAGGCAAAATGTGGAATGAATTCACATCAGCAGGAAGATGTTCAGTCATCTCCAGGAAAGCAGGGTTCCATCACTCATACTGGTTACTTGGGAAGACAAATGCTGTAACTCTGAATGAACTCTCCAACAAATCCTTCCTTCTTCTTCCCCCAGTTTTATGGGCTGAACATGACACCATATGGAGTAGAATATCCCTGTGGTGAGCTGGGGTCAGCTGTCCCAGCTGTGTTCCCTTCTAGTTTCTTGTGCATGCTCAGCTTAGTCACTGGTGGGTTGGTATGAGAAGCAGAAAATGCCTTGCATGCTGTTGTGAGCGTGTCTCAGCTGCAACATAAACATCCCCATCTTGTCAATTCAGTACAAACTCAAAAAATGGTCCCATACCTGCTGCTATGAAGAAAATGAATGCTACATCAGCCATAACCAGCACAAAAGATTCATGGTAAAGGTCCCCAGTGGATCAAAGGATTTCTGGTGTGGGGAGAGATCAACGGAGTTTGTGGAAGTAGTGAATGGCACCTTTCTAGTCTTTCTTTTCCTTCCTCCAACAAACCAGGCCTTCTGGCGACCCTCTGGTTCCTTTAGGTACAGGACAAGTAGGCAGAAACTCTCTGTTCCTCAGCTGTTTGTCTACGTCTAACCTCTGTGAGGAGCCATACAACCTCCTGTACATCAACTACCATTCATCTTCTTGTGACTCCTTTCTAGGGATGGAGAAGAAGTGCGTACTTTAGCCAAGGACATTGCCATGGAGAGGGAAAGGCAAGAACTAGAGGAGAGTGACTAACTGACTGGAGCATCTGCTGCTCCTGTTACCAGGACAGAGGTTGGTTGGTTGGTTTCTACACCCTTTCTCAGCAACAGTAGATGTTAAGAGGCAGATGTGTCAAGCCAGGTCAGCTACAACTTGTAAACTCCATCTCTCTACCCTTTGCCTGCAGCTTTGTGCCAGCTTTGTTGATATTATGAAGGACTGGTGAGGTATTAGTGTTAAATGACTGTCTGATTGCTTCACTGCTGTAGACATACAAATTGGGCAGCTACTTTGTTTACTGAAAAGCTCATCTTGCAACACTTTATGGATGGAGGAGAATCAGACCATATAATACAATTGTCTATTCAAGCTACAAGGAAGCTGCAGTAGATTGGACAGCTGTGACTGCCCATCACAGAGACATACTAGTTACCTTAACATAACACATTTGTGTGGCATTCTAAAACTTATTTTTAATTATTCCAGTCAAATACCTCTTTTAAACTGAGAAACACTACTGAATCTAAGATGTGAAAAGATAAAACTGGCAAGTTATTCTCAGAAAAAGGAAATTAATTTGCTTTCTGGCAAAAGGGTAACTCTGACAGCACCATAACTATGTGTAGGTCTAATTCAAGACACATATCCAGTGTTCATCAGTAGATTTCAGGGTTTTGAAATCAACGGAGGAAGGCCATCTAATGCTGAGCATGCTTACTCAGTTTTGTTTTGGGCAGACCCAAAAGAAGGTTTGTTTCCACTTACACAGTAAAGAATACTGGCATTTTAACTTACTACTAGTAACAGACCCAAGCCACTACATTTTATTTACATTTGCAATTGTGCAGAATAGCTTTTGCAGAATCTGCAGCTGGATATACTTTGATATCTTATGTAACAGTTCTACTCTGATTTTCCCTCTCTGTTAAATGGATTTTCAATGGAGACCATCTAACTTGAAAGAAGTGGCTACAAATTCAGATTCTAAAGACATATGATGAAAGAAGCCCTGGATCCTGATTTGTATAAGCCTGAACATCAGCACCTTAAAAACAGACAAGACCATACTTGGTATAGTGGCTTTTTTACACAGTTGTCAGGTGCAGGTGCTGGAGGGCATATTCTTGTCCCTGAATAAAATACTGAGGGGAAAATAGATGAGTATTCTTTGAAAGCCGATTTGTGCTTTTTCTATACTACATATTCCCAGGAGGTCTACACATAAGACGGGGAATATAGCTATCATCTGCTTTTGGAGTGCTTACCTGATGAATATTTTATCATTGTTGTTCTTTCAAAATGAACAAGGTGAACGTAAAATGTTACCAAACTCATCTTTGATGCAAAGGGCAAAAGTTCCATGTCATGAGCATTAATTACAAGGAGGTATCCCACAGTGTAAAATCCCACAGATGTCCCAACAACTTTTCTCTTATTACACCTCTAGATTTTGTCAGCAGTTTGTCAGACAAACAGGTTGCTACTAATTCATTCTTCCACACTCTCCTCCTTTCAACTATTTTTAAATGGAATGCATAATTTCACAGGATGCTCAATATAATCTGTGCACAACAGGAATTTCATGTTCTTCCTACCTACTGGAAGACATACTCATTTAACTGGCAGATGTTGTGAGAATTAAGAAAAAACAAGGGCACAAGAAAGAAACAGCAGAAATTATATAGCGAAAAGGAAGAAATAAATTAACTTTCAATTGATGGACAGAAATATGCTGGCAGGAATCAAACTTGCTTCCCCTAAACTCCCTCAACTTTAAAATTCAATGCAAAGGAGCAGTATATACCCGCAACACATTCACAGAAATTGCTGGTTGGAGAAAGATTGAACTAATAAATAATTTTTACCAAAAGATCTGATGATTACATGGGAATGTAAGCGTCCATGAGAATGGAAGGCTCCAGTAAGCTGATGGAACATTTTTAACAGAAGATTCATGGTGGTGTATGCTATTAATGCAGAGGCAGCCATGCCAGTGTGGGCACAGGCAAGAAGAAAAGTCAGGGAGACTCCAGACAAACCACAGCTGCAACCTTGCTACTATAGTGGGTTGAGGGAGATGAGGAAATCCACTTTGTTTTGCACAATCAGCAAGTAGACTGGAAAGGCCAAATCCTCAGCTGCCAGATCTGGCATGTGCAAACACAAATGGCAGCTTTCTTGGGTACAATCAGATAAAGTTATAGTTATGACCTGCATGCTGTATACTGGGGAGAATGGTGAGTGGTGATGTGTTTATTTGAATGCTTTCTCTCTATGTACATACAAAAAACAAAGCAGAGTGAAAGAAAGGCTTTGAAATACCTGAAAGACTCCTGAAATCACTACATATTCACAGCAGCTGAATTTGAAGTTATTAAAAAAACCCCATTAATAAGGACTTTTTTTAAAATTACTGTCAGCACAAAAGAAGAGGCTGAACAGGAAAATCCTTAAGAGAAATGCCTGTTAGTTTAAGTTATGCAAGGTTGTTTGGGAGGGCTCAGACACAGGAAAAAAAACAGACTATAGTAAAGTGTTTACAGATCAGTTTTCTCCAAATAAGTAAAATGTTCCAGATAAAATTATAAAGAAAAAGAACAACATTCATTTGCCTTTTTTAAAAAAATGTAAAACCATGTTTTGTTTTCATTTGGAAAAATCCAAATTTTCCCATTTTCACAGACTATGTCACAAATCCAGGTTTACATGGTGGTTTTTAGGAGCTGGGAATACTGGGAAGGCAGAAAGGTGGGGAGCTGCAAGAGCCTTTGGCAGTGTCAGGTGGAAAGGTAAGTAAACAACTGGTAGGAACCACAGGAGGTGGCTCACATAGATACGATGGCTCACTGACAGCACTGCTGAAGTCCAAAATTGTATTAAGCAAGCAAAGTTCAAAGCATCAGATCTTACATTTAAATTTTTCCTATTTCTGGTTCTTGCTTGGCAAAGCACATCCATGAACAGTCTTTGAAGAAGTTAAGGCCAAGCAAATTCATCCACAGCTTTCCTGGAAGGAAATAGTCTGCTGGAGATAGTGAGGAGACAGTATGTGAAAAGGCATGTGCAATTTCATTCTTTTAGTGTGAATTTTGGCTTGTTCTCAGAAGGAAAAGTCACTTAAAATTTTGAGGCACTTATTATTGGACTAGTGTGGCACATGGACTATCTCCATTGCTGCTTATACTCACTTGACAGTCATGGATTTCATTGAAAGAAGGGAGGAGAGGAATGAAAAGCCCTTGTGAATCACAGAGATTGTAGAGGCTCTGGAGGAA
The DNA here is from genome assembly GCA_033558105.1 of Coccyzus lansbergi. Lineage (NCBI taxonomy): Eukaryota > Metazoa > Chordata > Aves > Cuculiformes > Coccyzidae > Coccyzus > Coccyzus lansbergi. Next base: position 870,539 of record JAUMJK010000694.1, read on the forward strand.
CATTTGCTGTTAACTACTGACTATAGGTGGGAGTCTGCAAAAGAAAAAGCTTGAGATCCAAATGGTAAGAGCTGGAAGGGACCCTATCCTTCATTAACAGAGCTGAGAGCCTTTATTAAGTCCATAAACTCTGACTCCTAATTTCTGCAGCATCTGTGCAACTGCAGAACTGCTGGCCCACAGTGGACCCTGTTGAGGTTTATTCAGATATCGATTGGCGCAAAGGAGCCATGAGGCATTTCTTAAGCAAAGACTGAGCACTATAATTCTTTCCAAGTTCTGAAGGTATCTGTCTAAATTGGTGCAGTGAATCAGAGAAAGACGTGCATACATGTATCTGGTAACACAGAAACATAGATATTTTTCTCAAGCTTCATACCCAGCAATGAAAGAGTCACAAACATTTGTCCCTGAAGAAACTGATGCATTACTCAGTTACATTGTCTCTGAGAAGGGTTTGAAACATTATCCCAAACACAATTTCAGTATTGCATGTAGTCTCTACATAAATAATTGTCAGATAATTATATGCCAATATCTTCCTTAGGAACTAAGGGAAATACGTAATTCTTTCTTATATTTGGGATTCTGAATATCTTGTTAAATATTCCCTTAACGGTCCTGGGCAGTCATGCTGTCACAAAATTTACTTTCCATACTGATGCACTGTTGAGAAGAAAGGGATGAAGCAGTGGTATTTTATTCGCATTTTACCCTGGCAAAATCCCTTTGCTTATTAAACAGAAAAATATGGTTTTATTGACAGCATCTCATAATATCTCCGTTTAAGTGAACAACAGCTATAAATATAAGTAACAACTTCAGACATTATATGAGAAGGAGAGGAGTAAGGGTTTACAAAGGAAAGTTGAGCTGTTACACCAACTGTGAGACTTAACAGTGAACAAGAATTAAGCCAGAAGCTTAAGAATTGCAAATATCAGCCCAAATTAGTAAACTTTGTGCTTTTAGAGCCCTAATCCATGAGGTATAGATTGTCATACAGTGAAGTAATTAAGTTTTGCCTACAATTCTGCTGTTTTACTTACAGCACAAAGGAAGAATTTGAATGTGAAGTTTTCAAATAAATGTTCATTTTACACAAAGCTTGATATGGGCATAAAAAATAATACCATTTTATTTATAAAATAGTGTCCATACAAACCATATGAAATGGAAAACTTGTCCAAATGTGTTACAGTAATAATGTCAGCTAGGAAGATGAACTTGTGATGATTTGTGTGTAATACGGAAGGTAAATAGTGGATGCCCTTGCTGTACACACTATGTGAATCCTAGAAATACTGTACTCTCAATCCTAGGTGCAGACTACTAGCTGAAAACAAATGCTCTGTTGCTCTGATATAGCCACACTAAGTCAAAATTTTGTTTTCCACAATAGATGATGGGTGAATGTATTGTGTAAGGAAGAGAGCTATTTGCAATCTTCACCTTTGAGTCTGGTTTGTGGGGGTGAAAAGACATAAGCCCATAAGCCTATTTTGGAATGATGGGCTGCTAGAAGGGAGGATGGAGAGAGACTTCAATTTCCCTGCTTTAAAATGCCTTGTGGGACACATACATCAGTGGATGCTGTAATTAGCAATGCTTGATTCATTTGCCTGCAAGGTCTGTTAACAAGACACTGTTAGAATTTAAGGACTGATGTGTTTATTGTGTTATCTTGACCATCTCAGATTCACCCCTGCATTAAGATACAGAATTTGTGCTGATAAATGTAGAACTTCAAAGATAACTTCTCCAAATTTTGATGCAGGTAAAACTCCATTTTCCTGAGTACTTTATACAAGGTGTAACAGAATTTTTCCTCAGTAGCTAAGAAGCTAGAATTGGTTCTGAAGGTAGTTGTGAGACTGAACTACGAAGTCTGAGACTCATCCAATAGCAGCACCAGAGACATCATAAGATGAGCTGCACTGGGATTTAGGTCCATGGGAGCAAGCAAATCCCAGTGTAGAAACCTGTTAAATGAGCAGTGGTTTGAGCTTCACAATATTGGGTGTGAATAGTGACAGACTCAGCAGTGAGATACTAAAATTTCCATCTAGATATTATCATTGCTTCAAATATTCTGTGTAAGGTAAATGCTAAATAAATATGGATAACTCCAGATTTCACAGTAAGGTGACCAAAGTACCTGATAGCAAATGAAAAGAGTCTTGGAATAATCTTTTGCATTGCTGATAATTGGTTATTGGTTTCATTTTTAAAATTAAATTTTGATCTCTTAGGAAGAAAAATAAAGAAGCAAATATAGCAAATGAGGAGACAGTAGAACACAAGATGAATACAAAAAGCAGTGCTATGCCACCACTTGAAATGGACTGCATAGGGATGAATCTGATATTCCAACCAAGTTATTTGCCAAACACCAATAAAATGCAGTTTGCAGTTGGGTGACAAGAAATAATCAAAGATACAGAAAACACTCCTCTGGGAGACTGAGAAGATTAGGTTTGTTTATCTTGCAGAGAGATTAATTGCAGTTATTAAACATAATAAATGCAAAAGTGAAAATAGACAAGGAAAGTATGTTTACCATCTCTTAAAACAAAATAATAAAATGTTATTCTGTAAAAACTTAAAGGTAATAAATGTAAGATTAATTACAGTGTTTCTTCCATATGATAACAAAAAAATAGCCTCTGGAATTAACTACCATAATATATGAGCTCAGTAATACTTGAATACAGAGGTGTATATGGCTAAAGAAAGTTTTTGCAGTTACAATAGATGCAAACCAATGATAATTGAAGATACAGTCCAAAGACATTGTGGAGAACCAGGTCATTAAATATGGAGTCAATTAGGATCAGCTTTTTCTTTATCTTCCTGAAAACCAGGTGGCTTCTGGCTCTTCAAGTAAACAGCAAAGTGCAAATCACATTTCTGTATTCTATAAAAGGAGGTGAAAATGTCCTGGAAAATGTGTAAAGTATTTACAAACATCAGCATGTGGGATTTCAGTTCTCTTTATGACAAAATTCCAAATTGTGAACAGAGTCAAATAATACATATAAAACATCACAACTGTGAAAACATACAGTTTCTTGTGGATATTGTTCATACGAAATAGATTTAAAACATGGTAATACTATATCTGTACAAAGAAACAAAACAGGAGGTGCTTCCTACTTTCCACTATTGGAGCAGATAATAATACATTAATAATTGACCCTCATGACTACTAACACAGTAAGAGTAAGAAAAGTGAATTTGTTTCATTCAACTGGGAAGAAAATAATCTTGGTTTGCATCTCCCAATGAATTGTCCATAGAGAGTGTTAAATTACTGTATCGCATATTTCCATTACTCTCTGTTAACATTTTTAACTTCAAAAACTGACTTTTCTACTTCTAAGAATACCTATTTTTTCATCTCTACTTCTGCTGTATGAAAGATATATCCACAAATATGGAAAGGTGGTACCTGAAAGGTGGTTGTGGAGAGGAGGGAGCTGGCCTCTTCTCCCAAGTGACAGGGGACAGGACGAGAGGGAATGGCCTCAAGCTCCACCAGGGGAAATTTAGACTGGAGATTAGGAGGAGGTTTTTCACACAGAGGGTCATTGGGCATTGGAATAGGCTGCCCAGGGAGGTGATTGAGTCACCTTCCCTGGAGGTGTTTAAGACACGGGTGGATGAGGTATTGAGGGACTTGGTTTAGTGTTAGATAGGAATGGTTGGACTAGAAGATCCGATGGGTCCCTTCCAACCTGGTTGTTCTGTGATTCTGTGAAATAGTAGGCATGGTACCAAAAATATACATCCATAAAATATGCATATTTCACGTAGTGCAAAGTCAACAAAATGGAAATAAAGAAGACATCTCTCTAGATTTAATATTTTTCTAGCATAGGTTGATGGTTTTTTTCTTTGTATATTAATACATGAAGTTACACGAAAATTAAATGAATCACCACATAGAATACATTCTATGTTTTGCAAGTTCTGCAATAAAAGATTTCTTCTAGAATGTAAAATTCTCTGGTAGAAATTAGTTATCTACTTTTAACATTAAGAAAGAAGTATTCCTGTCATAAACAAAACATATGCAAGGAAAAGTTTTCAGAAATAAATGTGATGGTGTTTTTTCAGCTGAAAAGATGTTACTTATAAATTGCTACACGGGAATTTTTGAGAAGTGTTGTTTACATCTGTTCACACTACAATATACATGCAACCTTGCTTCTCATAACTGGAGTGTTCTTGGCTTTGCATTATCAGGGGAAAGATAGTTTAGGCAAATCACAGTCATGGTTTCTCCTGGAGACCATCTTGGTGATCTTTGTTCAGAGATATGAGAATATCTGTTAGCACCTTTCTACCTGAAATGGCTCATTGGTGTTCTAATATCACCTCCAAAATGTCAAAGAATTACATACTGCTGGTGTCTAAGAGAAAGATGTTTATCGCCAGCCCTGGCATGGGGTACCCCTCTGTGTTGCACTTGATTTGAAACATCTAAGAGAACTGCACGACTAGACAAGGTCTAACAGATACAGGGAGATGAAATCTCTTCAGACTTTTGTAGAGGTTTCTCAAGCAATAGTTAAGGGGTCCTGGGGATGTAATATATGACACAAACCTAATCCAGCACATCTCCAGTTGGTAACCAATCACTAATGGTGTTCTCTGTGGGTGAGTGTTGGGCCAGTTCTGTTTAAGACCTTTATCAATGGCTTGGATGAAGGATCAATGACACCTTCAGTAAGTCTGCAGCTGACACCAGTTAGGCAAGAACTTTGAGGATACGAAGACCATACACAGGGGTCTGGACAGGTTGAATCAATGGACTCAGACCAACAGTATGTGATTCAACAAGGCCAAGTACTGGGTTCTGCACTTTGGTCACAACAACTCCATGCTATGCTACAGGGTTAGGTACAAATGGTTGGAAAGTTGCCTAGCAGAAAAGGACCTGGCAGTGCTGGTAAACAGTCTGCTGAATATAAACCAGCTATGTGCTCAGGTGACCAAGAACACCAAAAGCATTCTGGCTTGTATCACAAACCATATGGCTAGCAGAAGTAGGGAAGTGATCATCTCCATCTACTCAGTGCTGGTGAGGCTGTGCCTTAAATACTGTGAACAGTTTTGGGCCCCTCACTGTGAGAAGAACATTGAATTGCTGGAGCATGCCCAGAAAAAGGGCAACAGAGCTGGTGAAGGGTCTGGAGCACAAGTATTATGACGAGTGGATGAGAAAACTGGGGCTGTTTAGCCTGGAGAAAAGGAGACTGAGGGAAGACACTTTCTGCAGCTACCTGAAAGGAAGCTTTGGTAAGGCAGGTGTTGGTCTCTTCTTCCAAGTAAAAATCATAGGACAAAAGGGAATGGCTTCAAGTTGCATCAGGGAAGGATTAGATTGGATAAAAAGTAAAATTTCTTCACCAGCATTGTTGCCAAGCATTGGAACAGGCTGCCCAGGGAAGTGGTTGAATCACCATCCCTGGAGGTATTTACGGGACTTGTACATGTAGTGTTTAGGGCAATTATGTGATGGTGAACTTGGTAGTGCTAGGTTTACAGTTGCACTTGATCTTAAAGCTCTTTTCCAACCTAAATAATTCTGTGGTTTCAGAAAAACTGCCCCAGAGATTAAATACTTGCATATTTAGTCATCAGACTCAAAGTTCAGAATCCATCAAATGGTGTGAGGAGGTACTTGAAGTCTAATTGTGGGAAGTGCTTCACCAAAGGAAAGGGATAGAGACCCCTCCGTAGTGTCTGAGAAGTAACAAACACCACAAAAAACTTTCTGAAGAGCCTGAAGGCTGCACAGAGTCCAAATAAATAATATGTTTTGTACTAGTAGTGAGACAGGCTTATAATTAACTAGGGTTTTCTTCTATGTAATGATTGAATCAACAATACAAAAAAAGCTTCCTGAATTCAGAGAGACTTCAGTCAGTTTTGATTTTGGGAGCAATGCTACCATGTCAGAAATGGTTATAGTTCTGAACTTGTAAAGACATTGTTCACGGGACAAAACCAGATCTGGGATGATTTCTGCCTGAAGGAGGTTTTAGCGAAGAGTTGATAAAAATACCAGAAGAAAGTCCATGTCTCTTGACACACTCTCAAATACTTTTCCTCAGTGACTGGTTATGAACAGTATATGAAGGTCCCTTGCTGTATTTTTCTCTGGGGACCATGGATGTGCAAAGCTGCTTCTTAGCGTGAACAAGAGGATCTCATTGCATAGGGTGAAACATCTAAATGCCAGTTTCCTCTATATCTAGAAAGATCTACAAGATGCTCACATTTTGAGTAAACTGGTTAGGTACTTAATTATGACTTGTTCCTCAAAACTCTGTGACCTTTTCACTATGTGGTACAACTATTTGGGCTTCCTAGTACTCTGCAACCAGGGGATGTGCTGGGAAAAATTGCAGAAGGAAAGGCTGTATGTGTGTATTATTTACATGATGGAGTGAGAGTTCTGCAAACATCAAAGAAGTAGCTGCATTGGGATTCCTTTTCTCATAGAACAACATCTCCAAGAACATCTCCAATTTTACTGCTGTCACAGAGTAGATTCTGACAGAGAGAATGCACCACAGCTGGAGATGGCTTGTCTGCAGTCAAAGCATAGCAGAAAAATAAAACATTTTTCCCACTGTTTCAAAATATTTATAGACATGAGCAGACCAAAATAGTCTTAGTTCCTCACTGTGACATTGCCAGATCTGTCTCTGCAAGAAATAGAAGTCAGAGGCCTTCTGTGAGAGTGGATATATGTCTAGCAACGTTTTAAGAGGCTGGTATCTGCCCAAATGTGTGTTCGTTGAACCACAAGAGTTTACTGACAGATAGAAATAAGTGTGCTCAGAAGATGTCTCAGAAGGCAATTCAGAGTGTCTGGAAAATTTCTAAAAGTCCTCTGCAGGAAAGCAGGGTCTGGATGCAAATCTTCCTTATTCAGAAAGGGTCTATTTTCTCCCTTGTCTCCTGCCAGACCTAGGATGCTAATGACTCTTATGTACATGTCTGGTTTGTGTGCTGTGGGCACAGAAGGGCAGTGTGAGCTCTGTGCCGTCTGAAATGACCCTCTTCTGGAGTGACTGAGGTTGTGCATTAATCGTAAATACAGACAGAGAAGAGACAAAATCTGTGATAATTCCCTCCCAAGTTGCTTTTCACAAGCCTAAATCTTTCTGTATTGTGGAGTTGTCATCTTATTCTGAATGATCTGAAACTACTAGATCATTATTTTGCAGCATCTCTTCCCTTCAGTTTCCAAAAAGTACAGGAAAAATACTGTGATTTTCTATGATCCCAGTCTTTGCATGGTACTTTCTTTTGTTAATTTTCCTAGAGGAACACTGAGCCTAACCTAAAACTCATTTTGTGAGCTCTTGAAAACTAATCCAGCAGCTACCTTAAGTATTTTGCCATGGTCAAGAATTTGCATAAGAAAACACTGGCAGCATGATTAAAAAACTGCTTTAAGTTAGATGCCCCAGTTCAGAGGTTGCATTAGCAGTATAATTCTTATTATAAACCCGTGAAATTGCACACTCTAAAACTTCTGAAGAAGGTATGCCTTAGGTAGCAGTCTGGTTAGTAAGACACTTGATAATTGGCACTGTTTAATGTTTCGCCATATCAAACTGTCAATAACTTCAACAATACTTTTACCAATTTCATAAATAATGACAGTATTACTAAGACTGTCATAAATTTTCTTTCTGCAGGAATTTCCTTAGAAAATCTCCCAAGCCTTCTCGCTAGAAAAAACTTCATAGGTATTTCATCTTTTGCTGATATACACAGCAGAACTTCAGCTCTAGAAAGTACTAGGATTTAACTCATGCAGTGTATACACAAGGAGGTAAATTTGGTTGCCTGGATGTTGGTATCCATAATTCAGGCATTTCAGGAGTCTGTGATGCTTGACTGTGCAAATAAAATTGTCTTTCAACAAGCATTTTGTATGGTTGTTATTACATATAAGAGTGTGTATATACATGTAAATAAAATTTTTTAAAATACGATTTAAAAAATGTTATTAAAATTTTGGAATTCAGTATTCGACCAATATGATATACCAATATGTCAGTGCAATCTTTCTTAATTTGTCTTGTATCATGATACATCCTCTAATTACATAATGACATGTCTAAATTTTGATGTTACTGCTTCACATTCTCAATCTCCCTATGAAATCCTTCTCCAGTTTGCCTGCTCTCCTCTCCTAGATCTTTATTCCCATCAAACTAACCATAAAATGCCAAATGAATGCAGGTTCCAGTCTGGAGTTTGGGAATGTTGGGGCAAGACATGAATTTTTGTTTGGAGGACTCAGAAAGCTTAAACTAAATGTTAACCCATACAGTATGAGATTTTTCTTTAAGTTAACAGGAGGAACAGGGGGAGAAGATGGTTTGGGCTAAAGTAGAATCTGTTTTTTAACCTCAGCTCTGTCTTGTTTAAGTAACTTCATTTTCTGAATGTTAGCTCCATGTTTTTCAGACAGTGTTTCTCTCTAGAAGTAATAACATGGGGCACTGGTACACAGTAAGATTACTGCTTATATTTATTCCTATAGTAACCAAGGCCATTCAAGCTAGTGGAGTGTCATAAGTCAAAGATAGAATAGGGTCTCACGTGTAGAGATGAAGAACAAACAGGATGGATCACCTCCAAACTGATCTATAGATTATTCCTTCCCATACCCATCATACTCAGTATAAACCTGATAGATCACAAGGGTCTGTCTCTGCTTCAATGACCAATGCCCAGTGATGACCTTGGCTGTCTGTTTGCCCCTGATCCTGGATCTGTGCATTCCTGAATCCAGTTCCTGAGTCTGCTGCTGACCCCATACACCACTTACTCTGCAATGTTTTTGGTGATGTACAGTCATTGAGGGGTTGTGTTTAATATATCTGGAAAGAATAGTAACAGGAATACCAACACCAATAATGACGATGACAACAACAACAATAATTCAGTAGTATTATATACAGATATATGAAATTGCACTAATAACAACAATAAATTTATTTAACTAATGTAGTTTTAGTTTAGTTGCCAAGCCACAAACCTTTTCTTCTCTTTCCCTGGAGTTTGGGAGGAGGGAAACTGGGAGCCCAGGTGCTTGGTTTTAGCTATTGAAATTTGTTGGACCAGGGCTAAATGGTGACAATCACATATCTTTGATGCTGCATTTTCAGAGATATCCCTTGACATGGTAGTCCAGTTTTTATCCCATACCATAAAATTCTTGGTAAATAGGATTACTTTGCAAATATTTCTGCCAGTTGATTTGGCTATAACAGGCTAATTATTCTACATTGTCAGAAAATTATTCATAGTGATAGCAGGTGGTAAGTATCTCAGTTGGCACCTTTCTAAAGTTAGAAGAGCTTAGAAGAGATTAAATGTGAGTCTAATCCTGTCTCACTTAAAAGCTCAAGAAAACCTAAGAATCCTATATGGTTACCTGCTCATTTTTGAGGGCTCCCATTTCCTATTCTTTATATTTGGATAAGGAAGATAGAGTAGGTAAGAGATTTTTACAAGTGTTTGACCAAGGTAATTTATAGTCTTTAAAAAATTTCACTAAAATCAGGGGCAAAATGAATGCTACCCTTGAATCTCAGTTACATTGTTTTAGACTGACAGCATTGAATTCCATATCTCAGACAGGAGTATACCAAGCATACATGAGATGTAAATGAACAAATTCATGAGGTACTGAAATATAACTCAGTCATGAGGAAAAATATAAAGCAACATAAAACTGTAGGGCACAGGGGAAAACATTCCAGGCAGTATGTAAAAATGGTTTGTATTTACATGGACAAGACATAGTCATGCTGACTGGAAAATCTTCAACAAATCCACATCTCATAAAATGCCCCACAGAATCTACGAGTAAATTTATTCTATGATTTGAAAAAGACTAGTCTCAAGTAGTTTTGATCTATGCTGCTTGAGTCTGACAGCAAAACAGCAACATGGATATCAGCCACTTGTTGGATGTCATAGTGCTTGAGTGAAACCATAATTTCATTATGTTCAGCAGAAGCTGTATTAGTGTTAGCACCTGGGTTTATTTGACTTTATGATTTACAGGCTTTTCCTTCTAAATTACAATATGGTCATTTTAAGTTCTGTAAGTAACTTGTGATCTCAGTAAAGACCAATTTCAGAACTTTATACCAGTTCTTATTTATTTCCATTATCCTTATAAGCACAATGATTGGACATTCATTTATATCAGTACAGAAGTAAAAACACCACCAACTGAGTTTTATTAAAGTTGTTTCTGCAATTTGGTGTTTCCAATGGCTATTTCTATTTCAAAAGTGAACACACAGCATTCTACGCAGCTTGAAGACTGGGGAAGTAACAAACCTCAGCATATTTGCTGTTCCACTAGCTGGACCTTCAACTTCAATGAGAAGAGAAACAAGCTATAAAGTTTGCAGTGGTTCCTTTACAACAGAGTATAACAATGAGTGATGAATCAGAGACTATTTTAATTGATTTGGCATACATCATAAACTGCAGAAAAGTTTATTAGATGGTTTGTATAATTCTTTGTGAATTATTTCCATTCCAGAAATGTTTGATTTTTTTAATAAATGAGGACAAAAATCTGCAGTTCATCAGAGACTGTTTTTTAAACTGAGAAAGAAAAGCAGTATTAGAGGTCCTACAGCAGGCAGAGAGTCATCCTGGATGCAAGAAAGGGGAACATGAAAACCTATTTAAACCCATTAATTCTGTCGCACAGGTTTTGGTAGGATGAATCTTAGTACTTAAAACCTTTTCAGTTTCTTGTCATTAAGATATCTATGCATATTGTATTCTTATGACTTCTTCAATAGTCTTTTTGATTACTCCTGGCTACTCTCTGTACCATCTGTTCTCTGAATTCAGGATAGATGTAGGAGCTCAGTGCAAACAAGTCTAAAGATACATATCTCAACTCAGGCGAGGCTTTAATGGCAGTTAGCAGTTAGTGTCAATTGGTGCCTAGGCTAGTTAAAGAGTACAACAAAACAGTCTTGATTCAGAGGAAAAAAAAATATTTCACACAACACTTAAAAGTGTTCTTTGATAAAGACTCTGCTGGCTCTTTGGTTTCCTAGTAAGATGTGCAATGTCCCTATGCCATCCCCAAGTGAAGGTCTGGATCCATGTGTTCATCAGTTCTGAATTCATCTGCTCCTTGAAATTACTTTTGTGTGATTTAAGATTATGGAAGAATAACCCTCTGCTTCAGCCTGTGTTTTAGTAGTGCCGGAAGATGCTGTTTAAGAAGGAAATGTTAAATCACATAGCAAATGTCAGAAGAATACGAAATTAGAATGAACACCGGGTCATATGACATCCTGTCTTCTGCCACATTGTGCAAATCTTTCTTTTTAAAAATGTTATCAAGCTAAATCTTAAAATCATATTTCTTATTCTGCACAATTTGTGTCAGAGAGCTGCCTTCAAATCCTACCCTAAACATTTAAAACTGCATGTGGAGATAGAGACTTTCACAACCAGGCTTTCTGTTTTGAATTGCCGGAGTACCTCTGTATCACAGAATGCTAGGAGTTAGAAGGAACCTCTGGAGATCATCATGCACTGGAACACATATAGGCAGGTTTTGAATATTAATAGGGACAGAGACTCCACAACCCCCCTGGGCCCAGTGCTCTGTCACTCTCACAGCAAAGAAGTTTTACCTCATGTGGGCGTGGAACTTCCTGTGTTCCAGTTTGTGCCTGTTGCTCCTTGTCTTGTCACTGGGCATTACAGTCTGGCTCCCTCCTCCTGACACTGACCCTTTAGATATTTACATGCACTGCGAGTGAGAGGGTCCTGCCACTGGGACATAGAAGAGGAAGATCAGTCTTTTTTCACTGTGTTTGATAGAAACTAGTTTTCATGTCTGCATTAATCTTGACGTGCTGCTTTTTGCCAATATGTCAGTAAGAAGGTGAGAAAGATGTGTTATGGGAGGCAGAAGAAAGGGTGCAGAGGCAGTAATAGGAGGCAAGATTGCAGTAAGAGCCTCAGCAGATGTGATAGGAGGACCTATCAGATGTGTAGGAAAACCTACAGCAGACAGCATTTCTACAGCTCCTTTGCTCTTGGACAAAACGTGGATTTTGATCAGTCTCCTGAAGTGATGTAATCAATACATAGCCAGTGACATTCATTCCTAGCTTTCATTTTTCTAGGCTCAATACAGAATGCTTTTGCCTTCTTTAAAAAGTAGTATGTTTGTCCTTTGACTATTTTGCTACTTTTCTGATTATAGTACGCTTCCATATGTTTTGTGGTTCAGCAGGGTATGCGGCAAATTTCCCTCTTTTGCAGATCATGTGATAATGGCAACATGGAGTTGGAGGAAGAGCAAGGCTTAAGTCAAGCAAGGCTCCCTGCGTTTGAACTATACAATTGTCACCAGCAAAAAAAGAAGGAAAATTATGGATAACAATGGGCTACCCACAAAGTTCTTATATTTTTAATTAGCACATACACTCAGCAAAGTACCTGAGGAACGTGAGATAATTCTCATGCCAGGCAGAAGTCCCTGTATCCTGGATATGTCAAAATGTTCCCTTGCAGAGCACTTCTCTGAGGTCTAATTGTCATTCCTGTTTTCTTGTAATGAAGTAGAGAATGTTCTCCACTCCTTCTGCTTGTCCTCCCTTTCAGTCTCAGAAGAGTTTCTTAGCAATTAAGGTAGAAATTGGTCATGAGAGGTTACTAGTGGGCACATCAGAGAAGTACTATGGTATCCCCTTGTTGATATTAGTGGAAATGGTATCCTTAGTAGCATATTTCTGTGCTAAAATATATTAGTCAGGGAGCCTGATTATGTACCAACACTGTAACAGATTTTTAAATTAAGACCTTGTATTAAATATTCAACATCAAACAGGTGAGAGTACCTCAGCTGAAAATATCTATCTATCTATCTATCTATCTATCTGTCTATCTATCTATCTATCTATCTATCTATCAATCATCTATCGCAGAGTCATAGAATCAAAGAATGGCTTGGGTTGGATGGGATCTTAAAGATCATCCAATTTCAACCTCCCCATGGACAGGGACTCCTTCCACTTCATGAAGTTGCTCAAAGCCTCATCCAACCTGGTCTTCAACACCTCCAGCTTTTACAGTGTGCACCACCCTCACAGTTAAAAGTTTTCTCCTAATATTGGATCTGTATCTACCCTCTTTCAACCTAGAACCATTACTCCTCTTCCTCCCACTACCCTCCCTGATAAACAGCCCATTCCTAGCTTTCTTACAGGCCCAATTCAAGTAGTGGAAGGCTGCTACAAGGTCTCCCTGAAGCATTCTCTTCTCCAGGCTGAAAGTCTCCTAGAATGGGAAATGTCCGAGGCCTCTGATCATCTTTGTGGGCCTCCTCTGTTCTTACTCTAACAGGTCCATGTCCTTCCTATGCTGAGGGCTCCAGGCAGTTCTCCCGGTGAGGTCTCATGAGAACAGGAAAGGGCAGAAACACATCCTTTGACCTGTTGCTCAAAATTTGTTTGACATAACCCACAGCATGGTTGGCTTTCTGGGGTGCAAGCACAATTTAGTGGCTCATATTGAACTTTTCATCAACTAGCACCCTCAAGTCCTTCATTTCAGGGTTACTCTCAATCCATTCTCCACCCATCCTGTAACTATGCTTGGGACTGATGCAGCACCCTGCACTTGGCCTTGATGAACTTCATGAAGTTAGCACAGGTCCACCTCTCAAGCCTATCAAGGTCCATCCGGAATGTTTATGGTGCCACACAGCTTGGTGTTATTGGCAAGGTACACTCAATCCCACTGTCAATCTATCTGTCTCAGGTTTGGCTAAAGCCAAAAGGTTCACCTGCTCCAACCTTTTAAATTGACTTGCCGGTTTTACAGAAGTCACTGTTATTAAAAATGAAGAAACTATGTCTGCAAGTTATTACAGGCAGCTTTTATTACAGGTACCTTTTCTTTTGGAGTGAATCCCACAGAGAAGCCATGTATTGAAAACTTAAAGTAAATCTGTCCATTTATTTAACTAATTCTTCTCCTGAACTCAAAAGGCCTGGTTTAGTTTGATTACACATATGAGACCAGTTATTCATGGATGATGGGCTCAGACCTGAAAATGAAATTAAGCCTGCAAGACAGATCCTCTCAGAAAAACATGGGTACACATCTCTGGCAGTGTAGTCTTTTTGCAGTCTAGCAACATAAGGACACTTAAGGGAATACGGAATGTTCTGCACTGTGTGATTTAACAACACAATCTCTATTAGCTTTAATGAGAGTTGCACAATTAAATCACACAACCTGCTAAAAATTACTTTTCCAATTTAGTGCATAAAATAATAGGTCCATTTTAAAATGTGTAAAGATAGAGTAGGTGAATACTTTTTGGAAAATGCATATGCATTAATTTGATTTGACGCTTAAGAAGAGGGGACGAGTTAAATATATGGTAGGGATCTTGTTGAAATGGACAGTAATAGAAAAACTGAAGGTATGAGATGTTTGTAATTCTTCACTGTGAATTAGGTAAATAACTAGATTTTCTCTATGTCAACAGCCTGCGTAAAAGAATGTGTAACTAAGGTTTTAAGTAAGATTCCACCACTTAAATATGAAATACATAGACTCAAGAAACATAAAAGCTTTTTTATACACAGACAAGAAGTTTTACAGTAAAACAAAAATGACTGAACTGCTCTCCTCTTAATTCTTTTGCATATGTCCTGCTAGAAATGTTTTCAAAATATTTTTGTGAGAAGAAACATTCTGACTTGTTCATTGGAGAAGTGGATGCTATTTTGGACAATATGTAAAGGGGGAATGAATTCCTGTAGTAATAAATCATCATTAAGAAGCTTGTGAACAGCTCTCATATACTAGCGGAAAACTTAAAATAACTTTTCAAGTTCCTTTGGAAAACAAAGCAGTCTGTGGGTCACTAGTAATTTTGCCTCAAAGTAGGATATTCCATCTTACCAATAAAATGCTATATTTTATGGAAAGTTTCACCACTCACCTGGGTTTTAAGTGCAAGGAGTAATGACCGATATAGATGGCTTTTTAAAATACAGGTCAATATTATACATGATTATATACTGGACTCATGAATTTCAACGAGTAAATGCTGACAGTAAACAGCTTCCCACCTTCATTGTACTTACCGGCAAGTTGTATTTTTACATATACATCCATGTATATGTACAGTAAAGAGGCTTTACCTTTATTAATGACCTGGATATAAAATTAACATTCCTAAGCTTTTTCTCATGAGGCTGCATGTGTTTGGATGACTATATCAAATCCATGTAAACTACCTATATTTTTGAAGATTTAACACTTTTTGTTTAGGTTTTTTTTGCTACAATCTGCAATTGTTCACTATCAAGAAATCTATAAAAGAAAATTTAATACTTCTCCAGTGTTTCACTGTCCTACAAAGCTAACCACACTTTATATGATTATACGAAAGGATGAAACCCTGCCTCTTTCTCTCAAAATCAGAGCTGAACAGAGATGTAAACAAACCAGAAAAGATATGGGCTTAGATCCGATCATCATAATGAAAGTAACTGTACTATCATCTTTGGTATTTCTTCTACAAGAAAAGGCCAGCTCTGTCCTCTACTCCTTCTCTTGACTGTTACTCCTTACAATATTCTTATTTCACAACTATTGCCTTTGGAAAAGAACAACTCATGTAGCTGTATATACTTTTCCCCCCAGACAGAGTATTATCAGAATGTCACTTTTGTATGCACGACAATTTTGTATGATAGTTAACAGTCTCAATAATCTGGAAATCAAGAGATAAATATTCCCCCCTGCTGTATGAAATGGAATGATTTACCACATGCAAACTGAGTGTCACTTGCTATAATGGAATCTGCTGGATACCTGTGCTTAGATGTCTGTTTTCAACAGCATCAACTGTGACTTTAACACTCCAGTTTGCCAATGGCACTAAACAAGGCTGAAAACTTATCAATGGGCATGAAATATGGATGATTTTACCATTTTATTGCTCTTCTCTGAATTTCTGGAATTGGGATAGAGTAAAAAAACTTGCCATACAAGTTTTACACTTGTATAATGAGTACACTTCCATAATGTACATTTCCATAATGAGTCTCTCACTTAGGGTAGGATACAAGAAATAGGTCCTGATTTTTTCAGTCCTGTTTTTTTTCTCTAAGTGCTCCAATTCTTTCAATAAAAAAATGTCATTCTAAGTTGAATCTAAATGAGGCTATGGGGCTAAAAAGCAGACAGCAAGGTGAGCTTCAGGGAAAAGCAAGTAATGTAACAAAAAAAATAACTACAAAATGAGGAATGTGGTTTGTGCCAGCAAGGTTGCTGCAGATACTGATGAGAACTGATGACAGAATCAGTATGAAATGTTGTCTCAGAATGTTTCTGGTGTCAAATGCAATGAATAAACAGACAAAACTGGACACACACTATCCATTTCAGAAGAGGATTTGGGTTTCTTAGATCTCTGAAGACAGAACTGCAATGGTGAAAACAGATGTACCAACTAGAATGAAAAACAAGAAATTCAAACGACAAGAGAGGAGATAGAAAAGCTTTTTCTTCACTTTATCTGATAACTTTTCAACTACAAATGAAAATTCAGAAATGTACTGAAAACATCTGCTCACGTTCTGAAGGAGCTGCTGTCAGACTAAATTGTGGTCCTTGGGAACAAAGTCATTGGTCAGGTAAAAATTCAGCTGCAGAAACTTTACTGCCATAAAAACTTTACTCCCACTTGTGGGATAGGCCACAAGTCTCATAAGATACTGAAGAGAGGATCTCCATCTGAAAAACTCTGTAAGTGTAATTAAAAAATACCTGCTAACAGGAGCCTTTGAGTATTACTTACAGAAGATCACTCAGGACACAGTCTAAAGATGTATGCAGTTTGGAAAGAAAGTGCTGCCCTATAAGTGTAGCCCTGTAAGATTTTAGTCGTGTCTACCTATCTTTATCATTGATGTTCTCAGTGATAACAGAAGAAACAAAAACCGAACAGAAAATAAGGTCTTGTACAGGGCATATTAAAACCAGAACAAATTTAACTTGGTGAAGAAGTGTTTTTTTAACATGAGTGCTCCTCTAAGGAACCACAGAGACTGTCTCACTGCTGTTTGGATTTTGATGTCTGTGATTAATTGGTCAATGGATCCACTACAGCTCAATGGCAAACCTGAAGCTTATATCTAGTGCTCTGTGTCTTTCTTCAGACTCATGGTTTTAGAGAATCATTTAAATTTGATGATTTTGTGGTGATATTAATACTGAAATGTACTGACATATGAATAGTTCTTGAGAAACTATAAGCTGTGCTCACAAGATTAATCATCCATCAGTATTCTAAATAATTGTAGAAAAGATAGTTCAAGAAGTTGTCTTTGATATTATGCTTCCAAGCTATTTGAATTAACTTTCCCTGAACGCAAAAGTATATTACTGGCTGTGTGTTCTGGATGGGACTTTCACTATTTTTTCCCTTTGTATCAAGCAGAGGACACTGCTCACAGCTACAATGTATAACCTGCAACTACTCACTGGGATTAACCCTAATGATGAAATCTAGAAGAAGTTGTCCAAATATGTCCTCTTGATGCCTGTTTGAGTTGGAACAGAAGCTACAACAGAGACAGAAATAGAAGAAAACACGCATGGTTTCTATATTTTCCTGCCAGACTATTACTGCTTATCTATCTGAAACAAACAGTCACGATTTTCCAGCAGTACTTTTCCAAACAATTCATTGGTTTTGCGACTTTGTGTGCTGTTTGGATGATGTTTCTCTGTGCCCAACTGTACATACACAAAAATGCCCATGAATACACATATCCTCCTGAACTGTGTGTTCTCTTGCTCACCTCCACTACACGGAGTGAACATCAGTGTGGTCTAGCAGTGCAGACATTTGAACTTAGCTAAGATCAACAGAGCCAGTCATTCAGGAGAACTCTGCATTGAAGACGTGCAGAGATTTGCTCATTGTGATTCTGCCTCAGGCCACAAGTACTCCACCATGATGATCTTACATTGCAGTTCAAATAGTTTCCCCCAAACCCCAAAACCTTTACTGCTTTATTTTTCAAAAAGGCTTTCTATTTCCAGTTTCATGTTGTGTTGCTCATGTCACAGATTCGTGTAAAAATTTGTTTGTGAGGATGCGTATTACGCAAAGAAAACCTTGGTCAGTAATCCATTTCCTCAACTGAAGCCATCTTCATTGTATTCCAGTGCCTCCGAGTTGGCCATAAGTCTGCTATAAAACAGGGAATGTTATCTATTTCTTTAATAAGTGAAGCATTTATAATGATTTCCATAGAACATTTTTCTTAGTCTTTTATCAGATTCTCCTTAGCCAGTAATTCTCTGAGGCTATTTCTGAGCTTTAGAATTTATCTCACATTGCATGCTGGCTTATTAAAAGCAATACTTTTGTTAGACACTGGTATATCGATATCCTAAAGGCTCCTCCTCAACACATCTTCTAGGTGCCCAATTCATCTGCAATGTCTGCCTTTCACACAGCAAAATATGTTTTAGAACTTAATTTCATGCTGTCTGATGCTTTTGCCACCTTATCTCTCATCCGCGTACATATCTCTTTTTCAATAGGGGAAACCTATTTGAGAACCTCTCAGGTTTTGGCATCAAATCATCACTGATGTTTGTATTTCCAGTTTTGTTCATATAACAATTCACAGTAGAATTTACTTCATAATTTCCAAGTTAGGTTAAGTAAAGCTGATGCTTAGTAACTTGAAGGTATTGACGACAGTATATACAGAAAAGCACTGTAAGTCAGATTCTGTACCATTTTACACCCAGTGCCTTAATCTTGAATTGCAGTAACCCCTTTTATCCCATTATCCTGACTTTTTAGCTTCTCCTCAGGAGATATTTGCAATTATGCTTAAATTGAGCTGAACTTCATAATGATTAAGGGAGATGAACACTCTACTGAATCCACTCTAAATTTAGCCTGACTGACCATATTAACCTGCAAAGGGAAGTTTCCTCCTGACAGGCATTCATCTGACCAGCTGATGGTTCTATCATCTTTTGTGGACTAATTTTTCTGGGTAAACTCATCTAACAATTTACCCGACAAGTAATTGACATAAATTGGAAGACAACTAGCCCCAAGTTAATGATAATTGTGTAAGGTACTACAAACTTACTTTTCTCAGAAAATCTTTAAAGGAAATATGTCACTGCTGTCAAAATAAACAGTTATAAAGAACAATTAAAAATAACTTGTGGATTAGAAGTAATTATGGAATGAAATATGTGAAAATGTCTTTTTCCATGCTTTTGTTGACAGATACAGTACTACAGTCTTTCCTCTGAAGTGAATGATAATCTGTTTTTATAGAAACCAAAAAGATTATTGGCAATAATACTTTGTAGATAGATATGCTGTGCTGAGGAGGCATACTGATAATAAAGGTTTATACCACGCAGAAGGGAACATTTTCTACTAGCAATATTCAACATTTCTGAAAAGACCATTAGTGAAAGAGATGATTTAATAGAACATGATCTTCTCTTTTTATAAGAAGTAATAAAGTATCTATTACCTGTACTTACAGAACAACACTCTGCAACCAGACAGTTTTCCAGACAAGGGGACTCTATCATTATGATCATATATTAGGAGAGAATACTTCAGCTTTCTGGCTTCCAAAGTTTCTGTGTATTTTCCTTCCACAACTTCTCTGTTCATTCTTGCCAGTCATACTAACTCATCTCTTTTGTGCTGGTGATGAAGTCTCCATGAAACTGAGATGCTGGATTCAGCTTCCAGAGACTGCAAGGAGATCATAGAATCATAGAATCACCAGGTTGGAAGAGACCCACCGGATCGAGTCCAACCATTTCTATCAAACTTTATACCATGTCCCTCAGGACCTCATCTACATGTACCTTAAACACCTCCAGGGAAGGTGAATCAACCACATCCCTGGCCAACCTATTCCAACGCCCAATGACCCTTTCCACGTATATTCTGGATTATCATTAAATAAATGGTTAGTGAATATTTTAGACCTGCCTGCAACAAGATTGGTTGGACTCAGTGATCCAGTGGGTCTCTTCCAACCTGGTGATTCTATGATTCTATGATTGTTTCACAGAATCACAGAATCACAGAACAACCAGGTTGGAAGGGACCCATCAGATCTTCTAGTCCAACCATTCCAATCTAACACTAAACCAAGTCCCTCAAGACCTCATCCACCCGTGTCTTAAACACCTCCAGGGAAGGTGACTCAACCACCTCCCTGGGTAGCTTATTCCAATGCCCAATGACCCTCTGCGTGAAAAACCTCCTCCTAATCTCCAGCCTAAATTTCCCCTGGTGGAGCTTGAGGCCATTCCCTCTCGTCCTGTCCCCTGTCACTTGGGAGCAGAGGCCAGCTCCCTCCTCTCTACAGCCTCCTTTCAGGTAGTTGTCAAGAGTAATGAGGTCTCCTCTCAGTCTTCTCTTCTCCAGGCTAAACAACCCCAGCTCTCTCAGCGGTTCCTCATAAGACCTGTTCTCCAACCCCTTCACCAGCCTCGTCGCTCTTCTCTGGACTCACTCCAGAGCCTCAACATCCTTCTTGTGGTGAAGGACCCAGAATTGAACACGGGATTCAAGGAGCAGTTTCACCAGTGCTGAATACAGAGGGAGAATCACCTCCCTGGACCTGCTGGTCACACCATTTCTGATACAAGCCAGGATGCCATTGGCCTTCTTGGCCACCTGGGCACACTGCTGGCTCATGTTCAGTCAGCTGTCAACCAACACCACCAGGTCCCTCTCCTCCTGGCAGCTTTCTAGACAGACTTCCCCTAGTCTGTAGCTCTGCATAGGGTTGTTGTGCCCCAAGTGCAGGATCTGGCATTTGGCCGTGTTAAACCTCATACCATTGGACTCTGCCCAGCAGTCCAGCCTGTTCAGGTCCCTTTGTAGAGCCTCCCTACCCTCCAACAGATCTACACTTACACACAGCTTTGTGCCATCTGCAAACTTGCTAAGGGTACCCTCAGTGCCCTCATCCAGGTCATTGATGAAGACATTGAACAGGACTGGACCTAGCACTGAGCCCTGGGGAACACCACTTGTCACTGGCCTCCAGCTGGATTTAACACCATTTCCTACCACTCTTTGGGCCCTGCCTTCCAACCAGTTTTCTACCCAGGAGAGTGTGCATCTGTCCAGACCAGAGGCTGACAGTTTCTGTAGCAGAATGCAGTGAGAAACTGTGTCAAAGGATTTACTGAGGTCCAGGAAGATACATCCACAGCCTTTCCCTCATCCAGCAGCCGAGTGACTTTGTCATAGAAGGCGATCAGGTTGGTTTGGCAGGACCTGCCTCTGGTAAACCCATGTTGACTGGGCCTGATCACCCGGTTCTCTTGTAAGTGCTTCATGATAGCACTCAAGATCACCTGTTCCATGACTTTCCCTGGCACTGAGGTCAGACTAACTGGCCTGTAGTTCCCCGGGTCCTCCCTGCTACCCTTCTTGTAAATGGGAACTACATCAGCCAGTCTCCAGTCCAGAGGTACCTCCCCAGTCTTCCAGGACTGCTGGAAGATGATGGAAAGGGGTTTGGCCAATACATCCGCCAGCTCCCTCGATACTCTAGGGTGAATCCCGTCTGGCCCCATGGACTTGTGGGTGTCCAGTTGGGCAAGCAAGGTTCTGACCACCTCCTCTTAGATCATGGGAGCCTCGTATTGCTCCTCTAGTTCTGGTGTTTGTGCACAGAGGGAACAGCTTTCTTTACAATTAAAGACTGAGGCAAAGAAGGCATTAAGTACCTCAGCCTTCTCCTCATCCCCTGTCACTATTGCTCCCTCTGTGTCCAAAAGGGACTGTATGGTCTCCCTAGTTCTCCTTTTGTTATTTATATATCTATAGAAAGATTTTTTATTATCTGTCATGGACTTCGCTAACCTGATTTCTAGTTCAGCCTTAGCCCCTCTGATTTTTTCCCTACACAATCTCACTTCCCTCCTGTAGTCCACCCAAGAGGCCTGTCCCCTCTTCCAGAGCCTATAAACATTTCTCTTCTTCTTAATGTCACTTAAGATCTCTCTGCTCAAGCAATCTGGTTTTTTGATGGTAGGTGAAAGAAAAGTCAACCAAAAATATGAATCGGTGTAACTAAGGACCCAGAAGAAAAAATTCAAATGAATTTTTTTGATTCATTTTCATGATTCATTTTCAAATGAAACCAAGTTTTAAGACCAAGACATGCAGTGGCAAAGTGCCACCTGCCAAATGAGAAGCTGATGTTGATATTGAAAAGGAAATTAAAACAGGTAGCAAAGGTATTGTTGCCCTAATAAATTAAAGACAAACAAAATGGAGAAGTGTAGGTACAGTGAGGGTGGGTTACAAGTTAAAAACAGACTAGAGCTGTGTAAAATAATATAAGATACATATGGAGTGGTCAAAGGTAGAATGTGCCATTATTAATCCTTCATAAGAAAATAAAAGCTTTTTCACAGAGAATAATCTTTCTCTACATTTAATTAAGTGTCTGATCTTAAGTCACATAGAAGTTAATAGTCAAACTAGAGGAAGTTGCTGAGAACTCAATAAAGGCTAAAGACTCTTGCTTTCAGTAAGGCAAATTATCCTGAATTAGGCTCTGATCTGGTCTGATTTGGCTGTTTCTTGTACCTGATCTAACTCAGCTGGAACTTGTACCTGAGCTGGAATAAGCACACTTGCCTGCAGGCTGCACTCAGTTAAAAATACTCACAAGGACAGTCGCCTACATGTTTCAGTAAAGCGAAAGCTAAAAGTAAACTTGTAAATATGCTAAGTTAGTAAGGGCCTGTAAGGAAAATAATGATTTCAACTGAAGGAAAACCCAACTGAAAAATAACTAAGAATGACCTGACTATCGCTAGATATAAAGTGGACAGTGGGTGTTTCTAACTGTGAGAAAAATGACAGTCTAGTCAAATTTGCTCATGTCAAAATGTTACCTAATTTCAAGATAGGTATGGTGGGAAGCTCATTGCTTTTGTATGCTACAAAATATACCAAAGTTTGTCACAACACCAAGTCACAGCTTTTAAATCATGGCACAACACTTTACTCTAGATGTCTTGTTGGAAGGTGCACAACAGCCACACCAACATAGAATCATGAAATGATGTGCGTTGGAGGACACCTTTAAAGACCATCTAGTCCAACTGCCCTCCAAAACGCAGGGACATCTTCAACTAGATCAGGTTGCTCAGAGCCTCATCCAACCTCACCTTAAATTTTTCAAGGGATGAGGCATCTACAGTCTCTCTGGCCAACCTGTTTCAGTGTTTCACCACTCTCATTGTAAAATAAAAATCTTCTTTATATGTAGAATAACATGCAGTTATTCTTTCAACATGACCGTTGTTATGTACAGGCATGCCATGCCAGTACCTTATCTGCACTTTTGGTTTCTGACCCCACTGCACCTGAGACACATGGTAGAATACTATTCCCATGCAAGTAAATGTCTGTGGATAGTAAAGGCAAGTAAAAGAAGCGCTGCCTTCTGCTGTGTGTGACACATGCAACTCCCACTGACTTCTAGTTAAATACTAGCAGTGGGAGTGTCAAATAACAAGCAAACCCTTATAAACAAAGATAAGTTTCTGCCCAGCATGCAACACAAGGATATATTTATAAATGAGGATTTCAGCCTTGTATCTGAATTTGCCTTTTCCCCCACATGCAGCCATTTCAATATGAAAGACTAGCAAGTGGGGTAAGATATATTTTCACAGATTTTACCATTTAAGCCTGAATAGACGTGGCTTTTGATTAAGCCTGAATTATTTGCACTACAGCTAGTGACAAAATAGCATTTGTCACAGATATTGCCCTGTTATGGTAAGAATGGTAAGAGTAAATAACTGTATAGAGTCCTTTTCATGAAAAAATATCATTTAATTACATTTGGTCAGATGAGAGTAACTGAGAGTAGTAAGTCTCTGTGTAGGTTACAAATTACCCCTTCTTTTAACATTTCTGCCTCTCTGGAACCTGTATGACACATTTTATATTCACAGGTCCTTAGGGAATAGGAACATTTTGTCAAATACCTGTCTTTTGGAGCTATTATTTTATCTCTGGTGAGATTGTTTCAGGGAATGATTGTCCTTCCTGTAAAAATATCTTTCCTATATCAACAAGAAAACTCACACAGATCCCCAGGAAACTATCTTTTAGAGGACTACAGCATGGAGAACTAGTAAGGGAAGAAGAGGTGGGTCAGAGCTTTCTTTTTTCAAGGTAGGCATCAAGACTTATCTAAGACGTTTTGCTTTAAAGGGTGGGTTTGAGTGCACAGGTGATCAGATTTCTCCTTAAACCATGCAATACTTCTTAATTTTGGTGAAGCTCAATTTAGTAAAAAAAAAGGTTTTATTTTTTTTGACATGGTTTAGTGCATTTTACCTACAAAAGGCAAATATGCATGAAATTTCAGAAACTATTAAATAACAAAACTGTCTTAATCTCTTAAAAATTAAAGATAAAAGGAAGACAGCTTTTCCCTGATTGTCATTAAAGTGCAGTCAGAAGTATTTTTAAATTAGCTATGATGTTTTTTTCACTTGAGTGCTCTTCTCACTTAAGAACACCAAGTACATGTGATGAATGTTGGGAACAACTGCCTTTTTTTCAGAATGATTTTCCGCCTATTCCACTGCCTAAAGTTATCGTTCTGATTAGCCACCTCTTCTTTTTCAGACCACTAATCAAAGCTCTCCTAAACCTTTTTTTTTTTAATCAGAATTCATAGCTACACTATATATATGGTTTCTTTGGTTCATATCTAGAGTCTGTCTTACTCAGTTTTTCTCTTTCCAATAGATGTCCTGAAATAAATGTCCATGGGAGTGGCATCAATGGAATTTTTCCCCTAAAATTCTTCCAGATTCCCAGTTTTTCAATACAAATACTTTTTGTTTTGTCTACGCAGTAATCCTCAATAGCTCCCTCTTGTAAATACTTGCTCTGTCCACACTTGAGCTCATGGCATCCACACAATGTCCTACAGCAAGGATTGATAGTCTGCCGCCTATTCTGTGATATACCACCTCTTAGTATTTGTTTTGAATCTAATTCTGTTTTACAGTTACTATTTTCTACCTTGGCAGAGACCAGGTGTGTTTTTCACTCTGTGCATCTATTTCATTTATATTTGTTGAATTTAGCCTCTCATTTATCTACACTATTCTTTTTCTCCACTTAATCTGTGGACCTGAATCATATTCCTCCCCAAACATTCTCAACTACAGGAAAAGGAATCTCTGCCTGCTGGCTTGGTTCATGCATGGAAGCTGTCCAGCGCCTTTCAATAGCCCTTGCAGCCTGTTTCTGGAGCTTATTCATATGTGCCCACACTACTTAAGGCAGCAATGAATCTCAAACATAAGCACCAGTATAGCAATATGTACTTTGTTTACTGTGCTTTTTATGATCATTCCTAATATTTTATTTGTTCTTTGACTGCTGTCAGCTTCCAAGTTTTTTTTATTTTGGAATTATCATAATCTCAAGTCCTTTTTCCTGCAATGTAAGGACAGATCAGAAGCCATCATTTTGAATGTGAAGGTACGGATGCTTTATTCACCCTATAAATCCCTTATTTACACTGATTTTGTCACTCTGTCCTTTGTTCTGTGATTTTGTCTCACTCCAGTGTTATTATCAGCAAACTGATAATAACTGCTCACTTTTCTATTTTATATAAGTTGACTCTGTAGTAATTATGGAAAATATGTTGTAGAAGCAGGCAAATGTAAGTATCTATCTTCACTATTCACACTACAAGTTATTTTCTAGTTACTTCCATTTCTGCTAAAAAATTCTCTTCTCCTCCTTTCTAGAAAAAGATTTTATTTGGAAAATTCCCAGTTTCTTCTGCTATGAACACTGAAAAAAATCCAGTCAGAATTTCTGAAGAGATCTTGCCCCTTCTGGGTGTCCTCAAGGATGTCCTTACTGTGCATTCCTGAGGTGCTCTTGTTATGGAGTACTTCAGTACTCTCTCAGGTGCGTCTTGTCCTAGGTATTTTAGTAGAGTCTGCTGCAAAACAGTAGCTTTCATTCTCTTAGTTACTTTTTCTTCAAACTCTTCTTTGACTTCTCAGGCAGTGTACAAGCCTCTCTATTTTGAAAAGTACTTCAACTTTCTGAAGAATTCTTTCTCAGTTTCATGAAACTCCTCTACATAGGTCTTCAGTGACACACTCATCCTTGTAGAGCTGCGAAATGGGAATACATGATGGTCATTGCCACAATGCGCCTGAAAAGCACCTGAAAGGTTTGGAATCAGATGCTGCACATTTCTCAGCTCCATCTTGCAGGCTTATTAATTGTGTGTTCCACAAACCAGTCTTGCCTGGTGCCCAAAAATGTCCTTCTAATTTGTGTCCTGGCACGAATTCTGGTCAATAGACACAGGATAACTGAAGTCTTTTAATTCACTTATATTTCTTCTCCTAAAGCCTCTCTTGTCTCTGTTAATGCATCATAGGAAGTAACACAGAGAAAGCACTGTACTCCTTCTGTTTAAGTCTGTGGATTTAATTGATTCTGATGCCACATTGCTTAGTAACTTGGTCAGTTCTTAAATTTGTTTTGATGCTAAGGTTTGTAACTTATTGTATTAACTGGTTGCTGGTGTGACTTAGATGATAATTTCCATAAACAGTGACATTATTTTATCATATTGACTGCCTTACTTCCACCATGTTTCTGAGGTTGCTGCTATGCCAATATCTTCTCTTAAGGCCAGGCATTCCAGTTCCCTCACAACATATCTTACCTTGGTTTAGTATCAGTGTGGGAACAATTTTACTAGTGTTTTGATTAACTTCATGTGTTTCTGCGTAAATGGAAACTCATCTGCTATCTATTTCTAATTCAGTTACGTCTATCAGTGAGCAACTTCTACCACAGAGAATTTTTTTAGATTTACAATAATCTTAGTAGTAAAATCTGTTTTGGTTAGAATTCTCATAAATTCAGTCATTCACAAATATTTAAAAACTCTTGGTATTGTTGCAAATGGAATAAGTTATTACAGTTAGCTAACAGTAATAAGGGTGCCTTTGTAGAAAAGGAAAGCATAGAGAACAAAAGAATCTGGGGAAAGGATCCACATTTATTGTTTATAACTTTTGTCTCCATGACAACAAGTTTTTGTCTTGTTTTTGGTCATCCGTGTTTGAAAACTAATTATTAAAATGGAATTCTACTCTCACTTTCTGTAAGAATTATATGATATACATGTATCTCTCATAGACCTACCAGGCACCTTCAAAGTCTCATGTCTTTCCAACACATGAAAGACATAAGAAGGCATAATTTCCATTTTTTCCTTCCAATGGCCATGCCATGTATGTCAGCCAGTTCAAGCCATGACTGCATACTCCAGCAATCCCCATGGCCATCTTGCTGAATCACTGCCCAGCAGTTCTCAGGTAGCTACCCTTGTAGAGCAGTGAAAGCCGAGTCTGAAATCTATCAGATCTAATGCAGAAGTAAGATAACAAGGACCCTACGGAAGTCTCATAGTCAAAAATTCCTTAGGCTTCTACCTTCCATTTACTGCAGCTCCATGTTGTAACATGAAAGGCCATACTAGCTTAATCTACATGTAGCCTTCCAGTGCTATTGAAGTTCAGGTTTGAGCATAATACTCGCCTCCAAGGTAAGCTGATGAAACATTAAGAGATTCCTTTCTACAATTTTAACCCTCTAGTGGCCATATTTTTATCTTCCTTAGTCATAATACATAATACAACTATAAATGTAAGGTGAAAAGCAATAGCACAAAAACTTCTGATGAATTCCTGAGTGAATGTCGTGGATATTTTGCCTAATCGTTTGCTTGCTTTCCTCTCTTATGTCCAGTGTGAACGGATGTGCAAAATATTTTTTTTTCTGCCATACCCTCATCCTTCTTTAGTCATCAATAGATCTCTTTTAATGTCTTTACTTTTCCTTTGTGGTGGTAAACATCAATGTTTGTATTTACCTTGACATTTCTGCTGCTGAAATCCTTGTTTGAACCTTTTCAACTGGTTCAAGTCAAAGGCTGTATTGACATTCTGCAGAAACTCCCCTCTTCTTCACTGTGTTCTTCATTCTTTTTTACAGAATAACTCTTTTTTGTTAAAGTCTTTCATATTTTTCCTGTACAATTAATTGTTGAAATAAGACTCTTCTATTGCAGACTCATTAATTTTTATTTCACGTATATCACAACACACTCTTTGCATGTTTGTAAGCACTCTATTTCAAGATTATCAGAAATTAGAACACTTAGCTTCTAGAGGCAGCAGAAGCCTTGCTGCTAAGTAATTACGTATTCTTCTTTTTCCTGTTTTATTATAATTGAGAAAATACACAATGACAACTGTAAATTCTTTGACATCTGCAGTTAAACAGCACCTCTCCTTTTCTTAAAAAAAAAAAATCCTGTTATTTCAACTATGCTATTTTTGTTGAAACAATAGAGCCCCGTACAGGAAATGCAGTGAGATTGTTCTGTCTGCTCTAGTATAAGCTATATTCACAGTAAGGCTTCTGCTGATGGAGCAATTAGTTAAAGAAACACTACCCCAAACAACATAGCTATACAGTTGGACAGTCTCAGTGGAGATTGCTGATTATAGTATATCAGAAGTACTATGTATTATGTATGTGCAGTACAGAAAGATCATGTATTACTTTAACAAGCTCATAACAGAAAACACTGGGAAAAAAGCAGCAGAAAAATACAATTGCTAAAACTGGACAAGATTGTTTCAGATTATGGAAGGGCATAAAATCTTGGGAATATTATGTTAAAGCATTACTACTAATTTAAATTAAAAAAAATACATCATAATTTCGAGTAACTAATGAGGTGTCATTGACTTCCTCTACTGGAGACACATTAGAGCAAAATAAAATGAGATATACCATGGAATTAGAATAGGCTTGTCATACTCCAACCTTGGGCTTTAAAAACCACACAATCCTCAGGTGAATACAACCTGGTAAATAAGGAAAAGTGAGTGTCTCTAAAGCAAATTTGCTGATGTGAAGATACTGTGGCTTTCTAGGGGACAAAGACTTCGACTGTCTATTTGTGACTAATCCACATTCTCTTGACAGTGATATAAGAGAAGACTGAAAGTGCTCAAAACTACAAAAAGTTCTGGACTGGATTAGTTTTAAAAGTAACAAATGCTATGGATTTGGGCAGTGCCCCTTATAGCAAGTTGTATTTGCTGATTTGGGGCAGACATTCTTATCTATGGCAATAGATTTCTAATATAGAAAGAACATTTAAGTAGAAGATACTCCTGTAACATAATTCCTTTTCATTTATTTCCTATCACAAACCTTTTTATAGCTTCATATAAGAGGGGACAATGTAGCATAAAATTTTTGCTGCATATCTGGCACTGGCCAAGACTTTTGACCTGGGGAGCATTTTCCAAACAACACTCTATCTCACTAAAAAATACATGTTTCACTATAAACATAAATAGCACACATGCTAACAACAAGGAATACTTCTAGGTATTTTATTATGTTCACATTGAAAATTTTTTCACACAAAGATTTACAAGATTATACCTAAGGAAAATTTCCTGAAGGAGAAGAGAATATAAATCTCTGTTTTACAGTGAAGAAACATACTCCATAGATCATTTAAGATTCTAAGGAGGCTTGTCTACTTAAAGCTCTACTCAAAAGTTAAAACGACCATTTTTCCTCCCTTAATATGAACAAAAAGAGCCCATTTGGACTATATGCATCTTTTTCTACTTACTTTTTGACATAAAGTATCCAGCATTGGCCACTGTGTACCAGGATTTCCTTGAGATGAATTAAATATAGGCAATATCTGTAGAACAAAAGCATATAGAAGCAATTGTAATTACAGGAAACTTCGGCAAATGCACAGAAACACTTTGCAGCAAAGTGTCTGTTAGACCATTGTTTGGAGAACAATAGTGAAAAACAACCAAAAGATGAAAGAATACCCTTAAGCACCTATGACGTTTCACGATTTTGCCTGTGTAAGTAATTAATGCCACATTTTAGTTTATGGTACATTTGTATTCCACAGCATGGAAATGTTCAGCAGGAATCAGTGTAAATGAGAAATGCTGTTGCAAGGTCTCAGTCTTTTGCATACAGAAACTAAAGAGCATCTAGGCCTGTGTAAAACTGTAAAGGTTGGGGAATGGAATAGAGATGCTGACAGATAATACCTCAAGAGTGGGAAAGAACTCATGCAGCTAGTTTAACAAGTGCAAAAAAGATGGAGGGCTCTTAGACAAGACATTCACTGAACTAATGAAAAGTGTAAGGAGGAATGAACATCAAGCAATAATTCTGAAAACAGGATTTAGTTTTGAAACATCTATGAAAATTTTGCTTATGTGGGCAGAGATATATCTCACTTATAGGAATTTCTGTAATGTCTATAGCTTTTTACATACAAATAGGTCACTCAACAGGCTTTAAAAACAGTGTTGAGCGAGGCCAGATTTTGCTTGTCCTCTGCCTCCCTCCAATTAATCTGGTCTTGACAGGCATCATTTTTCTGCCTCAAGGAACACTTCTATCTTTTACTTGTATGTTTCACATATATTCCCCAGAAATTGTAGCTCCACAGTTCCAGTCTGGGGACAGTATAATTTTGGACAGCAGGTAGGGTGCAATGTCACCCAAATGGCATAATTTTCTTTCCTGATGAAACTCATTTTTGGCTGACACATGTTGACAGACGGTCATCTAGTTGCACTTGATCAGAAAGGAAGCCATGCCAAATGGACATGTGGGAGAAGTTTAGCCTTTCCACTATTTCAAGGAAAGTAACAGATGTGGGGTGAGTTTGCAGTCTTCAGGCACTAGCTTAAATATAAAAGACCTATTTTGCACCTGGTTTAATTTGAAATGTATACAAGAATGCCTCTTAAAATTCTAAAATCCTTTAAAATCTATGATAGATTTTCTCTTTATTTTTTATTCACAGTATGCATTTCAGCACTACTGGAATAAAACTCTTCTAAAAATGTGGTCAGAAAAGTGTGTAGTGGAATCATATAAGCTGAACTGCACTGCTTGTAGCATGAACAATGCGTGCCACTGCTAGGAAAAAAATCACATTTTAGGTGATTGTGCAGCTGCTGTAGAGCTGAAAGATTCAAAAATTTGAGCTCCACTCTGTCATATACCCATATCACAGACATTCAACCCTTTTAGCTGCTGTCTACTGATTGTTGTTCACTGGTTTCTAGGTCAGGAACTTCCAGACTTTGGCTACTGAGTCTGAGGACGTTGGCAACATACAAAGAAAAGTGAAGGTGTTCTCCTTAGCTTCTGGCAATTTCTGTTCTGCCTTCTTGCTCTCACATGTGGTCCAGAGCTGCTGCTTCCTGATGTCTTCTATGGCATCTCCTTCACTTTATCTTCCCAATGACTCTTATCAAGCCTTATGGAATTTTTACATAGTAAATTGAGTTTGAATGCTGTAGGTCTACATACCTGAGTACTAAAATATATTTCTGTTTCAGTTTCAAGTAAATGCTGTTGAGAGATCTTCATTTACACCTCTTTTCTTCTGGAAATGTTCATTTTATAGATAAACTTTTTGTGTAAATGTGGAGTTTTCAGATCCACAGTATAGATGGCATTTACATTTTCATTTCTGCAGCAGTTGTTACATTCCTGCAGTGGAGGTTTTATATGTGATTCAAGCACAAAATATGACAATCCACACTGGAGAGGAGGGGAGGAAATCTGCTCAGAGTTTGCTAAGACTGCTTCACTTGCTTGCATTACTTATTCAATTACTGAAATGAAATGGATTTCATAAATTTTGCCCACAAATGCTCGTATAAAGCCATAAAGAAATTGGAATAGACATGCCATATGCTTCTCAATAAAAATAGTCTTATTTTTTAAGTAACTGGAGACTGAGTATGAAAGATGATTCCTTGACTTTTTTGTCCCATGGCTTGTTAAGAGTTCACAGTCCCGGTGTTGATTGCTGAGTGTCAGCGATGATATACAGCAGAGCTCTAAACTGTCAAGAATGAAGTGACTATACCCAAGGTACCAATCTCTACTCTGCTATATCACCCCACCTCAGCAGTCCTGTTGTGAATATCCATGACATATATTTGCCTGTGACACCCTGTGCTGCAACACAAGTTGATGCACCCTTCTTTCATTCAAATTAACCAGTAAGGAAGCTCCTGCAGTGGAACTGGTGTAAAGTAGCCTGGCAGCTTGATGACTTGCTTGTGTTTCAGAGCAAGTCCATATAGCTCTGAGGACAAATCACTATGTGGGGCACATTCACTACATTGGGATATCACAGAATCACAGAACAACCAGGTTGGAAGGGACCCATCGGATCTTCTGGTCCAACCATTCCTATCTAACACTAAACCAAGTCCCTCAATACCTCATCCACCCGTGTCTTAAACACCTCCAGGGAAGCTGAATCAACCACCTCCCTGGGCAGCCTGTTCCAATGCCCAATGACCCTCTGCGTGAAAAAAATCCTCCTAATCTCCAACCTAAATCTCCCCTGGCGGAGCTTGAGGCCATTCCCTCTCGTCCTGTCCCCTGTCCCTTGGGAGAAGAGGCCAGCTCCCTCCTCTCCACAACCACCTTTCAGGTATTTGTAGAGAGTAATGAGGTCTCCTCTCAGCCTCCTCTTCTCCAGCCTAAACAACCCCAGCTCTCTCAGCCGCTCCTCATAGGGTCTGTTCTCCAGCCCCTTCACCAGCCTCGTCGCTCTTCTCTGGACTCACTCCAGAGCCTCAACATCCTTCTTGTGGTGAGGGGTCCAGAATTGGACACAATATTCAAGGAGCGGCCTCACCACTGCTGAATACAGAGGGAGAATCACCTCCCTGGACATGCTGGTCACACCGTTTCTGATACAAGCCAGGATGCAATTGGCCTTCTTGGCCACCTGGGCACACTGCTGGCTCATGTTCAGTCGGCTGTCGACCAACACCCCAAGGTCCCTCTCCTCCTGGCAGTTTTCCAGCCAGGCTTCTCCCAGTCTGTAGCTCTGCATAGGGTTGTGAGGAAGCCTCGCTTCCTGTAGTCCCTCCAAGAGACCTGTCCCCTGTTCCAGAGCCTATAAATCTTCCTTTTTTTTCTAATTTGACTCAAGATTTCCCTACTTAACCAAGCTGTTTTTTTCCCCTGCCGGCCTTTTTTCCAGAACACGGGGATGGCTTTCTCCTGAGCTGCCAGGATCTCCTTTTTGAAGAACTCCCAGCCCTCATGGGCTCCCTTGCCCTCAAGTGCTGTCTCCCAGGAGACTTTGCCAACCAGCCTTCTAAACAGTTCAAAGTCTGCCCTCTGAAAATTTAGTGCTACCGTCCTGCTTACCACCCTCTTCACTTCACCTAGGACAGAAAACCCTATCATCTCATGATCACTAAGACCTAGGCGACCCCCTACTATCACATCCCCCACAAGCCCCTCTCTGTTGACAAACAACAAGTCCAGGAGGGCACCTTCCCTCGTAGGTTCGTTGACCAGCTGTGCAAGGAAGTTATCTTCCACGCTCTCCAGGAACCTCCTAGACTGCTTCCTTTCTGCTGTGTTGTACTTCCAGCAGATATCAGGGAGATTGAAATCTCCCACAAGACTTGGAGATTGACCCCAGCTGTTTAAAGAAGAGCTCATCAGCTGCTTCTCCTTGGCTGGGTGGCCTGTAACAGACTCCCATCTCAAAGTCTCCCTTGTTATGGGCTCCCTTGATCTTAACCCACAGGCACTCAATCTCCTCATTGCCACAGTCCATCTCGGAGGTGTCCAAGTCCTCCCTTAAAAAGAGGGCTACTCCACCCCCTCTCCTACCCTTTCTATCCCTCCTGAAGAGTTTATACCCCACCATACCCGAACTCCAGTTATAAGAGTCATCCCACCACGTTTCCGTGATGGCAACGACATCAAAGGCACCTTGCCCTACAACGGCTTCCAGCTATTCCATCTTGTTCCCCATGCTGCGTGCATTGGTGTAAATGCACTTCAGCTGAGTAGCTGAGCCTTCCGCCCTCCTAGAGGGGACTACTCCTCCTGGAGTAGTTGATGCCAGAATATCTATATCTCCCTTGTTGAGCGATGCTGCATTCTCCCCCACTACCTGTATGGTGACGCGCTGGTGGTCCTCACCAGCACGCCCCCTCCTAAACTCCAGTGGCCTACTTCCAGGCACACAGTTGTCTAGCTTGGACTGGATCCCCTCCCCCTTCACACCTAGTTTAAAGCTCGATTTATGAGCTTAGCTAGGTTTTTAGCAAGGGCCTTAGCCCCACTAGGAGACCCACGTGTCCCAACCTTTGCATCCATGTCAGGGGGTGCACGAGCCACTCCGTGGTCAAAGAACCCAAAGCCCTTTTCCTCGCACCAGGTTCGGAGCCAGGCATTAATTGAGTCCTTCTTAGTATTCTGCGGGTCTGCTCCATGTATCCTGGGGATGGAGCAGATATATTCAACATTTTAACTGAACACATACTTAATTTTCATGACCTCATTTTGAGAAAATCTGTCTTGGTTTGTGAGGCAGATCAGCAACCGAGAAACAAAATTAAGATAGTAAGACAAAAGAAAATCAAGAGACAAAAAAACTCTTATACCAACCCCAAGAGTTCTAGAGCTATAATGGGCTAAACAAGGATGAAAAAACTTTTCTGTGGCTGTGAGAAGATAGTATTCTCTAACCTTTATTTCCATGAAAAACTCATGCATCCCAGTTTAAAACCACTCTAATGAAATACTAATTTTGTTGCATTTTATAAAGAAGGCATCTCGATACACTTGAAGTTACCAAGGTTATCTGAGTCTGCTTCATGGGGCTCAGAGATAAGATTGAGTTATACAGGAGATTTGCATTCTTCCTGGGAGGCTAGGCAGTATACCCTTAAGATCATTAATAAATATTACATATAATTAATACAACTTCCTGGATTAAGGTGGCTAGCAGATGTGGTTTAGGACCCTAGAATCATAGAATCACCAGGTTGGAAGAGACCCATTGGATCATCAAGTCCAACCATTCCTATCAACCACTAAACCATACCCCTCAGGACCTTGTCCACCCATGCCTTAAACCCCTCCAGGGAAGCTGAATCAACCAGCTCCCTGGGCAGCCTGTTCCAATGCCCATTGACTCTTTCTGTGAGAAATTTTTTCCTAATGCACAGCCTGAACATCCCCTGGCAAAGCTTGAGGCCATTCCTTCTTGTCCTGTCCCCTGTCACTTGGGAGAAGAGGTCAGTTCCCTTCTCTCCACAACCTCCCCTCAGGTAGTTGTAGAGAGCAATGACATCTCCTCTCAACCTCCTCTTCTCTAAGCTAAACAACTCCAGCTCTCAAAGCCGTTCCTCATAAGGCCTGTTCTCCAGCCCCTCCACCTGCCTTGTCGCTCTTCTCTGGACTTGCTCCAGAGCCTCAACATCCTTCTAGTGGTGAGGGGTCCAGAACTGAACACAGGATTCAAGGAGCAGCCTTGCTGGTTACATAATTTCTGATACAAGCCAGGATACCATTGGCCTTCTTGGCCACCTGGACACACTGCTGGTTCATATTCAGTCAGCTGTCAAACAACACCCCCAGGTCCCTCTCCTCCAGGTAGCTTTCTAGACAGACTTCCCCTAGTCTGTAGCTCTGCATAATGTTGTTGTGTCCCAAGTGCAGGACCCGGCATTTGGCCGTGTTAAACCTCATCCCACTGGACTCTGCCCAGCATTCCAGCCTGTTCAGGTCCCTTTGCAGAGCCTCCCTACCTTCCAGCGGACTGACACTTGCACTCAACTTATTGTCTTCTGCAAACTTGCTCAGGGTACACTCAATGCCTTCATCCAGGTCATTGATGAAGACATTGAACGGGGCTGGACCCAGCACTGAGCCCTGTGGAACTCCACTTGTCACTGACCTCCAGCTGGATTAATCTCCATTTCCCACCACTCTCTGGGCCAGAGGCTGACAGATTCCTAAGCAGAATGCTGTGAGAAACCGTGTCAAAGACTTTTCTGAAGTCCAGGAAGACACATCCACAGGTCTCCCCTCACCCGGAGGTGATACAGGACCTCAAGTTCTGACTTTTTAGTAGCTGGATGCCAGATGAGTTTTCCAAGGACATCTCAATTGGACTAGATTTGTGTGATCAGCTGGACTGAACCCAACATCCCCTTTGAGTATGATAGGAGCTTAGGTTACATATCTACTGGAAAGCATTTATGTGGAAATGCAAGTGTAAATTTCAAGCTGAATCATAGAATAGAATCATAGAATGGTTTATGTTGGAGGGGACCTTGAAGATCATCAAGTTCCAATCTTCTTGCCACAGGCAGGGGCACCTTCCACTAGATCAGGTTGCTCAAAACCTAACTTGGCCTTGAATACCTCTGGGAACACGGTGTCCACAACTTCTCTGGGTGATCTGTTCCAGCACCTCACCATCTTCACAGCAAAAAAATTTCCTCCTGCTATATGATTATGATATAAATCTACACTATTTCAGCCTAAGACCATTACATGTAATCCTATTACTACACTCCCTAATAAGTCTATCTCTAGCATTCCTAGAGGCCCCATTTGAGTACTGGAAAGCTGCTATTAGGTCTCCCGGGAGCCATGTTTTCTCCAGGCTGAACTGTCTCAGCCTGTCCTTGTCTGGGAAGTGTTCCAGGTCTTTCATCATCCTTGTGGCCCTCCTCTAGACTTGAACTAACAGTTCCACGTCTTTCTTGTGCTGAAGATTCCAGAACTGAATGCAGTGAGGTCTCACGAGAGCAGAGTACACGGGCAGAAACACCTCCCTTGACCTGCTGCTCACAATTCTTTTGATGCAGCCCAGAATATGCTTGGCTTTCTGAGGTACAAGTGCACATTGCTGGTCCATGTTGAGCTCCTCATCACCAGCACCCCCAAATCTTTCTTTTCAGGATTGCTGTCAATGCATTCTCTGCACAGCCTGTATTTTTGCTTTGGATTGCACTAACCCTTGTGCAGGATTTAGCACTTGGCTTTGTTGATCTTCATGAATTTAACATAGGTCCACCAGCCAGGCCTTTATAGGTTCCTCTGGATAGCATCTCTTTCCTCCAGTGTATTGAATCACACCATAAACAGTGGAACCAAGGCTGGAGAAGATGACCTCTATACTTTCCTTCCAATCACAGCCATTCTGTGAATCCAAGCTGTTCAATATCACTATCTGCATGCTATCACTCCAATGTAAATGTAGACAATGTGCAGGAGCATTGTAAGGACAAGGGGTATTTTCAAACCATATAAATAGAATGGTATGATTTTTTGGATAAATAATTTTTTTTTACTCTAGGTTGCTCTGTAAAAATGCCTACAAACTTCACGGCCAAGTGAAGAAGTATTTTTTATATGCATGGCAGTTAGTTGCTGTAATGAACATTACATGATTAAGAAGCATAACAGAGTCAGTGGATTGTAGTTGTTATTGAAGTGTATGTCCATGCTTTGAACCACATAATGAAACATGAAGGCATTTGGATGTACTGTTTGACATTTTGAAAAACTGCTATGCATAGTAAGTTTTATCTGTTTCCTTGCTTATGCCAGTCAGAACAGCATTTCTGAAGGACTTCTCTAGGATTGTCAAGATCATACTACTCACTTCTTTAATTTTAATACAGATCTTATGGTCCGCAAGGATAGTATTCACAGAATATGCTGGAATGGGGCCTGTCCAAATGTGAAAGTAGTCCCAATGGTTTCCACTGTAGTCACTGGAGTTGCTCCAGAGTTTCCTTGGCATAAAAAGTCAGTGTTAAGTTTTAAAGGAGGCAATGGTAAGGAAAGCAAGGTAGGCTCAGGTATAATTCATTTTCACTAAAATCCTCATTCAAAAGACAATACAAAACAAACAAAAAAGCCATTAATTTTCCTCCATACCACCTCTTTTTGCCCTATTGGAAACAAGGTTGGTACATATTAGGCACCTTTTCCAATGCCAGCATTTTGTTCATGACACAACTCTGTAAAAGTACAGAGCTCCTGAGTCATCAAATATAACCAGTAGTTTTCAGAAACACTACATTAAAAAAACCTAAAAAAAAAATCTAATACCAGAAGACAGTATGAATGCAGCGTGCAATGCTGCCATGTGGATTGCAGGACTGGTAGTGTTTAGTTGTTTAAGTAAGCTAGAATACAATCAACCTCAGACAGACCAATTGTACTATACTAGATAAAGTATCTATCTTATAAGGATAGAAATCACACTAGGTAATAGGCAGATTAGCCCCTGAAATGACCATATTAGTTGCTGTATGCTGGAAAGGGATAAGTTTACTGACAGCAGGTTTATGAAATATAGGTAAAATGAAGAGGTTCTTTATTTTGAGATCGAGACCAAACTTCATTCAAGAGCAAAAATGCAAGACTGACTAAACAAGATGTGGAATAATAGTTTAAATTGAAGAAGCAGATCTTCCACAGTTCCCAGAGTTCAAATTTTTTTGTTTCAAATATTTTTTTTTTCTTCCTTAGATCTTTGAGAATTTGCCTAGTTTCAGCTGGGATAGAGTTAATTTTCTTCCTAGTAGCTGGCATAAAGTTGTGTTTTGTATTTAGGCTGAGAAAAATGTTGGTAATACACTGATGTTATAGTTATTTCTGAGCAGTGCTTACATTAAGTGAAGGACTTTTCAGTTTCTCATACTGTCCTGCCAGCAAAGACACGGGGGTTGTACAAGAAGTTATGAGGGGGTACAAACAGGCCAGCTAACCTCAGTTGGCTAAAAAGATATTCCATATCATTTGAAGCCACGCTGAACAATAAACCTGTGGGAAACTGGCTGGGGTGTGGCAGCCGTTGCTCAGAGACTGGACTGGGCATTGGTCAGCAGGTGGTGAAAAATTGCATTGTAAATCACTTTTAAAAATATATTTCTTTCTAATTGTTATTAATACCTCTTCCTTTTCTATCATATTAAACTGTCTCTTTCTCAACCCATGACTTTTACCTTTTTCCATTTCTCCCCCCATCCCACTGCAATGGGAGTGAGTGAATAGTTCTGTGATGTTTAGTTGCTTGCTGGGATAAACCACAATATACTGATTGTCAGCAATCAGCTTTTGAATCTTTATGATCTGCAGCCCAATTTGAAATGGCAAACTTTGGTGGCCGTGATCTGGTAGGCAGGCTTTAACAGCCATGATCCTTCACATTCCTTAGCACATACCTGAAAGGGAAGTCCGCCTTGCACTGAAAAGTTAGTACATTCCAAAAGCAGCACAGTCCTGCATAAAAAACTGACAAGCCCATTCATCAAAGCTTACAAGAGAAACAGATTGTACCTGGTGAATGCAGCCTCCTTGTGCTATGTTATGAAAATCAGTAATTTTTCCTCAGTCATAAAGAGGAGCAAAACTCTTAGCCAAAATAACTTTCATACATGTATTAATCTTACCTAAAGTAATCTCATTGCTACAGCCACATACTACCACAAATGATCAAGAAAAACCTTTGCCTATAATATGACCAGATCCTTCTTTGGGACTGATATTTTCTGATTGTCTTTTTTGATTTCAGCCTTCAAGCTAGTCTTTCTACATAAGTATGTCTATTTCTATTTATGCTACTGGTAAAAAGCAAAGTTCTTCCTCTAGGATGAGGAAGAAGAAAATTGAAAAGAGATTTCAAGGCTAAGAAATTGTGAGAATCTCTTGAAGAAAATTTTTGAATTTTATTTTGTCAGTTTATGGTGCATTTCAGAAGACAATAAAAATATATACCACCTTAGCTCTCACCATCAACAGATCACATACTATTTTAGAGGCTGTGTAACAAGATATTACATGCTCATTTCCTGATTATAGTGTACTAGTCACTGTAAATTCAACAGTTCCAACAATGAATTTTTTCAGTAGCTGACTTCTTTTTCTTGTTACAAAGCTTTTAGTTTAAATGTATTATCTTGTTCTCCTGGTAAAAATGCCACACTGGCAATCTATTCTGATGCACATCCTAGAGGCATAATGCCTCAGAAATATGATCTGTGGAGTGCCCGAGACTCCTCTTTTACGTCGCAAGCAGGTGATGTCATAATGGCAGTGAGGGCTACCCGGGGCAACCCAGGGATTTCATAGATTACCTCTAATAATCTGTATTGCCAAAACATAGTTGACCAGGTACTCTAAACAACTATGTATCCCTTTGGATTTGGACTTCATCCCATTAATACAAAGACTATATAATTAGAATTGTAAAAGGGTAAAACATTAAAAATATGAAGTGAGAAGCATCAGTATTATCCTTCAGACATACCAGCAGACAGCAAAATCTCTAGAAAGAAAAGTTATCACTCTTATATGTTTAACAGGATGGCTTCTCTCATTCTTCCTGGCATCTGACAGGATACTTCTGAATGCCTGCTTTTGCTCTGTTCTCCAGGTAAAACTCACTAGTTGGATATGCCTGTTTTGGATAGCAGACAGGGTTTATGGGTGATGTGGAGGTTATCTTATATTCATATAGGGACTTCAGGGTTCATTTCTCATCCTACTGAACATTAGAATTTGAGCAATGAATTTCTGGCAATTTACTTTAATGAAATCTGTGAGTTTCACTTGAAAGAATATTGAATGAACTAAAAAATACATATTGTAAAAATAAATCAGTTAAGAACATATATTCTGCAGAGCTTTATTATTAGTCTATATTTCACAGAGCAGATATAATAAACAAAAGGTCATATGTAAATACCATAATGCAGAGCTTTAGTTGCAGTAAAGTCTTTAGTGCTGTCTTTCGTAACCACTAGAACCTGCTGCTTGTGCTAAAAGATAAAGGTCAGATTATACTTTGAAAATAATGCACTAAAAATGGAATCTATTCATTTGACTTGGTTTAAAATTACATTATCATTGACAATAATAAAGTATCCTTATCGGGTTTGATTTTTATTCACAGTTTATTTGACGTCTTTTGGGTGTCAATTTCCTATTTGTCAATGTGTTTTGAATCGGCTATTATCATTCGAAAACCTGATGCATCAGTTATGAGATTTTGTAATGAACTTGTCGTAAATTTCACTTTATGTGGGATGTTACATCTAGATCAATTTGATGCATTTAAAAGAGGAAAAGACCATCATCAGTAAAAATACAAGGTATGTCTCCACAGAAATGATGCAACAGAGAAAATAGCACTGCTTATAAACCTTGTAGTAAATGTAGCTCCTATGATTTTCTTTGTGTAATATAGAAGACAGATTATGTCAGGGAAATACTAATTAATCTCAGACAATTAATGGATAATGTACACAAACCCACTTCTATTCCCTTGTTTTTTTTCCCCAGCACAAATCACCCATAAACTTGGCTAACTTGTTATTTAAACTGAGTTTATGAGTGCTTGCTAAAGTGGAGCAGCATGAAACAGATCAGTTGTATTAATGAATATTCACTGAAATCTTTGCAGAGGTTTTTTATTTTCACTTACACCTGCATTTCTTCATTAATTGAACTGTAATAACATTAGTAAAATTATTCATTATTGACATAAATTGAGGAAAGAATTGGGTGCCTAAAAGAGAGAGGAATGACTATGAGGAATGGATAGGCTTGACCTGCCTACTTACACACTTCAATGGTGGGGAAGGAGAAAGCAGTAGAGAAGAACAATGCAAGAGAAAGAAAAGTAAAGCTACAAAATGGTTTGGCTTGAACTGATGCTCAGATCCTGGGCTTTCAGTAATACCCACTATTTATGAGTTAATTACAATACTATTCATCCCACAAATCCTTATTTTCATACCACTTG
This sequence comes from Coccyzus lansbergi, assembly GCA_033558105.1. Classification (NCBI taxonomy): domain Eukaryota; kingdom Metazoa; phylum Chordata; class Aves; order Cuculiformes; family Coccyzidae; genus Coccyzus; species Coccyzus lansbergi. The sequence goes on from JAUMJK010000694.1 coordinate 912,439, forward strand.
CTGACACATAGTTTCCTTGCTAACAATAAACTAGCTAGCCACTGAACTATAGTGGTTTAGGAGAGTTATTAGATAGTTATTATTTCCATGGTAGGTGCCAACTGCTAAAATTACCTCTGGTGTTGACCCATAATTTCTGCATGTTGTCCTGGGTGATCTGTGTTGGATCCCTTTCTCAGCACAGCCCTTTATGATCAGTGTGTACAGTAGACTGAACTGTCACTTTGGCTTTTCATCTCTGTAGACTGCTATAAACACAATCATTACAGTGGCTCTAAAGAGAGACAATTTTTTTCTGACAACACAGTGCAAAATAATGCTTGAAGTGATGCACCAAGATTCTGGAGATATTTTTCTAGAAATCAAGAGTTCCTGACACTAGAACCTTTGCACTGCAACTTACCTAATGTGAGATTAAGACTCTTCAGTACTCTATTTATACTGCTTTCTCTCATAGGCAGAAGAATTACATGAAACTGGGAGTCATAAAAAACACATTTCCAATAATATCAGCTCACTGAGAAGTGTTATCCCCACTTCAAATATCCCACCTACAAAGTGGTGATAATAGTAATTACCACTCTGTCTTGTGTGGACACACAAACAATGAGGTTTTGCTATATAATGTTCCAAACAATAAAACTATACATCTGTATACAATATAAATAAGACATTCAAAACTAAATAGAGACAAAGCACTATATTACTGTCAGCAGATTTAAATGCTGTTTTCTGTTGTAGAAGTTGCCTAAAACTACTGGAAGAATCCAGATTTAATTTAGGAGTTAACTCCTTAGGAGTTAATGTGGAAAAGTACATTTTAATCAGTGAGCCTCTGTAGATATATTTACTATTTTTTTTTGTTCAAGTCATGTTAGTAAGTGAGTTGCATGCACATTATGATCTTCTGCTTTACTATGTGGTAGTTAAAATCTGTTAATTCAGTTCTAATACAACCAAGACTACAGTCCACATAAATGTTTACTGTCTTCTGTAAGCCAAGAGAGTTCTGCAGTCTGCTCCAGGGTTTAGAGCAAGAGGATTGCAAAATTTTTTCCTTTAACTTTTTTTTTTTTTTATAAGCACCCATGTGGTGAGTAAATCCTTGTGGCTTAAAAAGTAGAAGATAAAAATAACATACTAGTAGGTTTTTTTACAAAATCACCATGAGGTAACAGGAACACCAGATATACAGTGATGAAAGATTTGTCCTGTTCTATGAGCCTTCCCTATCATGTTGGCTGAACAGATCTGTCATATGATGTCCCAGATCTCTAGAGGAATTGTAGCACTGCATGTGCAGAAGGATGATGCCTTTGATGGTTGAAATTTTATATGTCCCAGATGGAATGTCATTGCTATGACTACCTCTAATCTGGTGGACCTGAAAGCATTTCTAGGCTTCTTGAACCAAGTGTGTACCTTCTCACATATGGACTAAAATTAAATGAAAGTCAGGAATTCCTCAGGGCTTTGGATTATTCAGAATAAACCTGGATATCCAAGTTAGAAGGAAGACATAGCATGTTTCCAAAACATCCCCCATTTGATAAATGAGATGACCCTGCCATATGTTACTGACTAGACCCACCCCTAAGCATATGTGAAGATTACTGAGGGTTTGGTTTTTTTTTTGATTCTAACAGCTCCAGTAGAGGCCAGGCATTTTGATCTCCTTTTGAGCAGGAGATATGTCATTACTGAGGCTGGTAGCACTATATTCCCTAAATGTTTTATCATGGACCTTGGAAAATTTGCTCTTGTTTTGAAAAGGATAGGTGGATACTTGAACTCATAGAGACATGTCTAATTACAAGCTGACATCAAAATCAAACCTGAAGATTAAAAAATCTTTTTAGCAAAAAGGAAGTGTAAATAGTTGTCATAATGACAGTCTTCATAGATTCTAAGGTCTGGGTAAATTTTTTGCCTTGTCATTTTGAGATGATTAAAATATCAGCATTGCAGCTGCTTTCTTCAAGAAAATCTGTGGCTGCAGAATTATAATACATATGGTAATAGTACATTAGTGTAGTATTATTCACATCACTATAGTTAAACTTGGGTCAGCACTTCCTTTTTAGACTCCTACAAGTTAGGATTTGCCCAAGCACATTTCCTTTCAACTGACTTAGAACATGATGCCTCAACCTTATATCTATATTTACTTTTTTTCCCACCCTCTAATCTCTTTGAAAAAGCTCTACTCAAAAGCTCTTAATCTCATGGCTAAAGCTCTTAATGTGATTACGATCTTTTATTTAAAAATCTGTGGTATGTTTAATTGGCACTGAAACCCCTTCCTGGTCTGTAGCATTACAACCAATATGCTACTGGAAATGAAATTGTCATGTGAAGACTTCTTCACCTAAATAACTCTCCATTAGCTTAGCAGTCCCACAAATGTACTTTGTTAATACAAATGCTGGTGAAAGGTGAGGTCCCCTTAATAAACTTTATTCTATTTAGCAGCCTTCAAACTTAAAGTCCTTTGAAGAGATGAAATGCAAATATTCAGTTACTGAATCCTTTTGTTCAAATTTATCCACTGGAGTCTCCAGTCTTACTGGAGTAAGTCTGTCTTACTTCAGAGATTTCCGAAATTCCAGAAAGTGGAAGCAGAAGATAGTGTTTATAAAAACCTTATCTCCAAACATTTTCAGCTTAATTTAGCAAAATCAGAGTGCTATTTGTTCAAATAATACTCCCTAGTTTCATACCTGTCTGCTTTTGGACTCATTAACTTGTTTTCTATCCTAAACAGCACCTAAGGAGGAGCCAGACAAAATGATCATTGCATGAAGCAAAGGAGAACATGTGCCGTTCACAAGCTAAAGGTCTATTCGGGTCTCCATAGTGATTGTCTATGTTTCATTTTTAGCAGCAAATTTCTGTTCTCTGTTGGTCATTCCTAGCTGGAACAACTTTAAGGATATGGTTCAGAAATGCACTATATCCTGATGACCTCAACGTATGTCCTGTGGTTGTGGTTAACAGAGAAGCACCTTGAAGCTGGTATTTGAAATCTTTTCTGTAATGGACTTCTCTGGGAACTGTAATTAATTTAACCCCCTTCTTTGACTTTTGGTAACTTTAGTCTACCTAGAAAGAAAGAAACTGTAGGACTGTTGTCTGTCCTGACCTTTTTGCTGTAGTTTCTAGACTGTACTCAATCCTCTTTTCCTTCAAGTTGCAGAACTAGAAGGCCTTTTCTAAACACTTGAGATAGCAATTATGATGACTAATTTGGTCAGTTTACAGTAGTTAATTAACAACTAGTTTGAATCTATTGGTGTCTTCCCTTGGGCAGTCTGCATGTTCCAGACCATAAGCATCCTCTACTTACCCTTACATGCACCAAGTAGCTACAAAATCAGCCCTAGATGCTTTAGCCACTTAAATGTCAAAGGAATGCCAGCTTCTGCCTGTTAAGAGCACTGCATATGTAACCACAGTGTGGTTTTGATGAAATACCTTGTTTTAAAGTCCTATTTTACCTAATTTGGAAAGATGTTTTACTCTCAGAGGTTTTTGGATATGTTGTGTTTTTTTTAGTTAATATGAACTTGAGTTCTTTTTTCTGCCCTGTCACCTAAGACTAATGACGACTGGTGGTGCTTCTACTTTGCAGTCTGCAGTCGCTCTACAGTCAGTCATACCACTGTTTCCAAAGCCTGGCTGCATCTGATAATTGGTGTAGCCAGTACATAAATTAATAAAGAAAGAAGTGCAAATAGTGCAATAGCTGCAGAACAGTACGGCTAGAAGAATTTGTCAAAGAAATCTACTTGCCAAGCAAGCATTCTTTGATGCTTTATTTTTCTGAGGGCAAGATCCCTGGGTCTTTTACCAGCCTCAGAGACTTCCCATCACTTTTAAGCCTGCTCTGACAGGCAGCTGGAAGAAGCTCCCATCTGTGTATTCTGGAATTTCTTAACTATAGCTTTAATCATGTCCACTGTCAAAAGTGTTATGGATAAATATATTGCTTTTCGTTCAAGCAGAGCTTCACTACTGTCCGTATAATATACAGAAAAAAATCTTTGTGCGTGTGATTTATTACATATCTTACATTGCTTCTACACCCTTTTTCTCACACTGTTTTCAGCTTACTCAGACCTCTTTTTTCCAAGCCTGATAATCTGTAAAGTCTCTAATGCAGTTGAAGTATGAGTATATTATATATTGTTAGACTGAATTCTACAAGGTATGCAGAAGGATTTACTTTGTACTTAATGTTAGGGTTTAATTTTACACCTAACCTGCACAGTTATAAAGCCTGCAGCAAGTCTGAAGCAGAAACTGTCAGTATCTATACTTCTGACCCTTTATCTTGATCATTAAATTGCCAAACAATATGTCTGCCTCCATGTGAATTATTGTGATCTGCCAAATGGCCTCCCCAGCTAAACTCTTCTCACTGACTTTCATACCTTGTACTTTTGAACTGCTGATGTCTTTCCTCTACAATTTGGCTTACAAGGGTTTGTATCAACTAGAACTTGGTGTGTCATCCATAACAAAATCCATGGTCTAAATTACACAATGGATAGAAAAAAAGAACTAATATATGGAGAAGGACAACAGTCAATGGAAAAAAAACAAGCCTTTGTCTCTACCTGTGCCTTACACCAGGGCTTACATACCTTAGTTAGCAGGGAGGCACATACTCCTGCTTGGCGTTTAGAGTTCCCTATTCTGCTTTGCAGCAAAGCTTCTAACTTGCTTTTCTGCAAAGCATATCTATGTCATTCTTTCTTTCAAGAACATGACTGGAAGTGGCACTTCCCGCATTACGATATGATACTTACTTGGAGATACTTTGCATTAAATAGTTCAGAATTGACCATATTTCCAACAAAAACTGACCAGTCATTTGACCAGATGTATAAACAGATCTTGAAAGAACAGATTAGCTCTCTACTTCCTGTGAACAAGCGAGTCCTTTGAGTACCATGCGACACAACAATATTCACACTTTACATCCTAATTACTTCTGTTATTTTGAGTACACAAGAAGAAAGTCAACAGAAAGTTCAAAGGAGGACCTACCCTGAGGACTTTGAGGTAATAGAGCAGTTTCAGAAAGCTGATCTAGAATGCAGAGACACTGATACCTCTGTTTAGCAATTCTCATTGCTTACTTTTCTGAAAGTTAGAATATTACATGTTATTGTTTTCACATTTTGAAACACATATGAACCTCCAGCCTAGGCTTCCTCTCTTCTTTATGTAGACATGTCTCTTCTCATGGAATATTTTGCACATGTAGCTGTGCTAACAGTGAAGCCTGCTAAACAGAGGATTCTGCCCAGTGCTTATTTCCTGAAAACAGCTTATCTGGGCTTTATATTTACAGCTGTTTTGCAGCATGTCCATAGGAATTCCCTTATGCTGCTGAGAAATGCTGCATGTGGCACGCAGGGTGCAAGCACACAGATAAGCTTAGCACCTGACCTCTGTATGCTTAGCAGATGCATCCTGATTTTCCAACCATACGCCAGGCAAACAACAATTTTGAGTGTGAAATAGCACCCCAACTGTCAGTAACCAGATGCCTAGAACCTCAAGATATATGAAAAATCAACAAAATCTATCTTGAAATATTTCAATCAACAAAAGGACTTCTCTGAAAAAAACCTACAGATAAAATAGCCAAACTGCAGAAGCATGCCTTAAATCTTTGTTATTCTAGGTAATTAATGCTAGTCTAAGACCACAGAACAGTCAATATTCAGAAACTCCTTGGTATATCCAAAAGTAACAGTAATCATCAAGTAATTAAGTAATAATCATCAAGTACTTAGGCATACTGTAGTCTGTATCAGTATCCAATACCAACTGGCATCAAGTAGACTGTGAATGACAAATATTACAAAAAAATCCATTAGAAATCCTTTAAGGAAATGATTATTAATATCTACTGAAACCAACATTTCTTCTCCCACTGAAGATGGCACAAGTCAGGTAATGGGTTGTACTATCGTAATGTTAATAAGCTGAATTTGCTCAAAATGTACTTCCCAAAGGGTGCTGGCCAAAACAGTTAATACAAAAAAATGGACTAGATCACTTTAGCATTTTTTCCAGTAGTAGATTTGACTACTATGGAAGAGGCATAGCCTTTAAAAACACCTTGTAAACTCTTTTGCATTGCATTGCCATTTCTGCCAAGTCCATATGATGACTATCAAAGAGAAAACTCAAGATGACACAGCCAACAGTAATGTAAAGCCTACTGCTTCAACTTCAGGCAATCTGACCTAGTGGGAGGTGTGCCTGCCCAAGGCAGGGGCAATGGAATGAGATGATGTTTAAGACCCCTTCCAACCCAAACTGTTTTGTGATTCTATGAAATGCTAGGAAAGGTGAATTCATAAAAAGAGCATAAGGCGGTGGATGTCACAGGATTTGCAGCTGGAAGTACAATATAACTACTGATCAGCAACAAAAAGTTGTGAAAAGATTACTTCCCTGACTCTTCAAATACTAATTATTCTTTGAGGTATTCAGAACTTGCCTGGGCATGACCCTGAACAACATGATCTATCTTTGAAACTGGACCTGACTTTGAAGCTGTCACTGCTTTGAACAGGGGATTGGACAAGATGACCTCACGAGATCTGTTCCAAAACAAGTGATTCTACGATTCCACAGTTCTACTTAATGCTAGGAATAAACCCCCTTCATGACTCATACTACACAACTAATACATGAAATGTCCTATAAATATCAGCAAGTGCTTTCTAGGGCTAAAATTAATAAGATCAAACTGTCCTATTTGCACAGTAAATAAGGGCAGGGCAGAGAATGGATTGCAAGAAGCCCTTAAGAGAAAGTCTTAGAGGGTATTAGTTGATAAGAAGCTCAACATGATTGAGCTCAATGTGATCAGCATTTTGTACTTGAAGCCAAGAAAGCCAACCGAACACTAGGTTGCATTAGAAGTAGTGTGTCCAGCAGGCCAAAGGAAATGATCCTCCCACTCTACTCTGCTTTTGTAAGATCGCATCAGGAGTATTCAGCTCTGGGGCTCCCAACATAAGAAGTACATGGACCTATAAGCCTGAGTACCCGAGGAAGGACACGAATTTGAACAGAGGGCTAGAGCACCTCTCCTATGAAAACAGATTTAAACAGTTGGGTTTTTTCAGCCTAGAGAAGGTCCCTGGCTCCAGGGAGACCTTATTATGGCCTTCCAGTACCTAAATGTGGTCTGCAAGAATGCTGGAGAGGGACTTTTAGAAAGGCATGTGGTAAAAGGACAAGGTGTAATGGATTTAAACTCAAAATTAATGGATTTAGATAAGACGTGAGGAAGAAATTCTGCACTATGACGGTGGCTAGGCAGTGGAGCAGTTTGCCCAGAGAAACTGTAGACACCGTCTCCCTGAAAGCGTTCCAGGTCAAGCTGGATGAGGGCTTGAGCAACCTGATCTAGTGGAAAGTGTTAGTGCCCATAGTAGTTGGGGTTAGAACCAGATAATCTTTAAGGTTCCTTCTAACTCAAACCATTCTATGATTCTATGACTCAATACATGATGTGTGTGGATTTATACATACATGTGCACAAATATGTAAGTAGGTAGGTATGCCATAATACTAAATAAGGCAAGGGAGAGGCTTGAGCACCAATCTGTCATTTGCTTATAGCAAAATCACTGAGACTGCTGCAGTGCCAGTTCTCCCAGACATTGCTTAAGCCTAGTTTGAGCAACAGTATATGCCAGGGGTTCTTCCTAGCAAACAGTTTTAACCCAGCTGTTTGGAGGGATCAAGGGACTGAACATGCAGCAGTTTGAGCTTAAGGTGGTTGTGCAATTTGACCTCAGGACCACAAATGTTCCCTGGGTTTTACTTAGTCATACAGATGTAGCCAAGGACGTTAAATAAATGTCTTAACCCTTATTCTGAACACAAGCCCATTCTGGGATACTTGAGTTTGAAGCCTGAAATGTAAAAATGTCCACAGTCTCAACCACCATGATGATATATAGATTTTGACATGAAAATGTAAGAAAGACTTGGCTGCGTTTTATTTGTTTTTCAGATAATTTAAATGGCTTTGGTACAGTTTAATTGTCTAAGGAATGGACTATAGTCAACTGGAAGATATTTAATGTTTATTCTGCTGGGTACATTCAGTCTTCTCTACCACCTACCTCCAACTCCAGCTTCTAGTTCTAGGCTTGACAGTTCACCTGAAAAATAGTCCACCCTACTAGCATGTCAGTTCATTGTCAATGAAATTCCAGCACTTTATTTTTCAAAATATTTGGCATCCCCAAATACCTAGCAGGATTCTCTGGATATGGAACTGGTGTGCAGATTCAGAACTGCCAGGAGCAGTCCAGAGAAAGGCACATGGGTTCAGGGCCACCAGAAACAGGTCAGCCTCTGCATAAAGAGTCTTTAGAGAGAAACAAACTTGTTAGCTAGTACTTGGTTAGCCAGTGCCTTTATGAAGACAAAAAATTCCAAAGGCTTATTCCACACAGGAATACTTACTAGATGCTAGAAAGATTTTCTTGACTGACCACTATGATGCTGATTCCCACAGGGAAGTGTGTCAGAAAAATAGACAGCTATTACCTCAACTTTAGATAAAGCCATCAATGTTGTTCTTGCCTTAGCTCTCCACTTCTGTTAAGTAAAGATTCTTACTTGATTTCAAAAAACAAAAAGCAAGCAAAAATCATTTACTCCTTCTGATTCAAATACTCTTGGCTTGCATAAGTTTACTATAGAAAAACCTGTAATAACAGACTTGATTGTTGCAGAAAGAAAGTTCTAAATGTAAAACATTTAGAGGTGTTCTTGAAGGGGCAGAAGAAATGCAATGAACAGAAAAAAATACAACTATATAGAAAAAAACCTACTGAACAGCAATTATTTTGTATCTCAAGCTAGGTTAAACTCCAGTAACTGACAGGCAGTACCTGCTGTTTTCAGCCATCAGGGACTGCATAAAGTCAGAGGAATAACAGTGAAAGTTATTACCCAGCCTTGATCACAGAATCGTAGAATTACTAGTTTGAAAAAGACCTTTGACACCATTGAGTCCAACAGTACCTGTCTACTTCTAAACTACATACCTAAGCACCTAATCAACCCATCTTTTAAATACCTCCAGGGATGGTGACTCAATCACCTGCCTGGGTAGCCTATTCCAGTGCCTGACAATCCTTTTGGTGAAGAAATTTCAAATTGTGGGTGCTTCCAGGAACATCCCTTTGTGCCAGCTGCCCAGGTGTGAGCTGTTTCTTCTAGAAGTCAGAAGCTGCTCACCTCTATCTCCCTCTAGATCTTCCCTCACACCAGGAAAGCCTTTCTGCATCAATCTAGTGCCTGGCTGCAGAACTTAGTCATTGCTGTTAGTTCTCACTGATTACTTAATCTCTTTTCTGTGACTGAAGATACCAATCAATGTCATGGAATAAACCACATTACTATTCTATGAGCAGTTTATGCTACAAACAGAATCACAGAATCACAGAACAGCCAGGTTGGAAGGGACCCATTGGATCTTCTAGTCCAACCATTCCTATCTAACACTAAACCAAGTCCCTCAAGACCTCATCCACCCATGTCTTAAACACCTCCAGGGAAGGTGACTCAACGATTCTTTATACTTTGTGTTTAAACATCAAATCAATGCAACTTAATGTCATACAGTAGTTAATACCCACTGTCTTCTGCAACAGAAATTAATTCCCATAAAAATATGATCTACTACTGCATTCAACCTCCATTTTATTCATTCTGTTCTCCACTAGAAAGACATTATTTTCACTATTTTGTAATACTAGATGTCTTTTAAGTGAAATTCTCTCTAAAATGGCATTTTGTGACCACAGGATCTAAGCTTAAAAAATGTTGACACTTTAATGTATTGATATATATTTACTGGTGCATAGAAACTATGTAACTATGTCCTATAAACTGAAGGAAAACCATCTTTGACCATACAAAAACATTTTGTTATTCCAGCACTGAATATAGACCTGCCTGAAACTCTATTTCAAGTCTGTAGAACTTTATGATACTTTATTTTTTTTAATCATATCATAGAATCATAGATTCCTCTTATTAACAGACACAATGTGTCTTCTTTCTCTATGAGCCAAAGAGAAGATTTTAGGAATACTAAAGCAAAATGTTTCCAAAATACTGCTTTTTTTTCTGTCCAGTCCTGTTGGTTGCTGCAAACCCATGCCTAATGGGATGGTAGACCTATGGCTTCAACGCAGGTCTACCATGTACAGTGCTATGGAAATGTCACACCTTGGAGCTAGTTGCCTCAAAAGACATTCTGTAAGCTGTCTTGTACAGTGGAAAGTTTTGGATCCTTGAATAGTCTGCATGCTGGCACTGACTGGTATGCTTGGATTCGATGATCTCAAAGGTCTTTTCCAACCTAGCAATTCTATGACTCTATCATTCTATTATCTACTAGTATATGCCACAACACTTTCTCTCCTCTCCACTGCAGGGCTACAGGTCTAGCTCCTAGGATTTGAATCTAGACAAAACTTTGGGCTTCTTGGGTCATGTCAAGATACGAGCTAGGGGGACAAGAGCAATCTTTCTTTTACATGACATTTTTCTCTGACCTGTGCCTCAGCATCACCTGCAGGTCTCAGGTTTCAACATTTTCTCGCAAAAGCTTGACCTGTCAGGTGCACCAGGCTCCTAACACTTTAGGTGTCGTCTTTGCCATAGAGAATTTGGTAGCACAGACCTGCAGGATAATTGCCTGTGTTCCCAGAATGTTCAGGCTCAGCATGATCTGTGTAGTTGCAATTTTGGAAGTAACTATGTCAACAATTTCATTTATAATGAGGCAATTTTAAGACTCTCCTAGGTTTTTTTTTTTCTGAGCAGAACTTGATGACTTTGCTGTTTTAGTTACAAGATGTCCCTGGGGGAAGTCTCAGCATACCAAGTAAAGTGAAGTCACCCATGGGTAGCATTGCTGGTTCTCCTAAGCCTTGAGACTGTTATCTACTCTGCCTTTGTCGTGTCTTCGTATCCTTGATTATTCTCTTAAAGCCTGAAGAATCTCACAAATCCATTCCATTCCCTCTGCCCCATCTGACCCTGAGGCTAGGCTTGCTTCTTGACATTCCTCTTCCTTCCTTCTCAGCTTTATAATGGGGAAGTGTTGTCTCTGTCTTGTTAGAAGCTGTGTGGGACCAGGTACAACCTGCATTTGGCCAGGTTGCAGAGCATGGCACTTACACTCTGGCAGCAAATGAGAAGGATTATGAGAATGATAGAATTAAAAACTTCCATAGAGAAAAACTTTTCCAAATTAAGAAATGTTTTCCTGTTGCTGTATGGAGAGACTGAAGAACAATCCCATTACATTACTTGGAGGAGTATGGTTTAAGATGTTGGTTGAAACTGTTTTCAGACTGCTAATTCCCTACCTCATCACCTGTGCCAAGAATGCCTCAGGGTTTGGCTGTGCTCTAGGCAGTAGCAGGACCTAGTAGCAGTAGGTGGGAAAAGCACGGTCTCTATCAAAGCAGCTTATCAGAAGAAGCCTAGCTCACAGCAAAGGGGAACACTGCAGATGCTGCTATAAGAAACTAACTGATTTAGTGTTGGGATTTGCCTGACAAAGGCCTAAGTAACAGCAGATAACTTTGTGTCATACCCAGAGCCTTTTCAGACTGTATCAACCTCAAACATCTTTGCCATGTTCAAAGAAAGGATATATTCTGCTTTTGACTCTTTAAGTAACTGCAAAAGAGTTTTCTGCAGCAATAATAACTGTTTGTATTTTGGCTGTAAACCAAAATGAGAACACTTTCCTTTTGCCATCCAATTCCAGAGTATGTATTCAGACTTTAGGTGATTTGCCCATGAACTTGTTAAAAATCTCCACTATAGTGAGCTATATGAAGTGTTATCAAAGTATTTCCACATTCTCACTCTACAAATGACAAAATCCAAAAAGAAGGAAGCAACATACCTGAAGGACAGCATTGCAGTCTCAGCTGTTTTCTTTGCTGACCCTGGCAGGCCCAGACCGAAAAGATCTTTTTTTTTCCAAATTTCCTTTGATTCAGACACCTTTGGGGAGACAAGGCAGGTATCTTCAGTGTCTGAGCAAGGTAGTTTTTGATAACAGCCTCTGGTCAGTACCTTGACCAGAACCACTGGTCAGGCTGTGGCAGGTGCTATAGCAATCCCTTGCAGGCTCATTTCCTTCAATTAGGATCTCCGTCTGCTTCTTTCACCACTGCTTTTCCTCAACATGATGTTTCCTAATGCTTGTGATTACTCTGGAGCATTTATTACTGAACAAATGAATTTTGCTCAGTCATCTTTCCTTTGGATTAATTTCTCCGTGGTCCAGTGTAACACATAGTGATGTTTCTATGCAATATTCAGAAAAATTCGAAATCATAGGAGACAGTACACCTTTTACAGCTTCATCTTCTACTGCAGAAATACCCCAAAATTACAAGGTTTGTGTTATGTTTTGCCCTCTGGTTTGAATGTCAAAACTCGGGGTGAAGGTGTCCCTTTCTACCACATAAGAAAGCAAATGTTGTCTAACATCATGGAGAGCTTACAACGGACAGCAGATGGACTGAAAGAGCTCATTTGCATAGCTTCATACCTATGCATAAGGCTGCCATTACAGTCCAATTCTAATATAATTCTGTTATGCTAGATCTTCAATACCTCCTTGAATAAGTAGACCATCATGCTCTTGCCCTGACCTCTTGCTGTGCTGCTAGGATGACGTGCTTAGCTTACTAGGCTTGGAAGTGTGCCCCCTGGCTGACTAAAGAGGCTCTGTTGTGCCCCAGTTTTCCCTTCTGGAAAGGTCCAGAGGCAGACCCACTAAAACTCGAGTCCTGTTCAACATCAGATTTGGAAAAATTCGAAGACCACCCAAGAAAACCATGCCTTCTTTCGTAGTTCCAAGTGGGACTGCTCAGGATTCACAAAGAAGAATAGGCTACTTTGCCTGGGATGGAAGGCTGCAGTGTACAAGGCTGTCACAAGGAACATGATGACCTCTGACTGCTTGATTCAGACTCGGTGCAGGCACTGGAGCACATTTAAAGAGTCATGACAGAGTAGTGATAGAAAGAAGTGGAAGAGACCTGTTTTATGTGACATCCAGTTCAGGTTCAAGCATACCGGGAAGTGTTGGCATGCTCTTGCTGCATGGCAATGTCTATTGGAGTCATGGAAACCTTCTCAGAAGGAGCTAATGGTTGGTTGGCATTGCAGCTGTACTGGTGGTATGCCAGGATTGTGGTATGCATGGTTTTAATAGGATACACATGCTTAGAAGAAACCCAAACATGTGAGAACTTCCCAAACCACAATGACAACAACGTGATAGTTTCACTATAGTTATTCTATAGTTATTCTAGTTATTCTTGCAGAATGAGTGTTGCAAAGGTTCATTTCCTCACTCACATTAATAATTGTGAAATGTTTAAAGCCTACAGTGTGAATCAATAGTACTCATGCAATGAAGATATATGTTATTTATCTAAATTTACAAGAGTTTGTGCTAAACTGCATTATGAAACAAGGGGTCATTGTGAGAATTTACTTCCTCTCATTTTTCACATTAAAAATTATTTATTTTACCACAAGGAATTATGTTTAGTTTTGTTGGCAGTGATGCTTCAGAAAAATTGTTATTCAGTGAACATTACATAAAAGTTTTGATATGTTTTTGGAATAAATGTTTTAAACAAACCTGCTGCTTAATTAGAAATAATTGTCTATTACAGGCATCAAGCCATGTCCATGTAATTTGAGTGCTTCATCCAAAGAAGTAATTAAAACATTAAGATAATATATTTCAATTTTCTCTATAATTGGGGGGAAAAAACCCTGTTTTACTCATATGTTTCCTGTTACTCTCTTGCTTTTCTGCAATAAGAGAGATTTATTGAACTTGTATGTATAGTTGCAGCAAACATATGAAGAATTATTCTTCACTAACTGAAACTGGTACAAATCAGAAGTAACTCTGCTGAAATCAATGGACTTAAAATAATTGTAGACCAGTATAAACAGCTCCTTCCTGTAAGATTTCATATTGCTTTTCCACATGAGTGACAATGTGAATGGCCCTATGAAAACCCAGTGAAGTTATTGAAATTACTTAGAGCTACAGCAACCATACTGCTTAAATAAGGCAGAATTGGCACTATGTTATGCCTGTTGTTTATATTAGTCCAAACATGCATTATCAGATAGCTTTTTTATCAGATAGAAGTTTTTTCAGAGACTGAAAAGACTTTTTTTCCTGTGTAAATAAAGATATCCTAAGTGTATGAAAATATTATTTGAACAAAAGATTGAATTATTTTTTGATTAATGTGTATTAAATTGTGTATAACCTTATTCATTCTCTTATTTCAATTTCTGTACCAAAAGGCAGAAGCCAAATCATCTGACCCTGGAAGAGATGTCAGTGTATTACTTCCTCAGAGGAAATTCTAGCTGAAAATCTAATCATAAATTTAGTTTTTTCTGGGATTCATTTAAGGTAATTTAAGGAAAATGCTGTCATGTTTCCAAGTCAGGAGTCAAGCATTTTAATGAAGTAATCAAATTTCTACAGAGTTGTAGAAACCTTTGTTAAAATACTTTTGGGGTAAATCCAACTCTGAATCCTTTGAGGTTTGATCATTTGAGACTTCAATGAGCTTTGCAACATTTCTGCAAGTGTTGCCTTTAAGACAGTTGAAGGGCAGTTATTCCTGAACATCTGAATTGAACAGTGAAGGACTATATCACACAGTTGTATCATTGGTTCAATCTTTCTATAATCTTCTGTCATCTACCTTCTAGTATCAGGTTTTTCCTGCCTAGGTTCAGTTTTATATAGTTATTCTCTCATTATCTGATCCTCTCCATTAAAGTAGCACAGAGGCTGTAAATTTATTACTATGACTGATGAGAACTATCACCTGTACTTCACTGGCAGCTGACCTGCTGACTGAATCACTGCATGTAGATGCTTTGTAGAAGTGGAAACCTGACTGATTGTTTTGAATCTACAGAGTGAATACTTCTTTGGTGACAGTGCATTTCTACATCTTCACTCACTTCATTCCACTTGAGTTTCAGTTTGAACACATTTCACAGACTCACAGAATCACAGAACAACCAGGTTGGAAGGGACCCATCGGATCTTCTAGTCCAACCATTCCTATCTAACACTAAACCCTGCCCCTCAGGACCTCATCCACCCATGTCTTAAACACCTCCAGGGAAGAGGAATCAACCACCTCCCTGGGCAACCTATTCCAATGCCCAATGACCCTTTCTGGGAAAAACCTCCTCCTAATCTCTAGCTTAAATCTCCCCTGGCAGAGCTTGAGGCCATTCCCTCTCGTCCTGTCCCCTGTCACTTGGGAGCAGAGGCCAGCTCCCTCCTCTCCACAACCACCTTTCAGGTACTTGTAGAGAGTAATGAGGTCTCCTCTCAGCCTCCTCTTCTCCAGGATAAACAACCCCAGCTCTCTCAGATGCTCCTCATAGGGTCTGTTCTCCAGCCCCTTCACCAGCCTCGTCGCTCTTCTCTGGACTTGCTCCAGAGCATCAACATCCTTCTTGTGGTGAGGGGCCCAGAACTGGACACAGTACTCAAGGAGCGGCCTCACCAGTGCTGAATACAGAGGGAGAATCACCTCCCTGGACCTGCTGGTCACACCCTGTCTGATACAAGGCAGGATGCCATTGGCCTTCTTGGCCACCTGGGCACACTGCTGCCTCATGTTCAGTCAGTTGTCGACCAACACTGCCAGGTCCCTCTCCTCCTGGCAGTTTTCCAGCCAGGCTTCTCCCAGTCTGTAGTTCTGCATAGGGTTGTTGTGCCCCAAGTGCAGGACCCGGCATTTGGCCGTGTTAAACCTCATGCCATTGGACATTGCCCAGCGGTCCAGCCTGTCCAGGTCCCTTTGCAGAGCCTCCCTACCCTCCAGCAGATCAACACTTGCACACAGCTTTGTGTCATCTGCAAACTTGCTAAGGGTACCCTCAATGTCCTCGTCCAGGTCATTGATGAAGACATTGAACAGGGCTGGACCCAGCACTGAGCCCTGGGGAATCCCACTTGTCACTGGCCTCCAGCTGGACTTAACACCATTTACCACCACTCTCTGGGCCCGGCCATCCAGCCAGTTTCCTACCCAGGAGAGTGTGCGTCTGTCCAGGCCAGAGGCTGACAGTTTCCATAGCAGAATGCTGTGAGAAACTGTGTCAAAGGCTTTACTGAAGTCCAGAAAGACCACATCCACAGCCTTTCCCTCATCCAGCAGCCATTTCCCCTTACTCCCTGCCAGCTATTGACGAAAAAAACTTATCAAGATTTTAGGGACTGGATTTTCCAGAGGGTTATAGCAAAGGATGGGAATCCCAAATCCCTGAATTCTAGCCTTTTTTTTTTTACTCTAAATGCATCTCTTTTAACCTATTTTATATGCTTTTCCTGTTCTTTAAAAAATAAAAGAAGCTCACTTTCTTCATAATATGTTTTGACATCTGTGAGTTCTATATGCTACAGCTGGGGACAAGAGGAAGAGAGTAGAAGCCTGTCCACATCTGTGGGGGTGTCTCTGTTTGATCTGATACAGATTATGCAGTTATTCTTTTGGGGATTTTCTTTACTTCTGCAAAAGAAGCTAACAACCTTGTGTTCAGTCTCTGGTTCATTTCTCTCAGTTAATTGCCGGTGTTTCTCTCCCTCCCTTGACTTCAGATTCTGGGATAAGATGTACAACAATATCAGATACTAGCTCTTGCCTTTAGAGTTCTTTCTTTATCAGGTATTTCCTGAGTTTTCTTTATATGTTATTAAAATTAAATACTTCTGAAAATGAAAATGTCTGGAAGCATGCCCAGTAAAAGAACTGCTCTGAGTAGCTCTAAAAAGCAGAATTAAGCCTTTACCATAGCAATTGCTACTGATGCTGCAATTCAGTCTGTTCTTAACTATCCTGGAATGATCTCAGAAAAAAAAAATCTGGTTCTGATAGGAGTCAGTTCCATTGTACTAGAATTATGTTGCCACCTAGAGAGGTTATTTTCTATTCTGAGGTAGCATTTACTGTATTTCTCAATATATTGCTTCTATTACTTTGAGTAACCACATGAAAAATTTTGACCTTCATAACTCATGGCTTCCATATTCCTTCTTACACTGAGACTAAGCTTAAAGTTATGATCAGTGTGTTTCTGAAACTAACAATGAATGTTTAAAATTAGTTTTGAGGAGCTTGGGTTTCTGAAAATTAAAAAGACAACCTCCAGTCCTTACAGTAAAGTGATTTTCACACAGACTTAATCATCTTCACATACTGTAATAAAAACAATAAATTGGACATATGACTCTGGATACTGAGTACAGCTGGTTTAATTTTTTTTTGTGAATTTGTAAACTTCTAGCTTTTCTCTGCAATGAGAAATTAAATTGCAAGGTGATAGCTAAATTCTAAGAAAGCTGTCCTCCCTTATAAAAAATGTAGGAAGATACATTTTATCTCTTAAAACTTCAAAGAGGATTCTGTAAAATCAGGAGTACCATCAGTGTACTAGATAATGGTTAGCTGGACATGGAGGGCAGCTTTTACTCTGGGTTAAAGAAGAGGCTGTCTCTTCTGCTAGAAAAAGTAATTGCAATCACTGAAAAGCATCCTGGGAACAGAGAGTACAAAAGTGCTGCTCAGCAGCACTCAGGAAGGCATTTTTGACAGAATAAAGGAAGAGACTAAGTAGGTGTAGAATGCTGGGCAAGGAATGAAAAAGATCCAAAACAGCATTGACAGAAAACAGCTTGGGAACCACCTTCTCATGATATCACAGAGACTCATGTGATGATGACAACATGTCCTGTTTAAGCTGTGTTCCCTATAGTTTCTCAGGACCTAAATTTAAGCATTCTATATTTTTTCCCCTGGAAAAAAAGGAGCTGTCGTACCTGCAAAAGGTGGCTTTTTAAACACAGAAATGTCTAGGTGAAGCACTTTGTAAATTAGCCAGAATAATTTCCACTTGTCTAGTTCCACGTCACCTTCCCCAGCCCTGAAGCTTTAGCAAAATTCTGATGAGAAAGACAAACTCCTGGGAACTGTATACAGCATTTTAATGATGACTTTCTATCTAGTTTCTTGAAGACCGTAACCAATTCAGGGACCTCTGTCTCCTTATATTGTGTTGCTATCAGACAAACATGTAACAAGATTAAAAGATTTTAAGTGGCAATATGTTCCATTTAAAAAATCAACAAAGACTATGACCGATATTCTGTCTCTGAATATTTTTGCATTTAAGACAACCTATTACCTCGTTCTCCTTGAACAACTTGTGGACATGAAGTAGGAGGGGAAAGTAGGAATATCCTATATTCTGGATTAAACCACACAATTAACACTTCTATCCTCAAAATCTTTAGTTTATATTTATCTCTCTGAATGCAGTGCTCTATTGTAAGTTCTATTATTGTTGTAACAAGATAATAATTGATACATTTGGGTAATCCATTTATTTGGAAGGACTTAGACACATAAATCTTATAAATCTTGTTTACACTTACTGTAAAGCCAGACAGTTATTTTAAAGTCACTATCTTAAAACTGAAAACACCTGAGATGTACTTTTACAAATTTGTTTTCATTATGCAGTTGTTTCTGATAGCAACATGATTTCATATCTGTGGTTTTTTTTTAGTGTCAGCACTTAGGGTTAGGTAATACATATTTCAATGGCAAATCAATAACAATGTTAATACTTTGTTTGCAGTACTCTAAATTCATGAGTGAAGAAGAGAATTACTCAGGAAGTATTTCTGAAATGAGTTCACTATTCCTTGCATGCTCATATTAATTGGGACACTGCTTTAAATATATGGTCAGATACCCATACTGCAGGTGAATTTACCTAAGCTGAAAAGATCTTTCAAGATACCTGAGAAAGTTAAGCAGCAGTTATCTTGTACTTAGTATAACATTTTTCAATCTTGTTTCAGACTATAGGTTATCAACAATACGGTTATCATATGTTGAATGGCATAGACTTATATTGTTCTGGACAGCTGTCCAGAACTAATCCTCAAAATATTCCCACCCATCCTCTTTTCTTTTGTCAATGGCTTCTATTTTACTTTCTCCAGACACAGGAGTCTATGGGACTTCATCTGTTGTATCTTGTCGTGGAAAACTCTGATGGGGTCTTTTGAAAACCCTACTAGTATTTTGCTTCTGTTCCATGGATGATTCCTTTGGATTCGAAGACCAAGTGTGAACATGAGGTATTTCTGCTGTGCACTTTTTGGTCATCTTCCTGGGAAAAGTAACCAAATGTTTCATATTGAAGCCTTGCATAAATCCATTGATTTCAACAGTGAAATACGATGCAGCTGCAGTTCTCATGCTGATCTTCTAAAATGAAAGAACAAGGATTGGGGTACTTTTGCTTAAACTTTACATCTTTGCAACACTTGCTGATTCTTGAAGATATGTAAACATCTTTGGCACCTTTGGATTGAATTTTGGGTTTTTTTTTCCTTCCCCCACCAAAAAGTGCTTCAACTTTTTAACCGCCGAATGACTTGATGTCTGATAGCCCTGACATATTCCATATTTATCTAGCAACTAATTTCCACCCATCACAGCTATTCCACAAAGGCGCTTCCCTGTCTATACAACACTGGGCATTCAGCAAAGCAGGCATGCTCAGGCCTCCTGATCTCACACAAAACAGGGGGTAACACTAAGCTCTTTCCCTTTAGATCCACCTTACCCAGGAGCTTGGAGCAATTACCTGGCATGGGATGATCATAGTACAAATCATTTCCCTGCCTGAAAAGACCAGACCTTTGATGAAATAAAACTGTGATAGCACTTGTTTCAGGAAGATTGTATTTCTCTTCTCCCCATTTTACTCAAACTAAAACCCACGGGGAAGCTACTAACTTTCATATTCTTTCAATTATTTTCCTACCTCAAATACCAGGTTTTACACAAACTAGAAGAGGTTCATTCCCTCCTGGATGAGTAAGGGAAATGGTGAACAATATGTCTTATGACTGGTTGAAAATCTTTACAAAGAAATGTGCCCTGTGGAAGGGTTTGAAAACTTTGTCTTTCATCCCGTTCATCTGACAGTTTCCCTGTTTAAGTCAACCCTCAAGCAAAGGAATTTGCTTTCCCTACCTCAGTGGTGCTGCAGGTCCAAGAAAAGTGTTTCAAGAATGGACTATGACTGAATACCAGCCTCCAGAGAGGGTATATTTCTAGAGTTGCTGTAACTATTATCTAACTCTTCCTTCACCAGAAACACCCATGCAAATGTTAATATAGTTTAAAAAGAGACACTGATGTTCAGATTTGACATTTGGGAGGAGATCACCTAGGAAGTTGTAGAAGTTCAATATATTTTACTGAATTGTGCCTTTTATATCTGTAACAAAATAATGTCCTGTTTCAGCTTTCCACGAGAGAATATAAGAAACATTTAATTAGTTTTCTGGATTACCCCTCAGTAAATAGCTTATGTAATAAAAATGACTGAACATAATGTCATTTGACTCAGTATATCTTAAAAACACAGATCATAAGAGGATATGTTTATTGCACCAGAATATCTTTGATTTTTCATTTTGAATTGTCACTGTTGTAACAATGTAGTTGTAATATCAGGAAAATTAGCATATTTCAAATGGATAAGTATATAGAAATGGTCTGGGATCTGGAAAAATGTAATAATGCATTGTTTAGCAAAAAAATCACATTCTCATTGGTCACTTATTCTCTGTGCTAGTTGCTATATATTAAATTTGTCTCTCAAAGTTCAAGGAATGTTTTAGAGAGTAGCTGAATGGAAATGAAAGTATGTTTTTTACTGGAAAGTGCTTGGAAATCCTTAAGTTTTATTTCTACTGAATTTTGGTCAAATTTAACAATGTTCTTGAAACACAAGTTATAGATTACATAAGCACTAGACTACTGAACTGAATAATAAGTATTTGCTTCTTCGTTTTTGTGAATTGTTCCTAAGACTTCCAGAAGACCTCTTTTGTGTCTTTAATCAATGTTGAACTAGCATAAATTTAAACATTAAGGACCGTTTCTGAAGGAATCTAACCAGCAATTCCTCATAAGTTTTGCACAATCAGGATGAAATATACAGCTTTTCATCAGCTCCATGAGCAAAAAGACCTAGACCTCTTGTGCTCATTTTCTACTTCGAAGTGGTCGTGGATAATATGGAATGGAATGAATCCATTTCTAGAACAGAAAAAGGTTTCTGCAATATTGTATAATTTTTTTGATAAATTAATTTTTATTGCTTGGAACTGTATAAGATGTGATTTTTAGGCTACTTACTGATAAGTTTTGACTTTATCAGTGCTTAAACCCCATTATTTATTTTCTTGGTTTTGTACATCTTCTGTACACATTAAAACTATGCTAGGTGCCTTCTTTCTATAACTATGGCCATAACTATGGCTTCTCTGTGTTAACTACATAATACTGATTTCTGTTCTAGTGTAGTCTGTGCTTTAACAAAAGTGCAAATCAGTCTTTTAACATTCTATTCTTAATTTTCTTTAACTTTAGTATTTCTGTTTGTCTAAAGACCTAATAAACCTCTGTGGGCTGACACTTGATATTTTTGCGCTAGAGGAAGATATGTATTTTACTATACTATTCTTATCTGGAAATAGGAGACTCAAAAACTTTCTGGAGTATAAGTACAACATACAAGAGGCATGAGACATTGTGGATTCACATACTGCATCCTTGATTGTTATGAAGTATTAGCCCATGCTATTGTACTTTATCTCCCATGGTGCCCCTATTTTTAAATTACAACAATATTCTATAATTAAATCAAAAAATACTTTTCAAGGATCAATATTTGGTTATTTTAAGCAATTATGGTGCATAGTCTCCTCCACTGCAGTGCAGAAGTAATTACAGCCCCCCACATATAAATAAAGTGTTGTACCTCTGTGCAGTTTCTAGGCAATTAAAAAAAGACATCAAATTGCAGCAGTGCATTAACACTGTGCACTAATACCTCTCATGCAAACCAGTTATTAAGTCTGCATATAAGAAATATATCCTTGATAAACCTACTGAGAAGCTAGGAAAATCCCACTGTCCTGTGCCTGTGTAGGATACATAATATGTGATAGCATGTTAGTAGTATTATGCTGTAGCTGAAATTGTGATTTCAAATTTTCATGCAAATTTGAACAAAATGCTTAATGCAACTGCAATAATTTCCCTTACAGTGTGTGGTACCTCATAACATATGTGTACCTTATGTCCTCAACTAGATTTTGCAGACCCATCAAAACAAAAAAACTCATACAGCTGTTTACACTATCACTGCATCTAGATTGATATTTTTAACAGCTAGGTAAGCTTAAAAGGAAAACAGATTGATTAGAGTAAAAGGTTCAATTATGTCCGTGCTCAAAACAATTCAAGAAGGGAAGTTAGGCATAAAAAAGCTACATTTCAATGTACGTTGACATTGATTTCTGTTGAACTAAATACCACATAAACCTTGTACAAGGCTCCTTACAAATGTAGAAAAGAAGGAATAGCTTCCATTTCCAAAGCACTGCATTTCAGGGAGTAGCCCTGTCCCAATTCCACCAAGCAAGTTACACAGGATGTTACCTTTTTCTGTTGAGTGCCAATTAAAGCAAGTTTGGGATAGTACATGTTATTCGAAAATACCAGCAAATCTTGCATCACTTTTACTACTAGAAAATCATGGTTTTCACTCCATCATTACAAGAAAAGGAATTTCCAGGTAGTTCTTGAAGTTTTCCTTTTCTCCTTCAGCTCTACAAATTATTAATTAAGGAAAACTAATTAGATTGCAGACAAGTTATACTTTGGATGACAAAACATATGGCTCATTTGTTTTGGTTTGATTGATGCTGGGTAATTTTTGCTGTGCAAAGATTCCTTACTATGCTGATGTTCCATTCTAGATTTGCCTAGTGACTTAAGAAGCCAACTGAACTAAAGTTGCCTCCAGTTTTTCCATTTGCATATACTTGAAATTCCAACTTAATTGCATCTTGTTATGAATTACACATCAACGAAATACATGCGCAATTCATGACACATGAATGACTCCCTCCAAATAGCCCATATAACATTAATAGATTGCATAGATAAATGGGAAGACTTCATTGAGACTGTAAGTCATCGAAAGAGGTTGTCTACTCACAAAGAAAAGAAGTCATGAAAATTTGAAATGCTGATATCATGTATTTAATTGTTAGTAAGGAAGTCCATACTCTAATTTTTCATGCTTTTTATTTTAAATTTACCATGCAATTCCAATGGGTTAGATTTCATACACCACAGTTTAAGCCTAGAGATATTATTGGTGCTATTTTGTTAATTGTGCTGATCATGACTGTCCTGTATTGCAGGTATATAGCAACAACAGAGATGCTGAATTATTAACAGGTATTTGAGAGAGTACAATCAGACTTTACAAATGAATGAACATACATTCAACCTGTGTGACAATAATTAAATTCTTGATTGCTTTATTTAAATCAGGATGCATTTCTCCAGTAATGCTCTGAATTATAATTTTAAATAATAATCTTCCTAATAGAGCAGGAGCGTGCAAATTTCTTTTCTAATTAATTGTGTATGAAAATAAATTCTGATGAGAGAAGCACCAATACAAACATAAATGGTCTGTGACAGGAGACTTACAAAATCATTCAAGCAGAATGAACTAAGGCAGAGTTGGACTGTTAATGTTTAACATTCAGTATAAGACCTGAATCACTGAAAACACAAGTTATTAACTTGTCTTAATATGATTTAAATGGAAGTGGCCTTTGAAACAGGAAAAGAAATTAGCAAGAAAAAAAGGTAAAATCTGCAATCTGAAGCAGTTTGTTCTAATACTGTGTTCAGATAATGATCACTGATTAGATGCTGCATGTTTGAGTGCACCAAAATATGTAGAATCAGCATAATAAGAAGTAAGACTGTGTAGTTAAAAGCAACACATCTGTCTTGTAGTACTTGTTATGCCTCTGATCCTTTTCTCACAGTGAAATCAAATCTATTACATTTCAAGTGCTGCCTTAAGATATGATATTGATCAAATCCATCTGGAAATCAAGTATTTCATCTCAAAAAAAGTATCCTGGCTTAGCATGTTATTCCAAATTAAAATGCAAAGATTAAAATCTGGCAGAAGAGTCAACAAAAAAGTAGGAGAAACAAGCTAGAGCAGTATCATATACATGGTAAATGTCTGAATCATGAAACATTCTGCAGCTGAGTTTTCTTGAAGCAGATGTATTGCCATGAAGGATCCAGTATGAACAACCTGACATTTTCCCACAGGAAAAAAAGATTTATTGAAAACCTTCTGACTCCTTCAATTTTTCAATAAGAAATAGGCCATTTTCAGTGAATCTTGTGTATTCAAATCACTTATCCAGGCTCTGCGCATGAGAAAGGAATGAATGACACATATGACACTTAATCTCTAATGCCAGATCTTTGTTTCCAGGAACAGACAGGTCGGTTCTTTCATGAAGTAACTGCCCAAACATGAAAAAATTGCCCTTTGCCTGTGATGATCAGCCTGCATATCTACTGCTCTTTTGAAGCCATGGGGGACAGAGAATAGTCCGAAAGAAAAAAATACTGCTCCTTTAATGGTACTAATCCAGATTGAAACAGCAAGACAATGCTTATTCAGTAGAGACTTGGAGGGGTCAGAATGATCTCATCTTCTCTCTTTTTCAGCTCTAAACTCCCTCTATAACTCTTTTCTGTGTTGTGGAGGAATTTTTGGTCCAGGGAGGACGTGACTTGTTGACTGTGAACAATCCAGGCCTTGTAATGAAAACTTTAATGTAGGTATATGCGACTGAGAACAGTGGAAACCTTGAATCAATCTTGTTTGGATGGTACAAGAAACATTACAAGCAATAAAGAGAGAACTGAGCAGGATGTGAAACCACAAGGCTGAAATATTGTTCACTGCAGCTTCACAGCCAAGTTTTATCTTGGACACTGTCTAGTTTCAAATTGATGAACACAAGGTCTTTGCTCTTACTTAGGCTGAGCAAAGTCTAACTGCAGCACATCGCGTGATAACCAATTAGAAGCAACCTTGAGCACGTGGACAGCTTGTTTTAACAAATAAC
This sequence comes from Coccyzus lansbergi, assembly GCA_033558105.1. Classification (NCBI taxonomy): domain Eukaryota; kingdom Metazoa; phylum Chordata; class Aves; order Cuculiformes; family Coccyzidae; genus Coccyzus; species Coccyzus lansbergi. The sequence continues at coordinate 937,646 of JAUMJK010000694.1, forward strand.
GTTATGTCTTATGGTGCGTGGACAGCTTTAAGTTATATAAATAAGTGATACTTTGGCAATAAAGTGAGACCAATTTAGCATCACAAGGTTACCTTTTTACTCAGGACTTGTCTTCCTATGAGGTACCCCGCAACACTGTGTAATGCTGCAGCTCCCAATAACATACATCATACACTCTAGGCTTGAAAAAGTTCTTGTGAAAGGGCTACCCATGTAGGGTGGTTAATCCCACGACAGCACTAAGCAAATTGGAACACAGAAGTGTTGATTTCTGTGTGCCTGTTATTTAAGCATCATAACAGCTTTACTGTATAGTCAAAAAGACAATGTTGTTGACAAGAAAAAGGCAAGATGCAGGAAAAATGAATTCCTGTTTTATCCGTTCCCTGGGAATAGACAATCTGCAAAGAAAGCTATCTTATTCTAGATGGTTTTGGGCTTTGATGGCCAAGAAAGATTCCTGGGCTTTGTTTGGTTTTGTTTGTTTGGTTGGTTTTTTTTTTTAATGTTAGCAATGGGAAACACTATCTGCTTTTGTAGTTTCCAAAACAAATGCATGCAACATCCTCTAATATGCAACATACTCTAGAGTATGAAGAGTGACGATTATCTAGAGATTATGTGATAATCATGCAAAAATACATAATCATAGGAAGTATTATACTAAATACATCTTGTGAACCAAAAATCATCCCTTCCTTGCAGGGATGAATATACACAAATCAGGAAAAGAGAAGGATCATAGCAGGTGAGCATCTGAGCGTTAGAAGGGAGTTGGAAAAATACCCAATACTGAGTGATATTTCATAAATAGACTGATGTCTAGGCCTGGTGTAATGCTACAAGGCTTTCCTTGTTGGAGTAGAATCATAGAATCATAGAATCATAGAATCATAGAACAACCAGGTTGGAAGAGACCCATTGGATCATCGAGTCCAACCATTCCTATCAAACACTAAACCAAGTCCCTCAATACCTCATCTACACGTGCCTTAAACACGTCCAGGGAAGGTGAATCAACCACGTCTCTGGGCAGCTTATTCCAATGCCCAATGACCCTTTCCAAAAAAAGTTCCTCCTAATCTCCAGCCTAAATCTCCCCTGGTGGAGCTTGAGGCCATTCCCTCTCATCCTGTCCCCTGGCACTTGGGAGAAGGGGCCAGCTCCCTCCTCTCCACAACCTCCCCTCAGGTAGTTATAGAGAGCAATGAGATCTCCTCTCAGCCTCTTCTTCTCCAGGATAAACAACCACAGCTCTCTCAGCCATTCTTCATAAAGCCTGTTCTCCAGCCCCTTCACCAGCTTCATTGCTCTTCTCTGGACTCGCTCCAGAGCCTCAACATCCTTCTTGTGGTGAGGGGCCCAGAACTGAACACAGTACTCAAGGAGCGGCCTCACCAGTGCTGAGTCCAGAGGAAGAATCACCTCCCTGGACCTTCTAGTCACACCATTTCTGATCCCAGCCAAGATGCCATTGATCTTCTTGGCCACCAGGGCACACTGCTGGCTCACGTTCAGTCGGCTGTCAACCAACACCACCAGGTCCCTCTCCTCCTGGCAGTTTTCCAGCCAGACTTCCCCAGATCTGTAGCACTGTTTGGGGTTGTTGTTCCCCAAGTGCAGGACCCAGCATTTGGACATATAAAACCTCATGCCGTTGGACATTGCCCAGCAGTCCAGCCTGTTCAGATCCCTTTGGAGGCTCCCTCCCCTCCAGCAGATCCACACTTCCACACAGCTTTGTGCCATCTGCAAACTTGCTAAGGGTACCCTCAATGCCCTCATCCAGGTCATTGATGAAGACATTGAACAGGACTGGACCCAGCACTGAGCCCTGGGGAACACCACTTGTCACTGGTCTCCAGCTGGAGTTAACACCATTTACCATCACTCTCTGGGCCCAGTCATACAGCCAGTTTTCTACTCAGGAGAGTGCGTTCCTGTCCAGGCCAGAGGTTGACAGTTTCCGTAGCAGAATGCTGTGAGAAACCGTGTCAAAGGCTGTGCTGAAGTCCAGAAAGACCACATCCACAGTCTTTCCCTCATCCAGCAACCAAGTCACTTTGTCATAGAAGGTGATCAGGTTGGTTTGGCAAGACCTTCCTTTTGTGAACCCATGTTGACTGGGCCTGATCACCCGGTTCTCTTGTAAGTGCTTCATGATAGCACTCAAGATCACCTGTTCCATGACTTTCCCTGGCACTGAGGTCAGACTGACTGGCCTGTAGTTCCCCGGATCCTCCCTGTGACCTTTCTTGTAGATGGGCACTGCATCAGCCAGCCTCCAGTCCAGTGGTACCTCCCCAGCCTTCCAGGACTGCTGGAAGATGATGGAAAGGGGTTTGGCCAATACATCCGTCAGCTCCTTAAATACCCTAGGGTGAATCCTGTCTGGCCCCATAGACTTGTGGGTGTCCAGTTGGCCAAGCAGAGCTCTGACCACCTCCTCTTGGACCATGGGAGCCTCTTATCGCTCCTCTCTTACCTTCATGCAGAACTCTTTCAATGTACAAGAGGTAGAAATGTCTAAGAGCTCCTTCCTCTACTGACCCAGAAGTTCATGCTAACCAAATCTGAGTTAAAAGGATGTTCATCTGGAAGAGATGAACTGTGGTGCCAGATTGAAAGTTACCTGAGGCTGTTATGGGTTCCTTGGAGATAATCAAATATCAGGCTTTGAGCAACCTGGTCTATCTTATCTTTCTCTGAATACGTAGTTGGAAGAGGAAAATAAATGTAGGCAGTTAAGTATTTGAAAAGAGATTTGGGTAAGTTGTTTCATATAAATATTATAAAATAAGATGGTTTCTAAAAGCTGATGATAATGCATGAAGATTTTACTTTTCAATGCTGTAATACACGTAAAATAAATGTTTAAATTTTCTCATACTCTAGATTGTTCTATAAGCTAGTATAGTTTTCACATATATGATTTTTTCATTAGAAATATGTGTAGCAAAAACGTAAACTAAATTTTTTCATTAAAAATAAGAGTTTGGTAGCAGCAGAATCCTTTGAAAATTCATGGTCTTTTTATGAATAGTTTTGGGGAAAAAAATAATACTGCAAGAAAGAAAAGTTCCAAGTTCTGCAAAACATTAACATTTTCCAAATGAAGAATTTCATTTTTCTAATTTGAGGTAAGCTTCTTACCCCTCCAATATGCATTAACATGATGTTCGAAATCCAAGTGAGCCACTTTATGTCAAATGAAGTGTTAATTTCTATTTCAAATAATTTTCTACATTATTTTGCTAATTTTTTTTAATTGACCTGAAATGTTCCTTTTGGAACAGCAAGGAAAATCAACCAGCCCAAGCGGGGAAACCTAAACAGGCTTTAATCTTGCTGTGAGACCAAGCCTGAAGTAAGCTCTGAAATGCTTTTTTGTTTCCAGAATGAATAGTTAGAAGTGCAGATTCTGTGTCCTACAGGCAGATACTAAGTAGATGAATTAAGCTACAAATAATCATATCAAATACAGATCTATGAGCCATGTAAAATGCTCAGAGAAACATATTTGAAGGAAAGAGCAAGTGCACCTAAGAGAAAACCATATATCTATGAAGGAATAAAGTCATGACGACTATCATTTAAACTTGAATATTCTTCAGCAGTGAGTTTCCTTTAAGCTTTTCAAAACATTTATTCTGCATGATGTACAGATCTCCTTTTTTAATAGAAATGGTACAGAAGAATTATAAGCATAGATTTAACAACTCGGTGAAACTACTAGATGAAGAAGAGAAATGAAATAACATTGAGAAAAGGAGGGGAGGAACCTGATCGCCTTCTATGAAAAAGTATCTTGACTACTGGATGAGGGAATGGTTGTGGATGTATCTTCTTGGACTTCAGTAAAGCCTTTGACAAAGTTTCTCACAGCATTCTGCTACAGAAACTGTCAGCATCTGGCCCGGACAGGCACACACTCTCCTGGGTGGAAAACTGGTTGGCTGGCCGGGCCCAGAGAGTGGTGGGAAATGGTGTTAACTCCAGCTGGAGACCAGTGACAAGTGGTGTTCCCCAGGGCTCAGTGCTGGGTCCAGTCCTGTTCAATGTCTTCATCAATGACCTGGATGAGGGCATTTTGTGCACCCTTAGCAAGTTTGCAGATGGCACAAAGCTGTGTGGAAGTGTGGATCTGCTGGAGGGGAGGGAGCCTCCAAAGGGATCTGAACAGGCTGGACTGCTGGGCAATGTCCAACGGCATGAGGTTTTATATGTCCAAATGCTGGGTCCTGCACTTGGGGAACAACAACCCCAAACAGTGCTACAGATCTGGGGAAGTCTGGCTGGAAAACTGCCAGGAGGAGAGGGACCTGGTGGTGTTGATTGACAGCCGACTGAACGTGAGCCAGCAGTGTGCCCTGGTGGCCAAGAAGATCAATGGCATCTTGGCTGGGATCAGAGATGGTGTGACTAGCAGGTCCAGGGAGGTGATTCTTCCTCTGGACTCAGCACTGGTGAGGCCGCTCCTTGAGTACTGTGTTCAGTTCTGGGCCCCTCACCACAAGAAGGATGTTGAGGCTCTGGAGCGAGTCCAGAGAAGAGCAATGAAGCTGGTGAAGGGGCTGGAGAACAGGCTTTATGAGGAATGGCTGAGAGAGCTGTGGTTGTTTATCCTGGAGAAGAAGAGGCTGAGAGGAGATCTCATTGCTCTCTATAACTACCTGAGGGGAGGTTGTGGAGAGGAGGGAGCTGGCCCCTTCTCCCAAGTGCCAGGGGACAGGATGAGAGGGAATGGCCTCAAGCTGTGACAGTGGAGTTTCAGGCTGGATATCAGGAAAAAATATCTCACAGAAGAGGTCAATGGGCACTGGCAGAGGCTGCGCAGGGAGGTGGTTGAGTCACCCTCTCTGGAGGTGTTTGAGGGATGGGTGGACGAGATGCTGAGGGGTATGGTTTACTGATTGATACGAATAGTTGGACTCTATGATCCAGTGGGTCTTTTCCAACCTGGTGATTTTTTTCATTCTATGACTCTATAGTCTCAAAGAGAGACTGAAAGTGTGGTGTGGCAGTCTGAGGAACTTGTTTTCAGGTATTGCTGAAGAACTTTGGGTGGCTTTGGTGGAATATTTGAAGCCTTTGGATGGAATATGGTCTTCTGTCTGTATATGGCAAATTTATTGAACTCAGGGGAAAAAGCCATACAAGTATTGACTGTCAAACAGGACATAACAACCTGAATAACTTGGCAATGGTTCTGAGTGAATTCCTAGAAAATATATTTCAGAGTCTATTTACATTAGCAAGAGAGATCAACCAGTCTTTGCCTTTTAATCCTCTTTCACCACAGCACCACTCAAAAGTCAGAAGAGCTTCAGCCTTGGAAAAGAGTATTGAAGGGAGTCACCTGCTTTAGTGATACCAAATAGATTGATATGAGAGAGGTGCACTTTGGAAATGGTAAAAAAAATCTAAGTAGATCCATAAAACTACTTTTGTTTTGGTGGCAGGTTGTACAACTGTTTGTTGAATGACAGGAAGAACCAAGTTGGAGCACTGATTCAAGGTAAAAGCAAGATGTCCAGAAAGAGCATTGTCAGGATATGCTATCTCCACAACCTTTTTCAGTGTGCAGTAATGCAAGCATCTGAATTAACTCTATTGATGGGGCAGCAAGGCAGTAGAAAGGATATCAAAACAAAACCAAAAAATCTCACACCACAAGCTCGACATAAGGAAAAAATTCTTTACTGAAAGGGTCATTAGGCAATGAACAGACTGCCCAGGGAGGTGGTTGACTCACCTTCCATGGAGGTGTTTAAGGTGTGGGTGGATGAGGTACTGAGGGGCATGGTTTAGAGATTGGTGGGAATGGTTGGACTTGATGATTCAGTGGGTCTCTTCCAACCTGGTGATTCTATGATAAAAAGCATGAAAAGAGATTTATTTCTTGAGAAATCTCAATCCTCTCATAGAAAATATGAAAAAATTACTTAACTGAAATAAGGATTTCTACCCTGTACATTCAAAAATTTATGGTTGCTTAGGCAAACAAAATGTGATTATCTTGGGATACCAGATCGTACCACAGGGGAAAATGTTAAGTGGCACAGAGCTGGGGCCAATTGCCCAAGAAGATAGGTGTTATACAATGAAGTGACACATGAACACTACAATAACAGTAGTATTGAAACAAACAAAAAGAGTCACTTCAGAAAACTGAATCTAAAATTTAATGTAAATATAACATGTGAGATGTCAAGGTATTGTAGTAATGATAATAAATGACTGATACTGATGACTTCTGATTTAACAAGAAACCTTTCCATATTCTATAGTTTGAAATGAAAAAAAAAATTCTTTCTCAAGTATGTTTGTCCATTAGCACTCATCTAACTGGATCTGTTTGCTAGGAAAATCACAGAATCACAGAACAACCAGGTTGGAAGGGACCCATCGGATCTTCTAGTCCAACCATTCCTATCTAACACTAAACCAAGTCCCTCAAGACCTCATCCACCCGTGTCTTAAACACCTCCAGAGAAGGTGACTCAACCACCTCCCTGGGCAACCTATTCCAATGTCCAATGACCCTTTCTGTGTAAAACCCCCTCCTAATCTCCAGCCTAAATCTCCCCTGGCGGAGCTTGAGGCCATTCCCTCTTGTCCTGTCCCCTGGCACTTGGGAGAAGGGGCCAGCTCTCTACTCTCCACAACCATCTTTCAGGTACTTGTAGAGAGTAATGAGGTCTCCTCTCAGCCTCCTCTTCTCCAGGATAAACAACCCCAGCTCTCTCAGATGCTCCTCTTAGGGTCTGTTCTCCAACCCCTTCACCAGCCTCGTCGCTCTTCTCTGGACTTGCTCCAGAGCCTCAACATCCTTCTTGTGCTGAGGGGCCCAGAACTGGACACAGGATTCAAGGAGCGGCCTCACCAGTGCTGAATACAGAGGGAGAATCACTTCCCGGGATCTGCTGGTCACACCGTTTCTGATACAAGCCAGGATGCCATTGGCCTTCTTGGCCACCTGGGCACACTGCTGGCTCATGTTCAGTAGGCTGTCGACCAACACCCCAAGGTCCCTCTCCTCCTGGCAGTTTTCCAGCCAGGCTTCTCCCAGTCTGTAGCTCTGCTTAGGGTTGTTGTGCCCCAAGTGCAGGACCCGGCATTTCGTCGTGTTAAACCTCATGCCGTTGGACACTGCCCAGCGGTCCAGCCTGTCCAGGTGCCCCTGCAAAGCCTCCCTACCCTCCAGCAGATCGACACTTGCACACAGCTTTGTGTCATCTGCAAACTTGCTAAGGGTACCCTCAATGCCCTCATCCAGGTCATTGATGAAGACATTGAACAGGACTGGACGCAGCACTGAGCCCTGGGGGACACCACTTGTCACTGGCCTCCAGCTGGACTTAACACCATTTCCCACCACTCTCTGGGCCCGGCCATCCAGCCAGTTTTCTACCCAGGAGAGTGTGCGTCTGTCCAGGCCAGAGGCTGACAGTTTCTGTAGCAGAATGCTGTGAGAAACCGTGTCAAAGGCTTTACTGAAGTCCAGAAAGACCACATCCACAGCCTTTCCTTCATCCAGCAGCCGAGTCACTTTGTCATAGAAGGCGATCAGGTTGGTTTGGCAGGACCTGCCTCTGGTAAACCCATGTTGACTGGGCCTGATCACCCGGTTCTCTTGTAAGTGCTCCATGATAGCACTCAAGATCACCTGTTCCATGACTTTCCCTGGCACTGAGGTCAGACTGACTGGACTGTAGTTCCCTGGATCCTCCCTGCTACCCTTTTTGTAAATGGGAACTACATCAGCCAGTCTCCAGTCCAGAGGTACCTCCCCAGCCTTCCAGGACTGCTGGAAGATGATGGAAAGGGGTTTGGCCAATACATCCGCCAGCTCCCTCAATACCCTAGGATGTATCCCATCTGACCCCATGGACTTGTGGGTGTCCAGTTGGCCAAGCAGGGCTCTGACCACCTCCTCTTGGACTATGGGAGCCTCGTATTGCTCCTCTGTTTCCCGGGTATCTACACAGAGGGAACAGCTTTCTTTACAATTAAAGACTGAGGCAAAGAAGGCATTAAGTACCTCAGCCTTCTCCTCGTCCCCTGTCACTGCCGTTCCCTCTGAGTCCAAAAGGGACTTTATGGTCTCCCTTGTCCTCCTTTTACTGTTAATATACTTATAAAAAGATTTTTTATTGTCTTTTGCAGACTTAGCTAATCTGATCTCTAGCTCAGCCTTAGCCCCTCTGATTTTTTCCCTACATAGCCTCGCTTCCCTCCTGTAGTCCCTCCAAGAGACCTGTCCCTCCTTCCAGAGCCTATAAGTCTTCCTTTTTTTTCTAATTTCACTCAAGATTTCCCTACTTAACCAAGCTGGTTTTTTCCCCTGCCGGCCTTTTTTCCAGAACACGGGGATGGCTCTCTCCTGAGCTGCCAGGATCTCCTTTTTGAAGAACTCCCAGCCCTCATGGGCTCCATTGCCCTCAAGTGCTGTCTCCCAGGAGACTTTGCCAACCAGCCTTCTAAACAGTTCAAAGTCTGCCCTCTGAAAATTTAGTGCTACCGTCCTGCTTAGCACCCTCTTCACTTCACCTAGGACAGAAAACCCTATCATCACATGATCACTAAGACCTAGGCGACCCCTTACTATCACATCCCCCACAAGCCCCTCTCTGTTGACAAAGAGCAAGTCCAGGAGGACACCTTCCCTCGTAGGTTCGTTGACCAGCTGTGCAAGGAAGTTGTCTTCCACGCACTCCAGGAACCTCCTAGACTGCTTCCTTTCTGCTGTGTTGTACTTCCAGCAGATATCAGGGAGATTGAAGTCTCCCACAAGGACAAGAGGCACTGACTTGGAGATTGACCCCAGCTGTTTAAAGAAGAGCTCATCAGCTGCTTCTCCTTGGCTGGGTGGCCTGTAACAGACTCCCATCATAAAGTCTCCCTTGTTATGGGCTCCCTTGAACTTAACCCACAGGCACTCAATCTCCTCATTGCCACAGTCCATCTCGGAGGTGTCCAAGTCCTCCCTTACAAAGAGGGCTACTCCACCCCCTCTCCTACCCTTTCTATCCCTCCTGAAGAGTTTATACCCCACCATACCTGAACTCCAGTTATAAGAGTCATCCCACCACGTTTCCGTGATGGCAACGACATCAAAGGCACCTTGCCCTACAACGGCTTCCAGCTCTTCCATCTTGTTCCCCATGCTGCGTGCATTGGTGTAAATGCACTTCAGCTGAGTAGCTGAGCCTTCAGCCCTCCTAGAGGGGACTACTCCTCCTGGAGTAGTTGATGCCAGAATATCTATATCTCCCTTGTTGAGCGAGGCTGCATTCTCCCCCACTACCTGTATGGTGACGCGCTGGTGGTCCTCACCAGCACGCCCCCTCCTAAACTCCAGTGGCCTACATCCAGGCACGCAGTTGTCTAGCCTGGACTGGATCCCCTCCCCCTTCACACCTAGTTTAAAGCTCAATTTATGAGCTTAGCTAGGTTTTTAGCAAGGGCCTTAGCCCCACTAGGAGACCCAAGTACCCCAACCTTTGCATCCATGTCAGGGGGTGCACGAACCACTCCATGGTCAAAGAACCCAAAGCCCTTTTCCTCGCACCAGGTTCGGAGCCAGGTATTAATTGAGTCCTTCTTAATATTCTGAGGGTCTGCTCCATGTATCCTGGGGATGGAGCAGAACACCACCTGTGCCCCTGAGCCCTCCATCATCTTCCCAAGGGCCCTGAAGTCTTTTTTGATGTCCTTAGCCTTTCTGTTGGCTAGACCATCATTACCAGTCTGGACTACTACCAGAGGGTAGTAGTCCATCTCATGGATCAGGGAGGGGAGTTTCCCAGCTACTTCCAGCCCTGATGCCCCTGGCAGGCAACAACACATGCTTTTCAATGCCAGGAAGAATATGCATTTTCAAATTATGATACCTGAGAGCTCAGAGTGCCATTTAGGTTTTCCTGCCAACGTTTAAAACTAAAAAACTTAATTATCAGATGAAAACACAACTGCTGGATGCTCCATATATTTTTATTTCCAAGTTAGAAGTAGCATTTATATTTAGTGCCCCTGGGGCAACCCACAGAGAAGTAGGAGTAAAACCAGCAAACCATAGAAAAGTGCAAAACCAGAGAAATCTACAAATAATATAGTTCTTGCTACTCCTTTCCAGAGGCAAAATTTTCTTGTCATGTTTCATACAGGTTCTGTGTATCAACTTGTCCAAGTGCAGCAGTCAATTGTACTCTTAAGCACTAGGTATAAATTTTTTTTCTCATAAAGACAATGCCAAAGGCAAGACATTTTTTACCATAAAAATCATGGTAGCTCGGACCTTTTTCAATCAAATGTTGCTTCAAAGGTCCTCAGAGCAGATGAGAAAACCAGCTTAGTAAATGTGTGAGGATGCAAATGTTCTCCTACAGTTAACTGAAGAAACTCAGTCACAATTTCAATTCATCCCTTGCTGTGAATGCTAATGCTTTAACAACTCTCCACCCCCACATGTTGTGAATGCTGAGAAATCATTTACCTACTGCTATGAAGCACAAACCCTCCATGCATTACATGCCATTTTCCAACTTTAAATACATTTTCTTTCATCTTAAGTGCAATACTCTTAACATTAATTCAAGTCTAACTGCTAAGACAGCTGCAAGCCATCTCAAGCAGCAGATTTCCATCTCTCCTTGTCATGTAATAGTCTAACACAAAAGCCCCAATTTAAACTCCTAGCATACACAATCCCATCAAGCTAAAGAAACCCCCACAGTTATTTCTCTATATGAGACAGACACTTAAGAGTGGATGTGGCTGCAGCATGCAGAGAATGATGGACTCCAATCTTTTCGACCAGGTTGCAATGTCAATATCTCCTCAAAGAGAATATCTTATTGTCAGCTCCCTTTTGATTTTTAAAGATCATCCCTTTGAACATACTTTTCAAAATCAAAATGAAAGGACACCATACAATAAAATTGAATTTCCCAAATAAACAATATCCATCAATTTAGGTATGTTAGAAATGATCCTTCTAGATGTCTGCAAAAGACCCACTTTATTTTTCCACTGTAGTATATAATATTTTTAAGTAGATAGAATTTATTTCTATGTTTAAGATTTCCAAACCTTCTAGGACACAGTGGCATTTTTAGAAAAAGAGTCAGAAACAAATTTCACTGAAATACAAATAGACCATCAGAGTGCTTTTAAAAATCTCATACAGAAGCAACAACAATGTATCTTTTAAAATGTTAGTACTTCCCCTATTCATCAGCGGCATAACTTCTTTGCACATTTTCATGTTTAACTTTGCAAACATAATATTTTTCTAGATGTGAACAGATCTATATTATGCAATTTATACTTTTCCATGATATAGGTAAACTTTGTGGAGTAATAATTCATAGGAAAATGGCTCTCTGCTTATAGAGGCAAAACATTTTTACTTCAAGGGCATCTAAAGCAAGAAGGCTGTACATTCTATGTACAAGTAAAACCTCCCCTCTCAGCTCTGATAAAGGGAAGTCCATGGCTACTTTAACAGCTTGTGTAACTCTGTCAACACTAAGATATACTATAAACATATCTGGGACCTCTCCTTTGACTGGCACAGCTATATTAACTGAAATCTGTAGTCAGATTCAGCTGCACGTGAAATTATAAAGAGTCCTGAGGCTGATTGCTCTAAAGCAGGATCCTTTCCCCTCTATTTAACAGAATTATCTTGGTGAAAGATTACCAGGATAATAATTGATTTTTCCAAGCTTACTCCTATCCTATAAATGACCTAATAGGAGTGTGACATTTGTCTGCCTGCTTCTATTCTCAGTTTGTCCCCCAAACACTTATCAAGTAAATAATTCTGTTCATCTGTAATATCTGATCTATATACTGGAGGCTAAAATTTGCACAGAAAACCTTAACTTTTGTGTCAGCATGCTATGAGATTTTACTTTATAAGAAGCCAGTTGGTTGCATTGCTTGCAGAACTCGTCTTCAATACAGATGAGTTGGTGTCTGAAACAGGCTTGTTGGTTTTAAGAACAGCAGTTTCTTCCTGCAGCTGTCTCAGATTCTTCAAAATGACCATGCAGCTTTTTCAAAACAATTTTGTATGCAACCTGTACCTTTTGTTGCTCTTCACACATAGGTATCTTTACAATAAAACAATTTCTATTTTTCACTTTTAAGTTTGTATTTGTTTGCTTAACATTTCATAAGAAGAGTTATTAAAATAGACGTGGGTGTGGATAACAAGTTTTTCTACAGAAAGGAAATTAAGCATTTAGAAGTAGAAAAAAATATTGGACAAATACCACTCAAGTAACAATGTAAGGTAAATGTGTACAACCTTTTGTAGGCAAATGAAAACTAACTGGACATATGTTAAGCCACTGGAAACCTGTCTACAACAGCGGTAAATGTGCTTTCAGTATATGCATATTCATTATATTTTACATAGGATGGCATATGAACATCCATTTAGAGCCAGTTAAAAATCAGCTGACTTCCTCTGATTGTACAGGACTTACTTGAAAGGATTAATTCTTGTAAGTTAAACACAAAGCCTGTCTCTTGATCTATTAAATGCAAGTACCTATAGAGCTCTGGAAAAAGTATAGACCTCAGAATGAATGGTTTGTGCTGGGTGATCAATAGTTCAGATAAATCTCATTCACTTTCCAGAAGCTGGGTAAATGTTTGCTGGGTACAAGATTCAGGAGGAAGCTATTTGAGTAATCTGCTGTGCATGAACATCTTCTTGCTTCTGTCTCTTCAGATCCACAGGAGAACTTGCTCCATCACATTCTTAATCACTTTTTCTATTTGTGTAAATATGTTTTAAAATTAATTTAATGACTACAGAGTAAATTTATTTAATCTGATGCAGCTAGTGCCAAACAAAATTTTTATTTAATGTCAATAAATGCAGTATCAGGTCCTGTCCTTGAATGTGACATTTGAACAGGCACAAGAATGGTAATTCTACATTTTAGAGAGAATTCTACTGTAAATCCATGATAACTCAGTGTAGTTCCTGTCCTAACGCAGCAGGGTATGTTCTTCTTTGAGTGTTTTCACCAAGGATGAGGTGTGTCTGCATACTGTACTCTAAACTCTGGACATAAACACTGATTGTTTCATTTTTGAACAGTTCATATTCTTTGAAAATGTGAGTTCTGCAGCACTTTTATAGACACAAGCAATATTACTTTAATTTCTGTAAAGCAGGATTTGAGGAAGCCTTACTGCGAATGCAAAGTACTGCAAGTGCCAGATGCATGCTTCTAATTCAGGTCTTTGTGCAAGGTTGGGATGTCCATCCATACATCTCTACAGGATCAGGACACCATAGGCATTAAGTGCTTGTGGCTCTTCTAAGTCAGAGGCAGTTTTCCTCTGCCTCAGAGAAGATTACCTATGCTGACACACCATATCAGGATCAGTAGTGGATCAGATGAAGAAAATGCTTTTGAACTTAGAATGAGCTATACAAGTAATGATCTAGTACACAGTATGAAAGATTTGGGGCAATAGATTAATTCAACCAACCAGACTAAGAATTACTGCCCATAGGGTTTGCACAAAACATTCTAGTGAGTAGAGAAAACTTTGGCTATGAATTCAGATTTCAAAGAGCATAGTTGAAAAGCAGATTGCAGAGGTCATTCTGTAAGAAGTTAATGTGTTTAAAAAGCAAGTCTTTCACCATATACATCTTCCTGGGTTGTCTAACTGGTTTCTTCTTTGTTACAGAATTAAATGATAAGAAATTAATATTGGAAGTTTTTTTTATTTTCTTTTAGCAGAGGAAAATGCAGGCACCATTTTTAATATATTTAAGAAACCAGCAGTACAGGTGTACAGTCAGTAACAAGACAGGTACCCCAGAATTTCCCTTTTATACTTAAAATAATCCTTTATTGTGAAAACTCTCTTGTGCCATTTGAATGCTACTTATTACTAGCATGTACATTGACACTGTCATTCATCAGGCAAGGAAGATGTAACCACTGCTTTCTCAGATGGGGCTTTTGCAGTTTCCTTTGAAGTGGAAACTATAACAGAATCTATGTCATAATTTTAACATCAGGAAAGTTATGAAACACCCTCACATATATAACACAAGAAGAAATCAATATTACACTGAGTTTATGGAATATATTCCTATTGTCCTACTTTCTTCTCTAATCATGTACAAGAGTTATTAATAGTGTGGTGACATTTTTTTTGAAATTATTATTTACTGAATGCCATAAAAATGCATACATGTTTCAAGTGATAATTCGTTAAGAAAAAATCAGTGTCCTAGGGTAGTTTCAACTAGCTGGCAGAGAAAAAGTTATTTGGTCATGCAAAAGAATTATTAAAGTCCATGTGCAAACAAAGTAAACATTTCATAAATATGGAAAAGCAGAGGCCATAACAGAAGGAGATGAAGAGAGGAAGAGTGTTTGTTGCACAAACAGTGAAGAATTGAGCTCTTTGCTCGGATCAGTAAAGCACAATGTGAATGGATAAAAGAGATACTTTGCCTCTTTACAACAATGCATTAGAATAATTGACTTTTAACACTGAAGTTAAATACTGAGGAATTTTGAGATAAAATATCTGTGTCCAAAACCACCATGAGGTGAAAATTGTTTTTCTGAAAATTTAATTTTTTAAAGTAAGCTCCTCTGAAGGAACTCGAAGAAAAAGACAGAGAGATTAAGACTTAGACAGCTACAACCTTGGTGTGCTAGTATCCTGACTTCCCTTCAGGTCTATACCTGGAGAGAAGACAGCCTCCTTCCACTCACATTTAGTTGCAGCAGAAGCCTAGTGTAGAATTTGCGGCGAACTAATGTGGCGTGAAGATGCCTACAAAACCTGCCAGTTTTTAAGTCACACTGCTGGTGTGCTGGAGAACTGCTAGTGGTGAGTCTAGTGTTAGTAATGAATCTGAGGTCCAGGAAATGAACCAAAGGTTTTTTCTCGTTAACATGTTTTGTCAGCTTTCGCAGCTTCTGCTTGTGTCACCTGCTTCACTCTCTGTAGACCTGAGAGAGTGGCAGATGTCTAAACATGAGAGCAGAAGGGAAAAAGGATGGGTACTGAAGGTGTGGGTAGAAAGACTCACTTTCTTCTCAGGTGGAAGAAAGGCACAGAGGAGTCGCACTTAGAAGAAATGTTTCAGAAACCTTGATGTGTGCAGCCTAGGCTAATAAGAAAAGTGGTATCCCTGAGGTGGTAGAGAACAGGTGTTCATGGGATGTCTGTAGGTCTGTGTGTGGGATGCTCACAAGGTGGTATTCCAAGAAGTAGCTCTGAACTAAGTCTTTGGAAAGCTCTGGGAAAGCATGAATTCACAAAAGGCTATCAAATTAACTTAAGGGTTTTTGTGTGGAAAGATGAATAGACAAAGAACTGCAGTTATGGATAACCTGAGAAATGGGATTGTAGCATGGTACTTTTAGAGATCAGAAAGGAAAGTGAAATTACAGCTTGAGCCAGAGTGAGCAACAGGAATTACTGGCAGATAAACAGAAGAACATGCTTTCCAATTGAGCTGTTTCAAAATGCACTCATTTTAACTTTGCATGTCTATTCCAATAGCATTACATGCCCCACTTTGCAGGGAATCAGCATTAAGATCAGCATCAAACAAGTTCCACTGAGTCCGACCTGCAATCCTTCAGTTTTGTGTAAACCTGCTTGGGATGCTCTGACAGGGTGTTATATTGTTGATGCAGTGCCACAGTGGATGTGCAGGGGCGCAGACCAGAGAACAAGACAATGAAATTCACCCAGCTGCAGGCAGTAATCAGGAGAGATGATAGTTTCTCTTAAATGAAAATAAAAGACACCTGGGTTAAAACCATGATTCCCTCTCAGTTGTTTCTGTATGAAACAGCTTCAAACAGATTCTATAATCAGGCATTTATTTAGACAAAAAATATTTCATAACTGAGGGATGGAAATACATACTATAAATGATAAGCAGTTCTGAAGTGAAAACTGGCATTATACTTTGGAGTCACAATCTGAGGTTTGAATCAAATAAAGTTATACTCCTTAGCCATCTTAAAATAAGAGAGAAAGTGCAATAATTTCTACAGAAGTGTGGCCATTTAGTCATTCTTGCAGTGCATCAGAATTAAAAATCTTGTTGTTACATGAATCATGAGATAACTCAGTATTAATAAATTTGTATGAAATAAGTAGCCATTACTGAATTAAAACCAGACAGAATCACTACTACAGACAACAGTGGGGAACACAAGGTATAACACACTACTAGAAAATAGAAACCAAAATAATCCATTTTAAAAAAACTCTAAGTTTTTATTAGTAAGATAAGTGCAATGCATCTACCAAACTTTTATAACGTAAACCATAGCCTACAGAAACTACAATAATATTCTGGAAATTTTCATCAACCTGGTAGAAATTATGAAAAGAAAAAAAACATTTTTATGTCATTGTATATCAATACACTCCAGTTTGTATAACATACTTCACTCATTATAGTGTTATTAATTCAATACATTTCTTGTCATCCTCAGTTTCAGTTTTCAGTGAAATGCAGTTTTATGACGTAACAACTTACTAGTAAAATATAATTAACTAAGAAACACTAGGCAGTGACACCTCCCTTCCAGAATTCAGACTTACAGCATAACTCATAATTTGAAAAGCAGGATATGAAAACTTAAGAACATATACTGTTCCTTGAAACTTGATGTTGTCAGTGCTGGGAACTGCAAGTAGAATACCTACACCCATAAGAAATTTGTTTGCGTTTACTGTGCTAGGTTTATCTTCACAGAAATAACCTCACGATCTGAGGAGGACTGGGAAGTTTAAAACCCTCAGCTACCTGATTCTTTGGATCTGATGCTCTGCAGGAGCACAAGAATACCTCAGATAATCAATTCTACCTTAAAGATGTGTTTTAGTTAATGAATTTCCTACTAACTCTTCAAGAAAAAGAAAACATTACTTAAAGGCATTACATAATTTAAAAACTCAGATTACTTGCAAATTTATATGAAAAAATGCTACTGGGGTCTGGTAGAAATTGTATAGCACCCTTCTATACAGTTCTTTATGGTAGAACAGGAGTTAAAGTTCTACCTAAATATCTTCAGAATTCTCTGTGATGGAAAGGTTGGTCATAGAAAGGTCATGACTACATGAAAAGTGGACTTCTGTGATGAGGGACTGCAGGTAGAACTCTGACCATCTCGAGCAGAATGAGCACAGGTAAACAGTTCTGCTGGGCTCGCAGGGGGAGAAGGGAGCCCATGGGCATTATTGAAAGAAGAGGAAGCCAAGAAGGTATTGAAGCCAAGTAAAAAGTCCTGATTTCTAGAGGCAGATTTTTTTCTCAAGACAGCTGAGATTTTCTACTAGACATCGTGAGTATCCTAAAATCTGAGACAGTTTAATTCAATCATTTTTTTTGGAAAATTTCATCACGTGAATTAAAAGTGGTCCTGAAGTTCTCATCCACTACTATCTCCAGTTTACCTCTTCATTAATATACTAGGTTCTTAGATGCTGCTTGCATTTAAAACTTGTTACCCAAGATATTTGATTCTACAAAGCAGATTAGAGGAGAGAGACTGAAAATACTATTCCTCCTCAAGAGGGAAGCAGACAGTTAAGGTAACTCAACTGTTATGGCTCTGCTAGGCAGCTCTTCCAACCTTCTCTGTTTCATGTATTGTCGTTGTGCCAGATATACTGAAAGAATGAAAATTGCTAAGGATATAGATGTGGCTAGGAAGAGGATGAGTATAAACCTAAAGAAAGCTATTCTGCTTCGGGTTTGATTTTTCAAAACAAAACAAAAAACCTTGATAACATTAGAACCACAACTGTAATTCCCCTTCAAACTGTACAAGTACAGACTGAAACCATAGAGTACTCTTGGAGAATGTGGTCACAGGGAAAAACTACAAATGGGATAATCATAGGCACTTGAAATACATCCTGCCTCAACAGGATGTCACCCCTATACATCAAGGAGAAACCAGTGCGACTTTGACCTCTGGGAAATTCAAATAATTTGCAAAGTTAGGGTTTTCAAGAAACTAAAGTTAAGTCTAGTATTTGTACTTTGACACATTTTGCCACATTTTCTCCAATCTATTTATTTTTCTTGCATATTTGTTCTGTAATTAAATATTTTTAAAGGATACAGTAAGTGTGCAGCTGATGACCAGTTGACCCAAGCAATTGGAGAGAAACAAGAGAATTGAAGAAGGAAGGGTGAAGATGCCAGTCTGAAATATAATTGATTTTTATTTAGGAAACTTAAATAGAAAACTCATGTCTCCAGAGCACGAACTGAATTAATATTTAATTCCATGCATTTCATGTATTAAGTATCTGTTCTTTCTTTTCTGTGACTTAGGCCTAGAGGACAGTCTCACAACAGTGTGCTAAAATATCTGACACCAAGCATAGGATTTCAAAGATGGATTAACATCAAGTATTGTGCAACTAGAGTTATTAATGTATGTGTACGAAAATTAATAATTCTAACCTCTCCTTACACATTTTACAGATGCAGATAAGGAATTTAGTGTTTAATCCTTATTTTCTCAAAACTGCAGAATTACAGAATCACTAAGTTGGAAAAGACCCGCAGGATCATCAAGTCAAATCATTCCTATTGATCACCAAACCAGGCCCCTCAGCACCTCGTCCACCCGTCTTTTAAACACCTCCAGGGAAGGTGACTCAACCACATCCCTGGGCAAACTGTTCAGGTGTCCAATGACCTTTACCATGAATTTTTTTTTCTGATGTCTAGCCTGAACCTCCCCTGATAAAGCTTGAGGTCATTCCCTCTTGTCCTGGCCCCTGTCACTTGGGAGAAGAGGCCAGCACCCTCCTCTCCACAACCACCTTTCAGGTAATAGTAGGGAGCAATGAGGTCTCCTCTCAGCCTCCTCTTCTCCAGGATAAACAACCCCAGCTCTCTCAGCCATTCCTCATAGGGTCTGTTCTCCAGACCCTCCACCAGCTTTGTTGCTCTTCTCTGGATTCACTCCAGACCCTCAACATCCTTCTAGTGGTGAGGGGCCCAGAACTGAATACAGTATTCATGGAGCGGCCTCACCAGTGCTGAGTACAGAGGGAGAATAACCTCCCTGGACCTACTGGTCACTCCATTTCTGATAAAAGCCAGAATGCCATTGGCCTTCTTAGCCACCTGAGCACACTGAAATCAATTTAACTCTAATTAAAGTCAAATAAGCTTGAAGACAGCATATCTTGCTTTCAAATTGCCTGCATAGTGCATCTGAAATAAAAGCAAGGACAGAAGAGTTATTTATAATTTTAATAATTTAAGATTTATTTAATAAAAATGATATAAAGTAATTTAACTCTGTACTAAAAGCTAAAGCAATAAGAAGGCTAAATTTATTTCTTGCTTAGAATATCTAAAATGTATATGGCAGAGATACTTGATTTGCCAAGAATTTTTTTGAACTAACTATTTTGTTGAGGAAAAATATAAAGCTGAGGAAATTTTTTCCCAAATTAAAAAGCGGCCACACCAATATGTATATACAGAGTACAAGATGCATTATTTGTAGGTATTTGCTCAATTATTATTTTGAAAATCCTCAACATTTGTACTGTTTGCAAAAATGTGACCTTTTTGTTATTTACACTTTGTGGCTGACCAGCTAAGTTATGTGAACTCATTATATTGAAGAGAGCATTGAGAAGAGTAATGGTGGCAGCTAGCAGATAGAACATTAATGATCAGTAAGCATTTACACAAATGCTGAGTAATTGCTCTCTTTTGACCAGACAGCAAAGAAATGACCTGGTAATTACAATAAGCACTCCCCTGCTTTATGAAAATGTGCCTTTTGTTTTACTTATTCAACTTGTATTTTTGTCCCCACCACACCTGGCTGCTACTACTGTGAGCTGGAATGTACAACTGTTGCCTGGGAAAACAGAGGAGAAATTTAAGAAGAAGGAGAAAAGAAGAGAAAATTCAGTTTAGGACCTAAAGGTATCAGTGGAGTTAGGATGATGAATTTAGTGGTTTTTTGTTTGATTCTGAGGCATTCATGTTAATTAAAAATTAACAGTACTATAGAAAACACCATTAGTGCATGTGCTCCAAGAACTATACTCTTGATAAGTACAAGAACTGTTAAGTATTTTCATAGTTTAAAATTTATCTAATAGGCAAATAAACACATGCTATTATGCAAAATTTATTTCAAAGGCTTCTGAAGAAAATCATCCCTCACTTTTGAATGTCAGCTGGGTTTCCTACCTATATCCACCATGGCCTATTTTAGAAATGGCACTAAACAAACAAACTTATGAGTAAAGAGCAGACTTGTTCTCTTTTAAACCTATAGGAGCAGTCCCACTGAAATCAAGTCTTATTACAACAGAAAAATTAATATGGTCCAGACACTGATACATACTCTTCTGCCTAAGATATGCAGCACATTTTTTTTATGTCCGGTAAGATTTGGTCAGTAAAGTCTGGCAGCTCATGTTACTTTACATGATACTTGTTAAACGCTATGTCCAGTAGAATCAGGCATCTCAAAGGTTTTCAGTGAGATGTTCTTTTGCCATAGTTTGCTTTCTATTTCATTATTGAAGCTGCACACAAGACCACAGAAAAACAATTTATCTTATGAAGCATCCAAAACCAGTCAAAACATCCTGGACTTACTCATATGTCAGTTACCATTAATACAGACCTTATCTTAACAATGCAATAATATAGATATATATCTAGATGAATGTTCTGCTAAGATCCACTTGCAGTTTTACATTGTTGCATGGATACAAAAGGAACTACATGACTCACTAAACAAAAACAAATGTACATTTTACTCAGTAACACTGGAGCAACACTATGTCCAAACAACCCACAATATAGGTCCCCCAGCTACCACATTCTCTTAGGAAGTCTGCTCAAGATGTCTTGTTAGATGACTTCTTCAAACTGCATATAATTTGGAAAAAAAATAACAACCTATACTGGAATGTGACTATCTCTTATTGGACAGTTTTTTATTCAGGGAAAACTATACCCCAAAGCACTGCTAAAATGAAGCTAAGATCCCTTTTCTTTTGAAATACCAGTGCCCAGATGCAAGAGAGCAGTGACACTCCAACTTAGAGGTGGGGTCCTTGAGGTGGCCCATGGTGGGTTCTGGCATGAGGGAGAATCATAGAATTGAATCATAGAATCTTTTAGGTCAGAGAAGACCCTGAAGATCATTGAGTCCAACCACAAACGTACAGCTACTAAGTACACCAGTAGAATGTACCCAAGTGCCAAAGGAGTGGTTTTCTCCAGAGCTGATCCCAGGAGCAGGAATGGTAGTGGGAGACTGGAAAGGAGGAACTGGAGTAAGCAATGCAAGGAGGAAAAAGATGCTGGAAGTACCAGTAGTCAAAAAGCAGCAGGCTGAGGACAAGAGTAAGGAATGGGTAGGACTGGATAAAGACAGAATGGAAGAGAATGCACAGAAGCAGGCAAATGCAGTGGTAGGAGAAACATAAAGTGAACCAGGCTAGAGACTGACTGTTACAGAATATTTTTGTTTTCAAGAAGAAGCTGACTATTGAGAGGACACTAGGTTTAGCAAAGCAAGTAGAACATGTTGCAGCAGAAAGAAAATGATAGCAGGATGGAGGGAGCAAACTCAGACATTCAGGAGTCCCAGGTCTCTCCAGTGAAATCTGTGAGGAAAGTGCTCACCTCTCTAGTGGCAGAGAATAACCCGCCATTGATTTCAGTTATGGTAATAGCTAGCTGGCAGACATCTACAGATAACAGATGGTTTTCAATATGATCATAAAATTTTCATAAAATTTCAATCTTTTTTTCAGTTTTCTTTTTAAAAAAGAAATGGGAAATGACACACAAAACATTGCTAAAGAGAACACTGTATTGCAGTGTCAAATGCTTAGAAGCTGGGAAATGAAAGGATTGAGGTTTATGGTGTTACTTTGGTTTGCCTCTTCTAAGTAAACGTACTATCTCACCATCCTCATGCACCTGATAACATCACTCTTGCAGGTTGATCCCACTAGTATTTAAGATGGAGCAGCTTTACTAACAGCTGGTTTGTTCCTCCTAATAAAGGTTATTTATAAGTCTTACCTTCCTCATAAAGGAATTTAGAAAGTCTGGAAATGCAAAAGAGACCTGTAGTTAAAATAGATGAAGAAAGAGAATAGAAATAAAACTTTGCAAAAGGTGGCAAGTGAATACTGACATTATTTCCTGTCTGGAATATCTATAAATCTTCTGCCATCTACTATAGAGAACAACTGAGCATGGAAGAATTTCTCCTTGCCAAGTATAAATGAAATTACTTTATAGATTAAATGCATTATCTGATTTTAATAAATGCCAAACCCTATGAGAAATTATTCAAAGTTTTAATCTTCACCATAAAGGGTGATACATCCATTTCAACATAAATTTGTAGCTTGTCCATGTATACTTATGTTAAATTCAGTTCTACATAGCTGCTATTGTGCTGAACAAACTACCACTCCACTATAACTCCTTATCCTTACTCTAAGCTTTTTGACTTCATCAGCCACTATCCATCCCCTTAGACAGAGAATTATGAAGAAAGAGAGGGAGTGGAACACAATTAGCCTTCTCTGCTTATTAAGTTCTTCTCTTTTCTATTCTCCCTTCAAAAAAGGCTCAAAAATTGGCCTACATATCAGTTTAATACCTGTCATCATTGTGATAACAAAAAACCCTATACTTTATTACAGCAAGCGGCAGAGAGTTAATCATATTACTATGAATTTTAAAATTCTATAATTCAGAAGTAGAAATTAATCTGTATTGGTGTTAATATTGTCTTTTAATACTTCGGTCAAGTTTTCATCAGAGAAGAGGGTAAGTTTCTAAAAGCATCACCACCTGAGGATGCTTTCCCACACATTAGTTTATTATTCCTCAGTCTCATAACAGTAAACAAAATAAGTGAATTCTTTTAGAAATGTATCAAAAAATAATTGACAGAACTTGATACAGTATACATATATACAGCATACATAGATAAATATTTATATCTTGGCAATTATATCTATAATTACTTTTTTAATTAACATATATTACTTCAATATTAAATCAACTATTTAGTTAAGTTGTACAAATCATCTTAGGGATTTTTTGCAATTTCAGTTTCTAGAAAATCATATCTCACTGTGAATATGCAGTCATATCTCTTTAAATAAAACCAATGCTAAAATATTCCTGCAGATTCATAGTACTTTGAGCAGAAGACAACAGAGATGACTTCTACTTAAACAGCTATTAGAAAAAATATGAGTCTACATAAACAATGTCAAGTGTACTATGTGTCTTGCTAAAAATGAAATACTTACTACCACTCAAATTAAATATATAGATTTATTATCACAGCAAAATACATCAGGAAATGCAATATATCTCTATATGTACATTATACACACCATTCATTATTCTTACACCAGAAAAGTCTAAATTACATTATTCTGTAATTAGACAAATACACCTAACCTTTCCTGAGCTGAACAATGAATTCTATATTTCTGATGCCATAATATGAAATTAGTTGACTCAAGCCAGGATTCTTTAAACAGCTATAAAATCTTTTACCATGGCAAGAGTCACTCAAAATTTTTAACTTGTCAGTGAGCTCACCAGAGACCGAGTTGTAGCAAGAATATAAAGTTTTTTCTTCCAGGAAAAAGACAAATCCTCTTAAATAAGATGAAATGCGTTTGATTTTCTAATTCTATGATGTGCTTATTTTGCAGTTATTATATCATGAGATTGTTGTAATATTCAGATACTAAAAGCTGCAATAAGGTCTTGGTGCAATGAAGTCTATACTGTTATCATTAGAGTCAACTTTCTGGATTTAATAATGAGGTTTTACAGTTTTATTTGAGATCTTTCAGAACCTATAGAAGTTAAATACCAGTCCTAGTCAGGTTTTCCACTTACATTAACTTGTATTTGGAAATTCAAAGTCTTCTAAAACAGCTGAGGGTTAGCAAAAAATTATTGCAAAATTTCTTGTGAAATTGGGAAGAAGGATCAATACACAAATATTTTACTGACATAGTATCAATAATTAGAGGGAAGTTCATTTTTATCTAAGTTACGTATTCTAGTTATTGAATTAAATATTCCATCAACTGACAAAATGGCAAGAAGTATTTAATATGAAAGTATTAAAGTATGATTGACTAGAATTTTATTACTATGGTTATGGTTCAGAAATTTGAGAATCCATATAGAGCTACATTATTTTTTAAGTTTTGGTTTTAGTTCAGAACAAGAATTAGAAGTGCTGTTACTAAAAATTACAGATGAAAAGTAGTTGATGAAGAACAACCTATCTCCAAACACAAGGAACCTCACTAAATTTGGAAGTTTTAGCAGACATGGTAAGTAGCAGCCCGTGCCTCAGATATCAAAGAAAAATACAGTTAATATGTCTATGGTTTCCACATGCTTCAATTTACCCTGGAATACCTGCAATCAATAGTCAGTTGCCAAATAAAAAGTGGCAGCTGCATTATGCAATCATGTTACTTTCCACTGGAAGGAGTAGAAGCTCTACACAGATGAGTAGATCTGTCCAAAACATGACAGATGTTTTAAGACATGGTTAATAAAATTGTCTAAATTTAGTGCCCTACATTTAGGAATAAAAATGAAAATTTAGTTTTTCTCATTTGGGGCTAAAAGTTACAGACAGTACAGAACATCGCACATAAGGAGTCTGTTACATACCATTGGTCAACGAAACAGTCACTGGTAAGAACTGATATTCCAGTTCTCACTTGTGTAGAAGAATTGAGTCATTGAACTTCCCAACACATTTACAAAAACTTAGAGAAACAACTCTGAACAAAAACTGATTGTGCACTCTTCTAAGGCAACAAGACTTCACTGCAATAAGGGGATTTTGTACATTACTTTGTGGCACCAATATCTAGGTGTCACCACTGAACAATATGTTTTTGTCAGACAATGTTCTCCATACATCTGGGGCTGTCTAACCTAGATTTCTCCAAGGAGGGGTTTTTTTTAGCATGCATTGAACTCACATTTCAGATTTATGTATTGATGCATGGAAAGGAACATGTTATTGCAATTCTTTTCTTTGTAAAAGAAAAAATAAACTGTGACTGCAGAGAGTGAGAACTGTGCTTGGGATTGCTTCAACTCATGTGCAGGACATTGCACTTTGTGTTACTTAACTTCATGAGTTTCACACAGGCCCACCAGTCAAGCCTTTCAAGGTACCTCTGGATGGCATCCCTTCCCTCCAGAATGCTAACTCTGCCTCACAGATTGGTGTTGTTGGCAGATATGCTGAGGGTGCCCTCAATCCCACAGTCCATATCTGTGATGGAGATGTTAAACAACACTTGTCAGTATACGGAATCCTGTGGAATGCCACTCATCACCAGTCTCCTCTTGGTCACTGAGTTGTTAACCACAACTTGTTGAGTGCAACCATCCAGCTAATGCTTTGTTATCCAAGCAATCTGTCTGTCAAACCCACGTCTCTCCAATTTAGAGACCACAATGTTGTATGGGTCAGTGTTGAATGCTTTGCACAAGCCCAGATAGATGATACAATTCACTCATCCCTTATCCACCACTGTAGCACCACTGTAAAAGGCCACCAAATTTGTTAGGCAAGACTTACCCTTAGTGAAGCCTTGTTGGTTGTCACAATCACCTCCTTATTTTCCATGTGCCTCAGCAGAGTTTTCCAGAAGATCTGCTCCATGATCCTTCTGGACACAGAGATGAGAGTGATGGGGTTGTCACATGCTCCTAATATGACCCGCAGTGCACAGAAGCCAGTATCACAGTGCTTTATAGGAAACCATTCATTGAAATGCAAATCATGTCTTAAACTGACTTCTTTAGATCTGATAAGTGACTTCATTTCCAGTGTGACTCCTTAAAAACAAAACACTAGACAAAGAAAACTTGTCTTCCTCTTGCAGGAAGGTTGCCATAAATGGACCATACAGCTTTCCTACTTTCTGCTACATTATCCTATAATCAGCACTCTGAAACCACTGACAATAAAATATTACTAGTAAGGTGACTCGATTCATCATTTGAATAAAGCAGCACCTGTCACAGATGATGTAACTATTACACTTATGAACTGGTACAATTCAATTAATATTTTAATGGCCTTTAGTTAAGACTGCAGAAAACTCTGTAGAAAAATGTCTTTTAGTTATGATGTGTAGAAGTCACACTACCCTAGAAGAGCATACAATCAGCTTTATGAGTAACTTCAAGGTTATTTCTCTAAATTTTTTTTAAAATAAAAAAGGCAGGTCTATGCAGTATTCTGAATGTGAAATAGTTTGCATTTGGAGTGCTCAGTTACATCAAGATTTGTTAGTCTCTATCAAATGCATATTTTAAATAACCTTTGTAACATAGGAGAACCTACTAGTTACTATAAATATATGGAAGGTGTTGAGTCAGACTGTCAGCCTGTACAAATTTTATACTCCTGGCAACCTCCACTTAGTGTATGTCCTAACTGATTTCAAAGTCTATTTTAATCAAAGACTGAACAAGAATACACAAGAGCATTAGGCAGAGGAATATAAATTCTTTCTTGTTGTGGAATGCACAATGTCAATGTAATCTGTATACAGATTGTACAGACTAAGTAATCTTTTTGATTATTTTTTTTCTCCTATTTCAGTCTTCTAATACTTGTTAGTTGTAACTGTACTCAAATTACAGCTTTTGGCGAATTGCAATAGAAAATGGGAAAGTTTCTTTCAGAAGTTGAAACTAAGCTCATTATTCTCTATTATGGTGAGATATAAAATCAGAATTAATATTTCACACAAATGGCAGGTGACAATGAATAATTTTCAACACATTTTAAATAAACTTTTAAGGCAAGATGCTGAAAACTGTAGGGCTTGTAAGTCTAACAGTCATGTCAGAGAATGTTTTAGCACCTTTTGCAAAAGGATGAACTGCTTAGCTTTTTAAGCACACATCACAGGAGTGTGACAACCAAGAGTGGTTTGAGGGCAGTGCATCTGATCATACAAATTCTTTAACTAGATGGATCTAGATAGCAGGCAATTCAGTAGATGCCATTCGCACAATTTAGAGGTTATTGCTTCTGAGGAACAGCTTCTTCAGGGATGAGAGTTTTTCACCCCTGAAACCCACTTTGTATTCCTCTCAGGAATTGCCATTAGCAGGAATGGCCAAAGGAGTGTTGCCTGGATTTCAAAACAGACACTAAAATTGCATCATGCAATCTTGCCTAATACTGCTTCTATTACCCTGATTTAGGAATGGGAAAAAAAGTCAGAGTGCTGAAGAGAATTTTCCCAAATGCTAGTGGTTGGGTGAGTGTCTGAGAAGATATGAATATATTTGGAAGAAATTTAAATTCATCCTTTTTAGTGATCTTTATGATACTCATAATCCTGCTGTAACTTTTAGTTCTTTCAATAATCTTGCAATGAAAGAAGTATTTTGAATAAGAAAGGCTCTTAAATTTCCCTCTGCCTCCAAGACCCTTGCTTCTTTCTGCATCTTATCTGTAGGTCAGGAGTATTATTCCTTCTACAGAAGGAGAAGAGAGTCTAAAAAAGGTAACCGCAATATGGCAAAGTAACACGCTGATACTATTTCACACCTGATACTATTTCTTTTGATCTTTCTATCTACAACATTGTCTGATCTCATAGATATTATCTCCAAAGGCGTTTTATCCACCACAGGATAAAGAGCTCTGCATATGTATACCTCCCTAAAGGAAACCTGTAGAGTTTGAGAAGTGAAAGTACTGATCTCAGATTTAATTTTCTATTTGCAACAACTAGTTGTTCATCAGAGTTGCAGTTGTCTGGAAGAAGTGTATTTAATGAGAAAATACTTTGACTATTTCTTCTTAGTGCTTTCTTTTAGTACATTGAAGGTGATGGTCGTATACTGTAGTAACTTTCCTTTTATGTTTACTTCCTTAGGCTGTTGTTATTATTGTTGTTGGTGGTAGTGTGTTTAAATCCATTATTCTGATCTGGAAATTTTTATTAAGACTGCTCCTGAAAAGGTGGTGCTTAAGAGAAAATGAACAGTCATTAAATATCCACAGTGGCTACATTTCAAGGACAAGAATAGCAATTGTTCTTTCAGAACAATCATCAAAGTTCCCTAATATCCTACTGTAGCCAGTGAATCTTTCTTATGACATATGTTACCTTCAAAAGAAAATGCATTTTTGCACTTGGAGATGAAAAGCAATTTTACTGTCACATTGTTTAACATATCAGTGGGATTTAACTTTTCACTTTTTCAGTTTGATCATTCAGCTGCTTTTTTTCTAGTTCATTCATTAGAAGCAATGTTGAATTCCCTAAATCACAAACTAATCACTAAATTTAAATCATATTCTTCATCAATTTCAAATTACAGATAGAACTACTACGTAGAGCACTGGATTTAAAAGCAATAATCAAAATGCCAAATAAACTGGTCAGACCAAACTGAATCAAGCTACTGGATACAAACCTTCCAAAATGTACTGTATTTTTGTAAATACAGGCCTTCTGTGTAATTTTCTGCATTGTCTTCTCTGTAGGAAATATGCGCTGTCCCTGCTCTGTGGCCACATTTGTGCTGCCACTTGTAGGTCCACAAGTTCCTCTGTCTGTAGTTTTTACTTGTGAGTAATCCAAGAAAGGATTCAGACAAAATGTGGTTTCTTTATACTTTCATTTTGCCTTTTAGCGGTTTGCAATTATTTTTCACTTTCAATTGTGGAAAAGGATATATTTTTTTTTCTGGGAAAAAATGAAAAGAAAAACTGTGAACGAGTTTCTTACATTTACCTCCACTGCCAAGGGAATTATCATCCAACATTACCCACAAGACTTTGGATTGGTGGGCATTTAATTGTTTGTCAGGGAATGAAGATTTTTCTACAATCAGACTTTTTAACTGAAGAACATGCTGGCAATCTGTGTTAGTGACTGTACTGCATGTATTCATAGCATACCTGGCAGTGGGTGATCAGGTCACTCATTAGTTCTTGATTATCATTGTTTTTTTCCTCTCAGCTACAACAAAGAGAGACGTAGACTTCCATTTTGGGAGATATGCAGTCAGTTGTTGCAACCAGTTGAATTACAGGCAGTTATGCTCATGATACAATTTGGAAATATATTACCATGAAAGATGATACACTGCTGTCAGTGTGGGAGTGAAAGACAGAAGCTAATCATCCAAGCATGTTTTCTAATGTATGATGTCCTATGATGGCAGACTTTACAAATTAGGAAAATTCTAATTTAAATTTCATAATTTAGAACACTGTACATAAGAAAAACATAATCAGAAGTATAAAGGAAAATACAAAAAAAAATTCTCAGTACTTCATTCAGGAGAAAAAAAATTAGGCAGCTTTATTATTCTTCCCGTGGTGGATGTTTAAGGGATATATTTAATGAAAACAGCAATAAAAGACAGGGTAGCCTATCTAATGCATGAGTAATCCTCAGATCTCAGCTAACTAACATGAGGAAGGAATGACCTCCTGGTTGAGAAGACTCTAAGGAGAATGTGTTGCCACTAAATTGCTAGGTTTAGATCAGCTCACAGCAAGTTCATAATGTCAAAGGATGATTGCAGTCTTGCAGTGCAATGTGGGGAGGAAGAAGTGGTAACTGAGAGAAACTAGAAGGTTAGTGTTTGGGTAAGTAAGAATGAGACACAGACACCCAAAACATGAGATGCTGTTTTGTTGTGGAGATATTTTAGTGAAATAGTGATTCAGTATCTTTGCCTCCTCACTTTTTCACTATCATCAGAGAGTACTCATTTTAATGAGATATGTAATGCATTTCCTTGATCTGGCACATAAAGATGTCTCTAATCATTGTCTGGTTTAAGATGAGAAGGATTCCACAGAGCCAATTGCTCAGCATGCTTCCATACCCTTCAAATTAATAGGTTTCTCCTTCCATTGAAGGTATTTTTTTGCCAATATAGTGGCTGAGGGCAGGCAAATGGTCTAAGCAGGATGAGATCTTTCACCTCCTGTCTAGTTAACTGACCTGTCCTGCTACTCAAGCTCATTAAATTCTGGTTGACTTCTTGCATTAAGAAAGAAAATGGAATTTGTTGCCTTCTGCTCAAATACTTAAAATTATTATTTTCTTTTTTTTTTTAAGAAAAGTATCTTCACGTATCCAGATGGCAAAAATATTTGGTACCATATCAGTGTTGTAAAATCTTACCTTCTGATGCTGCTTCAGAATCCCATACCTGAACAAAAAGCTCTCCCTTTGTAATGAATAATGGTACTGTATTTTTCTGCCTGTTATGACTAGGACCTAACTGTTACGGCATCAACAGTTACAGACATAAGCCATTGCTGGTTGAAGAGCTTTTTTTGCTTTGCATTAAAATGTCTGTCAAAAACTAAATTAACATTCCCTCTTCTATGCCTGCATCCCTGGCCATATATTGTGAACAACTTTCTTCTTTGTGTCTTGAGGCTTCTGGGTGTTCTCTTTCTTTACAGTAAAACCTCAGTTCATGACAACCTACATAATCCAAAGCATTTGACCTACTGATAAAACACACAGCTTGATATTCTCAAATAATAAAAAAAGAATTGAGATTTTAAAGTATGAATGACCAAGTGGTAGATTCTGAAATATTCATGGTACCTTAATGCAAGGTTGAATTTTTGTAGAAGGATATCCTTCAGCAATGAGTGACAGTTTCTGGTGTATATATTTTATAGCATTTTTTAATTGCCTACTGTGTTGTCTAAATCCAGGAAAGTCCTGAACACCTTTCCTTGGCTGGATTTTTTGTTCAACTCCAGTTCACATTCTGAGCAAAGAGATTCCTCGTTCTGTCTTTGTTTTAGCAAGAACAGGTCATTAAAAGGAGGGGGAGGACTGAGACCTCACATGTTGTGTCACAGTCCTCCATGCTTTTGGATTGTCTTGCTTAACTAAACCATAACACTACTAAAACTCTTTTTATAATGCTGATACAGGAAACAGCCATGGAGAAAAACTTCATGGAGAAAAAGGAGCACCCATGGATGAAAGAGATGATAAAACCCTCTGAACTCTTTCCAGATTTTCTAAGGCCATGAATACAAATTTTGAAAGGGAGAGTCCTCCTTATTTTATATTCCTCTTGTACTCAGATGACTGACTTCACAGGAGTAAACAAAACAAAGCTGGAAATTTGAAAAGAACTTCAAAGGCATTCAGAACCTAATTGAATTGATGGCTCTTTTGAAGATGCAGACCTTCACATCTGAAAATATCTACATCTCTTTAGAATGTTCCGATATTGCAGATAGTGAAGCCTCAATATTAAAAAGCTTTTAATGGAATGGTTTGAATTATTCTTCCTTCTCAGGCTTCCTTCTTAGGCTCTCTGAAAAGATCCTATCTGATTGTGCATAGCATTTTACAACTAGTGCCACAAAACAAAGTGTTTCATCATTTCCACGTGAAGTTTAAGGTTACTAAAGGACAGAAAACAAACACTGAAAGCTGGCTAGTAGGAGTGAAGGTAAAATACATTAGTAAAAATTAGGGTTGTATACCTATTTTAAAAGTAGAAAAGGATAGTCTATTTTGATTCAGTTTCTAAAAATGCAGATATAATCCAGTAACACCTCAAATGAATTAAGCAGCTGAACACAATGAGGAAGGTCTGATAGTGCTCGTGGTTTAACATACAGGAAGGTGAGTGGAACTTTGGTCACCACAGTCATCATTCCTGAGATCTCAGGCCTGCAGGTGCATGTGAGGAGGGGAATAGGAGCAAGAGCTATCAGCTCTGATGGTCAGAGTAAAAGGAGAAACAGGTCTAAAGACATTTCCCACATCCTCAGCACAAAACACAATAATATTATACATTCAACTTATTTTCCTTCATATCAAACCACAGGAGGTATTTTGACCTCCCCAGAGACATAATTTCCTGGACCTCCCACTGTGTGATCATGCTTTATTTTTGCTGCAAATATGAATGATCAAACCAAATATTCAGAAGCATCACAGCTGTCTGTCCTCATTTAAGTTTGTTACTGTCTTTCTACTACTTTCTTAGTGAAAGTCATTCAAGCCATTTCATAAGTCTACCATGTAGAGCAAATGGGAAATAGAAGGTCAAATAAGAAATTGATCCTCCAGGAAGACTTTATGTTCATCCTAAGGAAAGAGTCCAAGAAGCTTAATTGTGCCTGAAAGCATAATGGTCGAGTTTCATTCCCAGCTAAAGTCTTACATAAAGTTTTCTTTAAATTTCTCAGATCATAAAGCTAGCCAAGGTGAAAATTATCCATGGCCAATTTAGAAAATATTTTGACTTTGAATTTAAAGGGTACTGGCTGCCTTCATTTGAAAAAGCAGAGAAATACATTTCATGCTACTTAGGCAATATTTTGGATGTACCTAAATCATTAGTAGGCACTTCTTGTCAAAGTAAAGTATGGTGAAGAGAAAAGGAAATATGAATATGAACAGTCCAGCAAAAATAATCTTTTTGGATGTTGGGTACAAATTATTTTCCTTCTCAAGTTACTTTAATGTATCAAGCATACAGTTTTATTTTACAGCTTCAGTCCAATGAACCTAGCAGGTACACCTTCAGAAATAACTACTACCACAGTACATGGTAATACTAAAGAAGGGTAGTACTAAAAGGTACTAAAGAGAACCTTGTAAAGATAAAACCTAAAATTAGATTCCATTGGTCTTTCTCAATATTTGAAAGTCCTATTACTTGCTGCCAGTCACAGTCAGTTTTAATTTTGGTTGCTACTGTCTCGTGGCAAACCTGAAGCATCAGTGAGTGAAACTACATAATAAGATATAGAAATGGAAACATAGAGTTTAGATAAAATCCTTTCTCTTTTTATACATCTGAGATTGCAACACATGAAGAATACAGTGCTGTAAGAAAAGCAGTTAGAATAAACTGTATGAAAATATTTTTAATTACATACAGTTAAAACTGAAATTAAACATAAAATCCTATTAGTACTTCTACAAATAGTCACATACTGCAATTTAAGAATATGAAACTTCTTAGTTGTCATAGTTCAATGCACTAATAGTTAATGTGGTTCAAATAAACTAATGTTAATTAAAAAGAAATATTTTAATTACCATATGGTTGCCTGATAGAGTTGTGACCTACTGTAATAGAACTCTGTAAGTACGTAAATTTAAGTATGTGTATGCCTATTGATAAACTTATCAGGGTCTCAAAATTTGCTGAATCGTCTTACAGTCTCACAATGTGATAGAATTTTGTCAGAGGTCTGCTAAGCGTGTTCCCTTAAGAAAACAGAAAGACAGATTCTGTGATTTTTTTAGGCCTTGATTTGGTACTCTCTTACTGGATGAAGGGAAATAACCTAGTCAATATTGCACTGTAAATCTCCATCACTTCAGCAAACATGACATGACAAGTCTAGAAATAACAATATAGCACAAGGCAAAGTCCTGCAAAACCATATATGCATACAGGATATAGTTCTGCCATGTTTGGAAGGAGTTAAGGAGTATTTTATAAGAGATAGGCAAGATTTTTCACTTGGGAAGAATGTTTGCAAGAACAATAAAAGCCATAAAAGTACCATGGTAACTTTCATTTCTCAAATAAAAGAGGTCTTTTTATAGGCTGTCTTTGGATATGTTAGCTGAGAAGATAATTCTTTTGTCTGTGAAAAATCTATCTGCAGGCTTTTTATTATCATTTATTAGTATTTCTTCAAATAATGCAGGTACTCCTGTCTGATTGTGGCTGAGCACAAATCTTTAAACTTTATAAAGGCACAACAGAGGTATAATGTCATATGGAGTATTCATGGGATGGCAAGGTGGTGAGAAAACAGTGGTGACCAGTTATATTTGAGACAGTACAGACCAGAAACAATCCAGATCTCACTATTATGTGCCTGGGATTTTTGCAACCAAATTTGGCAACAATACTCAAGGTTACTCTTAGAGTGATGAAGATAACTGAGATCATATAGACTTTCATAAATCTTGATCTTCACAACGGTCAGAGGGAAGAATGACACCAGAACTTTAAGCATACTAATAAGCAGCAAGTTTAGTTCCTATTCCATCAACAACTCTTCTTTAGGAAACAGTTACCAAAGAAAGGGAGAAGATTCACATTTATTACTTTTTTTGTAGTAAAACGGAGATTGCTGACTGTAAATTGCAGAATATTTGGCAAAAGGATGTAGATCCCAGGAATAGTTTCCTTGTAACTAAATGGGGAGATTTTCAGAGCTTGGCCAGGCACCTGTTTCTGATGTCAAGGTCTTTCTAAACATGAATGTTTAGGGTGAGCCTTATCAGTAATATTTGCTTCCAGAATGCATAGCATAAAAAAACCCAATCAAGAAACCAAACAAATAATAATCACAAAGCAAAACATCTGGTAAATGCAAAATGGGGTGGCATTAAAATACTTTATTGATGCCACTAGAGACTAAAAAAATTTTGTGCTAACAGATTCTCATGGGATTGGTGGTATGTGATCTCAGGCAGGTTTTTAGGGCTGTCTGTAACCCCCAGATTTTACTTCCTTCATCTTGTGGACTGAGTTCTGTTTCTGGTACTCATTTCCAGACTAGCAGCAGTTTCCAAGTTCTTGGCAATGTTTGGAGTTTTTTAAATAGATCTGATAGATATTTTATGTTTGCCTAATGCCTCAGGTTGACAATAATTCTACCTTCTCCTTCACACATTCTTTCTTCCTACTAAATGTCTGATTTTTCCTTATTGTCAGTACTGCTAAACAGTCTTATATGTAACATCAAGGTCTGTACAATTAAAGTACTGTAACAAAAGTGTTGTGCTTCACTTATCATAGAATTATAGACTCATAGAATGCTTTGGGTTGGAAGAGACTTTCACAGATTGTCTAGTCCAACATCCTGCTGGAGCAGGGTCATCTAACCAGACCAGGTTGCTCAGAGTCCCATTCAACCTGATATTGAATGCCTCCAGATATGAGAAGGGGGTTTTTTCACATGTTCTTACTAAGGATAATAAAGAGGTGAGAATTAGATCGCATTGATTCATTGCTGTGACTGAAATAATTTGCAAGCCCCTAATTTCCTGTTTGCATACCATCTTTTCCTGGTCAGCCTATCGACCTCACTATCATTTTTTTTGTTGTTGTTGTTGTCGACCAATATGTCAACTGCAGTGGTTATTTTTTTCTTGCCCATTAATATCCCACTTTAGCTATGTTGTTCTCCAAGACTTATTTTTATTTCCAAGTCTTGAACACTCAACTATGTCACAACCATATCAACATATTGAGTTTTCATGGTCTAAGAAATTACATACACTTTTGTAACTATCCAAGCCATGCCCACATCAAAGTCTTGTTTAGAAGCTGAAGGAGTGTTTGATATACAAGTGGCCCAGATTCCTCTGTTCCTTTTCAGGTGCTCTCCACAAATTAATGGGTGGTATGAATCCATGTACTACTTACAAGGACTACTGGTAAATATATAACACATTCACAATCTTTAGACATAAGCTGTCAGGAAGGGTCATTCTGATACACATGGTAGTAGTAAACCATGGTGTCACGGCTGCAGGATGGGTCTCAGGACTTTCAGAAACCCCTCAGCTTATTAATGATTTGACAATTATCTCTGCACATAGATTTTCTGTGACAATAGGTCTGGTGGGCTCTGCTGCACTTCATTTCGCATTCTCTTGGTATAAAAATTCGGGATGTTTGTTGAATCTGTCTGTTACTCTGTCTCCTGAAAATGGCCAAGTATCTCTTGTGCAGCATCTCCTCATGAGCTTTTGCAGCAAAGTGCCTTTCCCTCTCAAATTAAGTCTTTCTTGTATTATGAAAAGATCGTATTTTCTTCAGCAATCTGCTGCATCCAACCTGCATTTAGCTAAGATTTTTATGAATGTCAAATACTTCAAAGCTTTGGCATCTTAATGACCTTTATACTTATTTATCTGTACATCTCAAATAGACTTCCACTCTTCCCCTTCATATCTTTACTAGCTTTATTTTGTCTGTACTTCTGTTCAACCCAAACTATTTCACTATTGGATAATTATTTTGCCAAGATAGACTAGGAGTGCATAATATTTTGGCAAAATGTCTGCCTATGGAGATTTCAGTCCCACATTGGAGTGACTTATCCTTCTCTCCCACATGTATGGCAGCCTCCACAGCAATTCCTGCAGCCTTTCTCTGCACCAGTGGGGAAACTGTGAACATTTGCACCACCATAATTCGTGTAAAGTAATCCAGTAGTCCTGACTTTGACTCTAACATGATTCATGGCATTTACCCTTTTTGTCAAGTACTTGGAGATCATTCCCTCAGACATTAGCCTGAAAAACTATTCTTCCTATACCAAGTGCAGAGGAGACAATGTGGCTGTGCAAGTGAAATTGCAAACTGATGTTGTTCCACTAAAATCAGTAGAACATACATCACTGTATTTTGGTTCTTCAGTTGGGAGATTTACAGTCTAAAGTAATAGTAGTAGTAACTAAGCCTATTCCAGAGACTATTTAGTTTACATGAATAAACATTTCTAAACTCAGAAAGGAGTGCTTTCTTATTAGTTCCTATTTTCTCTTCTTCTTGTGAAATAAATACACTTTACCCAAAGCCTACATAGCAAAGTCACAATGCTCTGGTTTTGTAAACACAGAATTGCATAACACACAAGGTAACTCTTAAGCTGGCATTTACAACAGGTTATTTCTGTGAAGATTCCCAGTGACAAGTGATATAAGCAGTCATTTTGACTTGTTTCAGTAACTACTTTTATTTGTTTAATGTCTTCATATTTGATTACAACTGTTTGTAAGAAATATGGAAAAATACTGATATATAACTGTGACTGAGACTAGTTTGTTTTCTTTATTTTAGTGATCCTAAAATATATTAAAAAGAGGCTCACTTCTCTCAAAGTTTGTTTGTTTTGGTTTCTTTTTGTGAAACCTCCTCAGCTTCCTGTAATTTGTAATTTCCTCAGAAATTATCCATATTATCTGCTGACACAAGTTACATGCACCCACGCAGAATGAAACTGATACTTTTAACTCATTTAAATAATTATGAAAGGTCTTTGGAGTATCACCTGGAAAACAGAAATCTAAACTAAACCAAAGTGCTGTGTATATTTACTAACTGCTCTGCATTAATGTGAACAGTAAACTAATTGCTGAAATAAGAACTTGATTATCAAGCCACAGTACACCTACTATGTGTTTGAAATAGCAATCAACTAATGTAGTTTAATTTGTACAAATATTCTTAGCTTATTTCTTTTATTTAATATTTTACTCTGCTTTAAGAGTCATTTAAACCCCCAAATTATTTTTTTTTCTAGCATGACATTTTTAAGTTGACTTACATAAGGGAATATTTCCAGTCTGTTCAAACAATTAAAACATTAAATTATTTCCTGTAATGGAAATAATAGGGAAATTTTTGCCTATGTGTTTCTCTCTGAGAATAAAGTTACCTGAAATTTAAACAAGTTTAGGTGCTGACTTTGCACTGCAATCTCTTAAAAGGGGTACCTGGACCACCACAAAATTCTGCAGAAGCAAGATTTGACAACAACAGGTTGCCCTGAAAGACAAGAGTCTTGCTTTGTCCATCACAATATAAATGTCTTAGGTAAGAACTGCAGCATATAAAATCTGAAGGTTAACCAATTTATAGGTTGAATTTGGGACTATTTTGTCTGTCCTGCAAAACTGTTGTTAGCATCTCTTTCTCTCTTCCCTTCACATGCACTCTGCCAGCACAAGAAATGAGAGTTCTGAAAGCATTATAAACTGAAAAAAAGAGTTTGTGGGGGGTCAGTTAAGCTTAGTGTTGTATAATTTTTCTGCAAGAAAAATAGAGAAATTATGTTCATATATATTGTCAAAATGTAAAGTCTCAGCTGCATATGAACTTCACACTGAGAAACTAACCAAAACCAACTGTCCTGCGTGTCATTATTTTTAAAATATTTGGATTATCTAAGAAGATATCTCTGATAAGATATTTCTGCATGGCAATAATACACATATCTGAGGAAGACACTATCCCCTGATTCCCTCCAGATGAGAAAGCACAATGCAGCAATTGGATATGTGCCAGGACACGTAAGCTTAGGTGTGGAGCCAGACCCTAGGGAACTGAGACCTGTACTCTGGAGTACTTAGCTGGGAGTACTAAAGGTGAAAGGTGAGGATGAGCTCTAGGAGTTAAGTCATCATTGGGTAAAGTGGTGAGATATGACAGGCAAGTGATTAAGATTGCACCTCATGACAACACTCACACTTTGATTTTATGAAATAAATTAGGATCTGGTCTATCAAATTCTCTTTAGTATCTTACCTTGTGCACTAACTTGTTGTTGATACAACTCTCATTTCTTTCAGTTGAGTCATACTGGTGCAAACATGAGGTAAAACATTACCCAATCAGTAACCTCTCCCACTATCCATCTTCTGGGCTACCGTAGTAAATAAGAGCTCCCGAGCAAGCTGGCTGAAGGTTTCACTTTCATATTGATAAAACAAAATTATTATTAAAATAAAACAAAGGGCAGGGAGAAGGGATGAAGTAAAGAAATGGGATTTAAAAAGACAAAAATTTACAAGATCTACTCTGACTGACCAGCTTGTCCTTCCTGTAGGAATAATCTTAAATAATCTTAAAAATGAGACTCAACAACCCCATGCAGTGCTACAGGCTGGGGGAAGGGTAGCTAGAAAGCTGTCTGACAGAGAAGGACCTGGGGGTGTTGGTTGACAGCCAACTGAACATGAGCCAGCAGTATGCCCAGGTGGCCAAGAAGACCAATAACTTCTTTGCCTGTATCAGAAACATCATGGCCAGCAGGACCAGGGAAGTGATGCGGTTCCTATACTTAGCATTGGTAAACCTGCACCTTGAGTACTGTGTTCAGATTTGGGCCCCTCACTACAAGAATGACATTGGGATGCTGGAGTATATCCAGAGAAGGTCAATGATGCTGGTGAAGGGGCTGGAGAATAAGTCTTA
Organism: Coccyzus lansbergi; assembly: GCA_033558105.1. Classification (NCBI taxonomy): domain Eukaryota; kingdom Metazoa; phylum Chordata; class Aves; order Cuculiformes; family Coccyzidae; genus Coccyzus; species Coccyzus lansbergi. Next base: position 976,755 of record JAUMJK010000694.1, read on the forward strand.
TGAGGAGTGGCTGAAGGAATGGGGATTGTTTAGTTTAGAAAAAGGAGGCTGAGGAAAGACCTTACCGTTGCCTACAACTACCTGAAAGGCGGTTGTAGGTAGGTGGTGTTGGTCTCTTCCCCAAGTAACAGGTGATAGGATGAGAAGGAATGGCCTCAAGTTACACTAGGGCAGGTTTAGAGTAGACATCAGAAAAACAAGTCTTCACTGGAAGATTGCTGCCCAGGGAGGTGGTTGAGTTGCCATCCCCAGAGGTATTTAAAAGATGGGTAGATGAAGTGTTCAGGGATATGATTTAGTAGTGGGTAGATAGCAGCTGGACTCAATGATCTTGAAGGTCTTTTCCAAACAAAGGATTCTATGATTCTATGAAAGAGTTCATCTCTGTCCCATGTGTTAGCAAGCCAATTGCCAAGAGTAGAGCACAGAAAGTCCTTGATCCAGGAAAATGTAATCATTTCACATTCCCCATAAAATTATGCACCTGCATATCCTGGAATGACAGAGTATAAGTAGACCACCACTGAAGCAGAGTGGCAGATATTACAGCTCCTCTCTGCACCACTTGGCTATACCAGACAGGGAAATTACACAGACAAAACCTGCTAGTAAGACTACACATTGAACTTGCTGGAGAAGAGAAAAGAGGATGAGATTTTGCTGCCTACATCACCACTGTAGGAAGAGGAAGAGGAAGAGTGCCGCAGAAGACAGAACTGCTGCTGAAGTGGATGAGGCAGTTGTGATGACAGGCAGATTTGGGAGAGCAACAGTACCAAAATCACTGTGTTTACTTGAGGTGATTGACACTACAGATTTTTTTCCATATCCACCAGATATAGTGTCTTATGAAGATATTTAAAAATTTAGATATATATCAGTGGATTGGTATACACAATGCTTAATCCTGATGAGAGCCCTCAAGGCTTTCCAAGGTACTGAAGTTGGCAATACTCAATATATTCAATTGACCTCAGGGATAACAGGCCCTGTTATACAGAGAGATTAGATGTAGCCAGAGGTAAGTAGGCTGGGCCAAAACTAGGACTAATTTTGGTGTAACTTGACTAGTCTTTTTAAGAGAGAGAAAACAGAGATGGTGGAAAGAGGAAAATAAATCAGCATATATTATCTCATTTTGCAGCAAGAAACTCTTCTGCTATATTTTACAAGCCTGACTAATTACTTAAACAATAATTAACACATAGGTCTGGTGCTACCAGGCCTGTACCTAACAAGAAGAAGTAAACACTAAAAAGAAATTTAAAAAGTCAAAGACTCCAAGACAAGAACGTATTCTGTAATGTCTCCATTTACTTTTTTGTTAAAGAACACAGTTCCTTCTTTCAATTTCTTTTTGTAAGTGTGTAGGTTAGAAACTTCTTCTTCACTGAAAGCTGTGATTTTTATTCAACTGCTAAAGGAGCTGAGGCTTAAAGGAGGAGAATTCAGCCTTCATAAGGCACCTGATAACATCAGAAAGCTGAGATAGTGCAAAATGGTTATTCAGACTCTATGAAACCCATGTGTAACAAGCATAACATTTTACTGGCATGTCCATTGTCTTTCAGCTTTAAGATTAATTGAAGGAATTGCAGCTTTTCTTTCTATATAAAAGATCAAGACATTTTCATCTTTTCTAACACATATTTTGTCCTATTACAGTACAATATAATTCAAGTTGTGGGTCAGCCGATATCTCCTCATGTTCAACTAGAAATTCTAAAATAACACTTGCTGCATTGGGCAGACAAATGGCAAGAATACCTCTTGAGATCTGTCCTGCAGCAAAGATGAAATAGCTAACAATGGAAAAAGTTTAGTCTATACAAATACGCATTTAAGAATTGGGGAATGTTCCATCTTTCTCTGTATCTACACAATGACATTCAAGTACATTTTATGAAGTCTGGCAGGATTTTGCATGAAATCCCCCAAGACTTGGCAAAGGGCTAGAATATTTAGAACTTCTTGAAGTGTCAAATTAGGAGGTATTAATTGTGGTTCAATTTCTCTTGATGATATTCTATCCCCATATTATTTCTTCAAATAATACATTAAATCAGAAGAAAAATGTGTTAGTCTTTCTATTGTGAATCATACCAAAAATCAACAACTGAAATAATAGTTTTACGTGTTTCTGGGCAAAGATCTGATTTAGAATGATGTATTTCCTGAGAACATAGTGTTCTGATTTAAATAGTTGTGAAGAGTTTCTCACCTCTGTATGCTCAAAAAAAGAAGTGGGTAGAAAGGAATTGTGTCTCCTCATTTTGTCTGCTGAGTGGTCTTTGATCATCTATTATCAGTCAGATATAAGGAAAGCTAGAAATGGATTTTATTAGTTCAGAACTTTTGCTGCTTATTAAACTGTTATTCATAAAGTTTCTTAAGAGTTTCTCCCTAACATCTTCATCCTAGACTTTTTTAATGTAAAAAAAAAAAAGTAATTAAAAGAGAAAGATTTTAAACTGTAAGGTATTTAGCAAAATTAGGTAAACCTGAAAGGAAATGTGTTAAGGAATTGAATCCTTTTCTTTAAGATGAGTTTTGCAGGTGTCTTACCTCTACTGCAATGAAACTTGGATGTTAATGAATGCAAACAACTTAGCAGGTGTTTGAGTTTGTCTGTTTTGAACTCCATCACTCATGAGGAGTTATTTTGTTCTTAATGACATATTTGTATGATTTCAGAGGCTAGAAGTATTTGAAAATACATCTGCTGATGCTGGTGCCACTTTGGGCTGATTTGATTGCTGCATAGCTGGGTTAGCTTTGGTAGTATATCATGTCAATCCACTGCACTTACATAGAACTAGTAGGACTCTCAGTCTTTGTTGAAATCCATGAAATGCAACAGTAATCCACGGCTGTTGAAACAAGAGTCTTTCCATCAGTTTCAATAGCTTTGAATCAGATTCAAAAGCTGGTAAGCAGCAGCAGTGGTTTGCCACACCAGCTGCAGAAGGTCACCAGATGAAGTGAAAAAGCAACAACTCTTTTTAGAATTCTTCTATGTTCCTGCATGACTGGAACAAGTCATGAAGGTTTATTTTGACTCAACTGTCAGTCTCTGAATGAAGTTTGCAGAAATGAAAAATGTCTCTTGGGATTATTACTTACTTTATTATCACTGTTTTCTGATATTTGGTCTCTTGGCTCACTAGTGGTAAATGGCTAGAAATGTGTAATTCTCTACAGGGATTTTAAGTTATGCAATGTGCATGTGGAAAAGCAGCACAGCCCCTGATCCACTATACCATTAATCTACAAAAAGGCAGACACTAAATGCACTACAGGAAACCAAGGATTAAAGAAGGGAGGAAAAGCTAGGATGGAGGACTCATAAACAGGAAAGGATTCTTTGGAGTCAGTGCTCTCTAAAGAAAGGAAAAGATAGGTGAAGATAACCTCTTTAATTTTTATACTAGGAATCACTGAAGCTTGCAAACCACATCCATTACCTACTTTAAAAGGAATACCAAGTGTATATCTCAGGATACACCCAGAAAAGCAGTTTTGTCCCCTTAGCAAAATATCATATGTAACCTCTTTACACCCAGAACACACAATGTAACTCATAGGACCAAAGTTCTTACTGAGTTGAGGTGTTTGGGGAGACAGGAATTCCCTAGAGTCGTTTTTTCAGGCTTTTTGTAGGATTTTTTTTAATGTGGATGTGAAAATAGTTATAATTTATATATAAATAGTTGTTTTATTTCTTTTTACTGTTGGTCTGTTTCTCCTGTGTGCTAAATAATCAAGCCCATCATTTGAAAATGGGCAGCAATAAATCAAGAGTAACAAGGGAGAGTAACTCATAACAAGGGAGACTTTGTGATGGGAGTCTGTTACAGGCCACCCAGCCAAGGAGAAGCAGCTGATGAGCTCTTCTTTAAACAGCTGGGGTCAATCTCCAAGTCAGTGCCTCTTGTCCTTGTGGGAGACTTCAATCTCTCTGATACCTCCTGGAAGTACAACACAGCAGAAAGGAAGCAGTCTAGGAGGTTCCTGGAGTGCGTGGAAGACAACTTCCTTGCACAGCTGGTCAACGAACCTACGAGGGAAGGTGCCCTCCTGGACTTGCTGTTTGTCAACAGAGAGGGGCTCGTGAGGGATGTGATAGTAGGGGGTCGCCTAGGTCTTAGTGATCATGAGATGATAGGGTTTTCTGTCCTAGGTGAAGTGAAGAGGGTGCTAAGCAGGACGGTAGCACTAAATTTCCAGAGGGCAGACTTTGAACTGTTTAGAAGGCTGGTTGGCAAAGTCTCCTGGGAGACAGCACTTGAGGGCAATGGAGCCCATGAGGGCTGGGAGTTCTTCAAAAAGGAGATCCTGGCAGCTCAGGAGAAAACCATCCCCGTGTTCTGGAAAAAAGGTCGGCAGGGGAAAAAAACAGCTTGGTTAAGTAGGGAAATCTTGAGTCAAATTAGAAAAAAAAGGAAGATTTATAGGTTCTGGAAGAGGGGACAGGCCTCTTGGAGGGACTACAGAATGGAAGCGAGGCTATGTAGGGAAAAAATCAGGGGGGCTAAGGCTGAGCTAGAGATCAGATTAGCTAAGTCTGCAAAAGACAATAAAAAATCTTTTTATAAGTATATTAACAGTAAAAGGAGGACAAGGGAGACCATACAGTCCCTTTTGGACTCAGAGGGAACAGCAGTGACAGGGGACGAGGAGAAGGCTGAGGTACTTAATGCCTTCTTTGCCTCAGTCTTTAATTGTAAAGAAAGCTGTTCCCTCTGTGTAGATACCCGGGAAACAGAGGAGCAATACGAGGCTCCCATAGTCCAAGAGGAGGTGGTCAGAGCCCTGCTTGGCCAACTGGACACCCGCAAGTCCATGGGGCCAGATGGGATACATCCTAGGGTGTTGAGGGAGCTGGCGGATGTATTGGCCAAACCCCTTTCCATCATCTTCCAGCAGTCCTGGAAGACTGGGGAGGTACCTCTGGACTGGAGACTGGCTGATGTAGTTCCCATTTACAAGAAGGGTAGCAGGGAGGATCCGGAGAACTACAGGCCAGTCAGTCTGACCTCAGTGCCAGGGAAAGTCATGGAACAGGTGATCTTGAGTGCTATCATGAAGCACTTACAAGAGAACCAGGTGATCAGGCCCAGTCAACATGGGTTTACCAGAGGCAGGTCCTGCCAAACCAACTTGATCGCCTTCTATGACAAAGTCACTCGGCTGCTGGATGAAGGAAAGGCTATGGATGTGGTCTTTCTGGACTTCAGCAAAGCCTTTGACACAGTTTCTCACAGCATTCTGCTACGGAAACTGTCAGCCTCTGGCCTGGACAGACGCACACTCTCCTGGGTAGAAAACTGGCTGGATGGCCGGGCCCAGAGAGTGGTGGGAAATGGTGTTAAGTCCAGCTGGAGGCCAGTGACAAGTGGTGTTCCCCAGGGCTCAGTGCTAGGTCCAGTCCTGTTCAATGTCTTCATCAACGACCTGGATGAGGGCATTGAGGGTACCCTTAGCAAGTTTGCAGATGACACAAAGCTGTGTGCAAGTGTCGATCTGCTGGAGGGTAGGGAGGCTTTGCAGGGGGACCTGGACAGGCTGGACAGCTGGGCAATGTCCAACGGCATGAGGTTTAACACGGCCAAATGCCGGGTCCTGCACTTGGGGCACAACAATCCTATGCAGAGCTACAGACTGGGAGAAGCCTGGCTGGAAAACTGCCAGGAGGAGAGGGATCTGGAGGTGTTGGTCGACAGCCGACTGAACATGAGCCAGCAGTGTGCCCAGGTGGCCAAGAAGGCCAATGGCATCCTGGCTTGTATCAGAGAGGGTGTGACCAGCAGGTCCAGGGAGGTGATTCTCCCTCTGTATTCAGCACTGGTGAGGCCGCTCCTTGAATATTGTGTCCAGTTCTGGGCCCCTCAGCACAAGAAGGGTATTGAGGCTCTGGAGCAAGTCCAGAGAAGAGCAACGAGGCTGGTGAAGGGTCTGGAGAACAGACCCTATGAGGAGCGGCTGAGAGAGCTGGGGTTGTTTATCCTGGAGAAGAGGAGGCTGAGAGGAGACCTCATTACTCTCTACAAGTACCTGAAAGGTGGTTGTGGAGAGGAGGGAGCTGGCCTCTTCTCCCAAGTGACAGGGGACGGGACGAGAGGGAATGACCTCAAGCTCCACCAGGGGAGATTTAGGTTGGAGATTAGGAGGAGGTTTTTCATGCAGAGGGTCATTGGGCATTGGAATAGGCTGCCCAGGGAGGTGGTTGATTCCCCTTCCCTGGAGGTGTTTAAGGCACGGGTGGATGAGGTCTTGAGGGACTTGGTTTAGTGTTAGGTAGGAATGGTTGAACTAGAAGATCTGATGGGTCCCTTCCAATCTGATTGTTCTGTGATTCTGTGATTCTGTGAAGAGTAGATGCTGCAACAAAAGTAACAATATATGGTAGAGTCTGGCCAATACAACAATTCCTCCTAAACCCGATCATGGGAAGCATGGAATTTCTAGAAATCTTTGTTTGCATTAAGCATTCTGCTTATCTACGATGGCTCAAGAATGCAATGTGTATGAAACAAAAAGTTCTATTTAATTTTCCTATTTACAGAAAATATTTCTGGTAAAATCGTACCCTTGAGGATTCATCAATATCTTATTAAAAAGAGGAGTGTTGAGTTCTTTGACAATGCTGCAATGCCTCTGAAACAGAGAATATAGTAACTGGATACTTTTATTAGCAAAAGAATACAGACCAATTATTTTTATTATACAACCTATCTAGTTGAAGTGGAGACAATGATGACAACACTGAGACTGTGAATCCTCAGAAGTGAATCCTCACAAAGATATTTGGAGATGTAAAAAGAACACCCTGAACTGCAGAAAAGGGGATAGGCAGTAGGGAAGAGAAGGACTGAGAAGCCTGTTGGAGATTAAATACCTAGTTCTTCTGGTAAGTAGACCGTCTATAGGTTGTGTGGAATGAAAACCTCTTTTCCAAGTCATTGTGGGACTGCTTTGCCCTTCTCTATAGTCTCTTGCAACTTCCTCTGCAGAAACTAGTGCTGCTCATGCGCCAGCATGATCTTTTGGCTGAGACAGCAGAGTAGCTCTATCTCTGCACAGAATTGTTTCAATTCTCGCTTCCTGTTAAATATATTTCTAGTCTACTACACTTAGGTAATGGATTTTATTTGAAATAAGAGAAGTTCAGTTTCTTTCCCATTTCTCCTCTCATTTGTGCTGATTTTTAGAAAAGGAATTCACTGGACAACAGTTATTGATTTGTGGGGGTCTTCTTGGCAGCTGGAATGAGACATCTGGTTACTTGCAGCTGCTACAACCCACAGTGATGACAGGCTTCTTTTTATCCCAGTGTGGGTGAACATGAAATTGTCTGTAACTTGTAGATTAATTTTACATTAAACTTATAGCCTTACTTCCCATAAAGACTATGATCTTAATAATTTAGTGAGATGCTCAAAATCCCTCTGATGAAAATTCACACAAAAGCAGAGATATGTTTACCACCTTATCCTGCTAATGTGAAATGCTAAAGATTAAAATATCCAGCAGGTCAGCAACAATGTTCATGTGTCTTTTAAGACACCTGACCCTACCTTTTTCATGCTGTTACTATACAGCCTACCCATTCAAACACGTGTAGCCATCTTCAGCAGGAAACTCCTGACTGCCCAGCGTATATTTGAATATCTATGTAAGCACTTTCATAAAACTTTGAAAATCTTGGACCTCTATTTTTCAAACTGTCAAACTACTAGGGTGTCCTTGACAAGCACTTAACTTGCACTTACTAGCATTTCCCCAAACAATTCCAAAGCTACAGTTTAGTAAATAGGAGGAGCTACAGACCATATGCACAGAATTGTTCTTCTCTGACAAGTAAAAGGATTTAATAACGTGGACATGGGATCTCTGCAGCTCATGGCTGGGGCCAGAAATTGGTTTCAAACACACTTAATTCACAGATATAGTTACAACCAAAGAGAATAAGAAAAGTTATTCTGAATACAGATAATGGAGAATGTCTGTTTCTATGGCAAACTCACACTCTTGCTGATGAGTCTTTCTGAGGTCTATGAAATTGTTACTTTCTTTTACACCTTTCTTTTTCCCTTATTGCACAGCATTGACCTGTCTCTCAGGTGTCCTATCCTCTTTCTCCCTTTTACTTCTACTGTTGTATTGAAATTTCCTCATATGACTTTCGAACTGTCATTTCCAGATTCCATGTTCTTCAAAAATCAGCCTTGATTTTACTTCCCCATTTCTATCTTTTGCCCATTTCTCTTCTTCCTGTTCTTTCCAAAATCCTTAATTACACTGCAAAATGCACCAATTTTCTCCCTTTCAACTGTTTTGGATGCCTTCCAATCTGCCTTTTTCTGTTTCCACACTGATGACATCCTCACTAGTATTGCTAATGATAAATTCACTTCTGAAAACCTGCCATTTATTCGTTCCTCAAGGTGTCCACAGAATAGCTCTTATAATCTCTATACTTATGGTCAAACATCCTGTTCAGGTCCTCTTGCACATTGCCTTGATTAGTAAAGGATGCTCCAAAATGCAGTCATTGCCTTTGTCCGCCCACATAAATCATGATTTTTATTTCATCTCTGTTGTCTGCATATTTGACTCACCTCATCAACTCTGTCTGGTGGTTTCCTCTTCAAAATCTTTGCAACCTTGAAAACACCTTCTAGGGCACTTTGTGTCCTGTTCAGGTAGCCATTTTTGCCATTAGCCTCCCCTCATCCACCAGCTTGGCAGTCTACTTCCTCCTGAAGATTTTCTCTGCTCCTTATATCAGTGGCCTTCTCTACAAGTTAGGAGTGCTTTGATTTTATTCACAAACACCATCTCACCCACACATAGTACAATTTAAGGCTTGCTTCTGGCCTGTAGTAAATTAAGATTAATTTGCTTTCTCTATTTTTCCCGCCTTGAGTCTTTAGTTCTGCTCTGTCCTTTAACAAGAAGCAGTTACAGATTTTTATACATAAATTCCCTAAGTGCAATGCTGAATGCCTCAGCATTCATCACCATACCACTACCTGGAAAAATGCCACTATTTGGTTTCCAAATTAGTCATAAATTTTTTTTAAGTATTTGAAGAGCTTCTGACATATCTTTTAATTTAAGTGGTAATAATCATCTATTTTCATTATACTACTTGGAAATTTCCAAGTGAGAACATTATGGTGTGATGACTTCAGAAATGACTATGCTCAAAACATGAGGTCTTTCCAATGCTACCTGAAAAAACAAACTAGTAAATGTAAGTAAATGAATAAGGGAGCCATGAAGTGAATAACAAAACTATGCTCCAATACTACACTGAATAAGCAAACTCTATCTTCGTTATAAGGCCTATTTTTACCTTCTTGGTTGTATCTCTGTCTTCAATTGTGACAGCTGCCATGGAGTAAATAGTAAAAAGATATTCAATTTTGAGCACTCTCCATTTAGATGGAATAATATTAGAAAATGTGAGATGGGGGCTTCCTAGGGAAAGACAGCTTTTTGGGTATCTACACTGTTTATGTGTTCATAACTGTTATCGTGTCAATCACAGCTGGTAAGGCAGCTGCTCTCTCTCACTCTCCTCTCCTGTTCTACCTGCTCCATTATCAGGATGGGTATGAAAAGGAGAAAAAAGGAAAACTTGTGGGTTGAGATAAAGACAGTACAATAAGGCAACAAAGGAAGAGAGAACAAGGACAACAATAATAATGGTGGAATATACAAAACAAGTGATGTGTAACAAACTGCTCACCACCCAAAGACTACACCCACCTTTCCCCAATCAGTGATCCCTGAGCAGTGGACTCTTGCCCCCAGCCAACACCCTCCAGTTTAAATGCTGAACATGATGTCATATAGCATCAAAAATCCTTTTGGATCAGCTGCAACCTATGTCCCCTCCCATCTTCTTGTACACCTACTCTCTAGCAGAGCATGAAAAACTGAAAAAAAGCCCTTTATTTCCTGTCAACAACTGAAAGCAACAGTGTACTATCAATATTCTTCTCATAGTAACTCTGAAACACAGTGGCTTCTGAGAAGAAAATTATCTTTATCCAAGTCAAGCATAAACATTACCTGGCACCAACAAAAACTAATATATGTTACAACATTATTCTCATGCTAAACCTGAAACAGAGCACCTATTTTGAACAAAGTTAATTCCATCCCAACTGAAACCAGGAAAACTGCAATATGAGAGTCCTCTTGAAAGAGCAGGAAGAGTTTGCTCTGCCTCTGAAAACAAAGGAAACTGAAAGGCTATGAGGGGATGTGTCTGTGTGTACTGATTTACCTGGTGGCTATTTTAACAGCTTGAGAGAAGAATTTTTGTTTCAAGAATTAGATCACATAGGGGAGCCATGACCACCTGGATAAAACAAGCATTTCATTTATATTTCTAATGAACTGTCTGCTCTTACACTTCATGTGGTAAGGACAATGGAGTCTTCATTAACCCCTGTGCAAACACCAGAAATATTTGCCCTTGGCATCTAAGCTCATATTGTCCTGGTCTAGGAGCCTGGCAGACTGAACATAAACACCATAACTATCAGTGAGATGTACGATCAGCATTGCCATCAAGGCTCAGCTTCAGGAAGGGAGGCTTGGCATGATCTGCTTCCTGAAAGTCTATGAGTTTTAAAATATGGATGATGTCTAGAGCCTTCTTAGATCCAGATGTTTTGCATATGTCAGATCTTATACAGATCTTTGGAGTTTATTCATGCAAGTCAAATCATGCTAGAACTATGACACAAAGATCTTGTTTAGAAAAAAAAAGAAAAACAAAACATGTCAACTGCGATCGGAGAGTAAGCCATACTGGTTTCTATGCTTAGATGATACAAAAGCAAAATAGTTCTAATATGCAAATTGATGCAAAACATTAAAAAATTCTGAAATAATGAATTCAGCATTCGTTTATAAAAACAAAAAAGTGGAAATGCAGCATGAAAGAAGCAAAATATGACTTTTAAAAGTAGATAGGAAGCATTTGGAAAGGGGTTAGAGAGAAAATAGTCTAATTCCTGATGACAGCCTTGTTTAAACATTTAATAATCTCTGCATTTACACAATACGAGTAACTCTGAACATGGGATTCATAGCCTAGCTCATTGCACATACCTAGTTGCCCCACATTAGGAAGTTACAAAGTTGGATGTCAGTACACTGAGGTCATTTTATTTTTTAAGAGTCGTTTATTTGATGTGGCTCTGCATATCTTGAATTGGAATACAGATAAAATCTTTTGATTCAATGAATAAAATTCATTATTGGTTTAATATCATTTTTAAAAATGGAGAAACATTACAAAGAATTCCAGTCCCTGATATTTACATTTGCATTACTATACAAGTGTAACACCTGAGGAAAATGCTTTTAGCGTCAACTAATTCTATCTACATATGAGCCTTTTTTGCACTGCATCATGTGTTCTGCTATATGACTCTCATAGAATCATAGAAAGACCCACTGGATCATCAAGTCCAACCATTCCTATCAAACACTAAACCATGACCCTCAGTGCATCATCCATCCATCCCTTAAACACCTCCAGGGAAGGTGAATCAACCACATCCCTGGGCAGCCTCTGCCACTGTTCATTGACCTCTTCTGTGGGAAATTTTTTCCTGATATCCAGCCTGAAACTCCACTGACACAGCTTGAGGCCATTCCCTCTTGTCCTGTCCCCTGAAACTTGGGAGAAGAGGCCAGCTCCCTCCTCTCTACAACCTCCTTTCAGGTAGCTGTAGAGAACAATAAGGTCTCCTCTCAGCCTCCTCTTCTCCAGGATAAACAACCCCAGCTCCTTCAGCTGCTCCTCATAAGGTCTGTTCTTCAGTCCTCTCACCAGCTCCATTGCTCTTCTCTGGACTCACTCCAGAGCCTCAACATCCTTCTTGTGGTGAGGGGCCCAGAACTGAACACAGGATTCAAGGAGCGGTCTCACCAGTGCCGAGTACAGAGGGAGAATAACCTCCCTGGACTTGCTGGTCACACCATCTCTGATTCAAGCCAAGATGCCATTGGCCTTCTTGGCCACCTGGGCACACTGCTGGCTCATGTTCAGTTGGCTGTCAACCAACACCCCCAGGTCCCTCTCCTCCAGGCAGCTTTCTAGACAGACTTCTCCCAGTCTGTAGCACTGTTTGGGGTTGTTGTTCCCCAAGTGCAGGACCCAGGATTTGGTCTTATTAAACCTCATGCCACTGGTCTCAGTCCAGCAGTCAAGCCTGTTCAGATCCCTTTGTAGAGACTCCCTACCATCCAACATCTCTATGTTTGCACCCAGATTAGTGTCATCTGCAAACTTGCTAAGGGTGCACAAAATGCCTTCATCCAGGTCATTGATGAAGGCATTGAACAGGGCTGGACCCAGTACTGAGCCCTCAGGGCACCACTTGTAACTGGCCTCCAGCTGTTAACTCCATTTACCATCACTCTCTGGGCCAATTTTCCACCTAGGAGAGAGTGTGCCTTTCCAGGCCAGAGGCTGACAGCTTCTGAAGCAGAATGCTGTGAGAAACTGTCAAAGGCTTTACTGAAGTCCACAACCTTTCCCTCGTCCAGTAGTTGAGTCACTTTGTCATAGAAGGCAATTAGGTTAGTTTGGCAGGACTTGTGTTTCATGAACCTGTGTTGACTGGGCCTGATCATCTGGTTCTCTTGTGCTTCATGATAGCACTCAAGATCTCCTGTTCCATGACTTTTCCCAACACTGAGGTCAGACTGACAGGCCTGTAGTTCCCTGAATCCTCCCTGTGACCCTTCTTGTATCTCAATGGTATCTCATATCTCAGTTGTAAAACAAATAAATCCCCGAATTGTGCTCAGATTTCCCTGCATCCATGCCAGTGGTAGAAAAATGGGCGATTTGCATAGAAGCTGAAGTAATATCAGAAATGGCATGGGGAAAATAGGAACATTTGTAGGTGTTATCTGAAGAGTAGATTGATGGCACTAGTTTTGTAGCATGAATACATGTAATTACTCTTTAAATTTAAGAAATCTTAGAAAGATTTATGTGACATAGGGCACATATGGTTGTATGGAATGGCTCTTTATTACTGATGTGGCATAAAGACCTTTTCTCCTTAGGCAACAATGAGGAATTACAAAGCATGCAGACTTTTTAAAAATTTCCTCCAGTGTTATACTTCTAACTTAGACATAATTGCAGTCTGAAGTTATCTGTAATGTAACATTGTTGGTAATTGTTTCTTTAAGTGCCCTGATAGGGTGGAGCACAAAACTGGTGAATTACTTTGTTGTGTTATGTTAATGAAGTAACTTGGGGATGGGGGCGGGAGTTTGTGGACTAACAACAAAGTTATATGAGTTGGGCGGTTGCCAAAAAAGTCTAGTGGCTAAGGCAGAAGTGACCAATCAATGTTTACCTCATGTTTTGGCCTGCTTGGTCTATATAAACAGTGAGTTAAACCATAATAAAGTCCTTCATCTGAAATCATATTGATTTGTCGTGAGGTTCACTAGCCCCCACTGCATTATAACACAAACATCTCCACTTTTTTGGTTAGATGTCCCTTTGCTCTTCTGTGTCTGCTATCTTGTACTACTCAGAAGAAGGGTTTATATCTTTTTTGTTGAAAGGAGCCAAGATTCCTGTGGATACATGGCACTAGGTCTTTTCTTCTATTCATAAATTCTTTTCCCATGTTGATAATTAAGGATATGAATGGACAAAATGAGTTTAGTATTTACTGTAAGTTTATATAGAAGTTTTGTGGCCAAACAAAGTTTGACACTACCAGAGCAATTTATCTTTAGCTGCAATCATACATAACAAGGAGATTCTCTGTGAAACCAGACTAAAAATACTCGTTGGCTATTTCACAAGACCATGTGACAGTCTTCTTCACTACTCCTGAACAAGACTCATAAATGCTATAATTTTCTGAATAACAAGGAAGTTTATGACAAATGTTATAAATTTAAATACTGTAATAGGAGCTATAGAATACTTTACTTTCTTTCAGTGTTACACACAGTGAAATAGGCTTCGCGCTGAGAGGACACAGTGGGTCAAAAGCCTTATCAAACTAGAAAAAGTATTACTCATGCTCTTCAAGCCTTCATGCATATCAGGTTAGTTGTCCTAAGCAAACCATTTCTGAGCTTAACAACCCTTGCAGTTAGAAAGATTGTGGTGAGATTTCACTTGCAATTTGATTTTTCAGACATCTAAGTTCAATTATTTCTTGTCTTAAATACTGCCCCTTCATTTATGAAGTGATTCTGGCACATAGTGTCTCCTATGCTGCTTCACGCTTCTAGCAGTGTTAAGCAGTTTGCTTTTTTTCAAAAAACAGCAAGTGTACGAATTTAAGGTGCTCAGATTAATTCCATACTTAGCGCAACAGCTTTGGCTGGTGTCTGTGGGCCTGTCACATCTCTCATGGGCTGGCACAGTTTTACTTGGCACCTAGTGCCAAAGTACCTGCAATCTGCATGCTACCACATGCCTGACATTCCCTGTGTTACAAAGTCAACATGCTGTCCCTTATCTTGTAGCTACAGGGCCATGTTACACATTGAAATTCCTAGACAAGGCAAGGACAGAGACTATTCACCATGCATGTGCACTGGACACTACTGCTGTATGGAACAAAACTGCCTAAACACAAAGGAAATACCTTCTCTTTCCCAGTGAGAGCACATGTCTCAAGTTGTGCAGAACCTGAACTTAAGGTTAGACCTATAGTCTAAGCCACTTGCATTGGACAAGAATTTAGCTAGGTAATACATAAAACTGTCAAAAGAAGATAATTTTCACAGGATTAGGAATGGATTGTTTGGATTAGCTTTGAAGTGAAGAAAAGAGGGGAGAGATATTCAGATTTCTAAGGCACTGGTAGACGACTTGTATACTAGACTAGCTTTGAGAAAAGCAGCTATGTGCTCATTTTTCTAAGTTATTCTCAGAACTGTGAGTGCCAAGCCATAATTTAATGTGCACATAACCATAATGTGTATATGTCTAACTGTCTTATATTGTTAAAAGTCTATTTGAATTTGCAAATGTGGATTTGTATGAAGAACTTGACCATCCTTTTTTCCCCCCAGGTTTTCATAGGCAAACTATGATTTTCTTATTGTGTGTCTAGTCTGTGCTTGCAATCCTGGTTATAAAAGCATACTAATATCTCTAACCAATATATTTTACATCAGAAAAAACCCTAAGGGTAGCAAATAGTGTTGATTTATTGACTCCTCCAGTCAGAAAAAGTCCAATGTGCTGTTCCATGAGAATAAAAGTTTCCATCAATGAAATACATACACTAGATCCAAGTAATCAGAATGTTGTAAGAGCATGTGAAAAACTACAGGTCAGACATTTTCCATCTTGTGAGGCAACATGCAACATACTTTTTGCTGTGTGAGAGAGCATAGAGATCTTTCATTTTTCATCCACAGTTGTAAATCTGCATGGAGCACTAGACTATTCCTCCCAAATTTCTGAGTTAGAAACACAATGGAGTTCTGAGTGATGCAATCCAGATATGTTGGCAGCCATGGATTTGAGGAACACATTCATATTCCTGTCTCAATGGAGATGCTTAAAGGCAGAATCACAGAAATTGTCATACCTGAGCAGCACAACACTATGTAATGCAACATAACAATCTTCATGAAGTCCAGGCTAGAATTCCAGGGGAAGGATTTGCAATTCTTTAAATGACAATTACAGCCTCTTTGTAATAGTGCAGGTGAATCATTACTAGAAGATGGCTTAGGACCTTCCCTAGTTCTTTTTCTTCCTTTAGCATAAATGTGCTTTTTCTTTGCTTCCACATAAATGTTCAATACTGGCTTAAATTCCAAACTATTTGTCTCTCTGATATTTACAAATCTCTTTCCCACAAGCAAATTGCTGTTTTGAAGAAGATGTCTTTGAAAGGCATTATCCTATTATTTGCTTTCTCCACATTACTATTTTATATATGGTTGATATGTTGGTTTCTGATTAGCTAAATTTCCACTTTCAAAGACAGTTCGTGTGTCATGAATAACATAGTATAATAATTCAAGCCATGACAACTTTTCTGTTTCCAGCTTTGCTTGGGAGAAAGGGGGCTTTCTTTGACACCATTGAGATAAAATAAATCGCCAATGGGAAGATAGTCTATTCTTCATTTTCTAAATTCTTCATTTTTTACCAAGTTTCCTATTATAATTTTTTTGAGAAGATGATAATTTTGGCACTCTGTATGCACCGTGCATGTTGTTTTTTAGGAACTGAGCTTTCCCTGTTTTATTACACATAAAATTCTGGTTACTTATTAATGCAAATGCTATATGTAGCCAGCTAATTTTTATTATAATTAATATTTTTTAAAGATAGCTTTGAATGCACCTGCTTCAAACAGAGTATTTAATACATTTTTACTGACAATGGTCTTGTAGCTTAATAATACTATTCTGTTTGCATTTCATGATAGGGAATATTTATATATTTTTTACAAATATTGCCAGAAGGATGAATCTAATTAGAAGCTGTGAACCAGATTTACAATAGTGCTAAGTAACCCTGCAACATTTGCTAAGTTTTATGACGTTTGCCCGTTTTTAAACAGAAGACAAGATACCCAAACCGCTTAGGAGTCTGCTATTTGCTTTGTATTTCTGAATGTATTTTGAAAATATGTTCATATACCACGCAAGATCCTATTTCTGTCCTTGCATATGATGCTAGTGAGTCAGCTGGCCCTGAACATGATAGAACACCCCAATGAATGCATGTGTGGTGTTTTTTACAGGATTAATTCTATCAATATTGCTTCCATTGCTAAGCATCCCAATTCACCTTAATTCACTTCATAGCTTCTCACACTGGCATTTAAATTAAGGTGCAAGTACAGGAAGATCCTACCTTTTTCATCCTCTCAACATGAATTTTAAGATTAAAACTAAACGAAATCACTCCCAGGACAAGATAAATCTTTCTTAACTTTGATGTATCTACACCTGATTAGGTCTTTATGGTCACTTTACTGTCATTGGAATTAGGAGGTAATGCATTTGACTATATATAGGTGTTTGCTAAAGGATAAGAAGAAGGAAATATAATACTGTACTGACTGTTTAGACAATATATCCATCACCTATAACAGGATATCAACACACCTCTCATATGCAGATACCTAGCATTAGGAGGAATGAATCCAATCAAAAGTAAAGAAAGGCTTTTTCTTTCAGCAGAATACCTGGAAGAAAAACATCTTCAATGCAATTTTGATTGGTACCTTAGAAAAAGACAAATGTTGGTTACCTTGACAGTACAAATAAGAAAGTCCCTGCTACAATGTGCATGGAAACTAGATCAGATATATAGCACTTTCTGAAGTACTGGAGATTGTTGTATTTGAAGCTAGAAAAATTATTTATCTTGAAGGAGGGTCAGCTGCCAAATATAAAGGGAGTTGTGCAACAGGGATTTGTGAAGCAGTTTGGACCAGAAGAACCCACTATTTTCCCTCTTCTTTTCCCAGTACCGTTGTCTATAGATAGATCACACCATGCACAGAGTAACTGTGTTTGAGATGTTAGATACTCAACTGATCTGATGTATGAGTCGTCATGAAGAATTGTGCAGTCTCACCAGTGCTGAGTACAGAGGTACAATGACTTCCCTGGTCTTGCTGGCCTAGCTGTTTCTGATGCACATCAAGATGTTATTAGGCTTCCTGGCCACCTGGGCACACTGCTGGCTCATGTTCAGTCAGCTGTCAACCAAAACACCCAGGTCTTTCTCCATCAGGCAGCTTTCTACCCACCTTCCCCAAGCCTGTAGCTCTGCACAGGGTTGCGTCGCAAGTGCAGGACTCTGGCCTTGTTAAACCTCATCCTGTTGGTCTCAGCCCACTGATGCAGCCTGTTACCCTTTGTGACTGGTCTCCAGCTAGATTTAACTCCATATACTGGTACTCTTTGTACCATTTGTTACATCTCATTCCTTTCATGAAGGAAACTACTAAATTTTGTAATCTAATCATCTGTTTCTCAAAGATACAATGCAAAAGTGACGTAACAAGAATCTGAAGTGTGTAGATCTTTAAAATTGTCTTAGCAGGAGTCTATAAAACTATCTGAGGAGGGGAAAGATTTGTATTCTCCTATTCATTATGCATAGCTAGCTATTTTTCTGTCAGCTGTTTATGTACCATTTTTTTACTGATGAAATAAACTACTGACTAAATCAGGAGGAGTCATACCCAGATGAAGTCAGGAAAACAGTAATAAAATATTGTGAAAATACAACTTCTTGAATTGTAATAAGATGAAAAATTCAAGCACTGTGGGAAAATGAAATCTACCAATAGAGTAAATTCTTTTCCTGAAAAATCTAATCACTGCACCCAGGCACAGAAGCACACAATTGCAATGGTCTGAAAATAAATTACACTCAAATACCTCTGGAACAATCTCATTCCAATGACACATTTACTGTTTAATATTCTAGCTTGAAGGAAGCTGATTAGGAGACCTGGTTACTCGTTTTCTAGGATCAATTTTCTTTATTTGTTATAGATATGCCCAGAAAAGAACTGCACATCTTGTACACTGTGTCAGACAGGTTAGTCACAGACTGCAGCAAGTATGTCAAAATGAGTTTCTGGGAGACTGTGGTGAACAGCTCATCACAGTGTGAGTGCAAAGGGGAGCTGCTCACTTCACTGACTGTTACATGAAGGGAAGGAGGAAACGTCATTCCTTCCAGTGTGGTTCAGATCCAGTGTTTGTACTATCTCAGTTCTATGCAACCTTAGGAGACAAGTATAGTGCCTGAGAAATTATGCATCTATTTTTCTGTTCTGTTCCTATAATTTTAGGAAACCATTATAAATTCTTATATCCTTGAATGTATATATAGATATTAAACACTTGCATATACTACACATATAAAATGACAATGTCTAGAAGTTATTGGGTAAAATCATCTTACAGGGAACAGAGGCTGAAGACTGAAATATCATTAACACAATGCTAAAGTTGTTTCTTCAGTAAAAATCTAGTAGCTCCATACAAATATAAGAACTGTATGCAGTTTTGGAGCAATTATAACTTCAATGCTTCTGGCTGTTCCTTGTATTATACTATTGTACAAAGAAGATGGATCCTATCCAGGGAATCTGTGCTGATCAGGTATACCTAGGGAACTCGAGAGACAAATGTCTGCTGCACACACAGAGTTTTATGCTGTTATGAATAAAATATGTGTTGCTAACAGTTAGTGATAATGGTATTACTTCAGTCCTAACCTTCAGTGTTGTGTGTCAAACTAAGCAACTACTTAGCTTTTAGTTTAAGGAATATGTCAGACTTTTTCTAAGAGCACTAAGCTCCTTACTTGAAAGGGTACAAAAGTGAGGCTTTATGGGAATGAAAAGACTCATTGTGTTGTATGTAGGTATCTAACATCATGCACTTAATATATGAAAGCACTTTCTGGAACAGAGGAGTCTTAACACTCTTACCCTTAACAGACATCCTCTATCAAGCATACCATCATTCCTTATCTAAATATTTCTATACTCTGAAAAAAGTTCTTCCACTGTACAGTGAAGACCTCTTGTCCTCACCTTACAGTACCAAGAAACACAGTGCAAGAAGGCAAGGGGAAAGGTTATAAGCTCATTACAAGTTTGTTAATGATAAATGTTATATCAAAATTACCTAAGCTAGTAACACATTATACTGGGTTTTAGCAAATCTATTTGTGATGCTTAAAAATGAGTTTTCTGCTTGACAGGAATAATTATGACGTTCAGTGCACAAACTTACACATGTTCAAGTTTGTAGGTCTCAGGCAAGAAGAATAAACAATTTTCATCCCTTTCCAGTTAATAAGTACACACTCAGAACATTTGTCTTCATATAGAAAACAGTATGCACAGTGAGTCACAGTCAGCAAAACAAACAGTTCTGTGCTTTCCTTTTGCAATTCCATAACTGCTGTATCTAAGGAACAATACCTCCAGCCATGCTAATGATGGCCTACAAGTCATTCATTATATCCAAGTAGCTCCATCTCTTGATACTTATATTGTATGAAGGAAGAAAACTTGAGCTAGAAGACATAGCTCTCTACAAAAGTGAAATGGGAACTCTCCAGTGCACCTTGATCACATTCAAACCAACAACACCTCTGTGTATAAAAAAGTCAAAACATTTTGGTTAACAGATTCTCAGAAACTGTAATGCTCAATTCTTGCTTCCCAAGGAGGCATGTACAGCCAGAAGCTAGCTAAAATATACATGTGTACTTCCTCTAGGAAATAAAATGTAATGTTACATGATGTGAAATGTAAAAATGCTGTGTAAAATATTAGTATATAAGTTATTATTGTCGAAACAATATGCATTTAAGAGTCTGTAAGGTAAAAAATTTCTCACTTTAAAATCCTCATCTATCATTCCATTCTATCATCCTTTCCATTTATACAGAGGTGTAACTAGATAATATGAACAGGTGACATGAAACCTATGTGTCTTGTTATAGCCCAGTTTAGGCCTTATGGTTCTGACTACTTCTACCTTAGATTATCACATTGGCAGTTCAGGATAGCTCTACTCTTTTGGGTCTTCAGTCACTTTCTGACACTTCATAATTGCCTGCCAGTGTCCGTAATGCACTTGGACCATATCTTCAAAAGTTCTTGACTATAGAAAATCCAGCAGCAGGTCTGTGGCTACCTGTTCCTCACTTCAGGTCCTTTTACAATTTCCTCCTCTGTTACCTCACATGAGGGCACAGATTGATTGGAGGCTCTAATCTTTTGACTCTGCAACAGCAGGATATCTCATAATAGGGTGACAATGTGGTAACCATTATGCAGAGTTAGCAGCTGTCAGAAGGAAAACTTAACAAAGCAACCAGTCACAGAGAGGTTCATTTCCAGATTATTTTGCTTTCCTTCAGCCCATACTGGGTACAGAGTCAGTCTATCAGTACTAAGTGTAAAACTTGTAACAGCAGTTTAGGGCATACTCTCATCAGTTGCTCAGCATGGTCCAGCCCACAGGATATCATTAAATCATACACTGAAGTATAAATTCTTAGATTCAGCTGAGATTAAACTGCTAGAGTAAGACTTCTTTCCATGCTAAGGTCATATCTCTCTTTCACACTTAGTTACTACAGAATGTGTTAGGTCTTGCTGTGTAGTAATCAAAATGCAGAGCTCACTTTTTTACTAGGAAAACTAAAGTAATTTGTTTACTTCAGTAACAAAAGAGGATTGTATGGGTTACCAGGGGCGCACTTCAAACACCACCCCTAGCTCCCCTCTCCTGACTCAAGACAAGATCCAAGAGGCAAGTATATCTACTTTTTAATTTTTTAATAACTTCTTGGTTTCTGTAGTTAATGCAGCATAGTACAATTTTACTGACTTCACAAGTTACCTCAAAAACATCACTTAAAGTCTGTAACAAAGAGAATAGAAAGAATTGCTGTGCTTACAGGGAAACATGGGTCTATTTGCAATGAGCCTACATGTCTTCTGCAAAGGGTAGTCCTGTCTCAATAATGTTGCAGAATACTGAGAAAGTTTCCATAAACAAATAGATAAGGGAGAGCTATAGATATAACGTGGCTTTGGACCAAAAATTCCTAAGAAATTATGTTGCCACAAAGCTGAAGAGAATTAGACCTTATGCCACTTAAAGAATAAGAAGCAAAAAATAGAAAAACAGAGCTCAACAGTCACTTCTTTGCTAAAGATGAGTCAGTTGTGTTATCCTTCAGGGATCAGTGCAGGCACTGGTGTTATTCCTGGAGATGGGAGTGAGTAGTAACACCTTTATGCACGGACTTCATGAACATTTGCTGGAGGATATTCTGAGTCACCCAAATGTAGCATGCTTACTGGTAGTGCACCCCAGTTTCCTTGAAATTGTACCTAGCCCCACACTCTTATCTTCAGCTCTAGAGGCAAAGAAAACAACCGAGCACCTCTGCCTATTAGAGTATCTACCTCCACATCAAAGGAGACATGGGAATGGAGATAGGTTCAACCTATTTTCTGTAGTTGAACTTTCTGTAGGTGAAGCCTAGCATGGAACTGAGCACAGCTGTTTGACTCAGTTTCTGTCTCAGTGATGTCTGAGACTTTCATCACAGGATGCTGTGGTTCCCCAGGAAGCTCTGGAGAGCTCAGGAACACCTGCATAGCCTCTCACTTCTTAAGTCTATGGGGCATACTTAAGTCCCGCTGCTCTGGCAGTCATGAGTTTGTTCCTAGCTTAGTAATCTTTTGAATTTCTGCCTAAGGAGATCCATTCCCCGTTCAGACATATTTAAAGGTGACCTTACTTTTGCAAGTTTGTGAAAAAAATATTTTTCTCACTGAGATCTGCAACAAGATCTGTAAGGCTAAGAGGTAGTCAGAGCTCCATAACAAATATATTTTCATCCTCTAGAATTCCGGAACAGGTAACAGGTAAGAAACTTTAATCTCAAAAATATTTCAACAAGACTATTATGTCCTGCAGCAATTGCTAAGCAGTCTCTTTACTTTTGTTAGTTCTAACATCCCTTAAACACAAGGAGAAGAAATAAATCCCAGTATAATTAATATTTTACTAATATTTACAAATTTTCCAGTGTTGGAAAAACCTACATCAGGCATACTAATTTTCTACTTCTGACGCAAGTCCTATGCTTTTCCAATTCCCTGTATTAATCATTTCATTACCCAAGACATGAAAAGACAACATCATTTTAGACAATTGCAAAGACATTTTCAAAAACACCCACCAAATAAGTAAAATGAACACTACAGAGCCCTGTGCAATTCAGTAATACACAGTGATGTTGCAGCTCCCCATTTTTTCAACTGTGCTATTATTAAGAAAGCAAAATACTTATCCGGACTCTGTGGCCTGGTCTTAAAGCTAAAATCTCGAATTGAGAATGCATTTTCAAATTTGGGGGGCAAGTGGAATCATAAATTTTTGTCCATTTGTAAAATCAGAATTCTCTGTGATTTGCCCCTACACATAACATTTTTCAGGTAGAAATTTAAGTGTATTTTCTTGACAGATTGAATTATATGCCAGGTTTTACTTAATACTATCCTCAGTAATGTTAAATATGTTACCTCTATGGACTAATCCATCTTCTCTAACAAGTTAAAACAGCATCAAGGATTTGGTGCTACTTGGAACAAAATGTTTCTCTGCGTATTTTCAATTATGCAACACTTTAGTGACATACTGGTTGTTTAGGCATAATCCTTGAAGACCAGAAAAAGATTTAGATCAACACTGTAACTCTGCATAAGAAAGACAACTTCATGATTTGTTTCAATGAGCAATGGTATTATCAGCAATAAACTGAACAAGGAGATACTTGTAGCACTTGTTGAGATCAATCTGAGTTTCTTCTAATTGTTAAGGAAACACACTTTTTATTTCCTTCATCTTTACGCAACAATGCCCTACATACATACATTTTCAAATTATTTCTTACCTCTCTATTCCAATACTGGAAAGAGAACCACCATCAACTGCCTTGACATTTTTCAATTAAAAAAAAAAAAGCATTAGAGAATTCTACATAATGTATTGCTGTCTAAGATTTTGATTAAAAAATGAGATCACTGTATAAAGCAAAGAAACATTTTTACATTGCTAGTAGAAATGTAACTTACTGTCAGATTTCAATATTGGCTTAAGTTCTAATTCATCACAATTACATTCTCTTCTGCTTCAAGTTACTAACTATCATTCCCACCGGTATTTTTACATCCACTGGAAAATTAAGTCAGAGCCTGCTATCCAAACCTTTCCTGTCATCAATTTTAATCAACTCTGACAGCAGACGGCTACAGCTTCTCAGCCAATGGCAGCTCTAGGTTAGCATTTTGCTGGGCTCAGCTAAACACATGCTCCATCAAAATAATGCCAACAACACAACTCCCATTTGATTCAAGTCGAGGATCACTGGGCTACAATTAAAGTGGGGTCTTTTAATGCCTCCCAAAATGCTTCTTATGCTGAATTGGAAGTTCAGCTTGCCTGTGCTGAGGTTTGGCCAGCAGTCACAAGCAGGGAGCTGGATAATTGTGCTAGATAAGTCAAACCTGGCTTTTGAGCAGGAAGGCTGAGAGTTATCTGGTATCTGCTGCTGAGAAAATAACAGGCTGCTCTGAAGTCACCACAGGGGCAACTGAACAAAACTAACACTAACTAGCACAACTAAGAACATATGGTCATTTCTGCATGCAGTCTGTGATACCCTGTGCAGCCACCAGCAGTCCAATAGAAAGGGAGCAAAAAACCCAAGCCCTCCTTCCCACTATCCTTCTCTCCACCTCCCACTGATCTGACAGTCATGAGCTCATGGCTGCTGTAGGAGCTTTTGGCAGTTCTGGAGGCAGTGAGAAGTCACAGCAGCTGCAAGCACACAGATATCATCTCACATCCTTCTTTCTTCTCTTCCTCTCTGCTTCTGTTTCCTGAACTGCAGAGTACATTAGAGTAGGGTGCTCAGCTTGGTCCGCTGGTCTTCAGTTAGATACAGACCACAGAAAATGGGGACAGCTCTGCAGCACTCTTCACAGAGTTCTTAGGAACTCATGTTGACAATTACTTTCTGAGTAACTGTCAATATACACACAAATGCTTAGACAATATTTCTCAACAGTCAGGCTCAGAAGCCACCTTCTGATACTTGACTATACCCTGTGCCATCATGCGCCAATCATGTGGACAGTGCTGAATGCCATGTGCACTAGGCAGAGACAGAGTTTTATCCATTTCTGACTCTCACCTTAGCAAGGAGGTATTGGACATTGGAGACATTTATATTTGGTTTCTGGTTTTTAAAGTTTTCATCTTTCCTCTCCTCACTCTATTTTGCTACTTGCACCTAGTCTTTTAAAAAAAGACTGAAACTTTGTGCCTTTTGTCACAATTTTCTCATTTTCCTTGAGCTTCATATGTCTCATTTCCTTATGAGAAGCGCTTTTTCTTAACATGAAAAAGCACTTCAATAACAATGTCTACTATTGGGAAGCTTTCCTCATCAGTTAGCCAACACATAGTCACCTTTAACAGAGAGACATACATACAGTTTCTCCTGTCTAGAAGACCCTGCTCTGACAAACATAAATTACTCCATCAATACATAATTACACATTAACATTAAAAAGGTACATTGAGAGATGACACAGAAATGCTTTCAGACTTGGGGACTACGACCTGTTCTGAACTGCATTTATTTTTTTTTTTGCCATTCACAGCGTGGATCCTGCACTGGAAAGAGTGAAAGTAAGCAAACCTGTGTGTCTGACCTTTATGCCAGGACCAGTCTCCACCAAACATCTAAGAAAGGCTTCTGACTCATAAACTCATGCCCTGAACCTCCCAGACCAAAGATGCTTGTCAATAGATAGACACGCTCAGAATAATTTTTGCCTACTGTATAATTTGTAAAAAGCTAAAGACCAGAAATGGGGGGGGGGGGGGGGGGGGAAGGGTTCTCCTGAATTTGAAGCACAAGCCCTACAATCCTATGCCTTGGAATAACATTTCGTTTTGAGATCAACCTCAAATTCTTCTTGTGATCTTCATCTACTGAGAAGACTTGCAGTCAGCACCTTGTGGTTTTAGTTGTATGGATGACTTGTTCCAGATCTGGCAGTGAGAGGAAGGCAGTCAGTAGGACACAAAGACCATACGGCAGGACACGGTGAGGGTTTATATTCAGCTCTGCAAGACATCCAAGACAAGCAATCTGGCTCTTGTTCTCAAAACACAGTTCTCAAGACCAGCCTTTAGCTCTCCACCTTCATGTGCCTTTCCGGGTTACAAACTACTGGATGGATCAGGAGACAGTTTCTATCTGCTCAAGCAAAGCATGATACAAAGCAAAACTACTGATTACGGTACCTATGAAGGTAGAAATGGAAATAGTGAATCAGTCCCTCAGTGCTCTGCTATTCCATTATTATCTAGCTTCAATGACTTCAGTCTTTTCTTAGGAAAGACACCCTATTGACTCGTGCCAAAGACATATTGCTAGTCTCCATCTCTTTAGAGAAACACACTTAAAATATATTTAAACTAGTGAAACAAGATCAGAGGTTTTGTCATTTTTAGGGGATGAACTATTGATGTAGATCATAAACAAGGATATATTTCAGCATCTCTCTGTATGTCACTCACATCCTTATACCATGAGTTTATCATTCCAAGCATAATCTGTACTTAAATTTGCAATGAATAACTGTGATCATGACAAAACCCTTTCAGGAAAACTTTGTCTGGGAACAGTCAACAGTAATGATTCATTCTTCATCTTATATTATAGTTATATTATTGTTATTATTTTATATTATTTTTCTGTAATTTTAGAAATATTAACTTTATACAACTATTTCACTAATGTCAATATATTCACTTTCAACATCCTGTAGTATGAAACATCTTGGATAATAAACCTTGATATATTTAGGCTGTAAATGGAGGAGCCAACTCAACCAGAACTACAGCTGAACTGCTGGAACTGCAGTAATAAACACAGACTGTGCTTCCCTTCAATTTTCTTTCCCCTGAAAGCATTTTCATGAAATTTTCTCATCTGATAACGTAATTTACCTGACTCATAGGGTTTTTTTCCAAAATTTTGCCCATTTAGATGTTATATCATTGTGTGGTGTCCCACTCTAACGAATGGTTCCAATCAGATTTCTCTGGGTGAGTGTTCCTTAAATGCATCTATCTGTGGTTGATATTGTTTACAAAGATTGTGTAGAAAAATCAAGCTTTAACAGTCTCTGTTTTTTTCTCATTCACATCCTTGAAGTATAGCTATTTTATAAGCTTAATAAAATATTCTCTCTTGCTGTTTCTTACATCATTTAAAGTCCAGGTGAACTGTGAGCCTTCCATTTGGGGCAGAACAACAACATTTAGCATA
Organism: Coccyzus lansbergi; assembly: GCA_033558105.1. Taxonomy (NCBI): domain Eukaryota; kingdom Metazoa; phylum Chordata; class Aves; order Cuculiformes; family Coccyzidae; genus Coccyzus; species Coccyzus lansbergi. Next base: position 1,003,711 of record JAUMJK010000694.1, read on the forward strand.
AATACTCTTCCATGGATATTTTCCTTTTCAATAATTTGTATTTAAAATATAATTAATATTTGCTTGATTTCTCCTTTCCTAACAGATTTTTTTAAAGGTATTCATTTCCTTCCATGCTCATTTTATTAAGTACAGTTCTGCTGAGTGTAAATATCCATTATTTCACACAGGAGCTGGTTGAGTTAACAATTCTGGCTTACAACTTGTATTCAAAATAACCTTATGATAGCTGTTATAAAGCAGGTGAGAAATAATATGTTCCACATTCTTATTACCCAATGGTGTTTATTCACTAGTCAGAAGTATGATTCACGTCCTATCAGATATGTATAGGTATAAGGGAATATCTAGGTCTTTAGTCTCTAGTTTTTTTGATTTAATTTTCTTCATCAGTATATATCAAAGCAAAGAAATAGTTTGTGCACAAAATGCTAAAAAACCCAAAACAACCAAAGCCTTCAAAAGTAAGACTTTGGTATTTCCATTGATATTTATACAAGCGTCCTATAGTGCTTAAACAGGAATTCATTTTTCTTTATGTTTTTTATCCCACTGTGATGAGGAAATCTCTCCTTCCTTTTGTGGGACTTTAAAATGCCAGCCAAGAAATGCAACATGATTCATGAGATTCACAGAGTCCCAAGAACAAGAAGTGAGAGAGAGCTGCCTACAAGGAGCCAGTCAGCAGATATCCAGCTGTTTGTTACCTGAGGAATGTTAACGGGACACAAACCACCTCCAAGTGATGTGCAGTGGCAGCTTTTGAGTGTAGATATAAATATAATGCAGAGCGTGATATACATAGGATGATCTCTGTGAACGTTACAGATGTTTTAAGATAATAAATTGCTGGAGTAAGGTAATAGTTACTAGAAGTAGATAAAGCTACTAGAGGAACAGGGATATTTACTATAGCTGTAATCCTCAGATATTTCATAAGCACAATGTTAAACATCAAGAAGCCAAAAAGGCTGCACAATTTGTATCCTGAAAAAGAGCCCACTACCTGCTGTTTGCAATTAAAGAACAGTTCTCTGACTTTGCAAAATCTAGACACAACTGTCTAACATGGCACCAACTTTGCAGCAGTATTATTTGGCTGGACTGTACATATTCTACAAGAGTTATGTGAACTTGGGTCTGGCAATGTGCTGAGCTATTAAAGGCAGTGAAAACATAGTCTCTTACTACTTCTCAATGCAAGTTCTCTCCAAAACAAAACACAACCTAAAACCAGCATCTTGATCAGATACTTAAAAATGCATGCTACCCTTAAAATATGGTAATGGGTACTAGAAAAGTGCCCAAGACAAATCTGCAGGTTTCTCTGTTGCTTATACATTCCTTAACATCTGTAATTCAGCTGGTTTGTTTTATTGGTCTTTTGAAGTGATTTTGCAGTAACCATAGTACTATGCATCACATAGCCTTGTAAAAAAGACAAGTGACCTTTACACTATTATAGTTATTCCAGACTAAAGAAAGATGCACAATGAAAAGAAAGGAATTTATAAAACAGTGCTGTAATTCAGCAGCAGCTATTGGTACAATTCTTTCACATTTCTACCAATTTTCTGCCAAACTGGAACTAATAGACAAACATTGCATGGGTTTGATGGTTTTTTTTTTTATAACTATGCGTGGTGTGATTTGAGTCTGGGAGATATTACTGTATATTTTCAGCATAGCAATTTTGCATTAGCACTTTTGTTCTCACCACTATTGTCCCAGACACACTTGTGTACCAAGAAATGCTTCCAAACATTCACCTGATAAGTTAAAAATGGGATTTGGCTAAGTGATGGACTTAGAGGTTTCTTCACAGCAGAAAATGCTATCAATGAAATTGTAGCATCACCTCTGAGTTATTCTGGTCAGTTGTTTTGAAATTGGTCTTAGGGAAGCGTTTGTGCAGATAATGAGGTGATCATAACCAGGTTGTGCTGCATCATCCTTCTGCTATCAGATATTACAGGAACAAAATGAACTCCATACAAACACTAGCACAACATTTAAAAGACAGGAAAGGGAGCAAATACTCTCATACAAACTCATTTACTTGCACCCAAAATAAGAGGAGAATATCCAGGTTAGCATGATAAAATGATAAGCCAAACCTGCTGTCCTTAGGAATATCATCACTGATAAATAATGTCAAGCTGTGCAGCTATCCATGCATAATGTAACTGGGTAGATCCTGAGGTCCTCATTAAGTCCTTTAATGAGACAAAGCTACCATGGAAGAAAAGGAGATTTGTTATTTCTTCATGCTGTGTTTTGACAAGGATAGAGAAGCCATAGGATTTAGCTGTAAGACATAACAACTGGAGAAATGATTGATCCTCATGTGAATTTGAAACCTTTGAGAAAGCCTGACCATAGAGCACTGATTTTGTATCTTGTACTGCACTTTCGTGCTAATACATACAAGCACCGATTCCTTCTTTCACTCTGCTAATTAATTTCTATGCTTCATTCTCTGACTGCTACAGTAAAAACAGCCCAAAGGGCCAAGTAGATGCTGGGGTTTGATGGGCTGCTCCTCCAGGGGCAGCTGGGAGACCTGACTATGTCATCCAGGCACTCATAGCTCCTGGTGCTTACCTAGAGAGGTTTTTATGAAAAAAAACAAACAAACAAACAAACCAAACTTGTTAATCCTCGTGTAAATACTCAGGGTTTTACAGTAATGTTGTCAGATAGCACCAGTGGGATTCCTGGTCACAGCTAGGGGCACAGTAGGGCAGGCATTTCTCACTTGCCCTTTCACTGGAACTTGGATGTGGTCTTCACCCTAGACTACCTTGCTGTGGCATGGGGAACTGACTGGAAGGAATTCGCTACAGTAGAGAGACAGAAGAAGAAATTAACTAACTCTGTAACTGCATGATTAGGATGGTACCTCAGTAGAGGTGGGTCATTGGGCATTGGAATAGGCTGCCCAGGGAGGTGGTTGAGTCACCTTCCCTGGAAGTGTTTAAGGTACGGGTGGATGAGGTCCTCAGGGACTTGATTTAGTGTTTGATAGGAATGGTTGGACTCTATGATCCAATGGGTCTCTTCCAACCTGGCTGTTCTATGAGTCTATGATTCTATGTGCTCCATATTCGGAAGACGAGAAGCATTGAACATGATTTTTGCAAAACGTGTCTATCTCAAATAACTGCCTCAGCTAACAGGCTGTTGAGAGCTTTCATTTATTTCCCATGTATCATCATAACAATTTTCAGGACTTCTGGTTCCCAGGGTAATGTAAACTGTACCAAAATGGAAAAAAAGCCCTGGATTATTTTTTAAAACCTGGGGTTTTTTTACCAGCAGCATGTCTCATTCTTCTTCTCTTCACTTATTGAGAAACACGAGTCAGAAGTCATGCCAACAAATGGATTCACACAAAGAAATAACCTTCCAAAAGTTCTAGGTATTTACCAGAGGTCTTAGTTTCCTTGTCTAGCCAGAAGTGCAGCTCTCATGACAGCATGACAATGTAGTAAAACACAGTGTTAGAGACACTGTAGGATAAGATGAGAAATGAGCAGAATTACTAATATGTCCCTTCCTAAAAAGTTTTTTTTATTGTTTTATATAGGTAATACTTGTACTTTACTGTTGGTAAATCTGTTGTTACTATGCATTATGCTATCTGGAAATTAATCAAAATCTGTCATCTTGCAGAACAAGAGTTTGTTTACCCCTTTCTCTGAGTTGTTTCTTCTGAAAGCACAATGGTGCACTACCTTTTTTCTTCCCATTTAATTTCTTCAGATGCTCTGTGAATCCCCACTCATATCCTTTCTCACTTAGTGATGGATCCTGTCACATGTTCAGATCATCTAAAAACACTGGTGGCTTTAAAGGATATTTGCTAACACATGCACACAGAAAGAAAAAAAAAGTACAATAAACTGCAAATTATTATAGATAAAAAATTATGAATGATTCAGATTAACTGTTATAGTAAGTGAAACATAAAGACAGATCATCAAGGATGTAAAGCAGAAAATTATATTAATTCCAGCTGACAATCTGGTTTACTGTTTTAGTGCCTTCTATATTATTTCTGCATTGAAAATCAGATATCACTTTATTTTAATAAAAATAACTTTTTCAGACATTAGCTTAATATAAATTTCCAGTGAAAAAGGAATCTCTTGCAGATACTTTGAGACTTAAACTAATTGCAACTTCTGTCTTCCCAGCTCTGAAGTTTACGAAGCTTCAGCTGAAGTATTTCATGATACAGTTTACAGGTATACTCAGTTAGTCAGAAGAGTGTATTACTTATTTCATCTCCTAAAGCAGCATTGGTTTTGCCTAAGTCTCATAGCATACTCTGACACGCACTTGGTATATTTGGATAGAGTGTTACCCGTGTGTGCCAACTGCTACATTTTATCCTCAGATTGGAAAACGCAGAAGGATCTCTGATCTCCAAATGTTGAAAAAATGTCATTTGGAGTGGAAGAAGGTTAGTGAATGCAAGTAACTGTGTTTGGTAGTAACCTGAAAGAACTTTTACAGATGCTGACTTTGCTTATGGAGAAAAAGCACGTCCTCTCATGTGTTGTTTTATGCTCCCTGAACAAGCAGCCGGCTGCCCCTGAAACTTCCATTTTGTTAATTGCCTTACCTAATCATTAAGGTTGTTAGGGTTTTTTTTTTTTCTCTAAGAAGCACTAGTGGAGCAGGATCAAGTGTTTTACCTTCCCATTGATAGCTTTAGTACTCAGGTTTCAGTGAAATCTTCAGCTGAAAAAGGCATCCATGGGCTCCTTGAACCCTATCAAAATCAGTGGGAATGCTCTTAAGGATTCCGTATAAAGGATTATCTGCCAGGGAAGCTGTTGAAAGTTTTATTTTCTTTTGTCCCTACTCAGTTTGTCAGGCCAGGCCTCCTCAACCCCACAACTATTAAAGGACAAGGGATTTTGCTGTCATCTCAAATGGAAAGTGCACACAACGCAAGGGTGTGATAATTCACTGAACTCAGTTGCAATCTCTGCAAAAATAATGGTAATTAGATGTTAGTTTTGGTGATAAAAAACAACAGATCAAAGATAATGATGTATAAATACTACACATATTTTAATATAAAGAATCAAGTGGCCTCTGATTTTTTTTTAAAGACAAAATAAATCAGTTCTCGACTACCTGGTGGAGAACTTTACTTAGGGTAAACTTATAATCAAGCTGAAATGCCTTTCAGCACAGAAGATGACTCTAACAGACCAGACTCCTTTGAAAACTATTAAAAATTAAATAATAGCATATTTTGCTAGCAAATTGTGTTTAATCTTTGTGAAATACTAAATTCTGCAGACTTACAGGTATTAAAGTTGAAAAGCTATCATGATCACCAAGTCAGAACCTCAGAATCATGGGGTCTGAAAGATGGTCTGGTCTTGATGTAAAGAAACTGACAGAAATTCCCCCAATTAATTATTTCAATATTTAGTTATGTATTCTTTTACAAAATGTAGCTTTATTCCAGTGTGAATTTCTTGGACTTCAGTGTCCAGTTATTAGATTTGACTGTGCTATTTTCTGCTCAGTTAAAGAACTGTTAAAGACCCATATACTGTTGCATCAACTGAAAGGAATCCTGCCTACTGTAAAGAATATATGTTGATATTTTTATGGGTCCTGGCTCATCTTAGCTTTTCTGTGGTGTCTTTTCATGTAGTGAAAACAACCTGTATGCCTCTAGAGTAACAAGGGACAAGAAATACCTCCTGGGAAGGTGGAGGCCCAACTAAGTTCTGCTAACTGCAAGCTACAAAAACAAAGACCCTGCTTGTGAATTTTGAGGGGCACCACAGGAAGAGCAAATTTAAGCATTGAAAGAGGGCACTGCTCTTTTCACTCTCTCAGCTCTGGAATAACTCAAGTAAAAAAAGGTAAGGGGAAGAGATTTGCCTTCCCACCCAATATTTCTTTGTACTATAGGACAAATCTGTTTTCAGTTGCAAGTTTTTTCATACACTGAGATGGTAATTTCGCTTTTCAGATAGTCACTGTATCATAACCCACATCTTCAAAGTCTAACAAAATCAAGGAGGATGAAAAAAATACTCAGAAAGTTCAGGGAACCATAAAAAATAAGAAAAATCATACTGAATAAAATATATGCAGGCAGTCCTGCACTATGTGTTTTGTACTCACTTTAGCCCAGTAGCTGTAGGATTAATTATTCCGTGGGTGTAGCATACACCCATGAGAAAACCAGCTACAGGCATTACTCTGTTTCTTTTGGCTAGGAATGCCAAAATGAGGATATATGTGGTACTGCTTCTCCTGTAAGTAACACAGAGTCACACTTTTGTGAGTCACTTGAGATTTTTCCAAAGGGGTATGTTTGATTGCTATACTGTGCTCTCACATTTTGGACCTTTATGGCTGGTATTTCTTCCAGTTTTGTTGCTTTGCCTTTTCTTTTGCCAAAACAACAGTTTACCTATTTCTATTTCTTAATATTTTCAGAATTAACATTCAAGCTCAAAAGAAATGTTTATAAACTATAAAAATTCCATTTTTAATTTTTTCATAAAAATGAAAATCAGAATATAGTGTTCATCTTCCAAAAGTGATACACAGTGCCAGGGTGTGCACTAATGACACACTGCCCCTTATCTGTATATTCTAAAATACACCAATGCTTAAACAGCCTCCAAACTTACAAGCTACTACTAGTTATTGCCGTATTTTCATGGTATTTTTTCCCAATAATAAATATTCTTCTAACTCCCTTTTTCATTCATGAAAATCAATGTTTTTCTATTTAATTTGTAGTTAGTAAGACAAGATCCTACTAATTAGAAGCTTAGAATGAGCATGTTGGTGTTATCTGCTTTCTTCCAATTTTTTAATGAGAAATTTGAAGGTAAAATCTTGTATTGTTCTTTTGAACTACACAGAGAGCAGAGTCATGTCAAGCCTTGATAACAGTAAATAAGCTTGGTTGCTCTTCCACATGGTCTCCTAAGACAGTAATTGAGCTGCTTGCCTTTTTCTAATTACTCATTTAAAGTTAAAACAAGTGGCATGCTCTAAGTAGGAGAGAATAGAAATGGGAAAAGCATATTTGTTACTGTTTTTTGGGACTTTCCTACCATTGTTTAATGCTTTGCTTACCTATGCTGGTTTTGTCTGGGCTAGAGTTAATTTTCTTCCTAATACTTATTAAGGGGCTATGTTTTGGATTTGTGCTGAAAACACCATTGATAATATAAGGATTATATTGTGAGCAGTGCTTACATAGCATCAAGGTGGTTTTCGCTTCTCAACCCAGCAGCAAGGAGGCTCAGGGTGCACAAGAAGCTGGGAGGGGCCAGAGCTGGGTCAATTTACCCCACCTGACTAAATGGATATTCCATGCCATATGGTATCGTGCTCAGCAATAAAACTAGGAGGAAAGTTGGAGGAGCTGCTGCTCAGGGACAGACTGGTCATTGCTCAGTTGGTGGTGAACAATTATTTTCATTTGTATCACCTATCTTTCTTGGATTGTATTTCTGTAATTTCCCTTTTCATTATTACTATTAATTATTTTCAATTATTGAACTGTACTTATCTCTACTTATTTTTTTTTTCACTTTTTCCCTCTGATTCTCTCCCCTCATCCTTCTTGAGGAGATTGAGTGAGCTGCTGTGTAGTATGGGAGGAAGGAGGCAGTAAAAAGGAGTGTGTTGATCTTTACTGAGCGGACTTCATGCTGCCTAAGCAAGAATACAGGCAACAAACTCTGAAATACAAGAAGATAACCCTGTTTCAGTGCCTCTGAAATCAGACAGGAAATTTCTTGGACAATTTCATTGAATCTTCCTTATCAATACATCAGTGATTAAAAATGACCACATCACAAAATGCACTCTCTTTCGCTCTATCTTTGTTTTTCACTGATTTTTTTTTAGCTTCACATGTAGCATGTTATCTCATTTACTGCCACACTATCTGTTGTTTCTGTCTGCAATGATTGTTCCTTTAGTTAATTTCAGGTCTAGTTAGACTACCAACTTTATCAATGACAAACACCCATTTTCCCAAACCCTGATTCCCCCTCTTTTCCATCAGTCTTTACTTGCCTAGTTTGTATAAAGGAGAGTCTAAAAAGAACAGTTTGACTGTTCTGACCTTACCCAAGCTAAGCCTTTCCGTAGTTTCATTTCCAGCCTTGTCTTGAGTATGTTGATGTGGAAGTCCTATATAAAGACAGGGGCTGTACTTTTCTGGGCAGCAAAGGGAGAGATCTCTTTCACTTCTTCTGGCTAATAGGTACTTCTACCTAGTTTAATAAAATCTATGAAATTACAGTGCAAGGACTCTACTGATGATAGCATCACAAAATCAGCTTGTCGTGTCAATCATCAGACAAGACAAGTTACGTCTACCTGCAGCTACCCTACCTGGGGCATTAGTTCACTTTCCTTTGCCCACCAACAAGCTTGCTAACTTGGGAGAGGGAGTTCATGCTGTTACAAATACTCAGTGTCATCAATACCACTGCTGCCACATGAAAAAGCTACTGGCAGTGGCATCAGCACTGTAGTTGTGTAGCTCTTTTCCATTAACCCTTCCTCCACCATTTTGATTCACTCAAAAGGGATTTCATAACACATCTTTAAGACTGAAATTATTTACTAATGGACTCTTCCTCATCTGTAATGATATCAGATATTCCTTGGCAGACATCTAAAATCATGCTTGATCCCATGGACAGCTGCATGCTGGGAACTTTCATGGTCATTATTAATAACAGTCCTAGGAAATGTTTACACCAAACAAACTTTCTGGGTGTACTACTCAGCAATGGGCTTCATCATGTGCTAAGAACAGGTTTAAAAACTTTAATATAGCAGAGTAACTGTCACTGATATACAGATAGTCTCAAGATGTGCCATCTGATAAAGCTGCTATCCTTACACACACTATGTTATAGAGTCATAGAATCATAGTATCACAGAATAGTTTTGATTGGAAGGGACCTTAAAGATATCCTAGCTCCAATCCTGTTGTCATGGGCAGGGACACATCCCAATAGATCAGGCTGCCCATTCAACCTGGCCCTGAACACCTCCAGGGATGGAGCATCCACAACTTTCCTTGGCAAACTGTTCTAGTGCTTCACCACTCTCATAGTGAATAAATTCTTCCTTATGTCAAGTCAAAATCTGCCCCTCTCCAGTTTATACCAATTACTGCTAGTCCTATCACTACAAGTCCCTCCCTGGCTTTATTGTAGCCCTTTAAAGTACTGGAAGGTCGCTATAAGATCTCCTCAGAGCCTTCTCTTCTTCAGGCTGAACAAGCCCAACTCTCTCAGTCTGTCATCATAGCAGAGGTGCTCCAGCCCTTGGATCATTCTCAGCCCTCCTCTGGACCCGTTCCAACAGTGTCATATCCTTCTTATGGGGAGGATTCCAGAATTGGACACGGGACTCCAGATGAGGTCTCACAAGAGAGTAACAGAGGGGCAGACTCGCCTCCCTTGACCTACTGGCCACGCTGCTTTTGATGTAGCCCAGGATACGGTTTGCCTTCTGGGCTGTGAGTGCACATTGTGGCTCATGTCAAGCTTCTTGTCAACCAGCACCCCCAAGTCCTTCACCACAGGGCTGCTCTGAATCACATTATCCTCCATTGTTTACTGAAATAGTGGATTGCCCTGAGCCAGGTGTAGGACCTTGCACTTGGCCTTGTTGAACCTCATGAGGTTCTCACAGCCCCACTTCTCTAGCCTGTCCAGGTCCCTCTGGATTACATTGCGCCTTCTGGTGTGGCAACTACAGCACTTAGCTTGGTGTCATCTGCAAACTTACTGAGGGTGCACTCAGTCTCACTGTCTATATAATTTATGAAAATATTAAACATCACTGATCCCAGTATGGATCCCTGAGGGATAGCACTTGTCATGGATCTCCATTGGGACTCCAAGCCATTGACCACTACTCTGAATATGACTATTCAACCGAACAGTCCACTCATCAAATCCATGTCTCCTGTTTAGAGAGAAGGGTATTGTTGAGAATGCCCAAGAAATGGGACAAAGGGATGTACCTATCTTTCTGCAGGTTTAAGGAACCCAAATATTCTTTCCTGTCACATCCAAGTTAGACACTTAATATAGCCCAAAGTGAAAATAGTAATATGTCTTAATGTACAGGTTATATTTTGAGAAAATAATTCTCAACTTTGGAAGTGGACATTCTAATACGTAGTATGGAATATATCCTGTGAAAGAGCTGTACCTTTGAACCCTTTGCATTTCTGTGAGCTAAGTGGCAAGAGGCAACTCAGCAGTTAGTTGTTCTTTGTTTGAACAGTTGTTATTTTTTTCTTCTTCTGTGCATGCCAGTAATTTGCATTACCCTGGAGATGAAAGCAGACTTCACAGAGCTCTGGACTTCCAAGACATTCTTTGCTTTACTGAGTATCTGTACTGAGTCTCCTGGAATAACTAAGAACTTTGCTGCGAGAAGACTCCTGCTCAAATTGCTTTTAGAATTTCATCAGAGTCATGTAGGTCCTCCTGATGTTTCCATGCCTTTAAGAAGTTGTTTGCATTTTTTACTTTAAAATTAAGTGCAAGCCCTTGCCTAACCTATCAAATAAAACAGCTCATTGCTACCAAATCAGACTTTTATGCTGAGCCACATTAAGAAGTAAAGGTCTGTCTCAGAAGGAGTCTTGTATGACCAGAGCTATGCACATACTTATATACCTTGAAGGAGTGAAACCATAGTAGGGGACAAGTTTATCTTATATGGAGTGAAATTCTTTTTTAGAGGGGTAACAGACATTACCATTGCTTTTCAGATTGTTTTCCATGTTTCCTCACATAGTTCCTTTTCCGCCAAATTGTTGCCTGGAGATACTAAGAAATTGGTTTTTTGTCTGTATGGGATTTGACTTTGAAAAGACAGAAGAACTGATAGAGCTGTGAAGAAACCAGACACCAAGATTTTAAAACATTTGCACTGACTTAATTTCCATTCCAAGACTAAAAGTTAAAGCATGCTGAAAATTAAAATTATTGACATTATTGCATTTATTTGTTTATCTTGGTGGCATAGAGTAAGTCCTCAAAACCTGGAAACATCACTGGAATCATTATTAAATGCTTCTCAAGGTTCTTCAGGAACTATTTGTCAATCAATATCATGCTAATTAATGCTGATATAGAGCTCTAGTAACCTTATCATTACTGCTTTTGTCATAGTAGGATTTAACCACTTTACTGAAAGACTTTCATCAGAGACACTTTGAAATGATTTACCACAGCAGGACTGCAGAACAGAGACCTCTCAGGAGTTGTAGGAAGAGAAAATCTAGGTGACCATTGCAAAGATTTGCTAAACCACCTCTTCAAGACTCTTCTGGTCTGTCAGGGCAGCGAGTGGCCCTGGTATCTCTGGCCCACTTAGTCCATGGCAGAAGACATGCATGCATTGTCCTGTTCGTCTAGATTTTTCTTCCAAGAAAATTCTGTGCATGTGAGCAAAGGGCTGCAGCATGTCACGGTATTGTTCTGTGCAGGGGGTAGGTGTGGAGCATGCGTTTCTCAGAGTGAATGCTCAGTCTGAATGTGTCTCTTCTACAGTGCAGATGTACGTCTTCAGTTCCAAGAGAAAAGACATCTCTTGATACAATCACTACCCAGCAGGAGACTGAAATAATTTTCCTTTTGATTTCTAAACTTTGCTGTTTGGTGTCTATAAACTGCTTCTCGAGCAGTCTGTGGAGAGTACAGAGCAATGAGTATAAAACAGTCCCCTTAAAGCAATGTATACTGTTTTTCCAGGACATACATCACCCAGAAAATAAGTAACATCAGAAAGGTCTATCTACATAGCAATTTATCTCTGCCCCTCTAACTTTACAATGGCAAATTCCAGGTTATAGGCTGCTCTCAGTCAGCCTACCTACTCATCACTGCTAGCACAACATACTTTTCTGTACAAGGGCTATTTATTTGTCTTCTTCCATGTCTTGGCAAAGCAGCCATGCCGGAAGAGTTAGTTTACAGGATGACATGTCCTGTCTGATAGGATACGGCTTTACCTATCCCATTATTTTACCTTGCCCCAACCTCGATCCCTAAGCATTCTAGAAAGATCATGCACACATGAAGAGACTTTCCTTATTTGAATTCCTCAAATATCTGTTTGCAGAAAAAGTTTTGGCACTCATCAGGTTACTCCTGTTGGAACTGAAACTGGTTCAGCTTTAGCCTTGAGAAGTAAAACAGGGCAAATCCTATGGTAATTAGTAACTCCTTTATAGAAAAGCTCCAACTAATACTGCTTTGTTATACTCAAGTTAATACTGCTCATAGTGCTGTGTATTTGAATGGTGTAATTACCGTGCAATCACAACAAATGTATTCAAGGTGATGTTCAATAGAGGCCCAAATATTTCTGCTATTTCCTATTTCATTGTTAATGCTGACATTGGCACAGAGTCTACTTTTTTAACTTATCAGACATGCAGACAATCTGGGCTGGATTTCAGTAGCCCTAACCTCTCCCACTAGCCTCTGGCTTGAGGACAGCATTGACTATATCTACAACATCTCTAGCAGGGAGCAGTTCAACATTTTCTTGAAGACCTGTGGAGAACAGGATTCACAATAAGAGAAGTACTAAGGACATTAAAATTTAAATAACTTGCATTTTTTATTTCCCCTCATATATCAATGATTTTTACTTTGTCGAAGTAAGAACTTAGATTAGCTGGACATAGTTAGTTCTAGAGAAAGGCATGATGGCTCTTGTTCATCTTCCTATTAAATACTCTCTGCCTGCAAATAAACAACCTGTTTGTTTCAGTGTTTTTTCAGGAGCTGAAGCTGAGTCTGTGGTTCAATTACTCCCAGGTCCTTCTTTTTTCATTTCAGAGGCAGGCTTTTTCTTGCTTTTTCTACTAAGGCACTGTGCTTCCCGTACTCCCTAAACTTTCAAAGATAAGAATAAGCAGGCTTGAGACTTCATTGACGAGTTTTTTTAAGCATCTCAGTATTTCATTGAGCCCAGCCAGTGCATAAATGTTTCTTATCATTACCATGGGGTGAGTTCTTACCTCTCCTACTAGTTATCAATTTCTACTGTGCTGCAGCTAACATTTTGCAGAGAGTAGATGCTCAAAGTAACTACATTTTTTAACCTCATTAGCACTATCTCTCAAAAATTTAGCCAATTTGCTAATCAGCAGAACAACTCTTTGCTGGCTCTTCTTTTTATTAACAGAACCCTTGCAGATATTTTTTTTCTTACACATAACATTCCTAGCAAGTTTTATCTTAGTCTGCATCTCAGTCCTTCTTATTTTACTTCTTCAATGTCATCTTTATATTTTGAAACATCTAGCATAATATGAATTGTTTTCTTTGTAGAAGTCTCTTAGATTTGAGGTCAATGAAGAGTGTAGGATTTAACTATGCTGACACCCTTTCCTGCCTGGCAGCTTGGCAGAAAGCATCCATGTCTGCCTCACTGTTCACTGGAGAAACTGCCAGTTCTCTTTTCACGTCACACAATTTTCCAGGCAAATCTTGAAACTCTTTGAAGGACTGATGCTGGGAGTTTCAATAACAGAAATTAATGGTTTGGAGCTACCAAAGAAAGGAAGGACTGTCTCCTCTGTTTTCATCTAGCTGCCTCTCATCTGGCCATACACTGTTGCTATGGATCTTGTGTCAGCTCTGTCACCCATTCTACCCTGAAGTGTGGAATAAGCCAGCAAGGAAACTGGGTATTTTTCTGAGCTTTTACAAATTGTCTCATGGGGTAAATTTTACATTTGCCAGAATGTCCTGCATTTAGGACACAACAACCCAGTACAGCACTACACCCTTGGGGAAGAGTGGCTAGAAAGCTGCCTTGCCAAGAAGGACCTGGGGGAGGGTTGGTTAGAAGCCAGCTGAATATGAGCCAGCAGTGTACCCAAGTGGAGAAGAAGGCTATTAGCATCTTGGCCTGTATCAGAAACAGCATGGCCAGCAGGACCAGGAAAGTGATTCTACCCCTGTACTTAGCACTGGTGAGACTACACCTCTAGAGAAAATGAGGCTGAAATGTCTACAACTATCTGAAAGGAGGTTGTATGGAGGTGGGTGTCAGTTTCTTCTCTCATGTGATAGGATGAGAAGGAATGGCCTCAAGTTGCACCAGGGGAGGTTTAGATTAGATATCAGGGAAACATTTTTCATGGAAAGGTTTATCAGGTGCTGGAACAGACTGCCCAGGGAAGTGATTGAGTTGTCATCCCTGAAGGTTTTAAAAGACATCAATGATGTGCTTGAGATATGATTTAGTGGTAGACCAGGTGTGGTTTGGTTTGATGAACTCAAAGATCTTTTCCAACCCAGTGACTCTATGATTCTATTATTTGGGACAATCTTCATTCATTCAAAAGAATTCCTTATAAAACACTGATCAGACTGTCCTCTGGCGTATTTTAGGTTAGAAGCACTGTGTCTATTGGAACCCAGAGAATCACAGAATGGTTTGGGTTGGAGGGAAACTTAAAGATCATCTAGTTCCAAAACCCGTACCATAAGCAGGGACACCTTCCCCTGTGTCAGGTTGCTCGTAGCTTCATCCATTCTGGTCTTGAGCACCTCCAGGGACAAGGCGTCCATGACTTCTTTGGGCAACCTGTGCCAATGCCTCGTCACCCTCATAGTATAAAATAATTCTTCCTAACACCTAATATAAAACTGTCTTCTCTCAGATTAAAACTTTTACCCCATATCCTGTAAATGCACTTCCTTGATAGAGTCCCTGTCCTTTTTTCTTGTAAGCCACCTTTTAAGAACTGGAAGGCTACTATCATATCCTGTGTCACTGTTGTAAATTGTTTTAAGCTACCTGTTTATCTCAGTCTTGTAAATACACTTTTGAGTACAAACATACTTGACTATGTTTTACAAATAACTGAAATGAAGGAGATTACATTTTTATATGAAAAGCAGTGGGAATAAAATTGTCCGTTTTAGTACTCAAGGATAGAATTTAGGACTCCTCTGTGGTCATGAATAAAAAAAAAAAAATACAAAACCAGAACAAATAAACAACGCAGAGTCTCAGACTAATTCTAAGTGTAAGACTAAGAGCAATCCTTGCTTATAAAGAATTCTGTCAAGAATTATAGCATTACAACACTGTGGTGGCAAAAGTACTAACAGAAGGATGGAGTAATCTGACTAAAACATCCTTTTAAACAGTCTTGTGCTTAACAGTTAGTTTGCTAGTTTTGAACAGTATAATGAGCCCATAGTTTGTTACATGTTTTTTAAAAAAGGCTTGGATTCTCCTTAAATGTACAGCTTTTCTTAAGAGAGTTTAGCAGTATTGTGTTAATACAACCCAAAAGACTTAAAACGATTTAAAATAATAACTCCAAATAAAAACTAGTTACTGACCAATGCGATCATGATGCAGTTTCCAAACATAGACAATACTTGTGTCAATACTTAACCTCTAGAAGAACAGCTTGTTTGTTTCATGAAAGCATATGAAGAGGCTCAATTGCTTTTGGTTTGGTTTAGTTTGGTTTTTTCCTATTTAGGGTCAAAATATTATTGCAACATGGTCATGCCAGTTTTGTCAACATACGGACACCGAATGTGTTAGGTGCTAGGGAGTAAAACTAAGAGCATGTTTCTCAATGCAGCTCCCTAGGAGGCAGCAAAGACTGGAAACCACCAGGATAGTTTTGAAACAGGTAACCCTGGGGACCTGCAAATGAGATAAAAAGCTTATTCCTGCAGCCATCAGAGATCCATGCCTGGGATCTCTGTTCTCCTAGAAGGCTAAAAAAGGCGCTAATTTATTGTGAATGGTATTTCTACTCACTTGTTACAGCCGTTCTGGTCTAAACAATACAGCAGTTTCTTTCACTGGTAAACATCAAATTTAGAAATTGTACCTTTAATCCAGAAGCAAAAGACTTGGAATGACAAATTAGACTCTCCAATTCTACCTGCCTTCACTTTCAAAGTAACTCTTTAATTATGTGAGTTCTACCGAGGTTAAGACATCCCATTCAGTGTGAGCTAATTAGCTTTGTCTCAGATTTCATAGGACTATTCTTTCGAATGAATAAATTAATTAAAGCATTGACAAGTAGGCAACCTATTAATTGAAACATCAAATGATTTTCTCACAAATTAAATGTGGCAAGATTCAGCCCTGAATATGTGTTTATGGTTTATTTACAGTACAAGACACACAGAGAGTGAAAATGTACAAACCTCATAAGACTTTTTCGGACCTCTTGTTCTGGATAAACTTTTCTTTTCTGCTTTTTGTCATTGTTGTACTTTCAAAAGAGCAATGTATTTGAAGTGAGGCTAGTCATTCAAATAAAGCTTACATAAATAAGTAAGTGATGTTTTCTGACAAGAGATGCTCATCTGCTGAATCTGAAGTGGCATGTAAAAGAGAATAATCGGATGAAAACTTTTACTAGTGATTACATAATCATGTTTTGCATTGAAATTTAGACAATGGTTTGGTTTTCTTCTTGTTTTGATGGTAAGAAATCCTAGAGATAACAAAAATACCAAGCATGGTGATTTTTTTTTCTGTAATAGAGAAAACAGCCAGGAGGTAAAGCACTACAGTCCCAACAATTCCTGTTCTTTGACAGAAACATCTAAGAATGATAAAAATGCAATAAGGACTGCGGCCTAGAAAGAAAATAAGTACAATGTGTGCTACACTGTTAACATACACATCAATAAAATAATTAGACAAATAGAGAACATATTTTTCCCTTTGGTATTTTTCAGACTTTCTTTTATGGCAACAATGCTGATGTATACTTAGAACACTCTGTCTGCCTTAAAAGAGAACTCTCTGGAGAATTCATCATTCACTCATGAGTCAAAATTTTTAATGGACTGTTAAGAAACAGGATATTTGACTCCCTTTGTGTGTTAATTTGTCTCTGTGCATTTCCTTCTTGGTTCTGATCACTGCAGCAAATCTTTCATGCTAAAAACTTTTCAAACACAAGGAAGATTGTAAAACTCAGCAGCCTCATTTAGAGAAAAAAAAATCTTTGATTTATCTGATGATAGACCCAGCAAAAATGCTTCGCTTCAAAAGTAATTACATACAAAGAATACTTCATGCCAAATGCCGGGTCCTGCACTTGGAGCACAACAACCCCAAACAGTGCTACAGACTGGCAGAAGTCTGTCTAGAAAGCTGCCAGTAGGAGAAGGACCTGGGGGTGTTGGTTGACAGCCGACTGAACATGAGCCAACAGTGTGCCCAGGTGGCCAAGAAGGCCAATGGCATCCTGGCTGGGATCAGAAATGGTGTAACCAGCAGGCCCAGGGAGGTTATTCTCCCTCTGCACTCAGCACTGGTGAGACCTCCCCTTGACTCCTGTGTTCAGTTCTGGGCCCCTCAGCACAAGAAGGATGTTGAGGCTCTGGAGTGAGTCCAGAGAAGAGCAACAAGGCTGGTGAGGGGTCTGGAGAACAGGTCTTATGAGGAACGACTGAGAGAGCTGGGGTTGTTTAGCCTAGAACAGAGGAGGCTGAAAGGAGACCTCATTGTTCTCTACAACTACCTGAGGGGAGGTTGTAGAGAGGAGGGACCTGGCCTTTACCCCCAAGTGACAGGGGACAGGACAAGAGGGAATGGCCTCAAGCTCCACCAGGGGAGATTTAGGCTAGAGATTAGGAGGAAGTTTTTCACACAGAGGGTCATTGGGCATTGGAAGAGGCTGCCCAGCGAGGTGGTTGATTTGCCTTCCCTGGAGGTGTTTAAGGCATGGGTAGATGAGGTCCTGAGGGACATGGTTTAGTATTTGATAGGAATGGTTGTACTCGATGATCCGGTGGGTCTCTTCCAACCTGGTGATTCTATGATTCTATGATTCTATGTGTTGCTGTCAGCAGCAATTATTCAATAAGAAAATATCTCTTCAAGCCCTGGTCGAGCAAAATACTATTCCAAAGAAGAGGTCACTGCTGTTAGTTCTTCAATGAACCCCAGACAGTTGTATTTGGTTATCTTTTAAGGTGTACTACCGAAGTAGATACAGCACTGCTTAAAAGAACTTTACACTTACACTGTTGAGGCAGCATCACATGACACCGTAGCACGCACAAGCACTAACTCTTGTTCATGGATAGGCTACAGCTCTTCAACCCACACTGTACGCATTAGAGAACTTAGTATCCTAATTAAATCTGGCAGCTGAGTGTGATTTATTTCTCTAACACAGTGAAAAGAAGTGGAGTGTCAGGAAAATAAAGCTAGCTAATTGTTACCTTTCAGCCTGGAAACACATGTTGTTTGCACTTCAAAAACGCTACTGTTAAAGAAATTTCCTGGGTGCAAAACCTGCATAAAGGCTAGCTGTTGTGCTGTGGCATGTAAACAGCAGCTAGTTTAACCATACAGTCGATGAAGTAGCAGAAATTGGTTTGAGGAGGTAGTCCCAATTATTTATCAGACTCAACTCACCGTGCTGTTAAAGACATGGCAAATTGTGTGGTGGAGGAAAACTCCAGTCACATCAGGTCAGAGATGCACTCAGCAAGTTTTGTGCCATTTCATTACATAGATGTTCACCAACTGAACTCAGACTGTCTCATAGGTAACTTGAATTCTGGTATTTGGTGCCTGTATGTAACCTGACTTTAGCTATTATTGATAAATAATATGTTACTCTTTACACTGTATAGCATTTTGAATTAATACCTAACCTAGTGTAACTCCTAGTCAAAAGAGATTGATCATAGAACTCACAGGGCAAAAGCTGCATAAAGATGAGGTGGTTAGCTTCCATCTGAAGATCTACTGAAGTGCTCCATGAAAGAATGCCATACTGGAAGTGAGTTGCTTGTCCCAGATCTTGAAGAATACTGCCTTCATTTTCTTGAATTGTGTGAGCTCTGACCTCACTTGTCATCTTGTATACATGAGGTTTAGCAGCCTGATGGCACTGCCTCAGGTTTATCTTGTCTGATAGGATTTTTCAGCACAGGTTAACAAGCAGGGCTATCTCTTCACAATAACAGGCTGCATGTTGCTGAATTTTCTGGTAGGCTGGAAAAAAAGTAGTAGTCACTGCAGCAGAACAAATAGCCGATAAAATAAATATCAGGTTCTGCAAGGTGATAGGGCAGGGCTTTCAAGCCAACAGTTTAGATGTATCTCAGAATGTATTCTCTTGTGTATTGAGATGTATTCTCTTGTGTTTCAAAAGAACATAATTGAAACAAGTGCAAATATCACTGTTTGCTCCAATACAAGGCAAATAACCATGTCCAAAGCCTGCACATTGTTCTCAACCTAAGAAAAAAACCAAGAAGTATGACAAGGATTTGTCAGCTGGTATGCTTTGCCCTCAGGCGACCTGGGAGGGAACAGGTTGACTGTTTTCCTGTAGTCTCATCTCTGTCTAATTCTCAGATGAAAGACATAAGTTTGCCCTCTTACAAGAATATTGTTTTATGATACAAAATAATATTAAATATTTTCAAGCCAACTTGCTTACCTCACCCACTTCAAAAAAAAAAAAAACTAAACAAAACATGAATTTTTGACAAGATGGCCAAATAGGCACAGATTCATTGATTGGACATACCAGCTTTCTTCAAATTACAAAGGAAGTTTTCCCATCAGGGCAGCCAATATTTCAGAGAAACCATAAACTGAAGTTAAAGAGCTCACTTAGGATGTTCATTAAGGTTTGATAAGACAAAAGAGCAGCCACCAAGCCCACACCACAGATAAGGACCAGGGTACTTTAGTGGAGTTTGTCACATAAATTTGTGGTGCTCTCCAGTCACTAAAGACAGCAATGGACCCCTACCACAGTCAGACTCTCTCTGTTATTCAACACAGAAAAGCCTGTAACTAACATTCAAGGATGTTTTTATCATGCTCCATTTGACTATTGCTACACTATTACCTTGATAAATTACTGTAGTAAATGTAAAAGCGGGATTTACCTTCCAAGTAATTTTCCTATTTTAATTTTTTTTCTGCCTACTATTTCCAGCAAAGAAAGATGGTTCATCTCCATCTTTCTATTACCAAAATAAAAGAGAAGAAAATGGGCCTCATAAACTATCCCTGTGCTCCTTGGAGTAAAAAAACCCCTGAATTTTACAGGCAAAAGAACTAGGTTGAACTATTTGTCCTGTTCCATGTTTGTATGAACCACTTCTCACTTACCCAAAGCAACAATGAAAATGCCAGTTCTAGTTATTAGACCCTTTCAGCACTTTTGACAATTTCAGCATGTCACTGACCTCAGTGGTGCATCTTCCTCTTTCTTCTCTCAAATTTTTTGATTTTTTATTTTTTTTTATGCTTTCCCTCATGCTAAAGTTTTCTTTGCTGGAGGGGCCAAAGCTAATGGAAATCCTACTACACCTAGGTTGCTTATCTCCATGGGGCACAGTCCTCTCTTGTGATACAGCAAGACACTCCTGCTTTCCAACACACTCTTGGTTTTTTCTCTTTTTAAAGCGGGGTTAGAGTCACATTCAGTGACTGTGACAGATAATATGTCTTCTTCAGTTGATTTAAACCTTTAGGAAGATAAATTTGGATTGCCAGCATTTATCAGTGCCTGAAGCAGAGGAAGACACAGATGACAGTCTGCTGTGGTTGGCTACATTCCTTTCTGGGGAGAAAGCCTTTTCTTGTCTGAAAACTTATCCAGACTGTTTAGCATATATTAATTTTTTTTTCTGCTGCACAGAAAGAGGTGTTTCCTTTTCTTGTCCTTCAGCTGCCTCCATCTGTCCTGCAAATTGTACTGGCACAGAACAACAGTCAGTGGGTCTAAAGTGAGCATTGAAGGTAAAATGTCTAAAAGGATTGGATGAAACTGCGTATTTGAGCATCCACAGCCATTATCCTTGGGGGATCCTTGAAGGTGGAGATACCTGTGCTACAGCTATGCCCATACTTGTTTACTTTGATCAAGTAAAGATACTGCATATTCTTGTAGTCTGTATAATGGTATTCAGTCATTCTTCTGAAATGCTAGCATAATAAAGATCCAATACAAGATTGAATAAATCTGTAACAGACTGTAGTGTAGAAGTGAATACCTATGCAAATCCTGTGATAATTTGATAATGTTTCTAAAAAAATATCATTTAGGTTGAGAATTCTCTGTGCAGTGACTCCTGTTATCTTCAATGGGGTCTGACTGATCTTGAAGGAATCAGAGCAAGGATGCTTTTATCCAGTCATCCAGTGAGCTGCATGTGCTTTTTCTCCTCCTCCGTCATAGTTGCACACTCCCCTGCTGCAAATGTGGTACAGTAATCAGTATGCACTACATTTTCCACTAATGAGAGTGTTGAAGTACGTTTTCTGTAATATTTGTCAAAAAGATGTTCTTTCTACTTGATGAAGAATGCCAGACACTGTACTTGGACTATATCATAGAACATGGAAGTGAAAAATAAAATTACTAGTTTCCCACCTGGTGAGGAACTATACAGTCCTCTATAGTGGTAAAATGTCTTAGAGGAAACATGTAGTTATAGACAAGAAAATGAATTTTACTATGTATTTTACTTCTGTAAACATTTGTAGGCAATGGTTTCAACTTAACAATTGGAGCAAAATTTTGGATTGTGCAAGAAAAATTCAGCATTGAAGTGAGAGAAGCCTAACATTCTGCTCACACTAATTAGTATATATCCTGCAAAATGTAACTGAAGAGACTTCTATGTTCTCATAACATATTTATACAAGGTTGGAAATCTCTCTTCTAGGAGTTTAATGAACTATCCCATGAAGAAACAAAAAGTATGCATGGGAATAATTTGCCAAGTATCTGTCTGTGTATTTGGATGCAACCTAACTGAAGCAAGCCAAAAGCTTGCTTTATTGAGCTCTGGAAACATTTCTTTCTTCTTCTTGAAGCGCTACATATTAATTATCAGTGCCATAGTCCCATAAATTTAGCTTCCAAACCTAGGATGAAAATCAGATGTAACAGCTTAGGTCATTCTCTCTCCCTTCCTCCCCTCACCTGCTAGGGGTCTCCTAGTGAATTTTGCAAAAGGTTCCAGATTTTCAGTATATGATACAATAGATCAGATGTGGAAACATCAGTCTCTGAAAAAATCAAATCTGAACTGTGTGGTTTGCACATTTTTCATAGTTGAGGTTTGCACATTTTTCTGAGTTTTTCACTTTTCTCTATATGCCTTTGTGTGTGAGAGCAAGGAGCTCAACTCCTGTAGAACCTCTCTTTATCCTCCACACACACTGGCAGTGGTGGGGCTACTCTACCCCTCAGCTGGGCACCACTGAACAGAGCATTGTGCAGGGGAGAACTGCAAGTGTGCTATGAGGTCATTTTGCAAGCCCAAGACAGAACAGAAAGTTGATAACCATGAAGAAATTGTTGCTGGCCCCAAGCCTGCGGTGCTACTACACAGACATTGGATCTAGAGTTGGTAGCTTATAGTCACCTGCACAGGTTAGGCTACAACGGTTTTGCTGTCAAGAAAAGGCAGAATTGTCCCACTTCTGCATTTCTCCTGCCTCCATTGTCCTGGCATTAGCAAATTTCCAGTTTTGTGTTCAGTCATCCAAGAAAAATATTATGATGTTGATTTGCCCTCTTAACACATGTAAGGAAAACAGAGCAGTGCAAGCTGCTGCTATAAATAGATCTGAAAGTTATGACTGGATAAATAAATACATTCATTAGCTGTATAAAATGTAAGAAAAAAGCAATGTAAATCCTTTTGAAAATAGTATTTCTGAGAAAGTTTTTAAACTACAACTCAGTTACAGAACTCAAAAACAGAAAATTCAAGTCAAAAAAAAGGACAAGAGCTTAAGAGCTACAACTCACTTGCAAACATGTAAAATTGAAACTCATGTTTACAAACCCAGTTCAAGATGACCTCATTATGAAAACTGTTGCTAAATTCTATCCACCCCTGTCCCAAGAAAATATAAGACATCACTATTTGAAAACAATCAGTCATAAAAACTAATTTATTATGTATTTGAGCACTTCATTGTAGGTAAATAGTTCAAGGATCTTCAGAAAGTCATTTATCTTATTTCTAACAAATGTTATCTTAAGGGGTTTTTTGAAAGATCTCAAATGAAGAATACTCCATGTCAGTCAAGTCCACCTTTCACAGACTACTCATTTTGTCATGGAATTGTGTGTGCTGTAAGACAGGACTACACAATAGGCAGTGGTGCAACTACTTGACTACTGACAAGACCTACAAGTCTCTTAGCTGGCAAGTACTCTATTCCTCTGACATGAGATAGTGTTTCTGGCAGACAGCAACTGCTATTTCACACCACTTTGTTTTTGAAGGTTGTATACAATCTTCCTTTTAAACATGCTGTTCTCTCAATATGCATTATATACTTTGCTTTGTGCACTTAAAGCAGAAGCAGTACAGGAAAAATAGGGTTCTCTTGAGTTTTGTTTGAATTTTCACCTCAAAGGAAATAATCTTTTCATCTTTTTCTACTGGTTAACTTAAAACATAACAGTCAGAATTTTCATCTGTGTTTTTCACATATAGGAGTGTAGACAAAAGTGTTTGCAAACACACCAAGGAACATGAATTATAGTGACAGAAAACCTAAAGGAGTAGATTAAAAAATATTCTTTTTCAGTATACTTTAGAACAGATCTGATTAACTGCCTGTTAAAATGACACTAAATTTCATTGCAACATAAATGTTCAATTGTGTTCCCCAGCTTGTAGCAAATACTCAACTTGACTCAATAGTCAATTTATTAGTTAATTCAGTCATTCACAGTGGTCAGGCTTCTTTGGGAAATAGTAGCTTTTAAATTTTTTTTATTCAAATTTGCCTTTTTGTTTCTTTACTGGAGATATTCTCCCTTAAGAGAGGCGAGATAGGAGAGGAAGGTGGAAGGAGATAATAATTAACTATTCTGTAAATTGAACTGCTCTGTTAACATATCTTGACACCAAATACTGCAAATCACCCAAGAGAACAGTCTTGCTGAGAGTGCACATTTAACGAGAGTATAAAAGAAAGTACTGAATATTTGAGTATCATAATTAAAAGTAAGACTATTAAGGAAATTCACCTTTATTGTTAGAACCTGAGCATCTCCATTGTTATGTTTTCAATAGTATTTAATGATTACATATGTTTAACATTTTAAACATACCCAAGTATTTCAGGCAATAGCTGAGGAACTGAAAAACTAGCAGTAAAATATAGGCACAGTTTATTCTGTCTGGGAATTAAACTTAATATTTCTGATATGCATACTATTTTAGCAGAGAATGTTGAAATAGCTTGAAAAAAAATAACAAATTCATTAAGAAAACCCTTTACAAAAAGATTTTCCTCACTTAAAGGGGACTGACCCTCCCTGTGACATTATTTAGAATTGCTATTGGAAAGTGTTTCTGCCATGGACTAAAGTGTGTGACAGTGAATTTATTATACATTTGTCAGAACCACTATGTAAACCGGGCCTGAACACTTGGCCCGATGGCCATAGCAGCATTTGTCTCAATACCACCTTGGCAGCAGAGGCAGCAACCCATCCAGGAGACC
Source organism: Coccyzus lansbergi (assembly GCA_033558105.1). Lineage (NCBI taxonomy): Eukaryota > Metazoa > Chordata > Aves > Cuculiformes > Coccyzidae > Coccyzus > Coccyzus lansbergi. Next base: position 1,028,284 of record JAUMJK010000694.1, read on the forward strand.
ATAGGGAGAATTATAGGGTGGAAGAGGGACACCCCAGCGACTACTAGAAACACAGAAAACCACGAAAGGGACAACAGTGGCACCAGTAATCTCAAGAGGTTGCCTTCACACCGATGGATTCTTAGACAAATTTAAATCAGCAGCGGATTTCCTTGGTGAACTCAGTTACACTGTGCTTCTTCCCCCTGAAAGGGGATATTTTTTATCTATTTTATCTTCCTTTGCAGCTCTATAATCAAGAAAAGAAAAAGAGATTTCCCCCCTTTGCAGGAAACATTGATTGGTAGGAGAAGCCAAAATTCCTAATAACATTACAACAGCAATTCTGCATATTCTGTAGGAAACATAGAAATGAACATACAAAAAAGTTGCATATTAATCATAATGTGTCTGTTGTAAATATTGTAATATTTACAAATCACATTATCAAGCAAAGGAAACTTATATGGTCTAATTTCTGGGCTTTCACAGAAATATAAGCAGTGTTATTTCCTTTATGAGCTGTATCAAAGCATAATTTTTCTGACATTTTTACCAGCAAATAGTTCAGATATTTAATGTGTGTGGTAAGATTAGGTTCACCAAGAACCTTCAATGTACATTAAAATTACATTAAAAATACGATTAATGAAGAGGTAAATTTGATTCCAATGAGATATCCATTTTTATAAATTCTAGTTTTGACACAAGAAAGCTTTGCTAATTAAAGTACAAATTAACATTTTAAGAACTGGAAGATCTACATTGCCTAGTGATTCTTGATCAATTGCTTTGGAGACATGCGAGCAGCAGTGTTAGTACTTTGTTTGCCTAATTACTGCTATGGTGATAAGTACACTATCTCTCAGAATCCAGACTCAGAAGCTTTATTAAACACCTTGCTTAAGATGTTCATAAATTCCATGCTTCGCTATCCATCAACAGTGGTATTGCAAAACTTAATATTCAGGAAAGATTGTTGTAGGTAAATCCTTAGAAAAGGATTAACATTAACTATCTATTGAATTATTTTCAAAACAAATAAAAAACTCTTCTAAAATATTTTGAAGTGTCAGTAAAAAAGGTGTCAGCACATTGTAGTGTGTCATGAGGGGGTAAATTTGAAAAATTTGAGAGAATTCAGAAAGTAGAGCCAGAATACTGTGCACGCAGCAATGATGCAAGAATCATCAATGGTATCAAGCTTACCCTAAACTGTTTTCTTTTAGATAACTATCAACAATATCACAAAGACAATCAATCTTGCCTAGCTTGCTGAGTTTGAATTGGAAACTCCCTTTAAATTCCCCATAAAAATCAGTAAAATTCCTGAGACCTGTGTATGTTATAAACAAGTCAATTTTATTAAGAATAATTGATTATAACTAATAAGGTTCAGTAGTGGCTGCAGAATAAGGTACTGTTTATTAACAGTCCAATTTGATGAGCAGACCCTACTCACAGGGAAGTCTGCTGCCTCCCAGGTGCTTGGGTAAGGAGTATTGTTAGAAAACTTCCCAGCCTGGTGAGGTCCTCAGGCTGCTACCTGATATTGCTCTTCCACATGAGAGACTATGAAGCTGCACAACTCAAGGGAAATTAAAAGAGATGTTAGGCCCTTAGGATGGCTACTGAGGGAATCTGGGGCCCAGTTTATTTTTTCTTCCCTCCTTCAAATTATGGGTGGCGACATTGTAAGGATCAGAGGGGTCCAGTCTGTTACTATATGACTCCATGGTTGGTGTCACCACAACAAATTTACAGGTTTTGACAATGGGGTAGCCTACACAGCACCAGGTTTACAAGTATTGGACAGGAACCACAAATCTCCAAGGGGAAGGATGGTCTTCACCCAGGAGCTTGCAGGGCTTATTAACGGGGCTTTGAACTAAATGTGAAGGGGAGGAAGATGATACTATCCTTGCCTGTAACAAGCTGTGGGAGGACACACAATAGTTGGAAGGATGGGGTGCTGGTATGGGTCCTCCACCTGCTGCCAGAGGGAGTGCCGGGGATGCCTTTACACAGCTTTAGTCCCGTGGAGATGAGTGGGAGGCTCCTGAGGTAGTAGGTGCCAGCAAGAAAAATTCCACAGAACACCTTAGAGGTAATAAAGGGTCCACTCAGAAGGCAATGTGACCAGCAGCCCAACTAAAGTGTCTCTATACAAACGCACAAATCTTGGGCAACAAGCAGGAGGAGCTGGAAGCAGACTTGCTTCTAGAAAGCTGTTTTCTAGTTGCCATCACTGAAACTCGGTGGGACAAATCCCGTGACTGGAATGTCGCTATTGATGTGTACAGGCTGTTCCCTTCTTACATTACACAAATCACCGCTGTGAAGAGACAAAAATCCAACTTTCCAGATAGAAAACAGAGTTCAGAAATTGAAATACTGACATGGACCACAGTAATACTCAAGGGAATCTTGAGATAAAACACAAGGAGTAAGCAGCCTTGCCCGTAGAAAACACTGTCATGTCGCTTCTGTGTACTCCTTTCCCCAACTGAAATACAACCATATTCTTAGATGAAACCAGAGAAGGCTGCCTCTGGATTTCTGACAAGCTCCAGCAGATCACACTGGGCACTGCAAGGGAGAATCCTCAAGTTTGTCCTTTTCTTTTTTATTTCTTGAATCTGGCTTGAAGTGAGAATAGTGAATCTCTCCGAACTTTCTTCTAAACTACCAGCAAGCAGTCATTGCCAAAATCCTGTAAACTTGTATATTTTTGTAAGAATGCTTCACACTGATGAGTAAGATCATCTGGACCTCATTTCAATGCAGATTTCTGGGGCATTTCTGAGCTGCAGGCAATCAATATGAGGCTGCAGTCTAAGGGTTGATATTTACAAGTTTAAAAAACAGTTTTTATTCTTTCTGAACCAAGCTTGACCTATATGATTTGAAAAGTTAATTGAACTCAATTGACATACTGAAAACTGGTGTTGCTGCAGCATTAGTAAGAATTATCCATTTTGTCATTTTTTTAAAAATGAAATTAATATTTTTTAAATTCTTCTCTATCTTCACAGATACACAGAGCAGCATCATCGATGTAACCCTATTAATATTCCATATATAATTTTTAAACCACAGAACCTCAGAGAAACCAGGTAACCTGTAGTTCTTTGTTTGTTTGTTGAAAACGTTAATTTGCTTATGTGTATTTATGATTCAACTTATGGTATTTTCTTACAATACCCCAGGAAAAGTTAAATGACAATGTCACATACATTCTGCTAGTCAAATACACTGGCTTCCTTGTGCTTTACTAAAAATAAATTTTAGGTCAAATTTAAGCGTTACCATAATCTGTAATTCTAGTTCCTCTTAGCCACATTTAAAAAAAAACAAACCAACAAACAAAAAAGACCCAGCTTTTGCAGATAGTCCTCAGCATATGAACAGAAGAAATTTCAGAGGAAGGGGTTTGGATAAAGTTCAGTTTAATATATTCAAATTGTAAAGCAGAGAGGTATTTCTGAGTACATTTACCCAATGTTATTTGCGTTATACGACCCTATGTAATTATTCACCCTCTGTGCTTTGCTTGTAGGTCAATCGCAGCACCAGAAAGGAGATGCCAGACATGGTCAATGGCATTCAGTGGGGGGCCACACTACTCTCATATATAACCTGAAATGTCATCTTTGTTGGGACTGCAATGCTCAGATACTGTGGAAACATTTTATAGAGAAGAAAGCCTGGATGCTGTGAGACTGATTGATACTGAACAATCCTAACAAGGCCTTGAAACAGAGAGCTGAAAGATAAACAAAGGTCAGCAGAAAGGAATACATGAACTAGTTCAGTGGGAATGAGCACCAGTTGAAAGAAAATCAATTAAAGAGAACTATCAACATCATTAATTTTAGTGTAACTTGGTTTCTTAGCATGTGCAGTAGTTTAGCCTATAATATGTTAGTAATAACTTTATGGACAGCTACCTTTAACCAATAATACACTCGTCGTCAACCAGTTATGTAATCAAAAAACGTTTATAAAGAAACAGCTAAGGTCAATAAATTGAACAGTCGCTGATCATATTGATCTCTGCGTTTGATTCCATGATGCTCCCATCAACAAAATACCTGCATGGATGCACACTAAAGCACACAAAAACTCTGTCAGAATTCAAGGCTCCTGTTTTGGTGTGTTTCTACGGCTGAGGAATCCTATTTGTGATACTCCCTGGGGACTGCGAGCCTGCTGTGTGAGGAATTTGGACGATTTTACACAGCAAGCTAAGCAGAGGGCCAAGCTCAAGGCTCAAGCACCAAATGCCAGGATGAACTTGAACTGAAAATACTGATATACAATCCTGGTATGTATGTATGAGATCCCAGGAACAGTTTTTCAAGCAATGGACTCAGCTCAGCAAAGATTTCCCAGTTATCCAAAATCAATCATTGCCACTCCAATTTTGTTACTTGTGCAGCATTAGTAGTTGTCAGGAGTTATTACTGCAGTTTCATGGAAAAGCATGAAATCAATATCTCATGGTGAGCCATGGTGCTTCAAATAAAAATCAGCATCTCCAAAAGTTTCAAACTTTTAGCTTGTACTTAAAATTCATGAGAGATACTCGATAATTCTATGTAAGAATTTCTTGCCATGTTTATTTATTCATGACCTACTGCAGCTGCACACCTTGCTCCTTCATGGGAAGGAGGTGACATTTGTCTCTTCAGTCTACACATTGGACAGTTCCTGAAGTTTCATCAAACTGTTGCAGGACTGGTAGCTGAAGAACAAAGTATGTGTAATTAGCATTCAAATTATTCTTCCTTCCTGATTAATCATTAGTCACCAAAGCATAGGACAGAAGCAGATTAAGCCACTACAAACATGAGGGAAGATTATCAGCTGCTGCAAACTGGCATAGTTCTGCTAATTACAAAATTTTAGTCTTCAGAAGAGCACACTGCAGCATCCAACACCACCAACCACTGCCCGGGAATGGGCACCTGCAGTAATTTAAACAGTAGATCACACTGGCACTCTATGCAGCACAAACTCATATTGACTTTTTTTTTTATGCAGTTAGTATTTAAAAGGACCAGTGTCCTTTTATTTTTCCCCCCAGAGATGAGACAAACAGTGCTTTTGGAACTCCTTAAGATATAAAAGGGAAACAGTACTAACTTAATGTTTTGCGTCACACTCAAATAAGTCAAGGGCCTTTACACCACTCTGTTTTCAGCACCCTGGAGTGCCTTAGGTGTGCAGCAAACTCAAAGCTCAGAGAGGAAGAAGCAAAACTGCTGGTGCTCCAGGGACTTCCTGGTTGAATTTCAACAATGCAGTGGTACCCCTGGATCACTGACTACCAAATAAAGATTTTCTAATTTTTATTAGATATGGTGTGGTAAGCAGGAGTAGGGAAGTGATTATCTCCACGTATTCAGAACTGGTGAGGCTCTATCTCAAACACTATTCAGTTTTGGTACCGTCACTTCAAGAAAGACATTGAGGTGCTGGGGCATGTCTAGAGAAGGACAACTAAGCTGATGAAGGATCTGGATCACAAGTCCTATTGGAGGCGGCTGAGGGAACTGTAGGTGTTTAGTCTGGAGAAGAGAAGGCTGAGGGGAGACCTTATCACTCTCTACAACTACGAGAAATGACGCTGCAGTAAGGTGGGTGTTTGTCCCTTTTCCCAAGTAACTGTTGATAAGATGAAAGGAAATGACCATAAGTTTTACCAGGCGAGGTTTAAACTAAATACTAGGAATTTTTCCTTCACTGCATGGTTTATCAAACATAGGAACAGGCTGTCCAGGGAAGTGGTTGAGCCACCATCCCTGAAGGTGTTAAAAGAGGAATATTTTAATGTTTGACTTGGCAGAGTTAGGTTTATGGTTAAACTCAATCTTAAAGGTCTTTTCCAAACTAAATTATTCTGTGATTCTGTGAAAAGGAAAAGGATGGTAGATTGGGCTTTTTTCCCACAAGAGAGTTCCTAAACTTGTTCTCTTTCATTTTAGGTACCTTCTTCTTTACTCCTATTATCCTCGAGACTTTTAAGGAGATTTTATTGGTTGATCTCCAGGCAGGAAAAAATTTAGCATTCCACTCGTCCCCAATTTTTACCTCAGCTTAATAGCTTTGGGGGTCTTTAATCATAGCTGGTTCTATTATGTCTTCCCCTTACACAAATTCTTCACCTTGATGCACTTCGCTGTTGCAAGGAGAAGACAGATATGTTTAGTCAGCATTCTACATGTTCTATAGCTGTCATTAGATCGAAAGATATCTAAACTGAATAAGCTTCTCCTGCATACAACATTCTCCTGCATTCATAATTAGTGTAATTCCGGAGTCAGTTTTCCATTAATTATCTAAGATCTCAGCCTTTAACAGAAAAGATGTAATGGAACTATTCCATTAATTGAATCCTCTCCTGTTTAAAAATGTGAAAAACTAATGAAATTGTTAATGTTCATAAAATATATAGCAAATAAAATATATGAGTCATTAAAGGAATAATATGTGTCATTCCTTCTTATTACAACTATGAAAAAAATTATAATTCTTCAACTAATATGATTGCTCACTTCGTATTTTATTTGATGACACAAAAGCATATTTTCAAGATTAGATTCACATCATATTGTTGATTCAATGATGTCTTCTTAACACTAACTATGTGAAGAACATTTCAGAAAAAAATCAAAACTTAAAAAGAGTTGGCAGATGGGTCCAGTATGTACTGGTATAACTCTTATTTAAGAACATTCTAAAATTTATCATAAGAGAATTCTATCAATAAATGGGAAGAACGTAATTTGGAAAGTAGCAGTTTCAAACACAGATGGAAAAAGGAAGGAGGCAAGAGAGGCAAGAAGACTGAAAGAAGATAAAGGAAATGACAACGGAGAGTGCTTCTCAGTAATCACCATTGCAACATTTTTCTCCAAAACAGACTTTCCAAACTTTTGGAAATTTGATATCTCTTCCTTTTATTCTTTTGTGTTCTCTGAGTTACCATCAAATACAATCTAGTTTATCTGTAAGAAAACTAGCAAAGACTCACTGGCTTAAATAATTTTTTATTGAAATCCCTTGAAGTTGAGGTCAGACTCATTAGTTTAAATTCTTCAACTTTGAAAAATTTCTGAAGCAACATGTTTAGTTTTCTGGGTCCTTTCTGTTAGAACCCCATGAAGAAGAAACATTACTGAAATTAAAGATATCTTCAGTCACCTTTTTAGTTTGCAAACCTTTGTTTTGCCTATCTCAATTATTTTAATTTAAAAATTATGTTTTTTAATTAATAGCTCATATCTTTCATTTCACACTGATCCTTTATTTAACACTGGACTTTAGGTGCTGTCAAGTGGCAATGTTTTTCCTGGTATCAGAGGCATTTTATGTCATCTAAGGGTTTGGACTTTTCCATTCCTCATTTTGTATTTCTATTGAACTGTCATAACCCACAGGAATATTTCTTTGATTTAAAAAATTACCTTGTTCATATTGTCAATTCATTTTACCATGCTCACGAACTTCATAAAATACAAATTACATTTTTTTAAAGTGAAAATATAGTCAAAATTTAACTTAAAATTTCAAAAATTAAAATAATCTGTATACAGAACATGCAGCTGTTGGGTGTTGTCATGGTACATGTTTTTCACCACAGAACTAGAAAAAACATCAGCCTGTATATGTATCTTCTTTATATGTGTTGAAAATTTAAAAGGTAGTTTAAACCTGTGTCTTTCATCTATCAACAATGACCTTCACTTGTTAGCTTAGTTTGACTGTTGCAAGAATTACTCTTGAGATCCAAATACTCCTGTAAAATTCAGTGACTCAAGTATTTGACTGGAGGAATTCAGCTTGTTGAAAGAACCAAACTGCATAGTACATTTGCAGAACTCAGTAATACCCCACTCTGGAAACTCCGGAAAAAATACCCCCACTCTGACACTGCAAAACTTGAAGTTTTTTTCTGGGAAAGTTTGTTTCAGAACAGAAAGAAAAAAAATAAGAAGTGAAATTATATTTTAAACTTTTTTTAATATAAGACAATCTGGAATGCCTTCCCCGTGCATTGCAGGGGGTTGGAATTAGATGATCTTTAAGGTCCTTTCCAACCCAAACTATGCTATGATGCTATGAGGCTCTGGAGCGAGTCCAGAGAAGAGTGATAAAGCTGGTGAAGGGGCTGGAGAACAAGAGGAGCGACTGAGAGAGCTGGGGGTGTTTAGCCTGGAGAAGAGGAGGCTGAGGGGAGACCTCGGTGTAGAGAGCAACCTCCTAAAAGGAGGCTGTGGAGAGGAGGGAGCTGGCCTCTTCTCCCAGGGGACAGGGGACAGGACAAGAGGGAATGGCCTCAAGCTCCGCCAGGGGAGGTTCAGGCTGGACATAAAGAAAAAGTTTTTCACAGAAAGGGTCGTTAGGCACTGGAACAGGCTGCCCAGGGAGGGGATTGACTCGCCTTCCCTGGAGGTGTTTAAGGTGCAAGTGGATGAGGTGCTGAGGGACATGGTTTAGAGACTGCTGGGAATGGTTGGTCTTGATGATCTGGTGGGTCTCTTCCAACCTGGTGATTCTATGATTCTCTGATTCTATGAAATAGTTGGGCCTACCATACCCTGGACTTCATCAAAAGACCTGTGGCTAGTAGGTTGAGAGAGGTGATTCTACCTCTCTATTCTTTTCTACTGAGACCCCACCTGGAGTACTGCATCCAGTTCCACAGCCCTCTGCATAGATAAGATGGACATTTTGGTGTAGGTCCAGAGAAGGGCTATGAAAGTGATCAGAGGACTGGAACACCTCTCCCATGAGGAAAGGCTCTGAAAGTTGGGGTTGTTCAGCCTGGAGAAGAGAAGGTTCTGGGGAAACCTTATAGTGGCCTTTCAATAAATACTTAAAAAGGATTTAGAAGAAAGTTGAGGAGAGACTTTTTAGTAGGACCGAATATGATAGAATGAGGGTTAATGGTTTTAAGCTAAAAGAAAGTAGATTCAGACTAGATATAAGGCAGAAATATTTGCAGTGAAAAGGTGAAACACTGGAACAAGTTTCCCAGAGAGGCTGAAATGCTTCATCCCTGGAAATATTCAAGGTCAAGTTGGTTAAGTTGACCAACCTGATCTCATTGGAGATGTCCCTGCTCATGGTAGTGGAGGGTTGGGCTATAGGAACTTTAAAGGTCCCTTCCAACACAAACCGTTCTGTGAGCCTATGGTTCTAGTTAGGTTTAAAGCAAACAAATATGCTTTTTCAATACAGTTATACACAGGCAGATACAGAAACAATGGCTTTCTGCAGTACTTTTTCCATCAGTGTTCTGGATGCAGTACCACACGTGAATGTGAAAATTCTTGGTTAAAAATATGTGATGCAAGTCCTTCACTGGGCTGGGTTGTTCAGCTGCTATTCACTACTATTCTTGTAGCATGAGAGGATTAAAGCAAAGACAGAAAAATCTCAAGCATCCTTATGTCTCCCAAAAGTGTTGGTACAATCAAAAGCAAGGAAAATGATTTTGAGATAATGGAAAAACTTCATGTGAGACATGATGGCTCCTAAGGCTAGATGGGAGACTGTGTGATCTCCCTCATCCTCACGGATTTTCATCACCTGAATGTACAAAGCCCTGAGCAACACAACCATTAAGTTTATCCATGCGGAGAGCAAGATGCAGACCTGAATGACCTCCAGAAATTTCTTTCAACCTAGATTAATTGTATGAAAATGGAGAATGATGATTTTAATGGATTTTTTTAAAAAAGTTTAAGATTTGCCCTATGACAAAACGTTACCAAAAATATCACTTTTCAATCAAGTTGTCTAGTGTTTTAATAAAAACCTAGCATTATTCAAGATATTTCCAGTATGGTATCTTCTCTTAATTTCAATTCATTTTGAGCAGAACTAACAAAAGTAGTGTTGCTGTTCTGTAGTCCTGACCAAAAATTACAGAAACAACCAACACAGCTCACTTCTTTACTTTCTGAGTTTTTACAAACCTAGTCAGATGTTGCTGCATCAATTACAGTGTGAAGATTTTCCCTTAGTAATCCTGATGGATTAATTTGGGTCTTTTTAAAACTATTATTGTTGTTGTTGTTATATTGTTAGGGAGATGAGATGAGGTGAAAGCTGGGACCAGAACAACAGAGAATCATTTCCACACACTTCTACTGATCATTTTGGATCATTCTGAAAAGATAGCAAAATAATAACGCACGAAAGAAACTACGATCTATCAACTTACTTCTATACTCTTGGCATATATTAAAAGAAAAAAATAACTTAAAACCAGGAATCATTTAAGGCAAATATGACAAATGTGCAACAATGACACACACAACTCAGGTGGTTATAGTACAGATATACAAAATCCCTACAGCCAAAATTAGCAAGAAATGTAATATCTTTAAGCCATATAGTAGCTAATAAACATTAATTATCAAGAGGAAAACAGGCAACTATAAACAACTGCACTACTCAAATTATGTAATTCATAACAATACTTATACTAGGGTGTCAGGGGAGCAGGGGGCAATTATAGCACAAACATAGCTCTTTTGGACAATTTCTCTTTTTCATAGAATCATAGAACAACCAGGTTGGAAGGGACCCATCGGATCTTCTAGTCCAACCATTCCTATCACCCATAATGATACTCATACATTGTACACGTATCTTGTGTCTGACACTTTGGGCCATCATGTTTCATTAGCCCAGACTGCTAACAGGGATCCAGAGAAACACTGATGTAGAGAGAAAAAACGGTGGCAGATAAAATTTGGGAAGTGATAGGGATAAACCCAAGAATTTCTGCCAAAGAGACCTTTATGCAGAGCCACTCTTGTCCTCCACTGCCCCAGCTGTGAAGAATCAAGGGGCATTGGTCTTATCCTCTGTATTGCACTATGCAGAAGCAAGAGGAAAAGCAACTGGGTGGAGGAGAACAGAAAATTCTTTGACTCTGTGTATCACTGGTGTAGTTTAATGTTCATGTCGTCACCACTATATCATTGCCACTAGATTATCAATTACATGTACATCATGCACCGCTTTTCAGCAGAGATTATTCTTTCTGTGTGGAGTTTTTTTAAATGGAGAAACAGTTAGGTAAAGTCCAGAATTTCACTGAAAATGATCTTTTTTATTTGGTCTATTAAAGCACAGAGAACACACAGAAATGGAGTCTCTCTCTCATCAATGAATTCTGTATCAACCAAGCATGTATAGGTGAACGAGTGGATTACATCACCCCACTATGTTTTTCTAAGCACTTTTTTCAGTTATCCTCCATATGATTCCAAAAAGGATAGACTGATCCAAGAGCTTGTCAAACAAGAAGGAAACAAGTGCTCCTTATGTCTCTTTTTCGCAGCTAGTTCCTACTTACTTGGTCTTGTAACACGAAAATGAACAAAAGCCCACTTAGTGAATTTTCTGGGTGAAAGACACAGTCCCTCAGTGAGTCCTAGCATTTCATTTAATTGCTTTCCTTTCCACACTCACAAAGTTCATATTGAAAGTCTATTTACCTGAAGCACAGGTTATTGTCATGCCGTAGCAATGAATTAATCAGGGCTTAACTATGTCCTGGCTCAGACTTTGAGAGTACACAGTCTGGGGACTATCAGAAGCTACTCCTTCCCTTCATCACGTACCAGGAGAGTGTACCCTAATAGTCTTGGAAATAAAAATAATTTTTGGTAGCAGTCAGGTACCATAAATGGAGACCTAATTTTGGCTCTGTGCAACAGTTGACACGCCCTAATGAGGACAGGAAGATGCAATACCCACGGCACAGTTCAAGTCAAAACACAGGAACTCCCAAGAGAAATATAGACTGCATAGCCTAAAGGAGCCCAAGTCTTCACTTGGTATCTCTGAAAATGCAGGATTCATGCAGTTAAAGTCCTAGACTTGCAATAAGAAAAATACATATATTTGTCTTCCCTCAGCTCGTTAATGAGGAAATTAACCACAACAAAACCAGTTTTAACCAATGGAGGGTTTCACACTAAACTTCACAGCACTAAATATGCTTTACACTCTCTCCAAATGATAGCTATCACCTTAAAAACAGACTTCTTTCTCTTCAGTGTAGAAAAAACTTGCTTCAGAGTCAGAGGATACCGAATGCCCTCTTCACCCATGGCAGATCAGGGATGATGTTTTATTTCCTATCACATTCAACTAGTGTGACTGGTCTGAGTGCACAACCCATGGCATGTGCCCTATTTCATGACAGGATCTCTGCCTATCTCAGAAAAAATAGCTTTGACATATGCTGACATTATAAAAAAAAGAGATGTGAAAATAATTATTTTGGTGACTGCTTCACAATACTGGCAATCTGGGAGAGAATCACAAAGATGACTTTATTTGCAAGTACAAATTATGCCAAGGGGAGGGAGATGTTTTCCTCCATAATAAAAAGCAGTAAATTGTTCTTCCAATCTAGAAAGCTAGGAGGAAAATGACATTTTTATCCTTTGGGGTTTCTGAGTGCTTACATGATTGTATTTTCATTTTCACTGAGCAGGCAACTAATAAGACTTGAACATGTCACATCAGAAAGAACAGCATTGTAAAATTTTGGTAAAGTAATAATTTGTTTGGAGGTCTGTTTTGTTCAGGATTTTGGAAGATAATTTTTAAGAAAAGGAACATTGTGGCAGTATATTGGTCTCATGTGTTTGGATGGGTATGTTCCCAGTTTCTCTGCCTCTCAGGAGATCTCTCATGGCTCACCTTAAGAAGTGGACAATAAAACAATGACTTCTCTCTTTCCAAAGGAATTTTATGTTGCTTGATACTAACATATTCTTAGCAATTGTTTAATAAAAAAAATATTCTAGTGAATGACTTTATGGAAAGCATCCTTAAATATTTGTCAACTCTGCTCTGCTCTCTTGTCCCCGAGAAACATGTCCCAGGGTGTCCTACTGAGTAATTCCTTGAAGAGCTGGACATCTGCTTTCCTGAAATTTAGGGTCCTGACTATACTCCTCATCTGTCCTATATCCCTCTGGACCTTGAACTCTACCAGTGCATGATCACTGCAGTCCAAGCTGCCTCCTATCCTAATGTCACTGGTGAGTTTGCTTGTATTAGTTTTCATCAGGTTCATTATTGCATCTCTTTGGATGGGGTTCTCTATCAGCTGTAATAAGAAGTTATCTTCAAATGCACTCCAGGAGACTCCTGGATTGCCCATGGCTTGCCGTGCTACTTTTCCAGGATATGTCAGAGTGGTTGGAGTCCCCAAGTAGGATAAGAGCTTGTGATTGTGAAGCCTCCTGTAGCTAGAGGAAGTGTTTTGCGGAATCAAACTCTATAACTCCATTAAGGGTTATAAAGCAGGTATGTGTTTATTCGCCAGTGGGTGCGAGGGGGTCCTCCTCCAAAAGCTCACACCCCGAACAATCTAACAAGCAGATAGTTATAGTGTGAGGACATGACTATTCATAAGTGCCTATTACATATTCATGACTCTTATTATAATTAAATTCGAGAAGCTTCTTCTATACTTGCGCAGGTGCAATGTTGTGGTCTGGGACTCAGGACTGAAGCCATCTTCATCTTCCTCAATAACTGCCCCTGAATTCAAACTGTGCACAGGCGCAGTCTCATCTTGGTCGAGCTGCAGTTGTTTTCTGCTTTCCAGCTTCTCTCTTATCAGTATCCAAGGTCTTCAAGGCCTTTGCCAGTAGACAGTGTGTATTTCAGTAAGCTAAGTTGTCTAAGTTTACCTAACATTTCTGCAGTTTTTCTAACGAACATTTAAGCCTGCAGACCAGAAGACAACTTCATCAGTTGGCTCTCCTTGATTGGGTGGCCTGTAGTATAAAACTACCACAAGGTTTCCATCAATGCTTTTGTCTTTAATTTTGGCCCACAAGTTTTCAATATGTTCATGCCTACTCTTCAATGACAGCTCTTCACATTCTATCCCTTTCCTGAGTGCAGCCTCTCCACCCCTCCTACCCTGTCTGTCCCTTCTGAACAGCCTGTAGCAGTCAATAGCCAAACTCCAGTCATGGGATTCATCCCACCACGTTTCTGTGATGGCAACTAGACCATAGCATGACTAGCTTTCTAGCAGCATAGTAGCTTCCAGTTCCTCCTGTTTGTTACCCAAACTTTGTGCATTTGTGTAAAGGCACTTCAGCTGGGGGTTGGTTGCATCACCTTCCTAGTACACCATTTATTACCTATAAAGTATTTTAGAGAAGTATCCTCCCTGACACCTGACCCCTGATACCTGTTCTCCCACCACTTGTTACATGTTAGTTTAAAGCCCTATCTGCAAGCCCTGCAAGCTCCTGGGCAAAACCCCCCCACTCCCTCTGAGAAAGGTGGGCTCTCATCTGATACCTGTAATTCCAGTGCCTAGTAGACCATCCAGTTATCAAAAATCCAGTTATTGTGGTGACATCAGTCATGGAGCCATGTATTAACTGGCTGGATCCATGTAAGCTGTGCTGTGTCACCACCTGTGACTAGAAGGAGAGGAGAAAAAAATCACTTGGGTGCCAGATTCCCTCACTAGATGTCCTGAGACCCTAAAATCTCTTTTAATCCCCCTTGGGCTTCACACTGCTGCTTTATTCCCTCCCACATGGAGCAGCAGTAGCAGGTAATAGTCAGTAGATCTTCCCAAGTTGGGAAGTTTCCTGGCCACATCCCTTACCTGGACTCATGGGAGGCAGTAGACTTTCCTGTGAGTGGGGTCTACTCGACATATTGGACCCTCTGTCCCCTTCAATAGAGAATCTCCTACAGTTATGACTCTCCTATCAGTGTTTGTGGCAGTTATGGCAACATGGTGTGTACACTGTTTTGGTCTCTGACCCTGTTCTGATGTGGGTGCATCTTCCTTCGTGTTTTCCTCTGGTCCATCTTCCACCTTGAGAGCCTCAAATTGGTTGTGGGGTGACACCTGAGGTGGTGTGGGCAAGGAGGGGGTCGATTTTCTGCCCCATCGGTGGACACACTTCCACTGACCACCTCATTTTAAGCCCTTGCCTACAACCTTAGGCAGGGAAGATATCCAATCCCTTTGATCCTGGGCTCTTTACCTGTCGTGGAGTCTTCTCAGGGAGTGATCCCACCAGTCTATCTCTAGCTAACTCTTCCTGATGCTCCTCATCCTCTCTACTCTGCCTTTCAGGTCTGCCACTACGAGGAAGTAATCCACCTGCTCATACCTTATGCAGACATTACCCTTGCTGCCCTCTGTTTCCAGTGGAAGCTGGTGGCATTCCATGCAGCCAGAGACCTGGATGGCTGCATGCTTTCCTGGGAGCTCAGTCTGAACTGGTGCATCCCTTGTGGCAAGTGAGGACAATGCAGCTTTTTGCTGGGATCCATGGCTGGGATCCCTCTCACCAACCGAGCTTACCTCTTGGGCACCAGAACCATGCCTTCCCTGCACACCTTACCTTCTTGAACTGATCTCGCAAACAGTTTGAGCCCACACCTCTGACCAACGTATACCTGTTTGCCTATCTTATTTGCAGTGCTCCCAGAAGACTGTTTAAAACTCCCAGGATAGCTTCTGAGACCTCCCTCATGTCAGCCACCCTGTGTATGAGTCTAGGCTTCTGGCAGTCTGGACCCACCTGTCGAGCTCCCTCTGGGGTTCCTAGGCTTCCCCCACTCTGGCAAGTGCTTCTTTGCCTCAATCTAGTGCCCAACTGCAGCTGGTCTGCTGCTGAACCACATCAATTTTATCCCTTCTGTTTTGATTTTCACCTTTGATTCCTCCATTTGTATATATTCATGATCCTGGCACAACTGAACTTATTACAAACTAGGCCCATTACATATGCTCCAGTCCTGCCTGACTCCTTCACACTCCCTTCATGTCTGAGCCAGCTGAGCCAGCAGGAGAGATGAGAAAGCAGAATAAAGTCAATTCTCTCATCGTGGGTCAGCAAGTAGCTGAGACAGATTCAAGAATAATCTGGAACAGATCAAAATCAAAACAAGATAATAAGAGAGTGATATGTACACATAAATCAATACTTTAATGGGTCACTGAAGTCACAGCTTGATCACTAGTAGCCAGCCTACAAGAGTAAAATGAAATAGCTTCAGCAGGAGGTGACATTTTAAAGTCAGCAGCACTAATGTAGTCCAGATCTTGCTAATATTGCATTACCTCAGCTGATATAAACAGAAAAGAAAATTATATACAACTAATTCTTTAGAACCTGCAGTGTTTTGATCTACCTGCAAGTCCACTGACCAGTAGAAAAATGGTGTTCATTCAGCCATTATTTGAAGAAATCAGAAAAAAATCTAAGCGCATGCTCCTGTCCTAAGACTGTGAACATGAATGAGATGTACCTAGGTGCCAAAAGATTAATCTTGTGAGTTTACAGGTGTAGGTATATTGGTTTTGAATGTGGTGTGGCATATGGATGTTTTTCCTGATTTAGGATTCAAAACCTGATGAAATTTTCAGTTCTAAGTGAATGAGGAGGGGGATTAGCAGAACAGTTACATTAAACTGCCAGAGGGCAAACTTTAGACTGTTCAGAAGGCTGGTTGATGAAGTCCCATGCAAGACAGTCCTTAAGGGCAAGGGAGTCCAAGAGGGCTGGGAGCTCTTCAAAAAGGAAATCCTAGCAGTTCAGGAGAAAGCCACCCCCCTGTTCTGTAAAAGGAGCCAATGAGGGGAAAAAAATTGCTTGGTTGAGCAGGGAGATCTTGAAGGACATCAAAAAGAAGAGGAATGTCTATGGGTTTTGGAAGAAGGGACAGGCATCTTGGGTGGACTACAGGGAGGATGTGAGATTCTGCAGAATAAAAATAAGGAGGGCCAAAGCCCAGCTAAAGCTCAGATTGGCCAAATCAGTAAAAGATAACAAAAAATCTTTTTAATACATTGAAAATAAAAGGACAGTCAGAAAGACTATTCAGTCCTTATGGGATGCAAGTGGAACAACTGTGACAAAGGATGAGGACAAGACTGAGGTACTTAATGCCTTCTTTGTCTCAGTCTTTAATAGTAAGAAAAGCTGTTCCCTCTGTGTACAAACCCCAGAACTAGAGGAGCAGAACAAAGCTCCCGTTATCCAAGAGAAGGCAGTTAGGGACTTGCTTGCCCAGTTAGACACCCACAAGTCCATGGGACTAGATGGGATACAGCCAAGAGCATTGAGGGAGCTGGAGGATGTGCTGGTCAAACCCCTTTCCATCATCTTCCAACACTCCTGGGAGACTGGGGAGGTTGCACTGGACTTGAGGTTGGTTGATGTTGTGCCCATCTACAAGAAGGGTCACAGGGAGGATCCAGGGAACTACAGGTCTGTCAGTCTTACCTCAGGGCTAACATGAAGAACATGCCAGAGAACCGGGTGCTCAGGCCCAGTCAACACAGGTTTACAAAAGGTAGGTCTTGCCAAACTAACCTGATTGCCTTCCATGACAAAGTGACTCAACTACTGGATGAGGAAAAGGCTGTGGTTATATCTTCCTGGACTTCAGCAAAGCCTTTGTTACAGTTTCTCACAGCATTCTGCTACAGAAACTGTCAGCCTCTGGCCTGGACAGGTGCACACTCTCCTGGGTGGAAATCTGGTTGGCTGGCCAAGCCCAGAAAGTGGTGGGAAATGGTATTAAATCCAGCTGGAGGCCAGTGACAAGTGGGGTTCCCCAGGACTCAGTGTGGGGTCCAACCCTGTTTAATGCCTTCATCAATGACCTGGATGAAGGCATTGAGTTCAACCATAGCAAGTTTGCAGATGACACAAAGCTGTGTGGAAGTGTCGATCTGCTGGAGGGTAGGGAGGCTCTGTAAAGGGACCTGAACAGGCTGGAATGCTGGGCAGAGTCCAATGGCATGAGGTTTAACACGACCAAATGCTGGGTCCTGCACTTGGGGCACAACAACCCCAAGCAGTGCTACAGGCTGGGAAAAGCCTGGTTGGTAAGCCGCCAGGAGAAGGAGTGTTGGTCGACAACCGACTGACCATGAGCCAGCAGTGTCCTGAGGTGGCCAAGAAGGCCAATGGCATCCTGGCTTGTATCAGAAATGGTGTGACCAGCAGGTCCAGGGAGGTTATTCTCCCTCTGTACTCAGCACTGGTGAGGCCGCGCCTTGAGTCCTGTGTTCAGTTCTGGGCCCCTCAGCACAAGAAGGATGTTGAGGTTCTGGAGCGAGTCCAGAGAAGAGCAACAAAGCTGGTGAAGGGTCTGGAGAACAGACCTTACGAAGAATGACTGAGAGAGCTGGGGTTGTTTAGCCTGGAGAAGAGGAGGCTGAAAGGAGACCTCATTACTCTCTATAACTACCTGAGGGGAGGTTGTAGAGAGGAGGTAGCTGGCCTCTTCTCCCAAGTGACAGGGGACAGGACATGAGGGAATGGTCTCAAGCTCTACCAGGAGAGGTTCAGGCTGGATTTAAAAAAAAATTTCATGGTAAGGCTCATTGGACACTCGAATAGACTGCCCAGGGATGTGGTTGAGGTGTTTAAACAACAGGTGGATGAAGTGCTGAGGGGCATGGTTTAGTGACTGATAGGAGTGGTTGGACTCGACAATCCTGGGGTTTTTTTCCTACCTAGTGATTCTGTGAATGTGTGAAAGCATGAATCTGTACCCCCCACTGACTTCAGATATTATTGAAGCCAAGGAATGCTATGATTAGAAAAAGAATTTAGTGCCTATATGGGTAATAATATATGCAATTATAGCTAACAGAATAAACATAAATTTAGTGAGTCAGAAAATGGTTTCATATTGGAAAGCAACGTTCTCAAAAAGCAAGATATTGCACAACTATTTATGCTTAATGTTTTACACCTTCTTCTGGTGCATCTGGTACAGTTTATAATCAGAAAAACTTATTGGAAAACTGTGTGTAATTGACATAGCTTTTCTTGTTTTGGCAATGTTATGATGTATGCCAGCTTAAATAACTGCTGCTTGAAATTTAAAAGATATTCGGCAGACTGGCAATACCATCATAAATCAGGATACAGAAGATGGTTAAACCCTGAAGCATTTTCAGATTAACATCTACTACTTAGATACTTTGCTTAAGATAAGATACTTAAAACCAAGATGTTTACAGATGGAGACAAGAAACAGGCACCAAAGCAAAAGCATTTCTAGACACTCAGTGGAGAAATTACATTTCATGATTTTAATTTAACAAGAAGAAATTTATCTTAGTGTTAACTGGTGTACCACTGTGATTGCAGGTCTAATTTAGGTGCAATTGCATCTGTGGTTTTACATTAGCATCAAATCACCTGCCAGTAGGAAGCTTGAGAATCTGTGCATAAAGGGAGTAAAAAAGCATAAAAAACCCACACTGAAAGTTATATATATATGTATGTGTGTGTGTACACAAACAACCCATGCTAACTGCAGTGTGACAAGTATACGCACTTTGACATTTTAGTAACAAAAGCAAATTAAATTTATGCCAGGACTTTCAAGATGTTATATTTGTTTACTGGTTCAAACCAATTTAAAGGGAGACATTCTTTGAAGAGATACCAAAGTTTCAAGGAAGCAGACTTAGGAATATAGAAACAGTTAAACATAAAATGTGAGTGGCATGAGCTAGTTCTATTGCCTTTTGCAGATCACGTTTAGCCTTGAAGTCAATTGGAAGCTCAGTAACAATGCAAGCATTATTTTAATCCCAAATTAATTTAGACTGTATCTCATAGTGGTTATTAGCGTGCACATTATGCAAGCTCGTTTTATGCATGGCCACAGTGTTTCTGATCAAACCATAATAAGCATCTTTGTTCATAAAATACATTTTTACTGACGTACAGATGGTCTCTGAATAAGTGTAGCTATGTGGGTTTTGTGTTACCGACTTGAGTTCAAATAATCCCTCATTCTGTGCTCTGTTCTTGGGAACAATCCACTAAAGGTGAAGAGATGTGGACTTGCTTGACTCCTTCTCTTGGTTGGTGAATATTTGGATATGATTCAGCCAAGGAAAAGCTTGAAGTTTTCTGACCTCACCATAGCTTTTTGTCCATAATTTTTCTTTCTATTCATTCCATATTATGAGGAGTATCGTCCTTCAGTAGTTGCTTTTGAAATTCACCTAAACACTCACAGTCTTCCCTAGGATAGAGAACAATGATCTGTTTTTCCCTGATAGAGCACAAAGCAGTACAGGTACAACTATTTTTCTGCCAGCCTGGAAGTGGGCTTTGTAAATCCCTCACAGCATCAGGATTTAAAGTGAACTTTCAAGCACTAGGATTCCTTTGTTAACTCAGATGGTTCTCAGACAGTTTTGCCCTAAATTTTACAGCGATGGACAGCAACATAAAATGACTGAAAATTACTGATATAGCTAAAAAGGTCAAAACGGGTAAGTATTTTTATGTTCATAATCCCATTGGTATGTCAGCTAGGCATGGATAGTTTTGTACATCCTCCCAGTGGATACACCAGACTGAGGTTTAACTTTATTCTCTTACTAGTGTGAGAAGTAGTGCCTGGTGTGGGATACATTGTTGTGTGTGCTCAGGGGGTTTTTTACTGTCAGCGGGCCAGGTAAGTAAGAAACTGTACTAACAGTATGACAGGAATTACTTTTCTCAGCAAACGAACTAAGAATATGGTTAAGGTTATGTCAGGCTTTTATCCTCCATTTTCAGCATTTTGCATAATTACCAATGACAGCTTGAGGGAGGAGATACATGACAGTAAAGTCCTGAAATATCATCTGCTAGTTGAATGATGATGTATACCGTGTTAGAGAAAACTGCAGGTTTTGCACTTGTCACATGATAATAAATGCTGTTAAAATAGTCCTGGTGGATAGTGTATGATTCTTCATACTAAATTAGTCTGAAATTCATTTTTTGAGAGGAGAGTCTGCAAAACTGACACAAAGAAAACAAAATACTGCTGCAAAATTTCCATTAAAACCTCAAACTATGCAATGTAAACCATGCCTAAAACCTTTAAGTGTTCCAGATTAATTTTGTTTTAAATGAATTTAGGACAGTACATGTTTTTTTGCTAAAAGGCACTTGTGATGTGGCAGTTCAAGCACAATTTTGAACTGGTTCCAATCTGAAGAACTATACTGCTCCTCTCTCCCCATCCAATATGTTAATCATCCTCACAGGTACTCTGTCAGTCTGCAAGATTTTCCTTTAAAAGGAATATATACAAAAGTAGATTGCTAGAGCATGCTAGCAAGTGGTAGGACAACATTGCTTTGCCTCTGTAGTAAAGAAGGAGGAAGCAAATGAAAACAAAGAGAGCCAGAGAGGAGGGGAGACGAGGATTCAAAATTGTAAAATATTTTTAAAAAGTAGTTCATCTATTTGAACAAACTTTTGCAAAGCGAAATATTAGGATCTGCTCATTTTTACATGATTGGACTAATTAGTGCTAGCAAGAGTTCAGGATTTGTTTTTGTAAAACATCTGCCCCAGTTTTTCTGGGTTTTACTCATCATTCTACCACTGATTTCTTTGGCTTTTCTATACCAGGACACCTTGCAGCTCTGATGTTCCCACTAGACAAAGCTGGGACCTTTTGGTAAATGTTGTGGCTTCCTCGAGACTCACATAACTGGTTTTTTTTTGTTACCTGTGAGAGTAGGGAAGAACCATAGACATATGTGTCACTCTGGCTTAGAGTTAGAACATAGCCGGGCCAAGCAGAAGTCTGGGGAGTGCTTTTGGGTGACCTTGTAAACATAGTTTTGTGTTGTTAGACTCATCAGCTGACCCCTTAGCTCAAATAGTTCAGCCATCCCACCTATATACAACACACTGGGGGCTGTTACCCCTATTTGTATCTCTACTGCTAAGCCCTTATCCAGACAATGAATTTCTTGTTTACAGCTATTCCCTTGACAGTTCTTTAGGTCTAATCTTGGCCTCTGCCAGGTAACTTAAGGATTATGTTTCTCTTTGATTGCTTGGATAATTTCTCTTCTGATTTGGACACTGCCTTAGCCTCCATCACTATAGTAACAGAGGGACATACAGTTGCTGATTAGGTAAAGAAATGTATCCTTATTGCCATTTCATAGAGGCATAGATGGAGGAACCTCATCCTGTTTGCATGAAGTTATCAATTATTTACTGAACACTAACAACCTGGCTAGGGAGTACAAAATGCAAAGCTTCAAGTGCATCCATACTTCTGCTCACTAGTAGCATAGTCTGTCCCATAGATATAATGGCATGAGCAAAGTTCCTGGTAGAAGGCACATTTTGCAGCGTGGGTTTCCTATTCACCTGCAAGGGGTCTCTACTAATGTTTCCTAAGGGTAACACATGCCCTTCATGCTGGGAAATCAGCTGGTCCTCAGCTGCTGCAACCTCTCTTTCACCTCAATGGCGGACAGAGGCTTTTGCATGAGATGGCCAGGAATGTCCAAAAAAATAAGACAATAATGAACCTCATTTTTTTTTTTTTTGAAATGTTGAAAACACCATTTCTTAACTTCCTCTTATTTTTCTCCATCATTTTCTTACTATCCCCAGATCTAATTTGTAATGCCTAGAGGTTTAATGGGAAGGTTTGTTTTCCAGCCCTGATAAAAGACTTTCTCTCTTTACAAAGTCATACTGGGAATCTATGGCTTAATTCAAACTACATGTAGCCAACTCAGATCCACTATCCTACTCATTTTGTGTATTGTTAACCACTGTTTATAGCCTGGTGCTGTAACAATGTTGTGATTTTGATGTAACTGATCTAGCAGAATAAAAAATATTGAGGAACACGAAGAAATTTCCTGCCATACAGTGAGGCTTGTTGATACATACCACATACAAAACATTTGCTTTGACAAAAAAATAAAAATAAAACAGCATTCAGAGCACGTATCTGATAAAATCTGTTTGTCCACCTCCTCATTTTTATAAAGCACACAGTTTTATGGTACATTCATGATATCTTTATTAATTTCAAATTCTGCAGCTAACTAGACATCTGATATTTCTTCCATTTACACATGAAGAAGACAGGAATTACTGCTCCTGTGTCTGCAAGTCAAACAATATAATTTGGTGCATGTTTATCTAGATACTGTCTGAGAGTAGGAAGTGGGAAGTTATCTAGCCAATTCTTGCTTTCAACATTTCATTCCTGATATTACAGCAAGTGTTTAAAGTATAACCTACTAAATCTAAACAAATCCCTTTAAAACTGCTTCCTTAGTTATTTTTGTGCCTATTACATTCTATCTCACATTAGTTCAAACCTTCATACATCAGAGGTACTCAGAGGCACCTCCAGGACTGAAGGCAAAATGCAGTTTCGTGTAGACAGTGGAACAGGCTCTGTGGGAGAGCTGGGGCAGAGGGGAATTGTAGAGTTCCTGAATGGATGCCAGGGCTTAGTGGAAGTTGTAAACAGACAGTGAGGTGCAAGAGGGGTTTGAGACTGGCCAGAGAAGGATTAGAAATCCTTGCCCATGCATGAACCTCTCTGCTCCCCAGAAGATGGAGCTTAAGTTGAGATTAATTTTACTAGTCCTCCAGAACACGACAGCACCTCTGCTGCCCAGCAACTTCATTCTGTTGTCTCTCTGCTGTGGTGTGGGACAAGAGCTCATAACAAAAGCTGCTGTGAGTCAGGTTTTCCCTTCTCCCTACTCTTCACCTCCTTTCTTCCTCTTTGCTAAGATTATTTAGCAGGGATTTTTGCTTGGAAGTAGTAAGACTGGTGAAGAAAGGAAAAACCAGGAAGTCTGAATCACCATATGTCTGAAATATTTCCGTAGCTGGTGGTGGGAGCTGAGAAGACAAAGTCCACATTTAAACTGAGCTGCAACTGAAGGACACAATGAGAATAATGGCTACAGAGTAGGTTTACTCTCTGCTTTCAGTGATACTTAACTTGGTATTTGTCCATTCAACACACTGAGCACAAACTCTGTAGGATGTCTTACAACCCCACAGGTATGGTGGGGTTCTGCTGACCACTCTCCAACTTTCACTGTAATGTACAATATTTATATCATGTCTGAGTGGAGGTGAATGTCAAGCGTGGTTCTGTTGAGTGTATTGTCACAGCCAGTTTGCATTCAGTATTTTCCTGACACAGGATCTGTTATTTATATCCCTCATTTATCTGGAAACCAAAATGAAATATCTGTTCTCACAAGCAACTGAAACAGCAAAATTACAGCATAAACGGCAAGGACTTAAATGATCAGAATAAATGCTATGGAATATATGTGTGTATAATAGGTCAGGAAGATGATAAACATGATTTTATCTGCACTCAGCAATGCTATGAGTATAGTTTGTGCCTCTTTCCCTTGGTTAATGGACATGTAGACTGTAACCAATGTTTCTTTAGTACGTGATGTAAAATGTTACCTAAATGTAGGAGATGAAAGGACTGAACTTAAGCATACCCTACTGCCCTGAAATCAATTTAATCATACTTCACTTTGATATAGATCCTGAATCAGAAAAGACTGTAATTTTTTGCTCTGGGTTTCAGTTACAGTGGCAGGTCAACTTGATTGACACTAATTCCTTTCCGTCACAAAAATTAACTTTTAGTAGTGCCATTGCCACAGTTGTTTTTAAATTCTAGTGTTTCTCTTGATGCCACCTTTTGAGTTAACTGTTTAACCAATAGCCTCCTCATCTTTTCTAGAAGCACTGAGAGAGGATTCCAGAATCCCCTTGTAAAGCAAGTTTATGTTCCATAATTTTTGGTGCCTAGAGACCTCATATTAATTATAAATGAGGACTTATTAATTTTAGGAATAAATTATTCTTGTAGTGTAGATTTCAGCATTAGAGACATCCCAGGCATGCCACTCATTTCAAGCTTACAGCACAACCAGGCTTTTAATGCTGTTGCAATATCTGCTAGGTTGCAACAGCGTGTGCCTAATGGGGAATAAAAAGCTCCTACAAGTGCCTTTCATGCCTTGGTCTTCCATACACTCTTTGTGTGACCTTAAGCATAATAAAGATCGAATTATCCTCCTCCTGTAATTTATACCACAAAGGCACTGCCGTGAGTAAACTGTTTATACTAGTAAATTATCCAAGTGAGTATTCTTTCCAAGAGCAGGCAAGTGTCTTGTGTTGTCCTGACACACGCAATAACATAATCTGAGTGAGAACGATATTTGGCCATGGTCTCTCTGAGCATCAGATTCTTAATATGGCAATTCAAGACAGCTAATTATATGCAGAAGTTAAGTCTGTACTCATAGAAGTGCTGAAGTTCTCAAATGGAATGTGCTAGAGGTTATCAGCTATGAAGATTATTGTTTAACTATGTTTACTTGCAGTTTTCACTAGAATTCTTACATTATTATGTTTCAAACATATTCTTTTAATTTGTAAAATAATTATATTTTGTTTTTCTAAAAAAACTTAGTTGGAATATATTCAATTTTCAAAATGACTATTGCATATACACATTAGACAAAGTACTTCATGCCTTTGATGTTGGATTGCTTAATATTTAAAACTATGCAAAAATCTAATATAATTTCTTCTGAATATTTTCATAAGAAATGTTTAGGGATTTTGCTATGATTTTTTTTTCCCTTAGCAAATCAGATACATAGATTTCATGCAAGTCATTAGTTTCTAATGGAAACATTGCAGCCTTTCAAGTTTCTTGATGCACAGCATAATTGAATTAGAAATAGCACATACATGTTTATCTAGTGTTGCAATTCAAAGGGAGGCTTAGAAAGAGAGATATCGTACAAAATTGTCTTATCAGATTTTCTGTCTTTAAATATATTTCCAATAACCCCCACTAAGTTAATAAACCCCAGACTTTTTACCATTCTGCCAAACTTTTTGCCCCAAGTGACAATAACTTGCAAGGTATATTCCAGTTAAAACTCAATATTCATTTTGTGAAAGAGAATGAAGTGAGACCTGGCAGAAATTGGGACAGGAATCACTCAATGAGAATAGCCATACCCTTCTGGGAAATACATGAGCTTAGGTGGATATAGATAGAAAATGGAAAAAGAAGAGACACTGGCAAAATTGGTCTGTCAAGAAGACTGGCAAGGTCTCCCACTGAAACCTCACACTGCCTTTCCATCTTGTCATGTGTCCAATCTGCTATTTTCATTTCTCTTCAATCTGAGCACTCCAGACTCCCTTGCCTTTGGGTTGGCTCAACAGACCACAGTGCTGAACATTGGCAACTGTTTTTCCTAGGCTAGTCCAGACAAATTTAATTTCTCTCCTAGACATCCCATCAGGAGATGTGAACACCTCAAATGCATTAGAGAGATCAAAAGTGTGTCTTTATGCATTGCATTGAAGCCACTATAAATACTTCTGAAACAAAGATCTGCACATATATGCTGTCATAACACAAACTTATCATTTTCAATCATCGATGAAGTTTCCTCCTGATTCCCTGTCTCCTAGAGGAAAGGCTTCTCTAGCCTTTTTTTCACTTTCTCCTTGTTTGACTTTCTTCCATTGCCACAGGGTGATCCACCTGCCAAGTGGTCATGGCAATGCTAAGAGTTAGTGTTAAAGTAAGTGTTACTTGCATGGACTGCCAAGACCTGAGGAGTGGAATAAGTACAACCATCAGCTTCGGTTGTGGCAGATCTGTGAAAATAAATCAGGATTGAATTTACTATCCAGTGCCATAACAGCAATATGACCTTAATCACTCAGTCAGGGTTATATATTATATTTACACAAAATTAGTTACAAAAGAACCCAGGCATTTAATGTTATTTTCCATAATTCCTCATCCTCTCAAGGGAAAACTGTTGCAAAAACCATACCTGGAATCAAATTTGTATTGTGTCAGGCTTTTTTAACAGCACTTTTCTGGCCTTTTTAGGCTCTTAGAAGATTCTTATGTATTTATATTTAGATATAGATGAGGTACAAATCTAATATCATAGTTTCTGCTGCTACCCTCCAATACCAAACATATTGGTAGTATTGTCATCCCAGGGGCTTCAAAAGTGGTACATCTACTCTCCAGAACTTCCAGCACTGAGGTCTTCTCATGAAGCACGTTGACAGGTTCAGTTTGGTGAGAACCTTGTCTGCAAGATAGGTTCTAACAAATTTCTTTCAACAATGTGTTAACAGATGAATGCCCATGAAGAGGTTTGGTCTAAAATTCATGTTGCCTTGGCACATACAGAGTTAGCTCTGAATTTGATTTCTCTGTTACATAATCATTCTGATGTAATTCATATCCTATCCCTATCAGAGGCCATGAGGCCACCCTATATTCGTTAACTGTATCTGTCTCACTCTTTTTCACAGAATCACAGAATCACAGAACAACCAGGTTGGAAGGGACCCATCGGATCTTCTAGTCCAACCATTCCTATCTAACACTAAACCAAGTCCCTCAAGACCTCATCCACCCGTGTCTTAAACACCTCCAGGGAAGGTGAATCAACCACCTCCCTGGGCAGCCTATTCCAATGCCCAATGACCCTCTGCGTGAAAAACCTCCTCCTAATCTCCAGCCTAAATCTACCCTGGAGGAGTTTGAGGCCATTCCCTCTTGTCCTGTCCCCTGTCACTTGGGAGAAGAGCCCAGCTCCCTCCTCTCCACAACCACCTTTCAGGTACTTGTAGAGAGTAATGAGGTCTCCTCTCAGCCTCCTTTTCTCCAGGCTAAACAACCCCAGCTCTCTGAGCCACTCCTCATAGGGTCTGTTCTCCAGCCCCTTCACCAGCCTCGTTGCTCTTCTCTGGACTTGCTCCAGAGCCTCAACATCCTTCTTGTGGTGAGGGGCCCAGAACTGGACACAATATTCAAGGAGCGGCCTCACCAGTGCTGAATACAGAGGGAGAATCACCTCCCTGGACATGCTGGTCACACCATTTCTGATACAAGCCAGGATGCCATTGGCCTTCTTGGCCACCTCAGGACACTGCTGGCTCATGTTCAGTCGGCTGTCGACCAACACCTCCAGGCCCCTCTCCTCCTGGCAGTTTTCCAGCCAGGCTTCTCCCAGTCTGTAGCTCTGCATAGGGTTGTTGTGCCCCAAGTGCAGGACCCGGCATTTGGCCGTGTTAAACCTCATGCCGTTGGACATTGCCCAGCAGTCCAGCCTGTCCAGGTCCCCCTGCAAAGTCTCCCTACCCTCCAGCAGATCGACACTTGCACACAGCTTTGTGTCATCTGCAAACTTGCTAAGGGTACCCTCAATGCCCTCATCCAGGTCATTGATGAAGACATAGAACAGGACTGGACCCAGCACTGAGCCCTGGGGAACACCACTTGTCACTGGCCTCCAGCTGGACTTAACACCATTTCCCACCACTCTCTGGGCCAGGCCATCCAGCCAGTTTCCTACCCAGGAGAGTGTGCGTCTGTCCAGGCCAGAGGCTGACAGTTTCCGCAGCAGAATGCTGTGAGCATGGTATTTTCTATCTCATCTGTGTGCATGGTATTTTCTATCTCATAACATTCTACCAGTCCCACTATCACATTCTTACACAGACTGTGCATTAACAGTGATGACTTTTATGAAGCCTTCATTCATTAACATTTTAGGAGACTCTTAGATGATTGTATCTAGCAATCAGTGTTCCAGTAAGTCCTACAGTGCCATGTGTGTGGGACTTATAGAGAGCTATAAGAAGATATTGTTGATAAAGTTTGAATAAGACATGGAAATAAGTGTTTCTCCTGTCCAGAGCATTATCACAGCTGCAGCATTTTATTAAAGCAGTCAATCATATTCCCTGAAAGCTGCAGAGCCCTGGGTAGGATCCAGACCCATACCAATAGTGACGTCACTGAACTTAAGATCAGCTCCTTGCTGAGTACTACACAAATCCAATGAGACCAATGGAAACTGCTTATGCTTAGTGCCTATCAAAACTTGACCCAAGGGAAATAAAATGAGACAGAAAAAAAGTCACAAGTGAATAAAATAAAGAGATAGAGAAAAACAGCTTATGGCTGAAAATCAAATATGCAAAACAATGAAAATTATGAAAAATGTATTCTTTGCTCCTTCTGTTAACACTAATGCAGTGACTAAGGTTTTAGAAACAGATTAGAAAGTAATAATCTTTTCATAACCCATCCTACCTTGCATTTTTCCTTGCCATTGCACTAGTTGCTTTACAGCTGATTCCATATTTGTTTATCTTTTGGTCCTCATGCAATTAGTCTGTAACTTCTTCTCCATTTCTACTTCTTACTTCAGAACTGATTTCTTGCCAACATTACTCAGACCTCATAATTACCAGAATGACCCCCGATACTATACTCTGAGTCAACACATTAGAAACTCTCCTTGGGTTTTACTGTTTTTCAGTATTCTTCCACAGATGCTAACCAAGTGTTGATTGACTTAAGAACAGAACGGCAGTATAAATGAGTGAGAAACAAGTGTGATAACTTTAGCATATGAGGCACTTCATTTCCCCCATTCCAATGTTACCATGGCAGGTCCATGTAGTTTAACTTCACTGCTGATACACAGGCTCAAAATAAGGGGGAAATCATGAGACAGAGACCCAAGATGGCAAGAAGGGCTGAACCTCAGGGCTTGGTCAATCAGAGTAGTTCGACATATTTAATTTCTTAACCAAGATTCTTCTCAGTCATCACCATCTGAACTATGTTATTAGCTCCGCATCTGACACGGGTAGAAAAGAGCTGTTATTTTGTCTTATGACACAATGGCAGTAGTGGGCAGTGCCTAGAGAAGTGGTGGTTGCCCTATCCCTTGTGGTGCTCAAAACCAGGCTGGATGAGTCTTTGAGCAGCCTGACCTGTTGGAAGGTATCCCTGCCCAGGGCAGTGGGGTTGGAACTAGATGATCTTTAAGGTCCTTTCCAACCCAAAACATTCTAGGTTTCTGTGATTATCTTCCATGCAGCAGAGGGAAAAAGAAGATGTTGTAAGTAGCATGAAGTAAACACAACTCCCAGGTGACTTACATAAACACGCCAGTAATTAGCCTTGAAATCACCTGCTCAGCCTGGTTTCATATGAAATGGGGATATTCTATCTTTGACTCAACTTTATTTTAATTCTGTACATAAATAAGCTATTCTGATTCTCAGAAGATGCTAGGGCATAGCACAAGGCAATACTGTGGCAGATTCTTTTGCATCTCATCATGAAAAGAATGAAGAATTTGCAGCAGATGATGGGGAGGGGGGGGCATTGAAGAGGTTAAAGGTTTCCCTTGCAAGAATGAACACTTTGAAAATAGACCTCAAGACCACTTCTCAGCTACACGCCAGTTTACTATTTTAGACAGAAAACCCGTATGTTGGCTTTAAAACAGACATTTTACTACCTTGCAACTATGGTGATTGAAAAGGAAGAAAAAGTATAAAAGTAAGAATAGATAGATACACTACAGGGCTAGATTTTTACTTCCTGATTTAAAAAAGTCTTAATTTAGAGTGCAATAGTTCAGTTGAAAGGGACCTACAACTATCATCTAGTGCAACTACCTAACCTCTTCCATATGGAAATAACTGAAAAAAAAAGGAGTGAATCACCAAGCAACACCAACAACTACCTCTAACCTGGAGAAGCAAAATCCCTGTCACTTTGAATTTCATAAAGAGAAATTTATCAGATTGAACCTCAATGAAAATCACTGGATCCTGAGAACAAAACTTTCGTGATCATTGCCATCCTTCAAAAAGTCTTGCAGGCCACCACACTTCTTTCACATACACTTTTGAAAAGAAAATGCATATTAAACAATTTAGGGGGTCATTGCATATCAGCAGCAGGAAACTCACCCTGGCCCTAAGCCCATCCACCCTTCGAAAGACCATGGCTGGAGAACATAGACACAGTCATACCTTTAGCAGTGAGACAAGAGGCAACATCCAGGTCCTGCCTGGCTTTTAACTCCTCAGTTACTGCTGACATCAGTTAATGTTTCACCAACATTTGGGGCTTTTTAGTTCATTTCTCTTTGGACAAAAACATAAATGAAAGCTCAATACCTCTGGTCATTTGTCCCAGCTATGAGTCATAGGAAGGTATTAATTATTTAAAACCCTTTGCTGTTATGGCAAATATCCCTTAGATTTTTTTTTCCCACCTCTTTACTTTTTGACATATTAATGAAAATAGACTGCTGATTATTTAAAATCTGAGCACAGAAGTGCTGCTGATTTGGTGAGTCAGTTACACTTAAAGAAGCTAATACCATTTTGGCTTGAAAATTAAGAAAGTAACATTAGAGACCAAAATAGTATTTTTAATCTCATTTTCACTGCAAGAATATATGTATTTGAAGTCATCTTATCATTTCTTTCTTTAATTGCAAATCACCCTAAAACACTTTAAAACCTGAATAGGTCATACAACATTCATAAATATGCAGAATTTGGGCCAATGAATGTTTAAAATCTTACAGATTTAAAAGCCTTTTTCCCAGATTGGCAGAGCAATAAAAAGGATAAGTACGTGTAAGAAAGGTTAAAGATCACTCAGATTTGTCTTCTTTTTGAATACCTTGCCTGGAGAATGTTCAGCAATAGTCTCTGATCTCCAGGTATGTTTCCGGCAGTTAGGGACCAACAGAAGATTTTAACATTTTAAACAAAGCAGAAAAGAGGAAAAGTGAATATGACAGTGAAGAATAAAGCTATTTATCAATATTTGCTCTTATAAAACACCTTTGAAGGATATTATAATAAAAATATCGATTTTATTTTGCCACATTAGTACATTTATAAGTCTATCAATGCAGTAGCATGTGTTCTTTATGTTTATATTGTCATTACACTACAGTCTGTAAAGAAGAAAGGTTTAATACAACAAACATGTAGAGGCAAATGGTGTACATTCATATTTTTACTATAAAATTGGGCAGTCTGGGTCCTACAAAAACCATCCCAAATGCTCTTCTTTTCCCTGCAGACCTCTGTCATTCCCACAGGATTAGAGAAACATTTGGTACAAAACATGAGGCAGATCAGTAAATGGCAAAATAGGAACAGAATAATATACAAAATGACAGTGAGACAATAAATTTCCTGAGCCTGTTTTAGTGCATCTAAATTCTGTCTATCCGTTGGATTTGGACAATATCTTGACAGATTTCCAAATTTATTTTCCCAGAGTTCAAGCTTTTAAAATTAATATCACCATCTAATAAACATATCTGTAGTAGTGTCTCAGCTGCAAATATGACTTAAGTATGAAAGATTGGAGGAGAGGATAGGGAGAGGAGAGGAGAGGAGAGGAGAGGAGAGGAGAGGAGAGGAGAGGAGAGGAGAGGAGAGGAGAGGAGAGGAGAGGAGAGGAGAGGAGAGGAGAGGAGAGGGGAGGAGAGGGGAGGAGAGGGGAGGAGAGGGGAGGAGAGGGGAGGAGAGGGGAGGGGAGGGGAGGGGAGGGGAGGGGAGGGGAGGGGAGGGGAGAGGAGGGGAGAGGAGAGGGGAGGAGAGGGGAGGAGAGGGGAGGAGAGGGGAGGAGGGGAGAGGAGGGGAGGGGAGGGGAGGGGAGGGGAGGGGAGGGGAGGGGAGGGGAGAGAGGGGAGGGGAGAGGAGGAGAGGGGAGGAGAGGGGAGGAGAGGGGAGGAGAGGGGAGGAGAGGGGAGGAGGGGAGAGGAGGGGAGAGGAGGGGAGGGGAGGGGAGAGGAGGGGAGGGGAGGGGAGGGGAGGGGAGGGGAGGGAGGGGAGGGGAGGGGAGAGAGGGGAGGGGAGAGGAGCAGAGGGGAGAGAGGGGAGGGGAAGGGAGGGGAGGGGAAACAGTCATCAGGCTATCCCAAGAAAATAAAAACACTCAACTGGGCACAGAAATGAATCAGCACTCTCTAGTATTAAAATATCCATTAACAAACATCAAGATGTCAGTAAATTCATTTATATATTATGAATAGATACAGCTGAGCTAGCTCTAAGCAGTTCATCCTGAGAGAAAGATGGGATGGAATTCTGGTAATGATTTTTTTTAAAAAAGTTTACTTTTATTTGCTCCATGTCAATAAGAATTTAAGTCAAGTCTCACACAATTAAAGCAATATAATGCTGCACAAGTTATTGAATTTGTGCTGGACTACTCAATAGCCTGTATATTACAGTGTAGAAAGGATGTATTGTATCCTATCATTCTAAAGAATAGAGAAACTGAAAAGAGCATTATTGCTGCAAATAGAAAGTATAACTATTTTAACTATAGAGGGAAAATTAATTCCACTAAAGTTATAAAATATATTTTCTACTAATATAAAACTATAATATTTGTGTGCACAATTTCTCATAATCCAGGTCAGAATCACAGTTTTTTTCTAGGAAAACTCAGTCATTTCTCTTGAATAGTCTTGATCATCCTCTGTATATAAGAAATTCCTCAACACGGAAACCTTCCTTCCTCCCTGTGAAAGAGTAGAGGCTGAAATATCTATCTCAAGTTAAAGAAAAGATTAATTAATATGATACTGAAGTTGATTGAGGGAGGGGAGGTGTAAGTAGATCTGTTAGAAGGATTTATGAAGCTAATAATGCTCAGGACTTCCAGTTTAAATTGCTGTGTGGTACAGATGAATACAGCAAATACTCAGCATATATTGAAATTACTTTCATAGATTAAAACCAATTAGAAGATAGCTATTGTTGTGTTGAGTTTTTAAAAGAATCTTAAGAAACAGTGTAGAAAGATTCAACTGGAAAGTAAAAATGTTGGCAATAAATTTGCAGATGTAGCAAACATTCACTTTGCCTTGTTGTTAGTCTGCTATTCTCTGTTTAAAGAATAATGGTACAAGGACAGCTGCTGAAGAATTACACAGTACTATGGTAGGAACATTTAAGTACTATCCTACAATCGTATCAATCACAACAAAACTCCACAGTTTAATGGCAAGTGCTTAAGAGATGTATATTTACTGTTCAAGCCTTAAGGTAAAAATTCTGATCTGTGAAGTTTAACTAGGAATTTGAAATTGTAGATTCTTTTAAGTTCTACATTTAACCTGATAAGAACATACACATACAGAAAAATTCTAGAGATGTATTTCGCAGGTCATTGGAGGTGCTCACTTTGTGATGACCTTCTGCACATGAGACAGCATACTTATCCACAGAGACCTTCTATGTTAGTATTAATACTTCTCATCACTACGCACATAAGCTAGGAACAAATCTTCAGCTTCTTTTCTCTGTCAAAGGCTTCAGGAGACATTGTCTCTATTCCTCATTGAAGGGAAAGTGGGTGGGCAGAGGCAATCCATCCCAACAGAGTCTCTAGATCAAGCTGCAGGGAGGACACAAGGTTTCTTTCCAAACAGCTCAGAGAGGCTTAGATCTCTCCTAGGAATATCAGTACTGAGCCCAGACCTCTCTTGAGTCAAGTTTAGAGTAAAGCTTATGTACAATGGCAGAGATGGGAACAGCATTGGCCCACATAAGACATGTGAAAGAGTGCCACCATCAGAGGAGTGAATTCCAGGAGCTCACACATACAAGAACTATCTTTTGGTTTCAAGGGAGCAGCCTTGCAGCAAGCTGGGTTTGAGGATCATGTGCTCTGCAGTTATGGCTTCTACACCCGTTCAGCAAGTATCGGAATACTTGCCAGGAAAAAAAATTAACTTTGTGTGTATGCACACTCACTGAGCAGTGTATATGTCACTTCACTTGAAGTTCACCAGGGAATGAGAACACTGGAAAGATGCTCCACTTCACTTTTGACTAACAATGTGGGAAACAAAGAAGTCTAATAAAACTGAAGGTCACAGTGGCCACAACTAATATAACATTTGTGAGCTAACTACAGAAATTATTTTTATTTAATATTGCTAAATATTACTAATATTACTAATAGTTTAACGTTTATTTTAAAAAACTTTCTTTCTTCTTTCTGCATCATATTTATGATATTTTAACTGAAAATCCTTGCAATTACTTTAGAACTTTATTTCCATCCAAATGTAGGCAGATAACTACTCATCAAGAAAAACTCCAATAATCTGAGAAGCAAATATTAAATTTCTCATTTTCAACATAATTAAACTGAAATTTTAAAATTACAATAAACATTTTCTTGAGTAAATATTGAACAACTCTGGACAACCATATGGTTACCAAAGCCCCCAAATTACTGCAATTATTATAAAGTCAGTATTTAATTTGAAATCAATATCTCTTTGTATTACAAAACAACTTTTGTAAGCAAACATTTAAACAACAAATTTTAAAAAATTAAAATTGAAGTTGCTAAGGTAGCTCAATCAAAGATTGACCAAATCCTTTTGGCAGCATTACACAGCAATCACTCATGTAACACCCTCTGCATCTTTCTGCAAACTAAAGAATTTGGTGCTGATTTTCAGCGCTTAGCCATCTCTCTTGAAGGCAGCTAGGAGCAGCAATTGTCTTTGCAGTTATTTTGATCACTGTCTTAGCTGACCATGTGTCCAGTAAAGGGTTCATTTCTCTTCTGAATTCCTTTCCATACTGAAGCAGAATTATCCTATCACATCAGTGGGAATTACAACAAGTTTCATAGGCAATCAAAACCCAGGTGCTTCCATTATTTTCATCTCAATACAAGAATCAAGACCATTTCTGCCAGGTTACTCTAAAGTGGCTTAAGCACTAACCTGCAGCAGGGCAGCATTGATCCTAGAGTTCCTTGGTCCCAGGTATAGAGCTATACTGCAATTAGAGCTCTGCTCCATGGTAAATGTACATTTGCAGGAAATATTTGGACACTTCCATGACAACTGTCCTTATTTCATTACCAGAAACAGCATATTCCTCGCCAACACTCAATTTATTTTTTCTTGGCACAAAATGCATTCACTTTTCACTCTTGCTGCTCCTGCAGCCTTTCTTTCTTGCCTTTCTTTGTCTCAGATGTGGCTTGGCAACTTTCCTTTATTCCAGACCTGCAAACAAGAAAGAGAAGCCTGTCCTAAGGCAAGGAAACCCAGGTTCACATAGGCAGAAGTCCAGCTACAGACAATGTCTCTGCAAAATATGACATAATTTTCTAATGGCTGTAGTACGTCTCAAAAGGAAGCACTGGAAGTGGACTGTAGATATCTAATTAGTGACTTGTTGTCTAGCAACTTCAAATGATCAGTAACTCAACTCCTTTCTAGAGTTTAGAGTGCAAATGCATGTATTTAATCACAATGTATGTATATTGAGAAGATAATTTCCTGGTATATGATAGTTTTGAATATATTAATTACATATTAATTACAGTTGTTACTTGCTTAACATGCCTGAGTTAAGAAATTCCTTTAATATATATATTTACATTGCATGAATACCACTCCTGAAGTCTGGTAATACTGAGTAATGTAAAATAGCCCAAAGGGGACTGGCAGATATGTTTGATTATACTTCAGCTTTTTTTTTAATTATTTAAGGCAGAACCTTTCCTAAGCAATCTGCCTAAAATGTTACATTACCCTCAGTGAGCCAAAAACTTAATTAGAAATCTTGCACAAAATCTGTATCACCACGCCACCAGACACGTGCAGCTTAGAGTCCGCCTCTTGATGTAAGTATTTCAGAAACCCTGAGGACCAGGGTCTCCTGGTTGCACCACTCAGTGTGGTAACATGTGAACTCCTGTCCTACTAATGGCAAAGTGAAGCTACCACCTTGGGAAGGCTCCAGTGCTTGCTGTGCAGTGGGTAGAGGGAGGCAGGGGCTGATGCAAACCTGTGTAGGGGGATCTGCACGAGCAAAGCCCAATGGAAATCTTGAGAAGAGCATTTGAGCAGTGCACACTGGATTTCAAGGGAACAAGACACACTGCATGTAGATTATAGGGAGGTTGCACAGCCCAGGGTCTGGATTACCATCCTCCAGGTATCCTGAGAGGAGCCTCTTCCCAAGCAATACGATCTTAGAGCCATGCAGGAAAAGCTAAATCCACCCTCCTGACAGTAGGTGTTTTCTGTTGACATTAAATGAAGTATTTTCTTACCTTTTTCAGGCTTTATAACCAAAAGATTTTGTTTCTCCTATACCTTATTTTCACCTGTAAGTAAGACTACGTGTTGATTATCATACAAATTTGAAAAAAATTCAATATCCCATCACTTCAGATTTGGTAATCAGGTTGTTCAGAATCAACTACCGAGACCAAGTTGAAATAAGCAAGACAAAATATTAAATATTTTTCAGTGATGTCAGGTATATTAGCAGTTAACAGTGATATACATACATTTCTATGTCCCTTTGTGAGGACATATACATACAACAAAACACAGGTAAGGCTGGATCATTGGCTAAATTAAGTTAGCAGATACACTGATGGCAGTGAAGACATTTGCATGGGCTTTTGCATCTGTCAGCAGCCATCTCTACTTTTCCACGAGTGTTTCCTCTCTGTTTGCATGGCTTTATTTGTTACTACACACCCCACATGGCTGTTTCTTCAGGATGCTATTTAGGCTAAATAGAGAGAAAAAAATTGCATAAGTTGTCTATCATGTGACACAGATAATTTCATGATGTGTCTTTGATCTATCCTACCTCACTATAAGGCACTCTAGAGTCAGTTAGCTGGCTTATTCTTCCTCTCTTCCAGGGGTATGTTGACGATTAATTCCTTAGCAATAGCAAAGATTTTTACAACCAGTTTTGTAATATAGAGTTGCATATGTATTTGAGAATGATGCAAATCCTTATCAGTTCTCTGATTCTGTACAAATTACTTGAGAACATGCTTACCCTGCAGCCATCATGATCCTGAAGCCGAAGGATATCTGTTGCAATGCTAAGGCAGGACTTCACAAAACATTCCCTTTATTTTTCACATCATTTAAACAGCCATAACTATGCTGTTCACTACATAGCATTCAACAGACGTGTTTTTTCAAACACAGAAATTCAGCAAACCAGATACCTACATACTCTTTCCCTGTGAGCAGAAGGAAACTATGTGGTCTTGTGCTGCAGTACCTGCAAGCTCACCTGGCATCCCCTCATCAAAATGTATTCTGTTCAGGTTAAGATCCAATAGCACTTAGCTCTTTGGAGTTCTGTATTACATTTCATCAAGTTGTCTGACTTCTAAACCCTTAAAAAGCTCTGCTGGGCAAGGTGTGAGATGTAGAGCCCTTCTGTCAGCAGAGCCAGTTGTCTGGCAGCACAAAAGAATATTTCTGAGCACCACCATCTAGAAGTAAAATGACTGTAATTTGCTCCTACAGAATTTCCCCAGCTCCCCTCTGTTTCCTACAAATTACATCCATGAATGGTGATAACAGGGGAATACTGAAGAATAAAAATTAAATTCATCAACCTCTTTACACTTATCATTATAATTAATCATTATTTAATACAGTTCATTATTCTAATGGCTGTACCACCAATGCAGGATTAGGAGGAGTTGCAATTTGAACAGGGACGGGGAACAGGAGGCTGTAGTGGCAAATGGTGGTAGCATCAACGGTGGAGAAGAGTTACTGCAGTCCATTTTGCATCTGATATTCGAAAAAGTGAAGTATGCAGAATATGCTACCACACGCATACACTTCTTATTTCTCTGGTAACTACAAAAAGAAGCAGAATGTTGGTGTTCTGCCTTTATGACAATAAAGAACTAAAAAGAGTAACTGCAAAGAACTGTTTTCTTAGTGCCAGTGTTTTCTTATTATATATAATCATAATGCCATTTGACATTTAGTGCATAATACAGATTGACATCAGCTTGAGGAAGATCTCATGCCTTTCATTGCCACATTGCAATGCTGTCAGCACAGAAAAGAGGCCAGAATTTTAACAGGAGATTTAAATGTATTGGATCCTAGTTCACAACTCAGAGGCATGGTGTGATCAGTTTATCAACTTATTTATAATGTCCTATGCAATTCTGGCCAAATTAACAAATACATAAAATATTCCTTGACTAATGAAAAATAAGATTAAGAGGGTAAAATATCATTATCACACCATTAAAACTGAGACATGTGGCATATAGAAAGATTCTGGACCAAACATTAGGTTGAAAATCAGTAGAGTCATATCTTAACCACCTCAGAGAGGTCTGCCCAGATTGTGGACAAACACCAACCACAGACACATCATGCAAACTGGAGCTGTGAGGAATCTTAGTTCAAATACTATATGGAAGCAGTTGCCCGGCCTCCAGAACCAGCTCCCCAAATCAAAAAAGAACAGGTGTAATGGGAAAGGGACTTGCAGGCAGGAATCAGGGAGAGGGGAAGTAGCGTGTTTGGTATGAGCCAGTTCATGCTCAGTGTCCAAATGGTAGCAAAGAGTGTCAGACATGGCAGGGGAAAAGCACCAGAGAGGAAAATAGTGCTGTGAAGCACCAGCTTAAAACTTAATGCACTTCAAAACGTGAGGTTCTGC
Source organism: Coccyzus lansbergi (assembly GCA_033558105.1). Lineage (NCBI taxonomy): Eukaryota > Metazoa > Chordata > Aves > Cuculiformes > Coccyzidae > Coccyzus > Coccyzus lansbergi. The sequence continues at coordinate 1,067,526 of JAUMJK010000694.1, forward strand.
CTTTATACTGAGTTGTGATGCAGAGACTGCTATAATGAAGTACTAAAGATTCCAGACCACTTCCAATGTAATTCTACATGATGGACTCCAAGGAGCATTTACCAGACTTTTAAAAAACAAAGCAGTAAATGAAGAGAAAAATATTCCTTCATAAAGAACAGTAATAAAACTGAATCCCTGCAGAATGGCTTTGTTAGATATACCCTCTGATAATAAAACATCTTAAATGATTCCACCCCTCAGTGTGCATACAGCCTTTAATTTAACCCATTGAGACTGACTGAATTTGTGCTAATACCCTTGCTGAGAGACTGGAAACCAACTGCTGCAAGAAAAGCAATTAGTAAGAGGACATAAAGCCCAGTTTCTGGTTTCCTGGAGAGTAATGTAGACTAATGCAGAGTGGAAAAAAAATTGCAAGTGGAATAATTCTATTGTCAGTAAGAGCAGACATGAAAGAGCTAAACAAAAAAAAAAACTATATAGAGGAAATAACAACAAAAAAAAACCCTTCATTGCCTACCCCATTAAAAGGCAAAACCCAACAGCAGTAAAGAAAATTACTATAAATCCTTGTTTGCATGTTTCAGATGCTTCCTTGTTCTCAACTTTAGCAATAACTAGTTTGATACTGGCATCTGTCTATAGACATGCAGTTCATTTGTCCTCAACACTGAAATCTTTCCTGTTTGTTTATTTATACTAGGAGAATCTATATGAAGTACAGAAAAGAGGTAAGTGACAAAATTGTGAGGAATACATGATAAGGGCAGGATAAAGTATTCCTGAGTCATCCCAAGAAGTCAGTAGCTCATTCGCAGCTACCAAGTAAAAGAGCAAACAAGCTTATTACCCCCAGGGTACATCAGCTATAAATAGAACTGCCTCAACCTTTGCATGCCAACAAATGCAGACATCATCTCTCAGCAAACAGATACTTTCTGGGTATTATCAGTTAAACCATAAAACTCCTGAAAGTTAAGGCAATCACTGGGTCACAAAAGGAGTGGGGTTTTGTTTGAAAAGCTGAGGCTTCTTATGGATTTTTTCACAGAAAATTTTTCTCAAACTGAGAGAGGGGTCATGCCAGAAGAGCTAATCACTCAGCCGTGGGAAGAGCAGGTCAGATGGCTCTTTCTGTACAGAAAGCCTCAGTTTAAAGTCTGATGATGTGCCATAAAATGGCAACTTATTTTTTCAACCAACCTTTCTCCCAAAGAAATAATCATCATGCTACCTTTTCTGAGGCTAATGACTCTTCAAACTTAAGATCAGTGTGGGTGGATGAGGTACTGAGGGGTATGGTTTAGAGATTGGTGGGAATGGTTGGACTCAATGATCCGGTGGGTCTCTTCCAACTTGGAGATTCTATGATTGAAGGTGAAGTAAAGACCTTTAAGAACAGTCAGTTTTGTTTTGGGTTGTAGGAATGATTTGAATTATTTTATTGAAACATAGCCTGGAAACATCTCGCAAAAACAGAACATAAAGTTGTGAAGGCTTTCCCTCCCATTTTAAACATGGGTTTCAGGTGTAAGGCAGATCTCAGAAAAAAACCCACTATGTCAGAAAAATAGCGTTTGACTTTGGAAAACATCCTCTTGCTTAATCTTAATTCTAGTGATTACTTAGATGTTTTGAGATTTACTGGAGATAAAGATTACAGTAAATAGCACAGTTGTTCTTATTTTCAATGGGCAGAAAGCAAGCAGAGATTCTTTTCATTTCACTTGTCATTAATATCTTGCTTCAGAGATTCCACAAAGAAACCTGCTTTGGCTGCCAGCATTGATATTCAGAAGAGCAACTTCTGTGAGCTTTGTATGGTGTCTATCATTGACTTTTCAATCCAGTATCACAAGTCGCGATGTCTTTTAGCCTTAGGAGAAAATAATAAGATAAGGAGGTTTAGGTCTGGGTTGTTAACTGCTTTCCCCCCACAGATTGTGAGCATTTATTAACCCTCTACAACTGTGGTGATCCAAATAGTAGTGAAGCTCAGTCTGTCAGCATGAGAGAAAATTATATTAAGCCTAAAAAACAGAGCCTCCAAAACAGAAGATGCAGGATCTGGGCTCTTCTGCAGTGTCCAGACTTAGGTGTTCAGCAGCCACTCAGGAGCAAAGTGGTAGGACTACTTGTAGCAATTAAGGCACAGACCTAGTTGATGAGTCAACAAATGAGATCAACTTTATTGTGAGGGTGCAAACCTTATATAGTGCTTCTGTGTCCAGTAACAGCTGCCCCAGTGAATTTCTACCTGTGAGAATTCCACAGTGCAGTGACAGTGTGTAACCCCCTGTTTTCCACAGATGTACCCCTTATCTTCATGTTTTCCACCTAGTGCATTCCTTTCCTATTAACTCATGGGTCTTAATAAAGATTCCAAGGTTTCAGCAAGCTAGCAAGCATGAGAACATTGGCTGTTTTTCTCCCTGCTTGCCACTGATATTGCAGGTACACCAAGGCATCAGCCACTTGCCCCAGCATACACACAATACAGGAATCTTTATGCCTGCAACTACCATGCAACCTCAGGAGGTGGAAAAATTTCTTTTCCTCTAATCAAGGCCACGCAGTCTCCTAAAGACCTTTCTGTGGCCTTTCCAGTGGATGTAGCAGTTATAGGAATTGCACATGTTGCTTATTCTACTTTTCAGGTGAAAGCATGGCCCTGCTAGTATAGGAAAGGGGGCAGGTCTCCACCTCCCATTGTATTTCGCTGGCAGGAAAATTTCTCTTGTCATGTCTTGCTGCCTTTTTGTCGTCTTTTCACCAAACCACTCTGTCAGATCTCTGGTTTCTGTCTTGTCTCAGATAAGTCTTTTTTTGCAACTGAATGAGAGAAAAGTAATAAAAATGCAGGGCTGGAAAGGACTTAAAGTCCTATCTCATCCATCCTTCTGCAAGAGTAAATTATAACCAAGCCAATTCTAAGAAATGCTTGTTTCTATAATTTCTTTAAATAGCTTGTTCTGGTGCACCATTGCCTGCTAGTTGGAAACTTTCTTATCAATTCTTTCATTTCCCTGAAACACTCAGTTTTGTCTTGTACTATCCTACCAGACTTAGTCATTCTTTCCTTCTATAATAAACTTTGATAGATTAGAAAACAAAACAAGTTCTTACGGGTTTGTTTATTCAGCTTTTTCTCAAAGGACAGCTTTTCTTACCACTATTGTTGGTTTTCCTTAGATTCTGTCTCCTGGCATGTTTTTTCCTGTGAGTGTGCTCCTCAAAACAAATAGGGCAGCTATTTGAAATAAGGCTTCCCTGTTTCCAAGATGACAGTAGCTGTTGCTCTCCACAGCAGCAACATGCTGTTGACTCATGTGTGAGTCCCTCTAAGCTCTCTACAGATTTGTTCCTGCTGGACGCCTGCCCGGAGTTATTACCAGTTCTATAACATCGAAGTTAATTTTTCATCTTTCTGTGCCACATATTGCAGTTGTCCTCTCTGCAGTTCATCTTCTTCATGTCATTTCTCCAGTTTACGAAACTTATTTGTCATCCAAACCTTTTCCTACTTCAGAGGGGCTCTCAATTTTGTGTCAACTTTCACAGAATCACAGAATCACAGAACAACCAGATTGGAAGGGACCCATCGGATCTTCTAGTCCAACCATTCCTATCTAACACTAAACCAAGTCCCTCAAGACCTCATCCACCCGTGTCTTAAACACCTCCAGGGAAGGTGACTCAACCACCTCCCTGGGCAGCCTATTCCAATGCCCAATGACCCTTTCTGTGAAAAACCTCCTCCTAATCTCCAGCCTAAGTCTCCCCTGGCGGAGCTTGAGGTCATTCCCTCTTGTCCTGTCCCGTGTCACTTGGGAGAAGAGGCCAGCTCCCTCCTCTCCACAACCACCTTTCAGGTACTTGTAGAGAGTAATGAGGTCTCCTCTCAGCCTCCTCTTCTCCAGGATAAACAACCCCAGCTCTCTCAGCCACTCCTCATAGGGTCTGTTCTCCAGCCCCTTCACCAGCCTCGTTTCAAGTCACTGCACACAATTTAGAACAGATACCTTTAATGCTCATTTGAATTCTCTCCTAGAGAGCTCTCCAAGTGTCTTGCTTTTTAACTTATGTGCTCATTTCATCTCGACTTAATTTTTTTGTATCTGTTTTTCAAGTCTCTCATTATTACAATGGCATTGGAGACAATGGGAAGAGAATCACCAGTGTGCATTTCTACCCATCTAGTTCAGTAACCCAAGTAGGACAGATAATTAAGTGGCACTGGTATAATTTATTCTGGAAAAATATGTGTTGGCTTCCACCTCTAGTTTTATTGGCATCTAGTTTCTCTTGAAACAGTTGAAAACTACTGGAACAAATATTACACTGCATACTATAAGCAGACAGACTGCTATCTTTCTACTGATGACAGTCTTAGAGACTCCTTCACCTAACTTCAAGAACTTTTCTCTTCATTTTTTCCTGAACGGTCTCCATTTTTCATAATAAGAAGTTAAATATCCCAAGAGTTGTCTTGCATGAAAAAAATCAGTCTATTAAACTCCGATATATGTTAAAAAAAAGAGCATTAGATTACTCTTTTCTGTGACAGTTTCAGGCTGCTGTATACAAACTATGAATCAGATTTGAGTTTATGAATTCTATGTCTAACCTAGCAATGCAATAGTGTACATGGTACAGCTGCTGGAGAGAAATCACAGAATAAAAACCAGTTTACAGAAAAGACCCTAATTTCTACAAATCACCGCAGCCATTGAGGACTTAGGAGGAAACCTACAGAATTTGATGGAAAGGAGTTTCTTTCTAGCAGACTAAATATCATTAGAAATTAGCAGTTTGACTTTCAAAAGGCCATTCAGAAAGGTAAGGGAAGATGGCTACAGAAAAGGAAAACAATACTTTAGACAAAAAAGAATGAAATGGAAATTGGAAGAGGGTAGCATCTAGGGCATCTGCAGAGCAAAGAGTGCTCACAGTCATTCAACACCAGTGACAATGGCTGGGCTCTACTAAGTCTGAGCTGCAAAGTTAGCACATGCTTTGAATAAAATTAATGGTAATTAAACATTCTGAACCAGAAAAAGAGAGCATGGGAAATTCATGGCTCTTCTGTGTCATAGAGGGCATCCACCTTTTTATCTCTTCCAAAATGCTGATATAACAGCTTCATTTTTTCCCCATTTTCACAACTACATGAATGAATCTATTTACCTCCTACAGTTCACTCCTTTCAGGCCCTTATTTTACAATCTACAGCAAATCAAATCTGGCCTTCAGTTCTTCTGTGCCTGACATGTCCCAAGAATATATGTATGGTTCTGATAAGCAGGGTAAATATCTTTCTTCTACTGAAAGTGAAGTAAGCACGTAATCTGTGAGTTCACTGTTTTATGATAAACTGAGATCATCAGTAACTTAGCATTTAAAAAAAAAAAGGGGTGATAAAATTCAGTGTCATTGGTGATCTGATAACTAACTCATATTTTACGTTCCCACTCAAAAGCATGTTGGTGTACACCTGGTCACTGTCAGTCTGCAGTCATCTCACATTGAAAGAAATGCCTCTGATATCTCCAAGCCCCTTTGACAAAAAGCACTATTAGACCAAAGGAACACTGCAAAATCATTATGAAGCATTTGTGTTGAATTCATGTCCAGATGCACAGATAAAGACATGAGCCAAATTGCATACTCCATGAAGATTAAGTTCCAAAAGAGGAAGGAACACCAACAAATGTGAAAGAAAGGGATAACACAACAGAAGCAGCTAATACTGGACTCATGGAGGTTGAGTGTATTGAGCACGTGACGTATAATGTTAGGTCCTCACTATTCTCTGCAGGGTTAAGGGGTCCTCAGGAAGTCCTTGAATTCACTGTTTCACAAACAGCTATTATAAACAATGACGAAGTGAGCCATTTTACCAAAGCACAGCATTTTTTCAGATATAACTGTGCTAGACACACATTATTAAAGCCTTATCTACATGAAGCTAGGCATAAATCTGCAATCTGGCCATCCTGGAGAAAGTATTTTGGAATTGTGCATCAAAAAACTATCCAGAACATCCTTCTTGCTTATCACACCTCACATTCCTTGTTTTCTACTGAATTCTGCCTGCATTGCCAAAACAACTTCATATATCAAGGCATATTTGTTACTTTCCACGGTTTATAGCTGATGTAAAGATAGGTTCAGGGTCTTGAGTAGACACGGTGGAGGTGAGAATGAATGACTAGATCAGTTAATTAAAACTGTTCCATGAAACAAGACAACCTAAAGGGCAAAATGATAATTTTTCAGCAATTTAATGTGTTATTGTGATCAGAATTGCATTCTACACTGGATGAGAGATAATTTTCAAATTAAAGTACCACTGGAGTATCAAAGCTTTCAATATGTGAAGTGTAATTTTTTTTCCTATCTGACAGTGAAGCATATTTGATCTTATTTGAATATGATTCTAACTCAGTTATAATTTTTTTTGTTTGAGATTTACCCTTGAAAGATTAAGAGGATTTTAATGAGTTTTCTGGCAAAAATCAGGACTTTCTTTTTTTTCTTTCCTTATCTTATCAATATTAGCATGCTCTACCCTGGTCATAGCTACAGACACTGAGCTCACAGTAATTCTATCTAATTGTCTACATCTAGGTTTGAGAGACAAACCCAGCTTTTCATCTGCCATTTAGACATGGAAAGCATTATTACCACCTACGAGACACCAGCAACACAGTGGAAAACACAGATGTAATCCTCTTTCAAGATAATGTTAGTTTCATTTCCACAAAAGGTGGATTCCATCTGTTTATTCTGAAGGCTTAAGGAGGTTGAGTCAACACTGCACTGAGCAGGGTCTCAGGATACCTGCTAAGGCTGGATTTCATCCAGTTTGGAGTACAGTTTTGGCTAGGTACTTCCAACAGTACTTCTTCCACAAGTTTATGACGTCCTACTTCCCCATCTGTGATTTTATGGGTTTGGTACTGTCAGTCTTACCCTGAAGAGGATGCACTCTTTCATGACATGGTCTGCAAAGACCTGTCACCTGGTGTGACCCTCCAGAGGACACTTGTTCTTCCCAGCAGCAGTGGCTGCTTCCTCTAGGGCAGCTTAATGGTATTCGTATTCTTGTGGGGTGAACAGAGGCCCTGGATCAGGGAGCTGCTGGCTGATGTGAGCTATTTTGTATCTCTTAGAGGAGAAGAAACTTCAGTATGAAAAGCAGGTATATGCAATGAGAACATGAATCTCTGCAAAGCAGAGATTATAGCAATGTACCTATAAGAGTCAAATATTAAAAAAGAAAAATCCTTTCTGCCGAGAAGTACCTCAAAATAGCATTAAATCCTTCATGACATTTTACCGAACACTTTTTTTTCAATTTACTTCCAGTCTTAATCTCTTTAGTATGCATCCATTTTTTGAAATGGTATTTCTCACCTCTGGAAATTCTTGCATCCACCTGCAGGTGTTCATCCCATGGGACTCTACTGGCATTCTGACAGGTTTAGAAGAATTTAGCAAAGGAGCTACTTGCCATGTGATGTTGCCTAAAAATCTTGTAACTATGATTATTATTCATGAGATTACTGTCCCCCATAGATTAAATATAATCTCTATATATTTGACTTTTCCAGCGTAAGTCATCTTCTGTTTATCAGTATTATCAGTTACTAAAGGAGAACATGAAAGATAATATCATTTAAACAGCAGCTTATGATGGAAAAAAAAAAAAAGAAAAAGCTATCTCTTTTCAAAATCAATCTCTGTGTCAATGTTGTATCTTTTAGCTGATGGATATATTACAGGAGATGCAGTAAAAGAGCAAATGCCAAATGCACTGCTGTCTTTCTAGACTTTGGAATGATGTGTTTGAACCCCTTCCTGTGACAGGTAGGGAACAACAAAGTCTAAGCAGAAAACCGGTGTGTCTTCCTCATTGGGAGAGCACTTCATCCCTGAGGAAAAGCCTATCAGAACTCAGCAACCCAGGCTTCAGCTGTTCAGAAAGGCAGAAAGGACTCTGATCTTTGAACTGTAGTGATACACAGCCCAAACCGCCAGCCTTCCTTGATCATTGTTGCAATAAATGCACTGTATAAGTGCCATAAAAATGATATATCCAAGTATTTTGGCAGCTTCCCTTGCACATCAGCTGGGCAGACAGCAGTTCCCCTACACTTAACTGTTCTTCCCTCGGTACTGGCCATGATGGTACCTGTTCTGCTCTGGCCTTCATATGCTGTTTCCCTACAGTGGTATTTTCTGGTCTATTTGCTGAAGAGTGCCTGGGACCTTGCCTCTGGCCAATATGTTTCATCTCTGTCTCGTGTCTGAGATCATACCGTGGGCCCCAGAGGAGTTATCTGCCTCCTGTGGAAAAAACATGTGCCTGCAAAGGCTAATGGCAGTTTTCATGGTTTGCATGCAGACAGACCTTCATCCACACTGTGGTATAAGACCCACCAGTAAACCTGAAGAACAATGGACAACATTCACAAAGAAGATGAAGACTCAATGGTTCTCACAAGCTGTTCTCCGCACTTCACTTACTATCACCCTAGGTGCTGAATTTGGTGATTTTTCATCCTTCATTTATCTTCCTCAGTAAACTCCTTAAGACCTCACTTGCTGAGATCCTGTTGCCAACTTCTTTGTAGGCATTGTCCACATAGCCTGAATAATGGGAGAGCATGTGGCTTGGACAAACTTAAAGAAAATGCCTTGCTATTGCCAGTGAAACCTACTCCATTTTTACACGAAAGAGAACCCTGAAAAATGTCTGACTTATTTTGTAAGCCTTCTTCCCTCCATCAAGGTGAAATACTAAGTATTGTGGCTGGAGAGTCCTGGAGGGAACTACCCTGGCCTTTGTGAAAATTTTCCTGCAGGAAAATCATGAGGTTTGGCGTTTTGTTTGGTTTGGTTTGGGTTTTTTTTTTGTTTGTTATATTACCTGTGTCCTGTCTCGATGTACTGAATTTATGCCAGAATCAGATGATCTGCCCATTACCAAAATACACTGCCTGTCTGGGAAGGTTCCTGGCACTCCCTAATCACCAAATGGAAAGAAAGAATAGGAAAATGAATATGACCAACTCTCACCATCTCACTCACATAGGCATATATAGACCATCCTGCCCTTTCCAACCACACACAAACATATATAAATGATTTCACACACTCACTCCCTGTCTGGTTCCTAGAAGGGGTTCATTGTTTTATACCTTACATAACTTTAAAATGTCCCATGACTTGTCAGTAAAAAAATGTCCCATTGTTTTCCATTCAGAAAGCCCTTCCCTCTCCTACATACAGATTTCAAGAACACAATTTGGGTATGGTTTCAATTTCTGAATTCAAACAGGTAACCTTTTCATGCCATGTTGATATATGACCTTCCATAACAATTTTGTCTCAACCATTAAAACAAGTTTCTTGGACAACTGTTTGCTATGACCTTCTCTTTCCTCAGTGCCCAAATGTGACAGGTATTCAAGTGTTACATAACATATTTTCCGATATTGTTAACCTACATATTCTCAGAATCCCCAGAACAGAGTAGGAAGAGAAAAGGGCAAAATACTTATTCTGTATCATCTCGTCCATTTAGCTAAGGCATAAGTCATGTGAGGTGAACAAAAGCGAGCTGAAGTCTGAGTCATTAAAGGTTGAGCAAAACTGCCCTGTGAAAATGGAGATGGTAGAAAGGCAGAAAATTTTGAGGTGGAGAGAGATGGAGAGGAACTGCAGTACTGAAGGATGTGATGGAAGTGATGACCAGCTGGATGACCAGCCCAAAGGATGTGATGGAAGTGAAGCAGAGGTACTTCTTTGAACTTCTCAGTGCTCTTTTTCAGAGGGCCTCAGAAGAAGAAACTCCTATATTTTCATTCTTGTCTATCTCTTTATATACAGTTGAACAGACTGTAAAAAGAGCCTGTACGGAACTTAGACACTTTATATATGCTCTCACTTTTTTTTTTTCTTTCTATAGTCCCAAATTCATAACACACCTGCTGCTAATGGTGTTATTATTGGAAAGAGACAGATCAATGAGAGGGAAATGTAGTATACATGTAGGATTCCTGTAGGGAATATCACTATATTCCTCTGTCAAAACTAGAAAAAAGTGGATCTTAGTGTTACATTTCCTCAAATGCACATTGTGCAGCTACTGATGTAACTTTGAAACTCAAAATATTAGTATAACTTCACCAACAATATTACAAAGGTCACGGTAACTGTTCAAAAATAAAACAGAGTCATATCCTTTATCTGGCAGACCTTTGCTATGTTTCTTTGCTAATTTTGTTTAGCACCTTTAATGCCAGCTTCTTTTGATATCAGAGCTATTTTTTGTGTGAAGAAAGCTTCCTGAAAAGCATTCCTTTAAGCTCAGAAGTTCCTCTTTGTCATGAATGATAGTGAAAACACAGATGAAATTGTTATAATAACACATTACATTTAGCAATAGATACTCTTGCAAATATTTCACCCATTACCACTTTGTTGCAAAAAATAATCTATCTTAATCTGCATTAACTGTACAGAAATTCAGAATATTAGATTTGAAATGTATAGGATTCATAGGTTTTCAAATAATCCCCATTATTAAAAACGCAAGGAAGTAATGTTTGACCTTAAATTAACACAGACAGTGGGGCATATTATAATAGTGTATTTTTGTATATAGCAGCACAGTACATTATACTGTTATCTGTTGTGTTTTATTTTAATATAACTGCATGTTTCATGAAGATCTGTTGAGATTAATCAAGAAAAATCTCATTGATGGCAACAGCTATATAAAGCACAAAACGCTCTCTGTGTTACAAAACAGAAGCCCACTCACAAATGGCATTTATTCTGATCACAAATAAATACCTAAATATGATCACACAACAGAAAGAGCAGCAAAAAATGCTCAATGCATTAATGTTTATATTTGATTTCTTGTTGAAAAGCAGACTTTGTAGGACTGAAACTTATATTCCATTTCAGTGATTCCCCTCTAGATGCTTTTACAAACAATGTAAAATTGAGTCTAATCAAGAAATCTGTTCTTCTGAAGTGTGAAAACTATGACTTTGGGTTTTTTTCTTTTTATTAATGACTTTGTACTGCCTGAAGCTGACTGACAAGTAATCCTGAACACAGCGTTTTATCTCAATATTCCTGTCTGATTTAAATTCATGTAAAGTAAACTATCCTGATACACTTTTGAGAAAGAGTGGGGAATAGAAAGTCAGGTACCAGATTTTAGAACCACTACCCTTAGACTGCAGCCAGAAGTCATTCAAAACTGGACCATGATATGCCATCACAATGAGGTTGTGAGTATTTCAATTAAAATTAAACTATCCTTTAAAAATGAAAACAAAATTTAAAGAGTAATAGCCAAAGCATTTCAAGTCTCCTATTAAATACTATTATCTCTCTCTTCCATCCACCTATGACTCAATGCCTTCAGATTCATTTCAGGAAAAACATGATTGGTACGTTTCACTCCTATGAAACCTTCTCCCCATTTTGGTGAATTCATGATGAAATGCCATTTCTATGCATCTCTGTACTGCACCTCAGCAGTTCTTTGTTATAGCTGGATGGCTCAGTCTAAATATCAGGGTATAGGGGAATAGTTCATCTCTTCAACATTAGATACAGCCATGACTCTAGCATCTGCTAATAGTTTAAAAAATCCATAGAAACATAAGATATTTTTCTTTATCTCTGAAAGACAAGTAAACATATCATACAGGGTTTGCATGGCAAGGTTTTGGTAGCATGGAAGCTACAAAGTGATTTTTGAGAGAAGAGGGTAGAAGCTGCTCCTATGTTGAGGAGAGCCAAAGCTAACTGGCTCCAATATAAATCCACCACTTGCCAAGGCTAAGCACATACGTGGCACGGTAGCACTTCTGTGAAAATGTATTTAAGAAGGGGTAGTAATTGCTGGATGACAGCAACCAGGAAGGAAGAGTGAGAATATGTGAGAGAAACAACTATGCAGCTACTAAAGTCAGTGAAGAGAGAGGCGATGCTTCAAGTCCCGCAGTAGAGATTTCCCTGCTACCCATGGTGAAGACCGTGGTGAGGCACTGTCCCCCCGCACAGAGGTTACGAGTGGAGCAGATATCCACCTGCAGCCTATGGAGGACAGTGTGGTAGAGAAGGTGGATGTGTTCAAAGGAGTTTGTGACCCCATGGGAAGCCAACACTGAAGCAACCACTTGGCAAGACCTGTGACTCTGGGGAGACACACCATGCTGGAGTAGGTTTGCTGATAGGGCTTGTGAGCCTGTGAGAGGGCCCATGCTAGAGAAGTCAGCCTCTTAGATGTCACATGCCATGGAAAGGACTCATGTTGGAGCAGTTTGTGAAGTACTGTAGCCCTTGAGAAGGACACACATTGGAGAAGTTCACTGAGGAATTCCTCCAGTCTGAGAGTCGCCGTACTGCAGCTGTGGAAGAGTGTGAGGAGAAAGGATCAGCAGAGAGAACATGCGATGAACTGACCACAGCCTCCATTCTCCCTGCACAACTGGGGAAGGAAGTAGAGCAAAAGGGAGTGAGGTTGAGCCCAGGAAGAAGGGGGAGATGGACAGAAGATATTTTAAGATTTGGATTTATTTCTTATTAACCTACTCTGATTTTGTGGTAATTTAAATTAATTTCCTAAAGTTGTGTCTGTTTTGCCTGTGACAATATTTGCTGAGTTATTTCCCTGTCATTACCTTGACCCATGAGACTTTTCTAATATTTTTCTCCATCTGTCCAGTGGAGGAGGGATATAGTCGCTTGGTCGGCACCAAGCATCCAGGTAAGGTCAACTCACCACACATGTATTTATTTTAACCATGGGACTTTTTTATTTGGTGTACCTGTGTTGTATGTCAATATGTTACCTTACCAAATGCAAGCACCATGGTCAGCCTCCTAAGGCAGCAGAACCAGCTACCAAGATGTGTTACATGAGTGTATTTCAGGAAGACCTGTTGAAATTAATAAAAAACTCACTGATGGCAAGTTGGGACATTTACTCCTAGAAGAGTTCAGATGTGCCCTTCAGCAAGTCTGCTCCCACCACTGCAGGGAAAGGTTGCATAATTACCTGCTTTGAGACACTTTTTAGCCCAATTATATCATAGTTTTCTGGAAGTACAATGACTTTTAGTTCCTCCTGTTTTCTGTCCATGCTGCATGCACTGGTGCAGATGCTCTTCAGCTGGGATATTGATCCCACTAAGATCTTGAGGGGAATAGTCTTAACTCCTAACTCACTGTTGTTTCTAACTTAAATGAAATTATTTTTAATTCATTAATTACTTAATCAATGTTAATTTTATTTTAATTTAATTAATTTTAATTAATTTAAGTTACTTTTTTTGTTTCTAACTAAAAATGTAGTTTGCATCTTTTCTACCATTTGAATTGCTATCCCCCACTTCCTCTGAGGTGGTAGAACAAAGAGTCTTTCCAGCACAGCATCCTTCAGGCACTGGAGTGCCATTCCCAGGCTTTTTTCTATCAAGTCTGGTTTTGTCCCCCATCCTTTTCATATCTCATTTAAAACTCTGTTGATGAGCCCTGCTAGCTTCTGGTAAGCATCCTTTTGCCCCTTGGGAGCATGTGTACCCCATCCTTAGACAGCAAGGCTGGTGCCGTGCAGGTCAATCCATGGTCAGAAACCCCAAAACTTTGCTCCTCACACCAGGATCAGAGCCAGATACATATTTCCTGGCTCTTCCTATTCCTTCTCCCTTGTAGCTGGAATGACAGAGGAGAACACTACCTGTGCACCTAGTCCCTTCAGCTTTTGTCTCAAGTCCCTAAAGTGCCTTTTGATTGCCCTTCAATTTCTTGTTCAGTTTTCATTACTGCCTACTTGGGAAAGTGGGCCTGACCAGAGTTGGAAGTTTTCTTTCCCCATCTCTGATCGAGTCCTCAGCTAGGCAGCTGACTTCCCTACATAATGGGCCCATTCTGCATGTTGGACCTTCTGTATGAGCTTTCCTAATATGTTCAAAGTGTTTTCATCTGGTAGAGCACTGTATCTTCAACTTTGTGGGTGAGTATAATCAGGATTACAATGCCCAGTAATAATAACCTGAAGGTCACAGGATTTCAGTCATCAGGTTTTCAATAAGTTTGAAAACAAATCAAAAAAATACAAGTGGCATACAACAGCCTCAGTTTTCACTGTCTTGACAGACATTAACCCTGAATTAGCAGATTTGAAATATAGGGTTTCATTTGGAAAGCAAATTAACACCTAAGTATCAGTCAGCAATTACAGCAATTGCACTCATATCTAGAACTATTTAATAAGGTCTAAGCTAATAGTGACTCTATTACGAAACATAAATCTGTCTGCAAACCATTTTAACAGAAATGTACTGGGAAATATTTAAAGACTATTAAAACAGGATTTCATTTTTCTCATAAGCTTAAAGACCTAAAATTTATAAAAATGAGAAAAATTAGAATCATAACATCAAGGTAAAAAAACAAGAAACAAATCAAAATATATTATTACTGAGTCAGCAAAGCATGCTAATTCCTAAAATTAGAAACATTCCTAAAGATATAAAATCTATTTTTTTGTCCCTCTTGTGTAGAGAATGGATATAATTACAAGACACCTAATTTAAAAAAAAAATAAAAATAATTTTAACTGGATGAAAAATACTGAGGAGCACAATCTTCATTAAAGAGAGTCATAATCTTCGTTAAAACATGAGTAGCTATGGTAATGCAATACTTAACATACACTGGAAATTGAATTAGAATTGACTCAATAAAGAAGCTATCAGGTTGGTTTTTCTCATCCCTTGATAGGACAAAACTGGCATTTTGAAAATTTACTGCATATGTTTTGGATGAAACTTCTGTAAAAGTAAGGTGATTGTAAAAAGAGATGAGTCAGAGAAGCAGGGTTGCAGCCTCTTTCTGAATTTTCTGATAAAAAGTGTGGAAAATGGATAAAAATTCAAATCAGAATCCACATATTATGGGTTGTTTATATCCAGTATTTTATTAATGCCATTACAAAGACAGAAGCAGTGAAATTTGCATCTGCATAGGTATGATTCAGTAAGGTCACTTAATGGGTTTATCTTGATCTGTTCCTGCTTCAAATTCACCACTGTTCCAGGACAGTTTCTTCATATCCCTCTCTGTTTCAGTCACAGAAATAGTTTATATTCTGCCTTTTTTTTCCTGTTTTCTTCACATACCCCTCCCTGCCTTATGCAGTTGTGTGATCTATAATGAGGTGAAAACCTTCATGCCAGTTGAAGGGGAAACAAGATATTAGTCTGAGTTTGAATAATGTGTGAAGAATCAGGTACAGAAAAATAATTATACTAAGGCATAAAAGTAATGATATATTCTCACATAGTTTACAACTCAGTGTTCCAACCAGCTAACAATAAAAGCAGAAGGGCTCCAAGGAAATTAGACGGTCTCCGTTTTCCAAAGGACCTAAGTGATAGGCTGAAAATCATTCAGAAATGTGTGTTTGTCTTAAAAGGTACTTCAGCATCTTTACATGCAGAAGCACTGACGTGCACCAGATTGGTTTCAATTACTTTCAAGAATATGGACCTTAAATCATTTTTGAAACATGATTTTGGCACCTAAATGACTTCTTTTCAACAGTGCCATGTAAAACCAGCTCTTGCCTTCAAGACAATTTTGTATTCTAAGGCACATAAGAGATTGAGAACAGGATTTTGAGAGTACTTCAGAGAAAGAAAAAGAAATAAGGAATGCAAGACAAAGTTATGACTTTTCAGGGATGAGGATGCTGAGAATTATTAACTTACTAGTGTCTTATAATACACAAAAGGGATAGAAATACAGCAAACAACACACATAAAGTTTCTTAACCTCTTCCAAAAGGTTCCATGCTCACTCGCAGTATTTTGTATTCCAGATGGTAAGGCAGGATTTGCTCACAAACAAAGACAGCCAGTGTATTCCCACATTAATTAGCACAAATCCATGAGGAGGTCTATGCCTGGGACTGCAGAAGTTGCTGTCATACTGTAGAGAGAACTGAAATGCGAAGAATCACAAACTTCCAGTGATGATAGCAATGGCTTATAATAAATTAAAAATCCCAATTCAATTCATAGTGGAATGCTAGATGTCTGGCCCCTGAAGTCTATTCCTCATAAAAATTCTTAGAAAAGGTTTAAATCACATAAAAGTAATCTTTGGTTAGCATTAAAATTCATGACTGTCAATACTTTATTATAAAGATAGGTCACAAATTCCATAAGAATCAATGAAAAAGCTATGACACAGAGACAGTTATTAGCATCAAAAAGGACAAAGTCAGTATGCCAACTGCAGATAGAAAGATAAATTCTTGGGATGATGCACTATTGTCCAGGTATATATAACAAATTCCAGATAATGTAACAAAAAGCTCTTTTCTTACCCAAAGGCTTGACTTTTTTTTTTTTTTCCCAATAATTCTTCAGTGGCAATTAGCCTTTTGTCAATAAGTCATCACTATATTAAAGAGAGATAATGACTACATGAATTATTTAGTCTAAACCTGTTACTTTTTATTACTCCACAGCTCTGCAAGGGAGCAAAGAAATCATATCAAGATTTAGGATGATTCTTGTCCTTTGGATATAAATTAGAACTGAGACTGATTTTGTAAAACTCAATGTGCCTTTTTACAAGACATAACTAGTAATTCCTGAAAAACTAATTTACAAAATAGCAAAATGTGAATAGGACAGAAATAGCTGTAAGTAAAGAACTAAATGTAAACAGCCTTGGGTAAAGCTGGTAACTAACAAACCCTTTCACAATTTTCTACTCTTGTCTTCCTACAGTAAATCTGTATCACTCTGTGAATCTTTTAGGTATTCTTTTTTATTTTTTTTTAAGTCATGATCAACAGGAACAACAATACCCTGCAGTTCTGAATTTTCAGATTGTCTACAAGTTCAATTAACTTGAACTGCATCTATTGGCTTTCTTTGGAGATATTCAGTAATTCTAAAAATAAGATCCAGGCACAGAGGCAAACACAGGCATCAGTATTCTAGAGACATCAAATGTTTGTCCAAAGCTTAAATGACCAAATATACTTACATATTCCTCTATGGACGGCTTGTGCCCTCATGTTGTTAAGCCAGTCAATTCAGCTTGGAAATACTAAGGCTTATATTGGAGATAAGTAGATATGGGTATAGATGTACATAGTGGATTGTTTGTACAGGGAATCATTCTCCTTAATGTCTGAACAGGATGATGGATGAGTGCCTGGAAACTATACAGTCCAGCTACAGTGCAGTACCTTTCATGGGCTAATGAATGCCACCGGCAAACACAGGTAGCTTAAAACTGTTCATTGATACAGACAGAGTAACAAAATACAGCCTACTTGCACTTCTTGCAGTATATTTTCTTACTGCTGCAAGACCACAGGCCAGGTGGCAACAGATCACAATTTTTATTTTCAAGCTGAGTAACTCTAACTATACAAATTAGTTGTTTTCCATTGAAAAGAACTTCTTGACAGAACAAACCTTGGATACCTAACAGATTTAACTTCTGACACCCAACTATTCTATGGTATTTTTGTTCTCCTTCTGTATTCTCACTCTGGAAACCTGTGTTTAAACAGTCTGACATGAAAAGGAAAGGAGATGTTGCACCATTGTATTTCCATGGTAACTACCATCAGCAAGGCAGAAGGACAAGGTTTGTGTTTGGAAACAAACACACAGGCCTTGACTCTGCCGTCAGTGAAGTTTCACAGACTAAACAAAGAGCTTGATTAAACAAACTGCTTAGGCCAAAAAAAACCAACCCTCAAACGAAAAACCAAAACAACGCAATCAACTTAGAAAGAAATAAATTCATTCTATACTGTTAAATATTTGGGAGAAATACATTGAGAGTTGAAGGCAGCTTAGAAACAGAGACAATCTGTTTCTTTGGAACCTTAGGAGAAGCAGCTTCCATCCTGGTGACTTTCAAGGGGAGGATTAAAACCCATTCTTTAGGCGATAGATTATGGTAATGTTTCCCTTTCATCTTCTTTCTCTGTATCACTCATTTATTGCTCCATGTTACAATGACATTTTGGCAGATGAGTTCATATACATTTATGAAATCCTCTATTTCTTTATTAAAAATGATTTGCAATGTAAAGTAGAAATTTGTTCATCTGCCTTCTCAAATAGAGTCCATGTGCAAATTTCCTATTCATCTCTTCTTCATTCAGTATTGAATCAGCAGTGTTGTTTCAGCATTAAAGGATTTTCTTTCTTTCTGTGCTTGTTAAGGCAACTGGCTGTATTCCTTACTGCCTTTGAAATGCATATTATTTTTATAAGTCTTTCCTCCCCGTTATAGGAATGGCATAGTACTTTATAGACAAAAGTCTAAGTTCATGCACAGAAATAAGAGGAAATATAAACCATTCTAAAGTTACTACAGATTTATATTCAGAGGAGATGGGAAAAGAAGATGTTGTTTTATCTCTACTTGCCCTCAAAAATTCAATAAGAATAGTTTCCATTTTTCCCAGAATTTTATAGGAATTTATTTAGCTGTTGCTAGAAACTAACAAACGTGTAACTATATATTCAGGGCTCTTAAAAGGTTCTTGTGAAAGGTCTGTTAGTGCACATTATTTTAAGCATGAAGAATTAACTTAAATCTCATAAAATCTAGGTCAAGTGTTGGAAAGATTCTAAGTAACTGTTGAATTTAGAGCTGTTTTGTTTACATGATCAAAAATATGGGGTATAAAAGATGAAGGAAAATGCATCAAAAGCTGCTAGGCTGATTGGGAGGGTTGTATTGGATGTAGACTCACAAATTATAGTCAGAAATAACTGTGGTGTTCAGTGATACATCACCTTAGTGGTTAAATCGAGAGTTAGGCTTCTCTCTCTCATTTTGATTCCTTTGAATAAATCCATCCAGTTCTGTACTAGATAAAGCCTTTTGACAGAGGTCACAGCAGAAGGGAAAATGTATTTTTTGGTTTCAACTAAAGTAAATCTGGGCCTTCTTAGCAGAAAGTCTACAGGAATGAAGAAGCAGACAGTGCATGACCTCTCACCAACAGCTGATTCTTAGGCAGGTTCTGGATGAATCTGAGTTACATTTGAACATACAAAGTGTCATACACTTCCCTTTCTGCCCAGCATTTCTCAATGGTAGAGTCACTGGGAACATGGTAACCTTACTGTTCCTTTTCACGTTTTTGAAACAGCAATGAATGTCTCACAGGTGAAAGATAATCTACCCTTTATTTCTCCATCAACAACATGGCTTCAGGAACCCAGATACTTTAATAAAAAATAGCTATATTTAAATTTTATGGTTTCGATGCTTTTGAGGGTTTTTTAAGTTATCATCATCAATAATTAAGCTCTCAGCCTGCACAGCCTGTCATTTTTATTATCAAAAGATCAGGGATTTCAGAAGAACTTGCAGCTCTTTCTACAAAAAACCACTGTCTAAACAAATTATGCCCTCTGAGGTTGCTGCGGGCAACAGTTATACATACAGCACAGAGCTGAAAAGCTGAATGCTGTTTTAAATCCTCTTCCTATTTTAAAACAATTGATGGGAGCTACTAAGCAAGGATTCTCACTCAATTCAAAGCTGACATTTCTTATGGAAGTAACTGTAACCAAATAGGAGATACAATGACTGATGAACAATTTTAAAGCAGTAGGTTCTGCAATCTCTCTTCTTTCTCAATCATTCTCAAAACAGGTAGGATTTTCTCACTAATAATTTTCTTTTAGATTTTTGTATCTGTTAAACAGGGCTGACCTTTTCAAATAGGCTTTTAAACTATCAGCTCCTCTTTAGTTTCGATAGGATTTGGGTACTCGAATCCCTCAACACTCTTTGAAACGACTACCATGGATGTGAGAATAATAAAAGTGCTGCAAAATATTCCTTATATGTTTTTCTGCTACAGAAATAACAGTGGTAGTTGCTTTAAATAAATTGGCACCCACGAGCCTTTGATTGTTCTGTTGTTGTTGTTGTTTCTGTAATTAGCTGCTGTTCAGAATTATCTACCTTCAACAGCTTGCTTATCCAAACCAAGCTGACAGTTTCAGCTGGATAAGCCAAGGCTTTCAGGTTTCAAGCATATCATCTGCATCAGTTGTTAAACTCCTGCCTGTGCCTTTTAGAAGGTACAAGACTAGTTTCACCTCTATAATGAGAACAAATGGTCAACTCGGGCTCAAAATTGCTTTGTTCATTCTCTCCTTTTTTTATCCTCCCAAATGTTGAAAAAAGTGGGTTGTTTTATTTTATTATAAATATTCCATTATTCCATTATTATAAATGGAAGTATGTCATATAAAACAATAAAAGAATGTAAGTAAAGAGCTCCAGATGTCTGGTAACATCAAGTCATTTGCAATTTAGATGCAAGATTTTCAACTGGATTACTTATTTTATTATTCTGTAATAGATAAAACATGTATTTTAAGTTCTGGACAATTTACATTTTGATTAAAAATACAATGTTCATCTATAAAACAAAATGCAACCCAACGTGCCTGGCTCACATATACATTATGAGATGTTTTCTGTCTCCCCCATCTTCTGTAGATTTTCAAATTCTTTCCATATTATATTTATTACCTCAGAATCTTTGAGGTTGGATGGGAGCATAGAATCCTCTCACCTTACTGAACAAAATAGGGAATCCCCTTGCAACCAGTGAGACAGGTTCCTAGTGCAGTGCACATTGCTGTTATCCTATGAAATATAGAATTTACAGAATTTGCAGAATTCAGAACAGCCTGAGAAACAAGTCTCAAAATTACTAAGCAGAGTTTGCAAGACAAAGTGGCTGCTTAATTGAAACAAAACAATGGAGACATCCAATGAAACCTTATGTTTGTTATGGGTGATTATTTCTCGCCATTACTTATATCTGCTCTGGATCATATTTCAAATGCATCTCCTGATCATACCCTGAAGACTATTATGTCTTCAGTCACCCCATGCCCCACCTATAGGCAATGCTTTCCACACTGGGATCTTTGATATGCTCTCATTAGGTTTTTTCAGTTTCAGTGCACTTTAGAGTGTTCACACATCTTTGCTTACTATAAGGTCCATCCATATTGGAAAAAAAACCCAAAAAGATGTTTCTTTCTAATTTGCTATAGGGTTTTCCTTTGGATGTCGCTGGATTTTAGGATTCAGATACATCACAGCTTATTAGTTTGTCTTCTAAATGCCGTCTTCTACATTTTCTTTCCTAACTCCTACAATTTTTTTAATGAATTACTTCTTTTCTGCAGAAATACACAGACTAAGCATTTCCTTTGTATACTGAAACCTGACACATTTACATCTGAATCCCTAATTACAACCAAAAGTGAAGGCAAAGGCACAGGTCTGGGGTAACTGCTACAGAAAATGACATTCCGCATGGAGAAGACTCTCTGTGCTATTTCCCACACCTAATTCTTGTTAGTCTTGGTGCCACTTCTGCACAAGCATTATGGACATCATGGAGCCAAAAGATCAGCATTCTGAGTCCATTAATATTTTCTATTCTACCTAAATTCCTCAGGAAAAGCACAAAAGAAGAGCAAAATAAATATCTTTAGATCCTTGCTCAAGAAGCACTTAATCATTTCGTTAAAAGAGATGAGAATTTGGATGTGGGGTTGTTATTGTATATTGGCACAAACTGTTACCAGGTAATTTACTGTGGAAGTGTTCTCATTGGCCTGAGAACCTCCCTGGCCAAAGTGCAAACAATGATCGCAGAACTTGACATCTTCTAAAATCTTTGAATTCTGTTATGTTCTTTACATATTTTGGTTTGGATGAATATCCCAATGACTGGAAATTAGTCACTTTAGTGATGTAGATGCATCTAAATGAGACAAAAATAGAGTAGAAAATAACAAGTAATATGCAGAGCAAAGGAATAGCTCCACTTACATTTAATACTAAATGCATCCTGACATTTCAACACACTGGTGGTCTGTGCTCTTGTGATGCCATGGTTTAACTTTTTAAACTTCACTGATGTTAACCACAGAGAAAATAAACTTTGATCAAAAAAACCCAAAAATATTCCTTGTGTTGCTGACAAACACAAAGAATTGTTCTGTTAACGGACAATGACTCTAAGTCCAGATGGAGATCTATGACTAGTGGTGTCCCTCAGGGCTCCATGCTGGGAAGAGTGCTGTTTAGTGTCTTCATCAATGATGTTGACAGAAAGATTGAGTACATCTGCAGCAAGTTTGCAGCCTGCTCTGGTGGGATGTGTCCCTGCCCATAGCAGGGAGGTTGGAACTAGATGATCTTTAAGGTCCCTTCCAACTGAAACTATTCTATGTTTCTATGCTCCTATGATCCTATATTTCTATGAGTCCATGTACGACTACAATGTAAGGCAGCTTTCACTCACTTTCTGCTCAATCTCAACTCAGGAGAAAATTCATAGCAACTCAAGGGGAAACTTTCACCTTTGTGGTGCTGGGTAGAGGACAGATCTCTAAATGTGGCTTTTAGTGCTTATTTCTCTCTTGCTCTTTTACTCAGGGTATGCCCCAGTAGGCAAGTTATTCTCATAGGTTTTTTGCAGACCCAATCAGTGATTCAAAGAACTTCTAAAAATATATAAGCAGAACATGCAAAAACCCAAAGGGCACAAATATATAAAAACTACAGATATCCAGAAGAGGAAATGCATTTCTAGTAGTAGGTTGTGTCTCTGAATGTATTGCCATGCTTTTTTGCTCCTGATTAATGTACAAGATTTTACAGGCTGCTGGACATAGACTGAATAAAAATGTTAAGTCTAGTATTCTTCTACAAATGGAACAATATGTTTGTTGAAGCATTATTTATTCTTTGTTGAAGTATTGACATAATGACTGCAAAAAGAAGGATCCATATTGCCATCTAAAACCTGCTGCCCATAGAACTGAGGAGAGCCTAAGGCTGAAGTAGAGCATATTCCACTATGGCAGAGAGGCAAGGCCAGAGTTTTTATATGGCAGTAGTCTGCTTGACTTGGAGTAAGAAGCCAAGTAATTTCAGGACACATTTCCAGGCTAAAGGCAGCAGCCCATTCATTTACCCCACACTTAGGAAACTTTGGGCAACCAACCAACTTTCTGAATGTTTCTCCTGTTGTATTGCATGATGCGAAGTTTATAAGATATTCATTTATACTAACCATTTTTACCACACATGAAGTAGAATACACTCAGTAAATTAACAGGAAACTATAGGTACTAGCATTTTCTCCTCTAATTCTAAAAACATTTTTATCATAAATTCATTTTGAGCCTGATTTCAAACTTATACACACTATAGGGTATTACAGGTCTCTAATACAAACCCCACATAAATCCTAAACAAATGGAGGAAGAAAAGACCCCAGTAAGACTGCTTTTCTGTTCAAAGCACTTCTAGAGAGTGAACACTGACCAATAAAGTCAGTAACTCCCAAGGAAATGATGCCTTGTTCTAGCAGCAAGGGAACAGCAGAATCTTCCATCAGTAACACTGAACTATATTCTCATCTTCTTTTATGGAGAGGAGCGTGACTCACAACACTTCTCATACGTACAAGTTCTCCTATCTCAAATATTATCTTGTTATGATCTTCCTAAATAACAAACAGCTTTGGCAAGCCAGTGCATCTCTGCTGAACACTACACTTTGCCTCGAGTCTCTGTTCTTTTTATGAAACTAAAGCGTATGAATGACAAAAGAAGGTTCTCAAGCCTGAAAAGCAAACCAGTTTTGTTCCAGTGTAATTATATATGTTCACAGCATAACCTTTTTGAAAAGTGAAAATATATAGTTACAAAGCTATACATTAATATAAAGTGCCCTGAAAGTAATTTGTGTTTCTCTTTCTCTATAAAAATGATGTAAAGAAATAGTTTAAATACTCTGGAAGCTCTTCCATGACAACAAAAAATTATATTATTTTAACTGCAGTAAAATCATATAATGGCACATAGTAACAGTATACACTTCACCCACTTTTTTTTTTCTAAAGAAAGAAAGAAAGAGATAATAAAATATGCAAATTTAACCAAACATCCCTGTTGTAAATATAGGAATGAAAAGCAAGGACAGTGAAGGTAGTATGTGCCACTAGTTCTCCATCAGCAGGAAACTAACTCCAATAAGGGATATTTTATTTCTCCCTCCTTTACGCTGAATCACAGAATCACAGGGTTGGAAAACACCCATTGGATCATCGACTCCAACCATTCCTATCTATCATTAAACCATACCTCTCAGCACTTCACCCCCTCATCATTTAAATACCTCCAGGGATGGTGACTCAACCACCTCCCTGGGTGATCTGTTCCAGTGCCCAATGACCCTTTCTCTGAAAAAAATTTACCTCATGACAATCCTAAACCTCCCCCGGTGCAGTGAGGTCTCCCCTAAGCCTCCTCTTCTCCAGGCTAAACAACCCTAGCTCTCTCGGTTGTTCCTCATAAGGCCTGTTCTACAGCCCCTTCACCAGCTTTGTTGCTCTTCTCTGGACTTGTTCCAGAGCCTCAACATCCTTCTTGTAGTGAGAGGTCCAGAAATGAACACAGGATTCGAGGTACGGTCTCACCAGTGCTGAGTACAGAGGGAGAATAAGCTCCCTGGACCTACTGGTCACACTGTTTCTAATTCAAGCCAAGATGAAGCCTTCTTGGCCACTTGGGCACACTGCTGGCTCATGTTTGATCAACACCCTTAGGTCCTTCTCCTCCAGGCAGCTTTCCAGCCAGACTTCTCCTAGTCTGTACATTACAGAGTTCTGTTGCTCCCCAAGTGCAGGACCCGGCATTTGGCTGTGTTAAACCTCACACCATTGGACTCTGCCCAGCAGTCCAGCCCGTTCAGATCCCTTTGCAGAGACTCCCAACTCTCCAGCAGATCCACACTTCCACCCAGCTTAGTGTTGTCTGCAAACTTGCTAAGGGTGCGCTCAATGCCTTCATTCAGGTCATTGATAAAGACATTGAACAGGGCTGGACCTAGCACTGAGCACTGGGGAACATCACTTGTCACTGACCTCCAGCTGGAATTAACTCCATTTCCCACCACTCTCTGGGCCCGGACGGCCAACCAGTTTTCTACCCAGGAGAGTGTGTGTCTGTCCAGGCCAGAGGCTGACAGTTTCCGTAGCAGAATGCTGTGAGAAACTGTGTCAAAGGCTTTGCTGAAGTCCAAGAAGATACATCCACAGCCTTTCCCTCATCCAGCAGCCCAGACACTTTGTCATAGAAGGCGATCAGGTTAGTTAGGCAAGACCTGCCTTTTGTAAACCCATGTTGACTGGGCCTGATCACCCAGTTCTCTTGTATGTGTTTCATGATAGCACTCAAGATCACCTGTTCCATGACTTTCCCTGGCACTGAGGTCAGACTGAGAAGCCTGTAGTTCCCTGGATCCTCCCTGTGACCCTTCTTGTAGATGGGCACAACATCAGCCAGCCTCCAGTCCGGTGGAACAACATACAAATTAGTGATCCCTTCCCCTTATTTTGAGGAGACAAGAGCAGTCCAAAAATCCACATCTTGGTTACATCCAGCTCACTGCCCACCTTGTGGTTTGACCTCAGTCTTGCTCTTTTGTAGATCTTTCACTTTTTTGTCTCCCCTTACTTATTCTAACTTATAATTTCCCCTTTCTCTTTATCCCACAACTGATATTCGGTTTGTTTTATTCTTAATACTTACCTTCTGGCATCTGGAGAGTATGGAAAAAAATAGTAATGAAAATAAGAGTCTGAATACCTGGAAGAAATGAATACTGCTGTCTCTAGGGGTCAGAGGCATGAACTCAGGAAGATATGAAGTACAACAAAAAGATAAGGGAATTTGGCTACAGTAACAAAACTTGAGCAGAAGTTGGGTTTTGGCAAACAGATGTAAAAAATGCTCTTGGCTCATTAATGGTGTTCAGGTTTAATACTGGCATTATCTCCAATTATAAAAGAAAGATAAAAAATTGTGAAAGGCTTTTCTTTAGCCTTGGTGTAGCTACAAAACAAAAATTTTTGTATTAAGGATATTTATCACATATCATCAGTAGCATTTGAAGTGTATTTGCATAAAGATTAAATCTATTTATCTTAAATGTTCCTCCATGTATGCAAGTATTTTAATTTTAAATACAAGTGGAACTTTTCTCTGACATAAACATATTGAGTGTGTGACTTATGCATTTATTCAGTTCAATAATAGGTAACCTTTTACCATGCTCATGCCTGCAGCATGAATACTGATATCAAAAAAGTTGCACTGTTTCTGCTTCATGTTTCATTCCCAGCAAACCAGCTTGACCTCTCTGTATTCTCTTACATTTTGGTTTTGAGTTCTTTTAAACAAGAGCGAGTTAGGTATACTCTGTGTGCAAATAAGTATTGATAAATCCCATTTTTTTCCTATTGAAAGAAAACCAGAGAAAACTAACCAGACTTGTAAATATTATTTGGGTTTTTACCTTAAATTATTTGCCTTTGGTAATAAAACAGCACAGAGAACAAGTTAACTTCCTCTGCTGAAAGCTTGTGGTTGTAAAACCATGTCATGAACCTCAGCACTCTGAAGAGCTGAAAGAAAAACTGGCAGGGCGGGCTTCTGGTTTCTAAACTTATCCTACCCCCACAGGTCTGCCTATTTAGCTGTCAGTATTAAACATCCAAGACCCTCCACGATGACCCCTAGTAACTATATGAAAAAAGCTTGGAATTAACAAAGTATGAAATAATTATCTGATTCGAGACAGTGGGTAGCCAAGTTCAATGAAACAACATCCATAAGTTTGTATCAGAAAGGAAAGGGTTGTAGAAAATGTGAAATGCTTTTTAAACTCTACTCCTATCCAGGGGAATGTTGTGCAGTGTAACCATATCATCAAATCCTTTCAGGTTCTGATTTTGCAGACAGATATACAGGGATGAACAACATAAAACTGGGATTCTTCACTTGCACTAGAGTTAGAGTCAGGGGCTCTAGAGGGTTTTCGCACGTTTTATTAAAGAAGTGAGGTAAGGAGGAAATCTTGCAGCTGAAAGCCACAACTGAGAAAGAAATGGGGGACAAGAAAGAGTGAACAAGTCTGCTGAGACATTTCCATCAAAAGACACTTTCAAAATGATCAGGCTACCTTCCTGCCCTGTTCTTTTTAACATGGAAGACATTTATCAACTTCAGCAGAAGCTTGAGCATCCCACAGACTAATTCATTTATACGTAGAACGATTTAGATGGACATTGCTTAGATATAGATTAGGTATTAGGAGAAATTGTTTATTGTGAAGGAGTTGAGGCACTGCCACAGGCTGCTCAGGGAAGTTTTTAATGGCCCCTCCCTGAAAGCTTTCACAGTCAGGTTGGATGGGCCTTGTGCGTCCTAGTGGAGTGGGAGATGTCCCTGTCCATGGCAGAGGAGCTGGAAACAGATGATCTTTAAGGCCCCTTCCAATTCAAACTATTCTAATTTCTATGATTAGGTTTGTATTTTATCATTTGTCTGAGAAGAATGTTTAAGTATTAAAAAAAAGAAGTGAAATATACTATTGACAAGTAATTTTGCATAGCAAAATAAGAATTCAGAGCAAAAGTGTGATAATTAGATGTAATGTTTGTGTGTCTATATGAGTCACTGAAATATTTTTCTCAGTTTTATTTATGTTTACAGTTTTGGAATTCTATAATTTTCTATTTATTTATCCAAGGACTTATCTATAACATTTTGTACAATGCAATAAAGAGGAACTATTCAACTAAAGGAGATTAGAAGTATCAAAAACTTAAATATAAAAACTGTCTAAATACTAGTGAATCTCACAGAAAAGGGAGTGCTGGCCTTGAAATGCCATGTCTGGATTTCTTTGAAGATTAGCCCTCAGAGAGATGACTGCTGGTGATCTGTTTAACAGACGTGTGCAAGTGGCATTTACTGCAGAAAGGCTACTAGCTCAGCTTGGAATAGTATGAAATTTCCAGTATGAATTACCAATTCAAGCGTCTCTGTCAAGATTCGGAGCAGATATGTTAAAGCCCTAGTAGGAGTTTAATGTTCAATGTGTTTTCTCTTGGGGACTCTTTCTCTGTGGGACTCTTATATAAGCACATGCGAATTTGCTCTAACAGGAGTTAGATATTCTCCTGAACACCAGAGGCTATAAAGTGACATTTTCACTCATGTAGATGACTGCACATATTTCAAATCAAAAGGAGGATGGAAGCCTATCCTAGATACAGAGAAACTGAAAGTCTTTCTTTTGAAAATTGAAGTTTTGATTGCAAATCTGTCCACTATTCCTCAGCTATTTCTATTACTACTCTATTTCTATTTTCATGTCCTAGACATATACATACAGATGCAGGTAAGTGGATGGTGCTTTAGAAACAGGCCCTTCTTATTTAAATAGAAAGTGGATTTAAAAATAACTGATTCAAACAATTAACAAAGTTGAAGACATTTTCCTCCTAGAGAGAAAGTTTTGACATCACTGTTGAGCAGCAATCTAGAAGTTGGCATCAAATGGTATGAAAATAATGAAGGGTCACCCCTTTCACAGAGTGTAGCAGAGGAAAGGTTATCTTTCCAAAAATGTGCTAAAACTAAGGAACGGGTATTAAACATTCTGTCTCCTTGTTACAACAGAGATTTAGGTGTGGTGACAAAAACAAGTACTGATGAATATTGACCAGTAGGTCATCAATCATATATAAGGTAGTATTGCAAAATTGTCAGAGGCAGATGACTAAGCACGGAAGAAACTATCAACAGAGATATTTAACACACAACAGCTGGGAGCTGAGTCACAAATGAAAGTTATTGATTGAAGAACAATTTTTTTCCTTGTTTGCTTAATCCTGAAGCAAAGACAGACCAAGATTGAGCAAGTATGTGGCAAAACAGAGAATAACAGCTCAGTGTGAGGCAGTAATGAAGTACAATCATTTTACTTGAGTGGATAAACACTGTAAATCATATAGACTCCTATAGTAATTTGTTGTATGGCTGAATCCAGAATCTAAGTGAACAAAACACTGCATGAGTCTTTATTCAGAGGCAATTATACTTTTTCAGATGTAATGTGGCAGAAGTGGATATACAATAGATACACAAGACATTTTTATTATTTATAATAATAATTATTATTATATTTATTATTTCTCTCAGACAACCAGAAAGCAACAGACAAACACAGTGCGGTTGAGGACAGAAGACTCAGATAAATAAGCTGACTAGAGCAGCAGCACACAAACACCCCTACAACCTCTCTGTAGTCTGGCACATGGTCAGTTATGTTATTCTCCTGGAAACTACACTGAATGCTTTAGCAAAATTATTTCTGTTGTCCATCATCTTCTCTAATGGAGAAGTGTCACAATTTGTGTGTCTTTGTCCAAGTTTCTTCAGTCTGGTGCTATTCCAACACACAGAGCTAAGAATACAGATTACAAGGCCAATCTTACATCACACACTCTGGGTCCAACACAGCCAGCTGCATTTAAGATAACAGCTAGTATTCAAGCCCACTATGTCTTCCCTTTGGTCATATCTTTAAGTTAGAGACGCATAGTCTTTCTGCATGGATGAACTTGTGATTGCAACTCATGTGAAAAATGGTCAGAGCTTGAGGAGTCCTGTAACACAATGCTGCTTCTCTATATTTCTTATTCTTTAGATAAATGCATGTTTCTTGGCTCTAAGTCTAAAGCAACTGTGAAGACCCTGAACTCAAATGAACCTCACTGAGAATGACAAATAGATCACTATTGTTAAGGAGAGAATGGGAAACAGTCATGCATGGCAATCTAGAATCTTTCAAACTAAAGAAATTTAATCAGGATTAAAAGCCATATGCTACAGTCTACCTGATTTGCTAAAATCTTATAAAGCAAAAAAAAAATTATTTTTATTTTAATCCAAAGAATACTTTTTTCAAAATATCACCAACAAGGTAACAAACAGGTCACTGGAACAGTCAAGATTAACAACAGAACAGTGAAAGTCTTAGGAATTTTTAAACAGGCAATAAAGTTACATTCTGCTTTTCATAAATTGTGTGGACCAGTAGAGATACGCACTTGAGTGACAGACCTGCTAGCAACCAGTAAGAACATGCTCCTTGTTAATCTCAAACCAGAAGTTTGGTACATCATTAAATTACAGCATGACATAAGAGCATGATGAAAACACTTGAAGGCTATAAATGTGGCAACAGAGGTCTTCAGCTTAAATCATGTCTATAACAGAAGCTGAAAAAAGATTCTCTTTCAAACAGAATGCATTTTCCCCACCTTGCTTTCTATCAAGGGAGTTCAATCAATCAATCAATCAATTGTGTGTAACATATATAATTATCTTGTAGAGGCAATAACCTCTGATGCAGGTGCATGCCACAGCGAAGCAAGAGGATCACAGCATACAGCACAGTTTCCTCAGGCAGGGAAGAGTGAAGATATCGTCGCGGACTTGCCAAGAAGCCACAGCACTTGTGAGGGTATCTAAGGAAGCATGGGCGGAGCTGGTTGTAACTGTAGCCACCACCACTCCCACAAAAGACTGAAGACTTACAGCCTACTATGAAAACTGTACAACTTTCTTAGGAAGACACCTATGAAAAAAAATCCATACTTTCACTCTGTAGAAATACTTATGCCTCAGTATCTCTTGACATTGAGGTTACTTGGAGAGACCCTCTGCTGCTGGGTCTGAAGATCATTGAAAAACTCAAGAGTTCTTCAGCACAATGTCCCATATACTTTCTGCAGTACAGTACACCCAAAACATGCCATATAGACTCACTAATCTTTCGTTAACGCTTTTCTACATGGCATCCCAACAGGCTGCAGGACACACAACCCTCCTGTGGAGTAGGTGATGTATTTGATTATAAGAAATACCTTAACAAAATAATTATTTATTTGCAAGAAAAACATGCAAAAAAACTTTTTGTATGGGCATCTAATATATACTCAATAAACTTGGAAAATACTTCCACACAAACAGCAAAGCACATAACAAAGCACATAGTAAATTAGATTCATGTGGCATTCCCTTCAGCATTAACCTCAGAGTTAAGACAGCTTTTGCCAAAGTGACCAGATAAGTCAAAGGTAGAAAGCAAGGGGAAAAATGTTATTTATATTAATTTTCACATTGTATTGCCTCCTGACGATTAGATTTTGTATTCAGCTACTTCAACATAAAAAAATAGAAGCTGTATTTCTTTCTGTTCCATCAACAGATCTCTAGGTTTGAATAATGTGTAATTTCACTAACGAGGCAAAACAAAGAACCTGATATCTACAAAGAGTTTGACAGCTACAGGCTTTCCTACTGGTAAGGCTTATTAGGGAACCTTGCTTCTGACAAAATACATATTAATTTATGTCATATATGCATACAAAGTAAAGACTTGTTTAAGGCTGAGAGGAACCTATGGCTAAGGTTGGAAAAACACTACTCACCATGTCATAACTACGCAACAACATTAGTTGAGTGCCTGAAGGAGGCCTCACTAGAAATAACGTAACTTAGAAAAGTTGGAAAAGAATTGATAAATTGTTAAATAATACCAACTCTGAAATGCAACTTAAGTACTTTAGTTCTTTGATAAATATTTCTACAGTGAAGGAGTCAGCACAAATCTGAAAAGCAAAAGCACAAGGCTAATATGTTTTACAATGGTCAGTGTAAAAATGGTTAAAACCTAGTCCTGTTCTTATAGAAACTAAATAAAATTTCATGCTCTTTGAGTATTTCGCAATCTTATGAAAACAAGATTTTAATTTCCCATCAGAATTGTTCGTCAGTGCTGCCAATATAATATTTTCTCTGAATATATCCTATAAAATTACAAGACTCTTCTCAAGTCTTTCAGAGCATTATTCCTTAAAGCTGAAATTACATTTTCACAGATAGAAAAGACTTTTTTGGCATTTTATATCCTAGGCTTTCTTATAGAAGATGTTACTTAAGACTCCCTCTGATAGTTTGTTCTCCTACAGTAGCTTATGTCAGATACTTCAGTGGAAGTTAGAACACTTCTATAACCCTCTCAAGAGGAGAATATTGTACCATAAAATAAAAAAAAAGTCTTCCTGACTCTATCTGATGATTAGCTTAGGTCATGAAGCTTTTTACTTCTACAGCGCCAGAAAAATAGGTTCATCTATAGGAAGGAAGACACTTATTCTTGTATTCTATATTGGCATTTTCTCTATGGAAAATGTCGAAGACTTATGTTTTTAATTACAGCAGGGTACCAAGAGAGAAAACATTCTAGAAGCAGTAAAAGGAACACATATTTGCATCTCTTTAGTACATCATTTCAACCCATACAAACATACCATCCCAATACATCCAAAATACCTAAAATAGCATTCATTTTAATTGTTCTTCTCCTCAAGCGGAGAAGAACTCCTTTAACGGAAACTTAATAATAATAATACAATGTGGGTTTGAAATAACATTTAACATATGTGGCATAATATTATCTGTAGCGCTACACAGTGGATAACTTCATTGTTTTGACTTTTGCCGTGCACAAATTCATTCTAAGAAACAAAAATTGAAAATATGAAGAAATATATAAACATGATTGCAATGACCAAAAACACTCTCTAATCAACTACATTTGCATGTGCTGTGCATCTCTAATGGTTCTCTCCAAAATCTGCCTATTTATTCCTAGAACTAGTGAAACTCATTTACACCTCAGCTCCTGGAGACTGGCCATCTGTTTACTGTTTGACTTCAGCTGATATTGGACTAGAAGATCCGATGGGTCCCTTCCAACCTGGTTGTTCTGTGATTCTGTGATTCTGTGACTTTCTATGCCTAGCTGCTGCCTGCAGCAATGAATGGCTCACAGCAGTCAGCAATATTGGTATGAGTATCCTCAAGGGACCAAACAGGTTTCTATTCATATAATCATCAATACCACCAGAAATCCACAGCTTTTAAGCTTCCTATTCTAAACATCCTTAAGAAGTTAGAAAAATTAGAGCTCCTAAAAAGACTGATCTCCTTTCCTGTTTCCTATCAATATATGTAACCTGGAAACTATTACCCATCTACGCTTCCTGCTGCATACAAAGGTCCATAGTATCCAGTAGATTGAGTTGTGAATACTGAAAAAGACCACTTTTTTTCTTCAGAGTTGGGAAGGCATTTCAGCTAGCTGGTACTGGTACTGTCAACCCTCAGCAGCTGTGGTGGAAGCATGGTTTATCTCTTCCAGTGCCAAATGCTACATTCAAACCACCATGAATAGCATGTCTGCTCATCAAGGCAGAGGATCACCAGAGGATTTGCATTCTCTTGTTATTTGAATGCACAGCAGTGAGGTGTACCCTTTTTGTACTTTACTTGTTGCCTGACATAATCTAAGTCTATAGCTTAGAGGATTATTCTCAGAGCAATGCAAGCAGTACTGCTGTCCCCAGTTGAAACCAAGTTAAACCATCACTGTCACAACTCTCCTTCGCCAGTTGCCATGAAATGGTACTAAATGTTCTCTCAAAATGTGAAGAATAGGTGTGATATCATACTGTTCCCTTGGTGTTTGCACTTGGAGTGACACTGTCATCCATACAGCATGATGAGAAAAAAACGTCTGCAGACGTTGTGTTTTACTTCACTTTCACATTTTTCAGTAATTTACTCCCATTGTATCTGAGCACTTTTGTAATACAATACTTATTGTAAGTACTTATTGTGCAAGGCACAAGGTTCTATAATATTGCAAAATCACAGAAGTGTTTAATGCTTGCTGAATTAAGAATCTAATCTCTTAACTGGTACATTATATACACAAATGTCCTCTCACTAGTCATTACAGAGGACTCTGTTAGTGTTTGGTTGTTTTCTTGATTTCTAGCCTCGTTTTTTAAAGAAAACATAAGAGAATTAAAGCACTCACATACAATAAATTTAAAGCCGTGAGTATTCAGCAGACAAATAAGTGTTTTAAAACATTTATATTCTGGATTAACCAGTGAAAAATCCTACTTCTTTCAAAAACAGGATTACTTCTCAAATATTTATGTACCACTACTGCAGGGCTATTTAACAGCAACTTGTTGGAAAGCTTAATTCCTAACTTAGAAACGTAATTTCATGTTTTCTTGATCTTAAAAAAATGTGTTATGCTACATTGTTCTAGTTACATTGTCTTTGAAAGCTTAAATTCAGATTGTTTATGCAAATAGTGCATTCTTAGAAAAAGAAACCATACTGTTAATTTGATGACTTTCATGTAAAAACAAGCCTTTCAATGCTCCAGGAGCTTATCAAGTATCTTTCCTAAGTGGCTGGTTTTTATATCATAAGTATTAGATTTTATACAATCTAAACTAAAGATATTATTGAGCTTTTATCTGGCTTTTTAGATGACCATTCTGTACCTGACAGCTCCCATAAAATTATTATAGAAGGCTATTCTATAAACTTAGACAGCCAGTCTGCATTTTCTCCTCTCAAGTACCTTTCCAGACTTTCCTCCTAGCAATTCCCTGCTTTAGAAAATCCGTCTGCCATATTCTATCCTTTCTTCTTTTAAACCTCTCTTCAAAATGCTCTTACTGCACCAAAGCTAGTCTGCCCTTTTAAGACATAGTATGACAACTGATTATTTTGTTAAACACATAGTATCACTCCTCTATACTGGAATCTGGAATTTGTCATGGTCATTTCTCTCACATCCTATTAGATTTCTAAATATTTTCAATTCTGTTGGTTTTCGGATTACTTTTATCATGGGATGCAGTTCTGTAAAGTTTAATTATCTGAAAAAATGTTTGCTGAAACCAAACATGGGCTTGCACAACACATGGGAAAACACAGTCTTTATCTGAAAGATCTAATAGACAGAGTGGGTTTTTCAAAGATAAATATTTAAAATATTACGATGTTTTATTAAAAAAACCCAAATCACATTTGTCTACGCTTGCATTAGAGCCATTTGAAGTTTGCTGCTTGTTTCAGATCTGAATCACGTCAGCCCAGTTTAGTCTATTTTTCCAGCAATACCATCAATCTACAAAGTATATTCCCTCTCCCAGCAGCCCTGTTTTTCTCATAACCTGTAAACTTATATTTTTTTCTCATAACTAGCATGGGTACAAGACTGGTAGCTTAAGTACAGAATATCTAAAATGAAGTAAAAAAACATAAGTGTGTTTTCCATAGAAAACTTAGTCATGCTGTATAGACATTTTCTGTTCCTTAGTCAAGCTGACAGCTGAATACTTCTGCTTGCACTATGCTGTATGCTATGCCTATGCAAACACTACTGCAGTTCCTGAACTTTTTTGTATTTTGTGATATCCTAGTAGATTTATCTGCATTTAATAATCAATATCCTTATACCATCTGCTGCTATACGGAATTTCTACAGAAGATAAAACCTCCACAGCAGCCACTCCGAAGAACAGCCAGGAACATGGCGATGAGCTACTCATTTCTGAGCACCACCTAAGGGAACTAACTACTTAGGCTAACTAAGAGAAAGTCATTGGCTAAACAATTTATGAATATGGCAGTAGATATGCTAATCTCATACATTCAAGGTTCTACACAAATCTCACAAATGTTGTGTAGTACTGTGACCATTATTTGGTTCTTATCTAGTGCATTGCAATAAATGGTTTAGTTGGAGACAATTTTCTGGGAGGCTAAACAAAGTGGGATCCAGCATGGTTTATACCGAGGTGACAGTTTCTTTACCAGAAAATAACATATTCAATTTATACACTTTTTGTACTACTCTTGGTATAATACAAGATGCAGGGGAATCCTAGACATGATTTCCTGCCTTCCTTGCTGTAAAAGATATATTTAGGGTGGATTTACACATACATGCCTCCATGAGATATCACAAGTTTTCATACAGTAGAGATGATTACTAACAGAGCTATAACACAGTGGAGACAGTTCAGAGACTTGTAGCAATTTCCCTCTCATTGCCACCTATTGTTAAAAAGCATTTTCCCAGGTATAAACTTTAATCACTTTCCTTGAAACTCAATGCAGACAAGGCATAGAAAATATTTTTAAATAAAATGTACCTTTATTTTGTAAATTTAGGATTAGGATGGAGAAAAACATTTAGTCAAGGTCCCTTCAGAGCAATACACCCCTTAACCTGTCTATCTGCAGACTTTCATTGTACTGAAAGGGTACCCAGGCGCATCTTTTGGAGTGTGTTTTGCAAACAGCATGCTGAAATGTGTCAGAAATTTAGTTACAATGCCCTTTGAAGTCCTTCATTTATCACATATCTTACATTCCCAAAGACACAACAATTTACAGGAGAAAGAATATTAAATCTTAATCTGTTTTGTCTCATAGCATTTTTACTTTATCACATAGTCCACAGCAACTGCCAAGTTCAGTTGTTCCAGGGACTCAGCCCTTGCTCAGGTTCCCATTAATCCACTGCCCAGAATTCACAGCTGCATCTTGAACTCTCGTTGGCTTCATTTTCCTTACAAAAATCCCAGGCTTAAAATTTCTTTTGTTCAAAATGAAGTTTCAGCAAAGCCAGAAGAACTGCACTGTTCTGGGTGTAAAAATATGAGGTATGCATGGAGACTGACTTACTGTGCTTCATGGAAATGGTAATTATTCCTTGTTTTACTGAGTTAGAATCCACAACACATGCAGTGTGATAGAGATAGAGCTACATCAGTGAAAAAAAAGCGTAGGTAAGTAGTTCAGTAGTATCTTTCCGTTGTCTACTTTTATATTGAGAATCATATATATACTGTAGTGTTATACTTAGAACATATTAACACATTGTAAAATTGTCTGTTCTACACGATTCAAAGATAACACCATTCACCCATCTTTCTGTTTCATACAAGTTATTTCTGCACAGCTACGTCAGAAAACATGAAATGCACAACTATTCTATCCGATCCATCCAGAGCATCACATGAAGCTCGTTTGCTTCATTTGACTCCTGCAGCATTAGATTAAGCCTAGACAAACAGTTCAGTTTTTACTAAGAAACATGGCAGGTTTCTAAGTCTATTATCCCAAACAGCTTTGCCTCCTACCTCTGGCAGTTTTCTGCCTGGGTTAATAAAAATAAACTCTTCCTCCGTATGTCTTCCTAGGTTATTTTACACAAAACTTTGTAATACATCCTCAGGGCTTATTTAATGACAAAGGGATACATCAGTCACCATACATGCTGCGAAGTTGACAAGATGAGCAACTTTATGGTTTCCCTGGCTTTTCTCACAAGAACTGTATAATAATGCAGTGAAAATGAATGATGATCTACAATTAATTATCAAAGATCTTGTGCGTCCACCTGTGTAGGAAAGTTCTTGAAAGAGGAAGATGAAGAAAAAGTACTTGTTAAACTTAGGAAATGTAGAATTAGCAAAATCAGAACAAATAATCTTCCTGCCACAGGAACAAGGATATAATAGTCTCTCTAACAAACAGCTAGAAGTGTGTAAGATAACCAACACGGGATTAAACCCAGGTATCTGCAGAAAAATTGAATGGGATGAGTTTACTGGAAAATTTGAGTAAGGTAGACTAGAAGACCTCACAAGTTTTGTATAATATGAAAAGAAATTCTTTCTGTATACAATAGGGAACAAATGAAGAAGATATGTCTCTTCAGTCCACAGCACAAAGCATGAGATATTGTGTAAGATGTACTTCATCAGCATTTTACATTGCCATTTCTTCTTCATTAGATTTATGTGTTAAGCATTTGAAACTGGGTGGGAATTATTCTCCTATTTTATAAGGGGAAATATGTTAACTGCAAAAATGATGAAAACATTCCTACGGCTTTGGTCTCCCAAACTGCAAGACAGAATAGGGAAAAAATAACTACTGTAACATCAATGCTGCTGACAACTGAAGAGCATAGTTTCACAAGAATTTGTCTTCTGCACTTATACAGGAAAAGCAGGACCATGTATGTACATGTGAATGGTTAGTAAGGCATTTCATTCTTACTTTTATCACTGGCAAGTAAGAAAACTGCAGAGTTCACGAAGATGCAGGTGTGTGCCTGAATTACTGACAGGTCACAGCTGGTTCTTGCTACAAAACATTCCAAAACTCGATTCTCACTCAGCATGGAGAAGAACAGTTTCTGCAAAGAGATCCCTCTTATTTTAATTGGGCTACTTGTAAGATAATGTAAAATTCTCTTCCAGTAATATGGCATTTCAAATATATACAGAAGAACGTTGTGTTGCATAGACCCTTACATAAGTCCTAGGCATAACTTTCATTGACGCTAAAACAATTTTAAGGTGGACCGACTGATTTATTAAAAATTTGAGTGTCTTCAGCTGAAGGTGGTATTAATATTTCATGTTAGTTCAAAGAGGAGACTTAGAAGCAAACCCTTAAAGTGCAAAACTGCACAATGAGGCAACCCTTACAGGACTTCTCTGTAGATGGATGCCTGACAACAAATAAGTTTGCCTTCACTTATGCTGAGAATCACAGAATCAAGATTGGAAAAGATCTTTGTAGATCAAGTCCAACCATCAGCCCAACATCACCATGTCTACAAAAACTATGTCTCAGAGTGCCATGGGTACAAGTGTTTTGTATACCTTCAGGGATGTTGACTCCACCACTTCTCTGGGCAGCCTGTTCCAGCCTTTCACCACTCTTTCAGTAAAGAAATTCTTCCTAATATCCAGTCTAAACAATCTCTGGCATAATTTGAGGCCATTTCCTCTTATCCTATTGCTAGTCTCTTGGCAGAAGAGTCCAACACTTGCCTCACTACAAACCTCTACTCAGGGAGCTACAGAGAGCCATGATGTCTCCTATCAGCCTCCTCTTGTCCAGATTAAACATCCCCAGTTCCCTCAGCCACTATCCTAAGATTTATGCTCCAGTCCCTTCTTCAGCTCCAGTGAACCCACCTGATTTGCCAATACACCCCTCCTGCATGGAACCACAAAGAGCATGTATAGACTAGACATTAGGAAGAATTTCTTCACCATGAGAGTGGTGAGACACTGGAATACGTTACCAAGGGAAGTTGCAGATGCCCCATCCCTGTAGGTGCTCAAGGCCAGGTTGAATGGGGCCTTGGTTAATCTGATGTAGTGGGATGTCCCTGCCCATGGCAGGGAGGTTGGAATTAGATGATCTTTAAGGTCCCGTCCAACCCTAACTAGTCTATGACTCTATGATTCCATGATTCTTTGTACATCAGATGATTTACACCATCAAGGAGTTTCCATGCTGGGTTGGTGTGGGCAGCCCCACAACTGCCCACGTCCCTGCTTCCTCCTGAGCACATTCTCTCATCCTAACTCCAGTCCCCTCTACCAGACCTGACACATCTGGGGCAGAATTGGTCCCTAGCATCATGTCAACTGTTCTTCATGAGGGACCCAGCAGCCCACCCTTCTGCCCCCATTCCTGTGAACACAAGAAGAGCTGTCAGAGGAACCAGAGGGAGTTGTGGCAGTGCCCTGCACCCCCAGCCTGGCAGAGAACATTCCCTTTAAAACCCAAAGAGAAAGGTCAGCAGTCCCAAGGCCACTTCGTTGTCAAATAAGAGGCTGCTATGCTAGCAGCAGCTGGAGGATGACCCAGGAGATGGCAAAACCAGGGGCCGATGAGCAGCCAGGGCACCTGTCAGTCCCAGGACATCAGGAGCCTTGTTTTTATCTTTCTTGGACTGGGCCCTACACAACATTGTTGTCCTTTTTTACCAACAGTCATTGATAGTCATGTGCCAACTGCCACAGCTGTTGGAATGCCAGCAGGGCATTCATCTTCACTTCCCTTTTGCTTTCTGACCAGAATAGGGCAGTGGAGGAGCATAGTGCTGAGCTGGCAGCATAGCTGCCTTTGTACCTGCTAAAATTAGAACAAAAATCTAAAACCAGTTTAAGCTTAACATAGCACAGCTACTTTACAGCACCTTGCTAACTATCCAGAGACACACTGATATTTGCAGAGAGGAAGATTATTAACATAGGTTTCTCAGTGCATGGAATGATAGAATCATTAACGTTGGAAGACTGTGCTCTCAGGACTGTAGATATCCAGGTTTCAAAAAAACCAATTTCTTCACAGAACAGAGCCCAGATAGCTATGTTGCACTTCAGTATTACATGCAAAAAGACAAGATTTTAGCCAACTGAGTACACGGCATCTATATTTCTAGCTACACCCAGCAGATACTAGTGAAGTGCAGTAAGACACTGAGGAATCAGCGCATAGGGAATATGTTCCAGGGAAATCTTACACAAAATTTCTGCTAACCTCAACATCATGGTCAACCACGAGAGCTAAATACTAAAGATTTATGATACAGATTCAATACTGAAGGCTTTCAAAACTCTATTTTCCTTTGTTAAATGGATTTGTAATATGAAATATAAAATTTAATAGTCTGCTATAAGAAGGATTTTGGAAGTTTACATGCAGTGTTAGATATACAATGTTGTACTCCCTCATATCAGAGCACTATATACATAAAGCAGTCCATAGCAACCAATCCTTCAATTACAAAGAACTTTGTATATCATAAGGTACCTTAGTAACTGGAGATCATCGGGTAATAGCAGCTGAGCAACTATGGTAATGAGAAAACTATCTCTTCAAAGACAGCTCAGGCAATGTTCCCTCCAGCAGCAGTGGCAGGGTAGCTGAATGGTCCAACTCAGGACAAAAAAAAAGCAGCAGCACAATCCCCAGACTGAGCTGCTTTGATCTTCCTTATACTATTCCTAACCATTCCTATACATTCAGTTGACAGTGTGCAATGACAAGCTCTTCACACTACACCAGCCTTAGACATCTCCCTTTTTAAATATCTATTGTCCCACCTTTGCTACTCAGTGCAGGTTGAAGGTTATATTTCATAGAATTATAGAATCATAGAACAACCAGGTTGGAAGAGACCCATCGGATCATCGAGTCCAACCATTCCTATCAAATACTAAATCGTGTCCCTCCGGACCTCATCTACCCGTGCCTTAAACACCTCCAGGGAAGGTGAATCAACCACCTCCCTGGGCAGCCTATTCCAATGCCCAATGACCCTCTGTGTGAAAATCTTCCTCCTAATCTCCAGTCTAAATCTCCCCTGGTGGAGCTTGAGGCCATTCCCTCTTGTCCTGTCCCCTGGCACTTGGGAGAAGAGGCCAGCTCCCTCCTCTCTACAACCTCATTTCAGGTAGTTGTAGAGAGCAATAAGGTCTCCTCTCAGCCTCCTCTTCTCCAGGATAAACAACCCCAGCTCTCTCAGCCACTCCTCATAGGGCCTGTTCTACAGCCCCTTCACCAGCTTCGTGGCTCTTCTCTGGACTCTCTCCAGAGCCTCAACATCCTTCTTGTGGTGAGGGGCCCAGAACTGAACACAGGATTCAAGGAGCAACCTCACCAGTGCTGAGTCCAGAGGGAGAATCACCTCCCTGGATCTGCTGGTCACCCCATTTCTGATACAAACCAGGATGCCATTGGCCATCTTGGCCACCTGGGCACACTGCCTGCCCATGTTCAGTCGGCTGTCAACCAACACCCCCAGGTCCCTCTCCTCCTGGCAGTTTTCCAGCCAGGCTTCTCCCACTCTGTATCTCTCCATAGGGTTGTTGTGTCCCAAGTGCAGGACCTGGCATTTGGCCATGTTAAACCTCATGCCATTGGACTCTGCGCAATTTAATACTGTTCTTCCAGTTCAATGTGCTAAAAGTAGTTACCAGCAATTAAAAACCTGCCAAAAAGTTTAAAAGCCCATTTAGAGGTTATAAAGAACACAGAAAACTAGCTGAACTTCAGGAAGTGAGAAAGAAACAGTCTAAAGTCACAATAGATATGCACAGAGGTACCAAAAGATGCCAGAGGGACATAAACCATTAACCCATGAGTTAAGAATAAGTTGAGGCTACCAAATGTTATGTGGGAGCACAAGGAAGGATAAAGAAGAGTTGATTCAATCCTCATCGGAGTTTAGGCACTGTATGTTCTTGGGTATTTGCCAGATACCTTTCCAGAGAGAGGTGCTAAGATGAAGTATCATCTACAGCGTTATCTACAGTACTTTCCTTCCCATGTCTACTGAACTCGTCATTCAAATTATCTTCTGCATAGTGTGTGGAAGAGAACAACCCAAATTAAACAAGCAGGCACCCTCTCCCTTACCAGTTTTGAAAAAATGACAGCTCTGCCTAGCAGTATCAGAACCCAAATCTATATTAAATTTTCACCAATATCTTTTGGAGCAGCAGTTTCATTTACTGAACAAGAAAGAGAGGAAATCAAAGGAGAAATTAATTATAGAGGGTATAAGGTTTGCTTTTCAGCTGCAAGAGGCAGCCCATACACCACAGGCAACTGTGGTCAGGCAGTGCGGAAAAAACATTGGACGTACAAGTTGGTTTGCAGATGAAGAATACAATAGGAAAGCAT
Source organism: Coccyzus lansbergi (assembly GCA_033558105.1). NCBI lineage: Eukaryota > Metazoa > Chordata > Aves > Cuculiformes > Coccyzidae > Coccyzus > Coccyzus lansbergi. Next base: position 1,109,969 of record JAUMJK010000694.1, read on the forward strand.
AGGAAATGATCACAATCATGGTCCTGCAGGTGAAGAGGGCAGTGCTAACCAACCACTATAAGCTGTCTGAGGTCAAACAGATGTAAATGCTTCATCTATTTTTTTTTTTTTTTTTTTTAGTATTATACTACTCATTCAGAGACAAGATCAGTATTTGACTGCCAAGCAAGACTTGTTTGGGGGGGTTCTATCTATGGAGAATAAGGATACCAGAAAAAAGAAAATCCTCATCTTGGATGAAAAGTATGGTTTTATTCTTCTGATAGTGATGCAAGTCTCATAACTTGAAAATCTATCACCATGCACAGTGAAACAGTTATGAGTGCCTAATGTATTGTTTGCAATACACTAAGAATCTAGTTTTACAAGCTTTCACAACAAATGAATAATTGCTATTCCTGTTATTTAACCTGCTTCTGGCTTTAGACAGATGTAATACAGCCTCATGGCCATATACCACAGAACAAGTTTTCCCAAAACATTTTAAACTAAGTGTGAGGAGAGTCTGGCCCTTTAAACTACTTCTATTTCAGTTTAATTTCACAGACAATGTTAGTGTATTCAATTGAAAAAAACTAACAGGTCTGAATGAAATGGAAAATAAATGTCCAACATGTAGATAAAAAAATTATTTGTACTACTTTGAGAAGGATTTGTTTGGCAGATTCAAAATGTTGTGTCATAATTATAAATCTAAATTGCCGAGTTTCAAATTAAATTTGAAATGCCTTTAAAAGTCTTCCATATTTATGTTTTTATATCATTTCTTAACTCAACATATTATAACATAACTGTTGAAAACATTTTTCTATGAGTGTTTGCTGTCATATTTTTAAGTTTAAGGTTCATTTCTATAATTGTTTGTGATGGTACATCAAACAAAGGAGAAATGTTTATCCAGCAGAGGAAATACGAAATTACTAAGTAGCAGCAGCTTTTAGTATCTTTTATAAGACTAAAATTAGACCACGTAGTCATTCCAGGCCAGCAACAGTGATAGCACAGAAGAAGGCTTTTATAACCTTAAGCTACTTCCATTAATAAAAATTAAATTTTTTTGTATTTTAGAAAATTAAGAAAACTTCAATGCTTTTTCTCATATTTCAATTGATTTTTGCTTGGAAGGTTTTTGTGAACTTCCTAGAAATTTCATCAGAAAAGTTACAGTTTGAAAAAATATAACACACTCATCCAAAGTACTGTTACTTTATAATTAACCTAAAATCATCAAAGAATATCTGTATTTCTTCATTATTTTCTTCTATCTTTGTCAAGAATGCAAAGACATCTAAGAGTAAATCCTACATTATTTCTTTCCATAAAATATTAGTCCTAAGGTGTCTAGTAGAAAAGACAATAAAGTTTTATTCATTATAAAATTACTTATCAGAACCATTACTAGCTTAGAAAAAGCATCTACAGTTCTAGACAAAATCAATCCCAACTGAAATATAAGGAAGTAGGTACTTATGTGCATATACAAGTGGTTCTTAGCACTAACGAGATGTAGCAGACAATATTGAATGAGATGTTATTCCAGATACTCTTACTTATCTCTATCACTTAAATTTATAACTTCAGTCAATTGGAATATATTTCTCTGGCTTAGAAAGCAGTAAATAGAATTTACATTTGCAGTCTGTCTTCAGGAGATCTTAAGACAGTGGAAATAATAACTATGACATGTATAAGAAACAGTAGGACTTTTTCTCAAGTGACAAGATTTATGAGAATGATCTGTAACACAGCACATGAAATTGAGCACTTACTGTTAATTAGAGCCATCTTTTCTTTTCAACTCTTGAATAAAACTGCAATATTCTGCTTTCTCTGACATAGTTTCTCACTATAATATGATACCACATGTCCACTTTTTTTTCTTACTATCCTCATTAAAAGGGAAAATCTTGCTTACCTACATGACTTGCTAAGGTACTTTTCAGTTAACTCTAAAATTCTATTTTTGGTGCCACTTGTTGAAACCTCATTGGTGACACAACTAGATTCTTGTACCCATCTTTTCCAGATCACTGAACATAATCATGCAAGCTTCTTCTTGCAATTAATTTCTTTTTAGAGATTCTTATGGTAGGTGGACTATTTTTTTACTAGTTGGTCATGTGAGAGAAGACATGATCTTCTGAGAAAGATTTATCTAGATTACTCCAATCTGTCTTTAAGCCAAGCTGAAACAACAGTAGGCATGGAAAAAAATATTTTTAGTGTCATAATAATATTATGAACACTGACCAAACTTCTGTGCTTGAAGAGAGCATGAAATATCATGTTATGGTTGACTTCTAATAAGTCAGCATAAGATTTGCACTAGAGGGAAAAGAAAAAACCCTCAGAGAAGCTGTATTTTTCTCCTACGTTTTATCATTCAACATTAAAATTTAAGTAATCATAAGACAAATTTTTAGACTGAAAGTGCAGCTACACTTACCTACCCTTTCAATTTTATATAAAAAGTTGTTCTTTTCCTTGTATCAGAAAAAAAAAAATGCTAACATTTACCGGCTAAATGACTGGCCCAATTGCAGCTTCTCAATCATGCCACTAATCACATCTTGCCACTACATTTATACAGTAAATGGGTGTATTTTATATGCAAAGCTGTAAAATAATCCTGTCTATTCCAAATGAATTAAAAAAATAAATTTTAAAAAATGCCTTTTTCATGTATCAAAAGAAAATTTTCTTGTTTATGACTTTATCCTTTAGTAGAAGAAAAATTTTGAAAATACCACAAATTAAACTAAAGGTACTGGAATTCAATTGAAAAATAACATATTTCATGATACTGTGTAAAGGGAAGGAAGCCATTCACTTGGTTGCTTCCTGGTACCATCTCTCACAGAAGATGAGGAGGGACTTGATATCAGCAGCATGCAAGAAAAGTATTGTTGGCTGAAGAGGACCAGTTTAGGAGGACAGAAGTACAGCAAGGAGAAACCATGCCTGCCTTACCACAGACATTTGCAGATATTACTTGCTATCCTTCCTGCTACCCAGGAGACTAACATTGCAAACCTGCTCCATCAGAAGTCCCTTTGCTGAAGCTTCACACCCACCACATGCAGGCCTGCTATATTGCACTGTTTTTTTCCTCAAAACAAATATTTCAAAAGTCCTGTCAAAAGACTTTGGAACATGAGCTGCTGAGGAATAGGCATACCTTGAATTCAAATCCTTCAGAAAAAGAAATTATTTCATAGAATCATAGATGGGTTCGGGTTGGAAAGACCTTAAAGATCATCCAGTTCCAACCCCTGTGTAATGGGCAGGGACTTCTACCGCTAGACCAGGCTGCTCAAGATACCATCCAACCTGGTCTTCAGAACTTCCAGGGAGGGGGCATCCACAGTTTTCCTGGGTAACCTGTTCCAGTGCCTCACCACCCTCATTGTGAAGAATCTCTTATTAACATCTAACCTAAATCTTCCCCTTCCCAATTTATAGCCATTCCCCCTCATCCTATCACTACATGCCCTTATAAAACGTCCCTCTCTCCTATATTTATTGTTGCCCCCTTCAGGTAGTGGAAGGTGGCTATCAGGTCTCCTTGGAGCCTTCTCTTCTCCAGGTTGAACAACCCCAACTCTCTCAGCCTGTCCTCATAGCTGAGGTGCTCCAGCCCTCAGATCATGTTCATAGCTCTCCTCTGGACCCATTCCAAGAGTTCCATATCCTTCTTATACTGAGAATTCCAGAACTGACCTAAGAGGATTGGCAATTGAGCTCTTACTGGTGAGGACCCTGTGAGGCTGATCTTGCCTGCTGCTTGTGTAGTCAGACCACAAGGCCAAGGAAAGGTCTTCATCTTCCTCCAAGTTGCAGCTTCTTCCCAGCAATGGACTGACACATTATGAAACTTCAGATCCACACCCCACAAAGCTTATTTTGAAAAGCAGCCATCCAAAAGGTTTGCACAGCAGACCACTCACCAGAGCCCAACCCTCATAAGCAACCTCGCTCAATAAATACAGTGAACAGGTAGCTGAAAGGGGATTGTATTGCTGTCAGCACTTGGGTACACTGAGATTTGAGAGACCCAAAGACTTGAGAGACCTCTTAGTCATACATTCCCTTCCTTAAAACAGAAGATTTTTTTCCATCTCCTTGAAATGTCATACTATGTTAAAATCATAGAAAAATTAAGATGGGTAAAGATGTCAAAGATCATCAAATCCAACTGTCAGCTCAGCACCACCATGCCTACTAAAACCATGTCCCAAAATGCCATACTTACATATTTTTTAACACTCAAGGGAGGTGATTCCACCACTTTCCAGAGCAGCCTGTTCCTATGCTTGATAACCCTTTCAGTGAAGAAAAATTTCCTAATATCCAATCTAAACCCACTCTGTCACATCTGAAAGTCATTTTGCTCTCATCCTGTCACTTATTACTTGGGTGAAGAGACCAACACACACCTCACTACAAACTCCTTCCAGGTAGGTGTAACAGGCAATAAGGTCTCCCCTCAGTCTCCTCTTCTCCAGATTAAACAGCCCCTGTTCCCTCAGCCACTTTTCAGGACTTGTGCACCAGACCCTTAACCACCTTTGTTGTCCTCTGGACACTCTTCAGGACCCCAGTGTCTTTCTTGTAGTGAAAGGTCCAATACTGAACACAGTATTCGAGGTTCATCTTCACCAGTGCTGAGTACAGGGGGAAAACTACTTCCCTTGTCCTGCTGGCCATGATGTTTCTGATACAGACCAAGATTTACTTGATTTTCTTGGCCACCTGGACACACTGCTGGCTCATATTTGGATGGCTGTTGACCAACACCCTTGGTCATTTTCCACCAGGCAACATTCCAGCCACTTTTCCCCAAGCTTGTAGCATTGAATGGGGTTGTTGTGACCTAAGCATAGGACCTGATGCTTCGTTGTCTTATGTGTCATACAATTGGCCCCAGCCCACCACTTCAGCCTGTCCAGATCCCTCTGTAGAGCCTTCTTACTATCAAGAAAATCAACATGCCTGCTCAATTCAGTATCATCTGCAAACTTATTGAGGGTGTAAAAAATCTCCCATATGCAGATCATCGATAAAGATATTAAACATGACTGGCCCCAAAACTAAGCCCTGGGGAACACTGCTTGTGACTGGTTGTCAAATGGATTTAGCCCCATTCAATACAACTCTCTGGGCTTGGCCATCCAAGTAGTTTTTTATCTACTGTAAAATATACCTGTCTAAGCCAAGAGTCACCAGCTTCTCTAGAAGCATGCATTGGAGACAGTGTCAAAGTCCAGATAAACAACATCCATCTCCCTCATCATGACCAGGCTGGTCAAGCAGGACCTGCCTTTCATGTACCTAGGCTAGCAGGGCCTGATCCCCTGATTGTTCTGCACATGTCCATTGAGCATGCTGAAGATTAACTGTTCCATAATCTTCCCCAGTCTTGAGGGCAGACTGACAGGCCTATAGTTCTTTGGATCCACTTTCCAGCCCTTCTTTTAAATGAGGATCACACTAGCAAGACTTCAGTCTTCTAAGACCTTCCCTCTAACCAGGACTGCTGATAAATGATGGAGAATGTCTCGGCAAGCCTCTCTGACAGCTCCCTCTGTTCTCTCAGGTGGATACTATCTGACCCCATAGACTTGGAACTACCTAAATGATCTAGTACGTTGTTCATTGCATCCTTCGGAATTATTCTTCTTGTTGGCAATATTCCTCCCCACATACAATAAAAGACAGAGATTCTCCTTGGCTCTCTTCTTGTTGTTAATGTATTTGCAAAGAACACTTTTTGTTTTCTCTTACAACTGTGGCCAGATAAATTATGAGCTTTTCTAATTCTTTCCCTGCAAGACCTAATGGAGATCCTTGGACTCATTTGAGTTGTCTGCCCTTTCTTCCAAAAGCAGTGAACTCTTCTTTTTCCATCTGAGTCCCAGCAAAATCTCCCTATTCAGCCAGGCTGGTTATCTTCCCCACCAGTTTGTCTTATGGCACTTGGGGACAGCCTGCTCCCATGCCTTTAAGACTTCTTCCTTGAAGAATACCCAGCCTTCCTGGACCTGTTCAGAACAGTCTTTCAGTGTTCTGAACAGGCCAAAGTCTGCCCTCCAAAAGTCCATAGCAGAGACTTTGCTGAAGTCCCTTTTTACTTCACCAATCAAGAACTCTAACTTTTATTGGTTGCTAAGTCCAGAACAACCCCTGATGATGATACCTCCCATTAGTCCTCCTCTTTTTGTAAACAGTAGGTCAAGCAAGGCACATGCCCTGGCAGGTTTGGTACCAGCAGAGTCTGGAAGTTATGTCACTAAATGGCTGACCAGTCACCCATGTAGACATTTAGAAAGGATATGATTAATAATGAGCCACAAGAAACTATGTTTGCCATTTCCAACATTCCTACCCACATTGCTTGCCTATTTTTCCCTGCTGCAAAAGCACACCCTAGTTCTTTCAGAGAGAGAGTTATCAGCCAGCTTCATCAGCTACCTTCAAAGTCTCACCATTTCAATTTCCTCTTGTGTTTCTTGATGTACTCTTGCATAGCCTTTCAGAGCAACTCAATGTCTGCAGCCCGTGTCAGCAGCTGCTGTGTGCAGTGAAGTTCATAAATCTCAGAGCTAGCAAATCAGATGAAAAGGGAACACCTGCAAGGGAAATTGTTAATTATGAAGCTGAATCACTTTCTCTGTTCCTCTTAAAATTGGAACAGTGGGTGGTACAGTGTTCTTTAGCACATGGCAGTCAATGCTGCCAGTTGAAGAGCCCCCTGGGCAGTCATGACATATGTTCACAGGCAAGTAAGTAGTCAGACACCTTACTGTTGTCCTGGTTTAGCCCTGGCCCAACTCAATTTGGCAGCTAAAATCAAATAGGTGGACATCCAGTTCCCTTCTGACCCATTCCCCAGGGAAAAGGGAGATAGAAGGAAAAGGCTTGCAGGTTGAAAAATGAAATAGCTTTTATTTAATAATAATAATGATAATAATAACAGTAATACTAATATTTACACACAAATATGTGAAATTGCATCCCCACTCCACCTCTCAATGACTATATGTAGCAAGAGATTTTGAAAAGCAGACATAGGGCAAGGTCAGCAACAGGAAGGAGCTTGACTTGGGAACCAGATTCAGGAACACACAGATGCAGAACCAGCAGTAAACACAGAAAGTCCTCATTGGACATCAGCCATTGAAGAAGAGAGTGAGACCCTTGTGATCCTTCAGTTTTATATGAAGTGTGATGCATATGGCATGCAATACCTCTGTTGATCAGCTTAGGGTCTCCTTTCCTGTCTGCCCCTTTCAGCAGGTGGAGACTGTTTTCATCAGTTCAACCTACAGCACTCTTCTAGCTCGAGGAATGGCCCTGGGTACTATAGGAATAAGTATAAGCAATGGCCTTTCTGCATACCAATGCCTCGTGTTATCACTTCTAGAGAAAAACCCATCTGAAAGTTATGCAGCTCACTTTCAGAAAATTACATTACTTAGATGAGAGTTAGCTGAAGTTAGAAAACTACTTCTGCTTTAGCTCAAACCAGAACTCTGTCCAGCACAAGCAAACATTGAAACAACTTTTCTAAAAATAAGAGCTCCCATATGTGACATACCACTCAATAGAGCATACCTGCTTCTTTCCAGTTCCTTGTGAAACATTAGCTGAACAAGAACAATAGCAAGCTTGAAGGCAGAGAGGAATAGGAATTACATTAATAGCTTCTGTGCTGAACTTATTTTGGGGTAAAAAATTATGTTCTTCTCATACACATCACCTTCGTGTAGTATCATTTTAGTAAAGCAGTGCTTCAAAGATCCACTTGTAGTCAATTTTGTTTACTTGTGTTGCTAGAATATGTTTTTTATTAATTTATCATTTCCTTCATTAGTTCATTCTGTAAGTATTCCCTTGTAAATTAGCACTGGGCAATGGATGTGTGCAGCATTACTAATAAGTGCAGGACTCCAGATTAGATAAGCAGTCATAAAACAAATAAGGAATATAACAATGCTTAATTTCAGCATAATTTCCTTTCCTTGTTTCTTGTTAATCAATTCAAATCTTCCTGTTCTCTACTGGTCCTTTTTCTTTTCATTAGCAAAATGAATAGTTATTCTCGTTAAGTCATATGACAAATTTTTACTTTAAAAGCTAACCTAATTAACTATTAAAACAACAACTCCAGCTGGAATTCTATCCTATAACCATTCAAGATGTCCAGTGCATTCTGATTCATTTCCATTCTCAATGGTCTTGTTGAGTTCTATCCCACAGCCACAGAAATTAAGCTAACTAAACACAAAACACAGAGGAATATGCTATTGGTAAAACCTATACTATTTTAACGCTATTTAATGGAGCATCGTGCATATGCTGATACAGTTTAACAGTTGCCATTGTAAAATTCAGTACAGAAACTCTGAACTATATTCCTCACCAGTAAGTCAAACATACATTGTACTGGTTTTCAATTTTTAAAACTGCCTTCTTATATTCTTCTCTTAAACTTTATGGAAAGCAACCACCATTTATTTAACAGTGACTAATTTATTAAAAAATAATTTGCTAATTTCATAGTTCACTAATTTTGTAGCATTGCAGCTATAATTAGGAATCTATAATCTCCAAGAAAATACATCTTGTAACTTACCTGGAGCATTAAAGACTGCTTCAGAAATTTTATGAAATTTTGTATCCCTGCACCAACAGTACTCCTCAAAGAAGGATGCAAATCTCTTCCATGCATAGTAAATCAATGATATTATACTGACTATAGGTTAATCAATGTTTGTGAAACTGAAATTTAGCTGCATCTGAATTTTTAAAAATTCTGCTTTTTTGTAGCGAACTAATTCATTTTCAGTTTGACAACTCCCTCCATTCAGCTTTATGCTCTACAATAATTCTGATAAGCATACAGAATTCATGAACAATTTAATTAAATATCTTGAACTTGATTACAGTACAAAATCTAGGAGGCAAAAACATTTATAGTCCTTGGTTCTGCACACTTCCCATGGCTAGAAAGCAGAGGGTCAAGTTCTATGCAAATTCTGTTTTTCCTTCTGGAGCCTTTAGCACTCACATAGCTGTATGATGTGCCTAGGTCACTCCACACCTCTGCAGCAATAAGGCTCAGTGAGGAAGAGAGCTAAGGTCGTAATCATACGTGCAGTGATCAGCAACTCTTCATGAACATGAATAAATATGCACACTTTCTTTGAAGTGATTTTTGTTATCCTTGCTGAATAAATTTAGTTTTGTTAAAGACCAGTCTTGTTTTAGCCTAAATAACATCAGCAATAGGAAATGTGTTAAAATATCTGAGCACACTTATTGATGAAGCATGTTTTCATTTTGAAAATTGTGGATTGTTATAGGTGCAAACCAAAACATCTAAAATCCTGGCTAGCAGGCAAGGATTTTTTGTTGCTGTTTTTAATCCTTATTGAACAGACCACCTGCTGTAACAGCACTTAGAGTCACAGAATAATGAAACAGTTTGTGTGGGAAGGGACCTTTAAAGGTCATCTAGTTCAAATCCCTCTGCAGTGAGCAGGGATATCATTGACAGGATTATGGGGGTCTGAGCAGCAGTCTAACCTTGAATGTTTCCAGGGATGGGGCATCTGTCATCCTTCTGGAAAACCTATTCCAGTGTTTCTACAGACTCACCATAAAAATTTTCTTCCTTATATCTAGTTTAAAACTACCTTCCTTAAATTTAAAACCATTACCTCATGGCTGATCACAACATACCCTACTAAAAAGTCCATCCCCATCATTCTTGTATGCACCCTTTAAGTACTGAGAGGCCACAGTAAGAGAAGTACTACTGCATGAGCTCTGTTATCCTCGGTGTCTGTGTGTTGAAAGACTGCACTGTTATCCCTATAATTGTGCTAAAATGTGTCATGAAAGAATGAACAGATGTATTTGAGAGATCAGGTTTTTCAAACAGCACTAGTCCTACTGAAATATTCCTGCATAGTCTTTGGATAAGGACACTTTTTAGGAAGACAAAGGGACCAGAAAAGTGATGAGCTACAGTCTCCTGATAGCTCCCACCCTACCTCCCACCTTAAAAAAAAATCAACAAAACTCAAATAAACATCACAAGATAGGCTGACTGAAAAAAAACCCTGAAAACTGCTTGTCCCTAACCTGAGTGTACTCAGTTGTCCCTCATCACTCCTATCAACCTTCCCTATACAAAAACAGGCTTTCTAATATGCCTTTGAAAGCTGTTATTGTAATACCTTGAAAATAAGTGAGCCATACTGTCAGGACAGTGAAGTAGAAACTGTACCTCCTCCTTCTTTGCTGCCCAGTATTTATACTTAATTTAATCACAAGTACCATATCCTTCCTGCACACGTCATACTAGACAAAAACAAAGAGCAATCATGTACCAAGACAACAGTTTAGAGGACATCAGAACCTTCAATATGAATTGCTACATGATTGTGTTTTTTTAAGTAAGTTTGAGGGGATTGACCATGCAGACATCAATCTGATGGATCGAAGACATTTTATTGAGCTTAGTTGTTTCTTTATAAACCCTTTTTGGTTACATAACTGGATGCCCATGAGGGCATCTACAGTGTATTATTGGCTAAAGGTAGCTGTCCATAAAGCTATTACTAACACATTATTGGCTAAACTACTGCACATGCTAACAAACCCAGTTACACTAAAATTAACTAAACTGATAGTTCTCTTTAATTGTTTTTCTTTTAGCTGGTACTCGTTCCCACTGAACTAGTTCTTGTATTCCTTTCAGCTGCCTATCAGAAGGCTGTCTTTTCTCATCATCAAACTGGCCTTTGTTTATCTTTCGGTTCTCTGTTTCAATGCCTTCTTCTCTGTAATATGCTCCCACATAAGTTCATTACTATTCATGTTATGTTCCCTTTCAAGGTATTAGCCATCATCCCAAGTGTTTATTTCAGTAAGTCGGGACTGGTGCTGACAACTGAGGGATTTGACATCAACTTTTTCAGGATTGTTAATACCTGTATATAGGGATTTAATGCAATCTTGGCATCAGTATAATAAGCAAGAAAACACACACAGCATTATAATGATAATTGTCCATGAGCATTTCCAGGAATTCAAAACACAGTGTGGCACTTAGAACTGAAATTTGACTTGAAGTCCAGGAGTAATACTTTGTACAAACTAGCTAGCTTGATCTTATGTAATTTCAGGGGTTATATCCTACAGTCATGTTTACATTTAGTAGTTACAAAGGACTCTCTGCTCTCCCAAAGAATTTCTGATCAAAGTCTACCCAAACATCAGCGCAGTGAAATGTACCTGAAACTTTTGTACATATTTATGCATGGTGGTTCTTAATTCTTGAAAATAAAGCCACATTTATTAGATTTCTGTACTGCTGTATTATACGGTGAAAATTCTCAGCTCTCCAAAAATGTATGAGGACTCAAGTCCTAGTGTGCTAAATACCATGCAAGTATATAATGAGACATACTGCCTAGTACATAGGTCATAAGCTAATAGTCTAATCAGTGGTGAGATGCAATAAAGTATCAGAGGAATGGAGAAGGGGTAAAAAAGTAAGATAAACAAAAATAATCCTGCAAAGAAACATCTGTCAATAGATAAAGTAGTGTCTATAAGAAGCAATGGGATTTCTATGAAGTGCATGCATCCTGAAACTCTACAAAGACTTTCTGCACATTTATTCACCAAAGTAGGTGCTGGTAGGTTTTTGATTTCCTTAATAATTCATATGTACAAATTGCTTAATTATCACGACCACTGGAACACCTATATTCAACACTTAGGAGGGAAATTTAAAGGAAATTTTCACTTTTTCAAGTTCAGAAATGGTTTTTAGTAAGAACTTTTGGAACTTCATTTTGGGTTTCTTCTTCTGGGAAACACCACCAAAAGCTACAGTAGTAACTTACTTTAAATGAAAATACAGAGTTCTGTGCAAAAGTCGAAGCTTACTACTTGTATATGTTTTTATCACTTCTTAACTTCGTCTCAGAGAAATGAGAGAGGCAAATTGTTTTCTGTAGTGGAAATTATCACCATCTACCTGACCAATTTAGTAGCCTCTCAGCCAGCAGCGCCTACTCCTCACCACTTAGACAGTCCTCTTTCTTCCTCAGCACATAGTTCATACTTTCTCCTCAAACAAACTATACTTGCAGGCACAAAACTAAATGGAGTTAAACAAATTTCAGATCTCATATAATTGCAAATGAATTCCTTGTGAAGATAAATGCTTATTAATGAATAGTAGATATTTTTAAAAAAATATTCTGCCAGGAATCAATAACTGAGTTTATGTGCACCCCAAGGTAACAAGTACTTCTATACTCCACTGAGTTCACCAAATCCCCATCAATCTCCACCAAATCCCATCCCTCCATACTCTTTTGTGTCTCAGATTTAACAATGCATACTGTTTATACAGATATTTCATAAAATAATATGTACATCTCTTCAGCATTGATTTCACAAAGGCCAGGCAAACCACAGTGAAAAGAGCAGCACAGCCGTGCTGTTATCAGTCCTATAACAGAGAAACACTTCCCTGGGTTACTATCATATTAAGTTCTGCAGAGACTGTCTGATTTAGCATTTAATTTTAAAACAAGTAGATTAAATTACATATAAGTAAACTTACAAAACTGGAAAAAGAACCACAAAATGTACTCCTTAGAGTTTTCTCACTTATCTCAGCCTGGCTGTACCTGTTGCTGGCCCAGCAGTCAGATAAGATTTGATCTTTTCAAGTTACTCCTGGAGGGTTGTAATAATACATAATTTGTAACAAATTGCAGGAAAGTGAGCAGTAAATTAATGCTGCGTCATGGAATTTTATTCTCCAAAAAGTATTTAAAAAAGAACAGATTTACAGTTCTTGGAAACCAAAGTTGCTGGTTTAGTCACTGTATAAATGGAGTTTTAAATTTTCCTTGTAGAGTGAAAATGGGAGCCCAGTGTAACTCAGTCTAATACAAACAGGTAGCATGTACACCATTTTGAAGACTGGCTGCTTTAGGAATAAGAACAACAACCAACCAGGCCACAGATAAGCAAACTTGTGCCAATTCAGCCATGTCAGAGGGAAGGGAGCTCATACAGCCTTCCTCAAAGCATGGCTCACATCAGAGTCCTAGCAATTCACCAGCTGCACTACACTTCTGGGCAGTTTGTAAACAGGAAACATTTCCTTTCTCCTCAGATGGGACAAAGTAACTTTGCCTGTGCAAATGAAGTCACGCTTAGGACAGCATCCATGGTATTCAGAGGTGTGAAACATCAAATATTCAGTGAACATGTAGACATTCAGCACCAATAAAAAGTTCTGAAAAAAAAATCAAGCAAGAATTTTTATGATATCAGGTACCTAGGAGGTTTTTTCAAAAGAATGCTACTAAAAGAACTTACTTCTAGGTTTTATTGAATTTACTTGATCAGTTCTGTAGTTCTCCATTAGAAAATAGCTCATCTCTATGCTTCTTGTTCCACTAAACAACCATCAAGCAAAGTTAAGGTATAATGACATAAATGTAAACAGCCTTGGGCTTCAAATTTGTGATCTTACACAGCACAGAGGAACAATTTCACCAGAGAGAAAAATTACACAATTTGAACTGAAAATAGGGGAGGCTGAGGAGGTTCGGGTCTTTGAGGATTTAATCATGTAGATTTCCAGAATGAAGAAATACTAAAGTTTTACTCTTTCTATTCTCCTGTAGTATTCTTCAGGGTCTGCAAACCACTTACTTAGCAGTGTTTTTCCCCAAGAGCTCATGTAACAATTCAATTATTAGAAAATGTTCTTTATTTACACCCCATTACTAAGATAATCTTCTTTAGAATGGTATCATGTATGCATGACCTTCATTAAGAGTACTAGTCCATGAAGATATTTCTATTCAGTGCACAGATCATAAGACAATGGAACACCAATGATCACTTTTAAGAAAGCCAGGATCTTTTATAATACAGCCAAACAATGCTTTATATAAAATAGAATAATCTTTTCATTATCTTCCTATGAAGGACACCGATATTTTCCCATTTTTCTCAGTGATGTTAATCCTGACACAAAAAAATTGTAAAATTACTTCTACATAGAGATATCCTTTCTTAACACATCCTTTGAATTGCACAGTCACTAGGTTGGAAGAGACCCACTGGACCATCATCAAGTGCAATCATTCCTATCAATAATTAAACGATGTCCCTCAGCACCTCATCTGCCTGTCGTTTAAACACCTCCAGGGATGGTGATTCAACTACCTCCCTTGGCATCATCTGTCAGTGCCCAATGAGCCTTTCTGTGAAAATTTTTTTCTGATGTACAGACTGAACCTTCCCTGGTGGAGCTTGAGGCCAATCACTCTTGTCCTGTACCCTGTCACTTGGGAGAACAGGCCAGCACTCTCCTCTCTATAACAGCCTTTCAGGTAATAGTAGAGAGCAATGAGGTGTCCCCTCAGCCTCCCCCAGGCTAAACAATCCCAGTTCCCTCAGCTGTTCCTTGTAAGACATGTTCTCCAGCCCCTTCACCAGCTTTGTTGCTCTTCTCTGGACTCGCTCCAGAGCCTCAAGATCCTTCTTGTGGTGAGTAGCCCAGAACTGAACACAGGATTAAAGGAGCTGTCTCACCAGTGCTGAGTACAGAGGGAGAATAACCTCCCTGGATCTACTGGTCACACAATTTCTGATACAAGCCAGGATGCCACTGGCCTTCTTGGCCACCTGGGCACACTGCTGGCTCATGTTCAACCAACACCCCCAAGGTCCCTCTCCTCCAGGCAGCTTACCAGCCAGGCTTCTCCTAGTCTGTAACTCTGCATAGGGTTGTTGTGCCCCAAGTGCAGGACCTGGCATTTGGCCATGTTAAACCTCATCCCATTGGTCTCAACCCACCAGTCCAACCTGTTCAGATCCCTTTGCAGAGACTCCCTACCCTCCAGCAGATCCACACTTCCACCCAGCTTAGTGTCATCTGCAAACTTGCTAAGAGTGTACTCAATGCCTTCATCCATGTCATTGATGAAGACATTGAACAGGGCTGGACCCAGCACTGAGCCCTGGGGGACACCACTTGTCACTGGCCTCCAGCTGGAGTTCACTCCATTTACCACCACTCTCTGGGCCAATTTTCCACCCAGGAGAGTGTGTTCCTGTCCAGGCCAGAGGCTGACAGTTTCCATAGCAGAATGCTGTGACAACCTGTGTCAAAGGCTTTACTGAAGTCCAGGAAGACCACATCCACAGCCTTTCCCTCATCCAGCAGCCGAGTCACTTTGTCATAGAAGGTTATCAGGTTACTTTGGCAAGACCTGCCTTTCGTGAACCTGTGTTGACTGGGCCTGATCACCCAGTTCTCTTGCATGTACTTCATGATAACACCCAGGATCACCTACTCCATGACTTTCCCTGGCACTGAGGTCAGACTGACAGGCCTGTAGTTCCCTGGATCTTCCCTGTGACCCTTCTTGTAGATGGGCACAACATCAGCCTCCAGTCCAGTGGAACCTCCCCAGTCTTCCAGGACTGTTGGAAGATGATGGAAAGGGGTTTGGCCAGCATATTCACCAGCTACCTAAAAACTCTTAGATGGATCCCATCTGGCCCCATAGTTTTGTGGGTGTCTAGTCGACCTAGCAAGTCTCTAACCAGTTCCTCTTGGGTCATGGGAGCTTTGTTCTGCTCCTTTAACTCCTGGGTTTGTACATACAGGGAATAATTTTCCTTTCTTTTAAAGACTGAGGCAAAGGAAGCATCAAGTACTTCAGCCTTATCCTCATCCTTTGTCAGAGTTGTTCCATTTGAAGCTCCATTCTGTGAATGTGTTTGGCTTGTTTGTAATCTGGCATAATTATACTGTATATTATATTTATGTAAGTCTATGATCTCACTTAAAATCACTGAGCTTACTCAGATGTTCTCTGCATTTAGGATCAAACCTCTGATTTGGAATAATGGAGATAATCTTACCCTCACTTAAGATATTCTCTTTGAAACTGGAAACAGAAAAAAACTTTCAAAAAGTTTAAAATAATTACATATCATTTTCTGAAGAGTTTGTACCACAAATTAAAACTTTTTAACTAATAAAATTATTTTTAGTCTCCTGACTTCCCTTCCAAACTGTAAGTCACTTGTTATGGAGGTCTTTTTTCCACAGTAAAGCACACCAACGAAGCTGGTGAAGGGGCTGGAGAATAGGCAATATGAGGCACGCCTGAGAGAGCTGGGGTTATTTAACCTGGAGAAGAGGAGGTTGAGGGGAGACCTCATTGCTCTCTATAACCACCTGAGGGGAAATTGTAGAGAGCAAGGGTGCTGACCTCTTCTCACAAGTGACAGGGGACAGGACATGAGGGAATGGCCTCAAGCTCCACCAGGGGAGATTTAGGCTGGACGTTAGGAAAAAATTTTTCATAGGAAGGGTCTTTGGGCACTGGAATAGGCTGCCCAGGGATGTGGTTGATTCACCTTCCCTGGAGGTGTTTAAGGCACGGGTAGAAGAGGTGCTAAGGAGCACAGCTCAGTGTTTGATAGGAATGGTTGGACTCGACTTGATCTGATGGGTCTCTTCCAACCCAGTGATTCTATGATTCTATGATTCTGTGAAATGATCTGTGAGGAATTTTTTAGTTTTCTTTATACCTCTTCTCTTGTATTGACTTGCGCCTTGGCCTACTCATTTCAGTAACAGCCTCTAAGCCTTAGAAACCTCCCAAGAATGATGTTTCTGATAGGTTTGGAAGGAGCTCTTATACAATTACAGAATGCCTTTGAATATTTTTCTTTTTTTAGCTAATCTTTTTTTCTTCCTGACATTTTGTAGAGAGCAGTATTAAATAATTTCACTTGTGAAGAAACCACAGGGTCATTTACTCTAACCTAGAAATTGAATCATAGAATCACAGAACAACCAGGTTGGAAGAGACCCACCAGATCATTGAGTCCAACCGTTCCTATCTAGCACTAAACCAAGTCCCTCAAGACCTCATCCACCCGTGCCTTAAACATCTCCAGGGAAGGTGAATCAACCACATCCCTGGGCAGTCTATTCCAATGCCCAATGACCCTTTCCGTGTAAAACTTCCTCCTGATGTCTAGCCTAAATCTCCCCTGGCGGAGCTTGAGGTCACTCCCTCATGTCCTCTCCCCTATCACTTGGGAGAAGAGTCCAGCTCCCTCCTCTCCACAATGTCCTTTCAGGTAGCTGTAGAGAGCAATGAGGTCTCAAGTTTCATTTCAAGTTTGCTCAAGTTTCATTTCATTCTTGTCATAATTTCAAGTATTCATCAAGAACTTGCATATTCCACCCAGGCAGAATCAAAATTTCAGACCAAGTTGGCATTAGCACAAAACTTTTATCATAAAGAACATCTAATTTTCCTCTACAACCAAAAATTAGCTGAAAATTTTGTCACACCAATTACTTTTTCCTTGTAGATCAGAATGAGGGCAAAGTAAGAAAAGCAAGCAAATAAATAGCACCCTAAAATAACTGCATTTTATTGTACCAGCTGAACACATTACCTTGAAAAGCAATGAGAGTTCATCACTCATCTGATGCATTTCCATACTCATCTGCTTCCTACTAACAGCTTCTTTGTAGTGCAACAGTAATGGTGCAAAAGCATTGATGTTCATAGATTACCTAGATACAAAAGACCCTTCTTGTGCAAAAATGATATTCAATAAGTAAGCAATATTCATGTTTAAAAATTTTACTCTTACCATATGTGTTATCAGTCTTTTTAACATTAATCACTGTACTTTTCAGATAGAGTCATTGTGGTTTGTCAGAATTACCTTTAAACTGCACTATTTTGTACCTTTTTTTATGCAGTTTTGTACATTCTGTACTGATATTTACCAGATATTCTTACTGAAAAGGCTGGTCTTGAATGTTTTATTTACATAGGATCATCTGGAGAATAACAGAACTATTTGATATTTGATTGCAGGTGCCCAGTGGCATCTCGGTTCCTTAAGATCCAAACTTCACTTGTGCAAAACTTTTCAGGTTCAACTATGCCAAGTGCAAGATCTCACAGCTGGGTTGGGGTAATCCGCAGTTTCAATACAGGCTGCTGAAAATACAGCTCTCTGAAAATGAAACGGAATCACAAGTAAGTATTGCACATGTCATAGTCTGTTGCAGTTGAAAATTAATGCAATGCTTCCAAATTTTTTTTTCTCTATTAATAATAAAGAGTAGAGCAAGAAGCAAAATGATGCCCAGACCATCTAGGAAGAACTGGAAGAATGAGAACTAAGATGGAACTTACTTTTGTGTGAACTTAGGTTTACTGTGTTAGAGTATTTAGAACCTGGAAATTAAATAGTGATGAAAGCATTTCAGCACTGACATAATTCATTGATCCTGAATGTTGGCATTACTTAATGTTCCCCTCTGCAAGAAGCGTTTTTAACTTGAATTGGTTTGCTCAGTTCTTCAGGACTGTAAGTTTTCTTACTTTCTCAATTTTTATTTCAAATTCAGAGATGGCAAATTTCTATAGAAATCTCTCTGTGGAAAAGGCATCTTTATTTCTGTCAAGACACAACACCAGAAGAAATAAATCTTTCTCTCTGTTCACAATCCCAACAGCCATCAACCTCTGATTATTATGTTAAACATCTCTGTAGATCCATACTTCTTCTGAACAGCCTCTACTGAGACATAACTTTTAGATGCCTTTATAAATAGTGCAGCTGTGCAATTTTATTTCATTTCCAATAAAAATCAAACTACTTTCAGCTGAGTCCCTGGACATACACTATAGTGATCTGTAATAAAAACAATTTGCCCCACTACATTGACTGTAATGAAGAGTTTGATGCCAGGATGAGTTGTTCAGTGGAAATAAATTATTAGCAACTAGAATCCAAATTGAAATGGCTCTGATGGATTCCTGTCTCAGGAATGTGAGAAGGTGTGAGAAGTACTTTTGAATAAGGCGGCCTTGGGGCAACAGTAAATGGAAATCAGGTGTCTAATCTGCATGCGTCACCATGGACTTTGCTTTTGCCTTAGCACTAAATAAAAAACTAAATCATAGTGCTTCAAGCAAACCACATATAGCCTTAAGAGTAAGCAACATTAATTCCTCCATATTCCTCAATGTCATAGGCCACTAGTACTATATAAAAGACTCAATAACAACTAATTCCTCCTGTAACCTTATCGTTCCAACAAGACTGTAATTTGTTTATAATTCTTAGTAAGTCTTACATACGAAAAATATGGTTCTTGGTAATTCTTACAGAAGTCTTTGGAATTGAGGAAGCTGGGTGTAGGACTGTAAGCTTTCATGGCACAGAAATGAAACCAGAAATGGGGGGAGCAGTAGGTGGCAACACCCGGGGCTAGTGGTGCCAGTAAAGCAAATATAAAGAACAGTCAGGAAAGAAGCTTTTAAAAAATCGCAACTTAAATGAATTTAATTGATTTCATAAATTCTGTGGTATGAACTCTGATAACAATTTTCTACTCTTCAATTTTTCTTTTCAACCTTCTTCCCCTTTGTAAAATATCTTATCCCATTTGTTCAGTGAGGAAGCTCAGATTTAGGGTTTCACCTGCCTTTGTTGTGCCTCAGCCAGCTATGCTTCCATAGCTCTCCTTCTACCTGCTTGTTGCTCACCCAAGAAGCATGTTTAAGAGCAACAGAAAAGGAAGAAGACCACTGGCACAGGTAAGACATCTGTCTCTCAAATTCAGAAAAATCAGGACATAATGACTAGGAAAAACATTATTTTCCACGTGCCAGAAAGAGTAACAGACTGATTTGCTAAATTTGAAAGCCTGACTAAAAAATTGTAAGTATGTAAACAGATGAGTTTAGTTTTGGAGAGAAAGAGCAGGTTGACATAAATTTCCACTAGGAAGACAGCTAACTAGTTATTTATCACAACATGAAAGAATAAAGTATTTTAAAATAGAAAATAAGGTTGATTTTTATAGTTTTATCTTGTCTTTATCTACAATGTACCCTACATCAAATAAACAGTACGTTTATAAGCTATTTTTGAACTACTGATGATATAATATTTCAAGTTGTTTGTCACACACTGTAGGTGCAAGAAGGAAATGGGTCAGTATATGAACTTGCCTTTTTCCCACAAAGAAACTTGCAGTACCCAAATCTGTGTTCTGGTGCTGGGTTTCTCTCTTCCTTCAGTGACTGGACTGCAGCTTTCCAGGCTTGCAAGGGGAAAGAAGTCATGGCAATCTTCCAAAAGATGCTCTCAGGGAAACTGGAAGGCATCTGAAGCAAGATGTGTACAGTCACCAGGATGTTTTCAAACACAAGAAAACCTGGTGAAATAGAAACAGACATGTTTGTCCAGAGATAGCCAAGTCTGTCACTGCCCCTCCTGTCCTTCCTCCTATCACTGCACCAACAGAACAGCCAGGACATACATTATCCTGCTCTTCTCCTGCAGAAGTTGGCATCCTTTACTGGTTCTCCCTATCCTTTATGGGTAAATTATATGTGCTTAAAGAAACAGCAATTACATGCTGGGCATTGTGACACTGTAGGAAACATCCTGCTGTGGATATTTCCTCTCACCAACCAGCCAAACCACCATTTGGAAGGACAGAAGCAGCTATATAGCCGGGAACTGGTGTTGTCCTTCCTTACAAATCACTTAATCAATTTCATCTCCTACTCTTTCCACCTGAGGTTGTCACAAACACATGAAGATTTCTGGGTAGTATATGCTTTGCCTCAGCACATTTCCTTATGCAGGAGATGGGGCATGTTTTTAAGTGTGAAGTGTTTTTCTGTAACTTACCGTGGATCAGCAGTCTTACAAAATACTGCTGGCAGGAACATCAGGTCCACCTTGTTGCCCCAAGATAGTAAGTTCAGCCTGATGCGCTAGTGAAACCTGCATTTCTGAGATACTGCACAGGACCTTAAAGGGAAGTGTTTACATTCTGCTTATTCTGACCAGCAGTCTGCAAGCACAATGAATGTTATGGAATCAGCTAGCATTGAGTTGTGCAGACTGGTTTTAAGACAAAAGCATGGAATCCATGAGTTTCCACATATGCAAAATTCCTCAGTAAGAGCAGAGGGACAGTGGTACCCTTGTGATTTGATTTTTATTCCAAGGTCTCACTGACGTTTATATTTAGAACGTGCTTATATTTTAAATCCATTGTTGTCATATAAAATTGAAATACAGAATGTGCTCTGCATAACCAACTCATACAGAATTTTACATGTATACATAAATTTATCTGATTTTGTTTCATTTTGTGCAGGGCTCTGGAGGTGAAGTTACAAAATATGGATCATTTTCTTACCTTGATTTGCCAGATCATCTACCTCCTTGCTTGTTGTCCTGAGCTACGATGATAACTGGTGGCAGAATTACTAGGAATATTTCATTTCCGAGAAAATCAGCTTTTTCTCAAGGCTTACAGATGTGAAAAGATGGGGAAAGGGACCAAGTTATTATATACAAATACAACATTCAGGCACAATTTAATACAGAGTATAAAGAAATTTCAGAAGTCATCTCTACTGATTCCTTGTTGAGAAACTTCTGATACAACCATCTTCTTGGGCCAGCAGGACTCACAACATGCTTAATTCTCTAAGTACTACATGCTTCCTACATATAAAACCAGAAGAGGTGCACTTATCATTAAATTCCTCTACAGGTGTCTCTGTCTTGTGTAGGCAGCACTCACATTCATGCTACTGTAGGTTAATGACGTTACTAGTACCTAAGTTGTACCTAATATCTTTCCCTTGATTTTTTTTACTTTCAACACATATATAGCCTGAGAAGACATCACTGCATAGAAAGCTGGCAAACAGGTACAGTAAGAAAGCACATAAGAAATAAATGGTTTCTGAAGGCAGGTTTAACCTATTAACTATTACTACAAAAGTGTAGGTGAACATCAGCACTGTCTACAGTTGGCTGATCATTTTCAAGCAAAAATTACAGTACATATAAGCAGAGTTGGTTCACTTGATCAAATCTGATTTCTTAATACAGAAAAGGATTTAACTGCAAAAAAGTGCAGTAAGACAGGTAGTCTTGTAAGCTCTGCCAAGTAAATAGGTCTTATTATTAATAAATAAATGACAGGAGCTATGAAAATTAATTTACCTACTGATAATTTTCTCTTTTAAAGGTGAAGCCTCAATAATTGCTAATAAATCTTCTAACACCAGAGACTGGCTGGTTGATGGAATTCAGAATAGGGCAGACAAGTACTGCATTTCAAAAACTCAATAAGCAACAAAAGCCCAGTGTAATTAGCATGAACTTCGAATTAAATGTTATATGGAACAGTGACATTTGTAATCAGTTTCCACAGAGCAGATTTTTGAAGTATAAGTCTGATCAGTTTGTATTAGAAGAACTTACAATGAAGACATCTGAGCAGAGTAATTCAAGACAAAACTCCAACATTTCTTCCAAGCACAATCAGAACTAACTACAAATGCAATCACTTTGATCACCATGAACAGGTTATCCATACCAAGGATAGCACTTCAGCTGCTGTACCTCAATAATACTCCTGTGCTGATTGCCATTCATGGCTCTGGCAGTAGTTGTATAAAGGAATTCATGTCATGAAACTCGCAAAAAAGCTGAGGAAGAAGATTTATACTGGCTGTCTGCAGGGAGATGTCAAGCTCAGTCATCTTCCCTCTCAACACTGCTTAGCATGGTTTTTATTTTCTTTTTTATTATATAAAATATTATAATATATTATAATATTTGTTTTATCATACTCCTTAATTATTAACCCCTTGCTAACTTAGTAACTAGAGTTAATAACTAAGGTTAATAACTAAGGAGTATAGTGTTTAGGTGTTACGCACAAAAAGTTGTATAAGCAATTAGCATTATAAGAGGAATAATAAGTGTGCCTTCCTCTGGTTCTAGAAGAAAGTTGGAGGATAAAACTTGGCACTTTGAAAATGAGAAGACTCTCAGGACAAATTTTCATTTGGTACTACAGCAGCTTACCACCAGAATCTGCAGACTACCTGGGCAGCCTTCAGCCCATAATGACAGTACTGTTTTTTCTTCTCTTTTCTGCATGAATTATTTTGTCTTGGTCTGAAAGCTTTATTTTTATGAGTTTTTTCTCTTTTTTTTTTTATTCTAAAGCCATGTACAAATGTTCATGTGTCATAATGTTTACTGAAGAATTGCACAATCTGTGATTTTCTCATTTGGAAGCATTACTTTTATAGATTTTGCTCTTCAGTATCTTAAATTAGATGGGCTTCTGCTGTCTTTGTTTAAACAGTGGGGTTTTTTCTAAGCAATACATCTTTAAGTTTCAAAAGGCTGTAAGTAGTAAGAAAAGCGGCCGGTAGATTGGACATCGGCTAAAGAATAGAAGACAGCTGATTTTCCTTACCAGGAGTTGCAGAAGATGCAATTTGCAAAAGACAGAAAAATAAAAAAGCAGCTACAAATCTAAGAAATTAACAGCATTAATTTTTTTCCAGTTCATATATCTACAGAGCTTCTGTGAATCTCTGATAAATGGTCTTGCAAATGACTTAGATGTCTAGCAGCTGAATAATTACTTGTCCTGTCGTATTAATACCTGACTCCAAACCTGGTGTAAGGAGCAAAATTTTGAGTTCTTCAATTGTGGACTTGCCTATACACCTCCAGGCTTCCTTACCAGGGATAGGGCACACTTGTCTCCTAGGGGTACAAAATTCCTGACCAAAAATCTAGCAGGGCTTATTAATAGAAATTTAAACTAGATGTGAAGGGGTGGGGAATTGAAGCCAGGCTAGACAGGAGTGACCTTGGAAATGGCACTCGAGTGCCTAAGAGATGGTGTGCTGGCAAGTACCACCAGTATATCAGCCCAGAGTGTGTGAGGGTAAGTATATCTTGTGATGAAAAAGATGTAATTGGCACTGATGGGATAGAAAATCCAAGTACCAGTCATTTGTGAATGAACACTATTCCTTCTATGAGATTAACAGCCCAACAGAATTGCATCTACACCAATACTTCCCTTAGCAAGTTTGCAGATGACACAAAGCTGTGCGCAAGTGTCGATCTGCTGGAGGGTAGGGAGGCTTTGCAAAGGGACCTGGACAGGCTGGACCGCTGGGCAGTGTCCAACGGCATGAGGTTTACCACGGCCAAATGCCGGGTCCTGCACTTGGGGCACAACAACCCTATGAAGAACTACAGACTGGGAGAAGCCTGGCTGGAAAACTGCCAGGAGGAGAGGGACCTTGGGGTGTTGGTCAACAGCCGACTGAACATGAGCCAGCAGTGTGCCCAGGTGGCCAAGAAGACCAATGGCATCCTGACTTGGATTAGAAATGGTGTGACCGGCATGTCCAGGGAGGTGATTCTCCCTCTGTATTCAGCACTGGTGAGGCCGCTCCTTGAATATTGTGTCCAGTCCTGGGCCTCTCAGCACAAGAAGGATGTTGAGGCTCTGGAGCAAGTCCAGAGAAGAGCGACAAGGCTGGTGAAGGGGCTGGAGAACAGACCCTATGAGGAGCGGCTGAGAGAGCTGGGGTTGTTCAGCCTGGAGAAGAGGAGGCTGAGAGGAGACCTCATTACTCTCTACAAGTACCTGAAAGGTGGTTGTGGAGAGGAGGGAGCTGGCCTCTTCTCCCAAGTGACAGGGCACAGGATGAGAGGGAATGGCCTCAAGCTCCACCAGGGGAGATTTAGGCTGGAGATTAGGAGGAGGTTTTTCACGCAGAGGGTCATTGGGCATTGGAATAGGCTGCCCAGGGAGGTGGTTGAGTCACCTTCCCTGGAAGTGTTTAAGACATGGGTGGATGAGGTCTTGAGGGACTTGGTTTAGTGTTAGATAGGAATGGTTGGACTAGAAGATCCGATGGGTCCCTTCCAACCTGGTTGTTCTGTGATTCTGTGATACACTCAGTATGGTCAATAAGTAGGAAGGATTGGAAATTGTTGTAGGGCAAGGAGACTACAATGTTGTCACAACAGAAACATGGTAGGATGGCTCTTATAACTGGAGTGCACCTATGGTAGGGTATGAACTCTTCAGGTAGGACAGGAAGGGTAGGAGAGGTGGTGGGGTAGCCCTGTATGTTACAGAGTGTTTTGATACCCTCAGGCTCAATTAAGGTGATGACAGGATTGAGTGACTGTGGGTAAAAATCAGAGGAGCACACAAGAAGGCAGATGTTGTGATGGGAATCCGTTACAGACCACCCAGCCAAGAAGAAGAAAAAGCTGATGAGCTCTTCTACAAACAACTGGGAGAAGTCTCAAAATCACTAGCTCTTGTTTTTTTGGGAGACTTTACCAGATGTCTGCTGGAAGCACAATACAGCAGAGAGAAGGACTCTAGGAGGTTCCTGGAGTGTGTGGGAGGCAAGTTCTTCATGCAAATGTTGAATAAGGCAACAAGGGAAGTCGTTCTCCTGGACCTGCTGTTTGTGAACAGAGAAGGCCTTGTGGGGGATGTGACAGCTGGAGGATGACTAAGGTAAAGCGACCATCAGATGGTAAATTCTTAGTACTAGGTGAGATAAGGAGAGGTAGACAAGGTGCTCAGGGACATGGTTTAGTGGCAGATAGGAATGGTTGGACTCGATGATACAAGAGGTCTTTTCCAACAAGTTGATTCTATTATTCTGTGATTAGATGTTTGAGGTTTCTTTCTCTTCCTCAGATAAGCTTGGTCAATTCATAGATATCATAGCCTTTGGAGAGAAAAAATCTCAAAAGAAAACATATTTTTGTAACACCGAGGATAGTGTGGAACATGCTATTGTTCATTTCGGGTAGACTTGAGGGTAAAGTGTAAAAAGCTTAGCAAGAAACTAATTCAAAACTTCCTTTTGAACACTCCATTAACCCTGACCTGTGTGCAAATATTTTTAAATTATTACGTGGATAGTCTGTGACTCCAAGATTCAGTAACCAGGGTAGAGCTAACACAATCCTCTCCAGCCACAGGCTCTCACTCGTTCCACTTCCTTCTCCTTCCTCCCTGAAGGCAGCACATTAGTCCCCTGTGCCACCTTCACCTGAGCAGTGGCTCCTCCCTTTTTTTATTCCTCTTGCCTGACAGAACAAAGCCTGAGCTGGGTCCAGACTTACAGCAGGAAAGTAACAGTGTTGGATCAATCCTCAAAGGAAACTCTCCAAACACAACTGAAACATAATGACGCATTACTGATAAAATCCCAGAATCATGACAGGAGCTCTCAATTTAAGAGCATGATTAAAAGAACAGACTAACAAGTCAACCTTCTTGTTTTTCACCTCAAGTTCATTTATGGAAGGAAAAGTATCATGGCAAAGAAGTATCAGTGGAGTAAATGATGCTTTTGTAGAGGGTAATATGAGGTTAACTGACAGACTCAGTGCAACAAAACCTGTATTACAGACTTGCTAATAATTCTTGTTTTCCAAACTGACTTCAATCATCCTTTGGCCCTGCAGCCATAGAGTAGCTTGGTACAATCTTTGTGGCCGCTGGGCACTTCTGCATCTTCCTCATGAGCAGTTCCAGAGCAGCCAGCAGAGATGCAGAAACCTTGTGGTAAGTGCTGGCAGTCTCTCGGGTAGCATTTGCTTGGCAGATCCTGACATAATATTTCTGTTGTTGTGGTAAGAAAAAGCAAGGTACTCAGGGCCACCTCTGCTACTCTCAGTAAAGACAATCATTGCAGCAATGGTGATGCTACCATCACTCTAATGAGGTACCTGGAAGAGGGCAGGCAGTGCTTTTGCTCCCTCAGCTGGATAAAGCTGCCCTGCTTCTCCCCTGCTGTGCTAATCAGAAAACATGCTGCAGAAGGAAAAGAAATAACAATTCTGCCTTATACAGTGAATTCATTCTTGATCAACACTAAGAAAAAGTACTGCACAGTGAAGGCTGGATATCACTGAGCTGGATATCATATGTAGGAAAAAATAACCCACAGCTAAAATAAGAGAAAGCACTAACACAAATGTTATACAAAATTGAGCATGTATCACATCCATTTGATTTTTTTGATCAATTGTTCTGTTTCTGAAGCTTGTAGTAAATTATTCTTCTAGATCTACATGCCAAGAGAAAAAGTTGACTGAACAATGAGAGTCAAAACTATTGATCAGCAATATTTCATGACATTGGGCAATGTAAATAAACCAAAGAATCTCACACTTCTATTTCACTTTGTCAGGACAGAGGATGTTTAGCCATCCATACATGTTGTAAAGGGTAATATCATGATGAAATCAACATTGTTTAAAAGTAAAACACAGAAAACTGAGAAATCTTTATGTACATATGTGTACACAAGTAACAAATATACCTATACAGTCAGTAAAATATGGCCAAAATATAAACTTATTACACTTAGCACTTGCAAGAAGTTAGATATTATTATGATCAAATCATTCTTGACTAAACATAAAATTAATTTTTAATGTATTTCTTATGACTGAAAATTGATAATCACAGCTCAGTCAGCAAATTCATCTGCACATCTGAAAAGTGACTACAGAAATCTAAGATGTGATCTTCATAGCTGTATAACAAACAAATGCTACTGCAGGCAATCCACTCATACTCTTTTTCCAGGCAGAGTTCTGAGTCGACACTAATGTGGAATTTATCTGCAGTGCTTGTAGCCAGCAATTTAAACTGCCCTTACTCGTTCTTCCAAGACAGATATGTAGCAAATATGTTTGAGAGCAATGAAGGGTCTCGGGATGCTAGACCTCTCAATCAAACACCTCATCCAGAGCCTGCTAGCAAAGCAACAGCAGGCACAAGTTCACAATACTAGAGATTAGAACCATAATGGCATATTCATTTACCCCAGCTAATTCCCCTCAAAACTCAATACCTTTGCCAGCACTTTGCACAATTCCCTCTTACTATTTCTATTGTTGCAGCCTTTTCCTTCACCTTTAAGGTCAGAAACACACTGAAGAGAAATGGCTTGGAACTGTAAAGCCTATTTGTATCTTTATCTGCAGGTAACTATGTGATCTGTTTTATAGCCATAATCTCAGTTTATCAGAAAAATGGTAAGGGAAGGACAAGTGATTGTCTGTTAACATTTTCATCTTTTAAAATGATAGCTACAGGTTATATTTCTGAGCTGAATAAAAAAATCAAAGTTCTTTTGAGTCAACTTGAATTCTTCTGTGCAGGTAATTTCTGTTCTTTAAACTAGTCATCTGGAAAGGAGAGAAATTTTAGTCATTTCAGACACTTCCAATCTTTCTGGATGTTTATCAGGTTTGTGGTTTATCCATTTAGACTTGCTTTCACTTATTAAAAAGTAAATCTTCAGGAAACATAAGATGCTAGGGTACATACCTTCCAAATGAAGGGATCTAATGACCTAGAGCATCTAACAAATTTATTAGTCAAACACTGCAGATATATTAAGAATGCAGAAAACCAAGCTGAATGGAGGCTCTTAAGGCAGGCCTTAAGTAAACTTCATGGGAAATTTCTGGTTTTGATCTGAGTCAATCCTCATAAAACCAAAGACACAATTCTAAGCATAATTTTGCAAAAATAATTTTTTCAAAAGTCTTCTGAAAAGTCAACAAAACATTTGAAATTCCTAATGAATTCTTGATTTCTAAGACCAAGAATGTTAGAATTAGTACCTGGGGATACAACAAAGTACCACTGCTTCTTGAGTTGAAATATAGGATTAACTAACCCTCTTCTTAAATTGAAATACAGGATCAACTAACTCACAAACTGCTGAATACAAACATGTTACTAGTTTCGCATTAACAGCAGCAGAAAGCATTCATCTCTAAGAAGAGCTGCTGGCTACTTCTTCCCAAAAGCAATGGTATGAAGGAGTGAAAGTGGTGTTTTCTGGGGCTTTTTTTTAGGAAAAAGAAATTAAGTTTTGCCAAATTATTCAAGTGGGACATAAACTTCAGATGTTTCAATGGTCAGATGTGTGCAGAGAAAGCCCTGATCTTTCAATAGACAGCTTCCCACTGCCAAACTTTTGGGGAGTAAAAGTAGGGATAAGGAGAGTGACTGACTTCTGGATACAAGAACAGGGGCAGATTCAGCCCCAGAATAGAAATTGTGTTGAAGAATTAAGGAAGTGGACAGATTTACCGTCTCTGTACTCAGCACATTGGCCTTCCAACCACTTGAAAGCACTAGTAAATTTGTGTATGGCAATAGCAAAGCCAGAAAAGTCCTGGATATTGTGTGTTTTTGGATTATCACTGCCTCCCAGATATAGTTTCAGCACAAGAGGAAGCTCCTGTGACAAACACATGACGTGAGCCCATCAGCCTCCTCTACTGCTACCAGTGGTGCTCCAGGAGCTTTCTCCAGCTCTAAAGCCATCAGCCTTCTCTGCTCCTGTGGGTAGCAGAGCAGCATTTGTAGTAAAGGCAGTCAGTCTGGGATGTTAGCTATCTAAGCAGGAGGAGGAAAGTCTCTCAAGCTTTGGGACTGCTCCTTGACATACACTGATCCAGAGAGGAAAACCTGGAAGGGACATTGAAAACACAGCAGCAACAAAACCCTATCTGGGGTCTGTCCCACTCTACAACTTAATGATCCCTCTCTGTACTAGCGGCACTGCAAGAGCAAAGCCATTGGCAAAAAGAAAAATTCAAACCAAAATCACAAATTAAGTGAGCTTTCAGCTGAACCAAGGTGACAGCATGGGGGTACAGATAGCACAGTATGATCAGCTAGGTTCTTTCCTCATGCTTTCCAGCTTTACATTGTTTCCTAGACAACTGCACTGCCACCCCCATGCTTTCTACCTCCATTCCCCATATACAGGCTCCTCTTCAACATAAAGAAGCCAGAGTATTTGTAGGGAGGTGCACCATCTGCAGTGCTAATTTCTGTAACATGCAGATTTAGTTTGGCAGTCTCATGCCTACCCGTTCTTTGCCAGCTGCAAAAATGGGAATATCATGAGATCACAGCAGCCTAAATAAATGCAGGGAAATTTAGAAGATAAATCTCTGATGTATGTGCTTCTTGTCCCTAAATTCTTTAGATATGGTGTTCTGATGTCAAATAAATCAGACAGTAGAAACACATTGGATCTCTGCAATTATTTTTTATATAGCTTTGATTCATAGAACATTGTATTTAAAATCAAGATTTTTTTTCTACATCCTTATACATATCTGTATCTATCTTTATATGTATATACACACACATAAATCAGTATCTTTAAGTTTCAAGGTATTATTTGGTGTAAGATAACACCGCAAGAGAAAAAAATCTTATCAAAGCAAAAGCATTATTGAGAGTAGAGGTAACCACGAATGAAAGTTACTCCATATTGTGAGAGAAGAGTTCATGAAAGTAGTTCCTGCCTCAGAAAAACTTATGAAAAACAGCACTTGTGCATTCTTTGTGACTTTACCAAAAAGTTTTGTTGCTAAATTCTCAGTTCTCTTTTACCTAAACTGGTCTGTCAAAGGAAAAAAAAAAACAGAACATTCACCACTCAGCTCCTATATTCCAAAAAAGTATAAGGTTCTAGTTATCAAGCCTGAAGTGGTTTAGAACATGCATTGAGATAAAGATCTCAAAGTTTGGACACTTATCTAAAACACAACAGCCAAAGTGCATTTCAAAACAGAACTGAAATCCCTCCAGAATGTGCTATAACAATAATATCATTTTCTGCCTTCTGTTGTTCGATGTTAACTGGACCAAAGTAGCACACTTACTTTTATTTTCTCGCCATTTTAACATCCTATTTCTCACTCCAGAAAACCCACACTACAGAAGGAACATGGAAGTATACCAGTACTTATTTTATCATAGAATCACAGATCCAGTAGGTTGGAAAAGACCTTTGACATCACCAATTCCAACCGTACCTGTCCACTACTAAATCATATCCCTAAGCTCTTCATCTGCTTGTCTTTTAAATACCTCCAGGGATGATGACTCAAGCACCTCCCTGAGCAGCCTTTCTGTGAAAAATTTCCTTCTGATATCCAGCCTGAACCTCCTCTGGTGCAGCTCAAGGCCATCTTGTCCTTTTGTCCTGGCCCCTGTCACTTGGGAGAAGAGGCCAGCTCCCTCCTCTCCACAACCTCCTTTCAGGTAGTTGTAGAGAGCAATGAGGTCTCCCCTCAACCTCCTCTTCTCCAGGCTAAACATCCCCGGCTCTCTCAGCCTCTCCTCATAATGCCTGTTCTCCAGACCCTTCATTAGCTTTGTTGCTATTCTCTGGACTCTCTCCAGAGCCTCAACATCCTTCTTGTGGTGAGGGGCCCAGAACTCAACACAGGATTCGAGATGCAGTCTCATCAGTGCTGAGAACAGGGACAAAACATCTTCTCTGGTCCTGCTGGTCACATCGTTTCTGATCCAAGCCAAGATGCCATTGGCCTTCTTAGCCACCTGGGCACACTGCTGGTTCATGTTCAGTCAGCTGTCGACCAACACCTCCAGGTTCTTCTCCTTCATTTCCTGCAGCTTCATCTGCTGCATCTGCAGCAGAAAGATGAGAGCACTACTTATGCACCTGATCCCTTCAGCATTTGTTCCAATGCCCTGCAGTTCCTTTTAACTGACCTCAGATTTCTTTTTAAGTTTTCATTATTGCCTACTTGGAAAATCAATAGAGGATAGTAATCCTGAGTCTGATTAGTGTTGGAAGTTTTCTTCCAACGTCAAATGTCATATGTAACGGGTCCAGTCAGCAGATTTGGCCTTCTTTATTATCAGCCAACCCCAATTCTTGCTCAGCTTGAACATTAAGTTGAACAACAAAGCTGATTCAAGTTCCATCAGATCTTATATTGCCTTTTGACATTTGGGGATCTCTGAAATCTTTTAGTAAAAATGAGTCTTTTTAAACATCATCAGCACTAACTAAATTAACCTCAAAACATGACATAACCTATGCAGCCATTATTGCTGTTTGTTAGACACTGTAGATGATGAGTATGTCTTTCCCAAAGTTTACAGCCAAAAATGAGACCAAGACCAGTTTATTAAGGCTGTCTTCTGTTCTAACATGCATAATATAAAAACCCTCAGACTAAAAAAGAAGCACTGACAATGGTTCAGAAACTTGCAGAACTACTTCCAGCAATTCACTGCAACACTATAAAAATAGGAGTGTCCATAATAGGTAATTGAGGAATAGCTACAAACCTCCCACTCAACATATGCACATCCACACACTGCAATTATTATAGAAATGCTCTATTATAGAAAAGAGGGTAAAAAGTCCAAAGCGTTTACTGATTTTTTTTAAAGGATTGGACCTTGATATTAATCATCTTCTTGACAGGTTCCTCAGGAGTGAAACTGTTGAACTTCCAAAACTTCAAACATTCTCCTGCTTATCCTTTTCTATGAATCAATACTAATGCACTAGCCCAAACAAACAACTGATAACAAATTCCACAAAGTCAAGAAGATTTTTTTTTAGCTAGTATTTAATTTTTTATTTTTATTTTTTTAAAACAACATTTTTTTTCTTTCTAAACTTTGTTCATAAACACACTCAAACAATGGCATTTTCAGCAAACCGTTACACCACCTTTATACCTCCATGAGCAATTCATATTAAGTTTTGTCATTATTACATAAGCTTCTGTAATAGTAATATATTCCTGCAAAAACTGCAGTGTGAAAAATCAGTTACTACACATGGAGGTCAGCTTTAGTTCAGCTGAAGAAGATTAAAACCTTCCTAAAACCCTTCATGTCATCAGTCCTGCCATCAGCATTCAGATTACTTCTCTCCTTTTTACAACAAATAGCCTAGCAAAGAAGAGTACTCAAAGCGAAGGAAATAAAAAAAGAGACAATAAGGTGAAGCAGCCAAAGCACAGTAAAACTTCTGCAGAAGCTACTCTGTAGTAACAGAAGCTGGTTTTACTTCATAGAATCATAGAATCACCAAATTGGAAGAGACCCATCGGATCATCAAATCCAACTATTCCTATCAAACACTAAACCATGTTCCTCAGGACCTCCTCTACCCATGCCTTAAAAACCTTCAGGGAAGGTGAATCAACCACCTCCCTGGGCAGCCTCTTCTAATGCCCAATGACCCTTTCCATGAAAAACTTCCTCCTACCGTGTAGCCTAAATCTCCCCTGGTGGACCTTGAGGCTATTCCCTCTTTTTCTGTCCCCTGTCACTTATGAGAAGAGGCCAGCTGCCTCCTCTCTACAACCTTCTTTCAGGGAGTTGTAGAGAGCAATAAGGTCTCCCCTCAGCCTCCTCTTCTCTAGGCTAAACAACCCCAGCTGTCTCAGCCGTTCCTCACAGGGCCTGCTCTACAACCCTTTCACCAGCTTTGTTGCTCTTCTCTGGACTCGCTCCAGAGCCTCAACATCCTTCTTGTGGTGAGGGGCCCACAACTGAACACAGGATTCAAGGAGTGGTCTCACCAGTGCTGAGTACAGAGGGAGAATCACCTCCCTGGACCTGCTGGTGACACCCTGTCTGATCCAAGCCAGGATGCCATTGGCCTTCTTGGCCACCTGGACACACTGCTGGCTAGTGTTCAGTCAGCTGTCAACTAACACTCCCAGGTCCTTCTCCTCCAGGCAGCTTTTCCCAGTCAGACTTCTCCCAGTCTGTAGCACTGCATAGGGTCGTTGTGCCCCAAGTGCAGGACCCGGCATTTGGCCGTGTTAAACCTCATGCCATTGGACTCAGCCCAGTGGTCCATCCTGTTCAGATCCCTTTGCAGAGCCTCCCTACCCTCCAGCAGATCCACACTTCCACCCAGCTTATTGTCATCTGCAAACTTGCTAAGAGTGTACCCAGTGCCTTCATCCAGGTCATTGATAAAGACGCTGAACAGGACTGGACCCAGCACTGAGCCCTGGGGAATCAGACTTGAATCTAATGTTTGGCTCAGCAGATGAATACACGTCATTAGTGTATTAGTACTTCATAAACTTTGTACAGTTTTCAGAGATGATAGTCCCAGGGAATCCCAGTTTCTCCATGGTAAGAACTGCAAATTTCATTTTACTATTAATGCCAACTCTATATTTGCAGTAGATTATCAACTTGCTCCAAGTATATCTTTTTTTATACTCTTGATTATTAATTTCCTGTATTGCAAAGTGTTTGGAGGCGTCATTTTTAGTTTCAGGCATAACAGATGCAAATGATTGCAAGTTCTACTTCTGGATACACAGCAGCAATAACAGATTTTCAAACATAGAATTAATGGTAAAATGGAAATGAAAAACTATGGCCATACATTTTAAGAGATAGATTGCAAATCAATGGAATAGAGTCTATAGGTACTGAAGCTACGTGGCTTTACCCTTCATTTCAGATATTTCACCAGCCATGAGTGAATGCAAAAGAACAATTCAAACAGCTTTGGTAGAGACATCAGAAAAGACAAACTACAAAGAAAAGTACTTCAGCCTATGTATATGTTTTATGAGTATATATATATTTATATATTTTATATGGCTTATATATGTTATAAATTTTATATATTTTATATTGTGCAATTTCTACTCACCTAAGTACCAACAGTCTACTCCCCTGTGGAGCAAGTGTGTCTACATCTAGGCTGCTGTACACTATTGCAGAGAACCTGCTATTTTTAACTCTGGCATACCTGAATTGCTTAAGACTGTCCCTTTGCAAGGATCCAAGACAACCAACTATAACGTATACAATCTGCTCTGGGGTATTTATGCTTTACAAGATTCAGCTCACTGTGCCTGTATTAAGAATTATGCAGCTTCACAGTGAATTGCATACAGGAAAACTACTCACACATTTCAAAAGGCTGGTTAGATGCATCATAGCAAAAAAATCAATTAAATGAAGACAGTTCTTGCTTGAGTAGTGCATACTGTTAAGCTTAAGATGGAACAAATACTATGCAACTTATATCATTTTCAGACATGCCACATACTGGTTCTAAAGTTGTACAACTACACACATTGTCTTAAGTTTCTGGGTAACTATTCTCTAAAAATGCAGACAAATGCACTTTTCAGTGTGACAACTGACTATTCTTTCCAATCATCATGATCTGCTGAGGACACGGGGGGGGGGGGAACCTAACAACTTGGTTTAAAAGGTTTTTCCTAAAATCCTTTTTAATAAACAACATCTCTTTGATCTTTGACATCTGTAGGCTTAATAGGCATCCAGACTTCATCTACGTTTTATCATAAAGGCTACACGAAACTGATCCCTCCGGAACACTGCAGAGACTCATAGAATGCCCACTATATCCTGTAGGATATTACCTTCCACTTTCAGGTTACTGTTTTTAAGCACACTTCTCAAAAGTCCATGCATCTGGTGAACAGCTTAGTTCACATAACCTGGTGCTTTGTTCTCAAGCTTCTTGTTGCCTCATTAACACTCAGAGGGTTGTCATTTGCAAGCAGTCCAATAAGTGAAATGCTGAAATTTTCTTTGGAAAACTTAGAGCCATGTTCTCATTGCGGGCTGAAAAAATCTCAGTAAAGGACAGCCCTGTATCTTTTACGTAGTTTTCCTTGTTTGTTTTCCACACTGTGTGCAAAGAGGTTGTACAAGTCAATGAGACAGGAAACAAATCTCTGGTGACAGGAATTAAAGATTAAAAAGGAGAATTATAAGTATAGCAAGGATTTCGAAAGTTGCCATCAAGAACAACTGTATGTTCTTTATAGAGTCTGACCAAAGCTTTGGGATCCATTTCAGACACTGGAGGAGGGTTGGAGCAAGGGTAGTGTTAAACTTAGAAACTGAAGTTGGTAGGTGTTTCTCTGATTACACAGCTCATCCTACTTAAGGTAAAGCAACAGTGTTGCAAGAATATATGTATATCTATTACAGTAACATCTCTCTGAAATCCCTCTCTCATCACTCACAGCAGATGTTTGTTACTGCATATAACTTTAGTCCCAGGATGTATGTGGAACTCACAATTTAGTTCTAAAAGAGAGACAAATTTAAAATTCAGTGCATCATAATTTGTTTGGAATTAAAAATACTACAATCCTTCATATGGAACACAGAACTTGCATTTTCTCCTAAAATGTCATCTCCAGAGGTCTTTACATCAATACAGAAAGGAAAGGAATTGAAAGGCACTCGCAGAAACATTAAACAAAAAAGAAATTATTTGTTCTGGATTGTTGAAGTTACAGAAAATAATATGTCTGACCTTCTTAGCAGAAGTGACAACCCTCCCCACAATGAGGTACACATATTCTGCATCCTACTAGCCTGTTGCAAAAAAATTAACTTGGGAAAAGTAGTTGTTTGTTCCGTATGAATAACAAAGCCACTCCTACGAAATCTTCATAAGACAATTTGCCATCACATACTTTTCCCATGTATGAAAAAAATTATGGAACAAAGTATTAAAGGAAAGTATGTATAGGTTTCTACTTTGCTGTTTTGCAAGAACTAGTGGTATGATTATTTAATTAGCAGAACCATAGCTCTATCAACAGTATCTATATTAATACAGAAGTGGCACAGGAGTAGGGTAATGCAACACATGATATGACGGACTGGCCGTACTTGGGGATATTGGCATTGACCATATTCAGCTGTAGAGGTGAATAAGGAGGTCTTTCTATAAATACTATAACAATAAAAGGAAGATCAGGGAGAATATTCAGTCCTTATCAGATGCAAATGGAACAATTGTGACAAAGGATGAGGACAAGACTGAAGTACTTAACGCCTTCTTTGCTTCAGTCTTTAATTGTAAAGAAAGTAGTTCCCTCTGCGCACCACCCCAGGGGTTGGAGGAGCAGAATGAGGCTCCCATGATCCAAGAAGAGGTGGTTAGAGACTTGCTTGCCTGACTAGGCACCCACAAGTCTATGGGGCCGGATGGAGTCCACCCAAGGGTATTGAAGGAGGTGGCAGATGTGCTGGCCAAATCCCTTTCCATCATCTTCCAACAGTCCTGGAAGACTGGGGAAGTTCCACTGGACTGGAGGCTGATGTTGTGCCCATCTACAAGAAGGGTCACAGGGAGGATCCGGGGAACTACAGGACTGTTAGTCTGACCTCAGTGCCAGGGAAAGTCATGGAACAGGTGATCTTGAGTGCTATCATGAAGCACTTACAAGAGAACTGGGTGATCAGGCCCAGTCAACATGGGTTTACAAAAGGCAGATCTTGCCAAACTAACCTGATTGACTTCTGTGACAAAGTGACTCAACTACTGGATGAGGGAAAGGCTGTGGATGTATCTTCCTGGACTTCAGTAAAGCCTTTGACACAGTTTCTCACAGCATTCTGCTACGGAAACTGTCAGCCTCTGGCCTGGACAGGTGCACACTCTCCTGGGTAGAAAACTGGCTGGATGGCTGGGCCCAGAGAGTGGTGGGAAATGGAGTTAAGTCCAGCTGGAGGCCAGTGACAAGTGTTGGGTCCAGCTCTGTTCAACGTCTTTATCAATGACCTGGATGAAGGCACTGAGTGCACCCTTAGCAATTTTGCAGACAACACTAAGCTGGGTGGAAGTGTGGATCTGCTGGAGAGTAGGGAGTCTCTGCAAAGGGATCTGAACAGGATGGACCAGTGGGCTGAGACCAGTAGGATGAGGTTTAACACCGCCAAAT
Source organism: Coccyzus lansbergi (assembly GCA_033558105.1). Classification (NCBI taxonomy): domain Eukaryota; kingdom Metazoa; phylum Chordata; class Aves; order Cuculiformes; family Coccyzidae; genus Coccyzus; species Coccyzus lansbergi. The sequence continues at coordinate 1,147,529 of JAUMJK010000694.1, forward strand.
TCCGAGTCCTGCACTTGGGGCACAACAATCCCAAGCAGTGCTACTGACTGGGAAAAGCCTGGCTGGTAAGCTGCCTGGAGGAGAAGGACCTGGGAGTGTTAGTCGACAGCCGACTGACCATGAGCCAGCAGTGTGCCCAGGTGACCAAGAAGGCCAAAGGCATCCTGGCTTGTATCAGAAACAGTGTGACCAGCAGGTCCAGGGAGGTGATTCTCCCTCTGTACTCAGCACTGGTGAGACCGCTCCTTGAATCCTGTGTTCAGTTGTGGACCCCTCACCACAAGGAGGATGTTGAGGCTCTGGAGCGAGTCCAGAGAAGAGCGACAAAGCTTGTGAAGTGGTTGGAGAACATGTCTTACAAGGAGCAGCTGAGGGAACTGTGGTTGTTTATCCCGAAGAAGAGGAGGCTGAGGGGATATCTTATTGCTCTCTACAACTACCTGAAAGTGTCAGGGGACAGGACAGGAGGAAATGGCCTCAAGCAGTGTGAGGGGATGTTTGGGCTGGACATCACAAAAAATTTTTTCTTAGAAAGGGTCACTGGACACTGGCAGAGGCTGCCCAGGGAGGTAGTTGAGTCATCATCCCTTCAGATATTTAAAAGATGAGTGGATGAGGTGCTGAGGGGCATGGTTTAGTGGTTGATAGGAATGGTTGGACTCGATGATCCTGGGGTTCTTTTCCAACCAAGTCATTCCGTGAGGTCTGCTAAAGCATGCTAATGTAAGCATGTACAATAGGTTTATACCCTTTCATCCTTTCTGAACATCAAAAGCAATAACCTCTGAGATACAATAATGTTTCTGCATTCAGAAACATTCCTCCCCAAAAGAGAGCTACTAGTTGTGTCTTTTCATTCATCAGTTAGAGGGGCAGAAAACTGTTTCATGCTGTTAGGATGTGCTATCATCTGTTATGACAATTACATTCAATACAGGATTATACCTTCTTCTTCTCCTGCGTACTACCATTAGAAATTGCCATTATTCCATTTATATTGCTTTTGTTGTTCCTTTCTCCAGCTCCCTAATCAGGAAACTTTGTTCAAGTGAGACTCTCCTATGACAGAGACGTTATGCACAGTGTCACCAGAGGCAAACACCTGCTTTCAGCAAATTTTACGGCAACTAGCTAAAACCAGGACTAATGCATATGTCACCCTTAGCTCAGACACACTGCCTGCAATTTACAGTGTGCTCTAAAGGATATCAATTTAACCAAACATTTGTCTTCGTATTGCTGGTGGTTTTGGCAGAGACCATTAGTGTCACATCATTTAATACCTCTTCAGCACACACCCATTCATTTTAGCTTGTTAGTTCAATGTGATATAAAGGAAGAAGCGTCATCAAATGGAGAACAGTCTTATAGTTTCAGTCAGGCTGTTTCACTAGAACAGTAACAACCCTTACTTGTGAAGTGTGGCACAAAGAGGAATGAGAAGAATCTGAAGTCAAAGCTGGAGCACCTCACAAATGAAGACAGGCTGAGAAAGTTGAGGTTGTTCAGCCTGAAGAAGAGAAGATTCCAAGGATGCCTTATAGACACCTTCCAGTAACTGAAAGGGGGCTACAAGAAAGATAGGGAGGACTTTTTACAAAGGCTTGTAGTGATAGGACTAAGGAGAACAAATATAAATTGGAGAGGGGAAGATTTACACTAGACATAGGGAGGAAATTCTTCATAATGAGGGTGGTGAGGCACAGGAACAGATTGCCCAGGGACGTCGTGGCTGCCCTATCCCTGGAGGTGTGCAAGGTCAGTTTGGATGGGGTCTTGAGCAGCCTGATCTAGTGGGGTGTGTCCCTGCCTATGGCAGAGGAGTTGGAACTAGATGATCTTTAAGGTCCCTTCCAACTCAAACTATTCCTTGATTGTATGAGAAGAGCAGCACCTGTGCTGTGCCTTAACCACCGCCTCTGTCACTGCAGTGCAAGTGCAACACATGGTGCAATACAACATCAAGCTCTTGATACTGACCTGTGGGAGACTGCAATGCTCAACACTTGCCTGTTTTGAGGTCAAAAGCAATGAGTAAAACACTCAAACTGCAGATGTACAAATATGTATAGTCAGAGATCCACATAGAGCTAGTATGAGCGTGCATGAACTAGTATTTTAATTATTTCATTGTTCTTCCAGTCCACAGGGCTCGTGTTGCTCCAGTAAGAGCCTCCCACCTTTGGAGTTGAATCATGACTGCTCTTCACATACCTCCCATCCAGCTCACACACACTCAAACAGCCACTAGTACTGAGCTGGGTTTGTAAATTTCAGTACTTCTTCTAAAAATGTGATCCCAAACACAAATGAGAGAACTACAAATGAAGGGGTGACACTTCATGTTATCTAGATCCCCTGTTTCCTTTGCACCTCTACCAGTGCAGGTCAAGTGGGGACAAATTAGAGCCATCAAGGTATTTTTAACTAGGTCTTAGTATTGCTGATGCACCATTTACAGTGGTGTATCAGAACATTCAGGCTCTGGCTGAAGAAGGTAGCAGGTATAGAAATATCCAGATTACCATGCTGTTTACTGACCTTGGTCCTTAAACATTTATTATCTCAGATACAAAGTAATTTGAGCATAATTTATAACTCCAGGCTAATTCAAACAAATGAGCACTACTGGTGCTTCAGTGTTAACGGAGGGGCATAACTAACAGGCCTTATTTGAACCTACCCTAACAAAAAATGCACTTCCAAACATGGCATTTCTGGTCGCTTTGCTGATCTTGGGAATGCTGGATACAACAGTGCAAGGACATCCACTACAAAGGCAGCTCTCCTGCAACAAAGACTATCAGTTTTGCCTCAGCATGGACTCGCTGCAGCTGAGTCGGTTCCTGCAGAGTCTATTACCCACAAGCCAGTTTGAAAGCACAAAGCAGCAGGTTGTTGTCCAGGACCGGCACAGAGGTAGAAGAACCTCAGAATGCAAATCCTGGAAGCACAGGACACTAAGCAGTTCTGCAAGAACAAAACCAGACAGCTCCAATGTGGACCCATAAAATCCTGGTAAGAGTTCATGTGGTATGACTGATCTCTGTGCTATTTTTCACTATGGAACATTACTCAGCAACTAATCTATAATTATGTGGCTGTATGGGCCCCAATACAATTCACTGGAGAAAACCCAATCCTCCTACACCAAGTACAACTTGCCTTTTCCTGATGCATGCTTTGCAATAAAGGGATCACACACAAATTGCATACTGGTTCTGCTAGGTGGTAACTCAATGTGCAGTGTTTTCTGTGGCTACTGCATGAATATGGCTTTAAGCACAAAATAGCTTCTTTCTCCAAAACTGGAGAACTTCTGACATATTTTAGAAAGTGCACAGATGCAAGGTTCAAGGGTTTAATTCAGAAGGCAAACTCCCAAACTCTGCAAAATATACCAATTCTGGTAACAGCTGGGGAAACACAGGTGAGTGCATGTATACACATTAATGTGCATACTGAACAGAATATTATTAACTTGACAGATTTGCCTCTGCTTTCTCTGGTTTCCATGCTTTTGTATGTATCTTTTTAATGGTTTGCTATCATTCACTTCTTGCTTATTTTCCCATCTGAACTCTTGTCACCTTCCTCTTTCTTTTTCTTTCCTAGTCTACCTTTCCTCCTTAAGCAGTCCCATTTCTCTTCATCTCCTACTGACAGTATCTTGTACTGACCAGCTTTCTGTAAGGAGGCAGCTGAAACTGTTGTATCCTGAGCTACAGAATCATATAATCACCAGGTTGGAAGAGACCCACCAGATAATCTAATCATTTCCTATCAAACACTAAACCGTGCTGCTCAGTACCTTGTCCACCCATGCCTTAAACACCTCCAGGGAAGGCAAGTCAACCACCTTCCTGGAGAGCCTGTTCCAGGGTCTAATGACCCTTTCAGTGAAGAATTTTTTCCTTATGTCAAGCCTGAATCTCACCTGGCAAAGCTTGAGGCCATTCCCTCTTGTCCTGTCCGCTGTCACTTGGGAGAAGAGGCCAGCTCCCTCCTCTCTACAACCTCCTTTCAGGGAGTTGTAGTGAGCAATAAGGTCTCCCCTCAGCCTCCTCTTCTCTAGGCTAAACAACCCCAGCTCTCTCAGCCATTACTCATACTCAGCCTGTTCTCCAGCCCCTTCACCAGCTTTGTTGCTTTTCTTTGGACTCTGGCACTCTTTTCTTTGGCACTGAGGTCAGACTGACAGGCCTGTAGTTCCCCGGATCCTCCCTGTGAACCTTCTTGTAGATGGGCACAACATCAGCCTCCAGTCCAGTGGAACTTCCCCAGTCTTCCAGGACTGTTGGAAGATGATGGAAAGGGGTTTGGCCAGCACATCTGCCACCTCCTTCAATACCCTTGGGTGGACTCCATCCGGCCCCATAGACTTGTGGGTGCCTAGTCAGGCAAGCAAGTCTCTAACCACCTCTTCTTGGATCATGGGAGCCTCATTCTGCTCCTCCAACCCCTGGGGTTGTGCGCAGAAGGAACTACTTTCTTTACAATTAAAGACTGAAGCAAAGTAGGCATTTAGTACTTCAGCCTTGTCTTCATCCCCTGTTACTGTTGTTCCCTCTGCATCTAGAAGGGACTGCAGATTCTCCCTAGTCCTTTTTTTTACTGTTGATACATTTGTAAAAGATTTTTTATTGTCTTTCACAGACTTGGCCTATCTGATATCTCCTTGGGTCTTAGCCCTCCTGATATTTTCCCTGCAGGTTCTCGCTTCCTCCCTATAGTCCACCCAGGATGCCTGCCCCTTTCTCCAAAGCTCGTAGACCTTCCTCTTCTTATAGATGTCTCTCAGGACCACCCTACTCAACCATGCTGGTTTCTTACTCCGCTGGCTACTTTTCTGGAACATGGGGATGGCTTGAAACAATGCAGCAGAGAAGAAAAACTGACAGTGCTCAAATTCCGATGAGAAGTCACTGGCAGCAGTGACACTGTGGGGGTCCACACTACCATCCCAATCTTCAAGTCTTAAAGAACTCATTTTAAAAAGATGTAAATTAAAATGCACACCAGGAATAATTTTTAAGTGCCAGCAGAATATTTCTGAAAGGCTGAGAATCTCTATTTCTAGCTACCAGCCCAATAAAGCCTCCCAAAATCCAAGGCTAACCTGACTCTCTAATGCCATTTTTTTCATTTATTTGTAGCTTTTGGCTGACTTGCTTACACTGTAGGTCTGTAAAGCAATTTGAACCTCTAGATTTCCATCTCAACAGCCCCAAGGAAAATGAGACACGCAAGGGCTGACTGAACATCTGTTGCAAGGCTGATCATTTCCCAGCAATAAAGCTTCATCTGCCTTTGCATAGCTACAATGCCTTGCTCAGTTATTTTCCTTGCAGTTCTTATTTCACTGGCGCTTTTTGCTAGTACATTATTCATCAACGCTTCCGTACTTTATTAACGAAGTTCAATAAGGCTTTGTTCTAACACAGAATGTTACAGCTTTTGCTATTAAGCTTTTGTCAGGTTGAAAATTGCTTATTCATCGCCTTGGTTTCTACCTCTCAGTTATTTACGTGCTAGAGTCTCGCCTCACTGTACAGCCACCCAGCCTCCTTGCCAGCTTCAATACAGCCTCACTGTACAACCACAATCTTCTGGAAGCCCAACTTCTTTCATTCTGCCATGCTTCTGACATTATGCTCATAGAACGTCAAGAAAAAGGCATAAATAAATACTAGATAAATGCACAGGTATTTCAGGAGCTGAAGGAGGGAGCCAAACAGTTCTGTTGCAGGGATCTGGAGCTGCTTTCAAAAGTGAGACAATACAACAACGTACTTCAACAAATCTGCATGGCTCACAGCAAAAAGCTATAAGTGGACTTTTCGGGATCCAGACTATTAGCACACGCTTGCATTACAGCATCATTGCATAAAGTCCATAAATAACCTTAAAGGCAGATAAGAAAATATAGGACTCTCACTACTTCCTACACCCACAGCTGTTGGATTAATCAGTCTCCCTCCTGCCTGCCTTATCACTGATCAGAGTGCTTGGTGGCTGCACGTAAGTATTTGAGTTATGTATTTAAAAACTGAAAACCTCAAGTGCCAGTGAAGCAGTAAGCACGTGCTACAGATGTACTAAAATTAAAATCAACTTCTGGTAGTGGGAAGGGAAAATGGAGGATAGAGCATTTGAGCAGCAGAATGAGATATAAACACTTTGCTGCATGTATGGTTTATGTCTGCATGCTTCCTTGCATAGCTGCTTGATGTTAAAGATTATGTGGGTGAGCCATCAGGGTTTCGGGTTTCTAATGTTCACCCTGCAAGTAAATTACTAAGTAAGGAGTCATAAGCTCTGTATGTATGTACAAATTCCCACATTCCTGCTATATAAGAGTTTCTAGTTTTTCACAGTATCCTGGAAAAATAGGAAACAATAGCTGCAGGATACCTTCATCAACTTAGTTTAAAAAAAAAAAAAAAAAAAGAAAAGAAAATAGTAACTACAATAAATATTTCCAACTGATAAAAAGAAGAATATTTGATCTAAGACAGTTGGGTAACAACTTCAAAAATTATTCACAGTGTATTTTGGAAGCACTGCCATGCAGTCTAATAACCAGACTTAACACTTTCTTTGGTCAGAATCTACCACTTTTCTCAAGGTGGTAAGTTAATGGATAATATTGTCCAAGCTGCATGACTGATTCAGTTAATTTCTTCAATAACTTAAAAAAGCATTCTTAGCTTAGACTACAGCCACTGACCAACAGACAGACCCCCAGATGCTCTGCTACTTTCCCTGAGTTACAAATATTTTGCTGGTGCAAATACTGGAAAAACAAGAGTAACTTTGGGGTCAAACATTTGCTTCATTTAAACATTTTCTATTTTTAAAAGCCGCTTTAATAACCTGTCTTGCTAGGAAGCAGTTAAAACTGCTGTGGGAAGTGATGACAACTCACAATCACAGTCAACATGACTAATTTTTGCTGCTGTTTTAAACACCAATGTATTCCTTTATTAGCACTATATTCCGCAGTAGAACTGGATATGTTTTCCAGAGGTTCATTAAAAATGCAGAAACTGAAAGTTTATCACCTGAACCAATATGGAAGTTCATCAAATTGTTTTACCTAAGAATATTTATTATAAATGCTTTAGGCTTTTAACATGTTTAGAAGTGACAGCTTGACTTCAAATTTTCTATTTTATCAAAAGCAGGTTAAGAAATATAGAGATAAATACAATATTGGGCCTTAAGTCAAGTAAAATGTTTTTGCCAACCCACCATTTTTCCTTCTTCAGAATGAGAATGAAAAAGCCAATTACCTGCACAGCTTTAGATATTTTTGCCACCAGTCAAAAGCCACTGCTGACTTCAGAAGTGACACATGCCTTAGTGTGGGATGTGATTTTATTCTGTATAATCACCTTTTAAGTGTTTTATTTACATGTAAGTATTGGTGGTGAAATTGGTTTATTGGCAGCAAGTTCACTTTTGCTCCTTCTCACTTTGTAGTAGAACACTCTATGGGAAACTGATCTCCTATTTGGTGTAAACTGCATGATCAGTATTTTTAAACAAGGAGTATTTACTAGTCAAAGCAGCAGTATACACTCAGACTAACAAAATCACACCTTATCAGTGATGAGAACAGAAGGTGTAATGTTTTTAAACACTCCCTGTGAATCCTCTATACATTTTAAAGGAGGTTGGTTCCAGTTAATTTGAGTTCATTTTCTCCAGAGTAAACAAAATCAGGTATGAGCAATCTATTGTACCTTATGAAGTTTCTACAGAAGTACGTCAAATCTGTTTATCTGATGAGTAGTCATCATTATTAATCATAGCTAATTTCACAGATGGAAATTGTGAACATTTAATATTAGTAATTAATTTTTTTTTATTTTTTTTTTAAAGCAGCCGCATTGAAGCAAGACAAGCAAATGAATTTGGAAAGCCTTCAAATGTGTACCTCAGTTAGAGGTCTTGCTTTTGCTCAGTGAAGTTGTGGTATGTTCAGCACTTCAAAGGACATCAAGAACTGTAATTTAGGAGCATTACAAGAGCTTGGAACCAAATAAAGTGGTGGGTTTTTTTAGAAAATATCAAGCTAACTGAATATTACTGAATTACACTAACTGTAAATGTGATAGCAAGTCTGTGTTAATATGACCAAACAGAAGTGATTTTATCACTGCTGAACCATCAGAGAAAAGTAGCCCAAAAGTTATTCTAGTAATTGTTTTGCATGGGACAAACACCTAGATTATCTAATAGAGTTAAATCATACTGTGGATAAAATTACCTTTAGAAACTGGAAAATAATTCAACAAGATGCTATGAGATTACATGGGTTATTAACACTTCAGTTAGGCCAAAGGCCCCAAAATGGGCATTTCACTGATACACCAAAGTTATTTTTTGAAGATGGAACAGCAGAATTGGTCCTAACAGTTTCTTTCAGCTCATACTTTCAAAGGCACTTAACCGAGTCAGAAAAGATTTGTGCTCAACACACAATCACTGCCTTTTCTGAAAGGTAAACTGGGTAAAATCTGTAAGACTAAGGAGTTCAGTTGTGCTGTAGAAAAAAAAAAATAATTCTCAATTTAAATTATTTTTTTGCCTTGATAAACAATGCTCAAAAGTCAACATGACCAAAGATCTTTCCTCGTGAGAATTTCAGAAATTATACTTTATTACTTTTGTGTCAGCCAATTTATTTGGTTCTGATTCTTCCCCAAGATGCTCAAGTCAGAAATTTCAACAATAACAAAAAGTCTAAAGCTTGCTGCAGTCCTAACCTGATCCACAAACTCACAGTGAAAACTTATCCTACATATAAGGATTTAATGCATAAAGATATTTGTAAGTTCTTCTGCTGTTTCAAGCTGAAACTTCTCTACTTTCTCAGTACTATAGTACTGTAGAGCACAGATAAACACCTGTTTTGCAGTGTGCTGACAGTGGCTGTCATTGTGGCTGGTGCTAATTGTTTTCATTTATAGTCCAAACCTTGGAGTAAAATCTTCCAAGATGAAAACTTAGACTCCTAGTGATAAATTTAAGGTTGTTCCTTAATGCATATGAAAATGAATACATGCACTTATTCAGAGATATTACTCAGAAAGTTAATCACAATGCTATCATGCCATTATTAGCCAAAAGTATGTTCATCATGCCTGAGTGAGTATGTGCCAACATTAGTTAGCAGGCACTAAAATAAACTGCAGTTAACACTTCACCACGTGAGGTAACGCAGACTGGAATATCTTGAATATCTGACGCAGGCAGGCAGATCTGGCTCAGCTGCACAAGTGTGGCTTGACTGCAAGATGCTACACAGGGAGCTTGGAGGTTCAGCCATGCAGCAGTAATGCACAGACCAGCCTTTCGATCAGGGTTCAACTACAGTTGGTACCCTCTGAAACACCAGCGAGCACCATGCAGTGCTCTGAGCAAGAGATTTTTAACAAATAGTTACAGAGAAGTATTCTTCATGACCTGAGTTTTTTTCATGCACCATACAGTTGTGCTGCACAGGGTGAAAGTGAGCCAAGTCAGCTAGAGCTGTGCTAGTTTTAAACAGAGCCAAAAGCTGAGAGTCTCTGCAGCTTTACTATGCAACAAATGCAATTTCAGTTAAACCCTGTTATGTGCTGGTAAATGTAGTTCCCAGCCAAAAGGGACCATAAGCAAACTGAATCCCCTCCCTTGCAAGTACCAACTAGTCAAAACTAAGTTGTGAGAAGTGATGTTGGTGGATGACTGAGGAAATGACATGCATGTAACATACTGACTGTAACCATTCTTCTCTCAAATCTTCCTACATAGAAGTAAAAAGCAGGAAGCAATGAGCTATCAAATGACTTATGCAGACAGATGCTGGCAGCTGGGTGCAGGTAAGGTTTTGCATTCAGAAGTGCGAGTACCCCAGAAGCCTCTGCTACTAAAGCCAAAGAAGGAGGAGGGAAGAATAGCCAGGCTTCCTCTGCAATAACAAGGAAGGTTTTACAAACAGTTACTCCCCAAAGGGTCAGTAAAGAAAATACATAAGATTTTTAAAAGCATCTGGTTATCCAATAAGATTATGGGAAGCAAGTAAGTATCTTTAAATAGCTAATTCCTTCTGGAAAAAAAAATGTCCTAATAGCTTAATCATACCTTAGACAAGCAAACAAAGTTCACTTCAGCTTTGAAGGTGGAAGATCAGAGCTTAAAAAGAATATCTTAAAAAGGAAAAAAGGCTTCTCCCCACTCCCACCTACAAGGTACAAAAGACAATAGAAAGGAACAGCTTTACCCTGTCATTCCTGCATCTGTCCAGGTAACTACTAAATAATTAAAAGTTAAAGTGAGTATCAAGTTTGCAAATAATTATTTCAGTTTTGATCATCTGGGCTTGAACTTTTCAGTAGAAATTATAATGTAGCCAGATGGCATGCCTTTGATGCAAATAAAGCAAGGAACTGAGATACTGAACTACAAAAATTTTAAGTAGTCCAGGTACAGCCAAGAACTACTTGGAATTAATTACTCCTCTAACTCTGATGAGTTTCTCTGTGTTATGAAACCTATAAGTGAGATAGAAGAAACTCAAGAAAGCAAGAATTTTTTTATAATAGAAATAAACTGTTGATAAAAATCAAACCCCATATCTTTAGACTGAGGTATACATTGTCATTCTCTAACAGCTCCTCAATTGCAATTTAACTGTAGCAATTTCAGTTTCTTTTTCTCTGAGGCAATTCAAATAGAATTACCTTTATCTCATAAAGGAATGTTCCTGCTCACAGTCCTAGTACTTTCCTAACTCTTCGTGTTTCTGTGGTTGAAAGTACAGTCATGAAATAGCAATAGGACAGGAATAAATTTATAGGTATCAATATTAAGACAAGCAGCTACTGATACTGAATTATACTGCTGGATGAATAGAAGCTCCTCATAAATTTATATGACTAAGTTCCTTCAGATCGCTCAGTTTATGACACAGAGTTGTGAACCAAAACCAACCAATAGTGGTAACAGTGGTACAAAAACATGGTGCTCTCTAAGACAGCATATACCATGTTAAGAATCACAGAAATGTCACTTTGTTGATAAAAACCTAAGTACATTATTAAAAAATAACATAAAGCATTACCCGGGTTAGTTTAGTAAGAACAATTTGGTTTTTATTTTCTTAACACAAGTTATTGTCAGGTTTCAGTAGGATCTTCCATATGAGAAGGAAGGCTAGAGTTCTTTCCAATTATTTGAAAGGAGAATTAGATGTACAAAATCTTGTTTCCTCTTGGTTAGAAGCCTTGTAAAAATTCCTGTAGCTGCGCAACTACTTCTGTATCAACAGTTTCCATAAGCGCTTGAAAACCTTGTTCTCCCAGTAATTCCTGCTGTGCCTTTAGCTTCTCATAGATGAACTGCTGCAATGACACAGTGTGTACAGGGTCCTTCAGTGCAAGCTGTGAAAACATGAGAGAGAAAAACATACAATAATGCACTAAAAACAATGGCTTGCTCATCTTTTTCTAACTTAGCTCAAAAAAGAAATAATTTGCTTTTTTTTACACTTAATTGAGAAATGAGAAAAAACTCCTGTAAAGCAAAGATCAAACTGATTATTATCAAAAGCAAATATCAGTTAAGAACTATTGGAAATAGTGGGATAGTCTCAAATAATGGACTCAGTTTCCTATGACCTAAAAAAAATCTTCCAAGCTGCTTTGTTAATTACTGCCTAATGAGCTTCCCCTAACACCCAAACTCCATATCAGATGTTACTATGGCAAGCATTTTAGAGATGGTAAGAAGTATGGTCAGTTACATTTTATGAATAAGAAAAAAAAGAACCCCAAAGGTGGAAAGATTGTATCATAGAATCACCAGGTTGGAAGAGACCCACTGCATCATAGAGTCCAACCATTCCTATCAAACACTAAACCATGTCCCTCAGGCACGGGTAGATGAGGTCCTGAGGGCCATGGTTTAGTGTTTGATAGGAATGGTCGGACTCGATGATCCGATGGGTCTCTTCCAACCTGATTGCTCTATGATTCTATACCCGTGCCTTAAACACCTCCAGGGAAGGTGAATCAACCACCTCCCTGGGCAACCTATTCCAAAGCCCAATGACCCTCTGTGTGAAAAACCTCCTCCTAATCTCCAGCCTAAATCTCCCCTGGTGGAGCTTGAGGTCATTGTCTTTTGTCCTGTCCCCTGTCACTTGGGAGAAGAGGCCAGCTCCCTCTTCTCTACAACCTCCTTTCAGGTAGTTGTAGAGAGCAATGAGGTCTCCTATCAGCTTCCTCTCCTCCAGGCTAAACAACCCCAGCTCTATCAGACGTTCCTTGTAAGACTTGTTCTCCAGCCCCTTCACCAGCTTTGTTGCTCTTCTCTGAACTCACTCCAGAGCCTCAACATCCTCCTTGTGGTGAGGGGCCCAGAAGTGAACACAAGATTCAAGAAGCAGTCTCACCAGTGCCGAGTTCAGAGGGAGAATAACCTCCCTGGACCTGCTGGTCACACCGTTTCTGATACAAGCCAAGATGCCTTCGGTCTTCTTGGTCACCTGGGTACCCTGCTGGCTCAAGTCGGCTGTCGACTAACACTCGCACGTCCTTCTCCTCCAGGCAGCTTTCTAGACAGACTTCTCCCAGTCTCTAGCTCTGCATAGGGTTGTTGTGCCCCAAGTGCAGGACCTGGCATTTGGCCGTGTTAAACCTCATCCCACTGGACTCTGCCCAGCGGTCCAGCCTGTTTAGATCCCTTTGCAGAGACTCCCTACCCTCCAAAAGATCCACATTTCCACCCAGCTTAGTGTCGTCTGCAAAATTGCTAAGGGAGCACTCAATGCCTTCATCCAGGTCATTGATAAAGACATTGAACAGAGTTGGACCCAGTACTGAGCCCTGGGGAACCCCACTTGTCACTGGCCTCCAGCTGGACTTAACACCATTTACCACCACTCTCTGGGCCCGGCCTGCCAACCAGTTTTCTACCCAGGAGAGTGTGCACCTGTCCAGGCCAGAGGCTGACAGTTTCCGTAGCAGAATGCTGTGAGAAACTGTGTCAAAGGCTTTACTGAAGTCCAGGAAGATACATCCACAGCCTTTCCCTCATCCAGCAGCCGAGTCACTTTGTCATAGAAGGCCATCAGGTTAGTTTGGCAAGATCTGCCTTTTGTGAACCCATGTTGACTGGGTCTGATCACCCAGCTCTCTTGCATGTGCTTCATGACAGCACTCAAGATCACCTGTTCCATGACTTTCCCTGGCAGTTTGGTCAGACTGACAGGTCTGTAGTTCCCCGGATCCTCCCTGTGACCCTTCTTGAAGATGGGCACAACATCAGCCTCCAGTCCAGTGGAACTTCCCCAGTCTTCCAGGACTGCTGGAAGATGATGGAAAGGGGTTTGGCCAGCACATCCACCAGCTCCTTCAATACCCTTGGGTGGACTCCATCCGGTCCCACAGACTTGTGGATGCCTAGTCAGGCAAGCAAGTCTAACCACCTCTTCTTGGAACATGGAGCCTCATTCTGCTACTTTAACTCCTGGGTTTGCACACAGAGGAAACAACTTTTTTTACAATCAAAGACTGAGGCAAAGAAAGCATTAAGTACCTCAGCCTTCTCCTCATCCCCTGTCACTGTTGCTCCTTCTGTGTCCAATAGGGACTGTATGGTCTCCGTAGTCCTCCTTTTATTATTTATATATTTATGGGAAGATTTTGTTATCTTTCACAGGGTTTGCCAATTTGATTTCTAGTTGAGCCTTAGCCCTTCTAATTTTTTCTCTACACAATCTCTCTTCCTTCCTGTAGTCCACGCAAGAGGCCTGTTCCCTCTTCCACAGCCTATAAACATTTATCTTCTTCTTGATATCACTCAATATCTCACTGTTCAACCAAGCTGTTTATTATCCCAACAGCTTTTTTTCTGGAACATGGGGATGGCTTTCTCCTGAGCTGCTAGGATTTTGAAGAGCTCCCAGCCTCACGGGCTCCTTGCCCTTAAGTACTGTCTCCCATGAGATTTTGCCAACCAGCCTTCTGCCCTCTGGAAATTTAATGCAACTGTCCTGCTTAGCACTCTCTTCACTTTGCCTAGAACGGAAAATCCTATCATCTCATGATCACTTTGTCCTAGGCATCCTCCTACTGCCACAATCCCTACAAGGCCTTCTCTGTTGACAAGCAGCAAGTCCAGGAGGGCACCTTCCCTTGTTGGTTCATTCACCAGCTGCGCAAGGAAGTTGTCTTCCATGCACTCCAGGAACCTCCTAGACTACTTCCTTCCAGCTCTATTGTACCTCCAGAAGACATCAGGAAGATTGAAGTCTCCCACAAGAATGAGAGGCATCGATCTAGAGACTAACCCTGTCTGTTTATAGAGGAGCTTGTAAGCTGCTTCTCCTTGGTTGGGTGGCCTGTAACAGACTCACATCACAAAATCTACCTTCTTATGGGCTTCTCTGATTTTAACCCAAAGACTCTCAATCTCCTTATTGCCACAATCCACCTCAACACTGTCCAAGTCCTCTCTTACAAAGTTGGCTACCCTGCCTCCTCTCCTTCCCTTCCTATCCTGCCTGAAGAGTTTATACCCCACTATATCTGTACCCCAGTTATATGAGTCATCCCACCATGTTTCTGTGATGGCAACAACATCGTAGGCTCCTTTCCTATGACAGCTTCCAGCTCTTCCTTCTTATTCCCCATGCTGCATACATTGGTGTAAACGCACTTCAGCTGAGCTGCCAAGCCTTCAGCCCCCTTAGAGCGCAGAGTGTTTGTTCCCAATTGCCTGGTAACTGGAGTAGCTTTTACCAGAGCGCCCATATCTCCCTTAGCAACCCCAGGTGTGCTCTCCCCCACTTTCTGTGTGGTGATGTGCTGTTGGTCCTCACCAGCACACCCTCTCCCAGTCACTAGGTGCCCTACATCCAGGCTTGCTCCTGTATAGCCTGGTATCAATCCCCTCCCCCTTCAATTTATGAGCTTAGGTAGGTTTTTAGCAAGGGCTTTAGTTCCCTTAGGAGACCCACATGTCCCATCCTTAGCAACAAAGTCTGGGGGTGCATGAGCCACCCCATGATCAAAGAAGCCAAAGTCCCTTTCCTCACAACCAGGCTCGGAGCCAGGCATTAATCAAATTCTTCTTCCTGACTTCCAGTTCCTCTCTATTTGGCCTTAGGACAGAGCAGAATACTATTTGTGCCTCAGAGCCCTCCATCATTTTCCCAATGGCCCTGAAGTCTTTCTTGATGGCTTTGGTCTTTCTGTTTACTGAATCATCATTACCAGTTTGGACTCCTATCAGAGGATAGTAGTCTGTCTCATGGACCAGGGAAGGAAGTTTATTCTAGATAGGTCCTTCACTGATGCGCCTGGTAGGCAGCAGACTTCTCTGTGGAGCAGGTCTGGTCTGCAAATGGGTCCCTCCATTCCTTTAAGGAGGGAGCCCCTACAACAATGACCTTCCTCTTCTTCTTAATGGAGGATGTTTTTATCTTTTTCTGAGGATGGTGTGGCCTGGGGAAAGATTCCAGGCTGTGGGAGCCATCATCCTCAGTATTGGATTCCACCTGCAGCACATGGTACTTGTTCACCAAGGGACAAACAACAGCTGAAATAAAACATTCATAGGCATAGAGAATACTTCTTCAGTAGTAGTACCTACAAAACCTCATCAGTCCAGGCGGATTATGTGATTTTCTTTTGGGCAGGGAGGAACAAGAATATTTGTCACTCTTTTTTATATGTTAACTGCTTTGCTTGTTAACAAAAGCAAGAAGATATAAATGAAGGGGCTGTGTTGACAGGGGACCTAGTCAATATCAGAAGGTGTGAGCAGGCTAAGGGTACAGTAAGTTATGCAGTATTTCTTCCTCAGTCTACCAGGTTGGATGGAAACGGACAGGAGGTGGGGACACCTAGAGTTTGCAGCATCATAAAGAAGTTGAGATAAACAGGAAATTACTGCGGGCTCACAAAACATTCATCTTAGTGTCAAAACAAAGCAACACTACTTAAGTTGGAAGGTCAAGAAACTAAATATAACGCTGGATCTCAAGTAAGAGGACACTTCTGAGATCATAATATCCTGCTACACTGTTCTTTTTGAAGAAATAAGGCATATTAAACTTGCTTAACTGCTCTTCTGGCATGACACAAAACCCCCTCTACTTGAATTTCAATATGAGGAAGGAGGCATTAAACCTTAAGATTATTTGCTTATTTATTAAGCAAATAGGGAAATACTGATTGAAACAACCACATAAATGTAAGCAAAGAAAGGTACTGTAATTACCACCAAAGAGAAGTTAGTCTTATTTCTTATAAACAATTCCAGTGAAAATGCTAGTTGCTTTTCAGCCTCCTCCATCAATACTTGCAAGGGGGTTTTTTTGTTGTTTTGGTCATCTCATCTTTCATATTACAAACCTCTTAATTGTTCCCTCAGTATTCCTAATATTGGCTTCTCAGCCTTCAAACCTTCACCATTTTCTATTATCCAGGTACTTTGCATTTCAAAGGTAAGATACAATCTTTTTATTGCTTATTCCTAACATTACAGTCTTTTGAAAAGGGAAGTAATTGCAATAATGGTTTAGTATTCTGCAACAATTCCTCTCAGTAAAAGTAATCTGGTCTCTAGAATATAAGCAGACTTTTCAAACTGAAATTCAAAACTTCTGTGCTTACTCTAATCAATATTTTCCAAGGTTAGTAGTATTCTTTTTCATAACAACATTAATGCAATCCACAGAGTAAAAGAAGACTGTCTTGCCAAGCAAAGAATCTAGCAGATTAAACAATCAGCTGCAGTCTTAACTGAGTAAGCAAGCAAAATCATAAGTTTGGAAGCACTGTTCTTTGTTCACTGTATTTTCATTATGACAAAATTAAAATAGTATCAGGTTTAAAAGAAGGTGCATAAGATGTTTTCTGATTATTCTATTTGCTTTTTGGAAAATTAAGTCTCCAGTTGCCAAGCATGGGGCATCCAACATCACTCCAGGACCAAGCACAACCATACCAATATTAACAGTGGTTATTCAGGTACTAGGTGCATGGCCAGAGGATTTTAATTGAAATGTTTCTGATTCTGGTAAGTCCAAAAAACACTTACTTTCCAGTTTCAAAAAAAAAAAAAAAAAAAAGCCTAGAAAATTCCAACGGGTTCTTAGTCAAAACAGCCACAGACAGGAAACAGAAATTTGGCAAGGAAATACACATTATTGAAATGTGCTTCTAGAGCTGCTCAGTGAAAACCTGATTTGACTAGGTTTTGCATAGATTTACTTTACAAATTGATCCTGAAACCGGACACAGTGCCTACCTTGGGGCAGGACTGAATAAAATAACCTTTCACCTCACTAGTTGTAAACAGCAGTTTGAATCACAAAAGCAATACAAAGGTTTTACAGAACAACCACTTCCCATCCCTCCAAATGCTGCTTGCCAGAGCAATGGTATTCTGTGGGATTATCAGTTGTTTGAACCAGTATCTGTTAACAGAATCTCTTTCCTTACCATGTTTAGAAAACACTAAAGTAAAACATCACTCTGTTTTTAATAGGCAACTATAGATCATTGTTCTAGTACAGAAAAATGTAATTATTACAAGCCGGATATAATAACACAAGCCCATGGAGCAACACTGAAATGTAAGTCTAATCAAACTGAAAAAAAGCATTGGTGATAACTGAATTAAACTGTTGCAAAGATTTTCAGAGATATTCTCTTCAGTTTAAGTATGGATACTTTGATAGTAAGAGGGAGCAAAAATGCTGGACACCAAATTATACATATTTACCTTGACGGTTACTATCTGGTGACTGTGATGCTCTGGGAAAGACCATAAAAATAATTTAAGGAGGGAATGTATCCTTTACTTTAGCAGTGATTATAAAATCAAATCAGACAATAAGAAAGGCTTCTAATATGAAAGCTTTTTAGCAGATCTCATTTGGACTGATATTAGATTTGTGGTAATTTGTAGATTAAATGTATAAGGAGA
The DNA here is from genome assembly GCA_033558105.1 of Coccyzus lansbergi. Lineage (NCBI taxonomy): Eukaryota > Metazoa > Chordata > Aves > Cuculiformes > Coccyzidae > Coccyzus > Coccyzus lansbergi. Next base: position 1,165,520 of record JAUMJK010000694.1, read on the forward strand.
AATTATACCCCAAACAATGAAAAGTATTACTTTTATTAAACTTCATTATCACATAAAACTTGACCATTTGGCTGTAACGCATTGCAACTCATTTATTTATTTTCCTGGAGATATAATATCACAATTCATCTGGTTTCTTCCCATACTAAGGGAAAATAAGAAAAGCTCCTAAGCCTTCTATATTTACATATAGCCTTTATTCTAAAACATGTACTGGTTTAAACTAGACAGATTTTTATTGGAAAATACTTCCTTTTCCCTCTCCACAAGTTCAAAAAAAATGTTGGAGGAGTTTAACTCTCTTTTTGAAGAATGACACTGGAGTTCTTTAAAACATACATTAAGGTCTTATAAAAACAAGTTACCTGAGGTCTATACTATGTGTAATGTAAGCTCATGAATCACTCTTTGCTTATTTACACTGTCCTCCATATATCTGCAGTGAGAATAAAATATAGCACTAGTTGGAAATGTCACTTACATAAAATAACCATAAACTTAAAAGGCACTGTTTTAGCTAAAACTCACTTCAGTAATTATGAGTTAAGCATAATAAATAAAGAGGTACCAATAAGAGGATAAAGGGATAGATCAAAGAAAAATACCTAGATTCTGCCCAAACATCAGGAAGCGATACTTAATGTGGATCCCATCAGGTTATCTTTTTTTTTCAAATTAATGACCTGAAAAGCTGCAAAGTATTTTTATCTTCACAGACAGAATCCCACTTATCTTTTTATTATTGTTTTATGAGGTTTAAACTCTAAGCCCCAATGCAAACTGCCAATTCAGTAATGGAATATATAAGAGGGTAGAAATGTCTTGCAGGAATGAAGTGGGACAGGAGATTCGAAACTTTTTAAAACCAAACACATATTCCCTTTAGGTTGTTCTTTTTCCTCTTCTCATTTCAAATATTTGTTCCCACTGTTGTTTCAGTATCTGCTGCTGGAGTTGCTCCACATGTCACATAAACGGAGCATGAGTGCTGATGCTCCCAGAGAAAGGAAGAATCCAGTTTTTCAAATAAAATGCTAGCTGTGTTTTCTAAGCAATGATTAACAGTTCTGATTATTATTCAACACTTCTACTAGTGACCTACCGAAATGAGCTGTAGCATTTTGAAATTAACAGCCATGAAGAACTGAACTTGCCAAGACAAGGCAAGTCTCAATTACTGCACCATCCACAAAAATTTGTAATGAGCACTTTCGGCTGGGATTCAGGATTAATTTATAGCGGATGTTCGTAACTATGAGAGCTAATTTAAACTCTTGTGAGAAACTGCATAGAAAAGAATAAAAGTACAGTGAATACAGAGTTAGCTGAAAAAAGACAGTATGGAAGGCTCAAGTCTGAAATACCAGAAATAATTGACTAAATACGGGAATAAGAAAAGTGAAATAGACAGCTATTCTTAAAAAAGAGGACTGAAAGGAGAAAACAAAGGATTTTCATAGTGCTTAGGAATCCAGGCAACATAGTACCAGTGGAAGTAATTACACCTAGATTATAAAATCTGAAAGGAAAATGAGGATTTGATGTTCATGTGTGACAGTTGATTGCGTGCAAACCTTCCAAAGAAACAAAGTCAACGCTGAAGACTAGTTGAGAAACAATCGATTCCGTAAAGATAAAATGGGAAGTGACATGTAAGTGAAGATATACTTCCCATTTAAATCAAAATGTGCATTGTCATGTACTTATCAGTCTGCCTCCTCCTTTCCAAGGCACAGCCATTTATCTTTATTTAAACAGTCATGGACTCTATATTGCATGCGACCTCAGAACAGTTCCCTCATTATGACTGTGTTCATCACCACTGTACTGGTAACGTTGCAGCATTTAAAAGGGAGAAATTACACAGGTCACAAACAAATACACCCTGCTTTTGATGTTAACTGATATATCTGAATTGAGGGTAGTCAACAGCAAATCTAACAAGTCTAAATTTGTAAATACATGTCAAAACTATTAAACAGTAACTGAAAATTTAAGAGAATTTTTGCAAAAGAATTTCATTATTAAAACTTTACCAAGAGAGAAATACAATTTGAGCATACTCAAAGAAAACTAATAATATTAAAAATACTTTAAATTTAAATTTACTTTCATTTTTTAAGTCTTATTAACAAATAAAATGTGCCCCTCCCCCATTGATAAACAGATGTATCAATCCCAATTGATAAAGATACATACATACTATATGTATGCCAGAGATTATCCAAAAATCACTAAACACTATCATGCTGCAACACAAACATCTAAAATTTAATTTAAGTCTTCAAACTGGAAGGAAATTTAACCAAACTTAACAGAGTTTGCTTTAAAAGCAACTGAATGATAGATCTAATACATTTTAAGGACTATGGAAAATAATATTTCTGTGTTTTATTTAGAACTGAAATTGCAAGACACTAGGAATTTCTCATACAGTATTAGTAACAGAAGAAGAAGAAGTAAGATTTTTTGCATAATTTTCCTATTTTTAAAGAGGAACTATATATTGATTAGTACTTAAATGAAAACCCTACTAACAAACAAAAAGGATCCAGGTGGCTTAGAAAAAATCTCCAAACTGAAAGCTAATAAATCCATCCAAACACTTTTCCATTGCTAAAATAAAAAGCAAAGTACTAAAGGGCTGTCCATAATTATTCTTTTGAATATATGTAGCTCAGTTAAAGCAAATGTATGACAGGACTATACACATGTACTCAACCACCCAATTCCATGTTTTGCTACTAGTCAATGCCAAACATTTCAGATTATTGTACTCCACAGCACTTGTACACTGCAGTTTTCTGTGTGAATAACCAGTTTCCCTCAACTTTTACAAAAATAAGTTAAATTATGGAACATTCACAGATCAGATTGAACAAAACCTGCACAATTTCATGGTACCTAATCTAGACATCTTCAACTAAATTGATGCTCTTTATTAAGGATTCTTGACAGTAAGAAAAGGTTCTGTGCAAGCACATGGATCAGTAGCTGTTCAGGTAAAACATACAATCCAGTATGATAAAGACTGTTTTAAATTTAAGGAATTTGGCCTGCCACAACATCTCAGTAAGCTTTAGCTCAATGTGTTTCTCAATAAACCCTTTTTGAAGTATCTCTAGTATTACAATGTCCGGATTTTGTGAACAGATGATGTTTATTTTGGCAACATTTTTCAAGAATCAAAAGGAAAGCAGAAGCATAAATGTAGTGGGTGCAAGGTTTGTCATCAAAGCATTTTTCTTTTTCGATTCATTTTCCAAGAACAATAAATGAATCAAATTCAAAAGCAAAGGATTTCAGTCTGACAGAAGTGAATCACATAATCAGTTCTATAATTGAATAACAGATCTAAAACCTACCAATTTTTTCCTTTTGTCTTGTTCTGTGGGAGGTTCCTCGTCTTCTGTAACTTTGGGCTCTTCAAAATGAGTTATCAACATGCAGCTAAGAATGGGAATAAGAACAGTTTTAACATACATTATCATTAACAACTATTTTTAAACACTTTTAAAAACACAAGACAAATATGAGGGAGTTTGATGAAAGTCAGGTAATCTGTGAGCAAGTCAGTTTTTCTGCAAACAGTGAATTTAAAGAAGCCTGAATCCATGTATTCATGTAACAGTCTCAGATAGCCTCCATATTTTAGCTCAAGTTCTGGCTTAAAAATGCATTTCTGCATATAGAAAAAAGACTATGTGGGTTTCAAAAAATTAAAGTACAAAATCCTACTGTTTTTAATTAAGAATTTCCAGTCTTTCCCAAGAAGTACTATACAAGCGCTCTGAATTTTATCAATTCATAAATCAAAGTGATACATAGAAAAAAAAATAGCAAAGCTTTCTCACTGCACTCATGTTTTCCTGTGGGATCTTTAACAAAAGGAACTGAAAACTAATATGGTCCCTGCTGCTGGTTCTATATACTAAAATAAGCAAGACAGTGAACAGTAAAATTTCTGGCGGACAGCAACTAGTCAGTTTCTGCAGTCATTTTTTTAAAGAACATTTTCTAGCCTCTGGACTGGAAAAGTGCACAGTCTCCTGGGTGGAAAACTGGTTGAATGACCAGGCCCAGAGACTGGTGGTAAATGGAGTTAACTCCAGCTGGAGGTCAGTGATAAGTGGAGTTCCCCAGGGCTCAGTGCTGGGTCCAGACCTGTTCAATGTCTTTATCAATGACCTGGATGAAGGCATTGAGTGCACCCTCAGTACTCAACTTTGCAGATGACACTAAGCTGGGTGGAAGTGTGGATCTTCTGGAGTGTAGGGAGGCTCTGCAAAGGGATTTGAACAGGATGGACTGCTGGGCAGAGACCAATGGTATGAGGTTTAACACCGCCAAATGCCAGGTCCTGCCCTTGGGGCACAACAACCCTATGCAGAGCTACAGACTGGGAGAAGCCTGGCTGGAAAGGTGCCTGGAGGAGAAGGACCTGGGAGTGTTGGTTGACAGCTGACTGAACATGAGTCAGCAGTGTGTCCAGGTGACCAAGAAGGCCAATGGCATACTGGCTAGTATCAGAAATGGTGTGACCAGTAGGACCAGGGAGGTTATTCTCCCTCTGTACTCGGCACTGGGAAGACTGCACCTTGAATCCTGTGTTCAGTTCTGGGCCCCTCGCAAGAAGAATGTTGGGAGTCTGGAGCGAGTCCAGAGAAGAGGAACAAAGCTGGTGAAGGGGCTGGAGAACAGGCTCTATGAGGAACGTCTGAGAGAGATGGGGTTGATTAGCCTGGAGAAGAGGAGGCTGAGGGGAGACCTTACTGCTCTCTACAACTACCTGAAGGGAGGTTGTAGAGAGGAGGGAGCTGGCCTCTTCTCCCAAGTGACAGGGAACAGGACATGAGGGAATGGCCTCAAGCTCTTCCCATTCTTCACTGAAAGGGTCATTGGGCACTGGAACGGTCTGCCCAGGGAGGTGTGGTTGATTCGCCTTCCCTGGAGGTGTTTAAGGTGCAGGTGGATGAGGTACTGAGGGGCATGGTTTAGTGTTCGATAGGAATGGTTGGACTCAATGATCCAGTGGGTCTCTTCCAACCCAGTGATTCTATGATTCTAGGCAGGTAATGCCTTTTAAATTTTTTATTTCTGTTTTTTATCCACCCTCAGCTGACAGATAACAATACACACAAGAAACAGCCACATTTTAACTATTATTTTTGTAGTAAGCATAACACCAGAAAATATGAAAATATCATCTTGCTTCTCTTGAAACAGTTCGAATGGAATTTAGAAAGAAATTGATGAAAGCAATGCTATAGTAAACATAGTTTCCATTCACTTTACCTTCTCTGAATTGGAAGAATACATAAATATTCCACAATTTCAATTTTTTTTCCCTAGAAAATGTGCTTTTTTAAAACCAGGAGGATTTAAAAATCACTCAGGTGACAACAACCTGCATTAGGTATGCTTTATGGTAAGAAGGATAAAAAAATCCACATTACAAAGCACAAAGACAGATGCATGCTATTGCTCATTTCCAGCCCTGTACTACTGTACATCTTCTTTCACTGAAAGGTGAAATGTCCCTACAGCTCAGTTGAATAACTTATTTTAAAATCAGTAAACTTAAAAAAGATTGTGATTTTATGTGAAAATGCTCTGATTTACTCTGTTTATATATTGTTTTCTGTTAACATGTGTTTATAGCTGCACGGGATGCTTGTTAAGTAGGGTCAAATGATACCACAGAGGCCATTTCCAGCCAAGGGACTAGCTTTTCAAAATAACAGTGAATCTTGTGTATCCTGTCCTCATAAATGGCATGACTTCTTGCAACTCACTTTATTGAAGAAAAAGGAGAAGAAATTATGTCAATTGCCAAAACATACAAGATTGAATGAACCTTTTCAGACCTTGATAAATTTTAGATACCACAAAATGTAATTAAAAAAACTAGGAGAGGAGTGAATTAAAAAAAAGGAAGATGGCAAAACTGGAAAAACATGTATATTTTGACACAAGACTAGACCAAAAGAATGCACTCCTTTCCAGAAAAGCTGAGGTCTTTAAAGCTTTATTTTAGTCATCATTTCAATGCAAAATGCCGCTACAAGGAAACCCATATATGTGTAATCCCTCTGTATTCTAACACAGGGCAGCCTGTAATACTTTTCACAACCTGATAAAAATTCCATCTAAGAACCACTGAGACTTCTATCTCTGCATTTGCATTTGGAAAGGCTCTTCCAAAATATCATTGCTCTAACTACAACAGTTTCTCCAGATTTCCAGTTTAAACATATTTCAGCTAACAATGTATTTTAATTTGTACCATTATCCCAGTGCATGTTTATGCCCTCTTTGTCCCTTAGTGGTTGCAGTTCTATATTGCTTCAGCCTTGATCTTCCTATGCTAAATATGCATGTTGTCTCAGTCTCTGCACTACACTAATCAGGTATTACATAATCAGTGACATACACAGCTTTGTTTCTGAACTAATTCAGGCTTAAGTCATTCTTCTTCAACCTGATGAGCCAATACAGTGCACACAACTCCAGATCAGTGCTCTCACTTCATTTAATTTCACATGACATTGCAATGTATAACACAAATCTCAAACTTTCAAACAGCCAGTACCTGTCAGTACCTGTCAGCAGAAATACATCCCTGGTTCAGCATTTACATTTTCTAAAGCAAAAAACAACATCCAGAGTTTGTAAAAGTACAGAGACGATTTCTGCAGGTCTTCCAGCTTAAAATATAAAATTAACTAGGATGAAGTTTTACTTACTTCTCTTTTTAACAAGTAGTGGGCAAAGCAACATATTTAGAAATAAAAGGGACTCTAACATTGTCTCCAATAGTAAAAGGAAGATGTTGTCAAAGCACATTCCAAACTTTGGAGTCATACCTTCTATACGAAGAGTTAGGGGAAAAAGAAAAAATTTACTTTTGCAAGCAATTCTTGCAGTTCAGACTCAGCAGGAGTGCAGACCATTCTCAGCAAACTTCTCCTTAAGCAATTAATTAATTAGTTCAGATACAGTCTGTTCTACCACCAGGTAATTATCCGAAAGTTAGAAAATGTTTGATTCCTAGCATCCAGAAAATACTGATATTAGAACAAAGCATCCGTAAAGACACTTTGCAGAGCACCTGTTTCTAATGTCTTACAACTCCCCATCACTCTAAAACTGTCATCGTTACAGAGAAAGAACAATATTAAAACCTCTGTCCTAAAAAAAAAAAAACCCTATAATTCAGTGTTTTTTTTTTTTACTTTCCCATCATTGATGAAATGAAATATCAGTAACCTGTGAGCCAGCAGGAGGGGAGTGAGTGTGATGCTGTGTAGCAGTGTACTCTGAGGGGAACAACTAAATGGGGAAAATTGTCCTTGTGTGATGTTTTCAAGTTCTCCAGGCTGTAAAGTATTGTTCACTAGGTTCACGCAATGAAGCTGAGCCACTTAAACTCCAGATGTCACACTCAAAGGCTCTGAGCCACCACCCTGTCAACAAGCAAGCTGGTTGGATTGTAACTTTAGATGTAATAGTCAGGAGAGCAAAAAAACAAATTAAGCATATGAACACTTCAAGACATCATTTAGTAGATAACTTGATGAACACTACAGAATTATACCGATAGCCATTTTAAACCCTCCCCTGCTTAAATTTGCTTTTTCTTAGGATCAAAAATTCCCTCTGGAACATTCACTCTTGTGAACACAGGACTCTTAAGAGCATGAATTAAGTGACCTACAGATTGTTCCAAGCAAAACATTATAAGTAAAACAGTACTGCTACTGTTAAATCCACAAAAATAAAATAGATTTTCCACTTACTCTTTGTATGTTCCAGTTTCAGGATCTTCAGACATAACATCATGCAACCCTTCCACTGAAATGTTGATGATACCACAAAATTTATCTTGGATAGCACTGGAAAAGAACAAAATTTATCTTGGATGACATTGGAAAAGAACAGGAAAGTGACTTAGCTAAAGGAACTAAACAGGAAATTTGCTCAGTAACTGTAGAGCACACTTACTAAGCAGTATTTTCATTACTTACTGCTTAGCTAAGCAGATAAATTATTTTTTTTAATTACATAAAAGCTTAAAAAATGTGCAAGAAATATTATTCTTGCAGAAAATAAAACTTCACATGCCACTGCTGAAAACTGAGAAATAATTGCAAAGGAAATAAAAGGAAAAATGCGCTAGCATAGGACTCAAGAAGTGAGTGGTGAGGGCATGGTCCTGCAAGCAACGAGGTCAGAGTCTTGGCATCTGTTCTTAACACATCAACGCATTTTCTCCCATTACTATTCAATGCAAAATCTACACACAAACCCTTGAGTGCAAAGGGCAGTTTCTAAAAACAGAACACTATCCTGTTGTTTTCTCTGTTTTGCTTATGAGCATTTCTTCACCCTCCTAGGCAGCCAAATGATTCCCCTTAGAAGGTAAAAAATAACTATGCTCACTTCTGCACAAACACCACTTTCCTGACCACAGAGAGAAAAGTGGAGTAGGATCTCTCTGCTTAAACACAGGCACCTCCTGCCATTTGAAATATGGTGCTATTTAAGACAACTGCAGAGGGTTGACAAGCATCATTCAAGACTTTAAATAGGTAAGCACCTTTCCCCAGCATGAGCTTAGGGCCAGACTGGATATCCCAGACAACGCCCAAAATGACACTTGCCCTTGCCTTGAGAATTGATGGCCCTGTGGGATAAGGGCAAAGAATCACAATCTCCCCATGATGGAAAATGCAGGTGCCACAACCTCCTAGTTAATGGAAAGCAGCTGTGATTGCTGTTTCCACTGAATTTCCTGCTACTCTATGTCTAATGCTGGAGATGTGCTATTGCAGGACTTCAGTGCCTGTGAACTGCTATGCGAACCACACAAAAGAAAAGACGTACTGCAAGTGAAAAGACCTTAAAAGATCTTAAGCAAAAATATCAGCTACAAGCAGCAAAGAAACAGAAACAGCATAACTGATAATGGTAAATCTAGGATGGTCATTGATCTAAGTATTTTATTACTCACTGTTGAGAATTTTTTTCCTAAAGATGCTACTGCTGTCTAGTAGGGATAAGTATGCATATTCTACACATGTGTAAAGGTACTGAATACAAAGTTCATGTATTGTAGATTGATCCCTTATGTTTCAACATAAACAAATCTATTTCATAATACTCTTACACTCCCTTTCCTTATTGGGACAAATAAATGAAGGGGAAAAAAAGGAAAAACTGTAGCTACATGTACATTCATTACTACATTTGAATAACTTTGTCAGATACATAACAAAATTCTACAAATATGACAAAGAGACCTTACATAGAGATGAGTGCTTTGGAAAAATGTGTATCAAGTTACAATAGTAAGCATATAAAGTATTTCTTTAAAATTTGTTTTATAAGATTCAATTCATAATCATTTTGTTTTCAAAGGACTATCTTTGCTCCTTTTTTTTTTTTCACCTACTGTTGAATGCCAGGACCTGAACTATAGTTTGTATAACAAAAGGTAACACTTGCAAATTCCACAAAATGAAAAATGACAAAATTTTCTTTCAGTCTGGCCTATTTTTACCATCATTTTCAAGTATGTATTTCAAAAGACTTTCTCCCTGGAAGAAAGCTTCCCCACCTCATTCAGAACAACAAAGTTTTATACACTGTGAGACTCAGTCTCTGTGGGTTTCTGCATGCAGAAAGCAAACAGATTACCAACCACACATCACCCCTGAGAAAACGCTTAATAGACTGCAAAATGAGCCGCTAGAGACAAAGCAAATTTCTTCACTGTAAGTCAGAGGTTCCTACCCAGCACAACTCCCATTAAAGTCCTTTTGCCTCATAGTTTTTTAGAAACATGAAAATGCCATTAATGTTGTTAATATTTTCCAACATGAGAAAGAAAGGAAACAGACATCCTCAGCTTCAAGGTAACAGAGGACACAGGGCATTCAACCAAGAACAAACACAAACATTCTGCACCCTGGAAAAGTAAACTATGCCCTGAATGTATGCTATATTTAACTAATAATACAAGTTACTATCCATTATCTAGTAGTTGTACTTCTTCTTTCCAAGTTTCATGAAGTATCCTTAACTGCCACAGAAACTTTTTATAGGGAAGGAGCAGCAAAGTGTTTGACTCAGTGAAGGTCTAGCCTTTTCATTATCTCCAGGGCTAATTACGGTTAACCTATTCAGGGAGGTACTTTGCTTACTCAACAGGTAAATAAATAGTGTATGTATGGTGGTCATTAACGTTATGGGTTTTTTTTTTTTTTCAAGCTTTCAGATTGATAGCTGGAATACACAGGGAGGCCCATTTCCATAACTTGTCTTTCCAAGGAGATGTAGTACATCCAGAAGAAATGAAGGATAGTAGTTGGAGGCCAAAAATACAGTTCTTGATATTTAGCTCCAATGAACACAGAGAAATCATTAATTTCTCTACTTGGAGAGAATATTTTTACTATATAGCATAAATAAGGAATGATATTTTACTACTTTCTTCAGTAAAAGAGAAAATCCATGGTAATTTTTGAGGAAAGCAAAGCTAAAAAATGCAGAAGGCCTTTCAAAATGGAGTAACTGTTGACTGCAGCTTTCAGTAAAGATAATACCACCTTCTCTACCTTCCCCCTCTTCTTCCCTTTATGAAGTTTATTCCTACCATACACTCACCAAAATGTTTTCTAATTACGGAATCATTAAACAATGCAACTATTTTTAGAACACAAGAGACATGCTACTAAAAGATAAATACACTATAAACTCATTGTGCTTTGGAAAAAAGAAACCTCATTCAAAGTTCAGCAGTAATATAAATGTATCACTAATCTAAACCTCTCCAGAACCCAGGTTCAAAGATACAATTAGCACACATTAACATTATTTTTTATTACAAATATTTTTTATTTCAAAAGAAGCTTTTATGCTGCCTTTAAATAAAATTCACCTTTCCAGCAGCTTCTACTAGAATAATCTCAAATCCATTATTTAAGGTTTGCATAATTTGTCAGATCAAAGAACAAAAGTTTTGCAAAGAAAAAAAAAAAAGATTATATCTGTTCTGAAAAAAGTAATAATTTTTTTCCCTCACTCAGCTGTCTATCCAACATACTTACCCTGAGGTTTTGTGCAAAAATTCAGCATTTGGATTTCAACTATATATGTAATGCATGTATGTAATACATATGTAAATAAATCTTTATCACCAGCTTAATAAAAAATTTATTATTGTATATGCTTTAGGGGTGTTTAAATAAAATGGTCCCCATATCTCCTATGCATCTTCCTCATCCTTTCAGAAAGAACGAGAAAACACTGCACAGGGAAACATGCTTTTTGAGAGATTAAAAGGAAGAAAAATTCTTTCCTGCTTTTCTACACTCATCAGGATGATGCAATAAACACCAAAAAAGGGAAAAGCTTAATTTTGTATCCTTATTAGTGAACAGAATATTTGAGATTAATTAATTCTCTATTCTTATATCATTACCCAAGGAAAGAGGTGGACTAGGACAAGTGGAGATTATTTTGCACATACTATGAGTAGCGTACATGATGGTTCCACACATTCTCCCACCACCTCCTCCACCTTAGGAGCTGCACAGTGCTAAGCAGCCCCTAGAATAGTAATGCAGCAGCTAAACCAACATTTCCAGGGGAGTCCTACAGCTGACTCCATAAGTGCAGACTCAAACAAGTCTTCTAATATATTCACTAATGATTTTAATAGCTAGACATGAACCACATGTATACATTAAAGGATCTCTTTCTTAGTGCGAACATTTAAACACAAAAGCTGTCAACTATAAAAGAAAATTATTTCTCCCACAACTGCATCATGAATCTCTCAATTCCTTGCTAGTCTTATCTGAATTGTCTAGTCTTATCTGAATTGTCAGCAAGCTGGATATTAGAGGATGACTCCACTCCCACAGATGTCTTCCAACTCCTCCAACTCCTTGTTTGCACATTGGCTCTGGCAGCATGGGTTTCCTTTCACGCTCCTTCACTACAGATGGTAAGACTCATACCTGGCAAACAACTCTTCCAGTAGCTTGTCGGCGAAAAGGACACACCTTCAGAGGGAACATCTTGTACCCTTCCATAGAGAGCAGTCATGGAAATCAGAGCCTAAACTGCTAAAGCTCTCCCCTGTCAGATTCCTTTGAAAACTAGGTTTGCTCAGTCTCAAACTTCACTCATTCCCCAAACTCCTCTCTAACAAACACAAAGTAGCATTTCTAGCAATGAGATCTTGATTAAGCTAGCTTGCCCTGAATAGGAAAAGGCATCAGTTTCCAGGCTGGATCCTGCAATAAATCCTAAAATTAGGTCTTCACTAAGAAAATGTACTTTGACCTCACACTTCAAAATGTGCAGTAGAATTACGCATTTAAAGTGGAGTGTATATATATTTATTTATATTTTTCTATGCAAAATCTCTCTCAAACTATTATTATATAGATGATAAAGTCTCTTTTATTGACAATAACTAACCAGCTCTGTTACCCTAGACACAATAAACTTGGACATTTTTTCAACACAAAAGAAACTTAGCTTCTCTGTTAACTCCAGGGAACTCTGAGGTATTATCATAAAATGAAGACACTAACAAAAAATTCTTTTTAATACATTCATTAAGCAGATTGAACACACAACCTTGTATATTAGAATGTCATAAGTAAGAATAAAATTTGTATAATTTTATTTTCTTTTTCTTGAGAGTTCAAACATGTTAGATGTAAATATACTCATTCTTTTTTCCACTGTGATGATTAACAGAGGCAGAGTAGAAATAGTATTACAATAAATAAATGAAGCATTGCACTTTTTAAATCCCCACAGATTTCCTGGCTCCATGATGCTGCTAAAAATGTTTTGCTTGCTTCAAGCTAGTTATGGTATTTCTATAGAAAATTAAACCATAAAATACTGCATAATAAAAAAAAAAAAATATGTGTACTTTATACTGCAGATATACTTCAGTTATAGGTGAAATATTCCTACAACAGAGACAGGGTACAATATACCTACCCATGCTCAATTTAAATGATGTCTAATAAACATCAATAAACTTAAAAGCCTTCAGGAAGCAAATTATAATGCAGAATGCAAATTACACTTTTACACAATTCTATCAACTAGTTCATTTTAATAAGTGAAGGTATTTCAGAAAATTGAGTTCTTGATTTCTTGATATTTCAGATCACAATAATGGTAACATCAAATCAAACGAGAGAAATTATAGTGATGAATGTTCAAATAATATGACCTGTGCCTGACTTTCGGATGCTGTTTGCTTGATCAGCCTAATTTGGTCCAGCTCTGAATGCCTCATTGAATTCTGAGTTAGAGACTGCACTGGGTCAGCTATGTTGTATCTGCCAGGTTGATAAAACCCATAATATTCTATTCTTTTTTCCCCTGAGTTTTCCAACACCTTTAGCTTCTGCCTAAACTGAACAATTTTACAGATTAGGAACAGGATAACTGCACAAGATAGAATGAAAAAGGCTAGTAAAATGTCAAAAGCCTGACTCAACTTTTCAACCTGTTGTGTACAAAACAGGGATGTTTTTAATGATACAGGAGCAGTATCCGTTGGAAATAACACTTTTTCTTCTATGGTTCTGTTAACAGGTATAATCTGTGCTGGTATTTCTACTGGTAATGTTGATAATACTGTAGTTGCCTGTGATGGAATTTCAGCAGCATTTTCTTCAGAGTGCAGTGGGTTAGCAGACGTAGCTGTAGTTCCTTCCCAGATAGTGGCATATTTACTTTCTGCACTGACCAACTGTTCAAATTGTTCAAATGCGTGGTACTTGTTTGCCTTATGCCATGCCATCAGCAAAGTAGTAGCACGGTGATGGACACTTACAGATCCTAGACTCCAGGCTGTTTCTGGGCTGGCAGTAGGACTACTGCAGTTTGCAAACTGAGTCCACTTAATGTAATGCAGAGGTCTGCCATGCACACTCGGGGGATTATGACAATGAATTTTTACAGAAATAGGAGACAACACTAACCAATTAAGTAACCCAAGCATTTTGCAGCTGCAGTTCCAAGGATTATAATTTACATGTAGGTGAGTTAAAGACACTAAGGGCTTGAGCACTTCAGGACGTAACTCTGCAATATTATTGAATGCTAAACTTAGTATTTTAAGTGACTGTCCCATTTTTTCAAAGGTACCATCACCAATACTTGTTATTTTATTTCTGTCTAGCTGCAAATATGTTAAGTTGTTCAAAAAAGTAAAAGTGCTAGAATTTAGATTTTCTAAATCATTGTAACTTAAGATTAACTGACTAAGGTTGTTCAATCCAAAAAATCCATTTACAGCAATACATTTCAGCTTTACACTTTTTAAGGACAGATATCCAAGCTTGTTAAGTCCTTTAAATGCAAAAGGATGTATTGATCCAATGGGATTGTGAGACAAAGAGAGTCTTTCAAGATTTCTGAGCTTTCCAATAGCATTCGATGGTACAAGTGTTAAGTTGTTACCTTCAAGGTACAAATATGCAAGGTTTTCAAGATGACAAAATGCTGAATCTGATATCCGTGAAATCTTATTATTGGCTAGGTTAAGTGTCTGGAGATTTATCATTCCCAAAAAAGTCCCACTTCCAAGGACACTAAGACGATTTCTTTGAAGTGTTAAATACCTAACAGAAAGGAGATCACTAAATAATCCTCTGGGAAGAAATGCTATTTGATTATTCTGAAGGTACAAACAATGAAGACTGGAAAGACCTTCAAAGATTCCTGGATCCAGACGTTTAATATTATTGTTATTTAGATGCAAGTAGCACAGTTTGCGGAGTCCCACAAAAGCTTTTGGCTGTACATACAAAATACTAGAGTTGTCCATATAGAGTGCAGCAAGATTCTGAAGGCCTCTTAGCTCATTTGGAGTGACATGCGTTATATTATTGCCACTGAGGTACATAATAATTGTAGTTTTTGGAAAGTTCCATGGAATGCTTGAAAGCCCTGAATTACGACAGCTAACTTGTCTCCCTGCACACAACTGGCAAGCAGCTGGGCAGCCAAGAGCTTCCTTCTGGAGCAGCAACAAAAGAAAACACTTGAGGATATACAGGAATCCTCCCGGGCAGGATGGAGAACTTCGCAGACCACACATATCCCTGTATTTGGCCTTCTCAATCATCTCTGACTTCACTAGTAAAGATAAAAAGAAATTTATAAATATTTTTAAATCAAAAGTTTAAGGATTGTATGTGTACTGTCTTTAAAATATAAGCACTGCTTTCAGGATTGGTGTTTTATATATTCTCCTTTCATGCCAAATAAGCAAAATAAAAATTAGTGTGTGTTTAAACTATACTGAAAAAAATTCAAAGTAAATGAACAACGAAGCAAATGTACTGTCAACCTAGTCAGAAAATATTTAACTGGTTGCAGCATAAAAGTGATTAAGCTACCAAAATAACAGCTTCTAGTAAATTAAAAATATTGTTTATTAACTATTTATTATAGTTATGAATGACTAAGAAATGTTTCAATAGCATCTACATAGAAAAGCCAACTGGAAACAAGTTTCCTCTCATTGGCGTCTCATCTATAATTTCAATTTTACTTTTATAAAGCTGAGCTTCATTCAAAATAAATAAAACAATTCCTTACCCCAAATCTGAAGTTCATCATTTCTGTTATTTTGCTGTTTTGCTGTTAAGTTACAAGCTGACCGACTATACTCATTTATGAAATCTTTGTAAAGTCAGTCTTGCCGCATACTAGAGCTCTCACATTTTGTCCTAGGATTTGCAGGAAACTAAGAAAGAAGTGGTTAAAGTCAGGTTTCCATGGATACAGGAAACCCTGGGACAGGAAGCCATTTTATCTGTGCTTCAGAAGTATTGTTGGAAAGGAAATCTCTATGATTTGTTTCTAGAAAACCAAGAACTATCTTAATTTCTAACTGTTGCTGGTTTGGGTTTTTTTTGAACTACTGTTTTTAATTAGCAGAGCTAAATAGAGTTTTATCTAAGTTAGTTATAACTTACAAGTATGTATACTTTATTCTGAAACACTACTATTGCATTATCTTTAAATCCATTTTGAAGGTTTTATTATATCAACAGCAACACTCACACTGCTCTCTGTCTGCAGAGCCAAACTACTGCCACCACACACACACACATTCAGACTGTCCAGTGGCACAGCAGAGAGGAAGACAGGGGTGGAGAGGGCAGAGCCCCAGTGCCTCCTCCTTCATCTCCAGCAAGGCACTCCCTGCCTAACATCCTACAGAAGCCCAGGAAGTCTTAGCCCACGCTGTATACTTGTTATTTCAGACATGATCCAGGCACCTTAAGTCTCACTCTAGGACACTTTTTTAAAGCAAACTTATCCACAGAGGACTACATATTCTGTAGTCACACCATTGGTCCATGGCTTTCATTTCCTGCAGTGTCATTTGTGCAGATTAACACTTAGTGTAAACGTGTGCTATAAATACCCTCCTCGCTTAAGTACCAGAGATTTCATACTCAGCTTATCCACTACAGGGACTAAATACCTGCAAAATTATTCACATCATACGGGGAAAGGAGCAACAATTAAATGAGATTGTAACTTAGAGATTAAGCCTACAAATAACAATGTAGCAATAAAACTGCAATTTACAGTGTAACCAGACCTTCCCTTCAGCAAAAGGATAAGGACAAAGCCCATCAGTAGCTATAGCCAAGGAAGAGACACAAGTCACTTCAGCCACAATGATCTCACAAAAGCAGCTTATACAAGGAGCAAAATATCATACAAAAAAAAAAAAAAAATCTTTCTCCCTTATAATGCAAGACAAAATGCATGAAGCATATGAGTAAAGGAAGCAGAATAGACAAGGACATGGTTTTGAACAGGTTTTCTTCCAACATCTGCCAAAACAAACTTAACACTCAAAAACTGGTTTTGATCATATATAACTGGCTTATGTTTGAAATCCATAAAACACTCAATATCAAGAGATACCCACTCCTTTAATTTTTCAACTTGAGCTAGCTACAGTTACCTAGATGAAGGGGAACATTAGGGGAAAAAGACAACTAATGACCTTCAATTCTGTAAGAGTCAATAACTCTTGCAATATCTAGCCAAAAGAAAAACATCATCAGGACCAGTAAAACTGGTCCCTGGGCTACTTCAGACAAAGTCTGTATCTGTTACAATCCAGAACTTAGACTGCATTTGGTTCTTTTTTTTTTCTCAGACCATTATACCTATAGAAAATCCAATTGTTCTTTAGATTTAACTATTTATTTTCACATTTTAACTGTTGACAGTATTTGGCATAATTGTTGATGTAAAGGAAAGTAAAATAAACTGGCAAATCTTTAGCTTAGAGAAAAAACATTGTATAGTTTTGAACAGTTACCAGAATGATTAGTCAAGTATCCCAGATATAGAGGAGTGAACAGTAATTAAGAAAGATTATCCAGGTCAAATACAGTCAGGTGAGGGGAGTAACAGTGATTAACCAAAAATGAAAAGGCACTTCAAAGATGAAACTACCTCCTACCTAAGCTTCAATACCTATAGTCTACTTTCACCAATATTTACTTAGGTAAAGAAATAATTAAAAATATTTCTTCCATAATGTACTATACGAAACAACCCCAACAGAGCTAAAAAAAGTCCCAGTCTGAAAAGGAGGCTTACAAGACAAATGTTGATAGATCTCCCTTTTTGCAAAATGTCAGAATTAACATATTTAGAAAGACTGAAGAAATTGCTGAAGGTTCATGGGATACCAGATAGCACGGAAATTTAGAAAAAACAGTGGAGCAGAGGCCAGATAAATGAAAGTTGATGCCTGGTAAGTTGCTGAATGTCTCTGTGGTCTTATATTAAAAGTACTGTATCAATATTTATAAAAATTTTGCTTGAACCCTGGACTGACATGTGGTTTGAATACATGACTGACCGTTCAGATTCCACATACAAAATGGGGAAGAAAAATCAGAGTTCAGGTCATGGTTACTTTCAATTTGTACTAGGAAATCTGAAAGAAGTTCTGCCTTGCACTTTCTAAGAAATACAGCATCTGGAAGCCTGCAGATCCAATTGGACAGTAATTTCCTGGTACTACTTCATTAACAGTCCGTACTGTTAAAGTACGTGAAAGCAGTATCTGTTAAGAATACGTAATGTAACATGCCACACAACTGATACTGTTTATAGAAGAAATTTAAAAAAAAGAAAAAAAAGACTGGGATACACTTATAACTTGGATCAGCATATCTCAGACTGGCTTATAATTAATAAAATTTATTACTAGTTGAAAACTGTAAGGAAAGCACTTCCACAGGACCCTTCCCAAACACTTCTTTCAAACAAGACTAGGCATGTACAATAGTGGAATATTTTATTCACTGCAAGTTTTGTCCTTCCATGATAGAAATACTAGGTTTACATGTGAACACAGCTTCACAAGGCAGAGAAAATTATTTTTCAGTTCTGAAGTTAATTTTATCTTAATGTGCTAACACTGATAAAGCTACCATTCCTTTTTAACATATTAAAATCTAGTTCAACAATGTCAGTACAAGCATGAAGCCTGTGCAACAGCAATTTGCCAAATTCTGCATAAAATGATAAGTTGAGGTAATTGGAAGAGCATATACACACTGTACTAACGTAAAGCCTTTGAAAATCACCTCCATTTTCTGTGATCCATGTTATCTTAAAGTCAATAAAATTCTGCTTATGCATACTATCTAGCATGAAAATAACCACCCAATTCCAACTTAAGCATAGTAGAAAAGCATGCAACAAATTAAAAAACCGGTTCTAAACTTACATATCTTTAAAATGTATTAAAACCAATTTTTAAAGAGAAATTTCATTCTCATACTCACTACAAAATCATACAAAAGCCCACAAAACAGAGGAAAAACAATTTTTAGAACTGCAGTTATTTTTTTGAGCTTATAAGAGTGAAACTATCTGTTACTGTCCCACTGTGTATTTAAAAAGTACCTCCTTTGCAGGTCTTTCTCCCTTGTGCTTTTACTTTCCACAGATGGGTTATAATACAACTTTCTTGTTTTGTTTTTGAATACCTACCACCTTCTGCCCACATAATTCTTCAGATGTGACTGTAATTCAGGGTAATTCAGCTACTAACTTACTGCTTGGATAGCATATACCTTAACATTTAGCCTCATTTCACTCTCCTATGTCCAGTAACAACTGATGTGGACACCTTATTAATGTTACCTCATTAGACCTCAAAACCCTTTTCCTTTCTTCTCATTATCATCCAGATTATCTGAAAATTTCTAATTATCTCAAATTTTGCTGATTCCTCTTGTATTGCCTCTTCCTACCTAACTGAAAAATCTTGATTTACTGCTTCAGTTACTGAAAATTTCTCAATTCCACAGAGTACTATTCCATTCTCACAAAAGAAACAGTGGCAGTTACAAAGAGAAGATGTCGGTACAGAAATTGTAATACCAAATTAATAACCCAGTAAAGACATTCCTGCTTAATAAATCCACAGAAGTAAATATTCATATATGTAAACACATCTATTTCAAATTATCAAACCATCTTTGCAACTTTTTTCACTTTTTATCCTTGGCATTTATTACTTTTGATTAAATTATCAAGCAACCTGGAAAACCTTTTAGGGTCTTAACCTTCTCCTCACAACAGATTTTCCAGGCAAAGACATTTGACTGGAAGGGGGAAAAATATACACTGGTATCTGTAAATAGTACTTCCAAGAAAATCTCCTCTGAAGCAGCACCACTCTACACTGCAAAGTCCACCAAGAATGCATGTCTCCTTAAGCACCAAGATTAGCAGACTGTTTCAGAAAGCACTGACTTTTGAGTAAAAGCAAAGTTGGCCACCTCCCATTCAAGAAGGGGAGGGAGGAACAGCATTAAAAACACTTATCAGCAAAAGGCAGATGCTTCAATTTCAACATAACACCAAGCACTATGTATGCTTACAGTTAGGTAGTAACATCAACCTAAGACAATCATTAACACAAAAGCTTTTCAAATTGTGTTTACATTTCCTATTAGAAATTACAATGTTGCTATCACTCTTAAACATCTTTCAGTATTGTCTGTGTTGTCCCAAGGAGAAATAAAAAAAAAAAAAAAAAAAAAAAAAAATCAGCTTTGCTAAACAAATCCCCAAAAGCTTTAAATATTCCAAAATAAGGACATCCCAAAAAGCAGTAATGCTGACATTACAGGAAGCAAAAAAAGTGTGGTTAGCAAGTTGATTAAGATTTCCATATATATACATAAGTATATGCATATATATGTATATATATATGTACGATAAAGAAGAGCAGGGCAGCTTTACCCACTTTGGTCTCAAGAAATACAAAGAATGCTGAAAAAGTATATCTCAAAACTCAGCACCTGACGTTGCGGTGACGGCCCATATTCTTTCACAATGGCCTAAAGAAAAGTTAGTTAGGCTACTGTTCCTGATCATGTTCAGCAGACTTTGTTTTGGGGACCAAGGACAAATCTAATAAAACTCACCTACATCTACTGTACCATACTAGAAGAGCGCTCCTGAAGCTGTAGGTTCCCAAACAAGCCATTAAGATGGTAGACTAACTGCAATAGACTGATCTAGATCAGGAAATTATGACATTTTTGAATGCACCTCGCCACCTTGTTGTCACTTCTTGTATCACACCATGGCTCAGGTACGATTCGCCTCCACCAAACATCAAGTTCTTTCCTGTCTTTCAAAACCCCTCACCTTTCTAGCCGTTGTAAGTCTATGCACACTTCCCTCATGGGTTCTATCCTTTTTGCCTTTATCTTGTTACCCTACTGTTACATACTCAGTTAATAAACAATGGTCTTTATTTTATGAAGTAGCCAGGACTTCCCGTAAATGAATGAAAATGCAAGGGCATAGATAGAAGTGGTGAACAAGTAATAAGAATGCAAAACGTGGAAAAGAATATGGATGCATGCAACAGTCAGACACAAAAAATACTACCTAATTATTTGCATTTGCTGACAGAGTCTGGTCATTTAATGTTAGTATTTAGTTTATGCAAAACCCTCAAAATAATACCAGGAAATTACTGTTACGTGAAAAGGTGCTGCAATACACTAATGAGGAAGGAAGTAGTTATTATTCTTTCTTTAATACAAACTTATGAAAACTGACACAATGTACATGCATGTAGGAAGACAAACAGGATGCTGGACTGAAGACCTATGAGCATATGCGTACACGATAAAATGCAGTGGTACTCTGATGTCATTTCATGTATCTCTGGATGATATTGCCTAGACAAGAAAGTTTAGCTAATAAACTATCACTTTATAACCTGCGTAGTCCAATTTATTGGCCCAAGAACCACTGTGAAGTATAGCATATCTACACTGATTCTCAACTGCTGTAAAATCCTTCACTTGTAACACTGTGAAAGGCACTATATTTGAAATATGGAATTATTTTGCCATACTAGTTTTAAAAGAATAATGATAGAAGTTTTAGCTTCCCCTAGAAAGCAGGAAGTCCCAAGTCTGCATAAGTACAGTTGTAAACATGACCACTAACCAGGAAAGTACCTTAAAGCAATGAAGTAATATTATTCAGTTTAGAGGAAGAGTAAAAAAAGGCACTCCTTAATATCTTCCCCAACATTTTATCCACAAAGCAACTCTGAGGGAAAAAAAGAGAATGCATTACCTTAATTTTTCCTCCAGTACTTTTATCTATTCCCTCACTTTCCTCTCTAAAATAACTATAGGTTCTTGAGATAGCCCTAGCTACAGGCTAGAGGGAGCAACTGGCAAAAAGAGCAAAATCCTCAGGATGCACTTTTCCCTGCAGCAGAATCTTGAAAACACAAGCTTGCTGCTGGTACCATCCCTGACCATGCTATATTTAAAACACTTATGCATAAACTTTGCAAATGGATTTGCAAAAGAAGCCTGCTTTTGAAAAAAAATTATTTTTGATATGTTTTGGATGCAAGATGCAGCAAGTATATGTAATATAGGCCCTACAAAATGACAAAACCAGAGTGACTCACATTCTTCAGTAGCAGAAGGAACAATCACTTGACAGAGTCAGTTTCAAATATTTTGTCTCAAGGTATGCCTGGCTCTGGTAGTCTATCAATTACATAGTAAAATTTTTATAGCTTTCACTTAAATATGTCCACCAAAGAGAGGCTTTCTACTGCACAAGTAGCCTTCTTAAATGATTTGACTATCTGAAAAATAAAGTTGTCATTTACAGAAGGTTTTATTATGTCTAGGACTGCCAGAAATAACTGCCTCTTACAGCAGGAAATATGGTGCAGCTGAAGGTAGTTCAAAATAACAGTTATCTAAAGCAGCTTCTTTTTTCCTTTCTCCCTTCAAAAGAAACTTCGCAGTAATGTAATTGTCACATTTACTGAAGGGAAAAAAAAAGGTGCTTTCTCACAAAGCAACTGCTTGGTTCACCTCTGGTTAGGTGTTTGTCCTGATTGTCTGGGACAAAAAAAGGAAAGTGTCAGTGCACATTAATAATAATAAAGTCTCTAAGTTCAACATGTTAAATGCTCCCTGACTTTTTAGGCAGTGACTACATACTCCACAGGTTTACAGATACTATCATAGCTTTACAATTTGTTAGCAACATCTAAATTCCCATTAGACAATATTAAAGTTGTTTTAGGAAATTCAGCAGACTAAATGTGAACTCATGCAGTCTTGTCTTCCTGACTCCCAAACAGGTAAGAATAATATCAAGGTAAGTATGGACTGAAATCTCACTGAAACATACTATACATGAACTCTAGTAGTGACAATTTAGAAGTCAGTGTAACACTACTCATCTCTATTAAAAACTTTTGGTTTCAATGTTTATGGAGCAAAGCTGTTGGCTAAAGAAAGCGTAACAGCAAAAGGTGCTTGCTATAGAAATCTACAATACAAAAAATGTTCTACAGCCTTTCACAGGAACTATTCAAATTTACTGTCCAAAAGAGGAAAACGAGGATGAAAGCTCAGATTTACCCACAACATGAAAGAGCACTGAACAAACTTTGTTCCCTGGAAGGGACACCAAAACGTTAAGAAGCCAACTAAAGCAACTGATTAATCACAGATGAAAGAAGTACCTAGTTCAATATTAGTATGAGAACAGACAATTAAATTAACTGAGTGTCTCCTCACTTGTACAAAATGACATTTTTCGTTAAATTGAGGAAAGGTTATTATAATGCTACGAAACCAGATAAAAAGGTTAATAAAATGTACTGTGACAATTCTATCTTTTTAAGTGTCTCTTGGCAAAAAAAGAAGCAAGTATTCCCATAGAAGTAGTTTTTTCTGTACAACAGGGAAATAGCTGAAAAACCATCCTGAGCGCTTTTGAAGCATTCTCATTTAAGGTACTGTACATTTGCTCACCTATTCAGTGACGGCAGAAGCGAAAGCAATGCCAAAGCAGAGAGTTTTCTTCTTTCAGGCTGAGTGATGTTATCCATCCGATCAACCCACATTTCAATCATGTTACCAAGAGTTTGATCCAACTGTAACAGGAAACAGGATGCTCCTTTCATTTACATGTACTTCAGCATACTTAGAGAATAATTTGATTTTTCAACAAACTGAGTACATTATTTAGTCTGGGAAAGACACCATACACTTCTGACAGAAGTAGCAAGCAACTGGTATATTTTAAAATTTCTGCAACAGTGCTTCTAGGTTCTGGTATCCTCTCATTATTAATTGTAACCTGTAAGCTTGAAATGGATTCAGTTTGTGGACAGAGCATTGATCCAGAGCAATGAATTACTCAAACAGTTCTCCTTTAACAGTCTAGTACATATAAAAAATTGTCTTTATGTGTTTGAAAACCATATTACACCTAAGAGTAAGAAAATTGCTAAGTTTTATTTAAAGACATACACTTCATCAACAACACTTAGAGGAAAAGAACCTCAGTAACCGCATCAGGGAAAACAGCACACTGATTCTGATACTGCTAGAAACTATGAGAGAATTCTTACTGGAGAATGATTAGACCATTAACCCTGCTGCAAGACCCATCAAGATCACTCAAAGAAAAAACGCTCACCCTGCCATGCAAACTGAACAGGTTTACATGGTTTATTATGGCATGCAGCAGGAAGAGAAAATAAAGACTGTATAAAACTTTCTATAAAACGTGTTAACATAATTGAGGGAGCATGAAAAATCTGTCATGGAATTTTCAGTGGAGGTACCAAAGAAAGAGAAAGGGACAATTTCCAAGGTGGGCTGGGTAGAAGCAAGAATGGAAAACAAAGGGAAAACTTCTTTCAGGTAAGAAGAATGCAAGACTTCCACATGCAATCCTGCTGAAATACCAAGACAAAAATCCTTACCTCCTGACCGAATTCACATGCCATCTGGCTCAAAAGTAATGAAAAAAAACTTGCATTTTGTAGTAGAACTCTACCTATTATCCCCAAATAAGTAGACATCACCACTGGGTTTCTCTGAAATGAGCAAAACAAAACAAACAGGATTTGCTTTAATTAAGAAAACAAATAGAACAGAAATACAAGAAAAATACTTGCATGCATCCTTTTTGTATTTTTTTTAAATTACAAATTATTAATCGTATCTTAAAAGCCTCCAAGAACACAGGCAAGGGTAATACCAGAGATGCTCAATTCTTACAATAAGAAAACTATGTCAATCTCCAAGTCACTTCCCTCAAAGAGCCAAGACAATTTCCAAGATTATTTTACTTCAAATTTTAAAACCTGCATCTTTAAGAATAAACAGTATATTATACTGTAAAAAATTCACTTTTAAAATTGATTATGGTTCAAAATTACCATTCACAGTTTCAGTAGCATCATGAAGTGCTTAATATTTCTGAGGTTGCTGTTACTTATTCCACTGTAAGAAACTGTAAATAGGTTTGCCAATAACTAACTCGCAAGTGTCTTAAAACTACGTGGATATAGTAATAGCCTCATTATTTATTATCTCTTGTAATTCCTTTTAATTTTAAAAGAAGCTACAGATTTACTTGTATTAAATCCAGCCTCTATGCAAAGTAACAGTAAGTATTTCATACAACTGCCCACTTAAAAAACAAAATGCCAATATTTACCTGAAAATGTTAACCCAGAGTAACATTCTTCTGAATAGGGAGCAATGAATTTATTACAGTCTTAAATCAAAAGACATTTTAATAATCCACTTTCCAGTTTTGTGTCTTCTTAGACTGCAAACTGTTCAAACAAATTGCCTTTCTCACATTCCATGCAGGAGAAAGTACATTGCGAAGTACTATTTACAGGATTAAGCCAAGTAATACCTTAGCTAACTCAATACTAATGGAAGCTAAATATTGATATCTGAAAGGCATCAGCTGTGAAAAAAATCAAAGCTTTTGATCAAAAGTCAAAAGCATAGAATTCCACACAATGATTCTGCTAATTAAAGTTTTCCTCCTGCTAATGCTGCAAGGTTCAACACAGTTAAAGCACATTGGATTTGATTTTTTTTAACCAATATGGAAATTTGTTGCAGGCAAAGTAAGAGAAAAGGGAGCACTCGAGATATTTAAGCAAGCAAAATCGCAAAGCCTCTTCTACCTCACACATGGCACTCTCATATCCTTGAGTTCTTCATATTACATATGCATCCATTAGAAAAAGAAGGCCAAATCAACCTTCTCTTTATCCAGTTTTTTTCTCTGATGCAGGTACATTTAAAAAGAAGCTGTATAAGTGTCTTTAAAAAAAACAACACCTACAAAGAATCTAACTATGTGAGTAGCCACAGCACCTATTCTGCCTTAACAGCAAAGGAACAGTAAAATAAGATTTGTATTAATTTATTAAAATAAACACTAGATGATAAAAAAGATGTCACTTCAACTTTTGTACTACTATGTAACCATTACAGATTTTTTTAAATAGCTGTTAAAGATCTACCAGCTGCTCCTAAACCAAAACAAAATGCAAGATATATATATGAGAAACCTGAGACCAGATAACCAAAGGTACTTTCCTGCTCCAACAAAAAATTTAAGAGCAGTTAAAGAGTAATTCTTACCTCTCCATCTATAATCCCCCTGAATATTGATGGCAGAAGAGGTTGAAACATTTGAGGACCCAAAACAGGGTTAACTTTCAGAACATTTTCCACAACCTTAAGGACAAAAGTAAATGAGGCAATTAGTAAAGTACATTTTAAAATCTTAGCTGAATCTTTGAAGCTATATATACTTGTCTATATATACAGTCCTGGTGCGACATTTACTATTACATACCAGCAAACCCTACAACTACTGAAAATACATTCTAGTGAAATACTCTGTATACCTGATCTGCATAACAGACTTGACAAAAACAGACATGCCAAGCGAAGCCTACCTAGCCAAGCACCTCCTCTTTATCTTCACCCTTATGAAAAAGCTACTGAAGTGATTTAGAAGGAGGAATCTCGATAAGTCTCATCACCCTTGATGAGGTGGGATGGCAAGGAGGAGCACCAACAGTCTAAGGCTTACTTCTGTACTTTTGTTCTGTCACTTACCTGAGGAAAAACTGATTAGGACCCACCATCTCTTTGCAGGTGACAAATTAATCGCAAGTGCTCTCAGATGTGCTATACATACATATATATATATGTATATGTGTGTGTGTATATATATATATACACACACACACACCCCCTACCTCAGTTCTCAGTTTAAATCTGTTACTCTTTGTTTCTCAGCTCTTTTGCCATACCCCACAAACTGTTTGGACTCTCCTCTTGTACTGCAATGGAGAGGGGAAGAGGTTGTGAGAGTAAGGGGATATCTATTCGCTCCTACAAGTAAAGATACAGACCATGCATCTATACACCAATGTATAAAGCACATGAAGGTACCAAAACCTTAATTCTTTCAGACATTCTTCTCAGTCTCCATCTACTCTCAGCTCAGAGGGATTTCCTCTTACTTTTCTGTGCTTTTGCCCAGTCTTCTCTAAATCTTTTTCTTTTTGAGCTTTGCTGCTACTAACTTCATTTAATGACTGCCATTTCTTTCTTTGAGAGAGATGTTAAGCAATTGACATCTTTCAATGCCTCAGTTTAATGCTGTCTGCAGGTGAGTACTTCAGGGAACACTT
Organism: Coccyzus lansbergi; assembly: GCA_033558105.1. Lineage (NCBI taxonomy): Eukaryota > Metazoa > Chordata > Aves > Cuculiformes > Coccyzidae > Coccyzus > Coccyzus lansbergi. The sequence continues at coordinate 1,192,656 of JAUMJK010000694.1, forward strand.
CCAGGTGTTTATGTCCCCAGTATTTATCTTGGGGTTTTTTTAACAAGTTAGCATAGTGACACTCAACAATGTCTTTTCCTTTCTGTAAAAATACTTGATTGTATCTCAGTTATCCTTCTGGAAGCAGACACACTAGGGAGGTATACTAGACAAGTATACTAGACAAAATGTTATGGCTAGTACAAGACCACACTGGGAACTAAGTGGATAAATGATAATATGTAGATTTAGCAGCATCGTTCCGTCTTAGAGATGTGTTTAAAAGCTATGGCATCAAATATTTGTCCAAGTACAGACCGAAATAATAGTATTGATAGAGAGGAATTGACATTATGAACTCCAGAACTAGAGTCCTTGAGCTCTTCATAGCAGCAGGAGGATGACTATCAACTTCTATTGCTTTCCTGTCCTGTGATTCTGCAAGCAGTTGTGGAACCCATCAGAGCTAGGCATATGCGACCTAATTTATTTCTTCCATTGCATTTATAATGAACAGAATTAAAGAGCAAGTTTTTATCAACACCACGAGTTCCTAGCTAGTGTGGCCACTGGAAATGTAAGTAGTAATACATTACAGTTGCTACTCAGATATCTTTCAGTGTATGTTCCAACGCTATATCCTGAAATTCTTCGAACAGTACATTTAAAAGTATCATCATTAATATTTAAAAACATTTCTTTCATAGTATCACCTAAGTTTCTGTGAATACTGTTTTCAGGATTCTGAAAATCCTAAAGCAATACTATTCAATCAGCTATTGTTATTACAGGAGTAAGTTATGCCAAAAGCAAGGAATGCTTGAACACTATATCACAGTACAAATGCAAGTGTGTTACACAGAGCAATGTAATAATGGGTACATGCATTCACCATTCAATGAAGAGAGAAAGCTTGACCCTCTACCCACTAGCTTCTAGTGGTCATATGCAGATAAAACTACAAAAGTGTATTTTGATCATATGGTGCTTACTTAATCATAAAAATCACCTGAACACTTTTTATAATAATAAACATACATATGCAGACTTATTACTTAACCCTTATCTTGCCAGTTTTTCAAATGTGGAGTAGAAAAATTAAACTGTATGATCATTTCTCTTATTGGTATGGAACACTGAAAAGGAAAACTACTATTAAATTAATAGATACATTATCATTCATTTTTGCATTAGCAAAGGGATCAATACTACTTGATAGGGGGCATATCAAACTCAGATTTAGAAGGCTAGAAACACCAACTAAATAATTAACTTTGTACATTTTCATTAGAAACACTCAAAATGAATGTAAATCATTAATACACAAGTATGACTTTGACTTAAGGGTTGACTTTTCATCTGAATAATGAAAGATATTTTTTCTGAATTCTGAAGCAAGCCAAAAACTGAGTTAGGACAATACTCATTGACCAAATTGGTATTTCTGTTTTCTTTTGTAATTATATGTGTAAATATCTTTTCCATTATGCTGTGGTACTCTTCTCCATTCTAAATTTCAATTAAAAATAAACAACTTTAATTAGCTTTCTACAACTTCCATGAGCTAACAGAGAGCCAAAAAATAAATCAAGTTACTTTGACCCAAATACAATCCCTGTTTTGCAACTCAACACTTTCAACATTTTCTATATACAGCATTACCCTCACAGCGCAGTGATTGCTCACCTGGCTGTTAAAGTGTGTTGCTGCCAGGTTGTAGAACAAACTATTTTCATGAGGATACAAGCCCTCACTAACCTCCTTTCTCTAGTTATCTAGAAAATAGTCAGATAGGAAAGATATTAGGAATTCTTAACTTAGATCCAGTAAATATGTAGTTTAAAACACCACTGACACCAATTTTAATGTGTGCTAAATATGATGTTTTCTTCTATACGTTCTACATTCACCATATTTGCAAATACAAAAACCACTAAACTCACAAAACACTAGCAAGAACAACTATGTATAGAACTGCAAACCTGGGTATAACTTTCATTAGACTCTACCTTTAAAACTTGAACTTGACCCTCAGTAGTTATGTCCTTCAAAAGTTCACAAAATGACTGGCATAAGTCAGTAGCATACATCTGAAATTAAATTTGAAAGAAGTTATTAAAACACATGGAAAAATATGTAATTCCTAAAGACTTAGCTTCTCTTCAAAGATCGCATTTGCTAAAATGTTCAACTTTCTTCAACTAATTAAAATCTAATCTAAGCGTTCTGTTGGTTCTTTCAACATTGTGGGGTTTTTTTACAGATATTCAATCAAATAAGTCTGTGAAAAAAATCAAACAATTTATCTTCATGAATTTTCTAATGAAGAAGGTGTGAGAACAAGGCAAAATACCTCTAGGCAATTTCTCGCTGGAATTTATGACCATAATTTAAATCTAGCAAGACAATTTGAGTAACTATTCCTAACCTACATGGGACCTTTTCAAGTAGCAACATACAAAATCAAACATAAAAAACCATTATTTCTAAAATACATTTTCTGAAATCTGATTTGAAGAGTGTCCACCACACACCATAAAGAGCTAACAGTGGAACAAAATGCTTGCATGCATATAAAAACAAGTATAATTTTTTGTGCATATAATGTTTTCCAACATGGGGAAAAAAATAGTTTGCCATTAGGGACCTAAGGTGCTAGGATGTATCTTTATGTGATGGTAACACACCTGTAAAAATCCAGATGATGATAAGAAAATATAAGCATTGATGATCTTAAGGCAATTTTTGAGGTTTTCTGAACTCAGCTCTAGGAAAAAAAGAAATCACAATTCAGAACTTTATCACCAAACTGAAGTACAATTAAATTATTCACTTCTAAAAGTCATTTTCTTCACAGAGCTTTTAAGTCTAGATGGCTGCAAATTAAAAAAAAGTCATCTTAGATCCAGTGCCACTCAGGGTCATCTCCCTGTCAGAGACAAAGAGAAGAGGGATAAAAGCCTTCATGTTCTTAAACTGAAGGACAAGAAATCCTGTGACCTGAAAAGCCTACATGCATTAAAAAAGACAAGTCAGGTTTTGGTTGTGATAAGACACTTAAGAGACCTGCAATTACTGATAAATGATTTCCTTACATTTCAGTCAGTAACTGCTCAGTACAAAGACAGAAATAAAGACTGCAGTTCCGCTCTCAGGTAACACATCAAATGGCAGTGAGCCTTTGGACTGAAATACACTGAGCTTTAGGCATAATCTGAGTGTGTCAGTAAGTAAATCATCTCCGTGTCAGAGACAGATACACACAGGAGATGGTATACAGCATCAGTTTGAAGAAAGAAAAAAGACATGTCCTCAGGCAGTACCTAAAGTAAAAAAAAAATCATGCCAAGGCATCTATAAACACAATTGATACTAATACAAAAGATTTCAAAGTTTCATATGGAGGTTTATACTAGTGCAGAAAACCAAAAGCTCTTAAGTGAAAACAAAAGACCACCAAAAAAAAAAAAAAACAAACCCTCAAGGGGCTTCCTAAACTTTCTTAAAACAAACGGACTATTCTTGGACTTTAAAGTTAGCAGATTTGTGCTCTATCACTTCTAATTAATAAAATTACCACAGAAAGACAAAAGGAAAATATTTTCATCTAAGTTTTAAATAAATTCCTTATCCATTTAAACAAACAGCAGCAAGATACTATGACATTCACTGCTTACATGAACTCAGACTGTATGAAAGCATGGTTTACAACTAGTGATGCTTATATTAAACAAACTTCCACAAATGACAGCATGTGACAGAAGCTACAGCTGGTTTTCCATTATAACATCCAAAAAGGTAGTTTTAGCTATTTCTCTTCCCTTTCCTCCCATTAGAAAACTGTCATCTTATGAGGCCACTGGACAGCTTGGAATGCGTAACTATCTATATATCTAAGTGCATGGACAGGTCATGTCTTGTTATAATTTATTTTGAATGTTTTCACATCTTGACTTGAATAGAGATGAATTTTCACCTGCCTATCCAATACTCTCATCAAAAAGGTTTCAATACATCTACAAATTAGCTTCAGTAGCACATTAATAGTGTTACACAGTACTTGACGTTATTGCACTCCCCTTAAAGGTCTGCAGTGTTTTTTTCTTACTCAATACAACCATATTTTAATTTGTACAGACACACCCATATAAACATAACTATCCTAAATATCCATTCTGTGATTCTGTGGTAACTGATACAAAGGTAATAAAGTACAAGTATTAAAACTGCAATAACATATTTCAGGGCAGAAGGAAAATACATAAGACAGATGTAATGAAAACGACAGAATTCACTCATCTGTGCACAAAGCTCAATGTTTCTACAAAGATACCACCTTCAAGTGACCACATTTAAGAAACAATTATGCATCAATTCTCATGCCAGATTTCCTGAATCAAATGTATACTTCACTGAATTAATTGATACACTCTTCTGGGTTTTGTTTGAGATCAGAGTAATTATTTCAGTTCCAGGAATGTGCTTTTTGCCATTACCTTTATAAGCATAGCACAGATACATTAAAAACCTGATGTTTCTAGAAAAAAGATATTTCTTGATTTTAACCATATTCCCAACCTGAAATTGTATCTGAATCAGCTGCCATTTCAAGCAGTCTCAGTGCAAAAATGCATGGCTTCTCAGAGACTTAATGTATTCCTCCATCCTACACTATTCAATCTGCTGCTCTAAAAGAGGGATAAAAGAACCTCTGCAATAGGGCAGTTGTATTCCAACAGAATTTAAATATTAGCCATGCTGATATGAAAACCAAATATGGCAATTATGTTGTCTCTGAATAGCTACTGTACATGAGTGATAGCACGACAATCTTTTTCTGAAGAAAACACAGTTATAACACAGAAATCATAAATCAAGTTTTGTACTTCTATAGTTAAGCTATACTCTAAAATCCAGTGGGAAATACTAAATGCTTAAAATGCTATTCGGGGTCCCAGATCAGAACTAGCAATGTATCACTGCATACCTCCTGAATTTTCTAAACCAATGTCATGAACATAACAGTCAAGACCACAAGACCTTGTCCAAAAAGGAAATTAATGGAAAGGAAAAGCTACAACACAATGAATTACTAACAACCTGGATAATAAAAAATCCAACCTGTTATCTGAACCTGTTTTAAAGTAACCAAGCTGTTTACTTTATATAAACGGTTTTCAGCATTTTCAACAGTGCTTTTAGATCTGAATTATTAAAGCTGAATTGCATCTATTTACATACACTGTTCAATTCCCACAGAAATTTATCCCCTTCTATCACATATTAATACCTCTATGAAGTAACATTTATCCAAGACTTAAAAATGCTATAACTTAGTCATGAAGAAGACAAAATGTCTTCTCTCCCTCTCCAGTCTGATGATTTCTTGCCACATGTTTCCTATTCCTCAGCAGGACAAGTCTGCTATATACCTCTAATGTCAAAAAATCTTACGAATTAACAACTCCTCTCACCCTTCTAGCTCTTCTAGGGTAACTATGTTGACCTCTATTAGGTCACATTTTCTGAAGGACTTAAATGCTGGATTTAAACACACCAGAAAAATAGTTATAATACCTGCATATTAGAGTAATTCCATTCAGTAAGAATAAACTCAAACTTTCACATTCCTTACACTGTATTTTCAATAAAATAATTTTCTGGAGCACCTTGTCACTAGTTCTCCAGCCTGCTCCAAAAAGCATATATAAAAAGCACTATAGATATGCAGAACTTCCCTTCACCTGATCTGCCCTTTGGCTTTCATTTCGACAATACCAAATTGAGAACTAGTTTCAGAGACATTTTCTGGTTTGACTTATCTCAGGTGGTTAAGGCATACAAGACTTCCCAATTTTGAAGCTTTAAATCTGAGGAATTCAAAATTTAAATGGATTTCTGTGTTTGTTCAACTGAAAACAGTACACTTCTTAAGTTAAAATACCTTGTCCTGAGAGCTACATCACTGTGGTGAGAAAGACAGGAAATGTCCGATCTTAAGCACTGGACGTTTCAGGTAAATATTGCCACTTTTACACCAGAGAACTAAGACTGAACAGTTATTTAATTACCTTGCACAGCTGATAATCATTAAAGGATACATTTTCTTTTGCATGGGTTGTAGCTTAAAGTGAGCTGTTGCACTGGATTTAAGTGAAATATCTCTTCAAGTGCACTGAATGAAGCAGCTGCCTGAGCCATATTTGACTAGTCTTGTTTCTATAACTATTAAATTTTAAAGGTTAGCACTATTTTGAGATTCAAGCTCCATTTCAAAATCACAGTGTCATGGCAATGTACCATCAAGGCTGTCCAACCAGATTGCTCTGATTTAAACAGAAGAGATTTCCAGCCAAAGAGCATGCCAGTACAGTTTCCCCTTCCTGGAAATATACGCACCATTTTGGCTCTCAGCAATTAAAATCTTTGACTGACATGACACTAAAAAGAAACATTTCTCATAAAAATGCTGAGGAAGTAAAGTAGTACTGGAAATCTGTATGAGAAAATCAGTCTATGATTACACATCTGCTGCTGTGTTTTTCCCATTCGTCCCTACCCCTAGTAAAAAAAAATCAATTCGACATAAGCATGTTTGAAGACTCCTTTAAGGAAAACCTAGCAAGTTTAACTGTAATACTTCCTCTTGCAGTGTCATACAACAGCTTTCATTTACAAAAAAGACGAACATTCTCTTGAGGATGTCTTTTCTTTCATCAGAATTCATTCATAAAATAAGGAAACTTTTATAAGTGTGGAATATTCCTGAATACCTCCATCTTTTGTTAAAAGTGTTTCCCTGGGTTTACATTCATACTCATCACTACCCTAGAAAGCATTGCATTAGCACTAGGAAGGATGCAGTGAAAACCAAGCAAAAATAAGCAAGCCACAAACATAGGGTATTTCTCAATTTAACTAAAGCAGATCAGCAGTGCAATGCAAATATGAAAATCACAACCATTTGTGTAGGGCAAGCTTCCTGTGGCAGATACTATCTACTACCAGGACAGAACAAGAAAGAGGAAGGGTAGGTGTGTAGATATGAATAAAAACAAATGTTAAGTATTTGGCAGCTACAGAACCCAAGATGTACCTCTGGAGTTAAATACTGAAATCACTACAAAACACTATTTTCCTTAGCAGTTCTGTCATTAGAGACCTAGTAAACACAGAGAAGCGACAAAACCATCTTATTGCACCTGCCCACCATAATGTAACTTCCTAATTACCTTCATAAGTGCTGAAAACAATCAATAAAAGAGATAGCTACTGTAATTTTATAAATACATTCCTCTAAAAAATTAATCTATTTACTATATTAGCTCCGCAACCTACAAAAGCACAGCTAGAAAGCTCTCACTAAACAAAACCACATCCTTGTAACAAAATAAAATAACAAAATGTTTATATTCCCTGTAGTTACACAACAAAAGCACTCCAAGTATCAATATTTCCTAAGTACGGAATCTTAATCTTCATTATTACATTTATATTTTGTCACAACTCAGACAAACCTACTGCTTTTAATTTCAGTGCTGCTCAACTGATACACATACAGACATTATTTAGTTTGAACATATCCCACACAATTATTAATTGAATAATGGAAAAGTTAATAATGGAAACTTCACTTCTTCAGGCTATTAAGTTGTTGCAAAACTAATTGCTGGTTTTGTCATTGTAAATTGTGATGCTTCCTTTGGATTAAACTTTTATTTAACAGTGTTCATGTACTACAGCCTTTTAAAATGTGAAAATCCCCCTATTTCATTTATGTTAATGGTTTTGTTTTCACTATTCACTCTTCTATATTATACTACCAAATTAAAAATTGAAAAAAGCTAATTTGAGCAATTTTGTTTTTCAAAATGGGGCATTAAGCAGCAGAAACTGCTAACAATATCAAAAAGCATTTGGCCAGGGTACCCTCAACAAATGTACTGCTGGACATGGTTTGAAAAATTTCATAACAGAAATGAGAGCTGCGAGGATGAGAAGGGTCATAGACATCATCCTCGAATAAATGACAGCAAATTGAGGACCACTACTTAAGTGGACCCATGCAAAACATCTCTAGAGGTTGCAGAAGAACTTAATGTCAGCCACTCAACATTTTCACCTAACTGGAAAATCAAAAATTTCAGGAACAACTTAAAAAAAAAATGAGATAACCTAAAATTTCTTATCTTTCGTGTAAAAAGCAGTTTCAATTTCTTAAAAAAAGATAGCTGGAGGAAGTAGATAACAAATATTAACAAACACAGGAAACTCAAAAAATAAAGATATGCCTTTCATTTTTTAGTAATTACCTTTTTGCAAGCCCCCTCAGTTCTTTAAGTCATCGTGGCATTACTTAATGCATGAACAATGTAAGCAGTAGTAAATCATAAATTTTTAATAGAAGAAGGCTTACCAAGAAGGGCACACATGTTCTGAAATATTCTCAGGAGCTCAGGTGTAAGACATGGACTATTCTCCAATGTCACTAACCTAAGAACAGATAAAGCAAAATTTTATATGATCTACAACTAATACCGATCACTGATGGTGATAGGTTTAAAACACTGTAACTTCTAGTAACCATCTATATGAGCTTTAAAGAATGCATAACAACTAGTTAAAGTATACTCCAAGTGCAGCATTAGTCCTGATTACACATCAATCATTTTTGCTAAAGTAGGAAAAGGAAGAAAAATCATGCTACTGCATTTTTTTAAAGACAACGTAAGCTCCCAAATCCAGCAGTGAGAATGTCAAAGTACTCAATGTGGGAAACTCAGAAGAGGCAGGTAGAGAGGAATCTTCATGGTGCAAGTAGCACTCTGTTCCTCAAAGGAGCCACTGTGGTGGCAACCAATTAAAACCTTTACCTTTTTTTTGATTGCCAACAAAGAAGAATAACTAAGTACTCAGCATTGTTTTTATCAATTTAAAGTTCCTGAGGCTTGAAAACAGTAGCTATAAATTAAATCTGTTCTTAAAGCCACAGCAACACATTCCACTTTGTTCCTATATTTAACGTGTGGGATTACAGTATTTAATAACACTTTTGATCATGTAAACTATCTTAGCTGGTTTTCCACTCTTGGTTTAGGAAGCTGTTAGTGCCCCAGCTGTCTCTGTCAGTTTCATCCAGATCCCCCTGATGCTCTAGGACACCCTAATATCATACTTACATTCTTCTGCATAAGCATCAGAATAAAAACTTATATCTTAATAATACTGATCTTGAAAAGCTCTCAATTGATACATTAAAAACGCCTCTGTCTTAAGTTTTGTGAACACCTGGAACTTCAGCTTGCTCTCCCACGACCAACAGCCTTATAAATCTTAGTTTTGCTGCTCAAAGAATAGTTCACTCGTAGGTTAATTTCTCTGCAATTCAAATGTTAATTTGTAATTTAGATCAAAGGAATCCCTCACTAATTCAAGACAAACTCAATATATTCATAATATGTAGGAAACAGATGCAATGAATGCAGTCTCAGTAACAGTTTCCTTCTCCTAACCCGTCACCTGCCCCAGAAAAAAAGGAAATTAGCCTCACAGCAAACTGATCACAGTGTCATTTTTTGCTTTACGTTCCATCAATAAATAGCTTGAGATCTGGAACATAACTTCCACATCTTGTCCTGGTAAATGTGCCACCTCTGCCAGCAACCAGCTCTGAGAATCACTGGGTTAACTGTGCTCTTGAAGTGAAGCAGGTCTAATTGTTAGTTTATCACATACATTATAGTAAGTCTAGATTTTGTCTTGCTGTTCAGTATCACAACAGAATTGTATCTTGCTATCACAGCCTAAAAAAGGTTTACCCACCAAGCGATTTTTAATTGTGTTCCTTTTATTAACTTCCCAACCTCATTTCTGAGAAAATACATGGTATACCTGATGTCAAGGTACAATAACAAGAACAAATTCTTAATACAGGCAAAGCTCTTATTGAATCTTTTAATTCTTTTTTCCTTCTGAGGATACAAAAATAATATTTCAAAAAAAAGTAGAAACTGATAAAGAACATTCTCACCACAACTCTAAACCTTCTTCCAGAAGATAGACATGTGGAGGCTGAGAAACATCCGTACTTAGTTGGATAACTGGGAGTAGGAAAGGATAGAGATTTTGGCTGTCTGCCCCCAGTCCCTATAAAAGTAAATAAAAATTGTAAAATACTTGAAAAAAACTCAAAAAAAAAACTCATTTCAAGAACAGCATTGAAAAGATCTCTGATGCTGTTCTGATCACATACTGTAAAAACGCATTCAAGAAATCAAAGGTTGAACTTCCATCCATTTCATACAATAATAAAATATTCAATCTAGTACTCCTGAACTTTCTCCTAACATATCTTGAGGAAATTACAAGACTTTGAAAACAAGCAGCTTCTCAGTGCTCTGCAAGAAAAAAAATTATAAACAATATGCAGTCCTAAAACCATTCACTGGTTATTCTTTTTTGGGGAAAAGTCACAGCTGTAACAAATAGAAAACATCTAAATATTGAATAGAACTTTTCAAAAATTAAGACTCTTTAGACCTTATCACATGCTATTTCTTTTGACATACTCTACTGGGAGAAGGGTTTGGTTTTATTGATACACAAAAATTACTATCATCAGTCTGTGAACCTATTTTTCACATGATTCATGAGTCAGATACAAGAACATATTCCCAAGGATTCATCATAAAAAAAATGTTTTCAACAATCATGTACTGACAAGAGATTAATTTTAAAAACTAGGTTAAGATAGCTATTGTCAAAACTGATCATAAATTAATCCTAAATAGATTAATTAATAATTATAATAGAATGGAATTCTTAAATTGGAAACTATTAGGTATTTTGTAATACTGCTACTGAAGAGAACTGAAGCTAGTTGAATGCTTCTTTTGCGCAGCTGTTATATATATAAACTGTTAGGTTTAAGATTATTTGATGTTTCTCAGTTAAGGCTTCTTTGAGGAATTATTTATTTAAGCAAAGTTGTCTTAAAAGAAAAAGCAATATATTGCTTTATTCATCAATCTTTGCCTCAGGAAAGTAGCGATTTTATTTGCATTTTTACAGTCAACAGCACAGATATTTCTAGATATTTCAATTTAAGGATTATATAGTTATACCATGATCTTTTCTTTCACTGATAGGAAATTTAACTGAATTTTAACTACTCTTTCTAGATAAAGCAAACAGCTAATAACTTCAATAGGCTTTCAAAATTCTCTGCCAAGGTATTACAGTAAGTCTCTAGGAAAATTAGGGAAATTAATGTACATATACAGAAAATCAGGGAAGAGAGGCAAATTGACATCAAAAATCAAAATCACTCAAGCAGACCATCTTGAGAGCCGTTATGCAAGACAACCAAGTGACCAGGCTCAGCCAACATAAGTTCAGGATAAAGATAGGTCCTATTTGACAAAATTGATCTCCTTCTATAACAGGATAAGGGAAAGGTTGTGGATATTGTTTACCTGGAATTCAGTAATCTCTGACACTATTTCCTACAGTATTTTCCTGGAGAAACTGGCTGCTCATGGCTTGGACAGGTGTACTCTTTGCTGGGTAAAGACCTGTCCGGGTGTCCAGGCCCAAAGAGTTTTGGTGAATGGAGTTCACTTACTAAGTTTGCAGATGACACCAAGTTAAGCAGGAGCGTTGATCTGATAAAGAGCAGGAAGGCTCTGCAAAGGGATCTGGACAAGTTGGATCGATGGGTTGAGGCCATCTATATGAGATTCAACAAGACCAACTGCCAAGTTCTGTATTTGGGACACAATAACTTCAAGCAACACTACACATTTGGGGATGAATGGCTGGAAAGCTGCCTGTCAGAAAAGGACAGGTGCTGGTCAACAGCACGAGCCAGCAGTGTGCCCAGGTGGCCAAGAAGGCCAGCAGCATCCTAGCTTGTATCAGAAACAGTGTGGCCAGCAGGACTACGGAATTTATCATTCCCCTGTACTTGTGTCTGGTGGGACTACACCTCAAGTACTGTGTTCAGTTTGAGGTGCCTCAGTACAAGACAGACATTCAGCTGCTTAAGTGTGACCAAATCAAAAAAACCAAAAACAGTGAACAGTCCACAGAACAAGTCTTACAAAAAGCAGCTGAAAGAATAGGAAAGATCTGGGAAAACTGAAAAGTCTAGAAGAAAGAAGGCAGAGAAAAAAACTTATTACTCTCTATAACCACCTGAAAAGAGGTTGTAGTTGAGGTAGATGTTGGTCTCTTCTCCCAAGTGACTAGAGACAAGACAAGAGAAAAGGGCCACAAATTGCACCAGGGAAGATTTAGATTGGATATCAGGAGAAGTGTCCTCACTGACAAGGTTGTCAAGCACTGGAACAGGATGCTCAGGGAAGTCATTGAGTCACCATCCCTGGAGGTATTTGAAGGACATGTCAATATGATGCTTAGGGATACAGTTTAGTGCTGGGCAAGGCAGTGTCAGATCATGGTCTTACGAGTCTTTTTCTAATCGGCATTATTCAATTATTCTGTGATTCTACAAGGTCAACTCATTTATCTGACTACAGATTACCAGCGACTTTCATTTAGATACAACATTGGGCAACGTAGCTATTAAATGTATATGACAAAATCTGAGACCAAAAGTTGCATAGATTTCTTTAGTTGAGAACTGTAAGACACTGTATGAACTAAATCACCTCCGCTAAATGAACAACTATCGGCAAATGAATTCTAAGGCTGCCACATGCAAGCAATAAATCATAGAATCACAGAATCACAGAACAACCAGGTTGGAAGGGACCCATCGGATCTTCTAGTCCAAACATTCCTATCTAACACTAAACCAAGTCCCTCAAGATCTCATCCACCCGTGCCTTAAGCACCTCCAGGGAAGGTGATTCAACCATCTCCCTGGGCAGCCTGTTCCAATGCCCAATGACCCTCTGCGTGAAAAACCTCCTCCTAATCTCCAGCCTAAATCTCCCCTGGCGGAGCTTGAGGCCATTCCCTCTCGTCCTGTCCCCTGGCATTTGGGAGAAGAAGCCAGCTCCCTCCTCTCTACAACCTCCTTTCAGGTACTTGTAGAGAGTAATGAGGTCTCCTCTCAGCCTCCTCTTCTCCAGGATAAACAACCCCAGCTCTCTCAGTCGCTCCTCATAGGGTCTGTTCTCCAGCCCCTTCACCAGCCTCGTCGCTCTTCTCTGGACTTGCTCCAGAGCCTCAACATACTTCTTGTGGTGAGGGGCCCACAACTGGACACAATATTCAAGGAGCGGCCTCACCAGTGCTGAATACAGAGGGAGAATCACCTCCCTGAACCTGCTGGTCACACCCTCTCTGATCCAAGCCAGGATGCCATTGGCCTTCTTGGCCACCTGGGCACACTGCTGGCTCATGTTCAGTCGGCTGTCGACCAACACCTCCAGGTCCCTCTCCTCCTGGCAGTTTTCCAGCCAGGCTTCTCCCAGTCTGTAGCTCTGCATAGGGTTGTTGTGCCCCAAGTGCAGGACCCGGCATTTGGCTGTGTTAAACCTCATGCCATTGGACATTGCCCAGCGGTCCAGCCTGTTTAGGTCCCTTTGCAGAGCCTCCCTACCCTCCAGCAGATCGACACTTGCACACAGCTTTGTGTCATCTGCAAACTTGTAAGGGCACCCTCAATGCCCTCATCCAGGTCATTGATGAAGACATTGAACAGGACTGGACCTAGCACTGAGCCCTGGGAAACACCACTTGTCACTGGCCTCCAGCTGGACTTAACACCATTTACCACCACTCTCTGGGCCCGGTCATCCAGCCAGTTCTCTACCCAGGAGAGTGTGCGTCTGTCCAGGCCAGAGGCTGACAGTTTCCGTAGCAGAATGCTGTGAGAAACTGTGTCAAAGGCTTTACTCAAGTCCAGAAAGACCACATCCACAGCCTTTCCTTCATCCAGCAGCCGAGTGACTTTGTCATAGAAGGCGATCAGGTTGGTTTGGCAGGACCTGCCTCTGGTAAACCCATGTTGACTGGGCCTGATCACCCGGTTCTCTTCATGATAGCACTCAAGATCACCTGTTCCATCATGGAAAGGAGAAATTTCTAACAAAATAAATAAAAGAAAAAATTAGAGAAAAACAATGGCCTAAGAATCAGTATGTTCAGTTCTATTATTTCTATTACTGTCACTTATTACACTTGAAAGCCACAGTCATGAACAAAGCTAAGGAAGCAGTCCCTGCTTTCAGACATTTGAACTGTTGACAACTCCGTTTTAAAATGACATTAAAAAAAAGAGATACACAAGAATACCTAAAAGAAAATTATGAGCACAGAAATGCTCAAAAGGGGAGAGGAGGTGGGGGAGAAATTCTAAGAGACTGAAGTGGAAATAATGAAATGGGATATCAATCTATTACATAACAAAGCAGGCAGCTTAGAGCTGCTATTACATATGAGCAAAGCAGAAAAGAACACTTTAAAACCCACGAAATTTAAGAAAGGATAAAATAAAGTATTTTTCTCATGTACTATATAAAAAAAAATATTTCAGAAATCATTGCAAAAGGACTTAATGGGTACACAACAGAAGGGTAATGATAAAAACAGTACCAATAAAAAGGGTTGGATTTCTAAAATAGAAAACAGTAGTCACAATTAGTCAATCCCAACATCCTTGAGCGATATTAAACATAACAGTTACAATTTAAACATGTGACACTAACCTAAATTAAAATGTAAACTTAAAGAACAGGCAAAGAGAAAGTTGCAGTGGTCCATATCTTGGTCTAGAATTTAAAAAAAGTAGAAATTCCACATCCCTAGAGCTGAATGGAAAGCAAGAGGTAAACAGATGTGCCTATACAGCAGAATCAAGTCTGAACCATACAAAACAATCTTAAGAAGAGACTAACTCTCCTGATGCTAACTGGGACATACAGAAGCTCCTTCACATAGTCTACAAAGATGGTTCAATTCCCAAACTGCAAAACCAAAATCACAAGAACACAAACAGATTTGCCTGAAGAGTCGTTTTTACTGAACCATCCCCTGGAAAAAATAGTTAAGCGATTAACAGTAACTGTGTTTATCTCCAGTGTAAGAGAACCATGTCTTTATCATAACAGTGAAAAGCATTTAGATATACCCCACAAAACCAAAATATACCTTAATTTTACTGCTCTCTGCATATACACACACAGAGAGAACATGTAGGCATGTTCTAGAACGAACTGCAGGAGATACTGACAACATTTATGTGATTCTGACCCATTACCTTGACAAGATGGATTAGGGTGGTTAGAATGGCACATCGTAGCATATTGTGCTCCTCACTCTGTTTCCAAAGGAGTGGTAAATACTGAATCAAGCATTCTACATGTGGTCGTACCTGAAGTTCAGAACACAGATTTATTTCTTAATGTGTGAAACAAGGCCATTAAGTTATCCCAACTACAATTTCCACACTATTTAAGACTTGTTATTGTCACAATAAAAATATAGAACTTGCTTTAGTTTACTCCTCTTCCCTTTTCTTAGAACAGCACATTTCATACTCTGTGACTACACAGTGTTTTGAAAAGATTACCTATGGTAACATCTGTGCAGCACAATCAAACTTAAGGAGAAAACAGAACACAAATACTTAATTTGATAACCAGGGGTGTTTTCATGCTAATATTTACTTCACTTGTAGGATTCCTAAACAACAACATCCTTTAAGACAAACAGACACAGTCCTAGGAAAAGAAAGCTGACTAACTTCTGAACTTCCCCATGCTTTGAACAGAGACTGGCCTACCTACAATCCAGAGTTTTGTCCCAATCTGAATTTTGACTGTGATGCTCTAAAATGCTCTAAGGCTAATCTATTTGCCTTCTAAAGTATTTAACTAGGAACTAACTTAAACTGATTAAAAGGTTATTTATTAACTTGTTTTTCCACTGCTTCCCTAGCATTCTCTAAAATGCAAGGAAATGTGCTGTCATGGCAACTTTTCTTACAAGGGACAATTAGGAAAGCTACATTTGGTTTTCAGATAGGATTAGTTGTAGAAAGAGGACAGGATTCAAAACCAGGCATTATCTCTGTCCTTAATACAATAATACTAGGGCGTAAAAAAACCCCAAACAAACTCACAAAAAAAGAGAGACACAAAACCAGTCAATAATTCATTTTTAAATTCTGCAATAGCATCTTCAATTTCTTTATGGTTAAGTTGAAGAACATACTAACACTAAGAAGGAAATACTAGAAATTCTATCGTGAACTTTAAACTCCTCATATGGTTAAGGAGAGTCCTGTATAGGCACTTGTTATCCTTAGCAGTGCTAATAATAGATTATAAATTTAATTGCACAGTCCCTAGCAGTATGAAGCATTTTGACTCCCAAAAATGTCTCTAAGAACACATAAGATCTAATAAAATAAGAGTTCAGATACAAGAAGAGAATTAGAATTAAGACTGGAAATTTAAAAACAAATCGTAATAAATGCCTTAAGATAAGTAGTGAAGCCTTCCCGTATTCTAAAAGATGAGTCAATACAAAAATACATAGTAAATAAAGAAGTAGCTGAGTAAGAACATTTTACACAAAAGATAAATAAAACTGACAAGAGAACCATGTAACACAATTCATGCAAGTATCTAACACTTCTGATGAAATTTTTCTAGTCTTTTTGTATAAGACAAAAACATCAAGTCTTCCTCCAGGTTCTTAATACAAAGCTAAGACCAAAGTCTATAAAAATGTACCTGCACATTGACCCTTTCAATCACACAAGACAGGACATGAAGAACATGCATTTTGGTGTCACATTGTGTTACTTCCTGAAGAAGCTGGAAGAGCAGTGTAAACATACATTCCAGATACTAAAAGAAAAATTAAAAAACGTGGATTAGATCATCAAAAATAAAACTGGTGACATGAACTGGTGGTTTTTCTGTATGCTTAGAACTAAGGCATCTGTAAACTCTGAAAGACAATTTCTAAGTATGCAAAGTCTTACTCTTTCACTTGGGAAAATGCACATTAGCCAATTCCAGCCTAAGCAACTGAAAAAAAATCAGATACACTTTTCATATTTGGATAAATATAAATATGTAAAAAATAAATATAAAAAAATAATTATATGTACTTCACACAAAATACTAGAAAGCTGAACACTGTCTTTCCACAAGGAGTACTTTGTTAGGGTAACTGCAAATATGCAACCTGTCAGCTTTCCGGTCAGCAGATAAAATTTAGATATTGAGCTGAAAAAGACATCTTAAACAATCCCAATGTTTACAGAGTATATGCACTCTGCATTTTTGTTTTGTTTGTTCCCAAGACAATTACAATTAACATGGTAGTCACAATCAAATGAGGGAAAAAAAGCACCTGCTAAATCTGAGTGATTGGAACAAATCTTTTTTGTATTTACAGCTGACACTTACTTAATGATAACACTAATGATGGTCTGAAAAGCACACAATAACCAAAGACAAAAAAAGTCTGGTTTTAAGGTGCTATTTTTACCATACACTTTTATTTAAAGTTTGCGTAAAACAGCACATTGGATTACACTGTGTGAGACAAGCATATTGGAAAGACACATAGTTGAGGGCATTTATTTGTTAAAAACCACCATTCATATTGTGCAGCATGAAGACACTTAGTGTCTGGTAATGCATAGTATATAGTACAAAACACAGTGCTAGGAATTTTTAATAGACATAATACTAAAACGTTTTGAATTGTCTATTTATTGAACATCAGCAACCTTAGCAGCAACATTTAAGTCTTCAAATGTTTTGGCCTACAAAGATTAAAAAAAAAAAACCCCAAAAAAAGCACACACAAAGTTATTACTAAATAGTTTAGCTTAAAATAAAATTGGAAATTGTTTTCTTCTTGTTTTCCTCTATGGATCTATCTGCACATCAGAATACATCCATATTAATACCCTTACCGGCAAGAATTGATCAGTTCTGAACTCAAAATCATCTACAGGTAAGCCACCATTAAGGAAAAATAAAGGACAATTATAGATTACAGATTGCTAAGACTCAAATACATAAATATTCTATGAAAAGGATCAAATCCTTCACATTATAATTTTTGTGTGAGTTTAAAGCTGTTTCTTCTCCAGTAACTCCAAATTAAGTACTAATCAAACATCTTTGCCAATAAAAGGATATTTAACTTAAGTGTTGTAGCCGACTCAATACGAACCTGAAAGACAAAGTCAAGAAGCATCACACATATGCCCACTACAGACAATATCAAACCAACTGCAGTTCTGGCAACTGAATCACTCTCTGTGTTCCATCATCTTTTAAGAAACATAGTAAGTTCAACTCTAAATTTTTATTTGCTATCCTTTACTCAAGCAGAACCTTCACAAACGTCAAGAAAGAATTAAACAAGATGACATAGAGCCCATGACAAAAAAACTCTTGCAAAAGACAAGGAGTATAACTCAGGCCTTGCTGTCATCCAAAACACAGAATCAAATAAACTGAAGTTAGCGTGTTCCTCCCTGGTGGATATTCATATGCTCAGAAAGCACTAATTGAAAACACATCCTGCTCTGCTAAAGCTGCCTGAAATCACAGAACTGATACGACTACCACAACAAAGCAACTAGGTTTATTTGTTGGCTGCTAGGTCTGTTTGTTTAACAATGAAAACCAAAAGAAATGACAAAAACAGATTCTGAATTCAATGTCACCCTCTGGCAAACTGAAATTTTAGCTTAAAACTACAGAATTTTATTCAACCCTCCTAGCAACCAATGCCATTTATCATAGTCTGTTAGTAGATAACTATGTTGATGCTTACGTAACACTGTATACTGCAGAGACTAGTGACAGAACGACCCTTTTTGTTCTACACAAAACTTACTTCTTAAAAAATCTGAGTGGTGCTACTGCAATTCATTTTCCCACAGAGGTCATCACCTAATCAACATTTCATGGGTTTGTTTCATGTCTCACATTATTGTTCACAATCTCCAAAATCAAACACCCCAACAACTTCCCAACAGATTACCTTTAGCAATAGACTTCAAGGTGCAATATTACAAAGTTCTAAATCAATTATAGAGAAGGTATGGCATTTATGTTTCACCTGTATTTACAGAAAAAATGTGTAACCCAGAACATTATTATTTATACTTACCACTAAGTCCTGGTCTTGAAGCAAGTTACGAATTGCCTCATACAATATAGGTCTCAAGTCTGATTTGAATTTTACAGAGATCCACTGTCCAATCAGCCATATTACTCGTCGACGTATTGGTTTATACCTTTACAAGAGGGGAAAAAACCCAATTGCACTCATTAACTCATTAAATTTTCTGTTATAGAATACTTTGATGAAAAAGAAATCTAAGAATCACTGTGAAAATATTATTCCCAAAATAGTTATTAAAAGGTTAAGTTTGTCAAGCTAAATTTTAGAACTTTAATGCACAAATCTTTATCAGAATTCTTGACTACAAGGATAAGGAAACACAAGCTTAGTCTGAGAAGGGTAATTTTCATCTTAAATGACTAAGTCTTGAAGATCTCACTAGAGATACAATTTATTCTGCACATTGCATGTCAATTAAAAACTAAAAATAAATCACACATTTAGTACTGCCATCACATGACCTACTGTTTCCACCACACTTCTCAGCAATTTCCTTGACACTCCTTTTATCTCAAAATTTTAGGTCAGAAACAATTTAAAAGTGCAAACATAACTATTGCATTACAGCAACTCCTAGAGTATTTCATGTTATCAGCCTAAAAGTATGCTTGAAGAACTGAGATCACCTAATCTTGCACCACCACCACAAAGAAGGCACAAAAAACCCAGATTTAGAATCAAGAGAAAGAAATGCCAACCAGAAGAATAACAAATTGAATTGCCTAACATAATGACTGAGAAAAGCATTCAATCTTTAATAATTGGTGGACAGTGAGATCAGAAAGAGCAGCTCAGATCTAAATATTTAACTTGCAGACATATGAAGTTAGGAAAGATGAACCCTATTTCACAGACTTTAAAATAACAAATTATTTTGCCTTATTATTCTAAATACATTTTTTATTTTAATAACTCCTGCCTTGTAAGCCATCAAGACAGCAATTTAAACTAAAATTACTGAGGATTCCTTATATTTAATAAATGTGATTTATTAAACATAATCATAAGATAATTAACAAAGCACATCTTCAAAGAACCAGAAGTTGTGACACTAGCAGGTATACAGAAGTTCAGACTGGAGCACAGGCCAGCTTCACACTAAGGGCACACACTGACTATAAGCAGACTTCGTCTGTTTAACATAAAGCTCACACAGGAAGAGTGATGATCATATTCCAAAATAAGGCAGCTTCTGCTGAAATATTTATCTTATGGTAGCTTTAACTAGTCTGGAAAGCATAGAGACATTCAAGTAAAAAGTAGTACTGCGGTATCAAGTAAAATAAGTGTCACTGATACTTACGCAGCAGGAAAGGCTGTTTTAAGATTGAATTACTGCTAAAGACTGTATTCAGTAAACTATTTTCATACTATGGAAAAATTTCTCCTTAGTCAGTACAAAACTAAATATTATGGCAAGGGATAAATCTGACAATGCAATGTTCATAAAGATCTTTAATTTTTTTTTTTGTTTATCTCGTATCTTGTACTGCTGTGGTCATAGTTGAGAGTCTCACTATCGACAGAAAACAAAACAAGTGAACTACAGTCACTGCAGACAACATATGTTAGTGTTCACAAATGTGAACCAGTTGTGAACAAGTACGCTAACTGTCATGGGATATTCTGTAGGACAGTAGAACATAACCTCTACTCCACTTCATACTGTAGCAAATTAGTATTATATGAAATATCACTCTTCCTACTATACAGTCTGCATAATTAGCAAGATTTTGATGGCTGTATCTGTATTTCCAAGACTGTCATTAAAGTAGCACTCCACTCAAACTACTAATACTGTCTCCCTTATTGCCAAAGTGGTCCCCATTGATACTAGCAGAAGCAGTTAAAGTAGACAAGGCTTCAAACTTCTTGATGACTTCTAGAGCAAGAAGTCCCCACAGGAATTTCATAATGGGTTATCACAAATGCCAAACAGATACATCAGATGCCCTCCCTACTGCAATACAACTATATCGACTGTAAAAGACTTTTCAGTTTTACTTATGCTACACAGGAAGATGGCATTAAAATGCCAAAGCCAGCATGTGCTATAAATACCATGGCAGCTTTATTCAAAGACTGGTGCAGGTTTGGCACAACAACAAAGGATTGATCATATATATTAAGATCTCTCATTTCTTCCTGCTCTTATGACAATTAGGCTAATCATTAAGAGTACTTGGCTGCTCATAGATAGCAAGGTGGAGATCATAGGAAAAAAAAACTAATGAGAAAACCAATAAAAACATTAGGAGACACTAGGTAAACAACTGTGGCAACTATTCTGTGACTCTGAAGTAAGGTTATAAATATCCAAAAGTAAATAACTCATTTTTTAAAAAATACATTTTAATGAAAAGAAGTGTTTTAATAATTGTAATTTTAGCAGGATCTTTCACTCTACATGAAACAGAACTGTATTTGTAAAGGAAGTGTTTATAACTGGCACTTGGAAATAAGAAAAGCTGGCTAGCAAGTCATTATGGAAAATCAATTTATAGTAGCTCCTAAAGGTAAGAACAAATGAGTTTACATTTCAGATAGCAGTTATATCTAGTACAATGAATTGCAAACACAGAAGAAAAGAGTAAAATTCTTTAGAGGACATCAGGGTCACTACCAACAACTCTGATGAGAAAAACAGGGTAGACCTGTTCAGTAACACATACAACAGCAGTTACTGTCTTTCTCCTGAAGGAACAACAACACTTGGAGGAATAGGTAGGAACACTGTCTCTTAGTCACTTGTATAAATGGACAGCTCAGTCAGTACTAAGATAGCAACACTGACTTTTCAAAGCACTAAACAAAACAAAGGTGTTCACATGAAGCTCATCCAAGTGAAGGGGATCTTGGTGAGCAGGAAAATGCGCAGCAGATGAGCTTCATAATACTTCTTCAATAATCAGCCTGTAATCATTCACACTACACAAATCCTTACATACCCACTTTATTGCTCACAAAATTTAGTGGAATGTGCTGCAGAGGCCTTGTGCTTAAACTAGTTAGTGAAAAACAAATCGCTGTTTTGGCTAAACTACAGTTTTACAGAGGTTATTTCCACATATTTCAGTTGGGCTTTGCTGTCTAAAAGGGTCTAAGATCTCAGGAGACTTTACAATGAACAAAGGTGGTTGTCCTGAGCAAGTTTAGTTAACTCAAATACATGCAAGAGGACAGATGTAAAACTTCTACAGAATCCTGAAAGCTTCCACCAACCAGTAACTTAAATTCAAAGAGAAACTGTCAGAAACAGTCACTTCTGTGACTGAATCAGTTATCTATATATATTTCATATCTCTGTTTGTTTAGTGGATATGTTTAAATCCAGAATATTTTTCAAGTCTGCAAATACTGGACGCTTTCATCTTACCCAGAACTTTTTCAATAGCTCATATTTAAATGGTGAAGGCATAACAAACCAAGATGTTTACCTGTCATCAGAAACCTGCAGTTCTGCTAACAGTTGATTTCTAAACCATTGATCGAAATCCACACTATCAAACAGCTCATAAGCAGCCAGTCCAACTGCATTATACACTGGGGAAAAAACAATAGTTATGCTTATTGTTTGCTTAAATGTTTAATTTTTAATGCTAAATAATAAGTCTAATTTATATTCAAATAAATAATAATAATTTTTATAACCTAAACATAATAAAGTAAACTTAACTAATCATCATTTTCTGAACAAAGACATTGTCAGACAATGGTGAAGGGAAATCTGGAGGAAATTTTAGTAAAAAAGTATTGCAGGAGAAAATTTAGACTCTCGAAATAGTTAAAAGCCATTAAAAGAATGAAAATCTTATTCTGACATCAGAAATGGTCCCATCAGATGTCTTAGATGGCTTTCTTTTGCCATAAAATCTCCTTACTTGTAAAACAGACAGAGTTACCTCCATGGAGGCACTGCAGCTCACTGATTTGCACAGAGGAAGGGACAGGACAGTAAGGGAGACTGTCAAAGGGTTTGTTTCACTAAAAAGCTGAATAAAGCACTGCATTTTTGCACAAGCAGTTTGAAAAATAGAGACTGCCATCAAGTGGAAAGAGAATATTTGACTTAGGTTCTACTTTCCAAGCACTTTAAGAAATAAATACTGCAAAATCTTCATACAGTTTTTAAGAAGTCAAGGACAAACAAAAAAGCATCTTTTCTTTCATAGGTAAAGTAAAATTTCACATACCAGCATCTTTAATCAGTATAGCGTTGGTATCTTCCACATTGGTAGATCCTACAGGACGAAAAAAAAAAAAAAAGCATGACTAAAGCCAAGAGCATAAACAATTTTGCACTTTCATACTTTTAATAAGTATGCTGTTAATTAAGACTGATTTGCTATTTTTGAAATACCTGAACTCATGAATAAAACAGCACAAATACTTTCTTCAGTGAATACACTAAGTAACATCTTTGCTTCCATGTCCTATTTGTGACTGACTTCATCTGAGCTGTATATTTTCAACAGCAACATGTATGGGATGCTGTTGATCATGTGTTGATCATCTACTTCCAGAGTCCTAGACATAGTTCCTATGTACTTAGTGTTATCTATGCATGCGTATTTACAATGCATAAGTACTTTCCAAAAATTTTAATAATTAATTAATTATTAATATCATCTAGCAACAGCAACTCTTAAATTGAAAACACCCAGAAATATCTACCAGGGGCCTCAGGAGCCAAAAAAAAGCACATGTACCTTTTAGCATAGAAGTGCTAACTAGTATTATTTCTGCACTGTAAAATATCTGACAACCCTGTTGTAAGGAGTATTTTAAAATTCCCAATATAACAGAATAGTAATCCATCCTGAAACTTATGCACACTAAGTATTTTTTTGGCTTTTTAAAAGATTCTTAATATGAAGACAGAAAGCTCTCCCAGAATATTAGTTTCTACTTATCAGAATGGATAGTACATTCTATTAAGTTTCAAAATAAAATATTGCACATCAGGTGAAATACAACTTGGGAATACAACCTAAGCTCAAATAACAGGGAAAATAGTGGCAGCTACCACTTATTCTCTGTCATGACCATTATGAAACTCAGTCTGTGGAAACAAAGAAAACCTCGGTCTATGAATGAAGACTTCTGTCTTCATATAGAAGAACACTACATTTTTAGGATGGACTCTTCAGATATGCAAAGCCCTCTGAACTCTCCAAAATGACAACATAACTTGATCTTTCTTTTAAAGGTTTTTTCCCCCCCAAGATTTTGGTAGACATGGCAGACTTAATATAAACTGCCTTGCAACTTCTGAACAGAAGGATCTCAGTAAAAAATAACCTAGACAAGTTATAACTTACTATTGATCATTCTCAAGAAAGCCACAAAACTCACGAAAGTAGAAATGCTTTTGTCAATCATCTAAAATAGTTATTATAAAAATGAAAGAATCCTTAGGATTTTCTCTTCCTGTATATGTACTGCATTTTCCTTACGGTAGATTTAGAAATAATTCTAAAATATTAACACATTCTTCTGAAAGTATGGAGTGAATATCCTACATAAAATTAGAAATTATAAGGTAAAATTTTTGAACAGTTAACAGAAGCAATGGCAAAGAATTCTACATATTACAGTTCCTTTGTTTTTCAATGAACTTACCTTGTAAACTGTGAACCATTTCTAAAAGCACAGGGGTCAGTGTCTGATTATATTCATGGAAAATATCAATAAAAAGAACTTCTGTGCATGGCTGAAAAAATTAAAAGAACCTTTTTAGAATCTATCAAAATGAAGGCAATTAAAACACATTTTATGCTAAATATTTTAAGTGTTGAATACCCAACACCAAATGTAATTTAAAATGCAATATACGTAGCAAATTAGTATTATATGAAATATCACTCTTCCTACTATACAGTCTGTATAGCAAGATTTTGATGGCTGTATCTGTATCAGACTGTTCTGCAGTAGAACAATGTATCTGTGGAGTGAAACAGCTAATGTTGAGGGGTCAGTGGCTACACCACAGGTTGGTCACAGTTTTTTATTTTGGATTAGCTCTAGCTGAGTCATCTGGACTGACTACTCATTTGCGTCTGAAGCATACAAGAAGCACAGGATGGTGGGTTTTAGTTTTAAAATCAAAGTAACCCAGTAAATAAACTCTGAGATCTCCCTGCAAAGCAAACACAGCAGCAACTATTGTGAGATTCACTACAGCAGCATATTTTTGATCTGAATTAAAATGCTAATACAGATGCATCTCCAACCTCCATTCACCACATCTACTAACAAAGTCATGTGTTAATATCAATCACCAGTTTAAAGAGACACCTGTTGGACTTAATAATCAGACACTACACACCACAAATGCTGAAGTAAACTCCATTTACTGCCTTCCTAGAACATGAAGTGAATAGTTTCCAGTGCATTTCAGCATGTTTGAACATTGATAAATCAACAAAGTTATACAAATGGTAATAGAATTCCTTTTCAGAATTTTTTCTTAAAGCACAAGATTATCTTTCTACTAAATATCATCCGTCTTGGTTACAAGACTATCCAGAAATGTAACAGAGATGCTGAATGGTTTTCTTTCAAAATGAAACACTTACTCTGAGACTGTACTTCCAAGAATCTCCTCCTGTCTCTTCTACAGCTATTATTTCACAAATAAAAAAAAGGAAAAATTATTATTTCAACCATGGTTCAAAAAAGGTTTAGTAACTAGATATTTGAATATCATAGACTACTAAGAAATCTCTTATCAGGAAAACAATCTCTAGAGGGAATACCTGTCCATGTACCAAGACTGCAGAAAACAAAACAGCCAGTACTGCAGCGAGCAATTTGTGGAATCAATGCGGACATGAAGCTCTTATATAAATATCTAAATAAACAGTAACCAACTATACAACATATTACTTACTGAAGCCTTCTGGGTCCTCTTCCCACATAATTAATTCTTCCTTTGTCAATAGGAAATAGCGAGTGACTAATCTTCTACATATTTCCATTAGCGTTGAATAAGTGAAAAATGCAGTCTTTATCTTATGTGCTTCAAGAGTTTCAGGACTGCTATCTGAAATAAAACATAGAAATTTCAAAATTACAATTAAGCGGCTTAATGATCAAATGGTAGTCTAGTAAAATTAGGAAGATATCAACAGATAGGAAATTCTTGTTCTCAGACAAAAAAAAGAAAAACGGAGCATAGCGTAACAGTACTACTTCATTACAGTCAACATCCCATTTTATCAAACATTTTTTGAAGAGGAAAAAATGCATCAAACTATCTGATGAAAGTAAACCAAATTCCATATCTCAGTACATTTAAAAATGAAAACAGAACAATCAACACAGAAAATGCTTCTTATGGATTTAAAATTACTTTCACAACTCAACGTCTATACATATATTAAAATTTTATCAATACAATTATCAGGAGAGAGACAGAAGCACACATTACTAATTAATAAAACATTAACTGTATAAAAGGAATGTCTTACAGGAGGTTTAGTATTGGGAACAACAAGAAAAACATTTTTCAAAATATAAAAAAATGTTTTTAATTAATAGCATCAGTACCTCCAATATTTTTGGATGGCTTGTAAGCATAATTTTTTACAATCAACTTGATGAGATTCATGCACTGTACAATAAACCGTTCAAATACTATTCCGTCACCAGCCTCTGTGAAAACATAGGTTACAGCAAACTCCAATGACCTCTGAATCAAAGGGGTGAATGAAAAAGGATGTTGATCCAGGAAGTCCAAAAGCTAAAAGTTACGGAAGTAGAAAAGCAAGAAAGAGAAATCAAATGATGTTTTGTGCCAATCTTCCATAAAGTGCTTTCATGACTATCAAAAAACATGTCCACTCATATAAAATTAAAGAAAACAAAAGTGAATCTAGAGAGGATTTTAGGAAGAGATCAATACCAATGGTTAATGAAGTATTACTTTGCCTTGAAATTCTTGATTTGCATTCAAAATTACATTTTTTTAAGTTCAAGGAGCAATACTCATTTTCAAGTAGACCATGTTAGTAACTACATGATATATAAAATCTGTCCACCATACGTAAAACTGAATATTTTAGAAGATAATTCATCCATATTAGAAAAGAAGTACTATGACAGAAACTTTTTTTTTTCTCATTTTCCACTGCATTTGCTTCTTCAGGTTAGCTTTTCCAACCAGTGGCCTAGAATGCACTGGTCAATTCCATTAACCTCCTTTACTGCTGCAAAAAAATGTCTAAACCTGAATTCTTGCATCTGAATTTCTACAGGTGGTGGATGATCTACTAATAAAAGGTTTTTTCCTCTTCAGGTCTAACAAACAAGATGCATGTATCAAATACTCTGTTACTTCAAAGCAAGAAATACCACGACAAAAACTAAGAATGCTGGGTCAGAGCACCTTCAGCTCAATTTCCATGAAGCCAGTACATGCTTCCCATTTCTGATAGTCAGTCTGAATATTTAAATAAGATCCATAGTCTCAAAATAGAATCTGAAAACAATGGGAATTCTGTAGGTTTTGCACCTTAGCTGACAACTCCAAATGTATTATACCACAAAAAAGTCACAGAGGGTGAGTTTTTTCTTAATTTTCTCCCCATAAACTGAAAGTGGCCAGTTACTCAATAGAACTAACAGGGCCTTAGAAATAGCAGTTTAAGTACTTATGAAAAGTTTTTATCTTCTTTATTCATCGATGCTGACATCAATGTTCTAACAAACCTTTCAGAATTCTATTTTGAGCAAAATCCTAGCTAAATACTTAGAAAATGCATTTAGTTTTGTTGAGCTAAGGAAATGTATTCTTCACTTTTGCAATTTATGTTAGCATCAGTAAATAGACACCCTTTTCTTAAGAAAAAAACCCAAAAATATATTTCAAAACAAAGAAGTTACAATATCTTCCATTTCTTTAAAAGATTTGAAACCTATTGGCTTTAAGAAATGTACACATCTGAGTGGGGACGTACCCTTCAGAGTGGTAAACTATTCGGTGACTGAACAGAGAATTTACTTACCACTTTAGTGAACAGAATTATAGTCTTTTCTAGACGATCTCTGCAAACGTTTTCTGCTCTTACACTTCTACCTGGTAAATTAGATATTTAATAACTATCATTTTTTCAGACTTTCTTTTTCCTTATGGATAGCTAAGTTTTAAGAAATCATCACTTGAGAACAGCTTGCTCTATCTATAGTTCAGGGATTATGGTAGCCAGAAAAAAATCATACAGCAGAATAAATTTATAGCCATATTCAAAGTGATGAATGCTAGCGGGGAGGGGGCAGTGGAAAATCTTTAACCATCTCTCTCAGCTGCAGTGAAACTCACTGTCACTGATCAGAACAAAACAATGAGGACATCATTACAGAAAACTCAGTAATAAAAAAAGTTAAAATAGTGCAAGCAAACGCTAGCAAAGACAAGAAGTAAAAAAGCATTGAAGAGATGAAAAAGCCCTTTTATTAAATTATGTTATATCCTTACCACATAATTATTTGTGTATTTCTAGAAATTACTCCTTAAAAAACCCAATTGATTATGGACACTGGAAAATACTCAGAATTAACAAAAAACCAGGTAAATCTTTTATAAAAATAAAAAAGAGAAACAAGCCATAATGGAGGCATGCTGGCAAAAGCCATTATTACCATACATGTAAACATGTATCTTGTAAGGTATTCATGTCTGCTTCTACAAAACAACTAACTAATTAGAAGGTGGAAATCGGAGGCTTCAGCTCAGTTCTCATCTTAGCACATTCAAATGCCACAGCCTATGTGTTCTAGGGAATTACAATATCCCTCAGGTTTCAGGATGGGACAACCTTCAATTCAGTCTATTAAAGCTAGGGAACCATCTTACCAAAAATGAAGGGGCCAGAAAGTGTATGACTGGTATAGTAGGAGCAAACAGTTGCATGCAAGGAAGCCTGCATCTTGTAAGCGCAAAAAAAAAAAAAAAAAAAAGGTGTTTCATTTTGGCATAGGAGACAGCATCCACTTTTTCTGGAAACAAGGCTCAGAGCCCAGATCAGCCCCTTTCACTTATGTATAGGGTCCTGAGCCAAGTACCTTCAGTAACATCAGAAAATTCTTTCCACTCAATTTAGACACCTGTCCTAACAAAAAGTATAGTTGAACCCTAAAAGAATGACCTGACAGGCTTCAAATGAATGAATGTCTTGCACAGAGGTCTACTACAAGTGTACAAATCAAAAATGAGAGTGAATTCAGATGCAACTTTGCTAATTATCTCCTTTTTGCATGCTTCAGGTCATTTCCCTCCAAAAGCACCAATATCTGCCAGTTCGCTTATATTTCTGCTGACTGTTTTAACCTGTCGTTGCCTGTCTCGGACTACTGTTCTTCCAGTTTTCAAGTACATATAGGCAACTGTAGTCTTCATTTCCATGTGACAGTTACCAAAACACATAGAAAAGTTCAATAAGAACAGGAACCCCTCCCCAAAGAAGAAAACTCAAGATGATCTGGGTTTTAGTATCTCCTACATACTTTAAAATAAATACTTTGTCAATTCATGGCTTAAGATTTTTCTTTTTAATTAGCATTATCACTTCAATTATAATTTGGGGGGAATTTTAGTCTGTTGATATAAAGACAATTTTATAGAAGTCTTTTCTGATTGTTTCAGCAATATTTAAACTAATAGCTCTGCATGTATAAATACAAATCTCACACCTAAATGATGATGCGCTAAACTGTATTATGCTTTCATCCAGCTTATAATATTTAATGACCAATTCAAGGAAAAATATTTAGATACTTACTACACTCCAGAAACTGTTTTAGCCGTTCAAACACCGCACTTAGAAAACCCTGAAAAATATAAAAGTATATGTGTCTTTTAAAGATTAAGCTTATTTTGCACTGTATTATGACAAGAAAGTTGAGTCAAACTGAAGTCAGTTCAGGTGTGTTACTAGTTCAAACATCACTTTATCACTTTTAATTGAAATAACTGACTAGCTCGGACAAGCAATTTCCTGATGAAACAATAATTAGCTAGCTAGCAGACTGTATAGATGATCCAAACTAACCTTATTACTACCACACAAACATGATACCATCTCTAGTAGAAGGAAGTGTAGGTAAATACAGACATATGCTTCACAATCTGCTTATCCAGTTCTTCCCTGTTCTCAGCCTCCTAGACTAGTATGTAGGTAGGTCATGGGTACACAATTCCTCCAGCAAAGCAGGTAGTGCTGGGGGTTAAAGGAGACGCTTCGGTTTCTTCCTTCTCCCCTTCTGATCCCTCTAGTCCCCTGATGCGCTGCATACCACAGGCTTTCACCTCAGAAAAATTCCATGAACAGAATGCGAGATGAGAAATATGGCATTAATCATAAAATGAAAACACCCTCTTCAAATGATGGGGGCCAATACATATGTCACCTTCCATCAGGCAACAGATGTGTCACTATCACGTGACATGTAAACTAGAATAGGTAGTGTCACTGTTTAGCCCCAGCTAATTTCAGCAGCTAAAACCACGCAGTTGGGCTCCCAAATCTGCTCCCCCTTACCCCAGGAAAAGGGATTTGGGGCTTTTTTCCAACAGCACACCATTTGTGTTAGAACATTTACAATCTAGCTAGGATCTGACAGTTTGACCACTTTGAGAATACATTGTTTGATCTTTTACATAACCATTATGTCTCGTTCAACAATTTTTAAACATAGCTCTAACACCTGAAATCACCACAAAAGATTTCTAATCTTGGTGTAGAAACAGATATATTTCACTTACCATCACCTCTACATTCCAGTGAGGTTCTACAAATCCATGGACTGTCAGTTTACGAAGCACTAGGAAACAAAAAGCCAGTAACTTCTTCCAGCCCTTGTTTCAAAAGTTTTCAGATCATGATCATTACACTTGGTATGCCTTTCTCTCAATTTTCCGTATCAAAAACAAATTTAATTTTGTGCCTTTGGATGCCTCAGTCATACCTAATGTGAACCTAATACTGATAAAATTATTTTAAAATTCAGTATAGCATGTGTAAAATAATGAAGAGAATGCCAAGCATTACTGAATAAGCAAAAAATTCTGCAAAAGCTGTTATATATTCAACCTCTGAAAGGATCTGAGCAGAATAAGGGCCAAGTACAGTCAACCAGGGCCCATGATCTACTCAGGTTTATCACTGCCAGTAACTCAGAGAGGCCTCACGGTGCACCTTATTAAACAATTCAGGACTGATATCAACTACTCTGCAAGCACTGTACACAAACATACCAATTCATCAAAGCAGCCAAGTATGGTAAGGACTGTGTGAATCCCACTGATTTAATACTTGAGCATCAATCTTTAAATTTAAACCGACTGCTAAGGCTACCTCTTCACTGAACAGAAAGCAAACTTAGCTTTCTCAGTTACATGTTTAAAGACAGACATATGCAAGCCTAAATTACGAGAGAAGCAAAAAAGCATTGTCCACTTCCTAGCATTTAACTTCTCTCAATATGCATATCACAATGCCATACACTGAGAAACAAGAAACAACCTTCTACATAAACAATTCTTCTACCTTGCTAGAAGTACAGATAAAATAAAGCAAGACTACCAGTTTTCCCAATGGGCATGTCCTTGTCAGAGAACATTAACACTTGACCAAAAACTTCTTAACCATTCACTGTGAAGGAACTTTTTTGAATCCTTATATCTAACATCACTCTACATTATTACCTTTCAATGACAACAAGGTTCTTTCCAGTGAATTTGTGGCTGCAGCTTCATCCCCTGCACAAATTTGTTGTAGGAATGTATCAGTGTGATGATTCCACAAGGAACATGCAAAGCTATAAATACCTGACGCAAGCTGGAAAAGAAAGACCAACAATGTATTTGTTTTCCAGAAAAATAGCTCATCTTCGTTTGAAGAAGTTACAATAAACTACTTAGTCTACGACTCTCCCACTTTAGAGATAAGTAGATAGGCCTCCTCTCTTATCTGATTTTAGTTAAGTACAGCCATGGGTCTCTAACACAGCATGAGGCTTCAAAAAACTACAATCTCTCCTCACTACCTCCTCTCCCACAAGACTTGATTTATCTTACAACACAGTTAATACCTGAATCAGCTTACTCTGGGACACAGTTAGCAGTTACATGACTCTCACTACTAAAAGCATCATTAACAGTGCTTACACTGAAATTTTATTTTGTTGGTAGTTCCGAACTCTGGCTTTTTGTCTCTAATTACTTAAAATATAGAATGACAAATAGTTTATAAATAGTCAGCACTGAACAAATCTCAGATTTAATCCCCACTAGTTTCCAAACACTGCGTAGCTGATAAAGCTATCTAAAGTACAAAAAGACAATTAAGAATTTCTTGTTCAGCTGTGGTAGCACTTGACAATTTCATAGTTAAGAAACTGCACTTAGTCTGCCGCATGTCACATCAGTAGAATCAAAAGTACATATGACCTTTATGTTTGGTTCCTTTGACTAAGTAAAGATGAGACAGAAGAAACTTGGTAATTATTCAGTGACGTGTCTGTAAAGTTGTAAAAACAAATCATTGGATAATTATCAATAGTTTCAACCTATTCGGGTTTTGGGGGTTCATTTTGGGTACATGGGGGGCATCTCAGCTAGACTAGACTAATACTAACCACAACAGTAACAGCAGCAGCAAGAGTAAAAATTCTAAGTTAAAAATAATAAAAAAACACCCCAAATCCTATACTTTGGATTTGCATCATATCATTTGCATCATATCATAGTACATAATTATTTAAATTTTACCAATAACTACTTTATTAAAATTGAGGGGCACAGAACTAAAAATACACACACTATGCATTTTTACATCTGAAGTTATAATAATCTGCATTACTGCAGGACATAAAGATCTAGACTTGGGTCTAGGTTGCCTTAAATTCACCTGGTCAGTAAAACAGGCAATGGAGCACTTCTGTTTTGATGGCAGACTTCACTGATTTTAGTATCAACCTGTCTGCAATTAATGCAGTGACAGGTAACTATGGGAAGCAGCAACCATGTAAATTTTGCTTACTCTACAATACTGCATTGCTTTACTTACATCATAGAAAAGTTTCCTATCAGCAGCAAGCCGTTTGGATGCCAGGGTCTTTGTAACATGATAAAAGGTAAGCAGAGCTCTGTGTTGTCGAAGATCATCCTGGACTTTCACAGATTCTAGAAGAGTGGGTATGAGTTCTGGCCACTGCCTTGGGCAGTCCACTCTAGCAACTTTAGCAATCAGTACAGAGATCTGAGTTGCTATCTGTAAAACAAGAAAAATACAACATAGATACCATGAAGTCAAAGTCACTTAGAAAATGTACAATGCAAAAATTAATGGCCAAGTAAAACCTGAATTAAAAGAAACTCTAGTATGCATTGCTAGTTTTCTGTGTTTTTCTCAAACTATTTTAAAGTCTGCTGAAAGCATACAAATGTGAAGGAAAAAATGTCTTCCATTCTATGTTTATCACAAGTATAAACAAAAAGTGCTAAGCTTGCTGCCTTGTTTAAATTTTACATGAAGATCACTAAATCTACTAGTTCTAGAAACCACATAAACTAAGAACGATTATTTCTGAGCCACTTTTTACTTAGTGGTCTCCTGAATTGCTTTCTACTAACAATCACAGACTGCTGAACACACATTACCCTTATTTCTGCTACACTTGAGTTTTAGCTTTTAGATAGAGATGTTCCCTACCTCCAGGCACATGCGCCTGTAAGCTGCTGCCTTACTCCACTGGCTGAAGATGAAATTTCCATTTGCTCTAGAGCTTCACAGCACAAGCCAGAGGCACCTACACCACCCCCACCACATGGCTTTGGTTGCCAAATCCCACTCATGTCAGTCTTGCCAGCAGCTGGCACCTACTCCCTGCAGAATGTACATACAACGAACAGAGCGAGATTACACAGGACAGGTATGCGATTTGATCAGAAGACAGGACAGACCGTAGTGCTTAGGTGCAAAGTTTGTTCAGACATAGGTACTGACCAGCCATGGTTTACGCAATTGGCCTTTTTTTATACCCTTTCTGTCTAATGCCAGTTTTGCTGCTCTACAAGTCCCTTCCCTTATTCCTTAATAGATTTCATATAGTCCCACACAACCCAAGCTCAAATACCGAAAACCGATATGTTCTGCTTTCCCCATCCTTGTTCTGTCTGCATTGAAATGATCCTTGGTGAACCTTAATAAATCAGACAGTCTCAGGTTCAACATACCCTTGCAAATACCAAACTTCCAGCTTAAGGAAGAAGCCGCTTTCCTATGGTATCAAATGGAATCCAAGTAATTTAAGGAGGTATAGCCATGCCCTAGTTTACTGCTTCCTTAGTTGTTTCATCTGATGCTTGACTACCTCATGAAACTTTCTACAATACTGACTCCTACCCCCCTTGCAGAGGGAAAAGAAATGCTTTAGAAAATTGACATCAAGTCTTGCAAGGACGAACTGGGAGTCTTATTTTGTGGAAACATTTTACAGAGAAGAAAGCCTGGATGCTGTGGGACTGATTGATACTGAACAATTCTAACAAGGCCTTGAAACAGAGAGCCAAATGATAAACAAAGGCCAGCTGAAAGGTACACAACAGCTAGTTCAGTGGGAACAAGTACCAGCTGAAAGACAAACAATTAAAGAGAACTATCAGCATCATTAATTTTAGTATAACTTGGTTTCTTAGCATGTGCAGTAGTTTAGACAATAATATGTTAGTAATAGCTTTAGGACAGCTACTTTTAGCCAATAACACGCTGTAGATACCCTCCTGGGTACCCAGTTATGTAACCAAAAAGGGTTTATAAAGAAACAGCTAAGGTCAATAAATTGAACAGTCGCTGATCATATTGATCTCTGCATTTGATTCCATGATGCTCCCATCAACATTATTTCAGATCAAGCGATACTGAATAGTGGATAGGGGTAAATAAACTCTTCTCTTTATGCGATGCAAAAAGTAGCCTCTCCAGGGAGTAATTATTTCTTGAGAACTGGTTTTCTAAAAGAAAATAAAAATTGTCATATATTTGTCTGTCATGCATTTCAAGGCAAATTTTGTTCCTCTGTTCTCTCTACATGGTAAATATCTTCAGAGGGCACGGAAATTACACTCCCAACATATGTTACATTCTGCTTTTCCTCTCCCCCTCTCCTGGAAGCGAACTTCTATCATCACGTCTCAATACTATCTCCGATTCTTATATTTTCAGTTGTTTCTTTCTTTTAACGTATACCAGGGTCATATTTTTTCTGCTTTCAATGACGCAAAATGCAAAAAGAGATAGCAACTGTGTTATGAAGTATCTGCAACTGGAAAAGAGCACTCATCAGGAAGACGAGATATCAAAATTCAGGCATATTAAGCAGATTTGGGACTAAATGAAAGATGTCTCTGAAAGGAAAAAAGATACCTACAATACAGATTGGGGAACAGGGGAGAAGAGTGAAGATGGGCTCTGTAACATACTTCATCATCACAAATGTTTGTGCAATCACTCAGGAGCAAGCTGCTCGCATAAAACAAAACAAAATCCTCCACATCTTAAACCACATCTCAAAAATACCATAAGGACACACAAAAATATATAAAAATGTTTCAAATGAGGGTTTAGAAGGTTCCAATCTTAGCCTGCAACTACAGTCTCAGACTTGCAGAATTCTTCATCAGCAGTGGAATTCACAGCTATAAAACATATCATACTGTTACCTTAGAAAATTGATTAAATACTAAAAGAGGTAAAGAAAAACTACTAAACAAAACTGTGAATTGTTTTGCATACAATGCAGTTAACATTAAATTTTTAGAAACGTGAATACCATGCAACCACTTCAAAACTGAGTATTTGATAAATTTTATACTATCCAGCATTACACTTTATGGTCCAACATGACAAACAACACAGCTCTTTTCAGTTGAAATGAAGAAACAAGTAATATTGGTCCTATTTTAAACATTGAAACTATAACTACATTACAGATAGAAAGATACTTTCTATATTTACCTGCATTTTAAGAAAAAACTACATTTAAAATAGAAACTTTAAATTCTAGTCAAAATGTTCTTTTGTCTTCTACGAAATATAAATTATCCTTATTTTCACACATTGCTCTAATCCAATATATAACATTAATCCCATCAGGGAATACTGAAAAGTTGAAACAGAACTGCCTCGGAATGGAAGTTTGTGTGCTGTACCTTTTCTTTTTAAGCTTTATCTTGTGCAAACAATTTCTGTATTTTCTTGAAAAAAGTTCTTTAAGATCTAGCTTAAAATATAGCAAATACTTCCTTGCAGAATCTCATAATTACATGACAAAGACTAAGTTGGCAGAAAGAAGACTGATTCATCTAGCATATGCATATTCTGAGCCCCTAACATTAGCTCTATAATCAGTTTAATAATAGATCTTTATTCTAATCAAAACAGTAGTTTAAAATTAGTTACTTTATGTAAGACAAGATATAGCTTTATTCAATATCATATTTGAGCTTTATCAAGCCAATTTAAATTCCTTAATGCAGTGATTAGACATGTGACAGCAATACTGCTTAGGGGGGTTTATGCAGCAGCATTCTCAACAGCTCATTCCTACTACATCACCACCACACTTCTCTGATCTGACTCCCAGTATAGCCATACAAGGAACAAATACAGCTGAAAAAAGAACAATCACGCAGGGAGAGAAGCCTGGTTTTTGAGCTACACCAATTCCTTGAAACATTTCACCAAATGGTTACATAAAATGTGAGGGACAACAAACTGCCATGCAACAAAAAAATCAAACCATAGAGACAAAACATTTAATTATGATCTATGGAAAAAGAGTTTACTTAAAGATCTGGCTGAAAGGCAACCTGTAAATCATAACTCACCAACTTTAATAGTACTGTTATTAAAGAGAGAAACCAAATTATATACAAATACAAGAAGCATTTCCTCAAAGAGTATTATTTAATCATCCATAACTAACCTGATTCACTGGCTCATTAAAGTTGGTGATAAGTCCAGCACGCAATGTAATTTTTTCTTCTTCAGAAAGAGCACTGTTAGGATACATTAATTAAAATATTATTTAATTTTCACTAAAATCCATGTATTAATTCATACTTAGAATTCTCTTCTCACTATTACTACACATAGAAATTAAACAACCATTGCAATTTATGCATCTGTGTTTGACTGGACAAAGATTACTGCTATACACCATTTTCTTGAAACTACTGTATTTAACTGTGAAACTATCAAGAAAGTATTGCTTGCTTTTCCATTATCTCAAAGATATTTAAAACCAGAGAGAAAAAGGAACTAGGCAAATATTTATGAAGCCTTCTAACCTCAGGATTTGACGTGACTTTTGCAAACACAAAGAGCAAAAATGAAAGCTGACGAAGTAAGGTACCCAGATATATTATGAAAATAAGTGAAAAGTCTAAAAACCATAAACTGATTGTTATTAGACAGGTATTACTACACTAATTGACAAATGAATCAATCATGGCGACAGATAACCTGGGTTGGTTTTTTTTTAATAATCCATTTCTACCTACTAACCAGCAGGTCGCATAGCCACATCTGAAAATATAGATCTCTTGAAAACTATATCTCTGAGATACAACCTCCAAAAATGCAAGTGAAGCTTTATGCTATCTTTACACTTCCTTCTAAGTGACCTCTATCAGTTTAAGAAGTTACAAGTTACAGAATAACATCACTCCTGTGATACTAACAGCACCTAGAAAGCTGTTTCTTGTACATAAAAAGGCTTAAGTTATCACTAAAAAGTTGTGTAGATGAAAACTCTTTCACCTAACATTGCAATAATGTACAAACATGCATGCAATCATCAAATCTCAATGAAATGTAGCAGCTGGAAACGAAGACTAAACACCAACACAACCCCTTCCTGTTTTCTGACCTCAGGTACAGACACTAACCTATCAGTTTTACATAGCAAGATTCGTAGCAATTTCTAACACTCCCAAAAACACAGCTTTCACATTACTAAACACTTATCTCAAAATAATTAAAAGGTAGGATATTATGTAAGATCAAACATTCGCAAAAACATTCTAATTTCACTTATTTTCGCCTCCGTATAACACAAGTACTCACTATTTCCTAAATCAAAGAGCTGTCATTCTAAGTACTGTTTCACTGGTGAGTCAGAACTGCACACTAAGTCTTAATTTCAAAGGTAATTTGTAACACTCAGAGATTCCTTCTAAATGACTTTTTATCAAGGCTTTATTAAGCTATTTCTATATAAATCATACTTGAAAAAATTTTGGGTCAAGTTTACAAAGCAATACCGCAATAGTGCTCTGTAGAAAAACATTCTGCTATTTCATTTATTCACCTAAGCTGCTAGATGCTCTTTTAAGGAAATAAATTTCTGCATTCCCTTTTTTAAAAAATACAAATATGCATTATTTAATTTCACACATACAGGCATACAGGAAGTGGTTTCTAAAGCTTGCAAGCTACTGTTAACACAATTAAGAAATCTAATGTCAATTAAATGTAGTTTGTACATAACTCATTTTCAGGGATAACAGAAAAACTGGTTTATAAAGAAAAAGAACTTCCATTATACTATCTCATTTACCCTGTTTGTGAGCTCATGAGGTCCCTAGCCTTTATAACATTTTCATAACTATATTAATCATATCATACACATATTCCAAGAGCAACTAGCAAGCATTCAGTTTGTTACTTAATACAAATAAAAACGTTGTCATTTTTTCCATTACAAACAAAACAAAGCAAGGAAAAGAAAAAACTCATGAGCATTAACACCTCAAACACAGAAGCTTATGATAAGCAAAGCTTCCAAAGTATAATGAAAAAACTTTCAGCAATCAACCCAGATGCAAGTGGTACGCTGCATTATGTGTTCATAACTGTTCATCAGAGGATGAAGAAATTTTCCATTTAGCTAGTACAACACTGGCATCTGCTGGAGAGTAGTCGCTACACTACATGCTCACTCCCCAGAGCAGTCAGACATAACCACAGGCAGCAGTATCTTTATCCTCCTTTAACGTACTGCAAGGCCCCCAACTCAATAGAAACCTTACAGGCAGGCTAGAAGTCAGGAAGAACATGCATCATTCAACAAGTTATTTCAAGAATTGCACCAAATACAAAATTAAAATATGTTCTTCTAGAGATGAACTTATACATATTTATGTTTTAGTCTTCTACAATTTGCAATTTCAAAATTTCTGATCTTTTCTGTGTTTGTGGTATGGGGAAACCCATATTCAACTATTTTAAAATTGAAGTCATTTTAGAAACCTACTATTTCATAGCCCAGAAATCAAAATCTGAAGAGATATAGCATTCAAAGAAATAATATTTCTTAAATCCATGTTTTTATCAAAGTTGCCAACACAGTAATAAAATCTGAGAACCAAGTCCACAAAAGACAGCATTAAACTAAAATTATCTGTTAAATCACAAAAACCATGTTCAAGAACAAGAATGAATAACATGAATTAAAGAAAACCTATTTCTAAAGAAACCAAAATCCCCAGCAAAACCATAAAGACAGACCATTTTTTCAGGGGCTGATGACAACAAAAAAACAGGCCAAACTATGCCTAGAAAGAGGCTATGATAACCCTAGGCTCTTCACAGCGATCTGGAAAGCTGCCTGAAGAAGCACAAGGGAGAAAGTTCATAGACCCTTCTCTAAATTCCCTCACAATGGAAAACATTGTTAAGTCCAAAGCAGGTGGAAAATAAGCAGCATGAGTAGGACAGTCAGCATCTGTGAACATGTGCAAAAAGTGTATTTCAGAAGGCTCACTTTTCATTTAAAAAGAGCTGTCTGTATTCACATTTCTGTAGCTGTGTATTTCAGTAGAACAAAACACTGAATTACATCAGCCAAAGAATTAATGATCTGAGTGTTTTCTTGCTTTGAAGTAGTAACATTTAAGAAACTGGCATAAGGGTAAAGCCAGTATTGTTTGATTCAATTGAAACTAACTTCAACACACTTGTATAAGAGAAGTATTGAACATTTCTAATAAGTTCTCATAGACTGAAAGTTCTCCATAAATACTAAAGACAGATTGTTCTGAAACAAACTATCTTAAGCACCAATTTACTACAGAATTAAGGCAATGTGAACATACTACCTCTGCCAGTAAAAAACTACCTTAGTAACAAGATTCTGTAAAAAGCTGAAATGTCAATGGTATGGTTTTTAACTTAGACTTTGTAAAAACCCACAGTTGAGTAAAGCAAGAAGACCTGAGTTAGAATCCCACTGAGGAAAACACAGACTTAAAATCAGTCCTTTCCTTAGAGAGGCAGCAGAAACTAGTCACCTCCAAATCCAACATCTGCTCTACCAAACAGGCTGGGTAGATCAAATCAAGCTTTGCTGTACCACCATGGATGGACACATGACAGTTGCTGATGTGACAGATAAGGTGAAAGATGAGATTTTGCAAGGAAAACAAAAAAGCTTCTTGTACAATGAAGCCTTCAAAAAATCAAGGTATCCAAAATACAATATGGTCACAAAACGACTAACGGAGCAATCACATACTAAAAGCAGCAATTCTCAAAATGTCTTCAACATACTCTGCTAAGAGGAAGGAGATCTGGGCAAGTGCAAAATACCAACAAGGTACACATATGAGAAATTTAGAAAGAAAACTAGAAATATATAAGAAATTGGACATGAAGTGGAAATTCCACATACATGCTTACCATGTGAAATCTTAAAGAGCAGCTGATATTTTTTAACATTAATTTTATACGTCAATTGTGTTAAATTTTAAATAGAAAAAATAGAAATGGGGGAAAACTGGACTTATACTATAAATTTTATATCAGTTTACCCCATGGAATCTTTAATAAGAGACAGTAATTTTTTTCTTATCACATTATGTTTGCAACAGGAAAAGTACATTGAAACATGATTAACAACCCTATGCAGAGCTACAGACTAGGAGAAGTCTGTCTAGAAAGCTGCCTGGAGAAGGACCTGGGGGTGTTGGTTGACAGTCAATTGAACACAAGCCAGCAGTGTGCCCAGGTGGCCAAGAAGGCCAATGGCATCTTGGCTTGGATCAGAAATGGTGTGACCAGCAGGTCCAGGGAGGTGATTCTCCCTTTGTATTCAGCACTGGTGAGGCCGCTCCTTGAATACTGCGTTCAGTTCTGGGTCCCTTACCACAAGAAGGATGTGGAGGCTCTGGAGCAAGTCCAGAGAAGAGCAACAAAGCTGGTGAAGGGGCTGGAGAACAGAACCTATGAGGAACGGCTGAGAGAACTGGAGTTGTTTAGCCTAGAGAAGAGGACGCTGAGAGGAGACCTCATTGCTCTCTACAACTACCTGAAAGGAGGTTGTAGAGTGGAGGGTGCTGGCCTCTTCTCCCAAGTGATAGGGGACAGGACAAGAGGGAATGGCCTCAAGCTCTGCCAGGGGAGATTTAGGCTGGAGATTAGGAGGAAGTTTTTCACAGAAAGGGTCACTGGGCATTGGAACAGGCTGCCCAGGGAGGTGGTTGATTCACCTTCCCTTGGAGGTGTTTAAGGCACAGGTGGACACGGTCCTAAGGGACATGGTTTAGTGTTTGACAGGAATGGTTGGACTCGATCCGGAGCGTCTCTACTAACCTGGTGATTCTATGATTCTATGATTATTCAATTTCTACCCCCATTCAAACAGTACAATTGTAGTCCTTAATTCTGCAGGAAATGAATCATACTTTTTTCACTAGAAGTGCCACTAATGTATGTTTAAAAATATTAGCAAATTGCAACAATATATTTTATATGCTTCTCATAACGGTTTCCAGTAACATAAGAGGTATTACCTCATCACGTAAGCCAGGAATGTTACAGATGCATGACAATTTTCATGCAAAATATGGTATTTTTCTCTTGCACAAGAGAATCAGCACGTTGGAATTAACCATTAATCCAAATATACAAAAACTCTACTGCTTCTAATAATAGTCCTACACTAAAATATCCTAGAGATGCAGAATTTCATCACTTTTTTCTCTTTAGTGGATCTTCAGAAAAGCTCACAACATAAGGAAAAATAAGTTAAACTATCTCAAACAAAGATTACAATGCAAATCATGCCATACTTTCTGAATGAGCTTAAATTAGATTTATGATCCATAAAGACTAGAATTTCAATTTACACCCATACAACCTGACAGCGATGTCACACCTACATGTATTCCTAGCATTTAAGTGACCAACTGAACACTTCCAGGTCTTTCTTACTTCTTGAAAACAGCGAAGGAAAATTGAAGCTCTTTAAAATTACTTCTACGTTTTAAGGGAAAAAGAAAAAACTTCACATAAAACAGAGAAATACATTATCCTGCAGGTATCACAAGCTGTAATGGCATTGTTTCTAACTTTTAAGTAAATTATTTAGTGCACAAGAACACTGGTTAGATTTCTAGCTTGTTTGGAGAATTTTTGTCATGCATTCTCAGAAGTCATATCAGAACAACAGAAAATGAAGACTGGAACTTGCAATCATGACTGCTACCTTCTCCTTCTCATGTACAAATTCAATATGAACTATTATGATGCATAAATGAAGTATCTCCTTAAAAGCCCTTCCAAGGGCTCCTACCTTTCTCACACATACAACTATCAGAAAGTCCAAGTGTTAATGTTATAAAGTTTATCATGTCACGGCAAAATCTGATTTCTACGAAACAGCCTTCTGACTAAGCTTGTACAAGTAAAACATGAACAGAGCTGTTAAGAGATACTATGAAAACAGACTGGTTCACCAGTGATTTCCTTGTCTCCATGTGCATCATGAACTCTAAAATAGTCAGCCAAGGAATTTGCTGGTTTCCAGTATGGCAGGTGTAACCTGATCTCCTACGACTAGGTCACAAGGTGACCTGCTTAACTGATGAGGGAAAGGCTGTGGATATAGTGCACTTGGATTTCAGTAAAGCCATCAACAGTGTTTCTCACAGCATTCTACCGAAGAAACTGGCTGCCACTGGCCTGGACAGGCACACACTCTGTTGCGTAAAAGACTGGCCTGATGGACAGGCCAAAAGAGTGGTGGTAAATGGAATTAAATCCAGTTGGAGGCCAATAACAAGTGGTGTTCCCAAGGGCTCAGTGTTGGGCCAGTTCTGGTCATAAACCTTTATTAATCACAGAATCACTAGGTTGGAAAAGACCTCCAGGATCATTGAATCCAACCATTCCTGTCAACCACTAAACGACGTCATAGAATCATAGAATCATAGAACAACCAGGTTGGAAGAGACCCATCGGATCATCGAGTCCAACCATTCCCATCAAACACCAAACCATGTCCCTCAGGAAACCTCCAAGAGTTGTTATCTTCTCTCATGAATGAGGGACCCGACAGCTCCCAGGACTCAAACAAGCCAGGGTCCTTATCTGCTACTGAGTTACCGATATCAGAAGCGCTCACCTTCCCCCAGCTCATACCTGAAAGGTGAAACAAACTGAGCCTTGAAGCAAGCTGAATGTGCGGAAGGCACCCACGCTGCCTCCCAGGGCATCCAAAGGGATAGAAAATACCGGAAATTAATCCTTAGACCCAGAAAATGAATCCCAGGAAGGATCAAGCCAAACGAGACGCAAGGAGTAGAAGCACCGATGAGCTGGAGTTGAGCCTGCTTGTCGCTTCTGCCTGAAACCCCCGTGTGCACAACGGAGTCGGTTCCGAACTGGGAAGCGATTTCTGGAGGTGTTTCTCCGGGAGAGCAAAGGGATTCCCCACGACTGCCAGTGCGGGAGCTGAGGGGCTGCACACGCACTCCCCAGCGTGTGATTTGTACCCAAACCAACCAGGATGACACGGAGAGGAGCTTAGTGGAACGGCAGGCAAGCCATCCACACCTCAAGGCTTTCCCAAGCCAGGAGATCCCGTCCTCAGGGGTGTTGAAGACAAGAAATGAGTCCCTGGTACCTCAGGCTCCCCTTTTGAGGTGTGGTTTGTCCCAGGTGCAGCAGCTGGAGTCCTCAGGCTGCTCCTGGCCCCCTCAGGCAGGGACTCCTCACCCAGAAAACGCAGATTTGAGTCGTTTCTGGCATAGGAATCAGTTCTGAAACCATCATCTCCCTCTCCCGGGTCCTGCACTTGGGGCACAACAACCCTGAGCAGAGCTACAGACTGGGAGAAGTCTGTCTCGAAAGCTGCCAGTCACTTAGTTCCTCATCCCCCTGTCTTTTAAATACCTCCAGGGATGGTGACTCAGCCACCTCCCTGGGCAGCCTCTGCCAGTATCCAATGACTCTATGAAAATTTTTTTTCTGATGTCCAGCCTAACAATCTGGATGAGGAGATTGAATGCAGCCTTAGTGAGTTGGCAGGTGACACTAAGTTGGGAGGAAGTGTTGATCTGCTGGAGGGTAGGAAGACTCTACAGAGTGATCTGAACAGGCTGGACTGATGGGCTAAGGCCA
Source organism: Coccyzus lansbergi (assembly GCA_033558105.1). NCBI lineage: Eukaryota > Metazoa > Chordata > Aves > Cuculiformes > Coccyzidae > Coccyzus > Coccyzus lansbergi. The sequence continues at coordinate 1,237,235 of JAUMJK010000694.1, forward strand.
GCAGGATGAGGTTTGAGAACGCCAAGCACAGAATCCTGCACTTCAGACAAAACAATCCCATGCAGTGCTACAGGCTTGGGGAAGAGTCACTGGAAAGCTGTTGGCAGAGAAGGACCTGGGAGTGTTGACTGACAGCCGGGAGTGTCCTCAAGTTGCACCACGAGAGGTAGAGATTGGATATTAGAAAAATAGTTACAAAAAAGAAGCGCTTAGGGATGTGATTAAGTAGTGGACAGGTATGGTTGGAACTGGTGATCTCAAAGGCCTTTTCCAACCTAGCAATTCTACAGTTCTGTGAAAACCTGCTGTAGAAAGTTAAGTGGAAGAAAATCAGAACTTACTGTGGTGCAACCCGTCTCCAGTAGCGATCAATTCCATTTTTGAAGTACAGCACAGCTAACCATCTTACATTCACATCCAGGGAATGATTTGTAAAAATATTCTATTTTAAGAAAAGATTAAGTTAAAAACCATTCAACACACCACAGACAGGATAAAAACTGTATGAACATATGCACTGGTTTATGTATAACTACAGATCTCTGTATGCACTAGTGCAGATACACACAATGCTTTAGTCAGCATTTGACAGACAAGTGAAACAATGTGTTAAATAGAATTTTTAAACATTACAAAAATGCTCAGGACTAGCCCTAATATTTTATTTTTAAAACATAAACAAACATACAGGGCAAATGTATTTCTATCTGCATCTGGCTGAGCAGAGAATAAAATTTTATTAATTAGTAGCACCAGTCAGTTATTACACTCTTTAATCACACAGCTGCATTCTGACTGGAATAAATAATTATTCTGTATTGTGCAGTACCATTGACTCCTGAGACTTTTCAGGAGATTTCTTCATTATCTTGACATGTGCCTACAACTATCCTGACTACCAGTACTGTCAACAAAACAGTGACCTGGTATTTGATCTTTTTAAACCCCACATTTAAAACTAACTCACATCAACTTCTGTTACACCTCTGAGCATTCAACTTGTTTACAACTAGAGCTGTAAGCTCTCACAGCACACATGCAGAAAACAATGAACATCCAGTCAGTGGCACCTTCTGCTGTTTCCAATCAGGACCGTTTATCACCACAGAAACATTATGGCAAAGCTACTGGGTGAAACAATTTGACATCTCGTAAGTCAGATTTTTCCCTCTCTCCTGACCCGCCCTTCAATTTTCCAAACAAATCAAACAGATGGCCTCCAGAGAACAGAACATGCTACTCCGCAATACACTGAAGACAGATGTTCATAGGAAACACAACTTCTTTGTGTTTTTAAGATTATTATAAACATACAAATAGGAAGTAGAGAATAAGAACAGTTAACTTCTAAATGTCTTCTATGAAACAGACAAGCCTCCCTCTTGGACAACATCTCCATCACCTTTACATCACTAATGTATTTCGTCAATGGCTGTCGAACCTTCCCAGTATTCACCTTTAACATTCCACAAATCTTACAACAACCCTGGTAAAGCTCATCTTCCTGGGAGTCAGTTGCCAATAACAAGAAAAGAAGGAATCCCAGGTGAGAATCAAACTTAGCACAATGAAAAGCATGGGGGAACTTCTAGGAAAAGGGTCATATTGCATCATTCCCACAATAAAGAAAAGCTAGTCAGTGCCTTGGCATACAGAAGGATCTTTGCCTTGTGGCATATTAAAGATCGTTCCTTTGACAAAGGTCCTCTTGGTCTTCTATTATGTAGAATTCACAAAAGGCCAGCAACAGGTTTAGCACTGCAGCCCACTCCATCACACCACTGGACGCTGGATTTCCTCTGTTCTGAGTGCCTGGGAACTGAGCCTGCTTTGAGACATAGTGATGGCAACGTCAACGACCACACTGCCTAAGGACACTAACACACGGAATCAAGACTCCGTAACTTATAAAGTTATAAAGTAGGTATGTTTATTCAGCACTGAGACGCACGGGAGAATCGTTTCAGGTCCAGATGACTCCGCTCTTATCACAGGTCCAGATGACTTGTCCTGCTTCTCAGAAGTCTTTTAACAATAGGCCTCCTTCCTACATAAGGCCTACAGAGATATGTTATTTTAGCTAAACAACTGTCATCTATCCTTCAAGTGTCAGTTGCTTTGCTAAAATAAAAATAAAATAAAACGCTCTGCAGCGTTAAGTCCTTTCTTTGTTTTCATCTGGGGCTGCTAAACAATGGGTATCTTGTTGGTACTTTCCCTAGGCCCCAAATCAACACTAGTAGCTGCACCATGACTCAAAAGATCCTCTCAGACAGAGGTCACAGATCAACAGTACTCTAGAAAGCTACATTCAAAACTACTCAAGAGTTTACTTAGCAGCACTTTTGTACTGTGTCTTACCAACAAAACTGAATAAAACCCAGGTTGTGTCTCCCACTGCTTCAATTGTTCTTCAGCTGGCTTCAACACTGCAGTATCTTGACTAGTAGCTTGGGTCAAGACTTGCAAAACAATACTGCTGGCACTATTGAGATCCATGAAAACCTGATAACATTTAAAAAAGGAAGAAAAACAGTTAAGAAAAAAATGACTGCAAATACAGACAGGTATTTTCCATTCATATTACCCAAGCACCCCACGCTAATTTTTCATGAGACTACACTGTGTAAGAAAGCATTACACCCACTCACAGGCAATGTCAAGGTACTGTGATTAAATTATTTTGCTTTCAGAAATCTCTCAGCAGAAAAAGTAAGCAGTAAGTCTATCAGTACAAGCACATTTACTAGATTTGCAAATTGTAGGAAATATTTTGATTCTAAACTGGTTACCTACACTGCAAAGCACAGCAAACTATGAACAAAACTGCATCTAGTGATGACTTCAGCTGCAGGCAGAGCAAATCACAAGCTTGTCTGAAAGACAACAAGATGCAGAGTATTAACATTTTTGTCTTTTCTGGATAGTTTTTCCCCAAAAGACAAAACAAGCCATTTCAGATAATTAAACTGTACAATTTCAATTGATCTAGACATTTTATATAAAGAGTATGAATTATAGTCTCAGAATTAGAATCCTAAATTAAACCGCATTTTCCTCAATATATTGTATATTGTATTCCTTCATTATCTAGTTTGCACACAAAATGCTAATTAGCTAAACTAAGAATGCCAATTCTCTTATTACCAACATAAACACATTCTTGTATTCTAACAAGACAAAATCCCCACTACTCTCCAGATAATGTAGATTATATGTTTAATGACAGCAGAAACAGTATTACAACAAATTAAGACAAATATATGTAAAAGTAACTATGATATCTGACAATTAAAATTGGCTTTGTCTATAAAAGTTTCTGTTTGTAACCTATGCTAACTTTTTGTAATACAGATACACATTAATGATTTACATACGGACTTTTTCTAAATAAAAAAATAAGCAGGGCTTTCTCTTCAACAAACAGGCTTGAGGATTTACTCCTGTTTAACACTAAAAGTCTGTTTTTTCCAAACTTTAGAGAAAAAAAAAAGATGTAAAAAAAAAAAAAGAGGTGATGATGGTAAGAAAGCTAGAGAAATAACTGGAACAGGATGCCCAGGGAGGTGGTTGAGTCACCGTCCCTGGAAGTATTTAAAAGATGGGTGGATGAGGTGCTCAGGGATATGGTATAGTAGCAGATAGGAATGGTTGGACTCAGTGATCCTGGAGGTCTTTTCCAACCTAGTGGTTCTGTGATTCTGCAACATAAACGAACATTTTCAACCTTTTTTTTGAAAAAAAATACCAACCACTTTAACAACAAAACTAGCCACAAGATTAAAAATCTTTTATACTAGTAAAGAAAAATCTACGAACTCTCAATCTATAAGTCTCCAACATCCTCAACAAAAACAGACTAAGAACTGAAAGTGCTAAGGTTAAGGAAAGTGTAATTCAAAGCAATGAACCACCATATTTGATCCTTCTTCACAGCTGTTCTTGAACAGAACAAGTCAACTGCTGCTTTTTACTGTCTGCATGATACATCTTTTTATCTCTCTGCTTTAACCACCCTCTGTATGAGGTTTGTGTAGCAAAGTTTTGGTAGCAGGGGCACTACATGGGTGACTTCTATTACAAGCTGCTAGAAGTTGCCCTCATGTTAGACAGAGACAACTCCAGTTGCCTCCAAGATGAACCCACTGCTACCCAGCACTGAGCCCACCAGCAACGGCAGAAGCACTCCTGTGATAACATATTTAAGAAGAGGGGAAAATAACTGCACAATTGCAGCCAGAGAGAGAGGTAAGAATACCTGACGAGGTAATAAATGACTCTGCAGATACCACGACCAGTGAAGAAGGGGAGGAGGCGTTCCAGGTACCAGAGTAGAGAGTCCTCTGCATCTTTATGGTAAAGACCATGATGAGGCAAGTTGTCCTGCTGTAGCCCACGGAGGTTAACAGCGGAGCAGATATCCACCTGCAGATCACAGAGGACCCCATGCCAGAGCAAGTGGAAGCGCCTGAAGGGTGATGTGATTACAAGTGAAGCCCACACTAGAGCAGGCTCATGTGGATCCATGGAGAGCAGAGGCCAAGCTGGAGCAGGTTTGCTGACAGGACTTGTGACCACATGGGGGACCCACACTGGAGTAGTCTGTTCCTGAAGGACTACACCACATCAAAAGAACCCTGCTGGAGCAGTTTGTGAAGAACTGTGTACAATGCGAAGGACCCTATAATGGATCAGAAGAGTGGAAACAGGGAGAAGCAGCAGAGACAATACATCATGGACAGACTGCGACCCCATTCCCCATTCCCCTGTGCTACTCCAGAGCAAAAAAAAAATGAAATAATAAATTTGCACATAATGTTGTTGACAGGACAGGCAGTTAAAAGACATCTTAGGAGCAATAGCTGTAACATTCTTTTTGCAGATATTTTGACATCTGAAGTACCTTAGGTAGCCTTTATCATAGCATAGCCAAAATTAGCCAGGAACCATCACTGTAACACAAGTGCTGGAAAATGTGGGAAGATTTTACAGAGAAGAAGGCCTGGATGCTGTGAAATTGCTTGATACTGAACAACTCTAACAAGACCTTGAAGCAGAGAGCTGAAAGATAAACGCAAGCCAGCTGGGAGAAACCCAGCACCTAGTACGGTAGGAACCCGTACCAACAGAAAAGAAAAAAATGAAGATGAACTGTCAACATAGATAACTTTAGTATAACTTGGTTTCTTGGTAGGCACGGTAGTTTAGCCAATAATATGTCGGTAATAACCTTATGGACAGGTACCTTTAGCCAATAATACACTGTAGTCACCCTCATGGGCACACAGTTATGTAAAAGAAAGGGGTATATAGAAAGGCAGCTAAGCTGAATAAAGGTGTGCTTGCTGACTGATCAGATTGATCTCTGCATCTGTTTTACAGCAGGAAAAGACTGGATTAACTTCTAAGGAACTTCTAACCTAGTATAGCTAATAATTTTGGAGCACTGAAAAATGGTAGACGGAAAAGGAGAGTGGAAAAGAAGGACATGAGAAAAAAGCACAACACAATTAGGTGCAAAGTTAGCACTAAGGAGGAAATCATAGCCCAACTCCTGCAAGATGAAAACTACATTTCATACTACAAAGTCACTTATTTCCGTTCAAAAGTAAAACTAACTTTCAAACAAAATGCAGTCTTATATTACATTATCAAGCAAGACTTGATAAAGTGTAATTCTGAAGCAACTACTCAACTTAAAAACAGAAAGCCATCAGTTCGATTATGAGAAGAAAGCAAAAAACAATTTCTGAAAGTTACTAAGCTGGAAGAGGATGAATGTGTAAACAAAATGGTAAACAACTTCTCCAAGCCCAGAGAAGCTCATTTTAGGGCTTTTGCTGAACAGCGTTCTCCAAAGAATGAACTGCCGTGGGAAAACTGCACCTCTGGCCACAGTGAATTTTCATCATATACCTAGGTATATGTCAACAACTGATTTTGCACTACAAAGTTAATATACGTCAGCTAAACTAAATTATTTCTCAGATATATTCAAATCCAATGCAGAAAAGGAGGGTTTCCGCCAAGAGAACAGTTTTACTAAAAATTAAACTGTTCACCTAGAACAGGTCTCATCAAAACACTTACTTATTGAAGTTAGTACAGTACAAAACCAAAAAACATGAGGCCTTTTTATTGTCATTTTCTTATTTCAAAATAATTATCTGGCCAATTTAAAGGAAACTGTAACAATAAATAACCCTGAAGAGAAATATTTGCAAAGTGTCCATCCTTTTTATTAATATTTCTCATTCCTGAAAAGGTTTGTCTTTAATTTAAAAATTTTTGTTCCTCAAAAAAAAAAAAAAAAAAAAAAGAAAACAAGAAAACACAAACCAACATTAGCAGGTCAGAACAAAACTCACGTAAGCCAGTGTTCTGTCTCTGCCAAAGAACACTGTTGATGCCCAGGTCAGGACAATTTACTCGTGATATTTCTGAATAATGCTCTCCCATTCTCCAGAAAACTATGGTTCAAGGATGTCCTAGTAATAGGCAAAGAATTTAAATTTAATGGCCTTCAAGAGATTTAGTCTCCCAAGAATTTACAAAGTTGGTTTTTGACCCAATAACAGTCCTCATACAACTTTGGAAGAGACAAAACTGAAAATAAAAATAATCATCATCCTGCAGATGGGAAATTTTAGATAAAGATTATAAATAACACCATATTTAAGAACTAGTACATTCTGTATGATGAGGATGGTAAAAATATAACTGGAAAAACATCTGATACATCTATAGCAAATAGAAATGGCAAGATGTACAAATAGAATAATGCTTCATTGTAGCTTGGATGTTCATTGCAAACTTATAACCAGAACCCATATAGAACAGAATAAGAACCTACTTTCACCTTTAATTATAAAAATAAACTGTTGAGAGAAATTGCTTATTTTCCCTTTTTTACATATAACAAAAAAAAAAAAAAAGCCTATTTCAAACCAATCCTTACTGCACCAAACTTGAATTTGCAGTTTAAGCTAGTGACAAATAAGTTAAGCTGACACAAAGAAGCATGTTGTCACCAAAATAAACAGTACGACCCACTGCTTGTCCCTGCACATCTTAAACACCTGAAGCTGGAAGAAAGTTTTTTGTTTGGATCAAGCTCCACACTCATTTCCACACCACAACACCAGAAAGATAAATGTGCCAGGCATAAAAAAGCAACAGATGCAAGCAGTTTCTTCACTGTGCAATACATGTACTGCTTCTTCAGCGACAGTGCTGGATTACACCTAGCTTAAGGTGCTCGCAAAACAGCAATTCTAATAAATACTATGAAAACTGTAGGGAGATCCCTGACTCTATATCAGGGTGTTTATCAGGACTGTCAGAGTGAATATGCAGCCACATTTAGGATCTCCCCTCCAGGTAAAATGTAGTGCTGTGGTACTAGCAACTCCCTTTTTCTCAGAAAAAAAACCAATCTTAACACTAGAGAATAAAAAAGCAATTATTTTCTTACATCTTAAAATATTAAAAGCAATCAACTACCAGACGCAGATACAGAAAAATAAGACGACAGCACACCATCAAGAGGGCTTCAGCGCTCCTGTCAGCTAGAAAACATGCAAGTAAGACTAATAGCTAGAAGCAAAACCACAAGTTTCTGGGATCTAATCCTATCACTCTTCTTTTGCCTCTCTGTCTTATCAAAATGTGAAATTAACTTAAAGCAAATCTGCACATTATGACAGAGTCAACTTAAGAATTGCCTCCAAAAGAGGAAAGCGGAGGGATATCAAGCCTAAAATTCAAGCCATTTGAGTGCACTGTTCCACAAATGCCAAAAGTGGTGAGAAGAGGAAGGAGGAGTACGGAGCTTCCAACAGCATCAACTGACTACAGATTTAGGTCCTAACAGGCTATTTCAACTCTGACCAAGTCTCTTCTCACATCCACTTCTTACCAACAGGCTTTCTGCTGGGAACTTATCCTCTGCATGTACTCTGTAAAGATGATTGACTCAATGAGGGCATCAGCTCATACTTCGTGCTAATGGGAACCTCCCCAAACACAATTTTAATTACTGCCACGTACAGATGCTGTGGTTCATACCCATTGCTATAATAACTAGGAAGTACACCAAAGAAAAAGAAATCCCTTCAACAAGAAAGCGTTCAATACTGTCAGGTGCAAATCAAAGCATAGCTCTATTGCCATGACCGAACTTATTTTTGTGTGAGGGAAGAGTCTCATCACACACAAGGAAAAGACCCTCTAGAAAATCCCACCAACTATGCAGAGAACTGACACAATAGCATGTTCTCGTGTCTCAGTTGACAGGGAAAAAAAAAAAAACAAAAAAACAAAACCACAGTATCTGTTACATCTAGAAGATAAGTAACATGCTGAATGCCACTCCTTGGCACAAAGAGATCACAATTCTGGCCTCTTCAGGAACCACAAGTACCAGTTCAAGCTCCTCATCATTACCATCCAATATCCTCCACTTCCATTCCCACTCCCAAACTCCTTTACCTCCTTTTTGCTAGTAAAACACGCGCTTCCTTTCTACTCTCCATTCTTTAATTCCCTTTCTAAGGAAGTATTTGCATACATAGCTTACTGAAGAGAATATTCCAAGTCTCTTAAACTTGAAATTCTGTCATGCCTGTTGACCAGTTTTCCTGAGTAGTCAAACCTTTTGGTACAGGCAAGAGTATCCAGGTGCTTTTCCCACAACACTGAAATATATCCAAATTTTAGAATGACGTGTCACTTACAAAAACAAATAAAAGAACTGCTACACATCTGCAAGGGAACAAAACAAAGAATTACATTGGTAGACACCTCCACACCTCACTTTTCTGGACCTCAATGCATGCAGTATAACAACTTTCAATAACTTGGTTTCCACAAATCGCTAGTGCACTCAGTCCCAAGATGTATGAAGCTGGACAGGAAAAGGAAGAGACCAGCGTGGCAGAGTTGAGACCTGCTGGTCAAACTCAAGACCAAGAGGTAACCTGTACAGCCAGTGCAGGTAGGGACAGGAGACCTGGGAAGAGTGTAGGGATACTGCCCGGTTGTGTAGGGCTGGGGCCAGGAAAGCCAAGGCACAACTAGAGCTAAATTAGGCAAGGGAAATAAAGACTAACAAGAAGGGCTTTTGCAGATACATCAGTCAGAAAATGATGGTTAAAGAAAGCATACCCCCACTGATAAATGAAAATGGTGACCTCATATCAACAGACAAGAAGGCTGAATACTTACCAATATTTTTTGGCTCAGTCTTCACAGATGACCACTCTCCTCACCCCTCCTGGGTCAATGGACAACAAGAAGATGACCAAAGGATAAAGCCCCTCCCACTGTACAGGAGCATCAGGTTCATGACCACCTGAGAAATCTGAACATACATGTCTATGGGACCTGATAAGACACATCCCAGAGTCCTGAGGGAACTGGCTGATGTGGTGGCCAAGACACTCTCCATGATGTTTGAAAAGTCTTAGCAATCAGAAGCCCCTGGTAACTGTAAGAAAGGTAACATTGTGGCCATTTTTAAAGAGGGTAGAAAAGGCAACCTTGGGAACTACCGAACTGTTAGCCTCACCTCTGTGTCTGCAAAGATCATAGAACAGAACCTCCTAGAAACTATACTAAAGTACACGGAAGACACAGAGGTGATTAGTGGCAACAAGCATGGCTTCACCAAGGGCACGTCCTGCCTGACCAATCTAGTGTATGTCTATGATGGGGAAACCACAGCAGTGGACATGGAAAAAAATCAATGGATGTGATCTGTGTGGACTTTGTAAAGCTGCTGACACGGACCCCCACAACATCCTTCTCTCTCAGCTGGAGAGATATGGATTTGATTTGATAGGTGGACAGTTCGGTAGATAAGGAACAGGTTGGATGGTCATACTCGCAGAGTGGTGGTCAATGCCTTGATGTCCAGATGGAGATCTGTGACAAGAGGTGTCCCTCAGGGATCCATACTGGGAACAGTACTGTTTAATATCTTCATCAATTGTATAGACAGGGAGATTGAGTGCACCCTCAGCAAGTCTGCAGATGACACCAAGCTGAGTGGTGCAGTTGCCACACCAGAAGGACAGGATGCCACTTAGAGGGACCTGGACAAGATGGAGAAGTGGGCCTGTGTAAATCACATAAGGTTCAATAAGGTCAAATGCAAGGTCCTACACCCGGGTCACAGCAGTTCACGGTTTCAATGCAGGATTGGGCATGATGTGATTTAGAGCATGTCCTGTGGAGAAGGACTTGGGGGTGCTGATTGGTGAGAAGCTTGACATGAGCAGGTAATGTGTGCTTGCAACCCAGAAGGCCAACTGCACCCTGAGCTGCCTCAAAAGAAGCATGGACAACAGTTCAAGGGAGGTGATTCTGTCCCTCTATTTTGCCCTCATGAGACCCTACCCATAGTACTGTGTCCAGTTCTAGAACGCAGAGGGCTATGAACATGATCAGAAGGCTCTACTATGAGGACAGGCTGAGAGAATTGTGGTTGTTCAGACTGGAGAAGAGAAGGCTCCAAGGAGACCTTACAGCAACTTTCCAATACCTGAAGGGAGCTACAAAAAAAAAAGATGGGGAGGGACTGCTTACAAGGGCACGTAGTGATAGGATGAGGAGCAATAGCTATAAGTTAGGGAAGATTTAGACAAAGGAAGAACTTCTTCACAATGAGAATGGTGAGGCACTGGCACAGGTTGCCCAGAGGTTGCCCCATCCCTGGAGGTCTTCAAAGCCAGGTTGGATGGGGCCTTGAACAACCTCATCTAGTGGGAGGTGTCCCTGCCTGTGGCAAGGGGGTTGGAACTGGGTGATCTTTCAGGTGCCTCCCAACCCAAAATATTCAATGATCCTATGAACTCATTCATATCCAAGCAATTAATTCCGTATAATTTTTGTTATATTTTGTTAAGTATTTTGTTAAGTAAAATATTTTCCACTGCAATGAGATGACGGACTCAGTTAAGATTCTATGAAATCAGAAGGAGACAAAGTGGTACATGTATCACCCAAAATACAATGTGTTCTCACTGATAATAATGCAAATACATACTAAGCTACTTTTAAGGCGAAGGCAGCAATGTCACGATCCTCCCTTACACAGCAGTATCCAAGACTGCTTCTAGAATATTGTCTTCAATTTTGCCATACTACTTCTCCCTTTCTCCAGTTCACAAAGGAAGTACATAAACTGGAGAGAGGCCAGAGGTACTAAGATGGTCTGCAGTCTACAGCAAATTACCTATGAGAAGAGGTTAAGACTTGTTCCACACAGTGGAAGCTAAGGGAAGACTTTGTAGACACTTAAGACTGACTTCTTGAAGGGTGCTTACAAAGCAGACAGAGCCAAACTCTTCTTGTTAGTATACAACATAATTAACTACAAAGCTACAGACTGTGGATTGGGATGTTCAAATAGAAACTTATGGCTCTTTAACAGTACTTTTTTTTTGAAGGAAACAGGAAAAACAAAGTTCCCATTCTGAAAAGCTGTAAGAATCACTTATGGGTCACCTTCTCAAACAGGTAACACAAATGCTAGCAACACAGATACTGCTATGAGATATTAGAAATGCTTTTAGGTATTCTGCCAATTTCAGCAACAACTGGTAGTTATACAAATCTCTCTCCAGCCTCCTATAAACTTTCCTATCAGTCTCTTCTCTAACCATATCCATATCAATCATGCTGTATGTTAGTATTTTTATGGAACAATAAAATCAAAAGGATTCCCAGTACATGGCTATACAAGTTACTACTAAGAAGCACTAGCAACTACACCAATGACTGCAACCCCTACAACAACTAACACTGGGCACTACCAAGATTTTTCAAAAACAAGATTAATTTTCCTTTACATAAAGGAAAAAGGGTGTCTATACTTCACCCAATTTAAGCCACAGTAAAGAGGACCAATTAAAATGCGTAAGTAGGGGAAAGTTATTTTTCCCCTCCATACGGCTACTGACAGAAACAGAAGAATAGAATTTCTAAGAATTTATTTTTACAAAAATGAGACACTGAAACTAAAACACAGGTCTGAAAAAAATAAGCATAGAGAAGACCCAAGGGATAAAAGAACAAAGGCCAAGGTGGAACACAGGAACAAAGGGCAGCAGTAGGCAAGGCTGACAATTATATTAAGGGAAATAACCTAGATTAAATTAAAATTACCAAGAAGAATGCTTTTTTGGATTAAATGGAAAGCACCACGCTAACCAAAACCTCCTAACAGAAAGAACAGGCAGTAAAAACACAACAGTCAGACTGTTCCAAGGATTTGCTTAGGTATAAGTCATAAGGAGTTCTGTTACAGGGTTCAGTATTGATAACAGAAAGAGCCAAAGGGTACACAGGTACAACAAAAGACTATTTGTAATATTTGATAGTAAGTTTATAGGATGACTAGTCTCACAAGACCAATGTCACTCCTTTAATTTCTTCCTACTTCACCTGATTTTAACAGATGTTCAAAAAGATACAACAGAACAGTTTGTTATAAACTAGGGTGCAACAGCTGAAACAGACATGCATGTTTCAGTATACAACCAAACTCTGAAAGGGATTTATGTCATTTCAGTCTAAACACAGATAAAAGCTGCTTCTGATGACACAGTTTTAAAGCTTTCTACAACATATGTGTTACAAAGACCACTATCACATCACACAGTACTAAAAGCCTTTCTGCAGAAGGGTATGATGAAAGACTGAGAGAATAAAAACAGAGAACAAAAAAGTGTCACAATGAAATTTCAAGAAAACAAAACCCATGGAAAGTATGCTACTTGTAAATATGGAGGTGGTTCTCCCATGCTACAAATCCTGATTTAAAAGCCACAGCAAATATGCTACACATGTTGCTTCACCCATGAGACATGGGAAGCAATGCAGAGAGAAGCAGAAGCTGAAAACAGTATCAGCACTCTATTGAGTACTACATTCTAATTTTTTACACGCAGATTCACAGAATGATTTGAACTCAAAGAGACCTCGAAGATCAACCATTTCCAAACCCCGTGCCACGGGCAGGGGCACTTCCAATAGATCAGGTTGTTCAGGGCTCCATCCAGCATGGCCTTGAACACTTCCAGAGATGGGGCAGCCACACTTCCCTGAGCAGCCTGGGCCAGTGCCTCACTACACTCACAGTAAAAAGGCTTCTCCTTGCATCTAATGTAAATTTCCTCTCTTTCAGTTTAAAACCGTTAGCCGCTGCGCTATCACTGCACTCCACATGTCGCTAGCTTCTAAGGTAACAAACTGGGGAAACAACTCACTGCTACGGCGCTTGGCCCTGCCTTCGATTCCACAGTGTCTGCTCCTACAGTAAAACTCCGGCTGCTTCTTTTCGAACCTGTAAGGAAGAAGTAACCACCTTCAACAAAGGCCAAAACTTGCTCTTTCCTACGACAAACAAGTTCTGCCCACAGACCATGTGGCTTAAAGCCACATATTCCCCTGAAGCCTTCCCATCAACTCTACCCAGAGTGAACACCGTTTCAAGGAGACCCCGGGACACACACACCCCCCCACACCCACACCCACCCACATCCACACACAGACCCACACACACCGCCCGCGGGACCGGGAGGCGGGAACGAGCGGAGCTGCCTTCCCGGGCGGCCCGCAGAGGCCGGCCCGGGAGTGACGCCCACGTTGACGGTGGTGGTGGTGGTGGCTGCGGGCGGCGCTCCCTTCCCCCCTTCTCCCTTCTTTCTCTCTCTCTTTGTCCCCGGGCGCTGCGGTTGCGGCCTGGGCTCAGCCCTCTCTCACCGCGCCGGGCGGGCTCCGGGACCCTGGCCCCGCTCCGAAGCGCGCGCGCGCCACCAGCCTGGACCAGCGCGGCCGCTGCCGCTACGGCGTGCGCCGTGACGTCACTCGTCCACGCCG